>JAMGYY010000005.1:0-1238221 GCA_024713755.1 Morchella sp. 2018-W16 | reverse complement strand
TTGTTAGTTCCTAAGTAGCCTTTCCTCATTGTCTCACGGATAATTATGGGCATATACCGACAGACAAGGAAAAAATAATAAAATTTTGCAACTTTGCCTGGCACTATATATCGAGTGAGAAACCGTGACCAAAATTATTTGTTCGTGATTCATGGGTTAGGGTTATACCGAACATTTCAATACAGCAACCCCAAATGTTTTGTGGTGGCGGAAATTACGTTCTGAGTAGGCCAGAATAGGGGCAGGAAGTGTATACAGCGCCTCCGCCTGATATTTGCCACGGCAGGTTTTAGGGAGGAGTTTTTTGGTGGGGCATTCTTCAGTACGGGGATGACGTATGCGCTAGATCTTAGAGTGCACCCTACATCTTGGTAACGTAGGCTCTTCTACCCTCTGTTTGTTCTCAGACCCATCCCTTCATGTTTGAGGTCATCTTTTGTATAACCACATATTCACTAACTACCATCCCAATGTTGTTTCCACTTGGGCCAACTCCTCTGAAAGATACAGAAATATCCATCTCCAAACTTGGAATTGGGAGACAACGTTGCAATTATGTCTTTACAGTCTAGATGAAGGCTTAAGCCCCCCATGAGGTAAGACTTCGAAGCACATTTAACCCTCACGGCCTTGCAGGTCCTAGGGGTCAGGTAGCTAATGGTACTATTTGATAGGTAGTCGGTCTGTCGGCTATTTGGTGGCCTGTGGGCTCAGGTTTAGAGACATTTCCTAAGCACATGCTTAACTTCGGAATTCTTGGTCAGGCTCAACAGCTTCAGCAGCTTCCGGCCCTCTTTCCCAGGCGATTTGGAATAAAAACTGATGATACTAGAACGATCACGAATACCAATTCGAAAAAATTTCATTCCAGGTCCATATTATATTAAAACTTTGTCATGAAATATGATCACAAGACCAAGGCCACAATTATATAGGCATCAGTCACGTCAAGGCTACTGAGCCCACACTCACATCCATCAAACTGCTGGTTATTTGGTCCTGCAAAATTATTTCGGGTTTAGTTCAGAGCTCTCGGAATGAGAATGTATAGCTAGCTGCTGACTGTGACCGTATATGTAGGTGTATTCATTTGGAGGGGCCTCCGCGCCGCATTTAAGCCTTGTATTGCCTTGGTTGGGCTTTAGGTGCCAGCTGCCTACGTACTGATCATCTTTAGCCCTTAGAAATTTATTTTGTAGTAAAACGACGTACGACATGATGTATGTATGTATGTACATGTATGTACGTATTTGTAGTTAACCCCCCTCCATTTGGCCGAGCAAATACATACCACTTTGTTTTTCTTTTTCTTTAGATTGATCGTCACTCAGGTCGGCAGCTTACGGACCAGTTCGGGTCACGTTACACGGATCACCGAGCCGTAAGCGAACGTCCGGGCGCTATTGTTTCACTTTTGAGCCTCGAGTTGAGCCTCGAGTTGCTGTTGGAGGCCGCCAAGAACATTCGAACTGGATCATGGGATAGAGAATTCCGAAGAGGTGTGCACCCAGCCAGGTGCTTGGAGTGAAAGGAGATAGGTAGAGAGATATCAGGTCACAAATATTGTTATTGGCACAAATCGTTAATTCCCGTACATACGGCCGTGCACTTGACAGCAGCCGACATGGCCGGTCCGGGTTTTCGGAGACACTCTGACTTGGCCGCCGCATATACAGGCGCGGGGGGAGGGGGCATGGGATAGTCGGATAAGTCACTCACATCTACCATTCACACCAGGTTATCCTACACCGAAATCTATTTATACATCCAGCTAGTTACATTCGTGATCAGCCTCACTAATTAATAATTAATTGTATTAATCACAGCTAGGAAGCAGTCAATTTACAGTCAGCCGCCTTGTGTGTGTGGTTAATGGGTGAAGAGGTTGGTTGTAACCCCATACAGTACATGTAGGTACTGTTGAGCTCACGAGTACAAAGTCATGGAGTAGGGAATATGGCCCGACATGACGGCACACCTTGTCCGCCACGTGCTTCGCCTATATTCTACTGTTCTAACCTCTCTATCCCTTCAGTAGGGACTTCATCTCAGCGGTAGGTAATATATATGCCCTGATCCTGGCCCGGAAATAAATATCTAGCTTCATCCAAGGATCCTTGGATGGTCTGCTGTTATGGTTTAAAGGACACTCAAGTTCTCGCTCTTATTGGCTGCCAGTTCATTGAGTGGCTTCAAACCGGCTGCGCGAGTATTTGGAAGTGGTTTAAACTCGTGGTTAGTAAGAAATTACTCCACGTAGAGTGTTATGCACTTCTCTGTATCTAAAACCCTGAGGGCTACTAATATAGGGATAAACACGGGAGAGTCATTTACTCAACAAATGCGCATGCAAAATCTTCTGGAACATCAAGTTTCATCTAGGATCCTCACCCTCCCGGCTTGTGTTGCGCATGCGTGCATTCGGTGTGTGTGTGTGTGTGTGTATGTGCATGAACGGGCTCACGGGCACACACACATACACACATACAAGCGTACGGGGGGTGAAGTTGGAACGCCCAAGACGCTCAGCTATAGCAGTTATGGTGTAAAGTCACGCCAACTGATACCCTAGCCGTTCCAACTCCACCCCCCGTAGGCTAGTACACACACATATATACAAATACAAATACATACCACCCCTAGGTAGGGTTATGGGACGGGGATGAATGGTCTTGACGCCGTCAGAACCATATTTCAACTCGAGTTTTCTAATGCTCCTTCTGGACGCGCGTCATGAGTCATGCGTGAGCGTTTTGGCTATCCGGCATATCTACGGATTTTCACCTTTTATATTTATGGAGATACCCGGAAGTGAACTTAAGGCGGTAGTCAGTTGGTGTTGATTTGATTATAGGGTCAATGATATTTTTGGCAATAGGAATAAAGAACTTGAGTTTTCGGACGGAATTCACAAGCTATACTACACAAGAGGGGACTAGAAGTACCCAATCGATATTCGACCGAGAAAACTCATAATTAAGTGGTTGCTAGTTCTGTCACAGCTGCCTATCCTGTAAGCTTAGGATTTTTTTTTTCATCAGCCTACATAGGTAAGGAGAGAATACGCATTCAGTCTCTCGACATACACGTAGGTATCCTAGCTCATAAACGGAACTTGTGTAACAACGACATCAGATTTCCAATCCAATAGGATCGTTACCTTTAGGTCGCCGAAATCTCTCCTGGTAGAGTGCTGTTCCGAAAATTGTTTTTTTGGTGATATGATATGATAATAGGGATCTCCTTCATGATTGACTAGCCGATATATGGTCACACACTCAAATATATCTATCCATCCATCTGAATCTAAGGTGTTTACCCCGCTTTATGTAGAGCTTTCTGGTAACGTTTCAAGCCTTTTGCAATTTGGCGAATCAATCATCACCTCACCTACATTGCCCGCAAGATCCCCATGAGCAATTCATCCGGATATATTAATTAAGACAGGCAAACTTCGGGGAGCGAAGTGTATACCAGCCACATACATGTACCTTAAATACATAAGTACTTAAGTACATGTATGTAGCATGATTACAAAACCTAATATAAATTTAACATGTGAGCTGAGTACTACTGTGTCCGATCTCATGGTTTTTGATTGTTGGCCTGTTAAGGCTGCCAGAAATGCTTATTTTTGCATGGGATTTTCAGCTTAGTAGAAACGCCCAGAAATACTTGATGGTGTTGGCCTAAATTGCCTACCTGCGCATGCATCATGGGGAGAGAGAGAGACATGGTTACATGGTTGTTACATGTATTTGATGTTACCCTACCTATTAGATCACATGACCTCGTGATTTAATGCTGCCCTTGAGAATTGACGGGTATGAGTATCGAAACCAGGTCTCACCGTAGGAAGCAAGCAAGCCACGAAGAGTTAACATTAGAGTCAGAATCAGGATCGATCTCGGCAAGCACATGGAATTACCCTACAAATCTAAAACAGGGCCATATGCTGTTGCTCTCTGTTTCAGCCACTCCGGGTGTCCTGCCGAAGCATCAACCCGATGTTGAGGTTGTTATGCTCTAGCAGCTAGGTTGGTTTGTATTAATGACTGGCTGGGAACCTCTTTAGCAGATCCTGCCGACGGTATTGTACCGGCTTGCCTTCCTGCATCACCCCACAACATTAGATCTAGGCTTGTTTCCACTAACGTTATTTTATGCGTCCATCATGCAGGAAACTGGTCAGTTGTATTAATGTTCGATTTTGCCCCTGCATACTGGATACTCTATTGATCTTGGGAGCACATTGCGTCTTCATAAACGGCTCGGGTAGGGGTTGACGGCTGCTTAATTACCCCGGCACCTTCTGCATCAACTTCAAGCAAAGGAATCAAATAGATATATCTTAAAGGACTAGCAGTAGATGTAGGGGACAGATAACGTTAGTTGGTTGATCTCGGCTGAGCTCACCGAATGCTTGGGGTATTAAAAATATATGCAGGATGTGTCATTGTTGAAGATTTGATATCAAGGGGTTTTTAACCCGAGAAGATAGCCATTCAGGGTGCTTGAATCGCTTCACCCGACGTTAATCTGTTGTTACTTGTTAGAGCTATCGAACGGTGCCCCCCCATATATGATTGAATCGAAAGCAGGGATGGAATCTTTATTAAAAGAATCAGGAGAAAACTGCCTTACAGACGTAACTAAATTTCGTTCGCAGAGAGGTAGCAAGATACGGTGAGAACCGGTTGTTCCTTAGCGTTTGAGTTCCTTGAGAACGAATAAGCCTCTATAGTACAGTGAAAACCCGTACTGGTAAACGGAATTGACACCTTGACTGATGATCATGGCCAGTATTCTTGGAGATATATTTATAGCTAAGGCTGCCTTAGGTAAGTAAGGACTGGTGTGTCTATCAGTAGGTGCGTGCCTATATGTGAATCAGGATATTGAGGGCATTATTGAGCTTCCTTAATTATGAGAAAATTATCTTGAGAAGGGATATATGCCAGCACGGAATTTAATAGCCTCAAATTTGTTTTTGTAATCATCAGACAAAAACCCTTCAGTATTGCAGGTCGTTAGTGAGGCAGTGTAGAGGTATGGTAGCTTTGCCCATGCACAGACTTAACTAGCGGATAAGCATTGGTAGCGAAAACCACGTTGATTTGACGCGACTTCTCTAATTTGTTGCATCCTAGCTCCTCTGATATCAAAGCTTGAGTGGTCTAAGTACTGCATGTACTTGACAAATAAAAATTCAGACCATCCTCTTTTTGGTGTGGGCATTGAGCCACCGCGTAATATTCAAATTACCCGAAAGATCTTGGTTTGAGACGATTTTCTAGGATCCAATTATTTCTCTTTTCTTTTTTGAGATTCCCACTCCCATTCTGAAATACGAAAAGGTAGCCCATCGGAAGTTGTGCTCAAGCACAGATTGCAGTTCCGCCGAAAGGGGGAATTCCTAGTGGTCTGTATAGATTAGTTCTAGCCAGAAAAATAACTGCCGAGTAATCGATTGGTCGCAGCCGTCTTACCCTAGAGTAGATAGAGCGGATTCCTAGCGGCGCCAGGAATTCAATCACACTTGCAGCATCCTACTACTCTAGCTTCATATCAGCGCTTCGATGTAATACTCGATGGGTAGAATACGAGGGCCCGCCTGAACCTTAGTCTTCTTCTTTGATATCCCCCGCAGTATTCTTCTTCTTTTTTACCCCCTTTGCGGCGCAATAACACGTTTTCGTTCTTGCAGGAGGCTTGAAGATCCTATCCCACAAACCTAGCACTTACCGAGACTCCGGTTCGTTGGCTAACCCTATTCCCTGCAAGTCTAACAGGGTTTCCAGGTTCCGCGAATCATCAACATCGTACGATGAACCATGGTATTTTTTTGCTAATTAGTATTTCTGGGTACCGGTTGGTGGTGGGATCATTTTTGTGGTTTGTCGTGTATCAAGATTGCATGCTGTCTCTCATTTTCTCCAAACTTTCTGGGGCCTGATTATCTGAAGATACTCGAGACGGGTAGTAATCCATATGGACTTTGTGGCGGACGTAATGCTATTATTGTGGGTATCGTAGTAATACATGTCCTGAGAGATATGCATAACAGAGCAAGGAGAATCGTACACTTTCCCAAAGACCGCTCCGTGGGTAAATGTGTAAGCGCTTTGAAGATATGTGCATTTCTTTTTTTCTTTTTCTAGTCCCGCCTTCCTTTTCTCGGTCGGAGCCAGGATGTGTGTATGTAGCAAGTGAGTTGATATTGCGCTCACGACATCCTTAGAAAAGCACCAGGTTAAAAAATAAAGGCTGCTGAATTAACAGCAGAAGCAGTAAATTTAGATGTAGATCTAGTGCAGAGAGAGGGGGAGCGTCCTGCCCAAGTAGCTTTATCTAGTCGCATGGGATCGATTCTTCTTTGTTGGAACCCTGCGTGACTGATGTTTGGTTGGCAGGTTCAAAGTGATTCAAGCACCACAGGCAGGGATATTGATATCAAGGCATGTTCGACACTTATAGCAAGCTGCATCCAGTACAACCAAAACCGCGGACAACTATTCTGCGTACTTTACTTCGTTGGAAAGCCATCTCCCCGAAAGAATGCTGCGGAAGCAAAATGGAAGCATTGTTACCACGGAAATTTCTGGTCCTTACTTGTTCAGGCAATACCGCCGCAAAATAATAGTAGACGTCTAGGGTAATAAGTCTTAGGTGTACCAAGTGGGAACCTAGTATCAACAATTGTTGACACTATAGTACCCAATTCAACTATATGGGTTACTAGATGTCTTCCCAAGAAATATTTCCCGCCGTTGGTCTTAACCGTTTTACCGATGCACAGGCTTGCCTCCGGTTAACAAGCCAATCGTCTGTCTGATAAGCAGCTGTGTAGGTCCTTGGCATCTATGCCATTTTCTGTATCCAGCTGACCGACGGTACGTTTGTGCCTCCCGCGACCGAGTGCACACACAGGGTTGGGGAAAGGACTTGGCCACACACCGTACCAACGAGGTTCAGCAAATATTTTGACCCCTGTCTACTCTCAACCACGTTCCAAAATGGGAGCTTTTCTGGGGGGAGGAGGAAAGGGAGGCACCCCGGAGAGAGTTGGGGAAGTAGGGAGCATGTATGTAGGTAGGGATAAGCAGGTTGAGGCTGTTCAGTTCTTTCCACCAGTGGTTTGAGAGAAGATCGATAACTCAGCCGCATTTACAGATGTGTGGGACGTCCATCAAGACGGGGAATTTTTGGAACCAGAAACACACAGCACCTCTTTTTCTGGATGTTCGAAATACCCATGCCGAGTCTGACGGTGCACTCACCTACATTCCGTGACCATCTTTATGCTGCTGCTGCTCTCTAAGATTCGCTATTCCACTCATCGACCAAGAAAGAGAGTGTGTGAGTGGAAGTGAGTGAGAGCAACGGAGAATAACGGAATCTGAGAGAGGTCAGAAATCGGAGCTCGACAGAAAAAAAAAAAAGGAACAAGAGGAATAAAAAAAAGTACCTTACCGGGAGTCAATCAACCAGTAGTGGCTATTGAAGCGTTTCAGTTTCTATCGCCCCAGTACGTACAGTACCTACAGCTACTGTAGGTACATACTACCTGGATTTAGATTTCCATCACTGTACTTTACTGGAAGCTCGAGATCATCCTTCTGTAATATCACCAGTATCAGCTTCTTTTGGTAGGGTTTAATATCCTCTCCACCAACTTTACATCCGGCTTGCTACCTCTTCTTCCCCTCCTCTACCCACCACCAAGTTTTTCGATATTACACCCCGTTAGACAACCGCCGACGGGAAGAACAGAATCACAGGGCTGAGCTAAACAGGAGCCAACGGGGTAGTGGATGAGGAGGAAGAAAAAGAAGCAGGGACACTGCAAGCTATAACACTATCACATCTCTCAGTTAAGTCATGGCGGATATCAAAAGCGCTCCGTCCCGTCAAATTACCGGTTCGAGTGACGGTAGAACTCACGACGCTATTCATGTAAAGCAATCTCCCCCGCCTCATTTATATCAACCCAGGACATCTGTATCGTCATCGCCTGCATCGGAGGTATTGTCATCATCAAGAAGTCCGTCCTTTACTTCTACTGGCACCGTCCCTGCTGCTGCGACGTCTGTTTCTTCCCCGGTAACATTGGGGGCCACCACTAAAACAGCGCGATCCACAACTAAGAGGAGGCATCCCACCACCTCCACAAAAGATACCTCGACCGCCATGACTACCGTATCATCACCTTCTATCAAAGAAGGAACAACGCCAACTCAAAGAATAAGTCGTGCAAAGAAAGGCAAACGGGTACACGCATGCAACCATCCTAGTTGCGACAAGGTCTGCCATTGTTAATACTTATGTTTAAACGTCATTTGTGGGACTGATATGTAGTTTATAGGTATTCACAAGAGCGGAACACTTACGGTAATTGTTTTCGGGAAATCCAGGCCTTTTATGCTTTGAGATGCTAATTAACTTGAATTTAGTCGCCACCAGCTGAACCACAATACAGATGTTCTTTACAAATGTGAAATGTGTGAACGGACGTTTGTCCGGCAGGATCTCTTGTCTCGCCATACAGAACGACAGTGAGTATTGCAAACTTAATCAAGGGCTCGGGGTGGAGGGTACATAACTAACCTATTTCTTCTAGCGCAACACAAGCCATGAAAGCAGTTCAAACACTCGCGCTGGCTAGAAACACTGGATTTGCTGCTCGATACGGTATAAACGGAATTTCGGGAATGTCTACTCGTCCAGCACCAACAAGTGATTATGGGGGAAATGCACATGTATTTGACTCCAATCCTCATTCAACGCCTCGAGTTCATACGGATATGAGCGCTCTTCCCCAGATTCTTACCGCTCATTCGCCGCATCAGTCTACTCCTTCTACATCCTCTTTGGTGACGCCTCACTCCTCAAATTCCATGACAAGCTATGCATCTAGTTTCTCGCCTAGTATGTCAATATCCAATTCTGCGGACTCCCAGTTAGATTATTCTACTACAGATACAAGCTCCCCATCCGGTCTTCGAAGAGCTCACCTCCCATTTCATTTACAGCACAGTGAGCCACAGAGACAATCAGAGCATTTCATTGCGGCTTCGCACCCGGAGATAATGCAGCGACCTCCGGCACTGTCTATGGATCATCATCTGTATGCAAAACCGATGCCAACATGGGAGAACTATGCCTGGTTATTCGACGATAGTACATCTCAAGATCAGTCAATTATTAATATTAATTCCACTCAAAGCACAGGTTTACCATTTTTAAATCCATTAGAAACGACTCACTATCAAAATGTGGCCATGAACTGCGACCCTAGCTTCCATCAAATAGATGACACAGTGCGGTCTCAGGTGTTGATGTTGTTAGGTAACATACCGAACCTGCATACTAGCAATTGTACCAGTGCATCTTCGATGCAACAGTACCTCCGAAACTATTGGACGAAATTCCATCCTTTGTTTCCCGTACTGCACAGGCCCACATTTGTGCCAAGTTTGCAGTTGGTTATGTTGGTTGCGATTGTGATTGCACTAGGAGCTTCATTTGCATCCGATGAAGACCACCAGTTTGGGATGATGTTGTATGATAAAGTAAAAGGGCTGATCCTTAATGTATGACTCTCATATTCAACAAACAAGGTTTACAAGCTGACAAGATATCAGTCTGACGAGTTTTCAACGCACAATTCAAACAGTACATACTTGCAGCAAACCATTCTATTGACCGATATCTTCGGGAAAATGAAGTGCACAAGATCGCAGTTTGATGGTGCACCGCTCGATGTGATCTTGATGAAAGTAGATCCCCTGCACTTCTTACTGTTTGCGATCTCTCCTGATTATATCATAGCTTCTACGACGTAGCGAGATTCCAACATCAGACCCTCTAGAGCAGATAAAGCGTTATCACAGAGCAGGATTGGAGTTAAATTATGACAATGAATGGCAAAACTGGATAGATCTCGAGTCGCGGAAAAGGTAGGCTGTGTGATGATTACTGTCGCTGTGATGATGCCTGTTTTAACTGTCCTAGGGTTGCTCTGCTGTTCTTCTACTGGGATGTACAACAAGCTACAATTTTTGGCCGTGAGATGTGTCAGACCGCATTTGATCACCGTGTGTATCTTCCATGCGAAGAATTTGTCTGGAATGCCAACACGTCTTCAGAATGGATGGGATATTTGGATGGTCAAATGGAAATTTTGAGTTTTCTGGAAACCCTTCGTATCTTTCTGGACCCTAAGCGCCAGCTCCCCGTGCTATCACCATTGAGCTCCATGTTTATATTGCACGGGTTGATATCTGTCGGATTTGACCTCCATAGGCGATCCTCCCCTATAGGGCCGAGTCCGGAAGAAACTGCAGCTAAGCAAGCGCAGCTTTTACGGGCGTACGAGAAATGGGCGACTTACTACAATATTAACGTGAGTCCACATCTTTCCCAAATTACCAACGATCAAAATATGGTCATGTATCACTCGGCCTACATTTCCCTCCACACAAACATACACAACCTCATCACCACCGCTGGTGATAGCAGAATCTTTAAACGGAATTCCGAGAGAGATGAGCACCAGGGAGCCAAGTTTGAGATTCAGCAGTGGGCGAATACTGCTGCTGCCAAGCTTGCAACATGGCATGCGGTTCAGATACTAGTAAGGACTCTTGGCCGGCCCCAACTATATCCCGAACATTTCCATGTGCCCTGGTCGATGTATGTGGCAGCACTGGTTTGTTGGGCGTATGGCCAGTTTATGTCCTCGGCCGGAGTTCAGACATCAGAAGATGAAGTTATTTGGGATGCACATCAGGAAATGGGGAATTACCTACGACAGATGAACACGGAAAGTTGGGAAGATTTGGTACGCGTGAGAGGGCAGACGCGCACGGGAGGCCTGTTGACGGTTGTCCGGGGAAGCATGGAGGGCATCAGGTGGGGTCTGATACAGGAGAGCGTTGGAGTGTTAAAGAGGCTAAATGCCCCAAGGACTACGAAGAGTGTGTGATGTGAATTTGGGGATATTCAGCCCAAATCTCCGTTATATCATATTTCCTATGTAAAAATAACGGTGGCTCCTGTTTTTACGGCATTTGAGGAGAATTTGTAGTCTGTCTACTAGCCTCTCCTTTTTTTGCCCCGGTGGTGTTCATGTATTTCTGCGAAGTTTCGTTGTTTATTTTCGTTTGTCTTTGTATATTTTGCTTTCTTTGAAGTCTAGTGATTCTAGCATTGAGATAAATTTTTGGTTTATTTTCTCTATCGACATGATTAAATCGACCAAATTGGTGATGTTAATTTATTTTGGATTTGGTCTCTAGGCGTATATCTAGGCGTGTACTGTGCATTCAAGGCCATTTTAGAGAATGCACCTTAAAGCGGCACTCGTTTCAAATCCAATCTATCCATAGTCTTGGCTGGATAAATTGGATTTATTGAGAAGCATACATGTGGGAGCCCGTTGCAAGCTTCGTTGCAAGCTTCTGCGACCCATGCTGCTCCCTGCGCCCCAATGTTATGAAAGTTAATTTGGTAAAGTTGACGCATGGTAGATATTATGCGTTATGCAGAACGAAACTCGAAATTCGGTCTTGAATGAAAGACGTAAGCCATAGTGGTTGGTATATTTTTAAGAGAACGTCGGCTCTGAATGTGATTCATCTTTTCCATGCAGTGTGAAGCCCATAGCCTCAGAAGCTTATTCAAAACTAGTGGACATGCAGCAGCATCCACTCGATTCCTAGTTACAGCCGCCCAGCTCAGAGGTGTGTGCAGAAGAAGTGGGGTGATGGCACATCTTTGTGAAATATAAGATTTTGCAGCATATTTATTAGTATGGCACCCGTTTTTCCATGCCAGCGGTTGATTTGGCAGCTTGAGTTTCATGTCTCGTGCCTACTCAACATATTGGGTAGTTTCCTCCAGTATGCATATTTCTACCCTTCTATTCTTTAGGACAGGACTCTAGCTGCGGTGGGAGGGCCACTGGCGAACGGAAATTATTTGATATCCAGTAGCGGGGAAATAATTGTAAGCCACAGAAAATCTTATGATCATACCTGGATGTCAACTAAGATCTTGTGGGTCTTGGTGATAGTCCCTGATTGGAGTAGATGTGATGCACACTGCAAACCGCACTAGGCGATGTCTATGATGGTAAATGTAACCTTCGTTCAAAGAAGGCATCCTACGCCTGAAACAAGTCCCTAATAAGCGAGAGGCCCAGGTGTTAGAGTGTAATAATGACCCGCCCGAGACTCGCCCCAATAAACGGTCTTGTTGGCGCGTCACACTGGCTGAGGATTCAATCAACGTCAAAGCCAGGTTAGGTCCACGCGCCCCGAGCTACGGTACAAATTGGATCCGAAGCCAGCTTGACACAGCTACATGATCAACAGAAGCGTCAGTGCTAAGGTTGTTGGGCCTTTGAACAGTGTGCAATAGATCTGAGTGCTTGCTTGGTAGATCGTTCGGTGTAATATGATGGGTAAAATGTGGATATGCACTTGCCTCTATTTCATCGAAGGCCAACAAACAATCATGCATCTTGGGCATAACTTCCAGGTTATTTGCCGCGTGGTTATTTGGTCCACACAAGATCCTTAGGAGGAACCAATAGTAAGCCTAATAAACGGGTATGTTGTTAAAGTTCAAGTTTAAAAATACTCGTATATTTGCAACTGACCCCGCTTCTTTCCTCATCGCCCTGTCTCTGTAACTTCTGTCGGCATTAAAGAATTTAGGCATAAAAGGAGTTGCCATTGGTAGCCACGAGATGCATTCGGAGACTCCAGTAAGGATAGATCTTTCGTGTTTTTATGATTAACATATGTATATGTACTGATGTGGTCGAGGATTAGATAATTCCGTGGTCGATACGGTATTCAGACATCATGGTGTATTCATAGGGTTAGGGTGCAAGTGAATAACCACATCTCTCGAGATTGACGCTAAACCAATCGCCTCTACCTTTCATTCTTGCGAAAAGAATGTGGACGGATTTTATGGAGTGGATCAGACCCCGAGCGGCATCGAGCATTGCATCGTAATGCTAAAAGGTCTCCATTTCGGGGCTGTTACCTAAGTTCCTTCCTTTATCCCGATATAAAAGGCAGAGCGATGGACACTGCTGACGAGTTATGATAATAGGAACTCGAACGGTCCTCTGGTTAGATCTACCCCAAGAGAGGTCTCGAAAGCCAGATACTAGTTGGTATACAACCATAGTATCGTTGTCTCCTTTGTGCTCTCGATAATGAGGTCTGTTCTTGGAGGTTCTGCTGTGCTCGAGGTCTGTTATTTCGCATATCCTCGACGCTGAAACCTAGCAGTATAGAACGATGTCCACGATATCAGTTAGATGTGGCTAGGAGGTTGGCGGACGTTGCTGGCTGCTGTGTGTGAAATGATCAGACGTCAGAGGTGGATCAGGACAAAATTCAGAAGAAGGGGGGCAACCTCCTCCTTTTATCGACCCCTTCTTTCGGGTATGGTGGCAACCATAGATACTCAAGTAGTGTCTCCACTCATCATAAGTCAATTTGGGAAAACTACATGTGCACGTACCCGCGGCTAGGGCTACTCTTCCTTTCACCCCACCTTGATGAACAGCTGCGCAATCTGCAGGATTCTTCTGCATGCAATACGGTGATGCAACACCTTAATTAAGCGAGAGAAAACAAAGACCAATCCGTCCTGAAGTAGTTTGGAGGTTGTGCCCCCACTCAGGAATGTCGAGGATCCGGAATGTCACCAGCGGCATGACCCAGGGGGTGCATATAAAAGCACTACTGGAGTTTCGATTTGAGGAAGCAAGTTGCCGAAGAGGAGGAGTGGAGCGGGCTAACGCGTGTACTCACATTCACACATACATACATGTATGTGTGGGAAACAAGCCCCACTTGTTTTACGGTGAGTTCCGTTGGGGACCTCAGTGGTTACCACTACCAGATTCAGGTTCGCTAATTTAAAGTATTGAGCACCCGCCCCGAGAATCAAGATTTGCAGATCAGTTTAGTGCAGCATTACAAGGCTGGCATGCAAGACATTGCGTGTGTTCTGGCGCAAATATCAGACCCCCAATATACTTATCACCGTAACTTATTGTGTTGTTTTTATCTTGATGGGCAGAGGCCCCAGCCCGTGACGGTTACTGAATCCTCATCTTCTTGCCTGCCCTTACCTCCTGACTGGGATTGACTATTCCTGCAGCTGGCCTGATATATCCAGGTACCTATCTATCGCCTGGACCTTGTGTGCGTGTTGCTGTGCTCTGAGAAGGGATAGATCCCGGATCCGAGCTGCAGATTTTGCGGGACCTGAAAATTGCGGCACAAATAAATATTATTTCACATATCCTATCCTGGGATATATTTACCAATCACATACATCGCTTCGAGGCCGGATTCCTTATTGCAGGTTCAGCTAACTCCGGCCCGTCTTTTCGCCGAATTTGCTTGGATCTTGTTATTTGGACTTGGCCTGGTCTCAGTTAAGGTGTGAACCAAGCAATAACCAAGTCGGAGGGTTTAGAACATTGGTCAGGTGAACGTATATTTCCGCGTAAAACAACTTTTACTAAATCAGACCTCCGATGTGTTTTTCGGCAGGTATCTTTGTTTGAGTAATGGATCCGACAACATTCTAAGATTGTGGATAATGCGGACATCGACCCGCTCGGGAAAATACAGACGCTATTTGCATAAATTAACAGCCCGACAGACACCCAGCCCAGGGAATCTTGTCTGAAAATTGTATCCATATGATTGATCGGAGATATTTCTTGATCCGCGCAAAAAAAAAAGATCCCTACTGTTGATCCTCGGGCTTGACTTTAACACACAGCTTGTACGTAACTGGTATAAATGCTGCCCACTTATAATTCTCGAGATCGTTAGGCAAACGCTATCGGCAAAAGTGGGCTCCCCGGCTTTCTAATTTATTTCCTCGCGCGCACATTATCACCCATGAAGTAGGTACTTGACATCAGTTATATTCTCGATGGTAACCTGCAACAGACTTTAATGTGCACAGACTTCAATAGATTTGACGTTATAACTCGCAAATATTTGAATCCATGTAAGATGGTTCACTGTAGCGGAGTTCGGCCTCGTTTTCTGACGCAGGAGGAAAGCTTCCATGGTTAATGCAGAAAGCCTAAAAGGATTTTGTAAATGATGTCTTAACAGAAGTCGAAGACCCTTTATAGGTGCAGAGTACGCCATCTACTAAGTTCTCCGAAAGAAGTGTAGTGCATCATTCCCAAAACAGTTGAGCTGCATATGCCACCCTTACATCCAATGATTTCGAAGATCCTGATACGAAGAAGAGGGGAATCCCATGGGATCAAGTCATTTTGTGCCTGATTTTGTATGCTGTCTCACTTCCGGACGCTGCTGGGCCCGGGATGTTCATATCAGGCTAGCGAGTACTACTCAGGGTTAGGGTGCTACTAATCTTCAGGTGACATAAAGTACGATGTTCTCTAATAGAGCTCGAGAGGTTCCGCAGGAAAATATCAAATTCGGCTCGCGACCGGAAGCATGATTGGTTGACACGGCGGATTGCGCAGCTTGTCCCATGCAACGAGCTCTAAGTTTCGATTAACGGACTTTAGAGTGTTTTGATTTCATCAGGTAACTCTGCTCCACTAGGCCTTCATTCTGGTTGCGAAACCCCTCTAATAGTGACTGTATATGGCTGGGCGCCTTGGGCTGGGGCAATTCTGACCTCAAGATTTTAAAGGTTAATAACTTTCCACAACCACCTTGAATTTTAATGATATCTCCATTACTATATCATATTTAACTTGCTCCATCACTACACGTATATAGAGTCAAAATTAATTTAGCTCTTCTGTGAATGGCGTTATTGAGGTGAAGGTTTTGGATGAATGTTGCAGACCCATGTTAACCAGTGCTAAGAGAGTTAAAACTTGCAGTTCTTATGGTGCCAAGACCTCTTATATTACTATTAATTTTGAGACTGGTCGGCTAAAGGCATCCCACAGAGAACGAAGACACCCAGTACATGTACATGTATGTAAGCAAGGTGGCAGAGAGGCTAGTATATATCAGGCTAGTTTCCAAGGCTTGTAGACAATCGAGATTTACAAGTACGTGTAGCTACTACTTACATGTAGTTATAAGTCAAGGAGCCTCCGCTTCCTCTGGGCTTACCATCTCGATACATCTTATAAACACACTCCGATTGGTCATTACACTATCTTAAAAACATAAGATACCAATCCGACACTGAAATGGCGTCCAATCAAGAGGATTTGGTCCAGGACAGGCCCGCAGGCGAGCATCAAAGCCTGAAAGAGCACTTCTCAATGTATATAGGCCTTACCGAGACCCCATCTTACCCCGCAATAATGCTGATTTTTTTCGGCTCTTAGTCCGCCGGAAAAGCACGGAGATAAATGGTCTGAGCTTTGGGATAATGGTGAATTGCCCTGGGATAGGGGAGCAGCGAATCCGGCACTGGTCGATTTACTCGCACAGTGGGAGGAACACGATTTCTTTAGATCACAAGATGCATTGAAGACGAGAAGGAGGGCATTGATTCCCGTAGGTTTGGCCGTCGTCATTATCTGCTATTTTTCTGATTTTTAATTGAATTTTTTATCAATCAGGGATGTGGGCGTGGTTATGATACAAGCTTGCTCTCAACGTATGGATACGATGCTTTCGGTCTCGACGTATCCGAGACCGCCGTAAAGGCAGCCAGTGAATGGCTATCTTCGCAGAGTGAGGAGGAGAAAAAGTCACAGTCGGGTCATTCATTCGAAATATGGGGACAACATCACATGGTGTTGGGTGACTTTTTTAAAAACGATTGGGCCGAGAAGCTGCACTTTGACCCAAAGGGAGGGTTTGATCTTATCTATGATTATACCGTAAGTGTGGTTTAGAGATAGGTAGAGATTAGTTACTAATTACTATAAATGCAGTTTCTTTGTGCACTCCATCCAACGCTTCGCACGAAGTGGGCTGCACGGATGGCAGAACTTATCGCACCGCAACATGGGCTACTCATATGCCTTGAGTTTCCACTCTACAAATCTCTAGGGGCTGGGGGCCCGCCTTGGGGCCTGACGAGCAGAACTTATGATGAGCTTTTAGGAGATAATTTTAGGAAGGTTCTTTTTTACAAGCCTAAGAGGACTCATATGGTTGGACAAGGTTCGGATTATGTGAGCGTCTGGAGGAGGAAATAGTATCGGGAAATTATTTCACTGGGTTACCCCGGATGCCGCATTACAACACATGGCGATTAGATAAAGAATCGTTAAGAAATAGTTAAAATTCCGGTATGTTGAGAAGTAAACAAATTTATGCTTAATTCGGCGATATAAAATTGGGCCTTTGGGGCCGAGCATGCTACATGTAGGTATTTCGTATGAAGGTCACCAACCAACCCCCCCCCCCCTCCATATTTCCAATAGGTCATTAGCCACGATGTACCCTAACAAAGCATCAGAGTACTACCATCCGGTATGTGAGTATGTGAGCGCAACATTACAAGCCAAGGTAGCTAATGTTATTCATAAAAACAAATCCCAAAACACAATATCAGTACATGTACTTGTAGCTATACTATCGATATCCAATTTCACCCCTACATGTAACTTTATGAAAAGGCAGAGAAGAATACTAATCCCCACCGAAGAGAATACTCACCATATAAAGAGAACCAGGAGTGATGATTAATGTATGATGACCTTGATCAATGGGAATTACGGGCACAGTGTTGTTTGAGACGTTGAGATTGAGGATAGCATTATGGATAATGTTACTATGTACTAATCTGTTATATCAATTACATGTAGTTTAAGAGATTTGGTGGCTATTATTCCCCTAGTCTCGTTCCCAGACCCAATCGGTATTTCTTTATGTGGTGTGCTCAATACCGTACATAAAATACATCTCCAACCACACCAAAATAGGGGATGGGCACGAGACTATTATTCCCCTAACAATAAGGCCAAATAAGTACATGTATTTCCCCATCTCACAAGTCATGACAGCGGTCACAAGTGAGACCACAGCCACCGCTGGTATGACACACTTAATTACATATGTATATGGCAGATAGAACGTGAGGCCCAAATTAAAGCAGCCTTCGCAATAGTTCTCCATACCGCGGCAGCCAATGTGTAGTCCTAGATCGGCGAGCCCAAGAAACCAATTTGGAGCGATAGATCCAGAGATATTAATCGTGGCAGGCACGACCACAACCACAACGGAATCCATGTATGGAGTCTGGTAGAATTATTGCAAAAGTGATCTTGCGTGACCCGATAGTTCTATTATATTGGCCCTTGAAGGAAAATAAAAAAAAGTTAGTCCTCCAGGGGTGGGAACCTCTTCTCCACGACCACCCCATATCCATCCCTCACAACCACTAGCCCACAGCTGCACAGCCTCTCAACGCATGGTGATGGTGGCATTCTTGCTCTTTTGAACCTGATTTGGATATTTGGAAGGGGTAAATGAATTCAATCTAGCCCCCAAGAATCCCCAGGCAATACATGTATATATGTAACCTTTATAATTAAGTACAGGCACCATTATACAGTTTCTTGGCCCATATTTACAGGAAATTTTTAGGGATTATTTTGTCACGCAAGACCCTCATTTGCAATAATTCTATCAAAATCTGCAAAGCCTTCAGGTCTCTATGTTGTTGGTGAGTTTACACGAGTGATAATCTGTGAAGAGAATTTAAGAAGGCAAATTGTTATAGATATTACATTATAGATTTATGTAGCTTCGTTAGTCTGGTGGATAGGAGTAACATACTTGCTCAAATTTATTGTTTTTGATATAACAGGAGAACAAATGTGGGACCCTAACCCTACCAATGCCCAGCCTACTAGTGGGTCAAGCTTAGGTCACGTCACAGCCCGTTGATCTGCCACGTCTGCTGCCCCACGCCAACCCGCTAGATTATCTCCAACAGCCTTATATCCTAGAATAAACCCAAAACCCCCCACCAAGTACGACTCCTATACAATCGCATATACGGTATCGATAATCATGACAACTATAAGCATCGACGCGGATCTCGACCCTCTCGAACCAACTCTCCAGTCTATACTTGATCAGAAATCACTAAGGTGGATCTTTGTTGGGGGCAAGGGAGGTGTTGGGAAGACAACAACATCATGCTCACTCGCCATCCAGCTTGCACGCGTGAGAGAAAGCGTCCTACTAATCTCGACGGATCCTGCGCATAACTTGAGCGATGCGTTCAACCAGAAGTTCGGGAAAGAGGCAAGAAAGGTGGATGGGTTTGACAATCTAAGTGCAATGGAGATCGATCCTAATGGAAGTATCCAAGAGCTTATAGAGAATGGTATGAATGATACTGCACGCCCCCCCGGGAATGATAGATTAAAATAGGACTAGCTGGGAAATTTTACTAACGTAGCTGAGGAGTAGCTGAGGGGAACGCAGCAAATCCTTTGGGAAGCATGATGCAGGATTTAGCTTTTAGTGTATGCATTTCCTCCAGCTCTGTCCGTATGGGGGGGACACAGCTGAATATGATGATTTCTAGATCCCTGGTGTAGATGAGGCAATGTCATTTGCCGAAGTCTTGAAACAAGTCAAATCTCTTTCATATTCTACAATTATCTTCGATACTGCACCAACGGGACACACGCTACGTTTCCTTCAATTCCCAACTGTCCTCGAGAAGGCTCTCTCGAAGATCTCACAACTAAGCGGGCGATTCGGTCCAATGCTCAGCGGAATTCTAGGATCTCAGGCGGGTGGAGCTGGTGGAGTCGAAGAAATGATGGGAAAGATGGAGAGTATGAGAGAAGTTATTGGCGAGGTCTCAAAGCAGTTCAAAGATCCTGATCTCACAACGTGAGTCTTATATTACCAGTTATAATTATTTACGACTAACGTGTTGAACTAAAAACAGCTTCATTTGCGTGTGCATCCCCGAATTCCTTTCACTTTACGAGACCGAGCGTATGATCCAGGAACTCAACAACTACCAAATCGACACGCACTGCATTGTTGTCAATCAGCTTCTTTTTCCGCAAAAGGGCTCGACTTGCCCTCAGTGCAATGCTCGAAGGAAGATGCAGAGGAAGTACCTAGAGCAGATTGAGGAGCTATACGAGGATTTCAATGTTGTTAAGTGCCCTCTACTGGTTGAGGAGGTCCGTGGCAGCGATAAACTGAAGAGCTTCTCAAAGATGCTTGTTGATCCATTCATTCCCCCAGAAGAGGATGTGGATGAGGAATAAAGGGCAGTAATAAGTTTGGGCGGTCATTTCTCTGGTTTCGTGTTATTGTGCTACATACCTAGTCAGGGCGTCGGGGTACGAGATAGAAGGAGTCATACATGTGTTTGCATTGTAATCCCAATATAGCACATCTGTAGTTTAGTTCTTCCACCCATCACTTGTTCTTAACCTATGTAGATTTCGTGAAACCATAGTGATGCAAGTTCGGAGTCAAAGTCACACAGGAAGTACTTAGTTCTATCCATACTAATCTTCAAGGAAGTTTCCCCCCCCCCCTCCTTTTTTTTTTTCTTTACCGGAGGGGTAATGGAAATTTCAAGTTTCTGAAATTTACTGTGCCGAATTTCCGAACGTGATGCGTGACAACCAACGATGAGCTTTAGAGGGCAATTAGGCTCCCTCTGAACAATTTGAGCGAGAGATTGATGCATGGATCCGGCTGCCAGTGTAGAACGTATATCGTTTTAGAAGAGTAGAGTAGGATACATGTACTAAAAAAAAAAAAAAAAGAGTACTTACATACATGTATGTAGTTAAAATCAAAGAATGTTTGTACTGGTACATATGTACTGATCTAGAACTTGACAGCCTGGGAATCTAGCTATTCGCATGTGCGGTACGTATACTACACCATATAGCTTTCACTATCAATGATCAAGTCTACTATGTACTAGATTACATCGATAATGGATACACCTTGGCATAAAATCCCGCAACCTTATTGGTTGAGAGTGACGGGGGTATTGACTAAGCACAACACATCAAAACCTGTGAACTGGGGGAGGGGGACCGAAGGCCGCCGTATGAAATGTCTAACTGGCGGGAATAGGAATTGGGAGGAAGGGGGGAAGGGGGGAGGGGGATAAGGCCCCCATAACTACATATACATACCGTAGAGAGAGGATTAAAACTTACACAACTCGCGGTCGCGAGGTGGTAACCCCTAGTAAGGATGTACTTGGATGTATTAATATTAAAAGACGTAAACATTTGAGGCTAGCTTGCGGGCCAGCCCAGTTGATACGCGTATGTACCCTACATGTATGCACCACATTACACATCATGGGACGACCTCCCTTTCAGAGACACATCCTCCACTATCAATTCCAGCCTGAATGCTGTGGGCCAACCGTCCTTCTTCCCCGCTAAGTCCTCAGTTTTTGAAATTAACCACCATATTTTGCGTTGCAACCACGTTACACACTGCCAAAAGTCTTTAACACTTAAGCTTCACCATGCCTGAACCCGACTCCACCCAAGAGATTTTCGGACAGCTCACCTCCCACCTCGACTCCATCATCACCAACCAAGAGGGGAACCCCTTCATCTCCCAATCCACTTCCAACATCATCAACAACCCCAACACCTCCGAAGAAATGAGAACCGTCATCGCTCTCCTCTGCGGCATCGCCCGCAACACCAACACGCTCGCCGGAGACCTTGCCAGCCTCCATCAAGACGTCGAAGAGCTAGACAAGAAGGTCACGACTATGGCCAACCAACTCCCAACCACTCATGAACAAGCGGAAATCCACAGAATTTCCACCTCCCTCAACACCCTCACGGCCAGAATCTCAGCGAACCCTCGCCTCCCCCCCCACCCTCCAGCAACCCCCAACCCCCCCGCCCCCGCCCAGAAAAAACTCAAGCTGAACACGACGTTTGCAAAGAGCAGAAAACCATCACCAAAGTGAGAAGGACGCCTGCTGGCATCCTCCCCCATTCTCCACCTCGACACCACTGCCCTGAGACCCACGCCATGAAGCTGCCAGCTAAGGAAGAAGGCCCCGCAAGAGAACCTTGACAAACTCCTGCCGCTGTTCTCCCCACCGCCTAACGCCGCTTTCTCCAGAAACTCTCAGGAACCACTCCCACATCCCTAACGCCTGGCAGGAGAAATCCCATCCATCCTCGCCAAGGCCCTAGAAAAGAGCCACGCCTACACCTCACTCTCCGCCTCCGTCAACCCCAAAGGCTCCGTATCCATCGTCGCCCACCCCTCTGTTCCATCCTCCTTCTACAACCCCTTCTTCGAAACCTTCACCGCCCTCATTAACGAAAGAATCGCCACCCCCTCCAACCCCCTGAAACTCTTCCGCCCCGCCCCCACCGACGTCGACGCTACATCCACGGCATCCCTCTTCAACTCTCGCAAAACAAGGAAGCTCGACAGCGACTTCAAGAAGTCAGATTCATTGTCGGCATCACCCTTCAGCCACCCGGTTCCTAATTAAGCGACGACACTTCCGAACGGCAAAAAACCTCCATCTGGTGATTACGGTCACCGCGAGAAGCCGCCATCATCGGCACCACCATCGACTCTTTCTCCGCCCACGCCACAAGTCATGTGGTCAGCCACCCTCACCCAACGCCAAGAACTGCCAGAAATTCGCCACGCACAACAAGGCTGCAAGAACAAAGAACCCACCTGCCCCATCTGCGCCAAGCCCCACAATAAGGCCGCCCACAGATGCCCCTCTACCAACTGCCCCGGCTCAGCCAAACCAACCCCCCACCGCTGCCCCTCTCGCCAAATGCAGCAACTGCAACGGCCCCCACCCCGCCTCAGATCCCGCCTGCCCCGCCCGCCAAAGAAAGCCACGACATGAGCCCCACTTGAACGCCTCATGACATCACCACGACCTCTCCACCCACTCGTCTGCTTAAATGCAGAACAACAACCGCACTAAAACCCGCCTAGTCTACGATCATCCAACACAACTGCGCGGAAAGCAACCCCTGTGTTCATCACTTTTTCACTCCACATGGCCCAGCATCACATTATCGCGATCCAGGAACCGCCTCTTCAACAACAAGCCCCTACAAGCCCCCTCCTTCACCTCTACTCCCTCCTCTACACCCAATGACAAAATCTCCGCCTTGTCTCTACATCTCCAACACACCTTGAGAGAAACTCAGCCTCCCCATTCCTCCATAAGAGCGATATGATCTCGCCAACATTTTCTTCAGAACCTCCCTCATCCTTCACCACACTCCACATAACGAACGCAGACAACCGCTAACTTCAAACACCTCCCGTCGATTGACCCCCGACATCTTCACCCTCCCACAACCCTCCATCGTCCTGAGACTTCAACATCCACAGCCCACAAGCCGACCCTCCGCTTTTCTCAGCCCGAACTCTCCTCTCCCAACCCTATTCGCCGCCACCATCAACGCCTTCCTCCTCATCAACAACCCAGGCGTTTACACCAGGATCTCACCTCCCAGTCACAACGCCACGGAGTCATCGACCGCCGCCAACCCCAGAGCCAGCGCCTCATCCGCAAGAAATGGCCTCTCTGCCGACACTGCTCCCACCACAGAGCCCTGGCCATCTCCTGGCCGCCCCCGCCTCCGACCTCACCCCCCTCACAACTCCCAACTGGTCCGCCACAGACTGGGGAGCATTAGCCCCCTCCCTCAGAGACCTTCACATCCCCCCGCCCCCCACCACCAACCTCGACCAGTGGTTCGAAGCAGAACTCTCAAGCCTCTCCAACCTCCTCTCATCCCACACCCCCTCCAAAACGATCTGCAAATGGTCAAAGCCATGGTGGAACCCAAACCTCTCACAACTTAGAACCATCTTCCACTCATTCAACGCTGCAGAAAGCAAAGCTCTCTTCAAGCCAAGCGAAAAACACCTACTTCAACGCAATCAAACGAAATAAACAAAACCATCTGGAACAATTTCGGCCCAACGCTACAACCAAGCGACGATGGAAACTCAAAAGTCCACCACAAGGACCAAGACCGGATCCCCACCTCCCCAACTCCCCACCCCCACGCCTCAACACAAACCTGGTTAACGCTTCTTCGCCAAGCACCCTCCTCCCCATCCGCCACAACGACGCCCCCATCATCACAACCGAGGAAATCCACACCGCCCTCAAGACCACCAGCAACCTTTCCGCCCCAGGCCCCGATGGCATCCCCCATCTCAGATGGAAAGCGTCCATAAGGCCAACCCCTCATCCTCTCAGCCCTCCTAAACCCCCTCCTCAAACACGGCTACCATCCTCACTCTTAAACGGTGAACGGTGTCATCCTAGCTGCCTAATAAGCCTGACTACACCCTCCCTCCTCATATCAAGATCATTGTTCTTCTCCAGACCATCTCAAAGATCCTAGAGAAGATAGTAACCTCCGCTCGCCTCAATCGCCAGAACACTGGCCTAATACACCCCCATCAACGCGCTCAAGAGCCGGACTCTCCACCTCCGACGCTGCCACCACCCTCCTCCACGAGACACGCCATGCAATTAGCTGGCCTTAAAGTCTCCACCTCCTCCTTGATGTCAAGGGGGATTCACCACGCCCTAAACAGGAACTCGCCTACCCTCACGCCAGGACACGCCCCACCCTACATGGTGAACTGGATCCTGTCCTTCCTCTCAGACCGCCACATCACCCTCCTCTCTTCAAAGGCTCCCCAAGATCCCCACACATAAGTCGGGGTCCCCCAGGGGTCCCCCATCTCCCCCCTCCTCTTCCTTATCTACGTCAACTTCCTCCACCTCCACGACCCCTCTCCCGGCATCACCCTCTCCTATGTAGACGACTTCGCGATCACAATCGCATCCCAGTCCTACGAGGAGAACATAACCTCCCTCACCTCCCACTACAACCGCCTCACCCACTCAGCCTCCCCCAAAAACATCAGCTTCTCAGTCGCAAAAACTGAGCTCATCCACTGGAGGACTCCCAGAGACAGGAGCCCCTGCCACCTCACCATCACCCTGGAAGGCCACACCTTCACGCCTCCCATAAGGTCAAATGGATTGGCTTGGCTCACCCAAGCCTTGACCCAAACACCCACTTCTCCCACCGCCACGCCTGCCGCTGCCCTCATCCAACGCCTCCTCAGGCTCTCCTCCGCGAACTGCCTCCGCCTCGCCCACCAAGCAATCCGCCCCATGCTTACGTACGGGGCCACCGTTTTCTCTCCCTCCTCCGCCGTCAAGGCCCTCACAAAATTCTGGAACTCAGACACGCCACAGGATGCTTCAGGGCCACCAACCCAAGAGTCTACATCGGCGCCTCCCCTCGACCTATACCTCACCTTCCTAAAGTCCAAGTATGCCATACGCATACTCCTAGCCTCTCCCCTCAACAACCCAGTCACAGGAAGATCCCCTCGGAACTTCCCAACCTCATCCACTATGCGATCCCACTCACACGCCTCCCTCCTAAAGGGTCGCCCCAACCACCCCCGCAGATGGGACTCCAACGCCGTAAAAGGCGTCGCCCCCCTCCCCATCGAAAAACTCGCCGCCCTCATACGGCCCCTCATCGAGGAAGGCCACCCAAAGGACAGACTAGCCATTAGAGCTAAGAAACTCCTCATCTCACACTGGGAGGCAGCCTACCCCCCACCCCCCTACTATAACTTCACCCCCACCCTGAAACTGCCTATCTTCACCTCCCTCCACAAATTCACTGCCTCCAGGATTCACCAAATCAGGACAGCCAAGAGCTACCTGAGGGCGACAAATCCTGATCAACATCGACTCTCGACTCATGCCCACGATGTGACAGGAGCCGAAACCACGAACCACGCCATCCTCACATGCCCCTGCAAGGGCCCAGGAGAGATTCTCTTCTTCCACCACATCACCTCACTACATGAGGTTTGGGACAGCCTCCCACTCACCCTAGCCCTCGCAGCATACATTACCGCTACCAGGACCAACTACCCAACTCCACACCCACCCTCACCTCTCTCTCGTCCACCAACTCCTAAAACCGGCCCCTAAGGCACCCACACCACCAAAGCCCTAGCATTAGGCAAAGAGCCACAAGCTCACAGGAACCCGCGGAGGAAGGTTAGCCACCGGCGGTCTCCTTTGTAACCATTCGCGTTTTTCACTTCGTCTCTGCTCAACCGATCTTCTCATTTGTGTTCCTTTTGTCTTTCCTTCCTTCTGTGCTTTTTCTTCCGTGTTTTTAGGGGACGCCAGTTTGTACTACGATAGGGGTCAGGTCTTTTATGCCATAGTCTTCGACTGCACGCAACATTTGTACCTAGAAATGAAATGAAATGAGTTAAAAAAAAAAAAAAAAAATGCTGTGGGCCAACTACCAACCGGGACGCGATCAACGTTGCTCAAACACAACAAAAATGAAGGATAGGATTCTACCAAGCCCTCTACATAGGAGTGTTGAAATCGAATTCCGAAGTTTCAGGCCACTACCAACACTGGTTTTGATCGCCGAGGATCGATTCTTAACCCCTTCTAAATCCGGAACTTGGGCCAATGCCCGTTGACATTGTCAGGACGCCTTAGGAATAAGTAGAACTCGGCTTGGTTCGGTTAAGCCGGGTAGATCGATGTTTGGAGTTGCTTCTTTTTAGACAGAAAGTGAGTCGCACCCACCACAACTACTGGGCCAGTGCCTCATACATCTGTCTCTTCATGCCGCGCTGTCCCTTGCAGTAACAAACAATAATGCACAGCACAATCAACAGCACACAATCCGGAAACGGTCGATCAACGAAGGGTGGTCTAACATGAGTGCTAATACTCATTGAGATGAAGGAAGAATCGGCTTGCCGCCTTTCTCGCGGCAGCTCTCAGCCGAATAGCCTTTTGCTATTCGGATATATAGTACAGTACCGTAGTATATACAGGCCTTTTTTTTAAGAAAAAAAAAAAAAGAAAAAGAGCCGAACAGCCGGCCAAACCCTGGAAGGCGTTACCTTAGCTAAACGGATGGAAGGCCCTACATCTAGAGAGCTGTTATCACAAAATGATAGCAAAAACTAATATCAGGGAGTTATGCTACCAAGCACATGTACCTACATACCTGTATACTACAGCGTGTTCAGCACTATAATGTATTAAGTGTGACTTATACCAGTCAAAATTTGGGCACGCGATCACGGACCATGAGATTGAGTTATCTACACTGACTACATCCCCCACTCTACCCAAGGCCGACAATGCAAAACTCCATGACCTTGTGGCGTAAATTACCGGAAGTGTGCAGTTTACGCAGGTTATCTACCAGGGGGAGGTCTTCGGCAAAGACGGCATCTTGAAAAGCCAAGATTTTTTTCTGCGAATTATCAACTAGGTCCGTTCTCAAGATTTCCAGTTCATTACGGAGTATGTGACTGTACTTACTCTTATGAAAGGGGAGGGGCTTATGGGGAAAGTACTTATATGGAGCTGTCTTTCTCCTCCTCTCGAACTCCTTTTCGAGACGAACCATCATTAGGAAATTGGTTTTTTGTGATTAATCACCAACTATCAGTTAGCCCATACACTCAATTGTGGCTATTGTTATGGGAAAGAGACAATAATAATACTTAGTTGATATTATTATACTCCACGGCCCCATCAAGAGCGACTGAACATTGATAAACGGCGAAACCACAAGGATGGCGCCTAGCCCCGAACACGATATAGGCGAAAAGCTGCCTCCAACCTCCAGACCTACCTCTGAATACTCTGAGTCAGTATCATCCTCAAACTCGGGGCCAACGCCACATGAGGGGGAGCAGACAGAAGCTCCTGTAGTTCGAACAACCACGGGAAAATCCTCAGTTGTGATCCCCAGGAACAAACGGAGAGGAATGCTTGGCCGTTTAGGACTGGTGGCGGAAATTGAGAACCCCAAGGACTATGGCACAGGAACAAAGAACTTTATCACGATCCTTGTCGCCGCCGGAGGCGCGGCCGCGCCAATGGCTAGTACTATCCTGTTTCGTAAGTTTACATAACCCTTTGCTGACATTGTCAATTTGTTACAATTCCCCCCAAAGTAGACATCTTCATTACTCTAGCTGGTTTTGAGCCGTATGAATTTGATTGATTAGTTGATCTGCTTGTTTGATTAAGCATGAATTGTAGTACTGGGTAATGGCTAACAATAATTGCAGCTGCCCTGACGGAAATTTCCCAGCAGCTTCATTCGACTCAGTCCCTCACTAATCTTTCAGTAGCTCTCTATATGCTCGCCATGGCCATTTGCCCGCTCTGGTGGTCCGCATTATCGGAGCGGAGCGGACGTAGAACTGTCTATATAATATCCTTCGCTCTTTTTACGGTCTTTGGTGTCTGTTCTGCGGTTTCGGTAAATATTGGGATGCTAATTGCGTTCCGAGTGCTGTCTGGTGCATCGGCCAGTAGTATGCAGGCTGTTGGTGCCGGTACGATTGCTGATATCTGGGATATCAAGGAGCGAGGCAGGGCAATGGGGTGGTTCTATCTAGGGCCTCTGTGTGTGATACCATCTGGGAGAGCTATTTAGAATAATTACTAACAGTGTTATCATTAGATGTGGTCCACTCTTCTCACCTGTAATTGGTGGTGCCTTGACCGGCCGATTCGGATGGACATCAACTCAATGGTTCCTAGCAATATACGGCGTAGTCCTATGGTTTATGATGGTGTTTGGTCTCCCAGAGACACTTCGAAAGAAAGAAGTACCAAAGGTTACTAAGGAGAACGAAGATGAGAATGTATTGGAACGAAGCATTTCCCGAATCTCGGTTAAGAAAGCAAAGGAATGGACCGTAACAGCAAGGCGTATATTCATTGATCCTCTCAAGGCTCTGCGATATTTGAAATTCCCGCCGGTCCTTTTGACTGTCTTTTATGCCAGTATGACTTTTACTTGCTTGGTATGTCTCCCCATTCTATAACTTACCCTTAACTTATATCATTACGTGACCCCGTTATTCGCCCCCAATGTCCAAGCTAGAAACCTTTATTAATTCATCCGAGCAGTACGTTCTCAACATATCGATCCAAACCACCTTCTCCAAGTCTCCCTACAATTTCCATGTCATCATTGTCGGTCTTCTTTATATCCCGCCCTCAATTGGCTACGTCGCTGGCTCCCAAGTTGGGGGTCGCTGGTCCGACACTATCATGAAGCGTGCCGCTCTCAAGCGGCGTGAGGCTGCAAGCCTAGAATCCGGAACTCCCCCAGACGCACCTCTGGAATACCGACCCGAGGACCGCATGGGAATTAACGTGCTTCTCGCGGGTGTGCTGTATCCGTGTGCAATCCTGTACTATGGGTGGATGGTAAATGCCGGATACTACTGGTTAGCACCAATGGTAGGCACGACATTCTTCGGGTTTGGGAGTATGCTGGTATTTGGGTCGTCAACCACTATGTTGACGGAATTCGTGCCGGGACGGTCGAGCTCGGCGGTGGCGGTGAACAACTGTAAGGACACCCTTCCAGTGATATAGCCATAGTATGGGGTACTAATACCGTGGGTGTAGTTGTCAGGAACATATGTGCCTGTATTGGTGGTGTGGTTGCCGAGCCACTGATTGCGGCTATTGGAAACGGGTGGCTGTTTACTATTCTCTCAGTAGTGTGCCTTTGTTCGCTGAGTATTATGTATATTATGCGAAAGGTAGGTCTTCAATATCGATTAACGGGTCATCTAGTAGTTGTAGAAGGCTAATTCTATTTCCCACAGTTCGGTCCTAAATGGAGAGCCGAGGTGCACAAGTACAATCTCAACTAAGGGGGAAAGGGTTGGGACAGGAACTTTTTCTTTTCTTTTCTTTTCTTTTCTTTTTTTTTCTTTCTTTCTCTTAGACGGCGTTAATGAAGACAGATAGAAAGGGGGGTTATGACCTTTTAGTACATGTATTTATGACTCTGCTCTATCAAATGGCTTCTTGTATGATATTTTACAATTACGTGTAGTCTCTATCCTCTTGTAATACAGGTGAGGTGCACTTTTTTCATGCAGGAATAAAAGGCCGGGGTTAGGTGAATAGTTACCGTTTGTTCTCGAAAGAACGGCCCGGGTTCAAGGCTCAAGTCTAAGCCGTCTAATTGGTTGCTTTGCGTCTTGCCACCACCTATTGCTCTGTTCTTTTGCGTTTTTTTTTTTTTTTTTTTTTTTAACTCATTTCATTTCATTTCTAGGTACAAATGTTGCGTGCAGTCGAAGACTATGGCATAAAAGACCTGACCCCTATCGTAGTACAAACTAGACGTCCCCTAAAAGCACGAAAGAAAGCATTGAAAAGTAAGGAGAAACAAAGGGAAGACAAATGAGAATGTCGGTTGAGTAGAGACGAAGTGAGAACGCGAAAGAGTACAAAGGAGACCGTGGCTAACCTTCCTCCATGTACTCCTGAGCCAGGCTCGTTGCCTAATGCTAGGGCTTTGGTGATGTGGGTGCCCTGAGGGCCGGTTTAGATGCTGGTAGATGAGAGGGAGGTGAGGGTGGAGTAGTCCGACCCTGAGAGTAGTGGGGAGGTGGTGAGGCTGGCTTGGTCCTGTGAGCGCGATGTAGGCTGAGGGCTAGGGTGAGAGGAGGCTGTCCCATACCTCGCCCAGGAGGTGATGTGGTGGAAGAAGAGAATCTCTCCTGGTTTTGCGGGCATGTGAGGATGGCGTGGTTCAGTGAGCCGGCTCCTGTCCACATCGTGGGCATGAGTCGGGGGAGTCGATATTGATCCAGGATTTGTGCGCCCTCAGGTAGCTCTTGGCTGTCCTGATTTGGTGAATCCTGGAGGCAGTGAATTTGTGGAGGGAGGTGAAGATGGGGAGTTTCAAGGAGGGGGTGAAGTTATAGTAGGGGGGTGGGGGGTAGGCTGCCTCCCAGTATGAGATGAGAAGTTTCTTAGCTCTAATGGCTAGTCTGTCCTTTGGGTGACCCTCCTCAATGAGGGGGCGTATGAGGGCGGCAAGTTTTTCGATGGGGAGGGGGGCGACGCCTTTTACAGCGTTGGAGTCCCATCTGCGGGGGCGGTTGGGGCGACCCTTTAGGAGGGAGGCGTGAGAGTGGGATCATAGAGTGGATGATGTTGGGAAGTTCTGAGGGGATCTTCCTGTGACCGGGTTGTTGAGGGGGGAGGCTAGGAGTATGCGGATGGCTATCACGGCGTGATACGATATCGAGCACGGTTGCGGGAAGAAGGATTAGTCAGGGTTTCTCTGTTGTTCTATGGGTTTCGGTTGCAGGGTTCTATGAGTCAACGGTATGCAGGTATTTGTAATGGTGGTTTTCCTTTGGGTTCTACGGGTTTCTATGGGATGAGTCAGCGAGGGGTTTTCAGGGCTATATATAGGAAATTGTTCCTCGCCAGGACTTCTTCTTCTCCTTTCTTCTTCACGAACCTTCCTGTCATCTTGGCGTGCTTTAGTTTCTCTCGCCTGTAATATATACTGTCTTCTCAGAACTATAGTCCAACTAGTTGTCTCATGACGTTGACCACTTCCTTCGCCCTAGCCTTTACCCTCACCTCCGACCTTATTGCCTCGCTGTTACATTCACCTCAAGACCTCCACTTAATGACACCCCTACCAACAGACTCGGCTATTGTTTAGTTCCCACCGCGATAATAGGCACTTAGACTTTAGGAAGGTGAGGTAAAGGTCGAGAGGGGGGGAGGCCGCTTCGATGTAGAGGGCTCTTAGGTTTGTGGCCCTGAAACATCCTGCCCAACAGAATACCGAGTTCCAGAATTTAGTGAGGGCCTTGAGGGCAGAGGAGGGGGTGAAGACGGTGGCCCCGTATGTGAGCATGGGGCGGATTGCTTGGTGTGCGAGGCGGAGGCAGTTTGCGGAGGAGAGGCCTTTGCCAGCCGAGGAGAAGCGTTGGATGAGGCCAAAGGCGGCAAGGCGGTGGGAGAAGTGGGTGTTGGGGTCGGCTTGGGTGAGCCAATCCATTTGACCTTATGGGAGGGTGTGAAGGTGTGGCCTTCCAGGGTGATGGTGAGGTGGCAGGGGGGACTCCTGTCTCTTGGGGTCCTCCAGTGGATGAGTTCGGTCTTTCCGACTGAGAAGCTGATGTTTTTGGGGGAGGCTAGGTGGGTGAGGTGGTTGTAGTGGGTGGTGAGGGAGGTTATGTTTTCTTCGTAGGACTGGGAGGCGATTGTGATCGCGAAGTCGTCTACATAGGAGAGGGTGATGCCAGGTGAGGGGTCGTGGAGGTGGAGGAAATTGACGTAGATAAGGAAGAGGAGGGGGGAGATGGGGGACCCCTGGGGGACCCCGACCTGCACGGGAGTGGGTAGCTTGGGGGAGCCTTTGAAAAGGAGGGTGATGTGGCGGTCAGAGAGGAAGGACAGGATCCAGTTCACCATGTAGGGTGGGACGTGTCCTGATGTGAGGGTGAGGGCGAGTGCCTGTTTGAGGACGTGGTCGAATCCTCCTTTGACATCCAGGAGGGTGGAGACTTTGAGGCCTGCTAGTTGCATGGCACGCCTCGTGGAGGAGTGGTGGCAGCCGGAGGTGGAGAGCCCAGCTGAGCCACATTGATGGGGTGGATGAGCCAGTGTTCCTGGCAATTAAGCGGCGGAGAGTTACTATCTTCTGGTGATCTTTGAGATGGTCTGGAGAAGGACAATGATGCGGTATGAGGAGGGGAGGGAGTAGTCCGGCTTATTGGGTTTGGCTAGGATGACTCCGTTTGCCCGTTTGAGGGTGAGGGGTGGTAGCGTGCCTGAGGAGGGTTTAGGAGGGATGAGAGGATGAGGGGTTGGCTTTATGGACCGCTTCCATACGGAGAGGGGATGCCGCCGAGGCGGAGAGGCATTGGTGGTGCTGAGGACGGCGTGTATTTCCTCAGTTGTGATGATGGGGACGTCGTTGTAGCGGATGGGGGGGGTCTTGACGAAGAAGGCTGACCAGGTTTGGCGTGGGGGTGGGGAGTTGGGGAGGGGATCCGTCTTCGATCCTAGCATGACTTTTGAGTTTCCACACGCCCTTGGACGCGCTGGACACGGTTGTTCCAGTGGTTTTGTTTAGCGATTTAATTGCGTTGAAGTAGCGTTGCTTTCGAAGTGAGCTGCCCTTTCTACAGCGCGTTGGAGTGAAAAATGGTTCTAAGTTGTGAAGGTTTGGGTTCCACCACGGCTTTGACCATTTGCAGACCGTTTTGGAGGGTGTGGGATGAGAGGAGGTTGGTGAGGTTCGAGTAGCTCAGCCTCGAACCATTGGTCCAATGTTGGTGGAGGGTGGGGGATGTGGAGGTCTCTAAGGGAGGGCTAATGCTCACCTGCGGACCAGTTAGGTGTGGTGAGGGGTGAGGTCGGAGGCGGGATGGCTAGGAGATGGGCTGCGTGATCGAGCCGTATCGGCAGAGAGGGGAGCCATTTATGGACGAGGGCGCTGGCTCTGGCGGCGAGGCCGATGACCCGCCAAGGACTGGGAGGGTGAGATCCTGGTGTAGACGCCTGGGTTGTTGATGAGGAGGAAGGCGTTGGTAGAGGCGTGGAGAAATAGGGTTGGGAGAGGGAGAGTTCTCGGGCTGAGAAGGAGCGGAGGGTCGGCTTGTGGCGTGGATGTTGAAATCTCCTGCGACGAAGGGTCGTGGGAGGGGGTGAAGATGTCCCGAGGGTCGATCGATCGGGAGGTGTTTGAGAGTTGGCGGTTGTACACGTTAGTGATGTGGAGTGTGGTGAAGGAGGAGGGGGAGGTTCTGAAGAAAATATTGGCCGAGATCATGTCGCCTCTTATGGAGGGGATGGGGGAGGCCGAGTTTCTCTCAAGGAGTGTGTTGGAGATGTAGAGACAGGCAGAGATTTTGTCATTGAGTGTGGTGGGGAGGGGAGAGAGGTGAAGGAGGGGCTTAGGGGCTTGTTGTTGAAGAGGGGCGGTTCCTGGATCGCGATAATATGAGCGGTCTGGACCATGTGGAGTGAAAAGAGGGTGATGAACACAGGGTTGCTCCCAGCGCAGTTGTGTTGGATGATGCGTAGACCGGACGGGTTGTTAGTGCGGATGTTGTTCTGCATTTAAACGGTCGAGTGGGCTGGGGGGTCCATGGTGATATCCATGGGGGCGTTCAAGGGCTGGGACTCCTTGTCGGCGGATTTCTTGGGGCGAACGGGGCAGGTGGGGTCGGTGGTGGGGGGTTGCAGTTACCGTGATTTGGGGAGACTGGAAGCAGCAGTTGGGGTTGGTTTGGAGGAGCCGCAGTTGGTGGAAGATCTGTGGGCTTTATGTGGGGTTTAGCAGATGGGGCAGGTAGGTTCCTGTTCTGCAGCCTTGTTGGGCGCAATTTCTGGCAGTTGCGGTGAGGGGGGTGGCTGCCCACATGACTTCACAGCGGCGTGGGCGGGAGAAGAGTCTGATTGTGGTGCCGATGGTGGCTGCTTCCTTGGCGGTGACCGTAATCACCACAGTGGAGGTTTTCTTGGAGTTGCGGGAGGTGTCGTCCTTGTTCAGGAAGCGGGTGGCTGAGGGGGTGATGCCGACGGCGAATCTGACTTCCTCAGGGAAGTCCTTGTCAAGGGCCTCTTTGGTCGCGAAGTTGTAGAGGGGGATGCCGTGGATGGCGACGTCGACGTCTGTGGGGGCGGGGCGGAAGAGTTTCAGGGGGTTGGCGGGGGTTGCGATTTTCTCGTTAATGAGGGCGGTGAAGGTTTCGAAGAAAGGGTTAGAGAGGAGGATGACCGAGGGTGGGCGATGGAGACGGAGCCTTTGGGGCGGAGAGAGTGAGGTAGGGGGCGGCAAAGCCGCTTTTTCTAGTACTCAATGAGATGGATGGGATTTCTCCTGCCAGGCGTCAGGTGAGTGGCTGAGACCTGAGGAAGAAACCAAGCGGTAGAGGAGGTTTGGCGGCAGGAGGTTGTACAGGGTTCTCCTGGGGGGCATTGCCCTTTCTTTTGGCTTTGGCAGCTTTCGCAGCGTAGGTTTCAGGGGCGGTGGTGTCGAGGTGGAGGATGGGGGGGAGGATGCCAGCACGGGCGTTCCTTCTCACTTTGGCGCGGTGGTTTTCTGCTGCCCAGACGTCGTGTTCTTGGGTTTCCGGCCAGGAGGGTTTTGGGGTTTGTTGGCGGGAGGTTGCGAGGCTGGGTTAAATTTTACCGCAAGGTTGTCGAGGCGTTGGAGATCCCGATGATCTCTATTTGTTCGCGAGGGAGGCGGTTGGCGATAGTTATCTTCGTCGATTCGCTGACGCCTTTGTTGGAGGCTGGCGGCGCTCCGGCGATCGATGGGTTATGGCGATACCGCAGAGGAGGGCAATAACGGTTCTCGTCTCTTCGGAGGTGTTGGGGTTGGTGACGATGCTGTTAGCAGAGTGTGAGATGACTTTGTTTTCACTCTGGTTGGTGATGATGGGATCCAGGAGTGAGGAGGTAAGGATTCTGAAAATTTCTTGGGTGGGGTTGTGTTCAGACATAATGAAGCTTAAGTGCTAAAGATTTCTATAGCAGGAGGATAGTTGGGCAGAGTGTCCAGATGCTTTCCCTTACGAATAAGTGTACTCTGAGATACCAGTAGAGGGCTCTCTCTGCTGTCATAGGGGGGGGCAGGGGGGACTTAGGGTGGGTGGTGATGAATGAAGCTTAAGAGTTAAAGACTTTTGGGTGTTGTGTAACGTGGTTGCTTAGCACTTGTGGTGTTGACTTTTCAAAAATTGGAGGAATAGAGGAGAAGGAGCTGTCTGTTCTTTTGCGTTAAACCCGGGCTCTTATTTTGAAATTTTGCGGTATCCCTTAAGCTGGCAATGCTGACCCCCTATAATAGAGCTCCAGAATTTGTATGGGAGATCAATTATTTGATAAGAAAGATAACAAGATCTGTGGGCAAACGCCACCAACCTTTGCTTCTTTCTGGGGGGTCAGCATTTACTGCCAGCTTAAGGGATAACCAGCCACACCCCTACACAAGCCTCGGTACTCGGCTGCTGCACATGGACGTCAATCGATTTGAGCTTCAAGAGCTCTGGACCGTAGAAAACCAACATCCTCCCTCTCTGCACATCCAATTGCAATTTCTATTGTAAAGACATCCCTCTACTCAGCTTCAGCTTCAGCTTCAATTTCCAGTCCAATTCCAGCTCTACCCTCACTCACCCTCCACCAAACAATGGACATCCCCAGCCTCTTCTCCGTCCGCAACAAAGTCGTCCTCATCACCGGCGGCGGCAAAGGCCTCGGCCTAATGATCACCCGCGGCTTCATCGCCAACGGCGCAACCTGCTACATCTCCTCGCGGGACGCCGCAAGCCTCACGGCGGTGTGCGCGGAGCTCAACGCGCAGGGCCCGGGAACGGCCCACGCCATCCCGGCAGACCTGTACAAGCACGCCGACTGCGAGGCGCTGGTGGCCGAGCTAGCAAGGCGCGAGGAGAAGCTCCACGTGCTCGTCAACAACTCGGGCAGCAACTGGGGCGAGGCGTACGAGAGCTACCCGGAGGCCGCGTGGGACAGGGTGCTGACGCTGAACCTCAAGAGGGTGTTTACGCTGACGCAGCTGTGCACGCCGCTGCTGGAGAGGGCGGCCGTGCCCGCTGGGGACGGGACGGTGGGCGATCCGGCGAGGGTCATCAATATCGGGAGTGTCGATGGGATTGCGGTGCCGGCGCTGGAGACGTAGTATGTACCCACATGTATCAACTCCTGTGTGCGCGGGACGTAGGAGGAGGAGGAGGAGGAGGAGGAGGGTGTACCGAGCGGTGGATGGGTGCTAATGAGCTATATTATATACAGTGCATACTCCGCGAGCAAGGCCGGCCTCCACCACCTCTCCGAGGTCCTCGCCAACCACCTGGGTAGACGCAACATCACGTCTGTCTCCCCCCTCTTATTAACGCTCCTAGCCCTAGCTAACAAACCTCCTTGCCCTCTACAGAGTCAACACCCTCGCATGCGGACCCTTCGAAAGCAAAATGATGGCGGCAACCCTCAAGCGCATGCGCACGCACATCGAGTCCTCGATCCCCCTGCACCGCATCGGCACCCCCGAGGACGTCGCCGGCGCATGCATCTTCCTGGCAAGCCGCGCGGGAGCGTATATCAATGGTGCGACTATCACCGTGGATGGTGGGAGTGTCATTAGCCCGAAGATGTAGTAGGGTTTGTTGAAGTTGGGGGGGTGTACGATCTTGGGTTCCTTTTTTTATTTTTTTATTTTTGAGTATCTAAATAAATGTAGTAGCAATTAGTAGCATTGCCAGATGCGGGTGGACAGACTGTCTGTCGTGGCCCGAATTGATACCGCAAAGACCCAATGGGGACTAGCGCGCAAACTTTAATTCGCCTGCAAAAAAATCATTTCCCCTCAAGCTTGCCCCTCCCCATTTTGGGTTATCGAGACTAGGATTTTGAAAAAGTAACAAAAGTTAGGGATCATGCATATTGTATTGTGTGTCGACATCGGCAGGATTTGAACCTACGCTCGCGAACGAAACAGATTTCTAATCTGTCGCCTTAACCACTCGGCCACGATGTCTTGAGTGCTGGGGGATAAAGCATAATTTTTCCACATAGTTAAAATTGGGTGGGTTTATTTATTTATTTATACTTCATACATGCGTGCAGCCCAAAATTGGGTGGGTGGGGTGGTGTGGGTGGAAATGATCGCGGGGCGGGTAAACTAGTTTTGTGGGGGCGGCGTGGGGGTGGTGAAGGGTTGGTTGCACTGCAGATGGTACCTGGCTGTATGGATGAAGTCATTAGAGGAGTTAAATTCTTCTAAACCCCATTACTCGAAGCTCATAGGTACATAGGTACATAGGTATAAGTAGCTGGTTGTGTGAACCATCCCTTCGCTCACGTGGTGATATTTAGGGTCACAGGAGGTGATTTCACGGCAAAAAGGCTCACGGAGTGGGGTTAGGTGTAAAGGCCCGGCCGCCAAAAGGTAGTGGTAAAAAGTCGATTAACGGCCTGCATGTGGAGTCAAAAATACATACCCCTTCTTTGGGGGGTACGTAACGTACCCGGAAATGTCAGTCCGGTGACCGCAAACCGCCCCCCCCCCCCAACTTAACAAGCGCGCATCATGGAATATGATCCGAACCACGAGTGAGCACCTGTGAACCTAACCACATTTGTTGCTTCCGTTTTCCCGTCGGGATATTTAAATTAGAATGCGCACTATCGAGCTAGAGCCTTCCTTCCCGGTAATACCCATGAGAGCTAGCCCTAACCCCAGCACTAGCTCAGAATGTGCAAGCACCCACCCCATATTGACTAACCCCCCCCCCCCCCCCTTCCAAATATCACAGGCCCACAGCGCAGCACACACAAGCAACGCCCCAAAACCTACAGTAATGAATCGGATAAGCACATGTATATACCATACAGTTCCCCCCCAAAAAAACAATTCCCACAATCCCCCACAGGGTGAGAAACCCCAAAAAGCGACTTCTACCTCCCCACAAATAAGAGAGACAGGAGTTGTCTACGACATCGGCAGGATTTGAACCTACGCTCGCGAACGAAACAGATTTCTAATCTGTCGCCTTAACCACTCGGCCACGATGTCCTCTGTTTTGAGAGGAACGGGCGTTTTAACAACCTTTTTTTGCTGTCAATGCTAGCGGCAGTGCGAACATGGGGGGTACGTAGAGGGTGAGAGTGGCGTGAATGGCCCGGCTGGCTGAGTGGTCGTGAGATTAAAAGCGTGGATAGGTAGATAGATACAGTGGAATATGTAAATTGAAGAGTTGTTGCTGGTGGTGATACTGGAGTAGGAAAAGAGAAGAGGAGGAGAAGAGGAGAAGAAAAAGGGAAGAAGAATAGCAAAGAGGAAAGTGGGGCGAAGTTGATCGACTCGCGGTATAAGGATCCTAATAGTCTGTAAGGACCCTTATACAGTAAATATGACCCTATATGAGAACATTAAAAAAGACCAGTGAGGCACCTGAATGCTCCAGGGCCACCAACTGCCACCCTTATAACGATGGCCGACTACTACTACTACCTACTACTACTATTACTACACCCTTCACCAACCGCCCCCTCCCCCGCAGCAGAACCACCCATCTCCTCCAGCAGCTTTGCGTCCTCCATCCCCCACACCGTGCCCTTACACCACGCACACACCTCTCTCCTCCTCAGATCCTACACCTCAAGCAATTAACCCCAAACCAGACCAAAATGCAAACCAGAGACAATGGGAGAGAAAAAACTCACACGAGCACCCCAGACATGCAGCGTCGTGGGCGTCTTCCTGCAGAGCAGACACAGCGTGCCCCCCCTGCTGCTGCCGCCGCACCGGACGTCGACGCAGCCCGCGCAGATCCACGTTGCCGTTGTGCAGGTGCACACGGGGAGGGCGGGGTCCGGAGGGAGGGACTCGCAGTACATGCACGGCGGCACCGCGCGGCGGGCGAGGGCGGCTTTGTCGATTTTGCGGATGCAGTTCTGGGGATGTGTGTTAGCTAGTTATATGAGTATATTGGGGTGTGAGTATATATAAACTTATAATATATATATACTCCCCCACCACCCACAACCAGCACAAGAAAAACCCACACACATACATACCCTACAATACGGCACCCCACACTTGACACACCCCTTCACCATATCCCTCACACACCTACTCCCGGCCCTGACGCCCCTCCAATGCGCCAGTCCCAGTCCCAGCTCCCGTCCCAGTCTCTGCGGGCCATCACTCACCGGCTTCGCCCCGGCGGCAGCGCTGTCCGAGCAGCACCTCAAGCTGCCCCGCAGCAGCCCCGCACGGTACCCCCTCATGTTCTCGCGGAACTGCCAGCACGCGCCGCTCAGGCTCTCGAGGTCCGTGTGGTCCAGCCAGCGGCCCATCTCCGCCAGGAACGGGTACGCCGCCAGCAGCCGCGACAGAGGGTGCTCCCTGTTCAGCCTTTCTGGCGGCGGCGGCGGCGGCGGCTGGCTGTACATGTGCTGGTGAGGGGCATGTCTGCCGGCGGAGAGGTCGTAGAATAGCACCATTTGTGTAATAAATAATAATAATATATATATATAAAGTATTGCAATTTACTAGATCTACGTACAACAGCACCAGTAGAAATGCGGCGAGGGATTGTCGTCATAAATAAGCTTGTTTGCAGGGAAAAAGCATGTGAGGCAGGGTTAGGGCTCTGAAGAGGGTGGGGGTGAATGTTTCAGCTTCAATTGGGCTGTGAATGATATTTTCCGTGCAGCTCTTTTCCCCTCAAGTCCGTATACAATTTACAATACAAATACAAATACAAATACAAATACAAATACCACCGATACCCACGACCGACGGATCGAGAATCGAAGCATGGAGGACCTGCTCGCCCGCCACCGCAAAGAGCTCCGCGACCTGACATCGCGCATCACGCAGAAGAAGAAGGCCGCCACAAAGAAGACGCGCAAGGGCATCAACTCCGAGTGCGAAGCCCTTGAGCGCGATCTCAAGGAGCGCCACAGGCAAGAGATTGTGGAGCTCGAGAACCCCGGGGGTGCCGGTAACGGCGACGATGAGGCAGAAGCCGAAGCAGAGGAAGCACCAGAGCCAGAGACTCCAGAGCTACCATCCAAGGAAGCAGCAGCCCCCACCCCCGACGACGCACCCCCCACTCCGGCCCCCACACACACCAAGAAGCCCAACCGCCGCAAAGCCCAACTCGCCCGCCGCGCCGCAGCCCTCGAAGCCGCCGCAGACGAAGCGGCAGCCACGGCTGCCACGCAGCCGGACCTGCGCAGCCTCGAGCGCTCCCAGATGGCCGCGCACCTGCAGGCGCTCTCGCTGACGGAGCGCGAGATCGCACCCGACGGGCACTGCCTCTACAGCGCGTTTGCCGACCAGGTGGCTGCGGCGGGCGACTACCGGCGTGCCCGGCGGCGCTGCGCAGAGTTCATGCTTGCCCATCGCGACCAGTTTGCTCCTTTCCTCGAGGGGGACTTTGACGACCATGTGCGTGGGGTTGCGGAGACGGCCGAGTGGGGGGGTCAGGCGGAGGTGCTGGCGCTGGCGAGGGCGTTCGGCGTGGTCGTGAATGTGGTGCAGGCGCAGGGGCGCGGGGTCGAGAGGATGAATGAGGGGGCCGAGGGCGGGGAGGTCTGGTTGGGCTATTATAGGCATAGCTTTGGTCTCGGGGAGCATTATAATTCGCTCAGGAAGGAGAAGGAGGGTGGGAGTTAGGGGGAGGGGGAGGGGGGGGCTTTTGTAGACAGTAGATAGATGTATATAGATATTAATGGATTCGAACGATGACTAGGGTGCTTTGTATTTTAATAGAAGGATGGAGTTGGCCATTGACATTGGATAGAATATTAACAAGTAAAGGCAATTGGTTGAGCACAAACGTTATTTATAGCTAAAGATAAAAACACAAAAATGATCATTGACCACACACATATCCAACAAGCAAAAAGAATAAAAGACGACCCAATCATTGACACCTCCACTCCATATGAATACTTGTTTGTGGCTACAAAACCCGTCCAGAAACCCTCACCACCCACCCATCCTCCCTCCTCTCCCCATGATTCCCCCCCCTATGACCCCCGATAAGTCGTATAACTATACGGCGCCAACAGCAATGGTATATGATAATGCTGCCCCGCATCCTTAACCGTAAACACCACCTCGACATACGGAAAGAACGTCTCCCCGCCAAAATACGCCCACGTCTCGAAGCGAATCTTATACGTGAAGCCCTCCTCGACATCGAGCCTCGCAGCCGCGCCCTTCTGCCTCGTCTCCCACTGCGCCACGCGCCCGTCCCCGTTTGTGACGGCGCGCGCAACCTCGAACGACGACGACGAGGGCGTGCCGTCGTCCAGCTTCATGAAGCGGCTGAGCGTGCAGGGGATGCCGGCCGCGGGTTTGCCCGTGGCCGTGTTCAGGACGTGACAGGTGACGGCGGGTTTGGCGGGGGTGCTCATGATGTGGCCGGTGAGGGTTGCGAGACGGGTGGTGGCCGTAGAAGTTTGTGTGGATTGTGGGTTTTTGGGAGGAGTAGGGGGCATGGTGAGGAGGGCGGGGTGGTAGGGGAGGGGGGATGTGGGGGGTTTATATACAGAAGTGTATCTACATAAGTATACTTGATATGATACTCCTCACGGCCGGCGGCTGCCGAAGTCGACGTGCTTCCCCGGACCGGACCCTTCCCTTCCCTTCCTTAAGGACCGGCACCGGCCACAACACACGGGCGCGGGACCCCGAAACCCCCAACAATTCTACAATCCTTCTAGAGTACGTCATCGAGTGAGTCCCGATGCAGCACACTTTCGGTAACCAATTGGATATTTGGATTATAAAACTATACCAGCCACCTGATCTCCATGACATCGTGGCCGAGTGGTTAAGGCGACAGATTAGAAATCTGTTTCGTTCGCGAGCGTAGGTTCAAATCCTGCCGATGTCGAAACCCCTAGTCTTTTTTATTTTCTTTCTTTTGCGGGAGTGCAGAGTTTAGTGTGGGTCGATGGTTAGGTTTTCCCTCCCCTCTTTAGCGAGATCCACAGCGGGGTGTTTCGTTGTTCATGGTCATGGTTCATCACTCGTAGTCCAAGACAGCCTTGTGACAACCCCCCGATTTTTTTTTTTTTTTTTTTGTTTACATCAGTAATTGCATGCAGCCCTAAGGCTATGGCAATATCGCACTATTTTATCCCCAGAACGCCCCTCCAACCGCCGCCAACAAAAAGAAAAGAAAGAAACATCGTCACTCTTCCTCAACACTCGCCAACACAGCGCGCTCGTTATCTCGAGCCTCATCATTCACTGTGCAAGCACCCCCAAAAGAAAACTAGTAGCAAGTAACAATGACAACCCCCCGATCCCCGCCCCCAGTCACAATCACAAACACAACCAAACCCAGGCTGGACGAATATCCTGTTGCGGTTGGAGTCCTTCCACCCTTTTTTTTTTTTTTTTTTTTTTTAGCGGGAACGGAGCATGAGAGAGTCATATATACATATACGGGAACGGACATACCCTATTCTTATTCTTATTCTTTTTTTTTTCCCCTTCCCTTAGTTATGTAGTCCCCGAAATTGGAAATTCAAACCTTTTTTTTTTTTTTTTCAAGAAGCGGGTGTGCGTATAGTTTTGTGCTCTGTCTGTCATGGGGTGAGGAGTACATGGTCTATTGTAGCACCCGTAGCCAACCGGGGATGAAATACATGTATGTCTCCAGACCCTACGGGACTAAACCACCAACCGTATCCTGTGCCCACAACACAAGAGACAAGAGCACCCCACCCATCCCATCCCACCCCGCCCCCACACTTACACCCTCCGCAGAACAGATCGGATCGCCCATTCGATCAACGGACGGCCCTTTCCCCAGGATCCCCAGCGCCGCCACTCCCCCCAAAACAAAGCACGGATGCACCAATAACGGCGGCCACCGCTGCCCTACAGCGAGGGGTGGAGTTATTGCAGAAACAGGGGTCCGAAGACAGGGTTTGAGTGGCCAATAGGGCGCTTCCCATACTTACTTCTAAGGTAGAGTACATGTAGGTACATAAGTGTAGGCTCTAGGGAACATTCACCAACTGATGTGACAGCAATTCCCCCCCCCCCTCTCTCCAGATACGATTACCAAGGCACAGTCTTCTTCTCCCAATGGACGGTTTGGCACAAAAGATAGACGCCGCAACTTTGAAGTGTTTCCCTAGCTAAGTACTGACCGCTATTTTAGGTTCCTTTCCTTCCCCTTCCCCTTCCCTTCCCTTGATTATATGATAACCTCAAGCTCAAGGACAGTAGGGCCCGGTGGTGGTGGGGAGGGGGAGTTACATAATAATATACAACTGTGAATAGGGGGGCGGAAATCAATTCGCACAGATAGAAAAAAAAGAAAAACATGCACTCAAAAAATATCGAATCGACTCAGCCGACAAAAAACAAAAAACAGAAAAACAAAACAAAGCAAAAGCTTAACGGATAGGTGGTATCTTGCCATATATGCCTGCCGCAGTAATATAGAAAGAAGGGGAGAAAAAGGGATAGAACGATAAATAGCAATGATGGATGAATGATGTGAGATATTGGTACAATTCAAAAGTACCCAATGAATATAAGAACATCTCTGAACAGAAAAAAAAAAAAGACAACTCCTCCATGCTTGTATCATGCATGTTTGACCCATGCACCGACACACCCGCTACTCTTGCTAAAAAAAAAAAAAGAAATCAAAACTGATAGAAGGGAACAGTAAGATATAAGGAAGATAACAAGAACGTAAGAAAACATAGGAGTCACCAGTAAAGCACTCGACACCCGAAAAAAAGGTAAAAAAAAAAGAGAGAGAAATGATATGAAAAAAAACCCCTTCAATTACCGCATCCCAACCTTAAGCCAACCCTACTTTTCCATACCATCATTATTTCCGACAAAAAAAGAGGCGCATGATAAAACATCGCAACATTAATTTCAATACCTCCTACGAGTTCTCCCCAAATTCGAGGACCCAATATCGATCATACTCATCTCCTGGCTTAGCAAGTAGTCCTCCCTACTCAAATGGCCATTCCCAGCCTGTATTGGGATCTTCGCTGGGATTGGGGGCCCAGAGGTGGGAGCACGTGAGGCCCTTGAAGTGGGTGCGTATGAAGCCATCTCCATTCCCGTGTATCTTGGTTCATCGTATCCATAATTCTCGTAACCCTTTGAGGGGACAAGAGCACCCCTGTCCATATCTTGACGACGTTGCTCCCGCTCGCTCTGGGCGTTGTACATGACCATTGTTCCAGGAGCAATGGAGTGGCGATGCCTGCTGGTGCCCTCCTGTCTTGAGCCGGAGCTGTTGCTAGACACGAGGGCCATGCTCAGCGAGTTCCTATGCTTCTTCTTCCTCTCTCGCTCCCTATCTCTGGGAGCCTCGACCAAAGCCTCGTTAGGGCCTACAAGCTCCCTTTTAGGAACAGAAGGAGGTGGGGGAGGCAGTGCCAACCTCTCAGCCTTCTTTGGCGGGAGGGGGCTCAAGCTACGGAGAACCCTCTCCCTCCTGTGGTTAGCGGGAACTTGAGGAGGGGGGCGCGGGCTACGCTTCTTAAGTTCCGGCTCTGGGGCGAAACTCTCAGGGGGAAGAATGTCAGTTCCATCAAGGACTCGGTTAGTCCCAGGGCTGATCAGCTTCTTGGGTTTCTTGGACTCTGCTTCAACAGCCGGGCCAGGGTTGATGATGTTGAAGGAGTCGGGTGAAAACGGAAGTCCTTCCAAGGGCTTTGGTGTTGGCGGTGGTACTGGCTTCCTTTCAGGGGCAATCATCATCGAGTTCCTCTTACTGATACTGGTAGTCGGTTCGGCAACAGCCCCCATATTCCTCTCACCATGAATTGGCATCGGCTTCACCATTGGTGCTGGCCGTTGCTTCTTTGTCCTCTCAATAACCTGATCCTCCGGTAAGAGCTGCGGTTGGTAAAGTGCGGCATCTTGAACTTCCTCAACCTGGGGCCGATGATAGTTCTTGCTGACTACCTGCTGCATTTGCCCCCCCATTTGCGGTGTCGCTATATCAAGATGAAGCAAAGCCGCAATCTCTGCAGAAGCGGCATCATTGAAGCTCAATCTTCTCTCCTTCGCAATCCTTTCAGATTCCTCCTCCGCAACACCGGGATCAAACCCAGGGACAAGACTGGGAGGGATTGGCACGCCGTTCCTGCTGGGTGACATATCCATACCCCGAGAGGGTGCTCTTTCCTCAACGCCAAAAGCAGCCAGATGCGCGTGTACTTCGTCGTAAGCGGGGAGGCTCTGCTCCGCGAAAGAGCGCAGCGGCTTGACCTGCCAATCATTATCATCCATGCGTGATGGAGCATGCTTACGAGCATGAGGCGGCGGTGGGGGTGGCGGGGGTTCTTCATTGTTCCTAAGACTGGCCTGTGAGCTGGTAGGTGTAGATCCAAACGAGAGGCCCGGAATTTCGTCCTCAGGACGGATCCCATTATAGTCTTGGTGTCTCGAGCGCCTATTATGGCGCGTGTTTGGGGAAGGAGCAGGACGATCATCATACTCCTCAAAACCTTGCTGGGGAGGAAAGTCATTCTGGGGTCCAGGGTAAGAACCGCTATACTGTTCGAACCCTTGCTGCATTTCCGGTGTATCAACTGGGTTATTCTGCTGGTAGAACTGCCAATCCGGCACACTTTGATAATGCCTCAGTAGAGACTTCTGTCTTCTATGACCCGACATATTCCCCTGCTGGTTTGGCTGCTGTGATGGTAGGACAAGCTGAGTAGCGATATTGGTCGCAGAATGATGACGCCCATCTCCCTGGTAGCTTCTTGAGTGTAGCGGTGGGGGTGGTGGGGGTGTCTGTTGGCCATCTCGGAAATCCAGTTCATCGAATTGACCCAACATGTCCATACCCGGGATATAGTTATCATGCTGACCATACGGGTCATAAATCCCATTCCCAGGATTTACCGCGGCAGGCGTCATGGCAATCCCACCTCTATTATTCGGCACACTGATTGGCCTTGAACCCCTCGTCTCCCTATGATGAGCCCGGGGATCCGAATGATGGCTCTGATGGATCTGGGGCTGGTGCGAATGCCTCGACCTCCGGGTCGCTCGCGCCGGTTCCGGATGCTGCTGGGCCTGCAAACTCAAGTCCTCTCTCGAGATACTCGGGTCTGACGGCAGCGGCCTCCTCTTCGGCATCCTCTCCCTCGTTCCCATCTCTCGCGCACCCCCAAGCTTCCTCGGAGGATCCCTTCTTTTTTCCTCAACCTCCCTCTGCTTGACGACCGTCGTGCCCTCGTTCTTGCGCTGCATGTCTGGCGTCGGCCTATTGTCCCAGAACGTCAATTCGACCAAGATTTCTCCCGCGTACTTGTCCTTGCACTTGAGCCCCCGCCAGCCATCGTCGGTCCCACCACCTGTCACCAGGATCTTGTCGAGGCGTATACTGCACTCGCCAATTAGGTCCGTCTTCTTGTCATCGTTGAAAACTGTGATCTTGAGCTTTCTGTAATCCGGTGAGTTGCGCACAGGGAACCGGAGCTCCTTATCCCTATTAAACGAAACAAAGCCCCGTTAGAAACAAAGCAAACACGAGCCTCCAAACCGCGAACAGGAAGAGAGAAAAAAAAAGGGACTCACCACCGCGGTGTTTGACCGCCACGAACATCCGTATCCGTGCGCTTTCCCTCCTTCCCCAGACGTGCGACAGCATACGGATCCTGTTTCCCAATCTTTTTCCTGTTTGGCAAGTTTTTCTAGATTGCAAAAAGAACTCGCTGTCAGCAAACATAGAACCAGCCAATGAGATCAAACGAGAGGCGCGGCGGCTGGTTGGGATGGTGAATCTCCGGGTACTTACGGCTTTATCCAAAACCACAATGAGCGTACCAATTACCGGCCCATCTATTGAGAGATCTGACCAGATTCCTGCGGGATGCGCTTCTTTTATCCCGGCCCGAACCATCTTGTGGTTTTCTCCCTTTTATTCTTGTACTTTCCTTTTGGTTTTGTTTGTTCCCTTTCTTGCTTTGTAATGGTTGCTACTCGAGCAATGGGCAGCAGGCCACTTTATTTCCGTCTTGGAATTCAAAGGATGGGAGGTAGGGGAAAAGAGGGTTGCGAGGGTGGAAAGACGTATTTAAGGGATTTTTTCCTTTTTCCTTTTTTTTTTTGCAAAAGAAAAAAAAGAGAAAGAGGGACTCGCGATGTAAAGGTAATAAAAAAAAAAGAGGTCGGAGGAATGGTGCAGTAAAGAGTTAAGGCGAGAAAGGTATACTAGGAGCGTAGAGCAAGTACAAACGGCGTGCAGCTCGCAAAGTGTTGCAATAACCTAGCAAGTACAAGTAGCAGATATGTATGTATGTAGTCTGCTGCTGCAAGATCTGTCTGGACTGACTGACATTGACTTCCTGCAGGAAAGAAAAGAGATGTGGTGGGTGTGTAAAGGGAAAAAAAAGGAAGGGAAAGGGCAATCAATGCGGTAAGAGTACAACACTAGAATCAAGCAAGACTCGAGAAGAAGAAGAAGGGTGTGTATATGTGGTAGAGAAGTTGGGGGGGGGGGGAGGAGTATAATGAGGAGGGTATGTGCGAGATAGTTAGAGGTAAAGTGAGTGAATGGTGGGTTTGTTGTCTAGAGTTGACGTCGACAATTGGCTGCTAGAGGGAGCAGCAGCAGCACTGGCAACGGAAGCATCAGAGACAGGAAAAAAAAAAGAGAAGCAAGCAAGCAAGAAGAGCAGAGCAGTTGTTATGGGGGAAAAATGGTGTGGCGCGCTACCTTCCCTAACGCGAATTCAAGGGAGGCTGGGGGGGGAAGGTTTATGGGGTTAGTTGTCTCGGGCAACCGATCATTGCCAGGGAACCAACTCTATTTTGGAATAGCATGTAACCTATCCCATCCCCGCATAGCCAACCACACATAACACAGCAGCAGCAACCAGCAGGGAACAACCCCTCCACTGCATCCCCGCAAAGGCGCCTGACACTAGAGTAGGTCACTCCGCGAGGCAGGCTGCAAACGTACGTAGGTACCCCTGGAACGGAACCCGAAACGGTGAAATGTAAACAACTACATAAAACGATTCACGAATAATGAGTCTTGGATATCTGGATATCACAAATCCCCTTCTGTCTGTCATCCCCACAAATAAGACTCGTGATTTGAGAGTGAGAAGTGAGCGAGTGAAAGATGGTAGATTCTCTCATCAAATTAAATTTCAAATTGATAAGAAACGTAAGGTACATATATCCACATAGCCCACTTCTCATGACTACGAGTACCTCCCCTCCCTCAGAGCTGACAAACAACACTCACCTCTCTGCCTCTCTCGACAAACGACGGCGACGACTACGACTACTTACATGTACTTACTACTACATAGTACTACTACTACTACTACGACGACGACGACGACGACGGAAATAATCATGGCCATTGGTGGATCCGATCGATATACATATGTCATCCCATCTGTTCGCAAACTCCCCAAGCAAAATACTCATTTCTGTGGCAAGCAAGCAAGCAAGCGTGTAACGCCACACTGGGAAAAACACGCAATCCGATACAAGGTGCCCCCGTCAATCAATCAAATGCTGATCTCGGAAATTACTTTAGCGGTGGTAAGAGCAATGCACCGCGCGGTGTGTTACTATTTTTGATCGCTAGCTTCAATGAAACCCGGTAACATTTCTCTCGAGCAGAGCATATTTTTTGTTGTGTGTGTTATGTGTTGTGTGTGCGTGTATGGATGGATTGATGAGACGAACTTTTTTTTTTTTCCTTGATAAAATAGGAAGAAAAAGAAGAAGAAGAAAAAAAACGATTTATTTTGCACGCGCCAAACCGCGACCCTTCCTCGTGGAACCAATACCCACCTACCGCGCATCCTGACAGGTTTGAGCCAGCCTGCCTGCCTCCGTGAGTCTGCTCGTGCTACCTAACGTCAACATGGGCACTCATAATTACAATCCCCACCCTCTCCCCCCCCCCATGGACGGCCATTCACCAATTGCAACGCGCGCAACAAGGGAAAATAAAATAAAAATAAGGATAAAAATAAAAAAACCCCTCAGGATAAAAAAAAAAAACTCCAAAAAATAAAAACACGAGAAAATGGGAAGGCTGGGGAGAAAAGGAAAAAAAGGAGAGTTTTTATATATATATATATACATACATGTATATATTTTATTTTTCTTCCTCATGCGTCTGTCACCTCATGACATTAAGGGAAACCCTATCGCAACAAGCAAATTTAAGCAAGCAGGCACGCATTGCTGGATCAATGCCGGATCTTCAACCCGACCTTACATGGGGAGGATAGCAGCAGCAGAAGGTATCGACCGTAATTCCGCCTTGACAAACAAAACAACCCACATCCCCCCCAAAAGCACAATTTACACACAAAAATACGCGCGGTTCAACGCGTCGGACGGTGCTTCGTAATGATCCGGGCGGGGAGGGGGGCTGGGGGGCACAGATCATCTCGCGGCACCGCCTCCTCCGGCTGCCACAATTCCGCTAGTTAGGGAAGGGATTTGATATCAATCAATCAGGTAGAAAAACTCGTAGAGAAACCTACCCTACATGATGATGATACCTCTTGGAGCTTCACCCCCCCCACAACACGGCTCCAATGCACAGAAGCACCAAGATCCCAGGCTCTTGCAAGGATTCTTGCTTCTACGTCTTCTGTTATCTTCCTCCCATGATGTCATACATATCTACCGCACGCCGTCCAATCCCACCCCTCCCAAATTGAGGGAGGCGGGACACGGTGGGTCCCCAGAAGCTCTCTTTTCTCGGGGAACATCATATGCACGGAAGCATGCGGGCGCGGCTATGGTTGAGTCTAGCTACGCTCCCCGGACTAGAAACACACCAGTTGCTTTTGTATCCAGCCCTGTTTATCTGATAGAGCTGTTGTGGTGTTGTCTATAATTAATGTCTCTGTTATGTGGGTTTTCCAGGGGAAGGATTGTTTTTCTAATATTGTTCTGGGCGGGCGGGTTGGGCGTTTCCAACTCTGGTCCACTTTTTCGGCCCCTATGATCATTTCCAGCACTTAGATTTACCGAGTGATAGGCTATGAACCAAAAACTCGAGTATGTGATCTTAGCAACCACCATGCAGGACCATCACCCAGTCTTTAGAATCCATAGCCCATGTCGCTGCTCGGGCACGCTACTATAAAGGCTGGTGCATAATTCAAATATATTCGCTACGAGATAAGGTTGAATCTAGTCTTTGAGATCAATCCATACAATCTGTAAACCTTTGTATTCAGCGGAGCTTCCATGTCAAATGCTGTTATCAGCCAATCATTACAGTCATTATCGAGGCTAAAAGCACCAAGAGAAAAAATATGAAGATAAGATAGAGAAACACTGAGTGAGAAACAGACCAGTAAAAAGATATTGCAGATGGATACCATAAGGAAACGCGGAGACAACACATGTTAGGGAAAATGCAGTATTTTGCCTCGCTGTGGATGAGGTGGGCCTCCCATACAGAAACGTAGATAAAAAAAAACGAGATCAAATATATGAAATGAGTTATGCTATACGTAGGAAGATAAAGAAGGATAGGGAGAGGGACTTGAAAAAAATAAGGAAACCATTCATTAAAAATTAGCGCCACCAAGGACCCGGGGGGAAAAGTGACGTCTGATTTGTATCGGACTTCTTGACTTCTACAAATCCTCTATTCCTTTCAATCTCAGGCGGATTTGTTGTTGTCATGGGACTACTGTTAATAGTATTCGATGTGTCCATGAACATCTCAGTTTGATCGTCTAGAGCCATGAGACGAGGAATGCTTCCATCACCCGCGATCGTATTATCGAGGAAATGTTTTTGTGCCCAGTAATTTGGTGAAAAACCTATGACTCGGATATAACTTTGGTCAGTAAAGGGCTTATAAGGTTAACATTCTTTATGAGCAAGGTAAGGGGGGTAAAGAGCAAGTAAGGAGTAGTGATGCTCGATAAAGAGCGTCCTATCTAGATAGCGTAGGCGGTTCACAGCTACATGTAGCTGTGACGTGGTCTAAAGCTAACCAGGGGCAACAGGGAAAAATATATAGGGTCTGAATCAAGCTAGCGCAAATGCATGTACCCCTCATTTCAAGCCGCCAATATGAGAGGATATATAGCTTAAAATGGCAAGGGGGTTCCTACTTCCGCGAAGGAAGATATAGGAACTACATGTAGATGGGATATATGGGAGATACTACTTGTTACATACCCTCGTTTCCTTCGTTCTCGGTTTCTCGTACCGCCTCCTCTGCTACGATCCCCGCAGTCCACATAGGATCATCTCTGTCAAATCCACCACTAGTTGCGCCTAACATATTTCCGCTCATTGCCTTGGTTTTATATACCAGAGCAGTCTCCAGTCGGCTGATGTATTGTGGCGTTTCCCTCTCATCCTCTGGCGGCTGCCAAAAATTGACTCTCAACTCCGCCGAGGGCTGTTTTCCGTTGCTGTTGGCAATAGCGGCTGGGGGCCCATCAGTCTTTGAAACGCCTTTTTGGACTCTCGATTCTTCGGCTTCTTCATAAGGATCCTTCTCAACTGCATCGTGACGCCAGGCAAATCCCATCCAAGCTCTCCAGGTGGGATCCTTCCCCAAAATCCACGGGTTCCCAATAACAATCAAACCCTGTTTAGCCCTAGTCAATGCTACACATGCCCTCCTGTTCTCAAAAACCACGCCTAATCCTCTCTCCAGATCAGCTTCAAGGAATCGCTCCCGAGACCTGGTGGTGCAGATGATAACGAGCTTATGCTCACTCCCCTGGTAAATTTCAATGGGCCCCACATTGACATCTCTGAGCCCGTAAGACGGTGAACGCAATGCCTTTCTCAAGCGTTTAATCTGCTCTCTGAACTGGGCCATGATGGCAATTTCATAAGGCTCAATAAACCCAGATCCTACGAGGTCTTTGGCGATATTGCAAGCAATCTGAATTTCTCGAAGGTTGTAGAAGGACACCCCCTCTTCGTGCCATTCATCTTGCCCCCCATTTAGACAAAGTTTGATCGGTATTCCTTTGCGACCTTTCCACCCACCCCAACCTTCCATCCCTCCTGTACCTGTCGCTTCCGGTACCAAAGTGTCATTATAAAATAGTGCACTTGGAACCGCTAAAATTGCCGGATGTGAGCGGTAGTTTCTAATCAAGTTTGTAAACGGGGGCCGCAAATATGGCTATAAATAAGTAAGCAAATCATTCATCCATTTTTGAGGATATGTTATATTATTATTCTTACGAGTAAAGCCTTCTTTCTCTCAAGAACTCTTTCAGCACTCCAACCCGTTGGATTTTGATCGACACCAAAACTGTGCCTCGCCAGGGGGTGCTGACTATATATTTCCCTCAGAAAGAGCCTTTCAAACAGACTCATATCTAACTGGGGAATTTTACTGGTTGTTCTTGGGCCCTAGGATTATCCTTCAGCAACTAAAAAGAAGAAAAAGAAACGAAGTTGCCAAAGAAAAAAACCCACCAATTGCTTTTGGTCTCCTGCCATAACAAAGATTGGCCTATCAAGACTGGCCTCTTCGGGTGGTGCCACAACAGAAAGCGCAACTGCAACCTCTGGTTCGATGCCTTGTGCCGCTTCGTCCAAGAGGAGGGCGGTCCAATGAACATTGACACTATGGCCCTTCTCGACCACTCCGTGCCTGCCGTTGTCATCCTTTTCGTCCCCAATTCCCCTCAACGAATCGATCACACATTTCTCCCACCTTGCCAAATCCCTGTTTGTGCACCTGGCTTCCACCAGAATTTCAGCATCTCGAGTGGAGCAGACAATTACCCTGAAGCCCATAAGAGTCTTCCATTCGGGAAGAGAAAACATATCATTGGCTATGTAAGAATATGGCAGTAATTCACCCGGAACTTCAGGAAATGTTCGAGCACTGGACTGTAAACGGAATAGTACTTTCGGGTTCAGGTACGGGATGAGACGTTTAGCCAATGTATCTGCCGCTTCATGCGATGGCGCGCAGAGGAGGATATGATGTTTCGGACTAGACGGCGTGAAGATCAGTTGTAATACTGAATAGAGGAAAACCATGCAATCCTAGTCAGCTATCTGTCATTCGCCCAATAAAAATGACTGAGGAGCCGGGATAAATTTTCCTCCATACATACCTGCTTCTACTATCGTTTTTGTTTTGCCGGTTCCTGGGGGGCCCGAGATGAGATATGGAATATTTCCGTAATTTTGCTGGACAATTGCATCGACCGCTTTCTGTATTCTCACTTAGCTTACCACCCATTACCCAAACACCGCCGAATAGAGATGGGAAAGGGATTGATGCCCAAAAGACACGAAAGAGACCTTTCCGACTGAAAAGCCCAATAGGGGGCAGTTTTTTTAATAGCAAAAGGCCGCCTTATTATGATACAGGATGACGAATATCTCAAGCACACCAAAAGAGCTAGCCTTACCTGTTGTTCATAGTTCAGCTCCCCGTCGAACCACCCTCGATTAAAAGCACCTCTGCCCAAGTTCCTCTGCAAAATACCGTCTGCCTTCTCTGGGAACAGCATTCTCCTCACAAACCCTCCCCTAGGTATATCTTGGTTTACAGATCCGTTAGCACCATTGCCATTAACGCCATTTGTTCCATTTATATTTAAACCGTTTATTCCGTTGATTATACTGGACCTCTCCTTCGCGTCGGCGCTTTTCAGCTCCCCTCCAAGGTCCTCAATAGCCCTAGCAGGACCAGCCCACCGTTTTTCTTGGACACAGAAGCAAACATTAAAACGTCCACTTTCCATCATCAAATGGTCCACTCTGAGAACAATATATCCGACTGTCTTGTCCATCCCATAAACACAGGCATCGTATTGAAACCCGTTAAAGGACCCCCCTCCTATTGCCATGTAGCTAGCGGGGTGAATTCTGATCTGCCTAAGCCTTACAACATCTCCAAGCTGCACCAAAGGTGTATTTTCCCGAATCCCTGGGACAATCAATCTATACAAGCTCTGTGTTGGGTCCTGAACGTAAAGTGGTTCATTGAACATATCGTACTTCCGGAAAGTTTCATGCTGAGATGATACTTCGTGGGAGAGAAGGTTGAAGAAATAATCGAAGTAGACCGAAGGGCTGAGATCTGTCGATGGAGAGGGAACGGGCTTTGCTGGTGTTGGCGGAATAGCTGGAGGTTGGGGGAGCAACCGAAGAAACGAGGACCCACAAAATGACGATATGAAGGCATGGAATTGAATTGACGGTGGAGGGAGTGATGTCACCGTTGCAGCAGGAAGTGTATTGATTACTTGCAAGTACTGCGGTATGAACGGGAGTGTATAGACATCTGGATACCAGGGTTTTGGTGTTGAAAGGATCGGAAGCTGGCCCCCAGGAGTGAACGGCGGCTGCGACGGGTTTGGACGAAATGGTTGGCCCGGATGGAATAAGAGTGGGGATTGATGAACAGGATGTTGTGGAGGGGGTGGAGGGGGTGGAGGTAGTTGCTGTTGCTGTTGCTGCTGCTGCTGCTGCTGCTGCTGCTGTTGCTGTTGCTGTTGCTGCTGTTGCTGTTGCTGTTGCTGTTGCTGTTGCTGTTGCTGTTGCTGCTGTTGTTGGTGCTGCTGCTGCTGCACCATAGCGGGAAAGGCTGGAGGTGCTGCCTTTAGAGTTGCAGCATACGACATTGATGTTGGTAAGAGATGACGAGGAGTAATAGCAGGAGGAGAATTTTTATGAGCAGGAGGGGAAGATGAGAGAGGTGGGAATGAGCTTTGGGAAACAGTTGGGGGAAGCGGCGGCGGCGGCGGCGGCGGCGGTGGGGGCAGAGAATGGCGAGGATGAACCATTTTCTTTTAGAAGGAAGCTTCTTCTATCGATGAAGGGCGGAATTTGGTGATGTATTCTTTTTTTTTTTCTTTTTTCTAGAAGATATGTTTATATCTCACTCGCTTACTCACTTGCTCCCCCTCCTCACTCTCTTATCTTTCCCGTTCACTCTCACGTTGGTGGAGAAGAGAAAATGAAAACAGAATGGGAGAAAAAACGAGATGAGGGGAAGACCAAGGAAAAGAAATTAAGGCGGACGAGCAACAATAATAGCAGCGAATGAATGAAGCTTGCGTCCCCGTCGCCGTCTATTTGTTGTCAGTAGACTAACGTTTTACAAAACCTTCAACGAACTTTTCCCGAGCAGTTGGCTACGAGTCCTCTGCGCGTGCAGTTCAAAACTAAAGAAAACTGGTCTAGTCGTGCTGACCTGACGGGGTTGACAGGAAAGGCCTGGTCAGCGCAAACCTGGATTATCAGTTATTGGCAGCACTCCATGGATCTAACTGGCGAGCGAGTAAGTGCGTCAAATCAATATCGATTATCTCCGAGCTTTAGTTTGTGGGGTATGGGAGCTTAAAAGCTTGTCTCCTGACTTCGACCGCCGGGTAAGCGAGCTTCTGGTATTTGCTCTTACACTCAGTGGATTCGCACCAAGATTTCATAGTCGCACAATAATCCAAGAGAAGAAGTTCATGCCCATACCCACACAAAGATTGAATTTTTGAACTGACAGGGAAATGACCATGTTTACAATTTCAACGGGTAACAATTTCGTCAAACTAAGATCTTGAGAGCTAAATAATATCAAGGTATATACATATATATACGGACTACATACATGTAGTATCTACATACTACATGTATATATACTGAGTTTGAGAAGCTCTAGTCGCGCTCGAAAAGACTTGGCACCCCCGGCCAAACCATGAGGGGTCCTTTCCGCTTCAATAACGAGACCATAGCTATATAGTACAATATCTCTATCTATCAATTACTAGGTATGTGTATGAGTAATGGTGATTGGTGGGCTAAAATTCATGAACAGACTCGGTATATATATAGTAGGGCTAGGGTGCTGGGACTTTTCGAACGCGGCTGTACATGTGTGTGTGATCGCATGGGTATGAAGATATACTATAGATCTACATGTACATACTTTACATCAATTTGATTGACCGCATCGTGAAACTAAACGGTACCGCCCAATCTGGTGAATAAACCCATGGGCTTAACGCAAAGTAATGGTAGGAAAGCAGGAAGATGGGGCCCTTTGGTTGGCCCAAGTGGAACGTGCGCCAGAAACTGTAATAACACTCCCACTGGACCTGGTGGTGGCCCCTCTACTATAGCACTCGCCAAACTTGAATGAAGAAGCTATCGCATCTAGGATTAATTACATACAACGGGCAAAATCTAAGATTGGCTGCCCCATCGCCTGAATTTGCGCCACGAAAAAATATCTGCAATCTACATGTATAGAGTGACAAAGGAACATATGAGCTCAAAGTTGATTGAATACTTCTACTTACACGAACGAGATATCTAGACCCCAAGCCAAGAGTTTAACAAAACGACTAAAATGAGAGATAAGGTATACGCCAAATGAAACGAGAACAAGAGCAGCTACGGTAATGCAAACCAACCACGGCATAAACTCTCAGCAAAACAGATGAACCTTGCCCCCCTAAGCAAAAAAAAAAAAAAAAAAGGGGGGGGGGGGGGGAGAAGAGATAAGTAAATTTTACCATAGGAAGTCTGTAGCCAAGTTACTTCTGCAAGGCGTCGAACTTCTTGGCGTATCGGCAATTTATTTATTTAGGAGGCGAACCAAAGAATAAGGGTTCTGCGGGGCTCTCTTCGGGGGTGTCTGGAGGGCTAGCGCCCCATTTGAGAAGCAAAAGTTCTCTCTCTGCGTCCGTGGCCGAAAAAAAATCGTTTGGTGCGACACAAGCACCAAGGGCACGCCTCATATGAGAGTTTATGATTGTAAGGCCAAGCTGATAGGATGCATTAACCCACCCAAACCTACAAATACGCAATGTTAGCACCGTCGATAGATGTCACTTTGGACAATGCATACCCCTCGCGAGCGACACCCCTAAAATCTAGGCCTTGGTTTCCATATTCTGCATCGACCCGGTGCGGGTCGATTGGGCGTGTTACGTCATACTTTTCCACAACCACACCGTTGTAGTCTACGAAGGCTTTCGTAATCATGTAGAGCCAACGGTAGGCAAGACGTTCCGCATCTTCATTGTAGCCATAACGTTCAAGACCAACCCAAGCAAGGATCTGCTGAGGAGCCCACCCGCTGCGGTATGCGTCAGTAGGCATTCAAAAGTTTTAGATGAAAGAATAGGGACATACTAAGGATAATCCCATTGCCGGTTGGGTCTGTCTAAGCCGATTCTCCCTCTACTCTTCTCTGTACCACTTACTAAACCTCCGTGTTCCTCAAATAGCTTCATGGCTTTCTCCACCATTTTTGTAGCCTGCTTAGGAGAACTAACCCCTGCCCACATGGCCCAAAATGTGGTGGCAGACTCATACTTGCTCTGCTTTTTAGTTACCGTATTATAGTCAAAGTACATGCCCTTTTCCTCATTCCACAGGTATCTATCGATGAGCATCTTGCGCCTCTTAGCCCTACGTTCCCAAGCACCAGATGTATGAACAGAGCCTGTTTGGAGATCCGGTTGTCCCTTGGCTGAGAACTCCTGCGGAATGACTAAACGACCACCGAAATACGTTTCGATCACCTTGGCGATATCTGTTTCGTACTTATAAAGCAGAGAGTTAAGATCAATCGTTGCCAAGTCCGCACAAACTCCCTCGAGGCGATAACTCGTATCGTGTCCAGATTCGCGAACGGCGCGGTCATGGAGGAAGTATTCATCCAAAGCCGGCTCTTTGATAACACCATCATTATAGGCGACGATAAAGTCCTCGATTGACATTCCATGTTTCCTGGCATATGGTCCAAGATGAGAGTCAAAGTGGCTAGGTTCTGTCTCTGGAGGAACACCAAGACCATCAGGGCGATACCTGCTTAATCCAGAAATTGGGTCTAGTCGAGGTTCAGAGACCCATACAGTAAAATACTCTTTTATGGCTGCAAGGATTGAGGTCTTGAGAAACTCGGTGGATCCTTCGAGATGTTGGATCTTTTTGAAGACCCGAAGTGTCATGTCCGTGAGAAACGGAGGCTGTGAGCGCGAAAGGTAATATGATCTATTTGCGTTTAAAATTTTACCATAATGCTCAATTTCGAAGCAAAAGTTGACGACCATAGCTTTAGCAAGATCTGTGCGGTCGTCTATAAGAAGCCCTAAGGCGATCATGTAGCTATCCCAGCCTGTTTGGAAACAATTAGGAATCAGACACTTGAAAAATGGCGTTAGGGTAAATTACCGTAAAGTTCATTAAATCTACCTCCAGGGACCACGAATGGCCAACCTCTCATTTGTTCTTTACCATCATCATCGACATACTTCTCCATAGCCAGTGCTAGTAGCCCTGGCTTATCATTGATACCTAAAGGAAATATGTCAGGATTCGTAACTTCTAAAGCTCAATATCCTCTGGAAGATACTTACTCTTTGTATACGCTGCCGTAATCTCCTCCGGTAACTCTACAACATCAAGATTTAGTTCGGGTTGCTCCTGAGCTATTCTTTGATAGTACTTCAGTTGGTCTGGGGCTCCTCTAGGAACGTAAATCCTTGGCCTAGGATCTTTCATCCTTTCGGCCTTTGGGTCTTTAGCAACGACATCAATAACACTTGCATCAATTCTCCGAGTCAGACCATCCCAGAAGCTGTGCTTTATGAGTCGACGGAGGCGTGCAACTGGATTTTCGTTTAAGCGGGCTTCATCAAGTACAATATGTTTACGTCCGTAGTCAATCGCCAATGTGAGCTCTTGCAGGAGATTTGATAGCATGTAAGTTCCACGGACTTGGCTATGATTATAGCCATTGGAGTTTGCGGTTCCTAATGAGAGAACCTGATTTCATTAGATATAACTATCAGGCCGTGGGAAAGAAGTGCATTACTTTGGGTCCGCCATCCTCAATTGTGATCTGGAAGTTACCGTCCGTGTCTTCAGATGCGAGTAGGCTCCTGTAAGTAGATTCAACATTGATCAAGAATTTTCTCGGGTTGTGCGCGTTGTAATCATCTAGTTAACAATTTCCATCAGTTAGCTTAGAACCATGATAGTCGGTCACCGTGGTAGCAGTCAAAGCCTGCTTAGGTGGGTTGAATAGTACGAAATCAAGGTATATGGCTTACCTGCGGAAGACCTCCGGACTGGCTTTGACAGTGGCAGTGCTAGGCCTCCAGATGTAGGTGCCAAAGTATGCTTGTCATAAGTCTGATTCTGAAAGTCAGATACTGCTTAAACACGGCAAATAGAGTTGTAGACGTCCAGGGGACGAAAAAGATCAAGCTACACAGCTACTTGTAGAAACCTCAATCAAGACACCTCCAAGATAGATGAGATCTAGGTGAGGAAATCTACGAGCTTCCAGAAAAATTCTTTTTCTTGTTCAGAGTCTTATGTCTCTGTCCCCAAAAACCCAAGAGTTGATGAAATAGACAAAAGAAAGCAGTTAAACTTACAGCAGACAAGGTTCTTGGTCTCCCCCCTATTGGGTTGAGGTTCTGCTCCCCGTAATAGATGTGAGGGGCTGAGAAGGGATCATGATTATCATCGTGATGCCTAGGCCAGTCTTTCCCGGTGCTGCTTCCAGATACAGTCGACATGCTGGGTAGTGGTTTCTGCCGTTTAAGAAGATGTATGCTTCGGATTCTTTAAACACTATAGCTATAGTAGTTATTGGGATGGGGAATTAACTGGGTAGATTTAGAAGATGGTGGAGTATTTTAGAGATTGGGTTGTGGGAAGAGTAAGGTTCACGACTTAGTGGTGAGGTGAGAAGGAGGGGAGAGGGGAAGAATTAATGTACGAGAAAACTGTTCTCTTGCTCGTCAGTTTATTTGATTCGATGCCTGCCCCCTCTGTTCTGCTGTTACTGTTACGAAGCGGGCAAGTAGGGACAAAGGCAGGTGTGATTTGGACTCGGGGAGGGATGGAGGGAGCTAAGAAACCCGGCACAGCTATGACGAAGAGCCAAAACAGGGATGGCTGCAGACCCGCAATGCAACCTTCTGCGCAACGCACCCACCACCGTCTGCATGATATGAAAAAATGAAAAATAAAATGCATGAAAAAAATAAAAAGGCTTCACTCCGGAACAATCGATGCCATGCATGTCACGATAAGGTTTCTAGACGTTACAAGAACAGGCTATCATGATAGAGGTACCTGAAAGCTAACGAGGAATGATGATATGGCCCAGCCTACACCTCTTCACACATGCAACGATATTTCCCAAAACGCGTGTCAATGACCGACAAGACCCCGAAAGTTTCGTTACACAAACCCCTGTCTTGAATCTGGGAAACAGGTAATTTTCCGACTTAAAGAAACAGAGTTTGATACGGCACATTCCACTCCACATTTTGGAGCCGCAACATCATTGGCATCCCACGCAAGGTTTGTTTTATCCTCTCCCCACGCGATATGTGTCTATGTGTACCTTACTCAATTAAACGACCCTTTGTTTCTGTGGATTCCCCTTCCGCCCCATCTTTATCGAAGACCAGCGTCTGAGCACTCACGAATCGATGTACTACTCCCATTTATACATAGCCCTTCCGACGCCCTCAACCCCTAAAATTGATCGCCCCCACGATGTCTTACAGTTGAGAATCTGGATGGCGCTTGAAAGCTCGGTGAGTTTAACATATTGTGGGGAATTTGTTTGAAATCCCTGCCTTCAGCTTGAGTACGGCCTGATCAACCCCCTGGGGGTGTTTATATTTTCTTATCCCCAAAGCTACACATATGTGCGTTACCCAATGACTTCACTCATAATGACTGGAGGGATTGTATCGTGAGAGGAGTTTTAAAGAAGTCGACTAATAGTCACGTGTTTGTAGCTTTTAGACCAAAGAAAATAAATAAAAAGAAGACCCAAAGGGTACATCGAACCCGGCGAAACACCGTTTTTGGACCCATTTGGCGATTCCCCGTCTATCTAGTCAAGACCGGCGTACTTTTGTGGTCACCTGGTGCTGATGTCCTTGGGGCATATTTGGGCCGGAGTGAAGGGCAGGAATATATACAGCCACTCATCAAGGATTTAATATGGCATGTCCGGCTCAAGTCAGTTATCAAACTGTGCATTGAAATATTTAAAATCTCAAGCCACCAGTACTTAATGGAGGCTGAAATCAATATTAAATCTACATGGTGTTTTTATTCTCTGTTATCAGGTTTCTATAGATACATTTGAGTTCTTTGATACAACTCTGTAAGCCACATTGAGGACCGGCCATCTTATGAGTATATGAATCACGAACACTTTTGAAGAGTGGCTGTACCTTCTACGCAACACTGGCAATACTTAATACTAAATTATTAGAGGTACATAAGGCATAGGATTTAGGATTTACCTCGACCAACAGCATACTAGTATACTTAGTACCTACGCCGCAGTGTACCTGACACAATCGTTACATGTCGGTCACGAATCAGAACCACCTCCACCTCACTTTTTGTAATTGAGATGAGCACCTTCTCTCCTTTGGCGCTTCCACAAGTTCCGCCAAACAAAAAAAAAATCTCTCCCCCGGTGCCCACAGATCAATGCAGAAACAGGGACCTAAAACAGGGTTTAGATGTCAGACTCGGCCAATAGGACCCCTTCCAGACAATAACTTTACCTGAAGATGTAAGCTACCCATCAAGAAAGAAATTCGCTTAAATCTTATAAATAATAAATGCAAGGGTAAAAAAGGAAAGAAAAGAAAAACGCGCATGGGGGCGTTACCCCGCAGCGATGTCGGTTGCTTGAGTTACTCCATGGTCCATGTGTCATTTCAGCAACACAAGCAATAACAAAACCCACATTGACACTGGTCACGATGGTTATCGACCTGTCAAACCCCACATACCGCAAAAACTGGACAATAACGAACGGGGCCGGGCTGGAACCCTGTACTCTCACTGGCCTTGAATCATGCAAACTTACTCTTTTGGCGGTTGTGGTTGAGGCTCAATTGATGATCAACACCCTTTGACAAATAAGAAGGCAGTATTCACCCTGCGGTCTCAATCTGGCCCCGTCCAGTTTTTGCGGTATAGCTAGGTAGGGACGAAAAATAAAAATATATACCAATGTCAATGATCGCAGCACTCTTCCCAGCCCAGAAGCTTCGGTTGCACTTTGTATGTAGATACAAGTCGCAAGAAAGGTTTCTTGCTTCCCCGATATACTCCACCTATCAAAGTCATCGCAAATCAGCTTGAAAGCATATTCTAGCCCAGTCCAGTTCAACATTTCATTCATCCCTTACCGTCAAGTGTCCTTATTCTGCTGCATGGTAACACAGCTAACTACAAATGCAGGTGAGTCTATCAATTCTATCTAACTAGGGGTAAATAATAAAGGATCGATGGTTTGGAAATCACTGGCTACGGGCCGAAGTTTAAAATCTACCCCTCGTTTCAAATCCCTAAGGCTTTCACTACAACACATAAAACTATTCTCATGAAGACGGCATATGTCTAGATGAATATATAGTTTTCTTTCTCTAAAAAAAATATGTGTTACTATTGAGGAGTAGGCTAGTTTATGGATTTATTGTCGCTAAGAACATCCCACTCGAGGTGCGGGGATTAGATGTTGGGTCCCACTTAATGTTTATAGTTAAATTTAAAACGCCATACGGCGGAACCATATTGCCCTGAACTTTGTTAGATCTAGGCTTATCAATATCAACAAAGTGTAAATTTATTTTCTGCTGACGTATCACAACATTATAAGACACTTCACGCTCTAACGCTAGCAGGTTCAGTTCTCAACGCACGACCTTCCTTTGTACGAAATTTTCATCTATCGTGTGTTCAGTGAATCTATCACTTCTTCCTTCCCTTCTTAATTTTATGTAAGTAAATACATGTATTAACGGCCACCTAAACCTAAACACAACTAATAATAAATAGCAGGTAATTTTAAGAACTCTTGCTCCGCTTACCATTACCCTAAAGTATACTATATACTCAGTGCTAGCACTATACATTAAACGATTACCAACGAAAGAGAAAACCTTCTGTCTGTACATACAAATATTTATATCAGGAGAACTTGCGAGAGTACGAGTGATAGCCTATGAAATTAGGTACTACAAGCCAGTGACGTCGATATCTCGGTGAGCGCTCGAGCATGCAAGCATGTACAAGGCTCTGGCATTAAGTGAGTGAACAAAATTGGGCGTTGACAGGTGAGAATCCGTTCACTCACTAAATCCCAGACCCTTGTATCTAGCACAATATATACATTATGTACTAATATGTCAATCAATTAAGCAAGGATTTCTCATGCCAAGATGATCGGCGTCAGGGAAACTGGTACCGGCCCCATGTAGTCGGATGTAATTGTCTGATCGAGCACCCCAGGTCGGACTCTGTGTTCTGTGGATAAAAAGATTCCAAAGCCTTTTTCTATTTGTGTGCGGAATCCTTTCGAATTGTATAAAGTACATGTACATGTAAATAATCGAATATCTCCCATGAGATCGAGATTCTGGCTTTTTATTTTATTCCTGTCCCGCGGGAAAGCCGTGGAGCTAGAGATTTAGTGGCGACGAGAGATTTTCATCGCCACTGTAGTTTACTACATATACCTACATGTACCCAAAAGTGCGGCTCCATACAAATAATTCCTGTTTTGTCACTCGCATTATTGCAGTACCCGAGTACATGGCCACAGTTCTGGGGACTTTCCCCTACCCCCGTAGTAATAACCACTTCCGGAAGGTTTCGACTACATGTATGTAGCTTACATGTACCTACATGTATTAGAAAGGAAGCCTAATAAGAACCGTCGGGGATGTATCACCAAATATCACTCGACCATTGTGCCTTTTAACCGGGAGACTCCAGAGAATTACATAGACCAGCTTGCCCATCAACGAGCACGGCCCATCAGCGAGCGTTGCCACCAAATTTTGGGTAGACACTCGTTGAGGGGCCGCGCTCTCTAATGGGCAAGCTGGTCTATGCATTTACAAAGATGTCATTGTCTTCCTACGAATAGAAAACCCTAACCCATGAAAGACTTGGCGCATCCCACTTCACGCGTGTAATGGATAAACACGAGATCCAAGAACTTCATCCCCCGCGCCGTCAAACAGACTCACATATTCAATGACCGAAGGACGAAACCATCGAATCGACCACGCGCTCTCTTCGCTTATCGAAACGTTTCTGCGCGCTGGCCCAGATGAGGACCAGGAAGCCTATCACGAAAGGCATGATTCTGCCTTGGATAGAGCACAACAGATCATTGATAGGTTGAGCTCTCTTAACGCAGGATAATACATTGATTTTTCTGGTGATCTTTAAAAGAGAAGAGCTGATAGTGACTTTAGTCAGGGAAAACCGAGTGTCGTGATGGATGTGCAACATATTGTTGATTGTATCAAGAATAAGCGTAATCATCTCTAAATCTTTCCAATTAAATTGTCCTCGAAGCTAAGCTAGTGTTTTAGTCGTTAGAGATCATAAGTCGCCCGATCCAGCATTAAGATTTTCACATCTATATGCCAAACTTCTAAATCAACGTGTCCTCTCACAAAAATGGGCTGTTTTATACTTACTCCATGAGCTTGCCGACTCGCCAGCATCTACAGTCCCAGTAGGTGACCAAACATTTGCCATGGCGCCCAATGCAGGAAATGCAGTGTTTTCGGAAGCTTTCAGTTATATGGGGTTGCATAGATTACCAGGGCGTGAAAAAACTCGGGGGTCTGGGGTTGGTGGTTTAGTAGGCGGAGATCTTGGAGGGCAATGGGGAGGCCTAGGAACTGGGGCTGACGAGGGGGGGATGAGGACCAAAGCGGAGTTGCTAGCAGAGAGAGATGATGGAATTGGTGAGTGTCTTGAACCTTGCCGGGTTTGGTTGTCAAACTAAGGTCTAGAAGAACCAAGCGAACAGACTCTCCTCTCATGCTTACCGTTTACACTACTTGGTCTTTCATCAACATCACTCCCATTTAACCCGGCAACTATCCCACCAAACGCTAAAGATACCACAATGCAGAAGTTTGTGATATCAATCCCGCCAAGCTTACCGTTACCTCTAGTATCCATTCTTCACACCCTGGCGGAACCGTCGCTATTATATAGATCACTCAATGAATTTGTCGAATCCTCATTTGAGGGCGAGGTTCATGGGGGGTTAGTCGGACAGTCCCTTAAATCCGCTATGGGTTTAGAGCTTAGGGGGTATATCAACCTCATTGGTGGGTTAGAAAGCGAGATCCGGAGGGTAGTTGCAGCATCCGACACAAACAAGGGAGTGAGAGCGGCGGGAGTCACTCTGAAAAGATGTGTGGTTTGGACGAGAGAGGCAACCATGGGACTGAGATTGATGAGCTTGATTGTTGAGCAAACAAAAGGTACATAACAACTCTGCTCCAGGATAATTTTGGTATTAATTATCACTTTGGTTAGATAAAAAGGGCGGGCAACTTATTTCCACCATTCACACATTCGCATCATCGCATGGTGACCCTTTTGTGCATTCATTTGCTGAACGTTTGTTGAGCCACGTTACACGTCCCTTCTATGATATGCTCAGACACTGGATTTATGATGGCGAACTTACCGACCCTTATCTGGAGTTTTTTGTTATTGAGCAAAATCCAAGCATTCCTGATATGGGCGGGGTTAAAGTTGGCGCCTCGTCTGTATGGGAGGATAAGTACACTATACACTCACCGCAAGTTCCGACAATAATCACAGAATCTTTTGCAAAAAAGGTATTCCTCATTGGAAAATCCCTCAACTTTATCCGTCATGGCTGTAGTGATGCAGAGTGGGTGATGGGCTACTCAAAATCAACCTCTAAAGAGCTTACATACGGTGATACTGCCCGTTTAGAGATGAGTATCGATGAGGCCTACAAAACGACCATGGCAAGGCTAATTGAGCTTATGTCAACTAAATTTAAATTATTTGATCACCTTCGTGCTCTAAAGAAGTTCTTACTACTAGGGCAGGGGGACTTTATTGCATTGCTCATGGAAGGATTATCTGGGAGTTTAGAAAGACCTGCAAATGCTCTTTACCGTCACAATCTTACTGCACAGCTGGAGCACGCAATCCGTGGGTCAAATGCACAATTCGAGTCTCAAGACGTCCTGAGGAGATTGGACGCGAGGATGTTAGAACTCAGTCACGGAGAGATTGGCTGGGATGTTTTCACGCTGGAGTACAAAATCGATGCGCCGGTTGATGTTGTTGTCACTCCCTATGGTAGCAGACAATATTTGAAAGTCTTTAATTTCCTATGGCGAGTGAAGAGGGTTGAGTTTGCATTAGGGAGCTCTTGGAGGCGCTTCATGACAGGGGCGCGTGGAGTGTTAAAGGCAGTTGACGATGTAGTTGGCGCAGATTGGAAAAGAGCCAGATGCGTAGTAGCAGAGATGGTTCACTTTGTGAATCAACTGCAGTACTACATTCTATTTGAGGTATCCATTCCGCTTATTTTTAGAAACCCAATAATCCGAGATAAACACTAATCTCGCGGGTATTTAGGTCATTGAATCATCGTGGGACGCACTGGAGAGGGCTATATCAAAACCGGATGCCACGCTTGACGATCTCATTGAAGCGCATGCGAGGTATTTGCAACATATCACTCACAAAGGGCTTTTAGGGAGCACCAGCGCCAGAAGCAGCGGAAAGAAAAGAGCTGGAGATACTGCAGATGATACATTCATGAATCAGTTACATGAAATATTGAAAATCATGCTTGCATATAAGGATGCTGTTGATGGGCTCTATGGCTACAGCGTTGCTGAATTCACACGGAGACAAGAGCGGGGTGCACGGATTGAAGCAAGAACAAAAAAGGGGCAATGGGGAATACGAGAAACCGATGAAGACGCAGATCATGCAGGTATACCAGGTGGGTGGGGCAGTGGTCATAACGAGGACATGATGTTGCCAAGCCTGCGGACAAGATTAACGAGCCTTTCGGAGGACTTCCAATCAAGAGTCGTTATTCTATTGGGTGATTTGGCTTATCAAAGTGACATGGATATGAGGTTGCTTGGCGTTCTGTTGAGTTTTAATGAGTATGTTTCTTTTCTACAATATCTTCAGTCCTTTAGGTTTGGGTATGGGTTTGAGACTGACGTATAAAGATATTATCCGGTTGTTAATAAACGGAGGACCAGAGATAAAAGGGGGGTATCTAGGACTCAAGATGGGTCAAAAACCAGTGATCCTAGTATTGGAGATGATACCCAGGCATGAAAGGTGTTTACGATGCCTTTTTGTAGGATTAGAGCGGAGGTTCATACATACTTCGGGGTTTTTAGTATGCAGGGCAATGGAACTAATACTCAAGCAGCAACCTAGATTAGAGTAAAGTATATTCACGCGACAACACTACAATTCCTATGAGTCACTCCTAAGCTTTGTAGAGTATAACATCTCAGAAACTCAATAATTATTATGTCCCGGGTTTTTCCTGTGGCCCGGCGCTCCTTATGCGGGGAGCTAGTATTTGTTCTGCGGAGTTACCGAGGTCCAAGCAACGGAACAACTTTAAACCATGGAATCTGTGCATTCCGTCAACCAATTCCAACTGTAAAACATGTAAATCGGCTATGCCCTATCTCGTAACCGAAAGCAAAGACAATAGCGTTCTCGCGGGATATTTTTCACATGCAAGGTCAACCCCACACTTTCTGCCCGCGTGCACTTTACTGTTTGCCTTCTGTCCGAGAAGGTATGTCACTCACAAGCCGGATGGAGGGCTTCATTTGGTACTGCTCTTGAATCATGTCTAGACCCAAGTCTTCTCTCGAAGCAGGCCTTGAGCTATAGTCTACATCCTCCAATCACGGCTTTCACAAGCTAGAAGGCCCGCTGGACCGAAAGCTCCCGAGGGGTAGGCTGGCCTTCGTGGATCCTCAAGTTCTTTTATGTAGCTCTTTGGCTCCTCTTGTTCTGCTTCCTTTATCCTCCACTACCTACCAGCGAGTTCTCCTCTTGAAATCCCACTATTCTTCAATCCCTGTTCGACCCTCAGTTTATAATGTCTACCCAAGCCGCCTTAGAAGCAGAGCAGAAGGCCTTCGAGGCCGAAGTTTCGGCTGTAAAGGAATGGTGGTCTTCACCCCGATGGCGCTTCACCAAGAGACCTTTCACCGCGGAACAGATTGTTTCAAAGCGAGGAAATCTTCCTATTAGCTACCCTAGCAATGACCAGAGCAAGAAGGTTTGGGAGATTCTCGAGAGGAGATTTTCTGGAAAGGAAGCAAGCTTTACTTATGGATGTCTTGATCCTGTCATGGTTACCCAAATGGCTAAATACCTGGAAACCGTGTATGTGAGCGGTTGGCAATGTTCCTCCACCGCAAGTTCTACGCACGAGCCGAGCCCAGATTTGGCGGATTATCCTATGGTAAGTTCGTTCTTTTCTGTGGTTTGTTGTTGTTGTTGTTGTTGTTATGGATAGATCACATGCTTGGTCCCTTGAATTCCGAGTTGTGGGGTGGATTTGCCATGTGACTGACATGTGACTGACGTGCGTTACCAGGATACCGTCCCCAATAAGGTTGAACATCTCTTCAAGGCACAATGTTTCCACGACAGAAAACAGCGTGAAGCCCGTTTGTCGGTACCCCTAACAGAGCGTGCTAAACAAGCAAACATTGATTACCTCCGGCCTATCATTGCCGATGCCGACACCGGTCATGGAGGACTTACAGCTATCATGAAGCTTACGAGACTCTTCATCGAGAAGGGCGCCGCTGGAATTCATATTGAAGATCAAGCCCCAGGGACCAAGAAGTGTGGTCACATGGCTGGAAAGGTTTTGGTGCCTGTCAGTGAGCACATCAACCGTCTCGTTGCTATTAGAGCACAGGCAGATATCATGGGTACGTCTTGGGTTTATCAGATGAACCGGTTACTCAAAGGACAAATACTAATTAAATTTTAGGCGTGGACCTTCTTTCTGTTGCCCGTACCGATTCTGAAGCTGCAACACTACTAACCTCCACAATTGATCACCGAGACCACCCCTTCATCCTTGGCTCAACAAACAGCTCCCTCCAGCCCCTTCATGATCTAATGGTGGAGGCTGAGAGCGCCGGAAAGTTCGGTGACGCTTTGCAGGCTGTAGAAGACGAATGGACAGTTGCCGCTGGTGTCAAATCATTTGACGAGGCAGTTATTGATGTTATCAATGCTGGAAATTCTGCAAATAAGCCAAAACTTATCAAACAATATCTTTCAGCGGCAAAGGGAAAGAATAACACAGAGGCAAGGAAGGTTGCAAAGGATATCACCGGTACTGATGTATACTGGAACTGGGATGCTCCAAGAACTAGGGAAGGTTTCTACCGCTACAGGGGAGGAACGAAGTGTGCGATCATGAGAGCTGTTGCATATGCCCCGTACACTGATTGCTTGTGGATGGAGAGCAAGAAGCCTGACTATACTCAAGCCCTTGAATTTGCCGAGGGTGTTCACGCTGTCTGGCCAGAGCAGAAATTGGCATACAATTTGTCCCCAAGTTTCAACTGGAAGGGTAAGTTAACACGGTCGTTCTGACAGAATTAGCTGCTAATTCATATTGATAGCTGCCATGTCTACTGAGGAGCAAGAGACCTACATTGAGAGACTTGGAAAGCTTGGATACTGCTGGCAGTTCATCACCCTCGCGGGGCTCCACACCACCGCCTTGGCTTCAGGTAATCTTTCTATACCGGTATCCTTTTAAGCTACAGATAACTAACATGCTTACTTCCTTTAGATACCTTTGCAAAGAACTACGCAAAGCAAGGAATGAAGGCCTACGGGAACTTGGTCCAAGAACCCGAGATGGAGAACGGCGTTGATGTTGTGCTTCACCAGAAATGGAGTGGCGCAAATTACATCGATAATATGTTGAAAATGGTCACTGGCGGTGTATCATCAACAGCAGCTATGGGCAAGGAAGTGACCGAGACACAGTTCAATGGGTTTACCAAGAACTAAGGCATCTGGGAGACGGTGGCTTTATGGTTTCTTTTTAGGGGGGGGGGGCTCTTTTGTCTTCGAGGGCTCTAGAATGAGGTGCTTTTCCGAGACAGTTATGATGGTTCTATATTTCTTTGCTTTCTGGGATGGAGTATTTGTAAAACCAGCTTTTTCTTTGCTAGTAAATTCGACTTTTTTCACTCTAATGAACATACATGTAGGAAGGAAGCCATCTCTATACTAGTTACGTATAACTCACAAGTGAAAACAGAACCGACATAGCCTAGAAAGAGTATGCCCTAAGTCATATAGATATAGTACATACCTACTTAGATATACATAGTGCATGTAGTTGCTCGATCAGGACGCCAAGGCCGAGTGATTAAACGTGACGTTGCCATTTTTGCTCAACCATGCATGATGAGCTCTAGGGCTTGCTCAGGTAAACCGAGATATATGGTGTTCGATTAAATTCTCTCAAATCATGACATCCCCGAAAATACTCAGCCATTATGAGAGAATACAGATGATTATGGTCATCAGTGGCATATATGGTACCAAACAGGGTCAATACGCTAGTACTATGGCAAGAATATAATATTGGTACAGTACTCCTCCTCTAATGCCGGTTTAATTTGGTATTAGTCACTAAATTCAGCAGCCCTATGGTTGTGATCCTACCCCCGTTTCCCATACTGTGGTAGCGCAAATCTTCCACTAGAGAAGCGCACATACCCATCCGTTAACCTGTCATATGAATAAACCCAACTCGGGTAGGGATCGGTAACAAGGTTTAGTAGTTTAGAAAAGAAATACTATTTCTTCTATTTAAGCGCCTACGTATCCTCCGCATACAATGCATTTCGTAGCTCATTTGTAGGGATGCCTGTAGCAGCTGGAAATCACGGTTGATCACTCGGCCAAGGGCCCACTTGTGTTGTACCAGAAAATAGCTATTGTTGGCCCTTTTTTTTGGAAAATATTGTACATGACATCGTGGCCGAGTGGTTAAGGCGACAGATTAGAAATCTGTTTCGTTCGCGAGCGTAGGTTCAAATCCTGCCGATGTATCCAACAAACTTCTTTTTTTCCCCCTTAGCCGGGGGGGGGGGGGTACCTCTAAGCAAGTAGTTTACGGCTTTAATGTTTATGGTGGTCCCAAACCAAACTGCTCGCCACAACACTAAGGGGTTTTACAGATGAACCTTTCAACTACTATAAACGATCCGCCCGTTACAGTTCATTTAGCCTAACCAGGAAGCGCAGTCTGTTTTGGTGAGATGTAATTTATAGTTATACTTTGAAGCACGATACTGTCAATAATATCTTCGCAAGCAGTCAACCAGCATCACCTGCTGGTGATATCTAACTTCTGTTGAACTGGTCGTAACAGTCTTGACCTCGTGGGTAAATCACCCCATGCATATTGAGCAATAACCAATCAGTGGACTTCTTAGTCCCTTTAACCCAATTATTCTAGACCTTTGCTATATGTGCAGATCTTTATAGGTCCCTATTCTACCATATATGAATGCAATCGATTCAGCAAAGAAAGAAAAACGTCATTTAGTATGTTTAGCTACAACCCATCACCCCATCCCCAATCTCAGTCCTCTTATTTATTTATTTTTTTTTTGGAGAAAAAAGCCTTTATTAAAAACAAGAAGTGAACTAAAATGAGTGCGGAATTCACGCACACAGTATTACCGGAAACATAAGGGCCCCTTTCTTTATCCCATGCCCAAGTTGTAAAAAAAAAAGGGCCATTTCTCTTTATGCTGTGATTGTAGTATCTCGGAGTATAGTTATATCACTGCACTATCAGCCCGAGTGATTGGTAGTAGATGTATCTCTGAAATATTCGCTATCTAGATCCCCGGGTGCTCCTGATACCCCCATTGCTCGAATAGGAGACTATAGCCGTCAACGTGGCCCCGGTATCATTCAAGAGACCCAAGGTTAGTGACTGATAGTTCTCTTGGGAGAGTGGAGTCTGGTCTCGGCGTCATCTGAGTGGTTCGGTACGAAAGTATCGACATTCAATTCCTCGATATTCGGGTTGTCAGATGTCGCAAATCCCCGGAAAGCCCCCATGAAGTCTTGATCTTCTTCTAAACCAAAACATACAGTTAGATAAGAAGTATCCTGTTACCGGGCCGGTTGAAACCTACCATCTATCTCTATAAGTGCAAGCTCATCCTCAAAAAATTCTACCGTATCATCGTCCTCTAGCAGAATCTGCCTGTAAATTCCCCTTGTAGCTTCCTTAAGCTGGAAGATCTGCGTGTCTATAACTGCTAAGTCTTTTAGAATGGCATTGATAAAGATCCGCCTATTTACGAGTGTAAACATCATTTCATGGAATGGCTTGGGGGTTGTTGACGTTGCTTGTGCGTATGGTGGAAACCAAAGAGTAAAATGTTTGTCAATCCAACTTTTCATTTCTTCATACCCTTTTTGGTATTCTACCGCTTTCTTGGCTGTCTCCTTCTGCTGGTATCCCAGCAGTGCCATCTTCTCATTTATATCCCCCAATGCTTGGCTGTAGTAAAGGCGTTTTGCTAACAAGGCATCCCATTCTTGCCTTCTTCTATCACGAAGCTCATCGAGAATATCTTCTGTGATAACCTCCTCGCCTATGACATCAATATTCGTGTCCGCTTCTTCCTCCCCCGCCCCATCCTCCTCCTCCTCCTCCTCCTCCTCCTCCTCCTCCTCCTCTGCTGTAGGCGGCGTTGCTGACCAAACTTCTAATTGTTGCCATTGGTCTGAAGACGACTGGGTCTCCTGATTTCGATATTTATTGAAAATATCAGACAAAGGGTGTTGCCACGTCGTGTATTTGTAATTATGGTTGGCGTAGTATATTTCACCAGAAGCCGTACGCTTTACCTCCCACCCAACAGGAATGGGATAAAACTTTCGCCACCTACCCAATAAATTAATACATTCACCGGGACTGCTTCTAGGAGATAGTGGCGCTTGCGACGCTGGTGGGCCGGCAAGATTTGACATGCAATGAGGTTCATGGTATTGAGAGGGGGGTACTGGTGAGTGGCTTCCGCCCACCCTTGATGTTGACAACCGTCTGGCGTAACTGGAGGAGTTGGTGGTTTCTTTATTGATTGTAGGCAGCGAGGGATGTACCAAGGACGTAGATTGGTACCTTGGAAGCATCTCGGCACATCCCGGTACAATATTTGGTCCAAAGCGCTGGGTATTTGGGCGCATTTTGAGCCTCGAATTAAATTCGAAGGAGACCAAGAATATGTCAGGAATACGAACACAATCTTTCTTGTTAGGAAAGCCGTTGAAGTGCTGAAGGTCCATATAATTATAAGCACATTCGTAAACTTTGAGTTTAACGATGCCCTCCACCTCGATTTTCGGGTTCAGCAGTTTAGGCTCCTGCAAAGAGGACCCCCCACCCTTTCCAATATCTTTTTTCGTAAGCGGCGCAGAGCCCTCTAGCTCCATTATGTTTTCCCTATTAATATAGACATTCTTCCTTGCTTGAACCCCATCTTCATAGACTTCGATTCTGTAGAAAGGTCTTTTGTTGTTCGGATCATTGAGTAAGTCTACTCTCCATTTGTAGTTCCAGTCTTTGATGGAGAAAGAAGGAATTAGGCACCGCAGATATCGCCGGCCAGAAACCGTTTCGAATTCGGGACATGGGTGGCCATTGGATACTATGAACAATCGAATATCGTAGTGAGGATGCTTCATGTTACGTGGTATGAATGCTTTAAGTTTGCTCGGGTTACAAAGATCTAGATGGAGGATTAAAGAGACTCTAGAATGATCGATGAAATGATAGCGGGATTATGGACTAGGGGATGGGTTATAGCAGGTTGATTCGATGAGGGATGAAGTATGGTAGGAAGTAGGGGGAGGTGGGCTGTACTGGTGGGTTATGGGCGAGGGTCTAACTAACGTAAGAGCCCCCCAGCCCTATTTTTCAAAAAAAATTTGTGGGGCTAAATTAGTACATAGAACTATCAATTAAATGTGTGTGCTTTCTAGTCAAACTTACGAATAAGACCCATGCCAAAACGACAGGGACTTCGAATTTACTATGTGCTATATCTGAAGATTCCCGGACTCGGACTGACTCGAAAATATTTCTTTATTACATGCATGTCTTTTAATACGTACATGTAGTTTATGTTGAGCTACATGCAAAGATCAAGGAATGCATGACTTACTTGAGAGAACGGGAATTAAAGAGCGCTAGTGTTCCCGTCGAATTTTAACCCATCTCCAGCTCTCTCTGCCTGGGTAGGTAGGTTCTTATATTAGAAAAAGAGGTAAGTACATGTATTTAATTTTGGAGTACATAATTTTGCGCCATCCTATAGACCCTGAGTACACTTCATCTAAGAATTTAAGTAAATAAATATAATAGTTGATATCTATTGAAGGAAGGAAGTAATATAAGTACCCCACAAGATTTTCTATGGCTAGTTACGCCTATCTAAGGAATATCATGGAGTCTACCACTATAGAATTCTGGTGCTTACACCTTTCACAAATACCCGGTCCGTCTTGTTTGGGCCAATCTAGATCATATATAGCAGCTTAACTATTTTTAATACTCGCAAACCCTACTAGTCAGTCAACTTACGGGCCGCACACAACTAACGCAGCAACAGCTGTAGCAATAACCAACAACCCTGTTAGTCAAGAGTTGGATTTTCGAGTGATGGCGAGTGATTGTAGCCAACTCTGATAACAACCATCAACTACTAGCTTTGTCAGCGAGTGATTGACTATGAATGTCAACCAAACGATAACAGGAGCACTTATAGCCGAGATCTAACCCCTGAGGTCTTTATACTAGTCGTTTCCGGCAATTCAGGGCGTGAAGTAAAGATCGTCACCGGGTACAACAGGTTTTCGGTTGCAAGACTGCTCTACTAACAATTTCATGGGCCTGTTCCCATGTATGATCCCTCTTTACAGCCTCGGCTTTCTTTATTTGAGGGATTACCTTCACTTACAGATCATATATATCACTACGTCATTGGCAAATACCACGTTTTTCAGATTTCATATACTCGTAATTTCTCAACTGCTATTACAGAACAAACCCGCCAAGGCTACCTTTTTGTATGGTGTGCAGTAGCTACGAGTAGATACAGGTGGCTTTTTTTCTTTCAAAGAAGCAAAAGAAAACCCGGGCCCCAAAACCTGGTACCTAACTGGACCGGATCTTCCCGGGTGTGCGGCGGAAGTCTAGACTCCCCTGTTAATAATTAATTCAGAAATATGAAATTTGAGGTTAACGCGCGATTAAATTGCGCAGGTGATATATGCATACTAGGGGTACTAACCTCAAAGTACGGTATAAAGATCTCTCCGTATTACTTCACAAGCGGCAAGGGAAAGTATAGGCCCCGTGCCTAGAAGCCTATATTTCAGCTTATTTCAAATTTTGTGAACAGTTAGGAGCTTAAAAGCTGATGAGATCTGATATCCTGCTTTCGGGTTTACCATCTATCTTAACATCTTCAAAGTCGGTATAAGAGATCTCTAACTTGCCCATAAGTGCATTCAAAGTATAAACTAACCTTTGGGTCTCTGGGGTGCAGCAAGATCTACCATGCCCCCTCATTTTCTCTGACGTTATAATGACGAATATTATTCCGTCCCAACCAAACCTACATGTATCTATTACTATATACAAGGCTCTAGGATGAAGTGAGCGGACGGGCATGGATCAGCCTACAGTATGGGGTAGAGGCCGGAAGTCGAAAAATTGTGAACACTCCTCCTGGGATGTCTGTGATGGTTGCAGCGCTGGGAACCAACTTTGGTTGATGGGGTCGCTTCAGGTTTTTGGTTGATGGGTCGCTTCAGGTTTTTGGTTGATAAGGTCGCTTCAGGTTTTTGGTCGCTTTAGTGCCTTAAACATCATCAGCGTTCATCGTCATCACTAAACATCAAATGTCAAAAGAATAGGTATCAAGCACTGCCCCAGAGCAAATCAATAGACACTTTCATTAACTATAAAGAAGGCTCAATTCCGCTATCTTAGAGATTTAATTCTTCGCCTCTATGATAATAATAAGCCCCCTCGAGACCCCTACAAAATACTTAGATATGACGGACTCTGTTTTAACTGACAAAGATACAATACTATCTTCTACTTCAGTCCGCTTTGAACTGACAACTGGGGTCCGATCCAAAATACGTACTCTACACCGAGTAGCTTCTTGGCCATTCAGAAAAATCTCCAAAGAAGTTGGAGTTCCGCTATCGACAGTTTATAGCATATGCCGTCACCCATTCACACCTACCCATGTTCGACCTGGTAGGCCCAAAATCATCCCCATTGGTGGCTCAATTCAAATGCGATTGATTCAACATGCTACTTCCTCTCAAGAGAATCGCCGCAAGCCTTTGATGCAGATTGCAGAGGAGGAAGGGGTCAAAGTTCATGAGCAAACCTTACGAAAAGCCTTTGCGGACGCTGGATATCATAGACGTATCGCACGGGTCAAACCTTACCTCTCTTTGGCAGCTAAAGCCAAACGTAAAGCATGGGCAGACAACATCCATGATTATACTATTGCAGACTTCCAGAAAATTATTTGGACCGATGAATGTGCGTTCAATGTAGGAGGATTTGCAGGCAATACATGGGTTACACGTCTTCCAGAAGAGGAATATAATGAAGATTGTTTAGTACCAAAATTCCGAAAACTCGAGACAATCATAGTTTGGGGATGTATCTATGGTCACGATAATACCAAGAGTATTCTTGTATTCTGGGATAAAAAAGAATGGGGAAAGACACTTACTGGACCTGGCTATTGCGATCACATCATACGACCACATCTTTATCCCTTTTGGCAGCAGCAAGCCCAAGAAGTCCTCGATTATGTCTATATCATGCATGATGGTGCACCTCCCCACCGCGCTAAATACACTACCAATATCCTTTCTAAGCTTGGGATTTTAGGATACATTTTTGATTGGCCTGGGAGTTCTCCTGATTGTAATCCTATTGAAAATATCTGGCGGCTTATGAAAGATAGGATTGGTAGACGCATCCCCCGCTGCACTACTAATACCACTTTACGGGCTGCTATCCAAGAAGAATGGGATGCTATCACTCCTGATGAAATAAGGGTTCTTGTCAATTCCATGCCAGAACGGGTCCAAGCAGTCCGCTCTGCACATGGAGGTCACACGAGGTATTAATTTCAATGCTATATACAAGCGGAAATGTGGACAAGAAGCCTATTTCTTTGCTTATTTTGACAGACAGATTATTCTAACTCGGCTGAGGATAAAGCTTCTTCTTATTTTTCTTTATATCTATTTTCTATATTTATTTTACTAGGACAATTATGCGGGCAAACTAGTATAAAACCTCTCTCACATCTTCTATTATTTCTCATTTCTGATTGAATGGCGGGACAGGGTCAAAGGCAAATGCTTACTCTTACTACTGTGACAATCATTAGGAAAGATGTCAAAATTAACATTGGCACTTGAGGAGCTAGAAAAATGCGAAAAAATTTAAAAAAATAGTTTCATATCTCAGGAATATACCTATATTTTTCACTAACAAAGCGAAACTATATTGTGGTTGTGGTGGAATTTTTGGTTGTGGGCCGTACTGTCTGTTCATGTGTGACTGAAGATCTTGAAAACCTGTCCTGCATACAGGGCCCACATGTGTTCGCTCACTTTATCCTAGAGCCTTGTACATGTATTTTAGAGTGTTAGATGGATTGCCCAATCTTCATCGCATGACCCCGGAGAAGTTGGCTAGAAAGAAAATAAAATGGTACCGATTAATCTTGGCACGATGGAATTCCAAGAAAAAGAAAGAAAAAACGATGCGCTTTTAAACCGAGTAGTTAAATAGGGTATGGAGTAGGCGCACTCACGGGGGCGTGGCGCTCGCGGGGGTGTTATGGATCCCAGATCTAACTGCGGGGATGCGGCTAAGCTTAAATTCAATGGCAAAGGGGGGGGAGAAAGGCACTGTGCGAATAGGTTGTTGTGGGGGTGTGCTGGAGAAATGATGAGCAGTAAAGCTTGCGCCAGGAATTTCAATCTTTGCCCTTTTCATTTTCTTTATTTATCAGGACATAAAAGAAGAGAGGTGCCGAGCCTGTATAGCTATAGATATGAAGTAATAATCAACTCGTTTCACAAGCATTGAGTAGCAAAAAAAAACTGAACCACGGGCTGTACTGTATTGCAATACTAAACAGGGATATTTAAGGCAATAGAAAGCAGTTATTTTGAACAGCAAAGGTGATGAAGCCCAACAGGTGTGTATGGGTCGGGTAAGTAAAGTAAAAAGCTAAACAAACCAAAATTCACAAGATCCAAACCAAAAGAAACCCGAGATACAAATAAATGAGACCCTTGAACACATCACGCCTTATAAAAGCGGGAACACAAGATGTCGGGAAGAGTAAATTTAAACACAACGAAGGCGTTAAGAAGAGAAAGAAGGAGCGCAACAAAAACACAAGAACCAAACCAAAAATAAATAATCCTAACCCATTTCAAACAAAAGAAAGAAAGGCAGAGTTACACACTGTAATAGCTGATGAGGTATAGAACCCATCTCCTCCGAAAGAAAGAAACACCACTGTTATATACGCAACAAAAGAAAAGCACTCACATCTGAGGGCATAAGAGACCGATGAGACCCTTAACTTCTCAAAGCCAAACTACTCAAACACATCCCGAAGCTCATGTCTGTAATTGCCCAACTCGACACATCTAGGGAAATCATAACTTTTGGGGTTTCGTTTCGGTCGTTAATCGTTGCCCGTTCCGGACTGAAGATATCAAGAATACCTTCGTCCACTACCTGGAGGGCCCATCATGCTCCCGCCCATGCCGTTACTTCCCATGCCGTTATTCCCGCCGTTCCCCATTGCCATCCTGTAGTTTTGTCCCATCATTGGTGCATGACTATAGTCGTTGGGAAGATTGACATTTCCCATATTACTGGTAACAGCTTCTAGGTTGATATTAAGCCCATTCGCAAGAGCAACAGGGCAATCTTTATGAGCAAGCAATAAAGTTTTGAGAGACATGATCTCTTCTCGTAGCCCAGTTACTTGGGCAGTAAGGGCGTCGTTTTCGCTTGAATAGAGCTCAACTTTGGCTTGAAGGTTTGCGAGCCATTGCTTCTTACGTTGACGACATTTCAACGCGGCAACACTGCAAAATTTAGCATAGGTAATTCCCAAAATGCTGTTTTATTCCAGGGCACTTACCGATTCCTCTCAAGGAAGTTTTTCCTCTTCTCCTCATCTGTCATCTTCTTCCCATCTTTACCAGTTTGATTCTCATCCAAGTCCATACCATCATTCCCATCATCACTCCCTCCACTAATCGATTGGTTGACCTTGGTCTTCTTCCGGGAAACTCCTCCGCTAGGGCTTTGATCTTCAGCTTTTCGCCTGCCGTTCGCGCTGGTACCTTTGCTTTTCCTTCCTCTAGCATTTCGCGGACCGTTGTTTGAGCTCATTGGCATGTCTTCACCAGAGTCGCTGTAGTCGCTAGCCTCACTTGATGCCCGAATACTATTAGCCATTGAGGTGGCACTGGACGCTGGCCTGTTGATGCTGCTACTCATAGCAGCATTATTTGCGCTGTTGACAACAGCCCTCTTGGCAAGGCTTGGGCTTGGGCTCTCGATAGGACCTCCGTTGGGACCGGACATCACAGAAGGAAGCTGGCTGCTATTCTGGTAGCCTGGTCCTGATGTAACCATTGGAGTAGTTGTGCTATCGCCTTGTTGGTGTTGGGCCTGGGCCAACAAGAAAAGACCACTCGCAGCGTTATGAGCTGGATCCGAACCATGGTATGGGTCTGAGTGCTGTCGTGGTTTTTGATCGTGATCGTTATGACTAGATGATGAAGTATCCTCATGCTTCACCGGGATATGTTGAGAACCCATACCAGGCAGGCCCTTTCTCACAGCAGATATAGCTGTCTTATGGAATTCTAAAGTACCTGGTGTAGTCCCACCACCACTTGGAGCAAATGGAAACATGGCACTCTGTGGCTGGGCAAAAATAGACCCAGATCCTCCAGGAGTTAACCCGCTCCTGATGCCCGACTCGTTGGGCGTTAATCCAGTTCGGATATGTGATTCGAACCCTAGTGAGCTGCTAGACCCGACTCCGTTGGAATTGGACGCAGGACCCTGAAGCATGGCAGGAGACAACGGTCCAGACCTGAGAGAGTTCATACCCCAGTTGAGATGACCCCCTGGTAATAAAGAGGCAGGGGAAGTTATGGCCGTTACAGGCGGAAGAATTGCCTTAGGTGTGGCTAGGGGGTCGTTAGGGGTTGTTCCTGGATTTGCAAATGATTGTTCAAAGACGTTTGGCTCTTGATCGAGACGACTGTGATGGTTGATAGCAAAGTAATCTCCGGGGGTGTCTCTTTGTGGCTGACCTGGAGGTGGGGGGAGGGAGCGCGGTGCCTGTTTAACATGCTGATTCGGGGGTGAGTTTGAAGGATTGGAGGGGTTTGGCGCAGAGTTCGAAATGTCTGGCGGCTGATTTACTGAAACCTGAGGGGGATGTAGTGAATTCGAAGAATTTGATGATGCAAGTGATTGCGCATGGGAGGTTGATTTTGGAGAACCAATTTTGGAAGAATCCCTTTGACTATAAGATGATGCAGAAGAGGGCCGTGAAGGTTTATCTATCCGTTGAGGTCGAAATGAGTTTCACCACGGGTTAGCACATATGCATTACGTTGTTGTTGATACTCGACTCGGTTGTGCCGCGCAGAAGAACCATCAACCATTCACGACATCACAACGTGGTGACCGTAAAGGAACATAACTTCAAAATGAAAAGCGAGAGACAGTGTTAACACAAAAAACATACCTTCACCCTTAATATTTCTCTTAGTATCAACCGGAGAGCCTGTCCCCATCCGAGAATTCGAGTTCGAATTACCGTTATGAGCGGTACCACCTTGCTGTCTGGCTGCTACAGCCGCTGACATAGTTAAAGATGTTCTATGACGATTCTTGTGTGGCGATTATGGGCTTTTGATGTTGGGTTTCTTGGTTGAGCGGGCGATAAGATGGATGATACTCCCTTGACCGGTTGGGGAGGGATACAAGTGAATTAGAAGTGATGTGTGTGGGTGTGATGTAGTGATGATGACGATGATCTCTATCTGGAAGGGTCTCGCCCCGATTGTAAAAGCTACCTTAGCGGTGGGAACAACAACCAATTTTTTTTTTCTCTTCTCTTCTCTTTAAATTTGGCCAGACACGCGCCCTTGCAAAACACGCTTAATTTTTCTCTCTCTTTTAATCAAGACGATACCGATCGGACTCTGCAAGATTCCAGAAGGATGATTAGAGGGTGGCGGTAGATGTCGCAAGATTATTTCTGAGAGGGAAAGGGAAAAAGGGTACGATCACTTGAAGGGAAAGGGAGGAAGACTGGCTTTCCTGCCTGGAGGGGGGAAGGGACGAATTAGCACGATGGATTAGCAATTAACCCACCATCCTCTCGGGCCTCCCGCTAGGCTGATCACTGTGGGTATTGGTTGACGGTTCGCGGAGACACGAAACGACGCTCGGGGAGAAAATGTGGCGAACAGGAAGCCAGGTGAGAGGGGGGGCATGAGGATGGGGGAGGGACTAGTTGTGAATTCACACTTACTTACCAGTTGCTTGGTGGGGAATATCGCGGGTCTCTGTGTGCAAACCTTCAAAGATCAACCCTTTCCTTCCCTTGAAAAGAACGACAAAAAGCTGAAAATGTAAGCCGAATCCGAATATACGGTACAAGCAGGGCTCAAGCTGTCAACGGGCCGGTGATGCTTGGTCCGCGGCTCTGGCGTTGTTCGTAGAAGCGGTGTGGTGGTGTGTGATGTCGCTGGGATTTTGGTGGTGGTGGTGGTTGTAGTGGGTGATAAGGGGGAGACCACTGACGTAGTGGGTTCCTTCTGCCGACACAGTGTTCGTGTGCCTCCTTTTTTTTTTTTTTTTTTTTTTTTTTTTTTTTTTCTTTTCTTCCTTTCTCTCCAGATCAAAGAGAACAAAAGAGCAAAGGCAAAGGGGAAATTAAAAGACAAAGGGGATTAACAAGCATATACCGGATGAATTACAGGGGCAAAATATATGGTTTATTGCAAAAGATAAACGTGAAAGTAAGTAAATTTGGTAGTAGAGTCGAAATTCTGTTAGGGATCAATCGCTGAAGTGTGTCGATGACGAAGGTATGCTTGCGTGCGAGGAGCGGCAAGCTTGAGGATTCGAACTTATCCAACACACGGTTCAATCCCCATTAGTCAGGAGGCGTCGCATTCGCATATTATTGGCTAGATCGCCCACCCCAGTCAGTTTGTAAATTAGGTGTGTGGTACGGCCAGAGGAGAGAGAATGACGTATGACGGTATCTTGCTTGGCCGAGCTGCCCGTTTTGGTGACGAATTGACGCATCCGGTTGAGACAGACGTTAAGAAGGAAACGTGGGCTTACACACACCTCCAATCACCTCAAACCTCGCATCTGCACTCCAGTACCAGTACCAGGAAAGGCTCTTTGTTTCGCTATACAGCCCACTTACAATCATGAGCCTCACATTTCCTTGTTTACATAAACAAGCCTTCCAAAATCAACACATTTCACTGCAGAATATGGTTCGGTTGCTCAATCTCAACCCCGCGTTCCAGATCTTGCAGCTTAGTCTAGCTGTGTAAGGGTAGCAAAACGGTTGTTTGTCCTTAGAATCCATGGGCCAGACGTTAAAATTTCCATGCCCCAACGAAAGACGTCCAGAGCGTATATGCGCGTGCATGTATGTACCTACATACCTACAATGTCAACGCAACCTCAACCGCAATTTACTAACGGGCATCGTGAACAGGATAGGATCTATTTGGTACACTACACGTATATATATATATATATATCCGGGTACCAACTCGAAAGGTCTATAAGCCGATTGCAGTGTAAACATGACACTGCATAGTTCCTCTGGGTTTTCCTTTTTTTTTTTTGAAAAAAAAAAAAAAAAAAACAGGGGCGGTCTACAGTCCAGACCGAACACCTCCCCTTCATGACCTTAATCTCTCTAATTCTAGACCTACCGAATATATAGAACGTCTCAAATTTCAGTATTCTCCAAACGACTAAACTGAACTAGACTATACGCAATAATATGGGGTGGTTAACTTATGGATACTATTAGCATGGTGGGGATATAGGTCCCCATTGATAGCCTCTACCAGGGCCCCGACACTATTACTCACGCGCATCAGCCTCACCTCTAATGCAAGGTGAACGGCACTCATTTAACTAAAGACACGAGTAATTACTAAGTAGCCCCGGTAAGAATCTTTGCAGAGGGTCAATGATTGTCCTCCTTTCTACTTATCATGCACCCACTCGATATCTAAGCCATGCAAACTAATTCTGTGTTCATCTAGTATCGGCCTGATTCCGGGAGCTTAATACGGAATTTCCCCTGTCGCGGAAAGCTTTGAATTGCAATTGAAGCTCAAAAACAGATGGTCAGGATTTTTTCTCCCTCCTTACTTTCATCTACTACCCTTGGTTATGGGAAAACTTCAACAATCATAACCTTATATAGGGCTATAACTAGTTCCAACAAACACACACATACACACACCCTCTCGCTCTCACGGGATCTAGGGACATTTATTGCATTAACAACCGCATGGGCCAAATTTCCGATCCCATGCCTTGCAGCCCAGGTTTCCTCGATCCACACCCAGCCTTAATGTTATATCATTTGTATCCAGACATCCATCCATTCCTCAGAAAACACTAGGGGGGATATTTCATCCCGGGTAGGGATGGGGGCGCTTAGGACTTATAGGGCTGAGTCGAAAAGATAGTTTATGTATCTCGGCAGCGCGAATGAAGAGACGTGCGGCTGCATATGACAGGTCGCGCTGGAACACCACATCGCTAACCCTGGTCTGCACCCACAGACTTGTGGTTGTGCATAATGGCACTGGCAACGTATTAGAGGAAACTTATATCCGGGGACGGATTTGTCAATGATTATAAGCGATAGCTACATCACCATCTTTAATCTATGGGCCTAATTTTGGTCCGCGTGGAACACGACTTTAAGAAACTCATGGTTTGAGAGGCAAGGGTAAGAAGCAGTGGCTTCAGGGTGTACGTATAGAGCTGATGGGTTTTGAAGGCCAAAGTACAGAACCATTAAAATATAAATATAATATCGATAACCTTGCCTTCACTAGCTATACTCGCTCTAAACAGATAATGACATAAATGTTTCCCGGCCTTATTGCGGTGCCTATACTAATAATATATGTACTTTAACTCGAGTAGTTAATATATTGCGAGTGAGACCATGTGATCGGAAATAGATCCTCAAAGTTACTATCCAAGGGGACCTATATCAATAATTGAAAATACGGTGTAGTTCCCCCCCCCCCCTAACCTCTGATCTTCAGGGTGGTACCTACATACATGTAGTTAGCTAGATAAAATCTACGGGCCCTTTTAAAGACTCTATGAAAACAAAGCCTACGTTGGAACAACTATATTATCTACCAAACCGCGTTTGGGGGGCTTTCCGGTCACGTTGGGCCTGGGCCTGACGGCTCCACTGCGCGAGCTCGCGGGTCTACAGAGCCCCGAGTCTGGTCAATGGAACTTGAAGGTGGGCAAAACATAGAGAGCAAAAGAAGTAACGACAACGACAAGATTCGAACTTGCGCGCCCGAAGGCATCCGCTAACTTTGGTGACCCATAGCAGGCGAACGTGTTAACCACTCCACCACGTTGTCTTTGGCTATTGAGTTTCTTTGTTGATTATTTAAATAGTCATAATCCTGCCAAGATTGAAATTTGTGCAACCTTACACATTTGTGGTCGTACGGCAATAATTCACACCGCTGACAGCCGGTCCTAGACACAGATTAGTACCGCTTATGCGGTAGTTTTCCCAGGGTGGGAAGCTGTCGCGGCCGCGGGTCCGCGGCTGATGAGACCAACCTTGATCGCATGCATCGTTCAATTAAGGCTATTATGTACGGTATTGTATGCACCCACATACACGCTGTGCTTACGTATACTCTAGCTAGGTGCCCCGGTAATACATGTATGTACTTACAAGTACATGTGTGTGAGAAACAATTGCTGTAGCACAGCTAGGATGTACTCCGGTGTGAAGGGTAAGTGAGTAGAACGCGGCGGTGCGGTTTGCGTTGCTACGTTCTACTCACTTACCCTTAACACCGTAGTACTTACGAAGATTAACCTCCAGGTGTCATTTCCATGACCTACAGGCAATTTCTCGAGTATGGTTTCATTCCGAACGTAATACCGTGGATTCTGTCACAAAATGCACATACAGACATTGTACATGTGCACACCCCGTAGAAAATTCGACCATGCATATGTACATAATTGGAAATTGAAAGGTAGGAGTTAAGTTATGAACTCGTAATTTCAAAGAGGAAACGTATTGACCTACATGTCTGAAGCCTATAGTCAGTGCGCGTGCCCCTTAGCCCAAAGCATCAGATCATGACCTCACCATCTTGAACTTTCATTTGCCACGAGGGGAAGTTTCCGAGGGCAGATACTTCATCTCTGTACAGATGTTTGTATCTGCATGTATTACACTCCTACACCGCATATGTACTGCATAGCTAGCCACTGATCTGAGAATGACAATACGTCCTGTGTAGCTAGCTAGATAAGCACAATATAGCTTAAGCTTTTCTACTGCAAACCAACTGCCAAGGCCAGGCAAGTCAAGATCCAAGTCTGATTCACAGATCATGATCAAGCACTCTAGTAGAGACGCTCATACGTTGTGATCAATAACAAAGTCTGGTAGCTGGAATACCAAGGCGTGCCCCGAGAATTTGGTCGGTGGCACAGAGCTAAAGTCCACTGTCAGTAAAGTCAGTCAGTCAGGGGCGAGGACGGACACTGGCTGTTAACGGACAGGGGGGGTTTAACAAATAAGAACTATTGGAAGTGGTTCCCATCATAGTTAGAATCCCTACCCGTCAACACCCAGCCGGCCGGCCCCCATCTTTACCCCGTGAACGACCTCGATTCTGAAATATAGTCCACTCAACACTTCGGCACTACACCCCAAGGCTGAGACCGGTGTGTTTCTAGAATACGAACATCCTCCTTTGTACTACCTTTGATTATCGTTGCGTGCGGCGTGTAGCCCCCCTTCCTGATATGCTTCATAATACATCACTCGATCGGCCATAGTACTACAACAAAACTTAGCAACTGCTATTCTATACACCAATAATTATCTCAACAGAGGTTCCCCCCCCAGATACAGGGACACAGATATGGTGCCGCCTTTCAAAACTAAAGGAAATCTTCGTTTCATTTTCTGTACGGGTTCCTCCCAGCCGAGGAGCGTGAAAGGCCTTAAGGTCTCCAATAGAACTTTATTGATCTATCGATCGGTATCCGGGGAGGTTGAGATTTTCTCTAGCTGGGCCAGGACCCGAACAAAACCCTATCTAGACGGCCAGTGAATATGCTCGTAGATAAGAGAATTCTTCACTACTCTAGAACACTAAGTTGTACGTGTATGTGCGCTATGACACACGTAACTGGCCGTTAGCTACCATGCACTCAGCCGCCTGCAAATAGGGTCCTGAGTCCTGACCCCCAGGGCTAATGTTACCTAATAGAAATCAAGCCAGATGCAACCGCATAATTTTTTTGGCATGAGCCTCGTGATGGGACACGTCAGTGCAGCGCAATTCCTTTCCCATTATTATTATTTGATTTTATGGTGCATTATTTTGTGTCTAGCCGTAGAGAAGAAGCTTAGAGTAAAAGGAGGGGTAGTGTCTGATCTTGGTGGTATAAGTGGTGGTGGTGCACCGGTGGTGGTGGTGGTAGTGGTAGTGGTGGTAGTGGTGGATGTAGGTACATGTAGGTACAGTTCCCCCTGCGCAGCTGTGGAGTACCGGACCACCAGGTATGTAGCTAGGGGGGCTACTATTCACTTGCTGGGATTTGGTTCCTTAAGTATAAGAACAGTCGAATCAAGGCGAGGTGGTAATGTTGTCATGCAATTGGTGTAATTAATCTATTGGTTACTTTTAAGACATATTTAGGAATTCATGCGTTCCAGCAGCCAGGGTTCATGGATTGGTCCAAAGCCAGCAGCTTATCAGAGGGAACGAGTGCATAAAAACCACTCTCTCAAATCAGAAGGTTATGTAGAGTACGGAAACCCTGTCACCAGACGTGCGCGTGAGGTGCTGTAGGAATTACTACAGTGGGCTTAGTAACGCCGCTTCGTTTTCGAATTGTGTGCAAAAGAAAAGTGACATGCAATAGGATTCTTTTTGATCCTTTCCTTGCACTCACGCAATTGCGCTCGAACAAGTGCTTCTCCTCCTCCTCCTTCTCCTCGGTTACCCGAACCGGAGTTTTCTTCGTGACTGACTGCATGCGATCATGTATCTACCACGGACCCCGCTGATAGAGAGCCACACAGTATAAGAACCAGATTTCTGGCACCTAAGACTCCGAAAAACTAAGGCTGCTTTATAATGAAGTGCCCTTAGATGTCTACATATGAAGTCCGTGACTGAGTCCGCATATATATCTTGCATCACTTACGCGCTCCAGGTTCCACTTCACCCGCTATTCTCGAGAACAGTAACTCCCCAGAATTCAAAGCACAGACCATCCCGTCTAAGATGTGCGTTTCGGGGAAAGAAAGAAAGTCGGGTAGGTGATGCAGGGCGTTTTTCATGGATCCGGATAAATGATATGGTGTGAACGAATGGTATTGCGTGCTATCAGATACATAAAAGAGAGACGTCACAAGACATGATACTGTTCTCGAAGGTCTGACAAGTGAAAAGATCGGTAGGATAAGAAGATCCACCCGCACAAGAGCGGGGTACTTACCTGCATGCATATTTACACTCCCATTCGTCCTCCAACCCCAAAACAAAGTTTGTTGTGCTCTGGGGCGACTTTTCCATGATTGGAGGGTTTTTTGGTTTTTTGGTTTTTTTTTTTGATAGGCGGGATCATGGTGGATCACTCAGTCAAATTTCATAAGTGTGGCTGGAGTTAGGATTTCCGATAGAGAACAACTTTAGACGGCATACCAACAGATGATCACGAGGAATCGTTTTTTTCTTTTCTTTTCTCTCGACACTCCTGATCTCAGCTTTTATCGTGATTACCCAATGCAGTATATCTTCATGCTAATTTCAAAGTAGGTACATCAAATGAAACTCGACAAGGTCTCAATAATCCAATAGATCGCACGGCCTTGCATGATTGTTGGGGTGAGAGAAGGGAAAACGTGGTAGTCAGGTTGACTAATCCCGATCTAGGGCTTCGAGCTTCTCAGCGACAATTCCTGGCCATAGAAGACCTATCTCCCCTCCCGATTTGCATTGATCTTATTGAAAAATTTATAGACAGGGTTCATAGAAGTTTGACATCATTCTCGGCCACAGAGGTACAGCCAGTAGGTTTCTGTGGAACGCGGTATGACTTCCTACTCCTAGGCCTTGCACTAGTCGATCCAAGTATACATCCTATTGGTAAGCTTCAGCTGTAATAATTTAACAGGGCCCGTTCAAAACAGCGAGATTAAACGCACCCATGAGTGTTAAGAAGCCCTCAGTGCTGGTTAGCCTTATCATCGAAGAGGCCAATGACTATGCGCCCAATTTTAGAGGACGGCAGTGGAATATATGGCCTCTCAGTATATAGAAAAGACTATTATGGCACGTTGTGATCAACGCAATGTCGAGGTACCTGCCTCGTTTCAGTCTTCAAAATTTTGTAAATGTCTACATGTACATAGCTGTAAACTTCAGCTATAAATTAACTAACGACATACTTCTTGTTCAAGGCCCGGATGGAACACGTAAGGCTTAATAAATCGGTAGTTGTACTTTACTGAACCTTCAAATTCCGATTTAAAGGACGATCAATCTAAGCTAAGCCTGAGTACACTTAAATTCATGGCGTTTACGAACACGACCAGTAGGTGTTGAATGCCGTACAAAAAGGTACATTTTCTTGGCCTTTTTTTTTCTGTGTATGCAATAGCAGTTGAACCCGGAAACGTTATAAAACTACGAGTATATAATTATAAATGTATCTAGCATCAGCTATGTTTAAAAGACCTTTAGACAGTATAGATCATTTGTAGCTACATAGATGTAAAGTATCTACTTGCTATATATGATTGATATTTTTAGGTACAAAGATCTACATATACTGATATATACAGTACCAAAAAGAGGGGTGGGATCACTACGGTATTCTCGTTGATACGCTAGCAATGCGGTAACAATACGGTTTTGTACAGTACTCTTCCTCTAATGCCGATTTAATTCGGTATTTGTTACTAAATTCCGTAGTGATTTCACCCCATTTCCCCATACTGTATATATACAATACGTACCAAAAAGGGATATAAAAAAAACGTACCAAAAAGGGGGATGGGGATCACTACTGTATTCCCGTCAACGGTAAGAGTACGGTGTTGGTATTGGTACAGTACTCTTTCTCCAATACCGGTTTAATTCGATATTCGTCACCCCGTCCTTTTCACAATGTATAAGTTGACTGTCAATCGTAACGATCAACAGAATTTAGGCCCGGCCCGACGCACAATTTATAGCACATAATCTATAGAATTAAGTTATGACAGGCCCATTTGCAAATGTATACACAATTGTAATCAGGTCAAATTCAACATTATAGTACCGGGTGGCCAGTTATACTCGGCTTGATACTCATGCATATTTGCGTGTAGACATATTGCGTATGATTCCTGGCATCAAGGTTTGTATCACCGTAAGGAAAAGAGTCCCTGTGGCCCCTTTAATCTTGGGTTGCTTATCCGTTACAAAACGAACCCCGCCAAAAACCGTGCCCGAATAAGAAGGGTTAGGGTTTCAAATATCTCGTCGCATATTACGTGTATACTCAGGTGAGGTTATATCTCACTCGCTGTATGTACATTAGTCAATTACATGTATATTAGGAACGGCTTGTTCGAAAGTTAATAGTCATGAATTGTAGGTGACTTGAATTTATATGGGACATGGAATCTCACTCATATTTGGATACCAACATTTCTATAACGATACTCAACGTAATATTATGGATCTTCTAGAAAAACGCAGCTAATATGTAACTTTAGCCTAGCCGACCCAATCCAATAGAAGTACATGTATGTACATGTAGTAGTCACCAACCCTCTAGTTGAGATGACTCAAAGTTTTGTTTTACCCGTTTAGATCCCCTTTAGTTTTCCCATCACATCTCTAGGAGTACCAACCGACTGAATAAGTGGGAGGAAAAAAAAAAAAAAGGAAAGAGAAAACATTCCGATAGAACACATAGTGTACCAAAACCTACGCCTTTTCCAAATGCTCAATCAACGCCTCAATCGTACAGACCTTAAGACCCCACTTTTTCCCGAACTCTAGGCACTCATCTCGTCTTTTCATTAACCCATCCTCTTCTCTGACAATTTCGCAAATTGCTGCCGCCTCATTCTTCCCCGCTAGTCTGCAAAACTCGACGGCAGCCTCGGTGTGCCCCCTCCGCTGGCGAACACCCCCGTCTACTGCGCGCAAGGGGAAAATATGGCCCGGTGACCTGAAGCTCGCTGGGGATGCCGCGGGGTCCGCAAGGGTTCGCACAGTGAGGGTGCGGTCATAAGCGGAGATACCAGTGGAGATAGTGGGATCTCTTGAGTCAAGCGAAATGGTAAACGCAGTGCAATGAGGTTCTTGGTTATTAGGAACCATCTGCGGTAACGCAAATTTATCGATGAGGGCCGGGGAAAGCGGCGCACATACCAGCCCACTATCTGAGTGTCAGAGAGTTCATCAAGGGGTTCTGCGACGGAGTATTGCGGGGGAGGCGACAGGTAACGGGAAGATTTGTGAGCTACCTTGTCCATCTAACCATGAACGCCATCTTCTCAACTGTGAGATCTTCTGCGGCAATAATCAAGTCGCCCTCATTTTCCCGGTCTGCGGAGTCAAGTACGATAATGAACTCTCCTTGCCCTGTTTTTCGCGGGTCAGCTATGCGTCATAACCGGATTCTCTCACAGCAGGGAGAATTTCCAGAATTGAGAGAAGAGAAGAGAAGGACTCACGGAAAGCTTCAACCGCCTCAGGTATCGAGGAGAACTGAGGAATCGTTTCTGACACCATTACTATTATTTTTGATGTAGGCTGTGAAGGTGTAAGTAAGGCTTAGGTGGGGCAATTCCTTGGTTCGTCAATTTGTTAACTCGGAAAGAACACTAGAGGAAGAATAAACTAAATCTCAGATCTTCAGACAGGAATCCGTGGGACGACACAGTGGGGAAGAGATTAAAGAAGAAGAGAGATACAAACGTGGGGTTCTCGCGGACTAGTATATGTATGTCTAATGTATTCCGTAAGCGTCGGTTGTCTTGGATACATGTAGGTAAGCCTGACCCATGCTGACATTCCCGGGGTTAGCTAACTAGAAGCCTCCATACCCGTGAACTTGTAATCTCTAAATGCTGACACGTGCTATCGTGATTTCCTTTCCTTCGGCTTGAAAATTACCCGATAGCATTAAGGTTGTTCGGGCTAGAGTTCTAGCTTTGCCGAGGTCGTGGATGTACCTAGTACTTAGGCTTGGTGAAATAGGGATAAATATAAGTCTGACACAAAGATGGTGATCTCACTGGCTGCACTTTTTTAATTTTTTGGTCTTAGTTGTGAATCGGAACGCCCCCGTATGCAGGTATATATTCTTCAAGATATCTACAGGACTCCAAAGCTCTAAAGTACCTACTCGTATGAGTAATTCGGCGGCTGATGCCTTACGGATGAAGCCATCTACTTTTACAGGCATTTTCGCATTATCTAAGGGTTAAATAACTGAGCGACAACAGCCTACCCACATGTAGAATACCTAGATGCTTGGTGTAAAGCTCTGTATATGAGCTGCGCTTTTCTACGTGGTGTTTAGTAGGAATTCCTGAATATTCTAACTGGAACAAATGGATGGACCCTGTTTATGTCTAACATAATCGACGATTAGGTTAGAGTGAGTCGGTTTACTTTTCGGATTTACGATAGATTTGGGTAGATCACAATCCTATACTCGTAAAGCGAATTCTATTTGTCACTACCTCGAAAGCAAAGCTACGAATTTTGCTGGTGGTAGAAATGATCATTGTTGTCAATGTGGTATTTGATAAACAGCTGTACCTGTTTACTGCTCAACCTGGGGTTCTTCAGCAACATAGTGAAGATAAGCCCCCAAAAGCTTGGTTCCCTCAATATAGTTCCTCTTATCAAGTTTCTCTGAAAAAATATTAGTAACCTTTCCTCAGAGCAAGGAGAGAAATCCTATAGATGATAACATACCATTGATACTATGCGCAGCATCAGTACTGCTACCCATAGGCAGCAGTAGGACATTTTTCCCGGTAGCTTGCTCAAATGTCAAGGTAACTGGAATACTTCCGCCTTCCCTGGTCATATCTGGCTTAACACCGAAAACGCTCTCAACCGCTTTAGAGGCCGCAGCGAAATTCCAGTGCTTAGGGCTTGACACCCACCATTTACCGGCATGCAAGAGCTCAGCTTTCATGGTATTGTTGGTTCTGATCTTCTCCCACTCGAATTCTAAGTGTGCAAGAACAACCTTATCCACCGCATCGGGCTCCATGTCTGGAACTGTGCGAACAGAAAACTTCCCAATAACTTTGGCCGGAATGACTGTCTTTGCACCACAAGCAGAGAAGGCCCCCTCAATACCGTGAATGGATAATGACGGGAAACGCCATCTATACAGACTCTGGTTAGAGCTGAATCATGTTATAGGATAGTAATAATTACCTAGCCATCAGAGTACTCTCTTTATCTTGGTAGATGCCGGTAGAGCTTCCGATACCATCGTACAAATCCTTCATCTCAAAGCTAATACCCTCATATAACTGCTTCTCCTCTTCGTCGACCGGTTTAACGAGCTCGTTCAAACCGGGAATAAGAATTTTCCCTCTGTTGTCTACCAATGTCCCCAGCAGCCTGACAAGGTCGGTCATTGGCTCAGTAACAGACCCACCATAAACTCCAGAGTGGAGGTCTTGACCTGGGCCATGAATAGCAATTTGGTAGTACGATACCCCACGGAGCCCATAGGTCAGACATGGCTTCTCAGCACCAAGCCAGTAGTTGTCGGAAATGCAAACTGCATCGGCATCCTTGAAAAATTTCTTGGCTTCGTCGTGGATGATATCGTCGAGGCCCTCAGATCCATATTCTTCCATTCCTTCAAAACACATGAGAAGATTTACAGGAAATTCGATACCAGCTCTACATTGACGTCAGTAAAATTCTATAAGTGTGATTCCATGATATAATACTCACTTCTGATGAGCTTCGATAGCGTTGAGCCATCCTAGACTATATAAAAATCAGCCTCATCGATCACTTATGGCTTAGTCAAGGATGGGACTAACACAGGGCCCTTATCATCCGTACTACCTCTCCCAAACATCTTTCCAGACTCCTTATCAACACTTAAAACAAATGGATCCGTGGCCCAACCGTCTTCCTTCAGTGCAGGTTGAACATCGTAGTGTCCATATACCAGGATGGTCCGCTTGGTCTTGTCATTCCCGTATCTGGCAAGAATAATTGGGGGAATTTGAAGATGTGGTCTAGCAGGCTCCACCCCAGGGTGACGCTCCTCAACAATAGCACCAAGAGCTTCGAGCTCCTTTTTGAGAAATTGAGCCATTTTCACAACCTGAGGACGCATAGCGTCATCGGCAGAAACGGAGGGTATGGCAACAGCATCAGCAAGACCTATGAACATAATTTAGATTTGGTTTCAGGTTGATTGATCTGGGTACGAACGCTTGATGAAGCACTCGGCCATTTCGTCCACCCTATAAAATATATATCAGTCTTGTTCATTTTTAGAGGGAAACTCTAAACAAGCTCCCCATGCTCTGACTATTAGGGCCAGATAGCTCTATACTTCTATGGGGTAGAGCACTTTCACGGCAATTCCAGAATAAGAAACATAGGAAAATAACGAATGACATACTTATTGAAGTATCCTTGGAGTTGGGGAGCCATGATTGCTGTTTTAGAGGAGTAGTATTTGGGTATCGGATATCGACAGTGACCAGCAACGGAAAAACTTCTTGTTGATAGTAGCGAGGGGGTCGGTTTAGTTATAGATGAAAAGCTCAAGTGAAGATAAATAGAGGGTTTATGAAAGAATCGATTGTAGACCCGTGAAGAGGCCTGTAGGATCATGTGGCGGGGTCGAATGGGAGGGGTAAAATGCGCGCGTGCGAGAACTAGAGGCAGCGGTTGCCAAGACTAGCGTGTGAGGAATACCTACTCCTACATACATGTAGGCCATACATACTAAAAGCATGTACCTACATGTACTTGATCATGCTCGACACTCTTGAAGTTAGATTTGGCCCCCGTTGCACGAATTTCACTGAATGACTTCTATAAGTGCATGTATACATGTATATATAATCTTCGGAATATAATATTCTCTAGAGTATGTTCACATGTTTATACGTGTCCCAGTTGTATTACGTACTTGTATGTACCCTATACATGAAGTGTTGGAGACAGATATTCTGCAGATATTAAGTAGATTACCCGACGGAGATTCCAAGAAGAATAGAATCCTCTGGCCCTTGAAATCTGTAGGTTATTGTTCTCTTCGAGCCGTGAATATCCTAAAGTATTATCTCTACTGGTATTCACTTAGGATCCCGCATGGCCTGCCACATGTACTACGGTGCCAAGGTAAGTGAGCAAAACGTGGCGGTGCCAATTAGCCAGTAACCGCGTTCTAGTAGAAAAGAAAGCAAAGGCCGGTGGCTTTTATATTCCCTAAGCTATGTATCTCTCGTATCAGATAGGTGATTTGCGGAATGAGGTTTGGGCTCTCTGGGCCGCTCTATGTATGGCCTATGGCCGGTGCAGTTCTGCTACCCGCCCCGTAGTACCTACATGTAGGGTTAGGGATTAGACACGCCAAGGTTAAGAAGCTTGTGTTTTTGTCAACGTATTTTGAACCCGTAAACCTCTCTCGAGCCCCCCGGCAGAGAACTTTCTTTCTATCTTAAACTCAAATCCTATCATGGAAAACCAAGAAATTACCCCACGCTGGCTCTCAGTTACCGGGAAGCCTCTTCCACGCCTGGATCTCCCTAATGGTATACCAGGTGCGTGTTATAGGTCAGAAAGCGAGAGGGCAAGCACTAACACAACCTTAGGGAGGTGTCGGAACATAAAGGACTTCCAATTTCTCAACCAACTCGGTGAAGGGAGTCAGTTGAAGCTCCAATAACGCCACAATCAAAGCAGGGACTAACAACCGCGTTTATAGCTTATGGAGTAGTTCACCGTGCGCAGGACCACAAAAACCACAAAGTAGTCGCGCTCAAGCAGGTCCGAATCTTCGACTCAGACCGCGGTAACGGCATTCCGATCACCGCTCTCCGCGAGATATCAATCCTCAAATCTCTCCGTCACAACAATGTTGTCAATGTCTTAGATGTGGCCGTGGGGGTGGAGCTGGACGATGTCTACATGGTGATGGAGTATGCTGAGCAGGTTGGTGGATTCTCCTTGGGCCGACATTGTCGGTTTTGATTTTAGGGACGGGAAAGAATCCTGGGCGCACATCGGCTGGCTTATGGTTCCCTCGCCCGGTGTCGTCGGCAACGGGCGGGTGAAGCGCGCGCAGCTTTTGTTACGACGCTTTATAGGATTTGGCAAACCTTCTTGATCATGCAAGAGTCAAATACTCGGAAAGTGAAGGTAGATTATAATCACCCTATCAGCTTTGGAAATAAATATCTTGCTAATGTGTTATATGATTAGTAAAATGCCTTATGAAGCAACTACTGGAAGGATTGGATTACCTCCATAAGCATGACATCATCCACAGGTAAATTGTTATCACCTGTAGATGAGCTTCCCAAAATTGATAATCTAAATAGAGACATAAAAATGTCCAATCTCCTTCTCACCGCCAAAGGCATTTTAAAAATAGGTAATCTTCCTGTAGTCCCTGGAAGTTTATAATGCTAAACGACTATCTAAATAGCGGACTTCGGTATGGCCCGCGAGTACTCCGCCCGCCCCCTCACTCCTGGTGTCGTAACTGTCTGGTACCGGGCCCCGGAACTCCTCCTCTCTGCAACCCGGTATACCTCTGCTGTCGATATCTGGTCTGCGGGTTGTATTATGGGCGAATTGATCACGCAGCTTCCCCTACTTCCTGGGGAAACAGAGATTGAACAATTTGCTCTCATTGTGAAGTTGCTCGGGTCTCCTTCCGACAAGATATGGCCCAAGATGCGGCTTCTTCCCGGTATCTACGATCGTGGTCGCATAGCCCCTGATGATGTCTCTGCCAGTAGTGTTAGGGGCAGATATGTCCCTCCTCCTATCGGAGCTCAGAGGGAGAATATGTTAGAGCGTCGCCTTGTCGGGCAGACCAAAGAAACAATTAGGGTCATAAACGAAATGTTAACCTTTGATCCCGAGCGTAGGATCACTGCAAGTGATGCTTTGAGGGAACGATACTTCACGAGAGAAATGCCGCCTCCACAGAGGCCGGAGCTGATCCAGACGTTCCCGGAAATTCGGAACGAGAGTGATATTGGCGCGAGGAAAGGCGCTGAGGGTGTAGGGGGCAAGAGAAAAGGGAAGGAACAGGGCGGTGGGTATGTTTTCGACTTTGGAGATGAATTTGGCGTGAGAAAAAAACATAGACAGCTTGAGAGACGCGATTGAGATCGTAGAGGTATGGTGTTCACGCACTAAGTGAAGATAGCTATAAAAGTAAAGTAGTAATTAAGGCGCGCATATGTATATGCAAGTAGATAGACAATGATAAAACCTAGTTATTGTGGGGTGTAATCGTGTGATGAACAGTGGCATAATTGTTTTATCTACAATTATCCCACTGCATGTACTCTTCATAAAAGACGACGAAAATAGACCCTTAACTCTGGGGTCTATGAGCTCAACTCATCCCGCGAAAATTGCCAAGACCACAACCTAGCTTCCAGGGTTAGGGGTGCGGATCATCAAATGATCTGCCATGGGTTCAACCATGGGAATCCTATTAAGGCCTGAATGTAAATAGATATGAGTTGGTGAGGATAAACTACAACTCGGGTTTTTTGCTTCCTATACTTTTTGCTTGGGACTACGTAAAAACACTATCCCCGTCACACCACCAGCATCCAATCAGACATCCCAGCGGTACCGCTGGTTTCGTATCACCTTATCTATCATTTGACTTGTTGATCATGAAGGCGGCGATCTCGATTGTCGAATGCTTTTTTTGTTTTTTGTCCTCTTCATTACTCCTCGTTGCCCCCTCTCCCCGCCTTTCCCTCAACTTCATTCTTCCGCCTCTATAGACACTTACTTTCTTATTTCTACGCAATGTCTAGAGTTGCAATTTACACCGTATCGCTGTTTGTGTTTATTGGAGGTATGTGACAACGCTACGTCATTCTTAGCTCACTACTCGAGTTCAAGCTCTATTGAATGGTCTTAAATAAGTTCTAACAATCGATACCGAACCAAAGCCACTGCTTTAACTCTTTCCTCAATAATTGTTCCCCGGTGGACCTCTTACGAAGATGACAATATTGTAAGCTAAAAACTTCCGAGATCAAGGGAAGGACTCTTGAGAACTAATAAAAGTGATATATTTAGCCAATTCACTACCACTATGGGCTCCATAAGCGTTGTACCTCAGCAGGCGACTGCACACATTTCCCCAGTTATGCCGACTGTCATGGCACCGATCGCTACTTCTGTTCTATGTGGCGATCTACAGCATGGTTGATGAGCTTTACGCTAGTAATCGAAGGTATGAATATTGTTGCATTTATCGCTATTCTTGCTGGCGGCCGAGCAAAAAGAATGAATGGATGGAGGATGCTAGGGACTCTATTGCTCCTAAATGGTACGTAACAACTTCAGCGAGCGTAGTGGTAAATTTCTAACCTTGATACTAAGCCCTTATTCAATGCGCTGCAACCTCGCTGGTGCAATATCTATATGATTATGATGATCGGTTCTTTGTAGGGTGGAAGCTGGGCGTGAGCTGGATTCTAGCAACTGTAAGTTGGGTTGTAACAACTATTTTGGCGGGGATTGTGGTGGTGGGCGGTTGGTATTTGCCGCCGGAAGGTGGATACGAGTTTTTGAAGTAGTGCTTGGGGAAAGAGAACAGTGCTTTAGCTGTTTTTCCTTTCTGGGGGGGGCAGAAAATTATTCTTGTGGGGGTAAGGGATGTGGGAATGTTTATGTGTGAAGGATTTGCAGTGTCATGTTAGCATAAATTCATTGAGTGGCGTCTGATTAGACTACGAGCTCCGGTAGGATCAGTGGCGAGTGATATTCTATGCATATACAACGATATCTACCGTAGAACTTCGATTTTGGGAGTGGAGAAATATTTCTCACTAGGTTAACCCAAAACCTGTTCCACAAAAAAAAAATAATGAACGAACGACAGGTCTAGAAAAGAAGACGAGATGAACGCCGGGACCTCTAAGAACCTTATATACACAAACCTTCCCACAAAATTTAAACATATGAAAACATAATATAAATCACCTCCCATCTCCTCCCACCAGCACCGAGAATACGAACCAAACATGCGTGTGATTGTCGTATGTAATCGATATATGTCAACACGCTTGTCCTATTATATATCGTTTATGTACTCTATGCTAGAACTATAAGAAGCATCTTATACACCTATGTATAAAGATTTATTCGGACAGGTAGTCAAAGGTGGGACTACCTGAATATAAAAACGGCGATATGTCCAATTCCCATGGCTGGACGCACACCGGGGGTCCAGGGTCCTGTGCGTTTATCAGGTCATTACCCTGCTCTAGAGTGATTCGGGTGACGGGTTGTAAGTGATTGTCATCTGGAGTTGTACATGTAGCAGGGCGCATTTCCCCCGTTCCCACCCGCCAAGCATCGAAAGGACCTGCAGCAGGCCCATCAACAGAAACAGCAGGATGGTTGGGGTTGTATTGTTGATTTAAGGTTGTGGTTTGTAAGGGGTTAACATCAGAGACTATGGGATTGTGGGTTTGCTCTGGGGTTGTAGTCTGGGGGATCCCTGATGGAATTCCAGAAGCAATGGCGTCGTTATTAATATCATGAGGATTAGTTTCAGAGCCGCCTATACCGAGGGACTGTACTTGGTTGGAATTGGACGCTGCCCATTCCGTATTAAACTCAATCATTGTTTTCTTCAGGTAATCCTCGTCCAGTTCTAGACGATATGCGAGGGTTTTTGCCAGCCCTGATTGATATCCTGATTGTTTGTCCAGGGGGATAGGAACGCATTGTGAAAGTCTGAGAGACGAATTGCCAAATGTCTCCGCGGTTCTAGCCTCGGAATCATACCAAACTAACATGATTTCAGTAAAAAATTAGTATTTATGGGTTCGAAGTCATCTGAGATAATCTTACATCCATCTGGTATAGTAGGTTTGTCCCGATAAAACAAAATCCTATAAACCCCCGGCCAGGTGCAAATCTTTGGATATCTATACCTAAATAGTTCATCTCTAATATCCGTATTTACCTCATTTCTCAAATAGTCATCCCCAGGGGGCATGTATAGACAATTATCATTTGCCAAATGACGATTCATTGCATTTTGATTATCGGTTCGAAACTCCTTACACCGAGGGCACCATAGCTGTAAGTGCTGCGATGTACAATGATTTCTTTATTTAACAAATAAGCTTGTTAGTACATGAAGATTATCTAACAATCAGGGTCCCCATTGGAAAGCATACATAACCTCTTGAACATTGCGACCCTTCCATCGGGGACAGAGATATTGGGATCTTTTGAAGTAAGGGCAGGCAAATGGCTTCTTACAATTGCCGGCCGTTTTTCCTTTAATTCCTTCTACTTTTTGTCCTTTAGAGGGTTTCTTGGGGGGGTTATCTTCGTCTTCGTCGTCTTGGCTGCTTGGCCTGTCCCTGAGCCTTTTTCGATTTGTAGAAACAGAATTTCCTTTTCCTTTTGCATCACCTGAATTTCCCCCATGGTGCCGGTAAGTTCCAGCATCTCCCAGGTTGTGTGGTATTTCCATACCGTAGTCACTATAGTCGTCATTTTGACCTTCGTAGTCTTCATTGCTGAAATCGTCGACATCCTCGCAATAATCTTCCCCTTCACCCCCATCCGTACTGTCCAAGCCTAGAGGGGTTGTGGAGATTGGTCTGGGAGACTCCGATGTTTCTCGGTCTCCCGGGTGGTCGGATAAAGTAGCACTCGATGTAGAACCGGGTCCCGCTTCTGAATTTAAGGGCTGTTCGTCGCTCTGGCCACTGCTCTCTGGTGTCCTTGTAAGGGAGACAACGTCTTTTGTACCGGCCATTAATCTTGACTGACCTTTACCATAACTAGTTAGTATTTTCAGTTGTAAGGGCCGTGTCAATGCCCTCATGCCTACCTCCGAATAATTGATTAGTATTACGGAGCTGCGGTGGTGTAATAACTAGCGCGGTTTTCCCGGCGTTATCCTTACGGTTGACATCAATCTCCTCGCGTCTGATGAGCTCCTCAGCGACGTCAGCCCGCCTGTCGGATATCGCAGAGTGTAGCATAGTTCGTCCATCGCCGTTCCCGATATTGAAATCGGTGTCCCCCCGCTTGGAGACATCAGTGTCACAGTGGGTCGCAAGGTGTAGTGCAAGTGACTCAGCGCTATTCCTGCAATTGACAATGATGTCCTCACGTTTGAGTAACTCCTTAATAACATCGATATATTGGGGGGATGATCCACGGCTTCTAGAAGTGGGTGTTATAATTGAGATGCCCTTGCGTTCAAGTACAACATCTGGACCAGATAGTTGCGCAAGCTCATGAAATACTGAAAGTGCGAGATGTAACGCAGTTGACATAGTGTTATCCATGCAGTTGATACCAATGTCCTCACTTTTGAGCAACTCCTTAATGGCGTCGAATCGCCCAAGCAGTGCTGCAAGGTGTAAGGCGGTTTGCCCAGTTTGATCTTTGCAATTGACATCAATGTCCTCACGTTTGAGTAACCCATTGATAGCATTAGGCTGTCTACTCTATGTAGTACTGCAAGGTGTAAGGCAGTTTTCCCAGTTTTGTCCCCGCAATTGACATCGACGTCCGTACGTTTGAGTAGCTCGTTGATAGCATCAGATTGTCCGTGCCATATTGCAAGGTGTAAGGCGGTTTGCCCACTCCCGCTCTTACAATTGACATCGATATCCGCTCGTCCTAAAAGCTCCTTTACTTTCTCAAGGCACTCTTCGGGTCCTTCGGGTCCTGCGTGCATGAATGCAAGGTGTAATGCAGCATCTCCATAGATGTTCTTGCGATTGACATCGAGGTTTTCACATTTGAGTAACCTCTTGATAAGATCAAAACCAGCGCGTCTCATCGCAATGTGTAATACACTATCTCCGCTTGCATGACTGTCCTTGTAGTTGGGATCGGCACCCCTCTCAAGAAAACTTTCCACTTCATCTACATTACCGGTCTTTACCGCAAGTAAGAAGCCTATATTGATTTTAAACTGCAGGCTTGAAATACCGTATAATCACATATACTACGAACTATGAAGTAGGTGAAAACACTCGCTACACAGAACCATATTACATTGCTTACAACCATAATATGTTTTCTTTGCTTTTCTGGAGCTGTCATTCCGTTTATTCCATCTACATAAACAGCAAAAAGTAGATGTGGGACGGCCTTCTAATATATGCTGGTTTGGTAAAGGGTAAGAAACCGGAATGGGCTTATTTAAAACCGGGTTTTTTGAAGTTAGGTTTTGGAAAGGGATGTCGTTTGAGGTTGCACCGTGTGGGGAATGCTGTCTAGTACCTGGTTGTACCGGCTTTTTCTTTTGTCGGACTCGTTGCACAGAGCACTCCCGATCCGTACCATGGCGTATTGACATGAATTGATCTCGACCAATAGTGATAAGAGACCTAGCTAGCTCGTATCTAAACCACTTATGGCTTCCAAGTGATTGTTTCTTTGCTCTTTGTGGATGGAGGATGCGATGTATTTTATAGGTGTTGATAATAGTCGTGTCAAAAAGCCAAAAAAAAATAGGAAACCAATTGCGCCGTGTTTTTTGCTGGGTAGGATAGTAACTTCTTAGCTGATCTGCAATATCCACTCCCCCCATATTGATTGATTGATTGATACTTCATACATGCATGCAGCCCGAAGGCTATGGCAACCGCCCTCCCCTGAGCCAACTGCTCATGGAGTAGCTATATTTTCCTCCCCGGCAACACAATCAGAAAAAACAAAAAGAAAAGAAAAAGAAAAGAACTCTCGTTTCTTCCTCAACACTAACCGGCATAGCGCGCTCACTGTCTCGAGCCTCATCATTCACTGCGCAAGCCCCCGAAAGAAAAGAAAACTAGCAACATGTAGCAATTTCAAATGTGGCCCTCCCCTCCTTCCCATATAGGCTCTCCCCATATTGAAGTTGTAGTCATCGATGAAAAGAGGTATGGGAAGATCCATTTTTATATTATCCTTGAAAATATTATGGACCATATTTCCATTAGTGCTAGATAATTTAGGGCAACGGCGCAGGCGGACAACTGGTTGTGTTATATCGTGGATTGTAGTCATAAAAAAGACAGTATTGTTATCTTGCCAGACAAGACAACATACGCCATTAACAACAGTACCACTAAGATGGCCCCATTTTAGTACCGCTCTCGCCTTCTCTTTCTCTATTTTCAAGCAATCGGGAAATCTACTTGAATCCACTCTTGCAGTTCCTGCAGCACCAATCCCAAGTTTACGTAGTTCGACAAACAACCCAACATTTGTAAAGAGATTGTCCATAAAAATATCAAATCTATACTGTAAATGAGGTAGAGAAGCAGCAAGATGGTAAACAGCTGATAAATTAGGTGTTAAACCAGGTATTGATCGGATCTCCGCTGTACCAATTCCTTTAACACCGGAGTAGTATAGAAACAAATAGGTATAACTTCGATATGACAGTATCCATATCTTGTATCCTTGTTTTATCGACTTGTGCTTCATCTTAACAGTATGTCTGCTTCGACCAAAGAATTTGACCATCATCTCATCTATAGACACTTTTGTACTAGGGAGAAAATAACGTTGAAAAGCCTCGCGAAGTTGAGATGATAAAGTGTGATGGAGTGACTAAGACTTAAAGCAATAACTGAGTTCTGAGGAGTACCGGAAGCCAGTTTACGAGGGTTGAAATGGGAGCGGCCGCGCAGAGCTGTAGTTACACCTATCCAAAATGAAATGATTTTACTCTGTATTCTACAATGTGCCTTGAACACACTTATCCCTGTGCCACTAGTTAATTAATTCTTGAAGGAACCCACAGAGATTGACCAATCGCGACAGACGAAAACGATGACGCAAGCGAGATCGAGGGGTACAACCAAGAGCTAGTAAAAGGACGAAGGTCCCGGTGAAGGTGAAGGCTAAGGCAAGGGCAAGCGCAAGGCGGCGGCTAAAGCGAAGACCAGGAGACAGGGCAGAGAAAGCGAGGACCAGCTCACGAGGCAGCTAGGGTCACAGAAGAAGCTATGAGGTTCTCCTTCCGGAGACGAGGGTCGAGGATACTTCAGGACTAGAGACTATGGCTAGAGATAGAATTTGATTCCTATGTACTATAATGACAGAAAGACGAGGTAAAGAGAAAAGGAAAGAAATCTACAAAGCTCGCTACCAGCTTCCCTATATATAACCCTCCTTCCAGCCTGATTACTAATCCATGTTCCTTGATCCAAAACCTGTTTCCTCTTCCCATGATGCAACCACTGTACCATCATTGTACAGTCTAACAAAGAAACCTGTTTCCCATCTCCCATGACGCAGTTATTGTATTGTTATCCCCTAGGTTCACGTAACGCCGGGACAGGTAGCTGGGAGAACAATATTAGTTGGGACTTTAGTGAGGGCTTTTCTGTTTGTCGGCATTTTTGCTCGATTGATAGTAAGTGGGACACTAAAATGAGGTTGTTGCTAGCTACCACTTCGAATTAGGATCCTATTGTGATTTGGACTTATGGTTTAAGGGATAGTAGTAGAGTTCACATTGATGTGAAATATAGACGAGTCTTACGTGTGAAACTATCAATCATGGGTGGTCACAAAATAAATGTGTCACTTGATGCATTTTATTCTACATAGGTGGGGGAACCTTTGACACAGAGTAATTTGAGCACCTCAAGTTTGACCCGTTATAGCTCATCAACCACAACACATATTATTAATTTTATTTGATAGATTAACTTGCTTTTACCATCTCTATCATTCTATCTGCTTGGATTTTTAAAATCATTTGCTGTTGTTGAGCTATAAAACTTTTTGGGCAGGGACAATGTCGTTTGTATGGTCAAAAAGGGTGTTTTTCCTGGTCTTGGCGCATAATTTGTAGGTATTAGTAAGCAAAATTCAATGTCGCTGTCCTCCGTCTCAAGGGTTCCCCCACCATAGTTAACATAGTATTTTGTGCAACAGAGCTCTCAGGGATCTTCAACAGTCGAGACTCGAGACAGTGGCGTCCAGGGCTCAATTGGTTGTAATTGGTTGGCGAAATCTGCTGTCTCGGCTAGATTTATCAATTTGAGGGCGGTCAAACGCAATTAATTATAAGGCTCCGCCAAGAACTCAAAATTTGAGTTCAAAATTTGAAAAAACAGGGATTGGCCAAATCACTCTATTACGATACCATTCTAGCTCGATCAGCCGAGCTAGCCAGAGCCCCGCTTAGAGCATTTAGGATAGCCAACCAAACGCGTCTACTCTAGTTAACATATACTCGTTTTAACTCGTGTGCTGACGCGCACAACGAACTAAGGCGCGTCAAAGCAACCACTCTACATCACGCATGAACCATTGATGCACACCCAAGGATGGTGCTGGTATGTATTAAGAGAGAGGGGGAGAAGGAGAGAGGAAGAGAATGCTCGAGTCTGACCTATCGCCAGAGCACCTCGATTTAATGATCAGCGTCCATCAAATCATGGCTGATCACTCGATGCGCCGAGGGCTACAAACCGGGGCTCGAAATCATACAATATTAGCTGTCGGTACAGCTGTATAAATATTCGGCCATAGGGTTCTCTTGATGGTGACAACCACAATTGTTCATTCATGATTATCACATCATGAGATATCACTCGAGGTTTGGTTCCCGACGGCCATCATGATCAATTTATCTCCGCATGCGTGATCAGGGGTAAAAAGGCCTTCAGGAGACATCAGAAAAGATTTTTATAGTAGAAACCCACCTCACTTCAAGGGTCCAAGAGGATGTACGGACCTTGGGGTTAGTTACTCCGCCGGCACTACCCATTTACACGATATTATAGTCAATGCATCGCCAGCTATGTTATAATTATAGCTGGACGTCTTGATTGCTCTCAGATGATTTGGTTATGGTATCCTGGCTTTTCTTGTATACCCGGCCTACATATACCTGGTTTATTCAGAGTTCCGAGGCCCTAATCTCGGCAAACCCCAATATTTTCTATACACTAGTTAATAACCTACTTATACCCTAGATATGTAAGTACACTGCACAAAACAATATACACTCCATATAAACATGGATCTGATGACACTCCCTTACAGATATACGGTGGTAGCAGGAAAAGAACACGGTAGCGCTGCACGATGCAGTACCCCTCTAGTGCTCCGAGAATACCCAATTCTATATTTTGAGTTAAAGGTTGATACTGACTAGCATGATGGTGGTCAGTGAATAGGAGCCTTAGCAAGGGCCGTAATATTGACAAAGGGGCAGTCTAGCTCTATTACAGAACCGAATATCTTGCACAGTGGTGGGCATATGGTTCCTATATTTATATGGCGTGATATGAACTCCGGAAGTACCCTCCATATTGATAGATATTGTATTAACTGAATCCAGAAAGTCAATTACTCCATCTGAGTGTGTGTGTGCCTGCATCTACATAATGCCCTGCTGCAGACTTCGTTCAGGAAGTCTCCGCGCGGGTTTATATATAGCTACCACGCAACCACTGCGAGATAACCCCGCAATTGAAATCTAGCCCACACATCCTGGAGGGTTTGTTAACCATTATATATTAAAACCCAGACCCCATCCCTCACCACAAGAATTCTTACTCCACAAAGACCCCTCGCCACTCAAGCCGCATGGATTTTGACATCCCCACAAAGAAAAGCGACTTCCGCGCCCCCGGCGCCGAGAACCACGATGTCTACATCGAAACATTCTATGGCACCTTCTACTTGCATTCCCGGGTGCTGGTAATGTTCTCCTCCTGGTTCGCCGCCAGCATGTCAAAGGTCTGGTGGAAAGAGCAGGAATCAACGTCACAGTACCGTTACCACTATTACCTTGACGCCGATGAGGATGGAATCACCACTCTTCTTCCCCACCAGGAGGAAAGCTTCCCTAAGGAGCCTCTTGGACCAGATATGGCTATGAGTGTTTGTTAGCCCTCGTGCATGCAGACGGATGAAAAGAAAAAAGAGGACCCCTACCCAGCTAACTCACCCCCCAAGTTCCACGAACTCTACATTCAGCTCTTCAGCACCTTCTACCGCCTCCCCATCAAGCTCCCCGACCACCGCTCCCTCTCCGCCCTCATCCAGCTCGCCGACCAATACGACTGCCTCCCCACCGTCTCCGACTCCATCCGCTCAACACTCTTCGAGCGCCCCACGCTAGACCGCGAGATCCGCGACGCCCCCACCCGCTTCCTCGAGATCGGCTACCGGCTGCGCTCCGCCCGCATCTTCCGCGAAGCCTTCATCCACTGCGTCGGCCTGCGCACCACGGCCGGCGCGCCCACCACCCACGTCGCCGCAATGATCACAATCGAGACCTACCGTCTCGAGCAGCTGGTCGCCGCCGCAATGCGCAAGTTCCTCGGGCTCGCCGGCTTCGGCGAGTACACGCGCCACGTGCGCAGCCTGGTCCGCGGCGAGCTGGGAAGATGCTTTGACCAGTACCCGGAGCCCGGGAAGGAGGGGAAGCTCTTCAGGATGATCATGGAGAACCCGTTCACGGCGGAGGAGCGCGGCGAGGACAGGGACTGGGGCGGTCTGCAGTACCAGGCCAGGGGCCTGGTGGCCAAGGTGAAGAAGGTGGCGGGCGATCTGGTGGTTAATAATCTGAGCTTGAAGCAGGAGATGGATTATTTGACGTGTGCGGAGCTGAAGGAGGAGGCGCTGCCGTGGTTGTAGAATGGGCGGCGACTGGGGAGGACGGGTATTGGGGGCCGTGGCTTTGGGATCTGTTAGAGCTTTTGGTTTTGGTTTTTGATAATCTTTTCCTCTTGATTTTCTTGTTTTATTCTAGTGACCTGAATTAGGGGTATTAAAAAGTGGATGAGAATGGGGGAGAGGGAGGGGAGGGGGGTAAGTCCCCCCCCTCCCCGCACCTATCTAGCTACCCTACTACTACTATAGGACGCTACAGTGCAAAAAAGTTCAATATTGACCTCCATACGGGAGAGAATCCGGTATGGAATCCCATAAATACAATCATTTGGTGGGGGGGCACTTTTTCCTATTAAGTTGATCATTACCCACCACCCCCGCTTGGCCGAAAGGGGAATAGTTAGTTGCAAGTTACAACCCAAGAAAGCTCAAGTAAGTAAACGTGCACCAGGACAAGTCCTAGCGTGACAACCAGAAATAAATCTGCGCTATGCTGTTTAGAAGCAATAAATTAATAGCCCTATAGTGTTTAGAAATAATAAAATTAATAGTCCTCCGGGGTATATGTTGTTTCTAAAATACATTATATTATTACCTGGTTGTCCATATAATACACCTAGATAAAATACACGTGCAAACCCTAGTAAGAGATCAATTAAGAGGAGGGGAAAAAAAAACAACCCCCACATCCACGTTTTACCTACAATGTAACTACCCTCCACCACTTTCCCGGCAAGCGAGTGAAGCAAGCAAGTGATCTCCTCCCCACACTCCCCCTCATCATAACCACCAGCACATGCCCCCAGACCGAGTGATAATCTGTGCTCCATAACACCCACCACCGGCCAACTATCCAGGTACTACACGAGCCCGCGACAAATCAAATAAATTGCCGAGCAGAACCTTTCGGCCACACACACAACAATCTCGGTAGACCTGCATGCTAGTGCTTATTAAAATCTTGTCATGTCCTATCCTCTCTCTCTACACCCGCGCGTGATCGATAGCAGCCCCAGCGGTGCGGGTGCTGGAAATTGGATTGGGTGCAAATAGGGCAGAGACAGAGAGAAGTGAGGAGAAGGAGGGTGGTGAGAGGAGAGGAGTAGAGAGGGGGGTGTTGGTCTGGTGCTCCCCCATGTATTCTTCCTCCCTCTAGGTGATATGCAGGTGGTTATTTGTAGGAGTAGTTGTACCTGCGGTGAAGTGGGTAAATGGACGAATGAATATAATGGCAGGGCGTACGTGCGCCGGGACAGATGTAGGCGGGCGCTTGCAAGTTACACTACAGAGCGAGAGTGGGCAGGAGTGCGAGTGTGCGTACAGACACTCGGCGAAAACACCGGAGTGTGGGTGGGTGGCTAAGGCATGAAACAGCATAGCACAGCGCAGGTTACGCTACATTGGGTGTGATTAGAGCCAGCAACATAGAGTAAGATAGGTTAAGATCGATCTTGCTTATCTGTTTTTCTTGCTCTCGTGCGTTGTGCGTTTTGTGGATTTATGAGTATATGCGGGGGTGCCCTCTAACACTCTATTATTCCTCACTTCTCTATACTCGTAAATGCAGTGCTGTGGCGGTAGTGGTATTAGGAGCAGAACCCGGGCAGAGGAGATAGTATTTTGATTGATTGATTTAATCAATGGGGGCGGTAGTTTTCGACCTCTCTCCTACTTTTTCTTCTCTCTTCGTTGCCTGTCCCAGAGTACACAAGTCGTCCAAGTCACGCCCCTCATGTGCGGAACCGCCGCCAGAACTGCCGCACTGGGTGGAGGTGGGACGGGGTTGCACATAGTTCGTCTGAAAGATTTACAGCCCGCGTGGCTGGTTGGTTGGGTACATAGACACATAGACATAATGTTGCACAAGGGGGGGGAAGAGAGACGAGGAGAGGAGAGATATCGTGGGAAGAGGGAGGAAGTTGGTAGGTACATCTAAGTTTGTGTAATGTATATCAAGTACACATATACATGTATGAAATATGTGTGTGAATGTATGTACATGTAGGCGTGCACATACATACATATGTACAGACAGACAGACGGACAGACGGACAGACAGCGCTATGATGTACTTGCATCTGAAGACCCCGCTTCCTTTTAGTTATCTGTACTTTTGCTCCCCTAGTCCCATGGCCAACCCCCCCCCCTTCTGCTCTCTCTTCTCTCCACGAGCTACATGTAGCTACTACATACTTTCCCTCCTCCCACAATCCCACCGTGCCTCCACCCCCCCATAGACACAAACTCTAAACAAACCCCCAGCCCCGCCTACTAAACACGTCCCTTGGTCTATCAATCCAGGAATCCAGGACGTCGATCATGTCATTTTGTCCGTCCGCCAACCCACCCACCCGCCTGCCCGTCAATACGTCAGTATGTCAGCCTTACCAAGCTACTCTACATGTACATACATGTAGGCATACAATGTACTCTAATGTATGTGATATATGTGCGTCGGAAAATTAATTGCGTGTCCCTGGTTGTTGTTATCGTTGTTGTTGTTTTCTCCTTCTCTTGGCGATGGTCGGGATAAGCTTAGCTTAGTTCGTCCCTTTGGGTGGTGGGTGTGGATTGGGGGTTGGGATGTGGGGTGTGGGGCGGATGTCACGTAGCATTAGCATTAGGGAGGAATACGGAGCGAGTGATTTTCCATGTTCCGAGCCAGGAAAAACCCCACTAGAAGAAATTTCTTTTTTTTCGATTATTATTATTGTTTTTTCTTTTTTTTACTCTTACCCAGCAGACCTCATGTATACTAAACCTGAAGAGTAACTACTAAACAAAATATGTAGATAGATGGATATGGAAAATGTTAAACATGACAGTTCTATTGTGCATCTTGGCCTATTACCGGCGGGGCCCGATACAGATACATGTTCAACAAAAAAAAAACACCTAGCTACATGTACATACTCGTATCCAAGTAGAACAAGGACGGGAAGCGCCGTCGTGAAATTGAAAAAGGGATATGTCATGTCGTCAGTAGCTGGAATCAATCCGCGGACGTTTAATCATTAACAGGGATACAAAAACACAGCACATGACAAGACAATCAACATCATCAAAAATGAAAAAATAGTAACTCCGTATTTCCCTTCGCCTTCTTAAAAAAAAAAAAGAAATGAGCCCAAGGAAAACCCAATTTTTTTTCCAAATAAAACATCAAAATCGCCATTGTACCACACTCCCAACCTTAGTATCCTAAACTAGCAAGAAAAACCGCAATGCTTTAACGATATGAAAAACACTAAATGAAAAATGAAAATGAGAATGAGAAAATAAAAAAATAAAAAACAGAAAAGCTAGCTCGAGAAAAAAAGGGAAAAAAAAAGAAAAAAAACCCATACCCGTCATGACCGTAAAATAATAAACAAATCGAAAAAATGATTCACACCCATATGCATGAGGTTCGCACCCATAGCTCCCGATTTATAAACCCAATGATACCGTATCACCAAGCCCCGCGAAATTAACTCCACTAAAAATAAACCGTAACATAAAAAAAATGATATGCATGAGCAGCCGGTGATAAAATAACAATTCATGAACACACAGGGTGGGCAGCCCTTGAGAGACGATTATCGTAAACGGAATTATTTGGTTTGTAAATAATTAATTTTTTGTTGTTGCCCGTTGTGTCGTTGGGAATCATTCATATGCAAATGAATCTGTAGCACGGTCGACCATGGACGATTTCCTCCTTGGTTTATGATTGAGGTTCAGTTCCGAAGAAATAAAACTATAGGGGCTATAAACCGAAACCCTCCCTAAGTTACCGGTGGTAGGAGGCGAATCGCCAGCGGAGTGACGGGGTGAAAGAGAAGACATCCTCTCAGTAAAGTTCTTTTGGGAGTTCGACTCTATAATAAATTCCTGTCCTATTTCTGGGGTAGATCTTCCTGTGGATGCTGAAGCGCTTGGCGGTGGTGTAATGATCTGTTGCTCGCTTCCTCTTTCAGTATAGGCAGAGGTACTCTTGCTCCTTTCTAAATTGGCTATACCGTCAACTCCGTTCTTGAGAGCTTCTGGACTAAAGGCTCCTTGGTAAGCACCATGAATACCAAGAGCCCTCTCAGATTGACTCGGCACCTTTTGATCTGGGAGAGTTTCCATGTGAGATGGAGTCTTCCCTTTGCCTTTCCTATCGCTACCCTTTCTGGCACCCGCCGACTTTGCTTTTTTGGTACCTTTTGTGTCGTCACCGCCGGAGCTTCCACTCCCACCATCGGAACGTCTTCTTTTCTTTCCAATGGTACGATCGGGAATCCCGTCATCGTCAACGCCTTGGTTATCATCACCGCCGGTGTTGCCGCTCCCGTTTTCATCCCCGTCTCCATCAGATCCTTTGATGGGTATCGCCATAGTCAATTCCACATTCGGTAGCAGTTCCACATCAGGAAACTTCCCACCATTCTCCTGTACTTCAATCTCAATCCTCTCGAGAAGTTTATAGACGTCGTCGATGGTCTTTTCTGTTCCAGTGTGGCGCATGATCCAATTGTTTCCACCGGTAGAGCTCCTGCGTCTAGCGGTAACGGTGCTGTTACGCCTACTGCTCTCCCCACTTGTTGGGCCCCCATCACCAAGCTCAATATCCTCGTCTCCAGCAATATTATCTTCAGCCTCCTCATCCTCATCCAGCTCTTCTCCATTTTCACCACCCTCGCGGTTCATCCGAAGTTCCTCACGTCTCCGAACCTTGATTACCCAATCCTTGACTCCACCCCAAAGCTGAAGACGTTCACATTGGCGTTTGACTAATAGAACTTGCTGTCTAGCAAATCCTCTTGGGTTACGATATCTAGAGCGCTGATAATGCTTACGACAGTAATAAACCCAAACGTTTTTAGGAATCTGCCTGGTTGAAAGCTTGTTGCGGCCAAAAATATGGGATACCACCTTCCGAAGGGGAGAACCAGTGGTGCAGTTAAGGCAATACGAGCATTTTGGTATTTGAACCAAGAAGTCATGTGGGGATGAGGCCGCTTGTAGTGAGGCAGTACTAGAGTTAGTAGAGGGCCCAGTATCGGTAGGAAGGGTGATCGAATCCTGTCTAGGCGTGGCGGCCTCTGGTATTGGGAGAAACAAAGGAGTATCTCGACTATAAGCACGCTCATGGACAGATCTTGCCACTAAAGTAGATCTTTGAGCCTGAAGAGAACGGGAATCTCGAGCATTGCTTGTTGATACCTCGTCCTCGACAGTCCTCCCAGTTGAAGCAACAGAGCCCGCAGAAGCAGGCCTCAGCTCGGGGCTAAAAATCTATTAGTACGGCTAAAAAGAAATGATGGGGGAAAGACCCTGGGCTGGGGACTTACTCAATATCCACCTGAAATATTCTGTCACTATTAACAGCCATATGGTTTGACGAACTACGGACACTATCGGAGTGTCTTAAGGGGCTACCACTACCTCTACGACCAGCCTCCGCCTCCGCCTCCACCTCGAGACTTCTACGACCACTAGGCGTAGCAGCTCCCATCACTACTTCCGCAAAGCTTAACAAGGCATCATAACCAGCGTGGTTTTGTTGCGAAGGTTGATATACAGGATATTGCTGCTGCTGTGTAAAGGCGACATATGAACTTAATGCAGCGGGAGAAAAATAGTTGCTGTTATCAGATGCTTGGTGGTGGTAATGATGAGATATTGACCGTGGTGACAATGCAACCTCCGCAGAGCTTGAGATGGCAGAAATGAGGTGATTATTATTATTGTTCAAAGGTGGGAGAAGCCTTCCTGGAAATGAAGAACCAGGACTAATAGCAGGTTCGTTTATTTTATCGTTTGTATAAGAATTTTCAGCATTTGAGGCTGCATTAGGGTGGTGATGATGGACTGCCATGGGAATGTCTAAAGGACTGGTAGCAGCAGTTGACTGCAGTGACGGCCCGCTGTAAGAGATACGGGAGGAGATCGTGGATTGGTTATTACTGCTGGGTTGATATTCTCTGTAATGATGCTCGTCTGTGGGGCTACGGGACAGAACAGGCGAGTTTTCGATGTTCTGAACCATATGATCCTGGAGCCTATTCTTGTAACCAGAAGTACCCCCAATGCTACTGCTACTACTGAAGACAGTATCGGCAGACCTGTGGGGAATGTTTGAAGATGGAGAATTGTTGAGAACAAAGTTGATATCCATGGCAAAGTAATTGACCTTGTTGAAGTGTATTTAGAAAGTTTAGCTACCGTTGACGTGGTGTTAAGACCGTTATGCCGTTGCCAGTGGTGTTGACAGAGGATTTGAGTGGGCGACAGTTGCGTTTGCTCAGTGATCGTGACCTACGGGAGTTGTCGGTACGTGCCACGACGATCAGTGGGAAAACGCTGTGATGTGTTTGAGCGTGGATGGGGGAAGGAATAAAATCGTTGGTGGATGAGATGGGTGGGAGAAGAAGCGGATGTCAACACGGGGTGCGTTATAAGGACTTGTTCCCAATGGATGGGATTCCAATTCTATGTATCGTGAAAAGAGTATAAGGCAAGGGTAGGTGAGCGGTTTCTACTGTAAGTGATGACTATCTGTCTGGACGTCTGGATACCCGCCTCAACCAGTCAGCTAGAGAGAAATGGACCCAGGAAGCGAATTGGGTGGCGCTGAATAGAGTTTTGCTCTGAAGCCCCTCCCTACAAGGTAGTAGGAGAGCAGTAGCAGTAGTAGTAGCAGTAGTAGTATGTCTCTCTTCCCCCACTCCTCTATCTATCTCCGCACAGTCCTTCCTTTTTGTCTGTCCTCCTCTGTCGTTACTGCTAGAGCTCTCTTATTTTTTTCCCCTCTTCCTTTCCTTTTCTATTTTCCACTACCTTTTTTTTCTCCCCTTACAAACCCTATCCGTTTCGGACTATGGGATTCTATTTGGGTAGGGAAACAATGGGGCAGGGATTGAGGGAGGAAGATAGAAGAAAAAATAGGCACGAGTTCTTTGATGATAGAAGTGAGCGATGACGAAGGCTCAGTGACGCTACACACAACCAACCAGATGCGGCAACACAGGCAAGCAGCAACAGCAGCAGCAACAGAACAGCAGCAGCAGAAAGGGATTGAAGGCCGCAGTCAAATCAAGTCAGGTCACCTCCCTCCTCCCCCCCGCAAAATAAAAGATAGAATTGGGGATCGGGATCTTTTTTCGTGGGGGGGGGGGGGGGTGGTTGTTCAGCTGATGTGGGGACCCGTTTAAACTTCCGCTAGAAGACACAACTGCTGCCGCAATGCTTTTCTGAAGGAATGATCGGACGACGATAGTAGCTTTCACGGGAGAGCGAGAGGCGTGAGTAAGAAGTGGGAAGTGAGATCGCAGCGAGGGCTGGCGGTGCAAGCAACGCGCGGAGACAGGTACCGAGTGCGAATGAGTGAGCAGGATTGAGCAGCAGCAGGGCAAATAGTGAATGGATTGAGGAGTTACATGTATGGACTGATAAACAGTATAATGCTCCCGACGTCAATGCTACTGATTCTGATGATAACACACAGTTAGGCAGGGACAGAAGTTCATAGGGATTAACGAGCGAGTGAATGGACCCCAATTCCAAGTGAAGAAAAAAAATAAAAATCACAACCGATTAATAAACAATAACGATTGCGTTCAGGCAGAGACGTTTGGCCATGGTCGTATGTGTAAGGATTGTTTTTTTTTGGGTAATCTCTTTTCTTCTTCCTCCCGCGGACTTTTTCTTTTCTTTTCTTTTTTTTCATTTCCCCATTCACATATCTAAACTTCCATTTCGAGTATTTGAACGGCTTGATTGCGAACCTCCTCTCATTGCGTCTCGACCTCTCACTCCCCTCTAGGTCTTGCATGCGACTCAACGCACGACACCGCGCCAACTGCAGGCCAATAAACTTTATGAGATCCGCGCCAGTGCACGAACCAGTAACTAACGGTCGCGCTGGCGATCCGAGCAAAGGGAAGGGAAGGACCCTGTAGGCGCTGCTCTAAGAAAACCTCATGATCAAAGAACGGCCGAAAAATAGAAAACACAAAAATAAAAAATAAAAAATAAAATAAAAAAATAAACTACAGTGCCTCCGATCTTGAGCCTTTGAGAAACGAATTAAAAAAGGTTGTGGTTAATCACAAACAAGGCAACAGCAAGCAGCAACATAGTAAGTGCTTGTTTGTTTGCTCGCAAAGTTATTTACTATTGCTGCTTCTTACTTACTGCTGCTACCAGGGTGGGATGGGATGACTGGGCTCGTGCAGGAAAGCAAGCAAATGTTAACACTGCAGTGCCCGCCTGGGGGGGGTGAGAAGGGTCGTGTGTTTGTGCCCGAAAACGATGCCCTGGAGCTGCCCCGGTCTAGTCGAAATTAGGATAAGCGCTTCGAGAGCTCGGGCGGGGATACATAACGATTGGGATCTTATGCGAGAACCATAGCTATGCGGGGAAGGAAGGGGCTTTCCCCTACTAACCACAAAATTTTTGCCGGTAAACAGTCTGATCTTGGTCCAACCCCACCACCACCATCCATCCATCCACCACCACCACACTAGGTACCACTCCCACCACTTCCCACTACCACGGCGCGGCCGCTACTCTACATGTACTATTAGGTACGCTCCTAATGGTAACTCATGACAGCGAAAAAGAAAAGAAGACATTCTAAAGAAAGAATCGAGGAGTCGTTAATTTTTCAAGACATACTTTACTCTAGGTAGGGGGAAGGAAAAAGCCACATGGCCGCTGACAACCTAAGACGTTGACGACTTAACTAAACCAAAGAGAGTATAAAAAAGTGCTCGGACGACATCGCGGGGTTACAGTGTTTACTAGCTTGTGCGATGCGCGATGTGCGATAGCTAATTACAGATGCCGCTGTTGCAGTATGTACGCTACATACAACACCCATAGGTACATGTAGTAGCGTAATCATAATAGTAGTGGCCGCAGAGGGAAATAATTCAGAGGGGGGAAAAAAAGAGAGAAACCATGCTGTACGTATTCCTAGTTGAAAGACAAGCCTGTGTCCACAACGACCAGGCTTTGGGGGGGTCATTTTTTGTTGCAGACATAATAAACCCGGTTTTGAGCTGGCCGGAGCTAGCTGAGAGATCTACTTTTTTGCCCATCTCCAATCAGCTCTACTCCCGGCTCCTGTCAATCTCTTTTTTATTTTTACTCATATTCCCATTTTCAATCTTTATTTCCGCCCCTCAGGCCTGGCCAGGGTAAAGTTGTTTACTTGAAACGTCAAGACAGTCATTCCGAGAATTTGAAGAGATAGGGTTTTTTGATAAAAATCTGTGTAATGCATAAAAAATTTCCATCCCGACTGGATGGAAAGGAAAAGACCTCCTTTCGGCCTCCGGATCGCGCGGCCTCTGTCGGGTGATTCAAAGCGAAAGGCGCCGTTACAGGAATATATATAAGGAACTGGCCTGTGCTGTCTAGCATCTGTAGAACACATGAGTCTAAGTATGTAGTACATCTCCCCAAGAAAATATAGGATGAACTGGTCACTACTGTCATTTCAAACCCCCCCCCCCCCCCCCTCTCTCTCTCCTCTTCATCTCCCTCTCTTTGGCGCGGCACAACTGTGTCACGGTACTTCATCTACCGCCCGGTTGTATACACGCTGAATGTGCCTACCTCCTTGATATCCGTTCTGTCAAACTTTAGGGCCCTTAATCAATACATTTAGTGACTTCATGCACCCCCCAACAATATGAGGCTCCTTCTCCGTCCGAGGCCATGGAGGGTTGTTTTCTTAACCAGTAGGAATCCTTGATATATACAATATCTATAGATCAGCCAGTACTATGATGTACCCAGGGTGTCGGAAAGTGATGCACATTCGGTGGTTTCATAGCCACACTAGAATCAATTTACACACCAGGCTATTTCAAGGTAAATATGAGTGTGCAGATACTCTTCATCAAGTATATCCTTAGTACTTAGGTATGGTAGAGATGTTCTGTACGATTTTGTTGTATTGTGATAAAGTATCTGGGTGTTGTCTAGTCAAAATGTGCATCACTTTCCAACACCCTGGGTACATGTAGTATGCCCATGGTAACCCACTATCTACTCTTTACGCTGGTAGCTAGCATATATGTAGTGCCTCGCGTTGGCAATATTTTGCAAAGTGCGGTAAATTTCTTTTCTTTTCTTTTTTTTTTTTAAAAAAAAACCACAACCAGGAACATGACCCTTTGTCGTCTGTATCATAGTGCATGTACCGTACATGCGTGTGTTCTAACCTCAAAGCTCCTCTCAATGCCTAGTTGGCCTGTGATCGTGAACCATGAGTCCTTCCTCCTCACCACATATCCCCCTCCCAATTGAGACCCAACCAGGGGCGGAGTAAAAAAATTATTCATCTTTTGGGCTCTGCCGACCATATTTGCCAAGGCAAAAGTTTTACTTCACCTAGCTTCCCCTCCCATTAAAAAAAAAAAAAATTTGGTATGTGAAAAAAATTCTCCGCGCGGATGACTCGTGGGAAATGGTCACGATCGATCGGGATTGAATTCAAGCTTAAGCTCAATGGTAACCAGCTGGGGCTGGCCGCTACTTTCCTGGGGTAACCGCGTGTACCTACGCACGTATGTACGAGTGGATGGAAAGCGGTGGAGAGAGGGCATGTCACGATACCTACCAGCCTGGACTACTTTAATTACGCTCCCAGATTATTACATACAGTAGCTAGTAGCATACAGAACAGAGCTGGAGAATAGGTAATTGGAAATTAAAGTAGTCACATGCCCTTTTTCCTTTCATCGATCTCCAAGAAAAATAAAAAAAAAAAAAAAAAAAAAAATCCCCCATGTTAGGCAAGCCAACCAGCCATATTAGACAGACAACAAACAGCGGCAGCAGCAGCAGCGGACAAAAGCAATCAGTAGTAACGTGATCTAACCGACCGCCGTCTTAACCCCGCCGTTCGTCTATCGACACTCTCCGTTACGCATGCGCATTCCCCACATAGACAACACAGATAACCTTCCCTCTGGCCAATTCTTCATAATCCCTAAAAGCCCTGCCCTAATCATGGGCGTGAGTAGCCAGAGTATAAGGTAGCCAATGTACCGAGACAGTACTGTTGGCCAGCCAGCTACCAATCGGTACCGGTCCGTTTGCGTACCACAGCGTACAGGTCGGGAAATAAAAGAATTTCGGACCACGAGTTCATTAGGAAGTGGAACTAGGGATTTGTCAATGGGTGATGTTTCAACTACTCTAGGAACTAAGCACTGGAATGTATTGTCACGTCTGGCCGGGGGTTATTATCGGGAGAGGTTATGAGGTGAGGGCGGGGGGGTGAGGGGTGAGAGGGGGTGAGGTTACGGCCTGTGTCTTTAAACAGTTTGTACCAGTTTGTACATACTGCTTCCAGGCCCGATCTGCAAACTCTCTTTCTCCGCTCCCTATCATTCGTTGATGACGCAGTCCAGGGATATCTAACATGTTGGAGGGGCCGGCCTGGGAGGGGCATGAGAAGGGAAAAAAAATCTCGTCCGGAAAAACCTGATGGAAGTTGAAGCTGACTGATTGATTGACAGGTCTTACTTTAAGTAAGTACGGGTAGAGTTAGAGGAGACGAAAGCCGGTTCTGTAGATTGTGTAACTCCGGGATTTGTTTTTTCCCTACAGGCCTATCTACCCGGGAGGGTAGGACAGCTGAGTTTCTCGCCTCGTTTTGAGGTTGCTGGCCTGGTATCGTGAGAAGTGAGCATGAGCTTGAGCGTGATAGTTAGTATTGATACGATCGTCTCATATTCGATTGGAATGAAGTGTGTGTGAGAGCTAGATGAGTGGATACGATACTGCTGGATCCTCTTTACATACACTCTGCTTTACTCTACACTAGAACTTACTCTGGGCGTTGCAGCTGACAATCACTGGCAGGCGAGCAGGCGAGCAAGTAAAGTATATTTATGCGTAACTGCACTTTGCTTCAGGTAACTTACACCATCATTTAGAATTATTATGTTTCAGATATCAAAAAACGGAAATGCCGTTAGAAAATGTTGCAGAAGAAAAAAAAAAAAAAAAAAAAAAAACCAGTTTCTTCAAGTCCCTGAAACATGGATTTCGGAGAGACATTGCACGGTCGGTTGCGGTCGGGGATTAGATCTCGCGCGCCGCCCCCAATATAAGTGTCCGCACACCATTTCCTCCGGCGGTGACATAAACCGTCGTTTTAAAAAGAAAAGGAGGGGGGGGAAAAAGCGCACACCAGCCGCGACGATGATGATGACGGCGATCAACCAATCTGAGATTCATAAAACAACCCCAAAACACCCGATACTCAACGGTACGGTAGATAAAATACTCTTCTCGATCCGTGCCTCTCTTCAAATGCGCATCACCCAATAAAAACGCAAAACCCATGAAGAGCATCTGTTCAAATTAACTCTACTTTACATATACCTACATACTTACCTACTGCAGTTACGGAATTGAACCGCACAACACTACAAGTGTACCCCAGCCTCGACAGTGAGGTCTCGTGAACGCCATCGGTTCCGCAATCATTGGGCCGTTAATGCGGCGCGCCCACTCATGCCCAATCACTCGTGCACAGACCAACAACGCACGCACATTCCACCATCCTTGACCCCAGCGGCAGCATATGTACATACATACATACGCCAGCTTTCTGCACACAATTTTTTCCGGCCCGTCCTCTCCTCTCTGCTAGAGTAGCTAGCTAGAGAATATTGAGTGACCAAGACAACGGGTCCCTGGAGACATCTGATCATGAGGCTACGATGCTAAAGCAGCAATTGGGTACAGATATATGGAGACCTAGACAGAGAGCTAGCTAGGGTCTAAAGTACGCCCGCCTTCCTACATACATTGGTAGTTATAATAAGAAGGTACATATGCCGACGTCGAATATAGTACATACATGTATTTACTCCCAGTGTTAATGGTTCGCTTACTAGTAGTTGACGCGCTCTTGGGATATTAGGTGAACCGTGTATGCAATTGATTGACCCCTCTCGATATCTAGCGTCGTTCCAAGTGGCGAAAAAAAAAAAAAGGAAAAAAAAAAAAACTTTGGATGAATCAATCCATGGCGCGGGTTGAGAATAACGACTAATCATTGCATGGGTTCATCATGAATTATCACTCAGGATCTACAACAATCAAATCAGATGCCCAGATTCCCCTGCCCTACCCTATCTTGCCCTATCTTCCCCTACCCTACCTACCTTTTATCGAATCCTGGTCCCTGCTCGGCTCATTAGTAGCTCCTCTCTCAACTTTTATCCCCGATTAACACTTCTATTCCTGGTATATGATAGTGGCGCGCAGGTTGATCGGCCAAGAAGGCAGAATTTTGTCCCTTAGGCCTTAAGATTGGATTCAAAATAGATCTCAGACATCGGCCCCGGGCTTGACGTCTCAAGCCCAACGCAAGATTGCGGAAATGCCAGTGCCAGTTGTTGCATAAGCATGGCAGTGAGCTGCAGGTCGGTACACGGTAGAACATGTATTAATCAGATTCGATCCGTTAGTTCCTGATAGAGGATATTTCTCCTGTAAGTATGGTAGATCCTATTTAGAAGAACCCAGCCCCACTCTTTTACAGCTAACCAACTTTCATCTAACGAAGAAGATAGAGACCGGGAGTAGCTTCATCCGATTTCAATCGGGAAACAGGATCAGACAACACAGAAAAACAAGGCCTATGAAAATCCTTTTGGCTAGCTGCCTAGTTGAAGGAAAAACGAAACATAGAGTTGGAGCTTGGACCTGGAAATTCCTGGTCTTCCCTAGCTGCTGCCACCCGGGCCGCGATATATAGGTTTATTTCTCCGAGGCAATCCTAGGCCTAAAATAACAATCCCCCCTTTCAAACACCCTACCACGTTCACCCTTACAGGCGGTTAAGCAGGATCACTTCATCGAATACCTGGACACTTAATAATCTAGCCGCCTCGTATACACAGCACATTCAATTATTGCCCAGGAGTGGCCTGAGCATATCTTTTTATAATTCTTTCCGCGGTCGTGGCCTTACAGTAGGGTCAGCGTCACACATAGTGAGAAACCGAAAGCGGGGTAAATCATTCTCTTGAGGTTACAGCTATGGGTACAGAATATAGGATCCTTTCACAGCATAAAATCGCAAGATTAAATTGCAAAATATCTATTACAGGTGCTAAGTGGTGTGCCGTGGTTGCCCGTCCCTTGCTTGGGCAACCCACTATCAAATGGCTTAACCGAAGGTTTCACTGTGTCCTGGGCACAACTCATCACTCGTCCCTTCGTCCCAAAGTTGGGCCTAGCTGGCCGCCTTAGATGGGCATACCCACCTATTGGAGGGGCTGTAGGACAAAACTATGTTCGCCGAATTAACGTGGACTTGCGCCCAAAACCTTAGCGGGTGCTTAACCCCCCCCCTAGACTACATTATCTGTTCCTAGAAGGGTTTTTGTGTGCCATTTACGTACCCACATACATCCGCATGATGAGTTTTTGCCACTATCTATTGAGCGGTTCATGGTTACTAATCACGCCAACGTGATCGTTGGCTATGTGGTGCAGTTTCGTCCGGTTTATCGAGTGATTTCTCATGAAACATCGAGTTCTCTTGTGATAGGCAATTTGCCGGCCTTTCGCCCTATTCTTGCACAAGCGCATGAACTACCTCTACTTAAGGGGCTTTATAGGACCTAAAAACGGGAACGGCTAAACTTTATAAGCGAACGGCATGAATGCACGTACCCTGGCTTTCTTTAGGATTCTGTTTTTCAGCTCCAGATACGGATCAGGGTACATGGAGGAGGTGGAAAGCCATCATGTATGATGGCTGGATCGAAAGTATCTACATAAGTGTATATGAGATTTGTATTAGAAGAGGCCTCCTATGCAATTATGAGTCCGAACAGGCTATAACTGAACCCTCCTTTTATCAATTGCGAACTACTCGGCCTAGCTAAGTCTCAAGGACCAATGCCCTTATCAGATAGTGCGCTAGTTCCTGACATAAGAAAGTAAGCCTCTTCCAGAAAATCTTAGCCGCACTGCTTGCTGCAGGGGACGTTGCTCTGGGAAGGGTCTGGATTTGCTGTATGTCTCAACCATACATACGAACAATTTATGAAACATCTCTTTAGCTCTGGCCCCCACATATCTACATAATGGGCCATCGCTAAGTCTCCATAGATCATATCTCGGAATATTTTCCTAGGATCTAGCTCTATTCACGACAGTTTTTTTTACCAGTAAAGAGGCTCGATCATTGTAATTCCTTGCTGGACATTAATCGTCATCATTATTGGAAAAAGCAAATGGAATGTCGCTTTCCTTGCTTTATACCCCTTTGCAAATATGTAAAGTGACTGTACCATACATAATAGACTCCCATCGAGGACTAATGCCGGCATTGCATTGCATACGCGATCGGGAGTAGATGAGATATGTGACCTGGAAGCTCTTATCAATAACATATACAGCTGGAATAAGAGCTTGATCGTGAGTTATTCTCAGTCTTATTAGGTTGAGTCATATAGGTACACCTCAAAGGATGCTATAATCAGGTAGCCTCGAAGCAAGATGACCGGTAAGATATTAGATTTCGCGCACCGAAATCTGTTTATCTAGCTACAATCATAGGTCCCGTCTTTGAAATTAACCCCGTATTTCATGCTTCAAGAATCTGCGGCTAGACAGACACGGTAATGATTCTGAATCAATGGTTGATCGATCATTTGCATCGCCACTTCGCCAAATAGGCCCAAGTTCTCGGGGGTGATCTAGCTAGTCGGTACCGCGGTACGCCGGTGTGTGACTACAATGCAGGAGAGGATCGAAGCCTGAGAATTTTATCGTGTTAATGATTCTCTGATAGACCTTGCCGTTTACATTGCAATAATTGGCGCTTTGCAAATGATCACGGGTCCACGAAGATCCCCCTAGAAGCGCCCTCCAGGAGTTTACGGGGTGGCTTCCTTACGGGGTGGCTTCCTTATGGGGTGGCTTCCTTATGGGGCGGCTTCCTTATGGGGCGGCTTCCTTATGGGGCGGCCTTATTTCATGATTATATGTAGTGGCATACTACGAATGAAATTTCTTTATGTAATTACTTGTAATTATCTTGTTTTATATATCGCCATGGCCAGCATCTGTCTTTATGAAGATTTTATGTTTGTTTGATTTTGTAAAATGATTTGTTGAATTGAAAATATGGGGCGGTAAATGAATCCACCACCGGTAGTAATTAACGTAATGCCAGCGTTTGTGCGCGTACCTTATAATATCAATATATATCAAGTTATTGGTCACTGTCGGCGCGAACCCCACCACTGGCAGCAGGTATTCCACCATCCACGGCAAGTATTTCGCCACCTGTGGGATGTTTTCATATTAATGATTGAGTCCTTATTTATGTAAGTACATGTAAGTACATGTAAGCAGTATAGCGCAGCATAAAGACCGAAGTTCAGTGCTTATGCCACCGGTGGTAAATGTACCAATGTGGTATAGCGTGGCACGAGGGCTGAAATTCAGCGCTTATATCACGAGTGGTAAAATTAGTTTTGGCACATTTACCGCTCCATATGAAAAAAACTGCAACCATGTATACACGTGGCCCTTTGGTAACCATTTGTGCTTAGCTACAGTACATCACTTGTATCAATCATTGTTTCGATCTTTTTTTTTTGTCAATGCCCCCTCGACCCCTTTGAAGGTTAATGTAAACTTCGTGGTCTGGCCATGGGGGATCTGGTAGCTGATATCGTCCCGTCAAGGCCCCCCACGACTAGTACAGCTACTCTAATAAGTACAAGAATATAACAAATTAATAGTATCAGCGCCCCCAAAGAAAACAACTGGTCCATAAGTCTAGTTTTATATAACAGGTCCGAACAAATCCAACTGAGTCCCCCATTCTGAGACTAAAATTAATCATACACTACCAACCTAAGAGCTACCTGAATAATATTTTGTTCATTCTCTAGTGCCAAGTGCCAAGGTTTTCAATAATGGCATGATATGACCTGGGCAAGTTTCATCATCATGGGATATCACTCGTAAAGTACGAACAGGCTCCAATGATCGGTTGATTGTTCCGTCCACTGGCGAAAAGACCCAAAGATCGTGAGAATATGTTCATAAGGTGAGTCGCGGCGAGTCAGGGTCCCCACCAGACGACAATAAGCGGGCGCAAACTGACCTTCGAGTGATCTCCTGTGAAGGAGTCGACAGCTTATACCCTACGCCTCAGTCTCATAGATCGTTGCTCTGGATATCGACTATTCAAAACACATAGTTTCTTGGTGCAATCTTCTATCCGTCTCTTAGATAAGTCTAGAGACTAGTAGGGGCTACGAGGCCCCCGCGAGTAGACGATAGGGTGGGATGTGCTCGGCCAGGAAGAGTACTAGAGGCAAGAAGACGGTTGAGCATGTAGACGTCTAAGACTTAGGCTTAAGAAGCGCTCAAAAACAAATGCTGGCCTTACCCTCTTCTTATGGGGGTGCAATAACCGGGGGGGCGAGGAGAATTGACGTATGAGAAGGGCAGGCAAGAGGAAGAGGTTAAATACAGGTGCCTGCTTGCCCCTCTAAAAGAGTCTAGGAACCGACATGGGCCATATCTCTTCCCTAGGTAAGAGAATTACTGGCGCTATAGAAGGAGCGGGGTTGTAGTATGTAGTAGGCTTCTATCGGCCGCCCCGAGGGCACCCGGAGGAAAGTAGAGGCACGCTCCCCTCTTGTGCTGCGAGAACAGCGGAGACAGAGAATTTAGTACGGTCTAGTGAAGAACTCAGGGGCTAAGAGGGGTCGTATCGCCCCTCGTTTTATAGGCAACAGGGGCCCAAAGAGAGTAGCCCTGAGGTCAGACCTGCAAGGCCATATTGCCAATTAACCAAGGAGTAGTAACAAGCCCAAAGGAGATGGGCCTTGTGACTGATCCCAGAAGTTCGAAACTAATCAAGAAGCGTATTTATTGAGGGGGAGGGAAGGGGAAAGCGCAGTGGGGAATAATACTATGCTTCTCAACTCCTTCGATACCTGAGTGGGGGGTGGCGCCTTTATAACCGCGGGGCTTTGGTGCCAAAACTGGTCTTTTGCCAGCAGCTAGGGCGAACACTTGATCTTTGCATGTATGTAGAGGTCTAGAGTAATGTTTCAATAGTCCTTTTGTGAGTGATAGATTGTGATTGGATGGGTGATTTACTGGGTCAATATCTTTCCCAGCTAGCTAATCTTGGGAATGCATGGGGAGTCAAGCCTTAAGTTAATTAGGAGAGAGTTTAACCGACTCTACCTACGCATGTACCTCCTAACTCAGCCTCAATCCCTTTCTAGTAGTTTCGCCTCTGTAAAAAGACCTTGGGAGGTGTAGTGCCTCCTAGTCTACCCTAATGAGCCCACGAAGCTTGTGCGTCTTACAGGTGTGTGCGCGCTCTAGGTCTAGATACAAAACGGTCGATCGGGAATGAGCCAATTGGAAGATCCTAACCCCCAGGATAGTAATCAAAGTGGGTTGACTACATGTAGCTATAGAGACCTTATTTGAATAAATTTTCTCGAGGAGTAGGGATCAAACCCACCTTTCACGCCACAGTTTCTCTTAACATGAGCGCTCCTCTCAGTCCAGTCTCTGAGTGCTTGATGTTGGTGCGTTGAGCTTCTACCATCTCCGCCCCCGGCGTGTGCTTGATGGGGGTAGGATGGTCTTGCTAATCGATCTGACTATACCTCTGACGAATACAATGAGGGTACTTTAGCTCGAATCGAACCCACGGTCGGTGTAGCTACATATAAGCACCAATATCTACCGCAAAGGATACTGGTGCAGTACAATAGAGCGTCTTATATGCCGGAAACAGTCTGAAGTATAGGTAAAACTTGATTGACTCCTAGTGCTGATAGCGTATGGCCCTATGTCCTAGGCTCGGAAGCTATATTTCGGCTATCCATTTAACCTAGTGATTCCAACCACTATAAGGAGAGAAAGCTGGGCACCGGAGTCATAGATCGTCAGTAGTACTTGAGTGCGTTAATTAGTGGGGGGGAAATAGCGACAAAAAACAAGACGAGAGGTGTCCGATTCATATAGAGGTATAGATTCGGTGATCCAAAAGATCGATGCGTCATGAATCCACTAGGTCTTAAGAGATCTTCAAGCATGACTCAGGCTTTGTTATTTCTCCCAGTACCAAAACTCAGGTTTCATGTGATGCCCTATACAAGCGGCTGAAACGACCACTGATCGGATCATAGATTATCACTCGATTATGCCTTGTGAAGATCCCGTTAAGAGCTATCAACTGGTCTGGTGGGCCTACTTTTTATACCCTGATGAAGTGATACAGGAGGTAAATACAAGCACTGTGTGAGATGTAGAGGCGCTTGCTAGTATTTGGGACCCCTGTCAGTGTCTAGAGCAGGGGTTTAGTGACTGTGAGGTCATGATAGAGGGCTGGTAGGGTGAGTACTTGCTAGTGAGAAATCTCAATCTGCCTTACTTTGTCTACCCCGGGAAATTGATGAGCGTTACCCCAGGATTGATGCGTGTCGGGGGGTTGTAATAGCCGGTTCCTGGGGAGGAGGTTGAGCTTGTCACTAGACCGACAGGGGTAGTGGGGGTGTAATAATAGATTTCTAAGCAGTACTAGACGACTCATGAGTACCTTGATAGCTACTAAAATTGTGTCCATCGATTATTCCAATATAGATATATACCATCGCTGAAGATGTATGCGCTTTTGCACAGCCTCCCGAGCTTCGGAGTTCGGATAGTATGTAGTTCAGCATGGCATCCCCTGCCTGTCTATCCGGATCCGCTGGGATGGGCAGCAGTTATCCCATATTCGGGACAAATATATTAACCCCCACTCGATGGTCCTTTGGTAGAGGTATCGATCATATTGCATGTCTATATTTCCCCAGGGGTAGGTACACACGTGCATGTCATCATTAGGCGTGAATGATAATCTACACTTTCTCAATTTGTGGCCGCCTCGTATCCCTACATCAGTTAACTTCATGCCTATAAAGCTGAAGGCTCCCTATTACTGAATTCCCTATCTACTATCTAAATAGTTAGGATTCCCAAAACTCACCTTAACAATGCCGAGCATGAGGTCTATTTTCACGCTTCTCCTCCTCCCCCTCCTCCTATTCACCACTCTCACCTGCGCCGTCACTCCCTCTCTCGACGGCGCCGCCGCCTCTATGGGCGGTGGGACCTACCCTCGTGCCACTCGCCTCGCCGACAACTCCCTCCTCGCCACTACCACCACCTTCTCCGGCGACACCAACATCATCACCGTTATCCGCAGCACCGACGACGGCCTTACCTGGACTCACTATGGCGAGGTGACCCGCGGCGCCGGCGACATCGACAATGGCTTCCTCCTACAGCTCACCAATGGCCACATCCTCTGCGCCTTCCGGAACCACTCCAAGGACTCCTCCGGCGCATACACCGTCCACCGCATCACCGTCTGCGCCTCCACCGACAACGGTGCGACCTGGACATATCTCAGCACGCCCGAGACCTCCTCACCACCAAACGGGCTCTGGGAGCCATTCATGCGGATCGGAAACGACGGCCGCATCCAGATGTATTACTCGCGGGAGCTTTCAAAAGACGACCAGGACAACCTCGTGCGCTTCTCGTCCGACGGCGGCTCGACCTGGAGCGCTTCAAGCGTCATCTCCGGCTCCGGAATCACCTCCAGGGACGGGATGGTCGGCGTTGCAAAGTTCGACGACGGCGCGGACAAGCTGATTGCTGTCTTTGAAACCAACGAGGGAGGCACCGGCGGATCGTTCCGTATAAAGTCTGTAACATCCTCTGACGACGGCGCTACCTGGGGGAGCAGGCAGACGGTGTTTGTGCCCACTGGTGACAGCAACAATGCCGGTGCACCGCAGGTTGCAAATGTCGGTGGGAACCTTGTGGTGAGCTTCATGACGGATGAGGACACGGGGCTACATCAATGGGTCAGTGGGGCGGCGGCAAAGATTGTGGCTTCGACCTCTATCAGCTCGGGGTCTGTGACTTGGGGGAATAAGTTGACGGTTGGAGGGGTACAATCAAACTGGCCTGGTTTGTTGACGATTGACCAAACGCATGTGATGATGATGTATGATAACGGGGGTGCAAAGTCTCAGAGGATCTTGCTTCAGTAGATATTGTAGATGGTGGGGTAATTTGATTAACGTATTGATGTGTTGGTGTAAATTTGATGTGTAAGACCTGCCGGAAGATGTTTCTATTCCTCTTTATAGACGTTTCTCACCTCATTCGGATAAAAAAGGGTCTATTTAATTTTCTATGTTTCAAAATAGGGACTACATCCACTGTGGATAACGATCATAGTATCTGTTCCATTGAGGGGTGTGTTCCAGTGGAGGGGGAAGATGTCTATCATTATACCATCAATTCTCGCTCTCTTTTCCTTCCCCTGCCCCGTACACAAACTCTCTCTGAACCAGCGCACATCACATCACGTGAGGGTGAACCTCTGGCTACATTCTCCTAACCGGGTTATGTACATGTACACGTATCCATTGGCGGTTCATCAGTTCGTGTATCAGACACTATTCAGACCACAACACAATACAACCCCGCATCTCCCGACACATCTTCTCGATAGAGGTTCTGGGCCTAGCATCAGTTCCGAGAGATGCTGCAACTGGTAATTTTGACCAAGAGTGATTGTCGGCCTAAGGTTTCTAATGGTGAGTTACTGATGCACCCACTGATGCCCTCCCTGAGGCGTGCATTTATACTGGTTCATTTACTGATGTTTCATTACAGACCCTATTTCAGGAGTAGGCAGACCACCGAGGAAGTCAAAGCACTACATACACCTTTTTCACCGCCCTCTCAGCACTCATGGTGTATACCATATATTCAGCTCTGCTCTGTCACACGCAAGACCAAGGCTGCATCATAACCACTCACTCGGACCCAGCACCGCCATAGTCACGTGACAAGGCTTTTTTCTGCTTGTTAGGCTGCATAAGAATATCACATCACATTATGCAAACGGGGCCATACAATTCTCTGTGCGACCACTCGAGGGATACCAATTAAAGACAAGGCTGTAGATCAACATGCTATATATATGACCTCCCCTCACCACCCCGCAGAGATGGGAGATAGAGTACTCTACTGCTACAACTATATTAGATGAGCGCGAGTACAAACTGGATCCTCCGCCGCGTCTTATCCAGAATTGACGTGCCCTGCTTCGGTCCCTGGCCAGAGATGATCAACATCAAGCCTGACGACTATGGACAAGTCCCGCGCGAGAAGCGCGTCCTGGACCGCGGCATCCACGTGCAGCTCACGCTCAGTTCGTCCAGGACTGAAAGGGTTGATCAAGAGGCGGTGGAGTACTTCAAGGCGCACCCTCCACCTGCTCCTCCTGCACCGGCTCGGAGTCGAGGTGAGATCCAGTCAGCATAAATTGTATAAATTGGGAAAGTAGAATTCTCACAGCAGGTGGTGGGGAGCAGCATCGATATTTGCGGGCCGGGCCCACCGTGGCAGCGGAGATGCTGATGCTGATAGCGGCAGCAGCGGCAGCAGCACATTCCACCTCCCGCCAGAGATCACCTCCCAGATCCTCTCGCATTTCCTCTCGCTCGACGCCCAGCGCTCCCACCAAGACCCAGAGTACAGAACCTACTGCTCCCTCTGCCACCTCTCGAATCTCCACAGCATCGCGCTGACCTCCCGCGCCTGGAACGGCCCCGCCACAGAGGCGCTCTACAGCACGCTCAAGCTGACTCTCGACGACCTATGCGCCTACCACCACCTGGGGATCCCCTGGCGCGACGGCCTCCTCTGGTTCGCCCGGCGCACCACCTACCTCCCCGACCGCTACCTCAAGCCGCTCCTCCGCACGCTCACCGCGCGCCCGCAGCTCGCCCGCATGTTCCGCACGCTCGAGATCGACCTCCACGCCCACCTCTCCAGGGACTACCGGAACATGTCGCTGTGGACCAAGATCATCACGCTGTGCACCGGGCTCGTCCGGGTCCGGGGTGACCCGTGCGTGTTCTTTGCCCCTATGGACCCATACCAGGAGGGGTCGCTGGCGCACGACATGCTCAACTATGTGTCGCGCGGGACCCTCTACCGCGGGGAGGAGGCACTAGCGCAGGGGCGACAGAAGCGGATGTGGAGGGCGCTGGCGGCGCACACCGCATGGGAGGAGTGGGTGTGGACGCCGGGGTGCATGGGCATCACGGTGCCGGCGTTCAAGCGCTTCCACACGGGGTGGCAGGCGCTACGGCGGCTCGAGATCCGGGGGCTATGCTTCTCGAGAGAGGCGGGTCAAGGCAGCGGGGGCGTGTACACGGAGGAGCAGGCAGAGGGCTCGATCGAGTGCCTGGGAGGGCTGGAGGAGGTGGTACTGAGGGGCTCGGCGATGCGGGTCCTGCGGTGGGTCCCGCACGGGCGACTAACGGCGCTGAGCGTCGAGGTCGCCGTGGGCGGGGAGTCGGGGAAGCTCCGGCCGGAGCTGCAGGAGCTGTGGGCGTGGCTGGCGCCAGAGGCAGCAGCAGAGGGCGGGTCGAGGCTGCGGAGCTTCGCAATCACAACCAAGAGCTACCACGCAGCATACATGGAGAGGTGGCTGCCAAAGACACTCTCCTTCCTCCCCGGTCTCGACAGCCTCGGCGTGTCGCTGAGCTACGTGTACGGCAGGTCCAGGCACCAGATCGTTCTCAACGGCGAGGACTCCATGGCGGCCATGCCGCCGTGGCAGGCTGCGTTCCCGCCTGGACTGAAGCTGCGGAGGCTGGTGTTCTTTTGCCCGGGGTTCTCGCACAACCGGTTTCTGGCCGGTGTGCTGCAGGATCATGGGGTGTGGCCGGCGCTGCGGGAGGTGGAGTATTGCCATAGTGCGGCGCTGGCGGAGGTGGAGGGTGGGGGCGTTGTGGATGCGGCGGGGAGCGGGCGGAAGGGGGCCGTGGTGGAGGGGGAGCTGAGGATGGAGTTGGGGAGGAGGGGATTACGGGTTGTTGGCGGGATGGGAGCCGGGGACGAGGACGGGGGCGGGGATGGGGACGGGGATGGGGACGGGGGTGAGGGTGAGGCACTAGTTAAACCGGTGGATGCGCATGTTGAGGTTGGAAGAGTCTATGTAAGGAAGATTGCATGGCTGTGAGGTTTTTTGTATTTATATTTATTATTTATTTGATTATTATCTTGTATATAGATGCCTGTTTCACGTTGGTTATTCCTATTCCTCTTGTCCTATTTGAATCCGCTCTGCTCTTATTTCCTTCTATCAGCATGAAGTTAGTTGTCTGCCAGTACATACATATATTAGCCCCTCCCATCCTACCACTATCACTATAACATGCAGCAGTAAGTACAATGGCCAAAGAACAATAACCCCCATAAACCCGCCGAGAGAAGCGGCAGAGTAAATACACCGTCCCTATCCCTCCCACCGCATTACCACAAGGCAGGCAAGGCAAGGGTATACAACACCAGCCCGCAAAAAGATACAACCCGCGAACTCACAAAGAACAAAAAAAGAAAAAAAAGGGAAGCCCACACTCACTCACTCCCACTCCCACTCCCACTCCCCTCATCGTCATCGTCATCGTCATCGTCATCATCCTCCGCATGCCCCAACGCCGCCAGCACCAGCCTCGCCCTCTCGACGCCGGCCCTCTGCAGCTGCACATCGACCCTCTCGCCATCGCGCCCGACCGTGTCCGCGCCGCGCTTGACAACGTCGTTTGCAGCGGCGAGCAGGCGGTCGCGCGCGCCCGCGCCCTGCAAGCCCGCAACGTAGCCGGCGAGCGCGTCGCCGTGCGTGGCCGGGATCAGCGCGGGGTCCAGCGCGTGCCGCAGGATCCAGTTCTGCTTGGCCTTCTCGAACTTCCAGGCCGCGCGGTGGTCGTGGTGCGTGCGCAGGTAGGTTAGGTGCGATAGGGTGTTGGTGGTGGGGGCTGTCTTGCGCTTCTTGGAGGCCGCGGGCGGGGGTGGGTTCGCTTTTGATGTGGTGGTGGTGGCGGTGGTGGTGGTGGTGGTTGTGTCTTTCCCGCCAGCCGCCGGCGCATCATCGTCGTCGTCGTGGTCGCTAAACTTTTTCCTCTTTCCCGTGGACTCGAACTTGTACTTTACCTGCCCCTGCCCCTGCCCCTGCCCCTGCCCCTGCTGCTCTCCCGTGTCTTTCTTCTTCCCTCTCTCCGTAGGTGTGGGGGGGTCGTCGAAGCCGGCGGGCAGCTCGTTGACGGGGTAGTTTGCGAGGTGCTGCTGGTACGAGTCGTAGTGCGCGAAGGGGTCGTGGTTCTGGTAGAGCGTCTTTATGGAGTCGCCGTCCGTGGCCTTGGTGTCGGAGGTGAAGGTGACGGACTTGCGGAGCGAGCTGGTGCTGGCGGCGGTGCGGAGGAGGGATTTTGTTGTGGGGGGGTTCTTTGGCGTCGTGGGGGGGTTCTTTGGCGTCGTGGGCTTGTCTTTGTCTTTGTCCGGCTCTGCCTCTGCCTCTGCCTCTGCCTTTGTCCCTTTCTCTTTCTCCTTCTCCTTCTCTGCCTCTTTGCGCTCCTTCTTCCCCTTCTTCTTCTTCTTCCGCTCCTTCCTGGCCTCCTCGCCCTCCTCTTCTGGAGCTTTCCCCCCCTTCTCCCTCTTCTTCTTCTTCTTCTTCCCCCTACCCTCCCCTCCCCTCCCCTCCCCCGCCGCCACCACCCCCGGGTCCTTCACCTCCGGGTTCTGCGGCGGCGGCGGCGGCGGCGGCGGCGCCTCTCCTGCTACTGCTTCCACCGACTTTAGCTTCAAGCCCACCCTCTTCCACGCCGGCACGTGCACTGCGACGGTTGTTGACATTGCGGTGTGGTGTGTGGATGTGGATGTGGGTGTGGTGTTTTTGGTTGGGGACGCGAAAAAATTCGGTATTGGTGAGAGAGAGGTGATGGGACGTGGGGTACGCTGTGCTGCGGAGGGCTGAGACTGGGGTAGGGATCGGTGTCGGTATTGGTGTCGGTATCGAGAGGGGGGAAGAGTTCGGTATAGGGAAAAAAGTGATGTAATGTAACAAGTATAAGTGGGCGGTGATGCGTCATGGAAATCACTCGAGGAGAAAGTGAGTGTGAGTGAGTCATGCTGCATCACTCGTCGTCTGACAATTAATTCGGTAGACCGTGGCTGTGTCAATTTCCCTTCCCCCCCTGGCGAGTATCCGCAGTTGGTGATCAGCCACAGACAGGTGCGAATATTGTATCTGGTAACTGTGCCCATCTGTCTGCACTTGCAATTGTGCAGTTAGTTAGTTAATCACCCGTAGTACTTTTCACCAACAGTTCCTCCTACTATTGTACGTGCATCATCATCGGCACCAGAATCAAACACAAAACGGGTCCTAACCAGAACAGAGCTACCCCCGCCATAGTATAGTGTGGTGTGGCGCGGCTCTTCTATCAGCGGTTGATGGCTAATGTACATGTAGTTGGTTAGTACTAAGGTTGGCAGGATTCGTCTTTCCAGGCGTCTAGCCCGTCCATCTCAGGAGTTGCGGATACGGGAGGATATTGCTGGCTGGTACTCTATACGACATTGAGTCTATCCAGGCCAGGTCAAGTGCAGAGCCCCACTACCCCACTAATATAATCCCCTCCCCTCCCCATTCTATGTTATGTCACGGCGCCCACAACCCCCAACCGCGCAGAACAAACAACTCTCCCACACGAATGGAGCGGCTGACATGGTCGAGTGCCCCCGGAAGGACACTAGTACTCATCCACTTCCGACTTCTACGCAGGGCGTACGCTCCGAACCCCAAACCCTACTTCCGTATATGGCCGGACACCTAGGACCAGAGAACCCCGGGCGTCCAGTGTGCGAAGCAAATGCCTCGAGGTGACACGAGGTATACCCTCCAACGAGGCCAATGTACCTTGATACATGGCATATTCCCAATATGTACTCTCCAGACTGCCAGAATACAGGCACCCGTATAATACATCCCGGATGACCGAACCAGACAAGGACTACCGAAGATCTACTGCTAAGGCTTTCCTCGGGGAGCATCGAGACAACTCGAGGTATAGGTGATCTCCTCAGAGGGAGAGGTAGCCCGATACACCCCGTCCCCACACTGCGCGTGTCAATGTTTCCGCCGACCAGAGCCCCCACAGCTAAACCCTTCATTGGCTTGGGCAATCGTATCTACCATTCCAAAGCCTATAGAACAGACCACGCGAACACAAGCACAATGGTGCACGTGTGTAGCCGCCGAGACATGCTCACTGAGTGTTCTACAGCCAGCTCTTGGCTTGCAACAGGAGCCCCCCCCCCAAGCAGGGTAGTGCGCCGTGCAGATACCTGCGCATGTCTCGGCCTGCCACTATCAACTTCTCACGAATGGCATAGGATACCCTCCCCTATATGTAGTTAGCTCATTGCGCCTATATATACATCCTCGGGGGAGGCAGATAACTGGACAGCAAAAATTTATCACTAGTTCTAGTTCACCCATTGGTAGGTAGTGATGGGCACGGATAAGTTACTTATCTCGAGATACTTGGTAGCTTTTGGCAAAGACAAGACAAGACAAGACCTAAGGGACAGCGCTGCGGCGCGAGACAGGGACACAATTTGATATTACAAACGAGGGTTAGGGTTTGGCAACTGACCGCAATGTCGGAGCTTTGGAGTCTCGAGAAAGACTGGGCTGGATTTTCGAAAGAAAAAAAGGATACAAGACAAGACAAGACAAGACAGACCTGTCCAAGCCTCGTACGTCTTGTGTCTATACTATGTACATACATGTAACCCGTGGGGGCCCCGCCTCCAAAAACAAAAAAAGAGCCCTTATTATCTAATTTCTGCCCCGAGTACGTACGTACATACATGTAAGAATATCTACAAAAGTACAGGCCTCCGGCCATATTCTAGATCCCTCCAGGTGCACATAATATTAGTACGTTACGTACTTACATGTATGTACGCACCCGCACCCGGCAACCAACCACCTCGGCGCGGGAACAATCATTGACCCAGCAGGGGAAAGCTTGGCGTTGACACGCGCACACATATAAAATGTTGGGACGAGGAAAAGGGGCCCTGCGTTAGATGCTGTCGCGTTCTTGTTGGTAGGGGCCCTTGGTTTTGGGCCAATGTTTTTGCCCCTTCTAGACGTCTAAGAGAGGTCGGCATTGGCAATATCAAGACCGAGAAGATGGGATATATTAGCTATTCCTGGGCTGCTGAGACTTCAGGAGTTCCTGCTTCGGTGGCGGAAACCCGCAAAGGCAACGGGCTCACTATTTTTTTTTTTTTTTTTTTAAATCAGTTGTATTTGTTTAAGGTACAAAACATTGCGTGCAGTATAAACTATGGCATAAAAGACCTCTGTGCTCCTTCGACTCGCTATCCCCTTAATGAAATAAAAGCAGCAGACCCAAACACCTACAAAGGAGAATGACATAGGAAAGTTGTTGTTGGCCGGAGCCGGTGCCCTTAGGGTGGGACTTCTTAAGATGCGTAGATGGGGTTGAAAGGGACCCCGAGGATTTGAGACTCGCTGGTGCTGGCTGAGCTTAGTGAGGAGAGGATGACCCTGTGAGGGTGGTGATAGTGTGTCTGTGTTGGGGAAGTTGATCTTTCGGCTGCGATGAAGCTTCACAGGATGATGGTGAGGTCCTGGTTATCCCATGCCTCATTGAGTGATTGGATATTGTGGATGTCCTCCGTTCTGTATTTATCTAGAGCGGGGCATCTAAGGATGGTGTGGGATGGGGTTTCCTCTTCGAGGCCGCATTTTGGGCATTCGGGGGGAAGGTGGGCGTTGATCCAGGATCTTTGACCACGCAGGTAGCTTTTGCCAGCTCTCATTTGGTGGATGCGAGAGGCTATGAACTTGTGGAGGTGGGTAAAGGTTGGGGGTGTGAGGGTGATGGGGTGGGGGTAGTATTGTGGTGGTGGGAAGTGGAAGTTCCAGTTGGCTATGAGTTGGGTTTTGGCGTTAGGGCATCTTATGTGGTGGGGCGCGCCTTCTTCTATGAGGCGTATGAGTGAGCAGAGTTGTTCGATTGGGAGGTGGGTGACTCCTTTCCGGGCATTTGAGTTCCACTTTTTAGGTGGGTTGGGCCGGCCTTTGAGGAGGGCGGAGTGGGAGTATGAGCGGTTTGGTGAGGAGGTGGGGAATGATACTGCTGTCCTTCCTGTGACTGGGTTCAGGAGGGGGGGTGCTTGTAGTATCTTGGATTCGTATTTACACTTGAGGTAGTGGAGGTAGAGGCTCTAGGGGAGCATGCTTCTGCCCAGAGAGCATGCGGTTGGTTCTTGCAAGCACCCGGTGGTCCAACGGAGGACGGAGTTAGAAGGTGTTCATGGGTTTGATTGCAGAAGTGGGGGTGAGGACCGCAGCTCCGTAAGTGGCATGGGTCGGATTGCAGTAGAGGCGATTTTCCTGCAGTTAGCTGAGGATAGGCCTTTGCGGCTGAGGAGAATCTTTGGGTGATGCCGAAGGAGGCTCTTGCGTACTGAAGTCTCACTCAGAAAGTGTTCGTTGGGGTTGAAGGAGGAGAGCCAGAATCCAATCCATTTGACGCAGTCTGACAGGTTGGATGGTTTGGTTTCCTATGGTGATGGGGAGGAGGCAGATGGGGTCCCTGTCTTTGGGGGTCCTCCAGTCGCTAGGCTTCGGTTTTGGGTGTCGAAAGTAAATGTTGCGGGGTTGTGCCAGTTGTGCTAGCTTGTTGTAGGGGTTGGTAAGGACTGTGATGTTGTTTTTGGAAGGGCGGACCCGACCGTGATGGCGGTCGTCTACGTATGAGAGGAGATCCTGGGTGGGGGTCATGGTGGTGAAGGAAGTTGATGTAGATGAGGAAGAGGAGGGGGGAGATGGGGGAGCCCTGGGGGACTCCTACTTGTATGCTGGCGGGTGATTTGGGTGATCCTTTGTAGAGGAGGGTGATGAACCTGTCTGACATGAAGGAGATGACCCAGTTGGTGATGTAGGGGGGGACGTGGCCTTTGTGAAGGGTTTACGGGCGTTGGTTTGAGCTGCGTGATCGAAGCCGCCTTTGGCGTCTAAGAGGGTGGAGACCTTGAGCTTTGCTAGTTGCATGGCTCTGCGTTAGATTGATTAGAGTGGTGGCGGCGTCCGATGTTGAGAGTCCTGCCACTGAGCGCATTGGTGAGGTGGATTAGGCGGTGCTTCTGGCGATGGTGGCGGCGGGTGGTGACAATCTTCTCCAATATTTTGGAGAGTTTGTAGAATACTATATTCGGTATCGCTTGAGGACGCGTAGTCTGGTTTGTTGGGTTTGGCTAATATAGGCGCTTTTGAGGCGAGGGTGGTAGCCGTGGGTGAGTAGTTGGTTAAGGAGGTTGGTAATGAGGAGGGTTAGCCCTATGGACCCTTTCCATATAGGGTAGGGATGGTGTCGGGCGCAGGGCGGAGAGGTTGGAGGTGGGGCTCAGGCGGAGTGGGACCTCAGGGTGATGGGGGGCGTCGGTGTAGTGGAAGGGTTGTGGGGTGCTTCTTCTTGTCTGGGGAAGAAAGGCGTTGATGAGGTTTTGGTTGAGGAGTGCTGGTGTGGGGGAGTTGGGGAGAGAGTATCTTGTCCTCCGTCCTTGAAGCCATTTTTCTTCAGTTTCCATACATCGCTGGTTTGTCATTTGCTACAAAGTTGTTCCAGTGTTGTTGTTTGGCGGCTTTTATGGCGTTAGTAAGCGTTCTGGGATTTCATTTGAAGGGCTTTTCCTTTTCGGTGAGCTACGTGTACTTGAGTGGAATATTTTCCGGAGTTGGGAGATGTTCGGGTTCCACCATGCTTTAGACCATTTGGATATGGTTTTAAGTGGTGTGTGTGCTTTTATGGTGTTTGTTATGGTGGTGAGGTTTTTATCAAACCAGTCGTCGATGGATGCTGGTAGTGGGCATTTGTCGATGGTGATGGATTGAAGGTGAGGGGTCAGGGTTTCCCAGTTGGTGAGTTTCCAATTGTGGGTTTGGAAGGCTGACGTGTCTGATAGGGGGATGTGCATGGATATGGCGATGGCCCTGTGATCGGAGCCGGTGGCGTGTGTTAGGGGGAGCCATTTTCTTATTAGGGTAGAGGCTTGGGTGTTAGCGAAGGCGAGGTCGATCACCCCGTGTCTTTTGTTTTGGTCCGGGGATATTCTGGTGAAGGTCCCCGGGGTGTTTAGGAGGGTGAAGCCGCGGGCTGTAGCTGTGTTAAAGTAAGGGGATGAGAGTGAGAGTTCTCTGTTTTTAAAGGAGCGTGAGGGGTCTGCTGAGGGGTGGTGGATGTTGAAGTCTCCTAAGGTGATTGAGGGGTTGTTGGACCTTGTGAAGATTATGCAGGGGGGGAGAGAGCGTGTGTGTGACTGGAGTTGTCGGTTATAGACGGAGGTGACTATGACTGTTCTGAAGCTTTTGTTTCCGGTGTTGCAGTACAGTGCGACTTGTATGAGGTCGCCTCGGTGGGAGGGTGATGGAAGGAAAGAGTTCCTGTCAAGGAGGTTGTTGTTTATGTATATACATGTTGAGATCTTATCGGTCTTTGCGGTGGGTGTAGGCGCGACTAATGTGAAGGAAGGGACTGTGAGGGGTTTTCTGTTATGGAGGGGGGGTTCTTGGACACAGACTATGTGTGAGGACTGTGTCGTTGGGATGGAAAAAAGTGAGATTAGCACATTGTTACTGGAGGCACAATTGTGTTGGATGATGCGTAGGAAGGAGTTAGTATGGTTGTCCGCCATATTTACAAGAGGTTGTGGGGGGGGTTGCTGGGGCCCTCTGGGGCGTCTTGCATGACTGTCTCCTGTGAGGGCGTGAGGTTGGGCTGGTGGTGGTGGGGAGGTGTTCTTTTGTCTGTTGGGCTTGGATGATGGGCAGGGGCCGGGGCAGTTACGTGAGGTGGCTTGGTGGCCTCCTCCCAGTTGAATCTGTGGCGGGAGTGAATCGCAGCATCTCAGGGCCGAACCACCTTCCTGTGCAGGTGGGGACGGGGCATGAGTGCTGGTTTCGTGTGTGTTCTTTGGCAGACTGGGCAGGTTGGGGTTTTCTGTCTGCAGCCTTGGGTGGCGTGGCGTGGCGGTAGCAGTTCTTGCATTGGGTTGTGGGGTGGCGGACCACATGATTGTGCATTCCTGGCGCGGAGAGGAGGCGGATGGAGTTGCGATTTGGTGGCGTCCTCAGGAGACTGTGATTACGATTGAGGAGGTTCTTCGTTGGTTCTTGGTGTTGTCGTCCTTGTTGTTGAGAAGCGGCAGGCGAAGGGGTGATTCCTGTTGCGAGTTGGGACGATTTCTGGGAAGTTTTTGTCGAGAGTTGATTTGTCTGCGAGGGTGAAGAGGGCGCCGTGGATGGCGATGTCGGCGTTCGTGGGGGCGGAAGGTTTTGTAGGGTTCTCTGGGCGAGCTTTTGGTTGGCAGGGTGGTCGTTGCCGAACCAATGGGAGTAGGTGGAGGAGGACGGTGTGGTGGGGACTGAGATGGTGCCTTTGGGGTTTATGGTGACTGAGAGGCTGTGACTGGGTGGATCTGCTTGTTCTAGGAGTTGGGCGAGGTGGACGGATAATTGCGTGATGCCAGTTGAGGATGGCAGTGGGGTGGTCCTGGAGGAGTAGAAGCGTCGTTAGGCGGCAGGGAGGGGTTTTCGGCGTCCTGGGTGCTTGGGCCCTGTCTTTGCTCTTTCTTGTTCTTCTTCTTAGCGGTCTCCATGTTGGAGGTTCTTTCGGCTTGGAGGTATGACTTTTGGTCGGTGATGATTGGGGGAGGTCTGGGTTCTCGTCTGGAGGACTGGGGCTGCTGGGGCTTAGGGGCGGCAGGAGGTGGTGGTGGGGGATGGGGGTCTGGCCGTGGTGATGGCATTCGATCCTGTGAGTCTGTTTGTGGTTTCGGGGGGGGTGGGGCTGGATTTCAGCTCTTGGAGGTCTTTTGTGATCATGTCGATGGACTGAGTGTTGCAGCGATCTCTCCGGTCATGATGGTGCATTGTTTGACCAAACCCATGAGGATGGTGATGATGGCGGGCGTGTATACCGTTATCGAAGACTTTGATAGCGAGGTCTGAGATGGGGTGGCGTGGTTGATGCGGGTTATTTCAGCATCCACCAGGCCAAGCTGGAGGGTGTTGAGGGCTGCGGTGATCTCGGGGGATGGGGGGGGCATGGTTGCTAGGGGGGTGGTGATGGTTGAAGCCTAAGTGTTAAAGACTTTTGGCCTTGTGTAACGTGGTTGCTTTATAGATTTTGGAGGTTAATTTCAGAAATTGTAGGAATAGCGCAACGGGCTCACTAGTGACTAGCTATGTATATATGCCACGCCTCGAATAGCAAGTCCTGGATTCTGCGGGTCTTAATAGCCCAAGGGATACTACATGTAGCTTTATAGGGCCCGGGGACCAAAGAACTACATATGAAGGAGAGTATAATCGCACGGACAGGACCAGAGTGCGAGTGTGTGTTCGTCACATACATATGTACCTACATACATAGGATAGGGAAGTAGCGGTCCAGAACCTACTCGGGGCAGGTAAATAGTACCGGACAATGCTGCAAGTTTTGTCTCTGGGATTTTTTTACAGTAATTCTCGATCTCGCCTAGTACGCGCACCCATTAGTGAACCAAAAACCTTTATTGTAGGAGGGGGGGGGGGGGGGGGGTGAGGTGCTCAGCTGTACATGATCGACAGTGGGGATAGCTATCGAAGAGCTAGAGCCGCATAGATTACTTGCACATTATTAACCTATTATAAGTGTGTCGATGGTAATACTAGCGCGCTAGTATCCCTTGGTCTGTCAATGAAATGCCCCTCCCAGAAAAACAAATAATTCCCCCATTATCTCTCGGGCGTATGAGACATTGGAGAATCTCTCATGCGTAAACCTGCGAACCTTATGGCACATTGGTTGAAAGAGATTCTCCAATGTCTTATACGTCCAGGACATAGGGGGGCCAATCGACAGACGAGGCCGGGGATAGTACAGCCTGTGGTAGAATTATTGTAGAAACGGGGGCCTAAAAACAGGGTTTAGGTGGCTGGCCCATGCCAGCCAATAGAACTCTTGCCACACTTCTACAGCCTCTGGTAGAATTATTGTAGAAACAGGGGTCTAAAGACAGGGTTTAGGTAGCTGGCCAATAGAACTCTTGTCACACTTCTACCAGTGGCTGTACAATCATCCTACCAGAGACTGTACTGTACCGCGGAACTCTAGTTAGGCTTATACTGTGAGTGGTCTGGGGTCTTTGTCCAGGCTAGCTGAACGATGCAACTGGCGGCTTGTGGGATCGATCATGTAGCCTGGCTGAGAGAGTCGAGTGAGCGGCTGTGAACCAAGACGTAATGATATAGCTACAATACTAAAAGGAGGGAGGGAGGCAATTACCGTATTATTCCACTGGAAGAGACCAGTGGCAACCACTCTTTTCACCGCGTAAGCCACAAAAACTAGCGTTCATTTGAGGTGGCTTACGCCGTAATTTTGCCCGTATCCGTCAGGAGAGACCGGTCTCTTCTGACGGAATTCTACGGTATATGGACTCACTACAGTATTGGTACAGCATTATTATTGCTATATGCTGATTTAATTTCGGACAAGTTACTTAGTAGAGTAAAGATCGACTTCTATAATAATACCAATAATTATCAACCGTCCGACTGATCATGACTGGTAGGAGATTGTCTACAGCAACAACGAGAAGAAAGTGCTCTTTTTCCCCCTCTCATATCCAGCTGGCAGATTTCGGGCCAGTCTCAGGACCAGAGATATTCATTCTTATTCGGGCCAGGATCGAGCTAGACCTTAATTAAGAGGGCCCGTGATGATCGACACCGGGTCACCGTCAATGATTACTAGTATTGTTTAGAAAGGGATGATAAAAATGCGCACTTTCGATATGATCATTCCATACTGTACGAGCGCATCATCATGAGTAGCTCTCGATCCAGCTCGATGACTCCGGTGGGAGGGCCGCGGGTGATTTAAGAGGTTGGGACAATTAAGGGCCCGTTCGGACAACCTTAGATTATTTCTTTGGATTATTGGGCAGATTGGATTACCAGAAAGCGAAAATGATAATCATAATAATCATAATCAACGGATAATCTAAACGTCCAGATAACTTTGAAATAGGATTAGGCTTTCGTGTTGTGGGTTCCAAATGCAATTGCACGATCGAACAGCCTAGGTTATATATTGTGATAATCCAAAAGTCGATAATCCATTGGATAATTATCACCAATAATCTAGATTATTTGGTTGTCCGAACGGGCCCTTAGAATACTGGGAGGGATTAACTTGCATTCGATTCTACCCTCAAGATCGATACGTCGCTCGATCCAATTCAACAAACTAATAGAAGTTTCGTGAATTAGAAGTCGACAATCACTTACCAAGTTTTTTTTCTAGCTCGGCCGTCGAGTGCCGGGGCCCAGCAGACCACTCATTACTACTGCGCTGTTGACCTCTCGGACACAAGTCTGTTTCGGGGTGAATGAGTATGAGGGATATGGAGTTCATAGGCGGATGGGGGAAAAAAGAAAGAAAGAGCTAGATTAGAAGATGCTGACATATGGGCCATGGGGCTAAACGCGCTCCGTTACCCGCTGCTAGCTGTGAATGATCCTGTAGGATCAAATCAAGTTTTCTTCCCTATTACCCCGGCCTATAAGCTTCTGTAACGATGGCAAAGGGCACTTTGGGGCAGGTTATTACGTGTAGATCATGTAGAGAAAACTCTACTCCTGTGCATGTATCCGCCCCTTCTCCGCTATGTTTGGACTGCTGATTGGTAGATAAAGGGGATCAGCTATATACTTGGCTAATGGACTCATGGAAACGCCATGCAGTAGATGATATGTGCGTGTGTTATTAGTTGATTCGCTATCCCCTGGACGCTGGGTCCATTCTATAAACCATTTTATGCGAAGGTAGCGCTGGTCTATCTTCTTGACATTTCAAGGCAGGCCAGCAGCTAACCTAGTGCTGATCAGTATTGCAGAACTACATGTACATGTGACTAAACCTACATATACTTATGTATGAAGCCTAACTAATATGTTTCAGCCTTTTCCTCTCCAGTAGTGCGTCAAGGTTGTTTCTATGATCTGACGTCTATATATTATGTATACACATTATAATTTGGGAATGTCTTATTCCTCCAGCTAGCATTTTACTCAATAATACATGTATATCATGTGTTCTTATATACATATACACCCCAAACATGCAAGTTTATTGCATGTATGATCTAAGCTGAAGAATTGCACCCAAAGCTACAAAACTTAACTCCTACTGATTGCTGCGTCTAAAAAAACACTTGCTTCACGGATCCGAGGTGCTTTTCAGCTGTGTGGCCTCTGGATGAAAAAGTTTCACAAGATGGCATAAAAGAAAAGCTACGACGTGTCAAAGGCCTGAGATTATGCATATGGGACACCTACTCTCCTACGGAATTGGATTCATTCAAACACTTACAAAGCCTAGAAAACCCTCCATATATGACTTTATAATTTAGGGATGACGCAGTGTCGAATCGCGGGATGGCAATTTACAGTCCGGGACATAACTACATGTAAATAGTTGCAAGAGATGTTCCGGATTTCAAGCCTGGATATATACCCTGGCACGAGAACTATTTTATCCAACGCATCCAAACTTGAATTTCGTAAACCTAGTTAAACGTTCATAAACTAACTAAAGTAAAAATAAATTGAATGGTAGTAGAAGAAACAGACAGAGACTCTTGACATATATAACGAAAGAATGGATGTCGTCTTCTGGGGGGTACATAATTTCATGAATCATAATTAGTCGCTTAAAAAATTCAAATTACTCAATCGCCTTTAGTTTCGGTTGGGGCTAGCTCCAGAGATCGTTTCGAATGGCTCCTTCCTCTCTTCCGATGTGCTTTCGTTCAATGGGCCCCCGCCCAGTACCTATATATTGTGTGAGTGGATTTCATACGGCTGGGGCAAGCTGAAGGTGGTGTGAAACTTACAACAGGTTCCGCTGACTCCCCAGCCGGCCCTGGCCCATCAGCAACCTCTTTATCATCGGTAGCACCGAAAACAAAAGGTCTCTCTTCGTAAGTATGTACATGAGGCTGGTATCTTACTGGCCCTATGAAGCTGAGATGGCTCCTTCTTGACGCTCCGGGGACGGTACTTTCTATCACCTTAGGGGCGATGAACAGGTAAGGACGATGGGATCCTGTAGTATCTGTCCCATTTTGAGGCTTCTCTGATTTTTCCTGCGCCAACTCTCTCCGCACTTCTTTTGCCTCCCCGATGTAGGGGATGTCGTCTAATCTTCCAATCCAATCATCCCGATTACCACACTTTTCTTCATCCAACATTCTGTATAGTTGCACGGCCTGGAGAGCTGTGGCCCGCAAGGTGAACCGGGACACTTTACCGCTATTTCGGTGGGCGGGTCTGACGCATCTCGTTAAAGACAGGGCTACGAAAAGGAAAGCCCAGATAGCTGGTACGCTAACCAAAACCCTGAGCGAGAGTGTTTTGACTTTGGTGCTACTGATCACAAAGCGTCCAATGCCATTTCTCGGTGTACCGGTGGAGTCGTAAGCTCGATTTCTAATCCCCAAACTAAGATCTCCTGACATAGTAGCATCTCTCAAAACGTCCTGTGTTGCAACATAGGCCCCGAGGATAAGACGTTCGAAGTCTACAATATGTGAGGCCGACTGTGCGTCAAGTTGCCCTAAAGAGCTGGCTGCTGAGTCCGAGAGAAGCGCAGGGCCAAGTGCCATACCAATAGTAAATGTCATAGGGAGAGTGAAGCGGCTAGTGAAGAAGTCTTTTAGAATAACATCTGGAATGTCCACGCCAAGTTGGTCTAGGTTCCGGAGATTTCTCGTTTTTCCTTTGTAGGACCATTCATCCTTTTGCCAGCAAGAGAGGGTTGGGCGTCCTCTGGCAACCCGATAACCTGTAGGCGTAGATCCGGGGATTGGCTCTGTGCGGTACCATTCATCAGTTGATTGAGTGTAACTGTATCGGCCGGCGGTATCTGGGATGACTGTATATGACAAGTTTGCTCCAACCTCGGGGTTACTGTATTGGCCTTCAATGTCAAATGCTCTATCGTCTGGCATAACTATTCTTCCGCCAACGGATGCGCCCGTGTCAAGTGCTACCAAGAACGCGTATGGCAGGCCGTATACTTCGTATGTATCCCACTGATCAGATTCGGGGTCTGTAGTAATATATGCCGAATAATTAAAGACACAGCCCCCCGTGGTATGCACCTTGAAGTCCAGAGCATCTCTGAGCTGCAATCCAAAATCCACGCCGCTTACACTGAACTCGTATGAGGATATTCCAGATCTAGTGACTCTTTCGCGCAGTTGTTTTTTCGCATACTCCACCACTCCTACAGCCCTCTGAGCTGCTGGTGCTGTGACTTTCTGTGCCATCAGGGATTGTGAATAATTGCCAATCTCGGGTACCGCAAAGAAAACGCTTTGAGGGTTCGCTGGGGCAACGTTACCCATCTCGAGGTTGGCTGGGACGACGATACCGGCAAAGATTCCACCAACTACCAGTATAAAAGCAATCAACATCATGATACCATCGTAAAGTCCTGCCCGTTTGTCCAGTCTGAAAATCAGCCTAAAATGCTTGAAAAGTAACATCAAGGCGGTATATGGATCGCTAGAATTCCATATTGCTACCAGGGCGATATATCTGTTTGCTTTTCGTTGGCGGACCTCGAGTAATTCGGCGGAATTCCGATAGTAGTCGTTGAAATCTTTGTCCTTCTTTGCTTGTATCGGGTTGTTATTCTCCGGCTCCGCTGACATAGATTTACGGGTAGCCCCCCGGCTCTCTTCTGTGGGATAAAACACGAGGGCCCAGTAGGTAGCAAACTGCCAGAGGAACCCAAAGATTGCAGTTATAAGAAGTGCATATCCAGCAGTTAAGTAGAAGGACTGGCGATCTGTAAGAGCTATCCCGCGGTAACCACCTTGGATAGAGGGCATTATGAAGAGTTTGCGCAATAGGTATGTACTTTCAAGTGGATCCGAAAAGAGCTCGGCGCCCTCGGGCTTTGAGGATATCTGCATCGTGATGGATGATACGTGCGCAGTGCTCCTAGAATATCAGTTCGTTAGGTACAGAGATTTTAAGGGAGACTTTCGAAGGTACTTCATCAACATACCTAGGCTAATATTTAGGAAATTTTCGGGTGGGTTCTTACTAGGAGGGAAAGGCCGAACTGTGGACCTTTTGAGCAAAGCTGCTAGCTATAAAATTTACAATGGGTGCGGAGTATGCAGCCCTTTCCCCTCCTATTGATATTGTAGATCATATATAATATGCACCCTTCATTTGATCCACGGAGGGCAGAGACATCTAAGGTTTCTAGGATTAGTGTGATAGATGCGCCCTCACCCGGTTCATACACTCACTGGTGAATTTCATGGCGCATAACAATTATTTGACCCACCACCTCAACTAGACTGTCTAGATACACTAGTTGCCAACTCACATGCCTATCAATCCATCAATTTAGCTATCGGAAGTCAGGTATTGGATCTTTAAGAAGATCGTCGATGACTGTTGGAGGAAAATGCGGGATTTTGAACTATTAGAGGCTGCGCGTGTGCACATTGATTCTCATTGACCTGAGACACCAGGTGATTGCGCACATGTGTGACATGGCTTAAACACTGTGTAGCATCTCGGCCAATGGTCACAAAATATACAGCTCCGCATCGGATTAATGACCATCAAAGAATTAGAGGCTATGCAAGCAATTACTTTCAAGACGAACAGCCTCTTTCCTTATTAGTATTTCGGTTTCAGTAGACCCACTAGGTGCTAGTGTGTACAGCATAGGTTAGACTAAACGCCTTGAAGATAGCATCACCTAATGACTGTTTATAATTTCTTCTTGACTACATGTAGGTAGAGATGAGCCCGGCCATTGCATGCCTTCGCAATTGACCAGTCGTGTGCAAGTACCGGTATTGTTGAGCGGATCGTACAAGCTGGTTACTAGGCAGACTGGGTTTGGTTAAGCTAGTCAAAATACCAGATATAATAAAACACTTATTCGCGTGGTGGAATCTGCAGATTTGGGACCCCAGCAAGTTTGGTGAGGTTAAAGTGCAATGGCCAATTGCAATGGAGATCTTGCAACAAGGAAATTTAGCCCCCTCCAGGCAACAACACCACAAAACCGTACCTGGGGTCCCGAATCTGCTTGTATCACCAGGTCAGGGGATAGAACTTTAGGTCTAGTATTAAGTGATCAATATATATATGTAGTCTTGTCTAACAAAAACCCACATTAGGGAGAATTATCTTGTAAAAATAAGAATATTTGCAAGAGCTGTAGGGTTTTTTAAATCTTGTGGGCCGCTGAAAATCAGTGGGGTTTGGACAACTATTTTGCATGTACTTAGACAGCATTGAAGTTGTTTAGACTATTCATACCCCAGCCTGATCTGAGGTCCTTGTTTAGAGGCTCTATTGCGTTATACGTACTTAGTAGTGACAAACTTTGGCGCCCCTTCCGTCGATCATGATACCGTATTATCTGAGAAAATTCGTTGCGAGACAGCAGGGGTATAGGCCAACCAGAGCCCACACTTAGACGTCAACCTGCACGTTTTAGTGTAAATAATCCTTGCTGCAGCGCAACGAATTTTCTCAGATAATACGGTATATATCACTAGATGGTACGTATACGGGCACGATTGCAAATACCAATATTATGTGATACCCATCCCCCCTCTTTTTTTTTTTTTTTCGGCCAACGAGGCCCATGCCCAAGGAAAACTGCGATCCGGTCTGTATGTGCCTCTAGCTTGGCCGCAGCAGGGATAATCAATCGATCATTCACGCCGCACAGCAGGACGGCGACCATCCCAGTAGAGCCTTACAATACAATGTACCTACAGATGTGACTAGCGATATCTATTTTATGTAGCCACTCTGAGTATTACGAGGAATGGGAGTGGGGCAGTCATTCTTCCGTTACATGGTCCCGTGGTCAAGGCATTTACTCGATCATGAAGTATTTCAACACATGTAGGTATGGTGCGGGAGGTAGTAGGCTACTTTGACAATCCTGTACCCACACACCACCCCAACCAACTCTTTCATCAGCTCTGGGAAACGAAACCAAGAGCCTCACCTTTAACTCAGAGTCAATCAGATTTACATTATGCTGAAATATTGCTGGTGTGAACAGGGCTAACAGCATCACCCTCCCGCCTCCAAAAACCCCGGAACGCACCCGCAGCCAGATCCTGAGGGTGCACTGTTTTAGCCGTCAAAACCCAAAACATCCTGTAGTAAGCCTACCAGGCTGCCTGGCAGTAGGTTTCATGGCAATTCACATCTTAACACTCATTGCCCTACCATTTAACATACGTACCAGGTGTTGAGGGTAAATACGAAGAATCTGATAAGGGAATCTTGCTGTGAAATAGGTGTGTTTATCTTATCAGATTCTCGGTATTTATAGTTAACCCCCAGTACACAATTTGAGTTTGTTATGTAGCTTTTCTATAGTTGGGCAACGACTGGGGGGGGGGGGGCCTAATTTCAATTACTAATCATTATCACTACTCTGTAGATTTACTTTATGTAGAGTAGCACGAATTAAGGCAGTGCTGATAACGACCCACCACCCGTAACGATCGGTCAGTGATGGGGCCCAGTCGAGAGCCCATGGGTTGTAAAAGGTAATGAATGACCTATAAAACTATGACGCGAATCATTGTCTATACTTTTTCAAGTTTTAGCACTACCGCAGAACCTCAGGAATAACGAATCGAACTAGACTAGAATATTAGGCTTCGGATTGGTCAAATGCCTGTTGAGCCTCAATCCGACAGAGCCAAAGCGTAACGTTTAGTCGTCTTGGCCAATAGGTAAGTGGGATTCCAGCCCAGTCCGATTCGTTATTCCCGAGATTCTGCGGTAGTACGATATCAAATATGACCTTGCAAAGACCCGGCCCCACAATACAGTATAAGACCTCCTGTGGTTACCAGCACTGTTATGATGATGGAGCAGGCCTTCCTTATTTCAATTATTCCGAGTCCGGGTATTATATTGAGAATTCCATGTTGAATAATGAATACTCGAAAAAGGAATATAAAGGCAAGAAAGTTATCGGCACTGCAGCACTGTCATTCTGACAGCTCATGTAAATGAACCCGCCCCACTTGTAGACTGTATAAGTCCTGGGCTCAGGCCGGGGCTGAGCGCGAGGGGAACTACATCTCGCTGTGGTGGAACTCAATATGCCGGATTCCATGCTGTCCCGTGTGATTTTCCCCGAGAATTCTATTTTTCTGTTGCACAGCTAGTTTGCTATCCTAGGTCCCTTCTATCCCAGACGAGATTTGGTGAATTTTGGCCATCTGGCACAGCAAGGTGCGACTGTGTGTAGGTACATGTATGTACTCTAGCGACTTAGCTCCTCGTACATCCCGGTACATTCATGTATGAAGCAGATACATGTAGTTGATGTGCGCGTGTGCATATCGAGATATTCCCATTGTATGTTGTTTTTATCTTCTTTGATTCCAAGCCAAGCTCATTGGTGGCATTTCATTGCTAGAATCTGATACACGTATGTATCGTAAATTTAGCACCATGTAGTGTGTGATAAGGCGTATGAGTAAACAGCTTCAATCTATTACTTACTTCAATAGGCCACACCTTTTTTTTTTTTTTTTAACTCATATCATTTCATTTCTAGGTACAAAATGTTGCGTGCAGTCGAAGACTATGGCATAAAAGACCTAACCCATATCGTAGTACAAACTGAACGTCCCCTGAAAACAAAAAGGAAGCACTGAAGAAAAGGAAGACAAAGGAAAGACAAAGGAAAGGATCCGGTTATGCGGAGACGAAGAGAAACGCGAATGAAGATACATAGGAGACCGCCGGTGGGCTAGCTTTTCCTCCGCTGGTTCCTGTGAGCCTGTGGCTCGGTGCCCAATACTAGGGCTTTGGTGGGGTGGGTGCCTTTGGGGCTGGTTTGGCTTTAGATGCTGGTGGATGAGAGAGAGGTGAGGGATGAGTATTCTAACCCTGAGAGGGGTGGGGAGGGTGGGTGTGAGGCTGGGAAGTTGGTTCTGGTGGCGGTGATGTAGGCTGCGAGGGCCAGTGAGAGGTGGAGGCTGTTACAGATCTCGTCGAGGGAGGTGGTGTTGGAGAAAAGGAGGGATCTTATGTCCTCTCTCGCCGGGCAGGTGAGGATAGCGTGGGTGGTGGTTTCTGGTTCTCAGTTGCAGCGCGGGCAGGTATCTGAGGCTATGATGTTGATCCAGGATTTATGTGCCCTCAGATAGCTTTTGGCCGTTCTGATTTGGTGGATCCTGGATTCGGTGAATTTGTGGAAGGTGGTGAAGATGGGGAGCTTCAGAGAGGGGGAGAAGTTGTAGTAGGGGGGTGGGGGGTAGGATGCCTCCCAGTGAGAGATGAGGAGTATCTTGGCTCTATTCAATAGGCCACACCTATTCAGTGTATATATATACCCATATCCACCAGGCACAATTGAACCCACATACATGTATGTACCTACATTATTCGACTACTATAGAGTAGCTAGATATAGAGTATATGATGAATTCTACCGGCCCTTCTTACCCTTTAGCCTTTGGCTACATAGCTGTCCATCCCAAACAAATTTGAGTAGACCTAGAATTTAACTAAGTAATCAGATCGACAAGTTATATATCCTTGTGGTTTGCATATCTACCCCTCTCCCAAAAGGGAATATGGGCTTTATGCGATTGCGTCAAACTTTACCAGAATCGGTTAGCGCGTCCTCCAGATGTCTTACATGCTGGCGTTCCTTTTTACCTGGACATGGATGTAACAGGCTCATGCATGTGGGGCTTGAGAAGATATAAGAGGACCGATTGGACCCGCTCATGTATAATAATGCTCTCTGTCAATGACAATGAGCCGAAGTGAGACATGCATGACAAGGCTAATGGATTAGGACAGGAAATCGTAGAAAATGTACTTCCTATTTGAGTTTTCGATGTTGTGTGTTCTTCTAGTTGCTGATTGGACGATTTTTCCTGGAAAAAAAAAACCAGAGAATGCTGTGGAGTACCTACTTAATTACATGTAGTTTTAACACGGGCTACGCTACTGATCTTAAGATCTTGTCTGCCTAATATTCCTACCGATACATAGAGTAGAGTACGTATCGAGCTAGTACTCTACATACATGTACTTACTGATAACCTGGATATATTTACGTAGTCCCAACGAAATCATTGGGCTAGTTAATTATAATAGGCGGGCATGCGATTAGATCGGGAGCCTTTATAATTTAGGGCCTTCACTTATAAATTTTTGTATCCTTTAGCATACATGTGCTCTGTTTTGCTTGCTGTAGACGGGGTGAGACATGCGCATGCGCAATAGGGTGGTAGTCTACCTACTTGGATGTTCTAATCCCAACCGGCTGAGTGACTTGAATGATCGCAGTTGGAACATGACGTATAGCAAGCAGGTAGCTATATAACGGCTGAAGTAGCTTTTTTGTTAAATTCCACGAGAAGCCCCCCTCTCTCTTGCTTGCATAGTATTCATCATTCAACTCCTTCCTCTTCTCCCTGAGCAGTATTTTACCATCACAAGCAAGAAGCATGTTTAAGTCACTATCTTTGTTTGCTCTGTTACTTGCCAGTGCCTCCTCAGTCGTTGGTCAGTACCGTGATATCAAGACTGTCTGCAAACAAACCCCCAAGCTGGGTCTCTTCGGTAAACTCCTCGATCAACGGCCTGAAATCTACGCCTTATACGTCGATAAAAGGGATTCCACCTTCTACCTACCCTCCGATGATGCCCTCAACGCATACTTTGCGGCTACAGGCAATATCTTCCGTCGGGCTACAGATGATATTGGCAAGGCATCTTACCAGTTGGTTAATTCCCAAACTAGCATCAACCAATTGTCGCAGCAGAGAACTACGTTATCGTCGGCCGACGGTAAAAACAAGATAGTATCCAACCCAACCACCCAAGTAAGAAGGAAGAGGCAATTGCAGGCTGGGAATGATACGGATACTACTGCGGGAGTTGTAATGTCAACGGGTTTGGGAACAAAATCGGAAATTCTCTTTGGAGACATCCACTGCACCCAAGGTCTCATCCAGGTCGTTGATACGTAAGTTTTATACTTCCCCGTTTAATAACAACCTTCATATGCTAATTCAGACCTTAGACTTTTTGATGTTCCAGTAGCATCGAGCGAAACGCTCAAGTACATGAATCTTACCAAATTTAATGATGGAGTAAGCGCTGCGGGTTACGCAAGCGCATATGACAGTGCGCCAAACATCACTATCTTTGCGCCCCAAGACTCGGCATTCAAAAACTCGACCATGGACGCTGAAACTGTTCAACTACACGTAGTTAACGAGGCCCTCTATACCCCTGACCTTGAAGATGGGACTATCATCGAGTCTTCATCAGGCGAGAAGCTCTACGTCACTGTTACGGATGATACATACTACATCAATTGTGTTAAAATTACACAAACTGATAGCATTATTTCTAATGGTGTGATCCATACTATGGAAGAGGTAAATACATGCTTACCCTCCTCCTGTTACCATAACACCTGCCTAACTTGACGTAAATTTAGATCATTAAACCTTTGTCTGCCCCACCATCTTGCTGGGTAAGCGCCACCGTCGAGCCAGTGCTGTTCACTGGTTCTGCACCAATGAACCAAGCCGGTAACATGCTGGCTGTTGTTGGTGCGATGATTGCCTTGTTTGCTTTCGCTCTCTAGTTTATTTTTTTCTGGCTAGATTTTGGATGCATTTATTTTTTTCATGTTGCATGTAGTTATGAGGAGATGTCTGGCCAAACGCCTTTTTCATCTGTAATGATAATTTTAAAGGATGAATGTTGTATGTGCGATAATCCCAAATGGTGCTGTGCCTTTTGTAGAAAGGGATGGCAATATGTCCCTTTTAGGGTAAATCCTAGTAGCCAGTGGGGTTAAAATAAGAATTACAAACTGGACCAACCACTACCCGGGACTTGATTGGTACATGCGCAGGCTAGGCGTGCGCACTCTTTTGGATCTTCCGGATTCATGCGAGCACATCCGAACCCTGTATGTGCATACATGTATGTACCCCCCAACATGCTCTGCCATAAAGTACTCTACTCTACTCTGGGTACAAGCCCAAATCGAAGGATCTTGGGCCTTTTTGTCCGCGCCTATCTCGTTCGCCTAATAGGGATCTGCCATGCCCCCCAATATGTTGATGTCGCCGAAGCGGCATGTGGGGTGTTGTCTCCCCACCATTTTTACTTTCTTCTGTGGGGAAAAATGCCGAAAACCGAGTTGGCCCTCTAGAAGCACATTGGTATCTATCACCTCACCATCGAAAGGCTAAGCCGATGCAAGGGTTCGGCCCAGCCCGTAATACGAGTCGATTTATATGTATACTTTTAAGCTGACTTCTTGGGGGACCCATCTAGATTAGATATAACATATTTGCTTTTATCTATATATCAAATGCCACATGCACGGTGGAGCACTTCACCCCCCCCCCTCTCCCCCGGACAGTACTGCTTCACAGGGCTGGCTGGGAGATCATCTCTCCCAGTGCCTACATACCGGAACTTTGGACAATCAATCAATTACCAACGATGTCCAGTGCTCTCGCTTCGATCCACCAACCATGGAAAAGTGCTTCTCCCCTCCTTGTACGAGCTAATACGCGCAGAAGCACATCCTCTTCTGGCAACAAAAAGGAATTTGCCCAACATGAGGATTGAGCGGTATTACCACCGTGTAGAGCAGGCAGAGCATGTATGAACCCCTCACGCCAAGTTAGTACCCTACCAAGAGCACGGAAGTTGAGATTTTAGGCATTGGTCCGGACAAACCTTTATTTTCCTCCTCCCCTCCGAGTATGCCTGCCATGAGGCGTTTCTCACCGGAAAAAAAAAAGTTCATTGGTACGTGTATTTTTGGCGCGGTTACCACACAAATCGATTTGCATGACCACAGGATGTCACGTCAGTCAGAACGTAACCAAAGATTTAAACTTTGTGGTGCCAGGAGCCGGTTAATCCCGTCTCTCCAAACTTCGCACATGCAGGTGGCCTGAGGGGCTGTCGTTGGAATAAGCTTGCCGTGGGTGCAGGAAATTGAAACAGAACTGTTTCCTTGAATACATGAGAGAGAGATATGGTGTACTTTATTGCTCGATGTAGGTACCTACTACCGCCCTGGCCCACCCAAACTCCTAACTGCGACAATAAGATACCCAACCAAAGAGAAATCCGAAAAAAAAAACGAAAACGAAACAAACGCCCAGAGAGAAAAAAGACAAAAAAAAACTGAAAGTGATAGCAGTAATAAAAAATAATAATCAAACCGCTCCCAGCCAGATACAAATCGTAAGAAAACACGTCCCATTATACACTAGTGTCCTTTCCTTTCCCCTTTCTATCGAAAACCCGCACAGCTCCGTTGCCTTCCTTCTTTGTTGCGCTCCCAACATACTTTCCCCCTTCACCCGCACCACCTGTGAATGTCGGTCCACTCAAACCAGCCTCGTCCTCGACAGCTAACGTAGTTAGTCCATCGGCAGAAGCACCAACAACGTCACTCCAATATTCCATCTTGCGTACTTCCTCTTCTGCTACTTTTACTGAATTCTTTAGTGACCGCGTTTTTCGTTCTCGTCTATCCTTTGTTTTCTGTGCAGCCTCAGGGGAGTCGACAGGCTCTTCCGGAATAACTTCATCTTTTATCGGAATCGCTGGCGGTGGGTTCGGTTCCTCAACTGGTGATGGTGGGAGAAGCAGGTTCTGCGAAGATGCCGATATCTGTGATAATGGCGTTGTTGGTTCCGTGGGTGGTGGCGGTAATGGTGCCGGCGGTGCCGATGGCTTTTCCACTGCCGGTGCAATAGGTGCTGATTCATCCTTTTCGGCATCCTCGGCTGCCCGAATGAGCAACAATAATAGTTGTCGGCGTGAGGCTTGGAATATCATTAGAGACATGATTGTCGGCACTTGTTCTGCTAAGTATTCTACTTCATTTCCACCCTCCTTGAGGAAGTTTTCTACAGCCTCGACCTTCTCGCGGTCTAGTCTGGAAGAACGGAGAACGTTCATGAGCATTGGAATGTCCTTTATTCCTTCTTCCTGTGCTTGTTCCGAGTCTTCTTTCCCATCACCATCCTCGTCTTTCCAGGACCAGCCCTCACCGCCCATAACGCTCCGCTTTATCTTTCCACCAATCATAGTAGATCCATCGGGATTGGGATGCCGGCTATGGGAGTGGATCGTGAAGTAATCTTGATTAAGTCCATGCCCTCTCTCCCTGCTCCCATCACGACTACTGCATTGACTCCCATTCCCATTGCCATGGATCTTTATTCGTTTCCTCAGCCAACGCCTTCGCCGTACAAAAGAGTGGAACCAGATATGGGTGCCGTGCCAGGAGAAGGCGGGACTAAAAGAGAAGGAGTACGTCCACCCTTCTTCGTCGACATCTATTGTCATATCTACATACCATGTTTTCCATGCCCATGTCCATGATGGGTCTGGTACTTGTGCATTGACTATTGAGACGGCGGAGTCATGGAAGTGTGAATTCTGCCAGGGTGATGGGTCAAAGTTAAGGAGACCCTTAGCAGAAAATAGGGGAATGCCACAGGCAAACATTCTAAATATCATTGTTAACTTTACTGCTCCGGTCCATTGTAAAAGTTGATGTTGAAAAGCCTACCCGCGCTGGTTCTCGTAGAGAATATCAATTTCTGCCACCTCCTTTTCCTCTTTCCCGTCCTTCTTCCTTCCTGTTGTCCTCTCCGGTTTGTTTTCTCCACCCCCGTCATCCTTTGGCTTATTGCCCCCTGTATCGCTCCTCTGGCGACCCCTCACTTTCCCATCCTCATGTTCGCTATTCGAACTCCCACCATCCACAACGATCTCCTCATCTTCTCCTACCCGTTCCACTACCCCCGCAGCTCTAGGATCAGGTGACTCCCCGCTTCCTCCAGGAGCACCGGAAAGGTGCTCATCACTGGGGTAAGGGTCCTCACTCCATCGTTTATACTTCCGGTGTGCGATTGCCTTCCGGAGTGTTTCTCTTCGACCCGGTGCCTTCGCTGAGGAGGAGGGTAGATTCTCGTCTGATACGGATGGAGACCGTGAAGACGTTGAAATCGCCGCAGGGATTGTATTATCTAAGAGGTTGATTCGAGTTGGTGCCGGTGTCGTATTTGCGGTAAAAGGAATTAACGGCGCGGCCATTGGCTAGTTTTCTGGGTTATTGGTTGGTTATCGGTCGCAGAAACGTGCGATGATGTGTGTGAAGAAGCTAGGCGGTTAATTAGGTGCGTGTTCGGTAAGGGGCAGTAGATGACATGGGAAGACCGGAATGCAGGATAGATAGATTAAAGGGCAGAAACTCGGAAAGAAGGAAGAGGGAGAAGAGCAGGATAGAAGGTTGTAGGTGAGCTTTGAAGCGTTTGTGTTCAAGGGGGGGTAAGGTTAAAAAACTAGAACCTGGAACGATTCTTGGTGTTTCGTCACCACAAGTACCAAACCACAGATCTGCACAGGGGAGGGTGAAGCCACAACCAAGATCGTAACGTCACGTCACATGTAGCGATTGGGTTACTTTAATTTTTGTGCTCTCATTCCAAGGAACCAATGTGGCTTCGCATGTGGTTATCTAGATGTTGAAAATATGGTTAAGTACATGTAACCATGGCTCCTGCTGGGGCAAAGATGTTCAGAACAAGGAATTGGTTGGCCATGGGTGGAGGAGGGCCTGGTCAAACACTTAACAATATGTACATGTATTTAGCTAAGTAATCTAGGCAAATTCTTTATTACTTATGTCACAAACACTATTGAGGTGCCTGTTCTCCACATGCGTAAACCCAAGGCCGTTAACACTTACATGGTGCATTGGTGTTGCCTGTTTGTGGAACGGCCGCTGACGAGCAATGACGTAGTGGAACGCTCACCATGCATTCAACCTCCAAAATAAATAGCTGTAATCATCTTAATTGTCACCTCACCAGTATCTAACAATAAACACGAACCCCAAACGGAAATCAGAAAAAAGATGTCTACTCCTAACCCCAACATCAACATTCCCCGTACCGGCCCTCCCAAGAACCGTCTCCCTGTATATTTGGGTGCGGGGGCAGCTGCTATAGTCGGATACTATCTCTACAACGCCGGCGGTGACACTAAGGTTGCGAGGAAGGAGATGAAGCGTGAGTTTCACTCCAGGCTATGAAATTTTGCTATAGGTGAGAGACTTGCACTAAACATGGATATAACTTTGTGATAGACGATGCTGTTTCTGCTTCTTCATCAGTTCGTGACCAACTCCCTGGACATGGAAAGGAAATTAAGACCTCTGCCGAAGAAGCACTTGCACGCGTAGGTAGTGAGGTTGACTCAACAGTCCGCGAAGGTAATCTCTTATGAATCCCCGCCCAAACTCCCCGTCTTTCCCGCGTTACCCTTTTTACTTTCATTTATATCCAGGTCATATCTAACAGAGCACAGGCAAGAATCGCATAGCACAAGGCCAAAGGGTTCTTGAAGAAACCAAGGACCGTGCTGGAAATAAGATCATGAGCACAATCGACCAAGCGGACCTGAAATTAGAGGAAGAGGCAGGGAAGGCGAAGAAAAGCGTCAGCGGATGGTTCGGGGCAAAATAGCAATGATAGGCGTGGGGGCTTTCATTCTTTTACAACAGTAGTAATGAGGCATAACGATGACGCGAATGGGACTAAAATGGCCGAGAGCCAATTGGCAAGGTTAAGGTCCTGGGATGTTATTGGTACTAGCTTATTTGAAGACTGTAATTAATATTATTTCATCGTGTTTCTGGCGGTTTCAAGAAACCCCTGTGCATGTTCGAAGGCTGAAGGGCGTTTAAAAATCTTTTAGCGGAAGTGTAGCGAAAGTTGAGCTTGCCAAAAGCCAGATAGATGTCACTAGGCCCAGATCTTTCTTGCTCCGGCTACATAACAAACCTTCCTAGAAATCTATACACAGGATATCACTCGAATTACAATACTTAATAACTTTTCACTCCTTTAGGCCCCTGAGTACCATATCTAAAGGCTATACCAACCAGAAAACTTGTTCCCTTTCATATGGGGCCGCCTTCCCCAAGTAAGTTGGAGAAAATATGTTAATGACACCGCCGAGTGATAAGCTGTGATCAAATTTCTTTGCTATTGTATTATTTATTTACTCTTCTCAAATTTCTTTACTCTCAGTCGAAAAAATATAAAGAGCTGCGGAATCAGTCAACTAAAAGCTCTGTGATTAATTAGTCCATCACTCCGATCCATGAGGATGATATTACATAGACCTAGACCCCGCTGCGTCATTTTCACTAGAGTTTACTACATGGTGGCCCCGAAGGTTTCGCCATATATTCAGGACTGGCTTAATTAGAGCTCGGCCATTCTGTTTGATTTTGAGCTGATATTTATCTGCCTGCCACTTGCCATCATATTTCTGTAGATCAAATTAACTAGCCACAGAGCCTTACATTTCTGATGGTGGTAACGCCCCTAGTTCCTAGCCCCGCCCCAGCCTACGCCTGGGGCTTTGTCACTTTAGATCTATAATTAAATAAATCACCTGACCACCTGATGGTACGGGACCACTGGCGCGGCGGGGGCATTATCTAATTCAATCAATGGACGACTTCCCGTAGAAAATTTAGGACCTAGATTTTCTGGCCGGTGTGGCAAAGGCTCACGAACAACCAATTATATTATGTACTGGTTTTCAGGTTTCTGACGTTTAGAAATCTGAACCGACCCCCCTCTGTTCAGATTCAGATTCTAGGGTCTAAATTCCCACGGGAAGCCATCCAATAATTTGATTTAGGTTCACCATGTCTTTTTGCTTTGATAGGAGTTCGGCGAGGGTCCCAGCCCTAACATGGGCCGCCTTGTGCTACATATATATCATGTGTTTTATTCTGTGAGCGGTTTTTATGCTCACTGGCCAACAAGGAAGACCAAGCCTAATGTGTACATTAATAATCTCGATACAACTGTATCTCTGTACGCGAATTTCTCACAGCTTTGAGTAAAGACCGAATAAAAAAAGGGCGAAACTACGAAATAAGGAAAAGTCCTGGAGGTCAATATAGATACCGGGCCATTATTCACAGCATTAATCAGCAGCAAAATCTTAGGGCTCAGAAAAAATAAGATTAAGTGGCATTTATACAATGCGCAAGGAAATAGGTATTCGAACAAGTTCAGTCAAAGAACTTCTTATAAGCCTGCTTCTCCTTCTCCTTCTTCGCATGAACTCTCTCCTTTGCAGCATTGAGATCCTTCACGATCGCCGCGTCTCCGGGAGCATACTTATTCGCCTCTTTGAGGTCTTCCAGAGCGCCATCATCGTCCTTCAAGGCAGCCTTGGCCATAGCCCTGCGGAACAACGCTTTGGCTTTGTCTGTACCTGTGATATCCGGGATATCCAACGCCTTCGACGCGGATTCATCGGCCTCGCGATAAAGTTTTTGCTTGTTTTGCAACAACGCACTGTTGGAAAGCAGCACAAACTTCAAGGCCTGGATATTTTTGAAGAGCTCTGGGGGGTCGTTTTCGAGGAGGACTGGGTACTCAGCGAGGTAACGAAGTCCCTTGGTGTATTTCTCAAGGCCAAGCTCGAGGTCACCAGCCTTGAAGGCTTTGTTACCAAACTCCTTGAGCTCGGTTCCAATTCGAAGAATGGTTGCACCGTCCATTTCTGGGTTCTCATCATCGGGAAAGTCCTCATACCTATCGCCGGTGCCATCATCGCTACGGATCACAGCAGCTTCTGCATCAGGCCCACTGAGCTCGCCACAGTCTGTGCTCTAGTGTTAGTATTATTTGCGTGGTTTATATTACCTAGATGATTGGGAGTTCGGGGACCTTCAATTATGACAGGCTTTCCGGGCTTGTCGGTGTTGTCGGTCTTCATTTCTTCAATCTTGCGGATTACGCTTTTCCCAGAGATAACCTCGCCAAAAACAACATGTTTTTTATCCAGGTGAGGCGTTTCAACAGTTGTGATGAAGAATTGACTTCCATTTGTTCCTTTACCTCTATTAGACACTGATACCAAAGAAACAAAATTAGGTGGGGTCGCATACCAGGGCCGGCGTTAGCCATAGACAATAAGAAAGGCTTGTCATGTTTCTTTTCGAAATTCTCATCTTCAAATTTCGTGCCGTAGATTGACTCTCCACCAGAACTGTAGGCAATATGTCAGGATTATCACGATTATTAAAGTTGGAATGCCTACATACCCATTTCCAGCAGTAAAGTCACCGCCCTGGATCATGAATCGCTTGATAACACGATGGAAAGATGAGCCTAGTAAGGAAAATTTGTAAATCATAACTAGCCCTAGCCTCGGGGGACAAGTTTATGTCAGTCAAACCTTTGTAGTGCAATGGCTTCCCAGTTTTTCCGATTCCCTTCTCACCAGTGCAGAGAGCACGGAAATTCTCTGCTGTCTTCGGGACAACTGTTTCAGGCTGTCAGCATACTGTAAAATCCCGCCTCCGAGCTCTGCTGTGGAGCTTACTATCATTGTACTATGTCCATTTTGTTAGATTACAGCACGGCAACAAGAGAATGATCGAAAGTGCATGCTTATTCATACCAACTCCAAGACGACACGTTCAGGGCGCTTGCCGCCAACTGAGATATCGAGAAAGCAGCGAACGCGTTCTATATAACCATTAAATGGCCATCAGCGATCAGTTATGATCTATTTACTGTACCCCGCAGGAGAAATAGAACCAATTTATTAACAAAGAGAAACTTACGAGTTGGGGCTGGGGCTGGGGTTTCTGCTTCTTCTGCCATGATAACTTTCGAACCTCTTTGTTTTGTGGCCCTTGGATAAAGGTTTGTGTGTGTTGAAGAAGGGATAGGAAGGGATAGGGAGTTGGGATGGCTCGAGGTTGAAGGGGGCCTGTTAATATTTTTGAGCACTGAGGGCGCGGAAGGTTCCAGAGCCCCTCGGCGATCTTGCGCAATGGCATCGCTACTTTCCCCACCTTCTCCCACACCCCCACGCCTTCTTAGGTTTGACAGGCACCAGTTCTAAGATTTCCCCTAGAAATAGAATAGCCGCATTGGGCAGAGAGTAAACAAGGCGTCTACTCCACCTTATTCAACAGGATGCGTCAGCCGTAACCGTTACGATCTCTTGGCCAAGCTGCCTAAAAGTCCTATTCGATGAGCAGTCCCTATTCAAACACTGCAATGACCCGTGGGGTAGGGTTTAAGGCTAGCAGAACCATGGCTCACAGCTCATTATGAACAACAAAATGATACAACTACATGCACTCTACTAGAGCACGTAAAGCAGAACAGACCAAGGGCAAGGGAATTAAATTCATTTTGATTCCTTTAACAATTGTATACAGTCAACTCTCCTTATGAGTTCGCGGGTTATATTGGGCTCCGATGGTACAAAATCACCCCGACCTTAGGATATACATCCCACAAGGCGCGACGTCGCGCCATTTTTTGTACTCTTATAAGGAGAATGGGCCATATAGCATATACTCCTGCATAATCCTTGGTATTATTCAGCTGTGTATAGGGCAAGCGTAGTACTCCGCTGTCGAGATTCTGAAAGAGCTTCACCCCGAAGACCAAATTTAAACGCCATGGCGGCATCGGCTTGCGCGTCCGAGTGTATAATCTTGGGGGGACGGGAATTAAGACCGCTTCATGTGTGTATCTAAGGCATTAAGGATTCGCGTGTTGTTTGAATAGGACTCTAAAGTTTCCCCCACCTTTATTTTTAACAATTGAATTTTAGATGAGGGAAGCTCTAGTACTCGGCCTTCGACTTTATATTCTTTCTTTCTATATCAAGTATTCCCCTCTGGGAAGACCGCTTAGTTGCCGTCTGGGATGACACTCCCACCGGTGCCACCTCTCCCTTTCTTCTTATCTTTGTTGTTTGCTGCGATCTCGGTTTTTTCCGGTGTTGAGAGCTCGAAGGTAACTGGGCCATCGTTCACCAATGCAACCTGCATCATGGCTCCAAATACACCATCTTGGACTTTCGTCACTGCATCCTCCTTTGTTAATCCTTTCTCACTAGCGTATAAGCCCTGTGTTTTCTCGAGCAACGAGGCGTAGATAGCTGCTGCCAGTGCAGGAGGACATGCCCCATGGAAGTCAGGCTTGCTCCCCTTCTTGGTTTTGGCGAGAAGTGTGAACTGTGATACAAGGAGGACCTGGTAATCCATATCCATGACAGACATCTTCCATCGCCCACCATCTGAAGGCGAGTCCCATATTTTGAGTTTGAGTATTTTGCTGGCAAGTAACTCGACCTCTTTCGGGGTGTCATCCGGCGCAACTGGATTGGGAAAGAAAACAAAAAAAGGAATGATTAGGGTCAAAAGGGTTTAACATGATAAATTCCAGAAGTGTTCCTACCAGCAGCGAATACAAGAATGCCTTTTCCAATCGAGGAGACGATTTGGTTATCGACTGTGACGGACGCTGAGAGGACGCGTTGTATTATAGCTAAAACACAAATGTTAACCCCAACGTGCCCAAGCTGTTTGTGATGATATAGGGCGAGACCTTTCATGACGGGTACAGAATGTGATCCTAGTACAAGTATGTACAGTATGGTAGTGACAGTGATGATAATAACGTGTTTTGTAATATGGGTGGGGTGAAGCGGGGAGCTCTGTCTATCTGCATTACCAATATGCGAGGGGCCTTGAGGCTCTGCCTGCGGGTGTAGATTCGTGCCAAGACTGAGGCAAAGCATTGAGCAGGTGACATGCTCAACTTGCAGGGAGTTAGGGGGCGCTTGGAGAAAGCCTCACTAAGGGTTGGGTGCTATTAGGATGCCGATCTACTTATGTACATACATGTACATTATAAGATGCACCCGATGAATAAATGTAACTCCAGAACGGACCATGAATGCTTGAGTGGTGGAAGTTATAGTGGAGTGAAGAACACCACCAGTATCTTGCTAGCATAAACGGGAAATCTCACAGAATACAGGAGGAAGCTGTCGAATCTTGCAGCCTCATTCAAAGAAGTTGCACCAAACAACCCTGTCGCTGCCGAGAGAGATCAGCCCTCGCATTCATCCCTCCATTGCTACACTAATAGGTATCGACACTTTACTCCACCCACGAGGACCCATCAAACCTACAAACTCTCCCTCCTAAAGTGCCTCCTTCTCCTAGGACGGTTATCCCCGGACCCTCTGACGACATCACTTCTGCTCCACCACCTGCCTTCTTCCGGCGCAAACCCTATCACTAACCACATCATCCATCTCTCTGTATTGTCGACCCCTCCTCCAGTATGTCGGCCCGCAAACTCCAACAAGAGGTCGAGCGGACCTTCAAACGCGTAGCTGAGGGAATAACTCAATTCGAATCTATCTACGAAAAGCTTAACCAATGCACAAATGCTTCCCAGAAGGAAAAGCTGGAAGACTCGCTAAAACGCGAGATCAAGAAGCTGCAGAGGCAACGGGATCAGATCAAGACATGGGCGGCGAGCTCCGAAATAAAGGACAAGAAGCCGCTGCTTGACGAAAGGAAAAAGATCGAGGCGGTAAGGATAATCGAGCCCCCTATGTCCAGCCCTATATTACCGAGTTCTTTGGGCAGCGATGGATACGAAGAAGCAAGTGGCGGAGAAGAGGGATTGAAAATGTGTCCTTTGTTCTCTCCATGCCGGTCTTCAGATTTTCAGTTTGCTACTATTTCTTTACACTCCTGTTGCTCCTGTCACTGGAAAGCACCCCATGGATTACTTCATGACTTCTGTATTACATCAGTCGGGCGACATTGTCTCTATTTCTTTCTTCCTATCTTTCTTTCCTCAAATATCCCACGCATATACCCTCTTCAACACTCTTTCCTGAATGTCATGTTGTTTGCTGGTTCCAGGCTGATGTCTTCTCCCCCCGCTGGGGCCATGTGCATATACTGCAGCAAATGGAAAAGTTCAAAGCTGTCGAAAAAGAAATGAAGACCAAAGCCTACTCGAAAGAAGGCCTAATGGCATCTACTCGCTTAGACCCAATGGCCCAGAAAAAGGTTGATCTAGTAAACTTTTTGTCCGACTGCACCACCGAACTTGACCGTCAAATCGAGGCCTGCGAGGCAGAAGCCGAATCCCTCACAGTTACTCTGAAGAAAGGAAAGAAGTCTGATGCATCGAAAGCGGACAGGGTAGCGGAAGTTGAAAAACAAGTGGAGCGTCATAAATGGCATCAAGGCAAATTAGAATTAATCATGAGGCTACTTGAAAATGGGCAATTAGATGCAGAGCAGGTAGAGAGGGTGAAGGAAGATATCAAATTTTACGTTGATTCAAATCAGGACGTTGATTTCCAGGATTATGACAATGATCAGATCTACGACGAGCTGGACCTTGACGAGGAAAATGCGGAGGATCTCTTTGGAATCGGCGCGGATGTGGATAGGATGTCTAGCCAGGACACACAAAGCATACAAGACGATTTATCTGAAAGGCCAGGTTCGACGAAAGATTCTGTGGTTGGAGGTCGCAGACCAAGTACTCAACTAAAATCTCCTATGCCAGCTCTAGCAACACTACATCAAGCTCCTATTACTACGAATACAATTATCAGTAATAACGGGTTTCCCTCTTCGAACGGTTCCTCTATGAAGCCTGCTCCTTTGCCGAGTAGACCAGCGGGCGAGGTGCTGAAGTATGCATCCGTGGCAACCGCAGCTGCGGCAGCAGATAGAAATGTTGGGATCGCGCCACTTCCACCCCCACCTGGAATGGCTCCTCTACCAAGTCCTCTTAACGCACCCATAGGTCCAAGTGGAATGGCCCCCTTACCACCGCCACCTGCTTCCAAACAATCTTCACATCGTCCTGGACCAGTTTCCATATCAGCAACAAGTCCTGCACCTCCTGCATCTATTCCTCATACACCTTCACTAGACAATCCTGCTGTCGTTTCGCCTTCTCCAAAACCCGCAAGTGCCATCTCCGTTTCTCGAGAGCCCTCAAGCCAACAACTAGATTCATCGCATGACGAGGCGGCGCCTAGTAGTATCGCTACCAGCGATCATAGCGACGCTGACAGCGAGGCAGATTTAAATAGTGAGGAGCAATCTCCTGAGCCTCCTGTAGAACCGCATACCAATGGTACTTCATCAAGTTCGGCAACACATGTTGAACTTACACCACCACCAGTAGAGGAATCCATCTATCACTTACCACCTGGTTTACAGGATCTCATGTCGTCATTTGAGAACACAAAAAAAAGGCTCGTTCCGCAGCCGGGACAAGTCCACCGCTACCTTGAATACTCGCTTCTTAACGCACCAGACACTATCGATGCAGAGAAGCCCCGACATTACAAGCCTACAACCAAGTACGATACGGCGCGCCACTATCCGCAAGAACCCTTACCTATATTTGACGACCCGATGTTGTATAAGCGTGTGGATGTAGATACACTTTTTTACGTCTTCTATTACAAACAAGGCACATATCAACAGTATCTGGCAGCCAAGGAACTCAAGAAGCAGAGTTGGAGATTTCACAAACAATACCAGACATGGTTCCAACGACACGAGGAACCAAAAACAATTACGGAGGAATATGAGCAGGGAACATATAGGTTCTTTGATTACGAGAGTACATGGTGGGTTCTTTCTTTTTATATACCATCTCTATTACTACTTACCTCCCTATGCTCTACTGCTGTGGTGTCTTCATATGGTTGGCTGATTTGACGTTTTCGTGCTCTGAAGGATGAACCGTCGCAAGACGGATTTCAAATTCGCGTACAAATACCTCGAGGACGATGTCTTATAATCCCCCCTTCTTGTTCTCTGGCTGCCTGGTATATGGCTGTTTGGTTTGGTTCAAGCGCAAGTGGAAGTAAAGAATTTTCAACAAATTATAATTCATCCTACTTGCCGGTCTGTATACGTTTTTCCATTTCTTTTCGTGGGTTCAGGCGGGTAAAAATATAATGCCCATCAGCACTAAAAAAAAAAAAAAGAGAGAGAGAGAGAGAATGGAATGTAAAGAGAAACATGAGTGCGAAGAGACATTGGGGTTTTATTGTCTATCTCTAGTTTGCGTGAAGTCCGGTGCTTTAGTCGTTTTTTTTTCCTCCGTTATTTTTTTTTGTTTGGGCGGCTGCATCCCTGCGATCTTTTCTTCTTATTATGGGGGTGTTGAATATTGCAATGGCTACATATTTTAACTACCAAAGCGCATACGGATCTAACAAGGCCAACTGAACGCAACTATTATTCAACCTTATTACGTGGCTACAAAAAAGCTATTTGACAAAACTATTTTACGGTTCTCGCATAGTGTCTGGTTCTCTAATGCACATAATCATTCTCAGCCGTCCGTGTATCGTACTAGCTCTTACGGGCACCGTTGATTTACACATGTCTTCGATCTAATGTAAATATTGAGTTCTTGCTTGGCAACAGCCGCGTGCAGTTACTACATGCATGACGACCCAGAACCTGTTTTTTTGTCTGGAAAATCATTTAGGGACGGCGCTTCGTATTCTGTCGAGTGATGTCTGGTGATCAGATAGCTCTAGTGTAGAAACCCGCCTGCGACCCCGCGGTTCCGTAATCAATCTATACCCAGAACCTGATTCTTTCATTGCTCTTCGAAACTATACAATATCTTAAAGGTAACTAATTAAAATGAGTTAGGTTGAGATTCTTAGTACCCTATTTAGGTAAAGCGCTAAGATGTATCTAAAATGGTCAAACCAAAGAAACACGCTAACCTATTTTATAAACCTTTGAAAGAGTAGGTTACACACAGAGTAGGTTTTCTAATTGGCCGAAAAAAATCGCGACTCCCAGATACATCGATATACGAGGGTATTTCCCCATTGTCCACCCCACCCCCTTCACCCCTTCCTCCTCACCGTACCCCAAAGCCTGCCCCACCGCCTTTCCTGAATATCCCCCTGCTACAGATGTAACTATCTTTGGTGTAAGCCCGCTATTATTGGTCACCCATTTTAGTGAATAGTAAAGTTTATTAAAAGAGCTTTGTCTAATAGTAAGCTAACCCCAAAGGGTATTGAACATTAGGTCGAAGAGAACACCGCTCTAATAGACCCTTATTAAGATAATGCTTTAAAGGATTTCACGAGGATCACTAGGCCCTAGGTAGGGGACAAGGCTTTTTGATTCTCTATTCCTATTCCTATAAATGCTAATAGCTTTAGCCAATTGAATTCTTAGGAATGCTTCTAGACATAATGGCCCCCACATTCAGTCCCATAGTGCAGACATACAGTTATGACCACCGAACCCGAGAGTGCCCTTTTCCTTGCCTATCTTATCCCGTAACACGGTCCATAGAAAATATAAGACACCATTAATCTCAGGTGCCTTAGGAGTAGGGGGGATTGTGGCTACAATATCATCTGCTTATGCGTTGGCCCAAGAACAACAAAGAGAGTTGCTAAGGATATGCATGAGACCAGCAATGGGTCCCCCTTCCATCTAGAGTACAGGAGCAATATGATAGTACCTTGTAGACCAATGCTAGGAGCTCGATTATATAACGTCGCCCATTGCTATATTTGGGTTACAGAGGGTGCTAGGACTGTATTATTACATGTAGCCAACCAGCGAGAAGTAATATGGGCATGTGAATGGTATGGTGCGGTGCGCCTTAAAGGTGACAAAAATTGCACTGCGAATAACTTTTTTCAGCCAGACAGGATATCAAAAATCTATGAAGCAAAATTGTAGGTATAGGTATGGTAAAGATTTTGGCTTCATAGATTTTTGATATCTTGTCTTGTTGAAAAGTTATTAGCGATGTCATTTACCTATTTTTGTATGTAAAAAGCGCCAAGACCTGGTGAAGTGGATACCCTTCATTACAGCTAAGATGTTGTCTCCAGCCATAAAGTGGCTGGATTACAATCCTCTAACTGGTTCGAGTAGCCAGTTGAAATACCGACATGTCACGCGCCGCACCATACCTTACACATTTTTACAGCCCCAACGCTACTGTACTGCCGAGTGATTTCCTGTGTTGGAGAAGAAGGTTGTTACTATTATTACTAGAAGAGGAACAAGAGTAACTGATGAATTTTCCCTTAAATTATAAATAGACAATGAATGACGTCGTCTTATGCATATAGGAATTTTACAAAGAAGCACTGCAAACATTAATATGTACCTACTACCAATGTGATGTAAACTCAAAAAAACCATGTGATAATTCATTACGTAATGAACTGATAATAATAGACCCAGCACGATCTGGACTAGAAACATCCCGGACCCGCAGCAACCAATTATTAAGGCCCGTTCAAAAAACCCAATAATCTAGATTATTGGCGATAATCCGATGGATTATCGACTTTTGGATTATCACAATAATCTAGGCTGTTCGTGTAATTGAATAATCCAACATTTGGAACTCCCGATTATCCCAAGAAAATAATCACCTCTGGAGGTAACTACTCCCACACAACACAGATATCCTGAGAGCCTAATCCACTGATTATGATTTCTGGTAATCCAATCTGCCCACTAATCCAAAGAAATAATCTGTTATCCGAACGGGCCCTAAAAGTGTTACGAATCAAAACCCTATGCCCTCCAGCTTTTTATTATGTGTCTTTATTTTTACCCGGTAAACATGAGAAAAAAACAGTCATGTCAGTCACAGAATATCACTCGTACTGATGTGAGTAATCATTGATTAACTGCACCCTTCGTTCCCTAGGGCAGAGAACAAACCCGAGTACTCATTATATAACTATAGATTGGGCATGAGGCTTCCCATATGACAGAAAACCCCCTACAACGCCTAGCTAACTCTATATATGACTAGAGAAGACAGCGACTACATTTATGGACAGTCAACAAGCAAAGACCTGAATTTTTTTAGTTAGTTTAGGCTCAAGGCAAGAAACTACGGGAAAACTACTAGTATAACAGGAAAAAGCACTTTTGCTTAAAACTCAATTGGAAACCCAAAGTCCAGCCCAAACCTAAATCTAATTTACAAAAACAAGAGATTTCAGTCTATTCCTTACCAGGAATAAGTGCGTATTCAAACCCTCCACTCTTCTCGAACTCAGCCATATCCAGAGCAACCAGAGCAGATTCTCTCACAACCTGTTCCGCATCTTTTGCGTACTCATTCAGGAAAGTTTCAACGTCATCACTCGCGATACTTCCAAGAGCCTCTACAGCCTCATGTCGTACCATCGGGGCCTCATTCTTGTCGCCGGCCACTTTTATTAGTGCGGGGACGCTATGGGGATCTGATAATTGGCCAAATACAAATGCAATCTGGGACCCGCCCCTCATTAGCAAAGAAACCCCCCTAAGATGAGGGGAGAGGCCTATAAACGAGAGGAAACAGACCTCGTGTCTGAAAAGCGCGCTCGGATCCGCAAACCCACTCGCCAGCGCATCGATCGCCTCGTTTGTCGCGATATCCCTTAACCGAAACATGGCTCTATATCTCTCGAACAGAGTGCTCTCCCTATCCATCAGCTGCCCCCTCAGCTTCTCAACGCTTGCCTCTTTGCCAGCGGACGGTGGCGCCGGGTCAACACTGGCAAATGCGCTCTCCTGCAACTCCTCTACTTTTGCAGCCTCACTGTCTTGCCATTCGATCCTTGCGATGGCAATCTCGCAGGTCTCGCGTACAACCTCTTCGGAGTCTGCGAGGTGTTTACGGAGGAGATCGAGTGAGTCTGTGTGTCCGAGAGCGCCAAGGGCTTCGCCGGCTTCGTGGCGTACCATGGGGTCTTCGTCTAGGTTGGAGAGGACTGATTGAAGTGCAGGGGCGGCATAATGGTTTTTGGACTGGCCAAGGCAGTAGGCAAGCTCGTGTTTGAGGAGGGCTACAGAGCTGGTGGTTAGTTTGAGGCGGCAGTGAAAGTGGTAAGGTGAGCATGTATGCATACCTGAATTACTACTGAAGGCAGCAGAAATTGCGTCAATTGCGGAGAGGTCTCCTTGGGTAGCCATGTGTTTGAGTGAGAAAAGTGCCCGGAAACGAAGAGCGAGGTTGTTGCTAGAATCATCACAAAGGACCCTGCGAAGCTCGGGAACGGGATCAGGCTTAGTATTGGTGACTGTCATTGTGGGTATTTTCCTGTGTCTGAGGTAATTCAAGTCGTGTCGGATTTGGGGCGGGTGAAGAACAGGGAGAGAAGCAGATTTGCACTAAAGCTTCAAAATATTTTTGGTTTGGTGGGGTCGAGACTCAAACAAACCCCACCATCCGATTAAGCTAGTCAATCTGATTATGTGTGCTTATGTAATAACCAGGCGCCATTCAAAAGAATTATGCAGCTACGGAATTCAGATATCAACAGAATAAGTGATAAATGCGGATACGAAATTTCATATCGATAAGATAATACGCTTTTACTACTGAAAAAGAAAGAATAAGAAGAAAAACAGCACTTATTTTATTTCTCTAGAGTCATCATACTCAAAGAAACCCATTATTCGTTTCTGTACCCAACCTCATGTCCAGGTATGCATGCCTTAAACCACTCGCTTAACCTATAACCGCAATTAGTATCATAGTCTCGAATAACCACAATCACACTCGGAAGCAGCTTACCTCGAAGAATCTCTTCAGATACCATACTTGGAACACACCATTGCCCCCCACAACACCTAGCTGGAAAATGCTCCACCACTTGACTCTGCTGTTCGTGCTTTCAGCAGTATTCCTGTGAACCCTCTCCCTGACCACAATATATTCCTGCTCATCTTTGACCTGGTTCAGCATCTCGCCGAGGTTCCTCACCTCGCGCTCGAGCGGGTCCGCGCTTTCTGGTTCCTCCGGAACGTACACGATGCCATGTACGTTGAAAGATACCTCCTTGGTGTTAACATTTGAGTTTTCGTTCGAGAAGCAGTATGTGTAGCGCCCGTCAAGGTGCGCATCAAATGAGTGATCGCCTGAAGAGACGGCGTGCTCGGAGACCTTCAATGCGCCAGAGGGGTCTTGAATCTATAGCCACACAATCGCCCTGGTTAGAATCTCCACCTATCCCCTGCGGAGAGAATCAGACTAACCCAGAAGTCAACATCCAGATTTCCGGCACCTCCAAACTCGCGGTCCCCAATCTGGAAAGTAACGGTCATTCGATCATCCTTGTGCAGTGTCTCGTGGAAGCATTCACGACCGTGGGCATTTAGTTGAATATTGTGCGCTGACACCAGAGAAGATGTCAGGAGAGCTGCTACCGAGAACAGAGTTGAAAATGAGCGCATTTTCATATGATGATTATGGATGTGTTTGCGATGGTCTTGATTCAGGTTATGAATTCGAAATGACAGCTTGCCAGGTTGAAGTTTCACTGTAGGGGGGCCTTGGCGAGTTGTTAAGGGGTGGTGATGTGGTCTTTTGGGTTAGGGTTCATGTGCCAAGACGGCGAGTTCGTAACCCAAAAAAATCAGTGCCTATTTCGATAACAGCTTTCTCCTTTAGCATGTTCGGATGCAGCATAGCTTCAATGGTATTTTCGGTTGCGTGGTATTTCACCAGGTAATGCCCCTGCGTTTGGGTGTTCGGTCAAGCACAGTACTGGGGTAACGACCTTGGCAGGTTTGCAATTTGTGGGGGGTGTGGTGGTGGTGGTGGGGTGGAGGACGTCGGTCGGACAAATACCTTCAGAGGTATCTGTTGATACCACGATATTTCTGCCCACCCTAGGTTTATTATTGAGCTTATCTACATATGTACTTATGGTGAGAATAGGTTTCCACCACGGTACCTCAGTTAGAACGATCCTTAGCCACTCCGGTTGCTTATGAACCAATAAGAGCCTTAGATTCCGGCCATGCTATGGCCGAAAACTAAATTTTGACTGCAATCCTGTAATGTAGGGTATAAATGGATATAATACTGCTCCACTTCACCAAGTCTTAGTCCTTTTTACATACAAAAACAGGTAAATGCCATCCCTTATAACTTTCCAACCAGACAAAATATCAAAAATCTAACACAAAAAAGTCTTGACATTAGCTATATGTACAACTTTCTATGTTAGATTTTTGATATCTTGTTTTGTTGGAGAGCTATAAGCTATGCAATTTATGTCACCTTTAAGGTACGCGGCACCATACATGTAGCACATGTAGTTTTGAGCATTAGCGTATCGAGTGATAGATTATGATCAATAGACAAAGGTAGTACCACCTGTTACACACACACAATACAGTAAGTCTGTAGACTGTCGCAACTGCGATACAGACTTACCTGGTATGCGTAGTACGCTGGGACTTCCTTAGTTGGAGTTTTGTCTTGAACCACCCCTACCCCAACCTCGCTGTATATCGCTTCCAGCCACCCAGCTTAAGTGCGAGCTCATGATTCGCCTATGTTTCCAGAGGAACCACAAAAAAGAAGCCGTGTGGGGATATATGAGGTAATATAATCAATACTTACCGATATATCACAATGGTGGGAACAGGGTGTTTTGAATTATGTCTAAAGTAGCCATTATCACGCTATACTTGAAGGTCATAGAACCAAGAGAACTTCTATTGGTGACTGCGCTTTACTATTCGAACTATCACTTTTGACTGGAGGGGAAGAACCGCCCGGTGTGCCCCGCTGTCTAGGATTGTGTGGCTTTAATAAAATATCATGCATATTAGGGAACTGTATCAAGCACAACAAAAACAGAAGCTTCATTTTCATGATCCCCATCAGTTCATACTAAGTACAAGAATCCTTCAGCTGTACACTAGCGAGAACAGCCGATAAGTCCTGGCACACGTGTGCACGGAAATAAAACTCGCCACTAATTCCAACGCCATACCGAAGCCGTATGTAAACAAAGCAAGGCACAAAATTACAAGCCCTAAAAATACCTAACAAAATTATCATCCTTCGACTTTATTACTACAAGCCAACCGACCCACTAAAACCTTTTAAGACCAACTTTTTTTGCGACTGGTTTTACTGCCTTCTTCGTTGACTTGGTAATCTTCGAAGAAGTAGTAACAACAGGTTTTGGTTGTGGGGTGCTTGGCGTTTGTCCGTCCTTGATTTTCGGAGACTTTCTGCCACTTGCCTCTTGCTGCTCTTCTACCACAGCTTTCTGAGTTGATAACATAGAATCTGGTGTTGGACTAGGTCGCTTTCCAAGTGGAGACCTAGGGCGTGGAATCTGTGGAACACCAGCATCTTCATTCTCTTTCCCCGAATCGCCATCAGAATCGGAATCGTCCTTTACGGGGGTAACCTTGACTTCCTCCTGGCGCTTTGCGCATGATGGCTTAACTGCTTGCTTTACTCTCCGCTTCTCAGCAGGCGCCTTTGGATCCGCGCCTTTGGCATTCAGGACTGCTGCTTTTGTAGAGACGCTTTCCTCATCCTCGCCTCTCATTTTAGCCTCGTTGGCAAGCGCTTCTAGCTCTTCCGGCACCACGGCGTGAACACCTGTCATGACTTTTGCATGCCTTGTATATCCATCATAGTCCTCCTGTAGTAGCTGTCCGGCTTCTGCGTTTAGAGAGCTCGTAGGATTGGGGTATATGAGCAGGCACCGGATAGTGATAAGGACATCGGTTAATGTCGTTGTGGGCTTCCAGTCCCGCTTTAGGGTACCGACACAGACATCACCAGACCGGTCATCAATATTTGGGTGAAAAATCTTTGTCTTAAAGGTTGCCTTAGGAGGTTCCTGAGGGTAGTTGCTTGGCATACGAAGCTGAATGAGAAAGAGGCCATCCTCAAATGGCGTCGATGTAGGTCCATTGAGGTAGATTTCTAGTGAGGAAAGATCGTCGAGCTCTGAATTTGGAGGGAAGAAGAAATCTGGAGGAGGATCAGATCGTAGGCTAGCTTGGTCTTGCACGAGACGGCGGCGCTGAGCGGAAGACTACAATAGTTGAATGTCAATAAATCAGATAACAAATAAAGATAGTGACGGATAATGAATGGAGGTTTCTCTTACCATTGTGGGAATGTTTTGGATGAAACCACTAAAAATATGTATGGTAAGAAAAAAAACCCAATAGAATACAAACGTGAATGGTTGTTGTGGTGATGCAGAGCAAGGCAGAGACTGGCCTAGGTGAATTTTTTCTAGAGGATAGGATAACGCGTGAAATGTTTGTTTTGCCAAGTCATCATCTAAAGATTACAAAACGCGCTGGGATGATGGCAACGGAAAGTTGCGCGTTGCCATGTGCTGTCTAGAGCTGCTGGAACGCGAACTTCTGAGAACTCAGTCGCGTGCTCACTTCGCGTGTGTTTCTTTCTCAGGGTCCAATCTTAACTCTGCATAGTGACGTTGTTTATCGGTCCTCCCCCATGCTTATCGAAAATTGACGACAGCTGGAGCTTCAAACTGCTACGGCTTCTCAGCTCGTTGCTTTGTTTACATAACAACACTTTCAAGCCACTCGACTTTAGGAGCCATTGGCTACATGTATTATCTCTCCCGCCCCCCCCCCCAATATCAACATGCAGGCAAGAGCCAAAGGAATTCTTAGAATTCCATATCCACAAATCCCCGCGGAAAACCCACACAGTCACGAGGCCTCTCTAAAAGTAGAACTACGAATAAGCCAAAGCTCTCTCTCCTGAACAGAACTAGAAGAGTAATTTGAGATGATTCTGTTCTTCGGCTCAGATGCACGAAAGCTCATCTCCGAATAGACACTTTGACACAGTCAACCATCTCGAACACTTGAGGCCAGCAAGAAGTAACCTGATATGGATATATAACCCTAACCCATGGTATTATTGGGACTGGATCCGGGCTATGCACAGACGACTGCAGGAGCCCGAGGATCGAGAGTAGAACTTCTGCGGACAAGGAATAGATGTCACAGGCGGCCATGGCCCTGGTCAGGGAGCCGATCTAACTTACAACGATGGTGAGCGCGGGAGCAAATTTCGAGAAGCGATCGTTGAATTGAAGATTCTGCGGGAGGAGATGGCTAAGCTTCTGAGATTGTGTGGGGAATGGAATCACGTCAATTACAAAAATATCCTTTTGCAGTCTCATTCTCAAGCAGAGGTACAGCCTCAAAACACCGTTGGTATGGTAGTGCTTATAAGAAACGCACTTCTCGATTAGGCGCATTGCCTTTGACCACTGATGTCTATTCTAGGTTATGTGCCTTCTTCACTTCGGCGGTTAATACGAGTCTCCAAGAGGATTTTCTCATACACATACAAATTGATAATTGGTAGTAGTGAAAAAGGATTTCTCCTGCATCTTTTTTTATTTATGTAGAAACGCGCGGTAAGTCCGGACATCCGAGAGGTGAACAGCTCATAAGTGCGAAAATATTCAAGAAGCAGCTGCCACAAGCTAATGCAGGTACGCCACCCCTCGATGCTTTGTTGACAACCAAGCAATTCCTGTCTAGAGCTCAGAACATCTTCAGCGACGTGATGCTTGTGGATATCGGCGTTAAACACTACGTTTCGGTGGCAGTTTTAAAACGTGTACAAGGCTCTCAAAACTTTCTGAAACAAAGGGTTGTTGTTGCTTTTGCCAAGAAGTTTTGGTTACTGGTCAGATCGAAAAGGTTTGCAGGACCATGTTCGGTAGATTCGATGGCCGTCGATGGGTCCATATGTGGCAGTGCGCTGTTCAATGTTTCTGCCGCCAACGACGTCGATGTCCCAATCGAGATCCTAGTGTTTACGAGTCAGCAGTTGTGATTCCAGGGCATCGAGCTAGTAGTAGGCGCGGGTACAATACCCCGGTGTAAAGTCAAACGCCTATCCATTCTACTTTTTTTACTACCAATAATTTTAGGTCGTACCAATGTTTGGATTTTTTACATTCCGTACTAATACTTAGTAATTTTTTTCTCTCTATCTGCATATATACATGTATGTACCCTACTTTTAAGTCACAGGGGAAAAAAAAGTTCTTCACTGTAAGTTTCGGGTACATATGTGGAAAATCGGCATGTCGAAGAAGAAAGCAAAACGCATAAATGGTAGCGTAGGCAGGATGTAGCTATAACAGCGTTAATAGGACAGCGGATGCGGGAAATGATTCAGCGAACGACAAGTATTAAACAACACTTCGGCTGACATAACTGTGGTTGGTGGGCGCAAGGGCCGTTCGTCCAGTAAACAGTAAAATGCAGAGAAAAAGAAAATAGCATATCAACCATTCGGGTAGGCTTGCAGCAGTTCCCACCCATCATAGGTAGAGTGTATCACAGCTTCGCGTCCGATGTAGAGTGCGCTCGGGAGGGACACGCCAACCGTTCTCAATGCATAAACACGTGTTCTCCTCCAAGCGTGTTACGGAGAGTGTGCGTTTTCCCTGCGCCGCTGCACGAATCAAACAAGGCCTGGTGCAAAATAGACTGTCCTGTACCTTCTTGAAGGGAGGAGGGAAAAAAGAAGTGCGAGATATACTCCTAGGTATTGAAGGGGGAAAAACAATCCTTTGAGGTTAAAAGTTCTGTACTGTTGGAATACATGTAGCTAGAGTAGGTACATGTAGCGTTCAGCGCACAGAAGAAATCCAGCGCCTAGCCCATGCTGGATGGTTGTAGACGGAAAACGGCTAGAAGAAAGGTCGCAGGGGAATTGACGTAAGGGCTCGATAGCTGTATCAGGAAGAGCTCGGGGAAGACTGGGGTGACTAGACCAGGGTTGTGGGGATAGCCAGTGAACAGGTACATACTGTACCGCTTTCTTACACGAAGAGGAATGGAGGGAGGGAAAAAAAAAAAAAAAAAAAAAAAAAAAAAAGCTAAACCTTTCTCAAGGCCGACCCACCGACTCACCAGGCTCAATTCAATCAAAAGATTTTTAACAAAGGAAGAAACTGAGAAAAGGTCCAACAAGAAAAAAAGAAAGGAATGTACAGAAAAGTAGGTAAGAGGGAAAAAGAAAAGTGAAAAAAGCTGGGGATGCTTGACCCGTGAATCCACCCATCGACATCTATGAATTGATTGACGGACTCGATTCTACTCTAGAGTAGTATGCCTGTCTGACCTTGAGCTGCGCATCACACACACCTCCCACTATTCTCTTTTTCTCTCTGCTCCGCTGGTCATTGAATAATTCTTCGACCTACCCCTACAACTGATCTGGAGACTGGAGTATCTAACTCTTCCCAATTCTACTATTCTACTCTACCTACTCCCCTCCTCTACCTCCTCTACCACCTACCTACCTTTCTCCCCGTTTCATTTCCTCCCTCCATCTCACTCCATTCATATTACATATTTTTTCTTTCTTTCTGGGTTCTTCTTTATACCTTCTTCTACAGGACGCCTTACAGCTCTTCTTCATACACTAGTGTTAATCGTACATCCTACACCCCACACGCCTCAGAAAAAAAAAGGGCATACTTTAGTCCATTGGAAAAGAAGTACCTACCTCTAGCTCTATTTCTATATCCCATGTTCACCGGCCATCTGCCGAACCAGGTGAGTCCCAACCAATCTCAACCTGCCTCATACCTGGCAATGCTTTTTTTCCGTAACATCTACCCCCGGAGTCTTAATTTAGCTGACAGCTGGCCCCGTTGTCTATATAGTCATTCGGTTCGTTGTAGGTTCGAATCATTAGCAAGAAAGGAGGAATTGAGTTAGACGCGAGTAGGTAATTGGTTCCTTGCGCTCTCTTGCCCCCATCATCGTGGTGTGTGTGCCCTGTAAGGTTGCTGAGCTCTAGAAGGATATAGGTAAAACGCGAGCCCTCGCATTTCACTTCCAAGCAACTTCAAGTTGTCTCCCTCACCAGCAACAGAAGATACCTTAGAATATTTTTTAAAGGGTCAACCACCGTCCTCACCATCAGTGGTCCCTTCAGAGTACCAGGACTCTTTCTCCCCACGCATACCATCTCCCCACCCGGAGCTCTCACCACCCCAGGACACGCGATTACGGTCCTGGTCAAACTCATCTTCTTCAAACCATACAACAAAATCGTCCATTGTTCCGTCTATAGAGCTAGGCCCAGAGACACAAGGAAGCTCTCAGTATTTTACTCCCGCGGGGAGCACCAGGAGCTGGAGTAGCCTGCAGCCCCCGCTTCTGCAGAGCAATAGCAACCAGATATCCGGCGGTGGTTCGGGTTTAGGGGCTGTAACGACTGATTTACCTAATATTTTCACACCTACAAGGGAGTCTCAAGCCCCAAATTATTCAATTCAAAAACGTTATACCGAGGACTGGGTCCTTCAGCGCGGATTTCAAACACACCGGCGTAGCAATAGCAGCTGGTACTCAGAGCACTCGGACAATTCAAGTTTCGAGGAAAACGCAAATATCGGGACGCATCGACGTTACCCTTCAGACACAAAGACTATTACTCCGGCTGATTTCCAGTCTGGAAAGTTCTTGTTAGTGCCGAGAGCAGAGCTTTCTTCGGACGCAGAGACAGGAACTAGTGAAGGAGCTTGGAAAACAGCCCCACAGTCTTTTACCGAGAATAAAACAGGCGGATCGTCACCAATACCAATGCTTGCAAGCCAGTGGTCGAGCTCGCCTCCTAATATCATGGAGGATAGGTTAGCTATGGATGTCCGAGTAAAACCGGATCATCCGAATTCAGATTTATCGGTGTTCGGCGTGGTAGAAAACGGACCGAGCACTAAAATGATTCGAACACCCTCACCTCCATCGTCGACCGAGGCGACAACGTCACAGAACCCTATGCCTAATGGTATCTCGGCAAGTTTATTATCACATACACCTCAGTTAAGCCGATCGGGCACACCAAATACCAAGTCGAAAAAACGGAAGGCGAAGACCGTTGTCAAGGTCCCCACATACTCACCATGGGGACTACCGCCAGATCAAGGGGGTAGACCAATGCCATTAACTATCCTCGAGATGGAAGAACGATCACGGCAATGGGAAGCCAAGGGTTACACACTTGAATTTCTCAGTGGTCAGGGGGGACATAGCAAAGACATCTTTCCAGCAGAAACAGGAGAAAAGGTTAAGGATGTAGTGGTTAATATTCGTGATCCAAGTGGTATGTTAAATATTTGTTGTTCTGTCAATCACGCTCTCAGATTCAGGAATATTATGCCGTCGAGGGTATTTTGGAAAACATTCTAGGTTCAAGGTCGATTTTTTTGTGTATATCTCGTTCTAATATTTGGAACCCTGTTTCCCCGCTTTCACCTTTCTTTTTCCTATTCTTATTGAGGTGAGGTTTCTTCTTGCTAACCTTAATCAACATCTAGAGTGGCAGGAGTATTGTAACCAACTTCGAGAGGAGAAGCTTCGGGCTCTAGGCGTTATATTGCCCGACGATACACCAGCCGCCATGCCTGTTACTACTACCACCACCACTACTACTAATGCAAGGGGCCAAACTCCACTGGTAAGCTTTTTAAACGGCAGCGACAAGAGTTTAGTTACTAATATCCGCGAATAGTCACACCAAAGCCCTGCTCCATTCCAAGTTAATCCTTATTCACCACCCCATCCTACACAATCTGCAATGTCCAACGGAATAGGCCATAACGGCAGTCAGGGTATAAATTACCATGGACATCACTACTCTCCCTCAATGGCCCAGGCCTCTATCCATGGCCCATTGGCTCACATGTCACCGATTCCAGCACCAGCAAATCACCATCTTGCTTACCACATGCCACGGCAGTCAATGTCCATGAATGCAACTCCTATTAATCATGATTGGGATATGTATAATAGCAATATGTATGCCCCATCACCACCACAAAATCAACCTACCCCCCCAGTGATCAACGGGTCAGGAGTTTGGAGTCCCGCTCCGCCTGGTCCGTTTGGCGCGAGAAATGCTTCTCCAATGGGCGGAATGGGTCATCCCAGCCATCCCAGCCATTCAACAAGCATGTTTGCGCCTCAGTTTATTATGGAGGAGAACCAGGACTATATGGTTCCTAATGAATACGTCGATACCCGGACGCCATACTATAGTCATAACCAACTCTCATTTGTTGGATCTATGGATCGATTCCAACAACAACAAATGCGCCGAGGATCACCGTTGGCTCAGTCTGGGCACCTCCTCGAAGACGTTCAGGAGCAGATGGGTCTTGATATGATGTCAATCGATGCACCAGTTCCTGGGCGTCGCCATAATCTCAGCATTTCACTAGAGAAGGATATGGAGGGCATGGAGAACTACCAAAAGGAGATCGAGACACATATCGGACATCATCATCTATCAAACGGAGACGGCTTCAATACCAACCCAGTTTCACCAGCACCAGAAGCTATGTACCCTCAACATCCGGATATGCCGGGCATCGAGAATGACGTTCACAATGGACCAGAGCTGCTCTCAAACCCCGAAGACGATATTCCGGATGTCGAGACTGAGCGACGACAAAACCGACAAGCGGCCCGGGAACGCACACAAAGTATCGGAATCAATGGTTCACAGTATGATATTAATCCTCTGCCCATGTCCGGATCCCAGTACATGCCACAAAGCTACCAACCACATAGTCGGGATACATCGCTTTCTCAACTACATCAATATGATGATCCCATCGAAAACTCTGCGCTATCAATGCTCATGGGTCCCCGTCTTAGCGGCCGTGCAGGTATGCTGGATGAGCTTCTTAGTGAGGGCGGTCGCACAAACCCCTCTGATATCAATACCAATCCCAGCGAACCCTCAAGTCCCCGTCCCAAATATACATCCCACATGCACAATCTGTCCAACAACAGCAACGCATGGATGTCAGACACTTCCAAAGCCCCGGGGTCAACAACCTCGTCAAAGAAGTTCAACGCCCAGGCTCCAGAGTTCAAATTCAAATCTGGAACACCGTTTAAATATTCTCCCCAGAGCAAACCATTCATCCCCTCAGGCTCAGTCAACTCTTCACCCATTGGCAGTACCACCCATTCCCGAAACACCAGCCAAGATCCCGTTGGGTTTGGAAGTTTTGGTAAAGGAAAACTCAACGTTAGTGCCACGCCATTCCGGCCGCGCTTGTTCTCCAATGGGTCTGCTTCTAGTGTGTTTGCAAAGGGTAATCATTTCAGCCCTGATGCGCCTGTGTTCAAGCCCAAATCGACCGAACCAATACCCACATCAACAAACAAAAGCCCATTACCACCGATATTTTCACCTACTAAGGAGATTGACGAGCCCGTTCTTGATAAACAAACATCCCGATCAGCTAGTCGCGCGTCGGTGCACAAAGAGACCCTGGTAGATGTCGATGAGGATGATGCAAGAGAAGGAAACGTATCAGGTGGAGGAGGAAAGAGAGCCAAACATGGCCCAACCCCCAGCCTTGTCAAGGATACAGAGGTGCCAGCACTGGAGAGTCTGCGTCCTTCAGAGGATATAGAAACCTCCGATGCCAACGCGGCTGATAGCCAAGACGCTACGCCTACTGAAGAGACATTTGCCGAGAGCAGTGCAAGCAGTGATGAGGTTGAAGACGTACCAAAAGAATTGCCAATTCACGAGGAACCTTTTGTTATGATTGAGGAGGGTGAGTTTAGTCCTGAATCCGATTATGCGCCTTATATGCTTAGAGATTTAGGAGAAGCAACATCATTCACCATGGCGAGTGCCAACATCCCCACTGTTTCATCCAAGGGCGAGGGGGAGACACCTCTCGATGTTCTGGACCAAGAGTTGTCTGCTGTTGAGGAGGCGGATGCTGTTGTGGTGGCCGTACCTACGGAGAGAGCTTCCACACCATATATTGAGGTGTTTGGAGAACCTACCCCACAGGCAGCCGCGGCGGCCCCGGACTTCAATTTCAATTTCTCACAAGCAGCAGAGCCTGCTACACCCATGGAAGCAAAGTTCAGCGGGATGGGCGAGTCTCGATACGCCCATGCACCGTCACCACCTCCAGCCCATCCAGCTCCATCACCACCTATTGTTTCCGATATGCTCCCGCTACCGACAGAAACAGCGTCCTATGCTTCAAATGCAGATTCATACAGGTCAAACCCGTTCGTGGACCCGGTCAGGCCGATGCCGACCGATTCCGAGTTGGATGAGGTTATCCAGGAGTTGTCCAAGGATGACCCTATATATGCTGGCCAAGACAACGAAGTGTCTGAATCAGGAGCCAGTGAGCAGTCCATGGATGAGGAACAGTCAGCCCAGGAAGAGGTAGCCGATGAGGATGTGATCACCAGGAGACGCGATATCTCAAAGAGACCAGCCATCCCAGTCTTCCACGATCTGACACCAATATCACAACTGCAAGACCCATTCGAGCAAAGAGAGCGCAGCGCTGCACCTAGCCCAAGCCCAAGCCGTAGCGAATTCCAGCACACAGCCGCCACATTCTCATCCGATGATGCAACATACGGACATGCTCAAACTACTGGCGAGGTCGTATACCAGCCTCCTACACAGGAAGATATTGGTCACGGCCAGGCAGAGAGCGACTGGGATGATATGATTCCCCATGACACCAAGCTCCGACCTCAGAGCCGATTGTTTTTCGATGCTCACGTTGAAGAGTTTGTTGGTGATCTCCTTAGCTCTCGCCTCGATCCACTCAACAAGTCTCTTTCAGCTATCCACGATGTCCTGAAGAAGAATCACTCATTGACTCTTGGACGGAGAGGAAGTGTTGCTACTTCAGCTCCACACAGCGATGCTGACGACGAGGAGGATGAGACTCAACCACCAAGATCTCCCAGGAAAGATAAGAAGTCGGAGAAGATCAAGTCTGCCGTTGTCGAAGCGCTTGTTATGCACAACTGGAATGCCCCAACCGAGGACAAGCTGGCTGAAATATACAGTGCTATCGCAAAAGTTTCCCGTGCTTTCCAGGACAGCCATTGGAACGATGATTTGGCCGAAACGAAGTCGGCTATTCTCCAGGCAGTTGCAAAGGCTGCACGCGCGGACGAAATTGATCTCACTAAGCTAGAGATCCTCGCTGCGATTAAGCGCACGGCTAAGTCAACCGATATGGAAGACTTGAAAACATCCTTCGCCCGCTCCGTTTCGAAGATGGCGCAAGTTGAGGATATCGCATCAATCCGTGAGTCTATGGAAGAGGTGGCGCAAACTAGTGATATTGTCGGTATGAAATTGGAGCTCCGCGACGCATTGATCAATACGGCACAAAAGAGCGACCTAGAGGATATTAAGAATAGCATTCTATCTCAAGCCACACATAAGGACGATCTTGAGCACCTTCAGAATATCACCATCGAGAGTTTCTCGAAGGTAGTCAAAACAAACGATATTGTCGAGCTCAAGAACACTTTATCGGAGATTATCAGAACCATTCACACTACTGACATTAGGGGCGATGTTCAGCAATTGTCTCGCGATAATGATGCCGTCAAAGAAACACTCACTCAAGTGTATGAGCTAACCCGGGATAATGCGATGGATGCCAACTCGCACCAGCAAGCACAAGAAAATTACGTCAAGGAGAGCTACAATATTATCAGCCAGTCGCTGGAAACAATCCACGCTTCTGTTGGTGACGTCCATAAGTTGATCCAGCAACGCAGCCAGAAGGAGGATATGCGCAGAAGTCTACAGGAGGGTGACCAGAAACAAAATTTCGCAGATATCAAGACCTACATCGGCGAGGTTAACAAGAATGTCGCTGAGGTCGTTGGTCGCGTACCGAATGTGGAGGACATTAGGTTGGTTGTAGGCGAGATTTCAGAATCACAACCCAGGCTAGCGGATATCAAGGACATTTTCGAGGAGGTAGTAGCGGGGCAACCAACTTTAGGACAGGTGAGGTCGGCGGTAGAAGATGTTGTCAACAAGCAGCCAACAATCGAGGAGTTGAAGTCTATTGTCGAGGGGGCTACTAGCAAGCAGCCCACAATCGAAGAGCTGAAGTCTGTTGTTGAAGAGGTTGCTAAAACGCAGCCAACAATCGAGGACCTCAAGTTTGTTGTCGAGGAAGCCGCCAAGAACCAGCCAACAACTGATGACCTCAGATCTGTGGTTGAGGAGGTTGCAAACAAACAAGCAGTCGATGATTTGAGAGTTGCCGTCGAGGAGGCTTTCAACAGGCAGCCAACGATTGGGGACTTGAAGTTAGTTGTTGAGGAGGTTGCTGATGGCTTGCCCAAGATGGATGCTCTCCGTTTCATGATGGAAGAGTTACTTTCCAAGCACCAAACAGTCGCGGTCACCAAGGCTACCGAGCAAGCTAATACAGAAGAGTTTCAACTTCGCATGGCAAGTCTTGAGAGGATGTTGGGTGAGGCTGATAGGCGTGCGGAGGCAGAGTCACAGGCTAGAAGGGAAGCTCATGAGAAGACTTTGGAGTTGGAGAGTAGGTTGAGGATTGCTGAAGAGGAGGCGGCGAGGTACCGCGGGGAGGCAGAGGAGTCAGATCGGAGACTGAGGGCGAACGACGAAAAACGGAGCGCGGCGTTGACACAATCACAAATGCGCGTTGCGCTTCTCGAGGGTGCTCATTCAGCCCTTCAGAAAACTGTTGGGGAAATGTCAGCACGGAACGCACAGCTGGAAGGCACTATTGGAGAAGCAAAGTCGGCCAGTGAGCGAAACAAGCAGGAGGCGAACAGAGTGGAAGAAGAGAATAAAGGGCTTAGAAGGGTCATTGACTCCCTGAAAGCAGATATGCAGGAAAGTATTAGAGTCCGTGAAGGTTTCCGCGGGAAGTTTGACAAGTTGCAGGAGGATATGCGGACCGCGGCGTACAACATCGGCCAGCAAGAAGGAAAGTGGAGGAAGACACAGGAAGAACAGAGGGCAAGGATCGAAGTTTTGGAGGCAAGAGTGGCGGCTGAGGTTACAGTGAAGGAGGGACTGGAAAGCGAGGTCAGGCGGTTGGAAGTTGAGCAGAAGGAGGCAATCAAGCTGAAGGTGGAGTACGAGCAGTTGAAGAGGTCAAATGGGAAGTTGGAGGAGATGGTTGATAAACTCAGGGGAGAGAAGGCAGAACACTCGCAGCGCGCTGCAGCTCTTGCCCACGAAGTCGAATCAGCTCGCGGCTCAGCACATGAAGAAACTGCACGGGTGAGAGAATCTCTTCAGAGAGACGTTGATGCTGCCAACACGACGGTCAATACTGTCCGGGCTTCACTCGAAAGTGAAGTTGAGCTCCTTCAACATGCTGTCAAGGATGCGCTGTCCGAGAAAGAGCAGTTCAAGCTAAGGCTCGATCAAGCTGTTAATTCCGAGCGCATCGCCCTTGATGAACTCGAGAAGACAAAGACTGCGCTTTCCCAAGGATCTACTGAATCCAAGTCTGCCGCTTTGCAGGAACAGCGCCAGAAGTATGAGAAGCAGGTCTTGGAACTCCGTCAACAGTTTGAAGATACTCAGTCCCAGAATGATAGGGCCCTTAGAATTGCGACTGAAGATGGTGAGCGCGAAGCACTCTACCTGGGGCAACGTCTTGGTATCTCCCAATCAGAGGTGCAACACCTCCGGGAACAGTCGAAAGATCTTCGTGAGCAAACAAAGGACCTCCGTGAGCACATTTCCCTCCTTAAAGATCAACTCAAGATTGCGACCTCTGCGGCCCAAGCTGCTGCTCAGGCTGCTGCAAATTCAAGGGCACCCCAGGCGGTTTATGAGGAAAGGGCTCTACGGGAATCGGTAAATGTGCTTCAGGAGCAGCTCCAGCAACGCGAGGCGCGAATTGAGGAGCTCGAGCAACAGCTTTCCGGGTTTGACAAGGCAGATATCAAGCGCAAAGATGAGCAGATCACATGGCTTAGGGAGCTACTCGATGTCAGGGTTGATGAGCTGGAGGAGATTGTTCACGCATTAAGCATGCCCCACTTTGACCGTGAGAGTGTCCGTGACACCGCACTCCGTCTTCGGGCAAATCTCCAGATGGAGCAGCGGGAGAAGGAAATGGCGATGACTTCGGCCCGCGGGCCCATTGCCCCAGTTGCCAGTCTTGCATCAAGACTTCCTGGCGTTGCAAGCTCTGCTGCTAGCTCTGCCGCCGGTTGGTGGAACTCTAAGAACAAAGGGCCATCGTCAGTTGCCCAGAGTTCGTCTTCACGACCAGGCTCTGCCGCCGGTTTCTTGGGCAACATCCTCGCCCCTGCGCCTCTGGCCACATCTGCCAATACTCAACGAATGGGATCCAGGCTTGCACGGGGTGTTTCCTCAGAGACGGGTTCAAATTCGTCGCATACCACAATTACTTCGCGGTATAGAGAAAAACAGGCGGCAGCACCGTCCTACAGAACGGATAGAGGGGGATCCAGGAGAGTTCATCCTCACCTTTTCCAGAGGGGGTTGTATGATGCAGATGCGGATGCGGACGCCAACGATAGTGTGATGAGCGCAGACTTTTACGAGGAGGAGGAAAATGCGACAGAGATGGGGGCCGATGATGGTGATATGCTTTACCGACAGGGTTCGAATAGGCACTGAAGGAGGAGTCGAGGTAGTCATTTAGGGGTGTGCGTTGTATTTCATTGAATTTTTTTTTCTTTCTAGATAATTTTTTCCTCTTCTTTTTTTTTTTCGAGGGTTAAATGGTTTTTTGTTTTCGTTCAGGAGATACCTTGGGTGTGTAGGGAAATGGAGCGAGCATTGTGTCGGTGTTTACCATTCTTTTTAAATTTCCTTTGTTCATCGTTTTCTTCTCGGTTTTTTTTTTTTTTTTTACACTTTGGGAGGTGGGGCGGGAGAAAAGCGGAGTCCTTATGAGTGACGTTTAAAATTCTCGGTTTTATGAGTTGTCGTTTTTATTAGCGGTTTTCTGTTATTTGCTACATTTTTAACTCGTTTATATATCTACTTTTTTTTTTTTTTTTTTAATAATACCTTACCTTCGGGGTTTTTTTTTTATTCTCTTGTAGCTCAGTTGGTGATTTATGCGCAATGTCAGTTTTGCGGTTCTCACAAAAGAAATTTATTGTCTCTAGTAGAGTAATTCTTTGGGGGTTTTTATATATACCAAGTACTTAATCGATTCATAATCAAGAGCGTTTAAACTCTGTTTAGTCTTAAATTCAACCGCTAGCTATGAGTGATAGGTAGATGGGACTCACTGAATTATTAAAAGTCACCCCAACCTTCATAGTGCTGTAGATCAATAGTGCTGTAGCTATAGATCAATAGTGCAGGCCAGCGTCCATCATGACTCGAAACCCCAACCTCTACGCCCCAATAAACGGCGCAAGCTCCGTCCAAGCACCCACTCATTCATAGCCCCCACGCCGGCCGCGCTTGCGGCAACGAAAGATCCAAGGAGAGCTGTGACAGTGTGACTTTGACAGCACCACGCACCAGAAGTTTCCATGTAGCATCCCGACACTCACCGTGGGCGGCCTGTCACTCTTTTTTCTTCTTTTACATGTATAAATCCCAATCTTACGTAGCTACAATATACATATTTAGCCAGCCAGCCAAAAATTGAGAAGGTAGAGAAATTTTAGGACACGGATGACTAGCAATGCCATGCAAGTTGCTTTTAAAGTTTTGAAGCTTGTTTGTTATCCCTCCCCCTTCCAGGGTCCATCGATGATGTAAGAGGCTCTATCTTACTGCATGTTCGACGGTCGGGAATCGGGAGACTTATCGCTCCATCCCATAGCATGGGCCCCTCCCATCCCTGTCGATGATGCTTTCGCCTGATTGTGATTTTGAGAAGGAGGAGGAGGATGAGGGTAGGAGGGGTGTAGGGGTGTAGGAGTTAGGAGCAGGAGCAGGAGCAGGAGCAGGAGTAGAAGGAGGAGTGAGAAGTCGTCTGTTTGGCGCACGTCCCCTGCGTCATTCTCGTTGTCACACCCTTTTAGAAGCAGAGTTGCTGTGCCTTGGTCACCGTCGGTGTCATCGTAGTGGTCTGTAAGAAAGGCCTCATATGAGGCAGAGGGAAGTAGCAGTGGACAAGGGCTGCAAGGCAGAGAAAATATCGGTATCTGGGTATTATTAGGAGCTATAGGGCAGGTATGATATGGGTATATACTCTGGATAGAAGCATACATAAGGAACATATCTTTCCCCTATTTTCATGATCTTCCTTCAATCCTCATCAGCACCATTATCACAGTTAACAACTCACCTTTTTCTCCCCTCCCCCTCCCCCCCCCGGTAACCCCACCACCATCGCCCCCTCCTCATCCTTATCCACTTCCTTCTAGCTATCCCCTCCCCGGTCTTCTAAGGGCATACTCAAGTAGGTAGGTTCCCTATGTCTCGTGGTTTTTCCCTGTTATCGTCGTCGTCCCCCTCGTGAGCATTTCGTTTTCGTATCCTGTGCGCGCGCGCCCTCATTTCCTACTATGATACAACAAAATCTTAATCTGGAGCGTGACAACGGTTCATCTCTAATGAAGACTCTTTTAGAGAAACTCACCTGACTGACCACGTGCGGATAGAGACAGGCACAAGGAAGACAACGCAGATACTCATTTAATAACTGAAGCTTACTCCCTCCGCCGTGCTACCGTCTACAGCCCCTCCTCTCTCTCCCTCTCTCCCCACCCCCTCCTCTACACAAAATAAGGGACTCTGCTTGCGTACATACCATACATACAGCTTCCCTTCCCAACCTCGTGGTTTCTTGATCACCCCCTTGTGATATCAACAAACCTCTCCGGAATTTGAGTGAGATATACACGTATATCATTTTTTTCTTTCTTTCCGGAAACAAGATAGAACACACAGAGTGAGAGGAAGAGGGAGAGACCCGTGTGTGGTGTGTCTGGTGTGAGTGTGTGAAAATCGTAATTTCCCCTACATGCCTGGATCGAGAGGTGGCCGGGCTTCTTTTGTTTAAATAAAACCTCACCCTTTCTTTTCCCTTACTCCTATCTTTACTGATACCTGAACCGTCAACCCCACAACGATAGCTCTCGCACTGAATTATAATTCAACGTCCGTTGATAACTAAAAAATAAAATAAAAGCAAAAACAAAAACAAAAAACAAAAAAGAGTGAGAAGAGATGGAGGAACTCTCAAATCACAACAGCGGAAAACGATCTTTCTTTGGATTGGGAAAGAAGAAGAAGAACCAGGATAAAGCAAAACCGATTCCAGACTCACCACCAACAACAGAAGAAGCAGCTTCTCCTGAGCTCGAACCAATGTCCGATATTGACGACACCCCAAATACAACAATTCCAATCAGCGCTAAAGCTCCACAGCTACCCCAGTTAACCGCTTTTTCGCCTATCGCAACAACAGCCCCTAACGTCTTCTCGAGTTTCCCTTCCCCACCAACACAATCCCCAGTTCAATCCGTAGGATCGAGCTCCTCACCACCCCTAGCCCCTCGTCCGGGCACATCTGAGTTTGCTTCGCCTCGCCTGTCCACCAGCAGCTCCCAGATCTTTGAACGTAATGTCCAGGAGCAGCTCAGCAGCACAAGCCTACCACCCCCAACATCTTCGGCTATTCCCGCCCATATACAGACCGAGAATCGGATTCCCGCTGTCTTGGAGGCTAGCTCTATCGCAATCACGGACGAGAAATGTGGGGTAGACGAAGTCGAGATCGTCATGCATAGCATGCATCAGCCAGCCGTGTCCTCCGTCCCTCACAGGGGCACATCTTCAAGCCCTGTCTATGGCGGTCACGTGCCTGGGGCGTACTATGGAAGCGATAATGCAATCGATGAGTCTTCAGCAGGCAACTCGGGAGATGAACTCTCATCGCACGGTGTGGGAATTGGGGCCGCTGCAGCAGCTGATAAGCGCAGGCTGTCGTTCATCTCGTTTGCGGACGTGGTTCAGGCAGAGCAGGCCGAGCACGAGGGGGTGATTATGGCGTCGTCAGGGTCGCTGAGAAACCTTTCCCCAGGCGGTTCGCCAAATGTAATACCCGCAGACCGGGATGTTGCGCTTTCTACGATAAACGAGACGCTGCGGCGCTCGCCCTCGCCTATCCGGCTTGGGTCTAGCCCTCCACGTGGAGGAGGAGGTAGTAATGGGAACGTACAGAGGACCTTGAGTGGGAAATCCATGGGACCGGCAGGGGCAGGGTCGCCGCCAAGAACCAGTATGGGAGACTCGCTCGGTATGGAAAGGGGGGAGTTGACAATCGAGACTATGAGGCAGGCACTGAGGAAAACAGGCAGTGGGGACCTATCGGGGTATGGGGGTGCCAGAAGCAACCCTAGTCTGTGGTAGAGAGAGAGAGGTGTTTTGTGTGCGTGCGTGCGTGCGTGCGTGCGCTGTTTTTTTATTTTATTTCCTTTATGAGCAATTGGGATGGGTATTTTTTTATGAGGAGTTTTTTCTTATTATTTTATTTTCATCTGTCCTTATTAAAAGGCAGACCTGGTGTTTTTTTTTTCCCCTTTTCATTTCATCTATTTTTTCTCTCTCACTTCCGAGTCACCTCCCTCGTTATTGTTTCTCACCTGGAAAGCTGGATTAACGAGCGAGATTAAGTATAAACAAGCGAATCCCGATCCCTCCCAGGAGAGGAGAGGGTTGCATCATATCGAATATATATACTTAATCTCACTCCCCCCATGGGCCCCAGCACCGTAAACCGGGGGTGGACTGGACTACTCTATATAGAGTATGTAGTTAGGTTTGGTTTTTGGCAATCACAAATTAACTTGATCGCTGGGTGGGGTTTCTAGTGTACCCCGGCAAGCCATTGCCGGTCGATGACAGACAGACATTTGTGGGGTATTGGGGTGCTCTTTCTACCTCTTCTTTTTTCCTCTTGGATTCTTTTCCCTTTTTCTCCTTTTCGTTTCCCTTTTAGTTTCTACTTACCCCTTTCTTCCACTTCCCTAACTTGCCGGAAACCGGCGGGGATGAGGGAGGGAGCGGGGGGGGGATATATGTACCTCTGTGAGATACTCTCTACTTTTTTCTGGCTGCACCTTTCTTGGGGGGAGAGAGGGGTTGTCGCCGGCGTCGTATTGTGCTGTGGACCAAATATCTACTCTATGTTATGGTACGGTAGTTTAGTAATTCCAATAGGTGATCAAAAAAGAACAAGTACCTACAACATCAGGTACCCCATCCCTTATCCTTGTATCGCGCACGACCAGAGTAGAGTAAGTACATATGTAAGTAACGGGTTAATGTTTACGTCCATCGGGAGGGGAGCGAGTACCGCACCGGTCGGGGGGTTGGTTATATGTACATACCCTTTATTACCCGGAGACAGGATCCAGGTTGAAGCTTGTATATACACATCACGACCCCGCGACTCAGGTATATTGGAGAACGAACGCGGTAGGTCCTTCCTTGCTGGACAGCGAAGGGCGGAGTGTGCTGTGTTGTGTATAGTGCTGTAATTGCGGGGAAGGGGACGGTGGGCTGGGCGAGTGATTACTCGTGAACCTGCCCTGCGTCGCGTGCAGTTGTCACCACCATCATCGAGAGGTGCGTCCTTCCCCGCTGTGGGCAGGGATCCCCCCCCCGGGTCCTGGAGGAGAGAGAGCTGTTCTGTATATATACATACATACATACATGATACACGTCGTCGTTGTCGTGAAACACGCGGGGAGAACTGAGGCAGGTAGGCAGGCAGGCAGGTACGCTGGCGTGACGGCTTCTAGATTTTTCTATATATGTAGATAGCTGTTATACCCCCCCCCCCCCAGCTAGCTAGATACATGTAGGTACATAGGTACCTTAAGCTCTGGTGCTCTGCGCGAAAAAGCAAAGAGCTCCGGGGGGCATCTAACAGCGGGTGAACGGGTGGGGATCTTGAGCCATGTACCAGTATGTACCTCCCTCTGCTGCTCCATCGTGATGCGATCTACAAATCCGTACCTACAACCTCCACCTGACCGGCCGAGCCGAGGGTTATGTATGCATGGGGGCGCCGGCCGGAGAGGATCCGCCAGATTAGAAACCAACGTGCCTACATAAGTACATGTATGTACCTGCTAAAAAGAAAGGGTCGGGGGGTCTAGATCTGGGGCGCTATGACGCCCGGCCTGGCTGGGCCTGGCCCTGGAGCAGTATGATCAACCTCCCCGTAGTGTCTCGGGGGTGGGGACGGACGGAGCTGGGGCCTTTGGGTATGCGGTTGGAGCAGGCCCGGTGCGGAGTTGTAGCTAAGGTACATACATGGTGTGGTGTGGTGTGGGTATGTATCTATCTACGTTCGGGGTGGAGGTGCTCACTCTACTTTCAACTGGTGGTAGCTTTGCACTTGATATATTGGTACATACATGTAGTAACTCTACTTACAGGGGGAACAGTTACAGTTTAGTATTCATCCTTCTTCCCCTCTCCGTCCCTGATTTTTGAAATCAACCTCCAAGCTTGGCGTGGCAACTATCACCACCCCACCAAAACTCTCTAAAACTTTAACTTCAAAATGTCATACTTCAATAGCCCCCCCCTACAGGCCGCTATAGCAGACCTCAACCTCCCCCTAGTCGATGCCAGAATTTGTTCAGCACCACGATGCCATCGCCGAGGCTGTCGAATCTTCGCAGTTCAACTCCAACGACGCACAACTCACGGTCGCCTCCGGCCTGATCAACCAAGTCCAACAACTATCGACAACCTCCTTTCAAAGGACAGGTTATTGACTGAAGGTCATCCGCCATACACAAGAGACGACCGCTCATCCGTGAGATCAATCACTCGCCTCCATCCGGAAAAAAATCGGCTCTCCTCCATGAAGACGCCATGAAACAATCCCAAAGCCCACCACAACCCCACCCACAACATCGCATCCACCCACACCCCAAACAACCAACAACATAACAGTAGGCCAAAAAGTCGTCTGGCGTCAGCTTGACCACCACCACAGAACGCGCAAAAGACTTCAGAAAGGAAAAGCACTCCACGTTGAAGAAACTCATTGCGTTGCGGTTCTTCGCGATACCCCTATTAAAAGCCGATAATTTCACCCTCCCAAGAATCCTGGGACAATTTCTAACGTAATGGCCAGAAAGCCCCTGCCTCCTCTCCATCTCAATCAACCAACGCGATCTCAATCCTGGCACGCGTCCACCACCTGCTTCTTGAGGCATTACTGGGCATTAATGAGGCCATCAAATCGCCCGACAACCCCATCAACACCTTCCGCCCGCGAGCGTCGGCATCGCCATGGCATCACTCTTCGCCCGACAAGCGAAACTCTTTGACACTTTTTTCAGCGCGCAACCGGCGTCAAACCTCGCCGTCAGGTTCATAACCCTGCCACACCGCAACGTAAAGCGCCACTCGTCAATCGTCATCTCCGTCCGGAAGACGCCGACAAATTCGGCCCACATCGCTTTTTCTCCAGCCGCCGCTCCCATGATCAGCACCCAATGCATAAGTCTTTGCCGCAATACGCTGTATGAGAATGAACAAAACTGTGCATCTCTCAACCACGACTCAACGACCGCGCTGCGTCTTAGCTTTCTTAGCGAGATGGTAACGGAAAACTACTTCTGAGGTTTAAAGGCCAAATGTCAACTCGCTTCTTCAACCCCTTGCCTGCCTGGCTAGCCCTCCTCAAGACCCCCACCACCACTCCACTACCACCACCGGTACGCTCCTCCCTCTTCGGCCTCCTCAACACCACAACCCCAATGGAGACAGCCTAATAAAACTGTCCCCCACCATCCATCGTACGCCTCACAACCACCACCACTCCTCAAAAGTCCCTATATAGGGCACCTGGGTACACCCACCCTAGGGGAAGACCGGGAGGGAGCACAGGAAGAACTCCTTGCCCCCCCCCCCCCTCTGTATTTTCTTGCGCTTCGCTTTCTTCTCCACTTCTCATAGGCCTTCTCTCTTTTGTCTTTCGTGCTTCCGTTTTTGTATTTTTGGGGACGACTGTTTGTTTTTTGTTAGGGGAAGGGTTTTTATGCCATAGTCTTAGACTGCACGCAATTAGTTTAGCCCATAATAAACTAGCATGAGTTAAAAAAAAAAAAAAAAAAAAGTTACAGTTTAGTATTCTAATTTCCCCGTTTTGGGCTTTGCGCCGGATTTCGGTTCTTGGGGTGGTCGTGGTGGTGGTGATGTGGGCCCTGGACCGGGGTACGGACGGGCGGGCTGTGGCGGGAGTCATAGACAGCTATCTACATGTATCTACGCACCTTCTGAGCGGACATATGCAGAGTAGAGTATCCCATAGTTGACAGACGGTGCAGCACTCGGCCCCCCGTTTGCAAAACTGTATCGTCATAGCTACAAGTAAGTAAATATCTGCAAGTCATCTCATCTCTAAGGAGGAAGGCATGTGCGTTCGGCATCACCGTTCGGCCCGTGGAGCGCCAGGCGCCTACAGCTAGGTACTTACGGCGGTTATGGTTATGAAAAGGACGTTTAATTGTTGGTCGGAGAAATATATAGTAAGCCTTGATTGACCGTTGGGGCTTCTAGAAGCTGAAGGGTAAGGGTGGGCTGGGGGTATATCATATGAGGGAGGGCAATACTCGTCTGCATGGAGGAAAGAGGGGATTAGGGATTGCGATGCCTAATTATTAACGTGCTCGGAATCCCACACAACTCTCTCTCTCTCTCCCCCCAGATATGAAGTGTGTGTGTGCGTGTGTAAGAGGCTTTCTTTACCCGGGTAAGACACGAACCCTGATAACTCGACTCTAGAACGGATGGGCGTAGAAAGAAAAGTACCTACTAGAAATTATTATTAGATGAGCACCCACATACATACATAATTCCTGTGTATGGGCTAGCGGTATATATGCATGTATGAAGTAGTATGTGAGTATGTGTGTATGAAGTATGTACCTGCATGATACCGCTCGACGCCCATCGCTTACTTGCTTGCTTGCTTACCCTCGCTCGCTCGCTAACGGATCCTCTGTCTGTCTGTCACTCAAGTCAGTCAGTCATGATGCTCATCGGCCGGCGCGGTTCATATTGCAAACGAATGTCGGGCCCAGAGTCATCCCGCATATTTCTTTTTTCTTTTTTCTTTTTTCTTTTTTCTTTTTTCTTTTTTCTTTTTTCTTTTTTCTTTTTTTTTCTTTCAGCCACTGAGCGGGGAGGGGAACAGAGGGGTAGGAAGAAGGAATTACATGGACATAGTTCACAATTCCAGACGAGAGAGAACGACACGATATGACATGACTGGTAGATAAGTATCGATGCGATGTGGAAATCCCCACCCGTGGGGGAGAGGGGAATTTTTGACGATGGGAAGGGGGACATTGTTTTTTTCACAGTGTGTATTGCATAGCCTATGTGAGCAGAACCCGGCTGTAAATACATGTACCTACATGTAATCACGAGTAGGGCGCCCTAGCCTTTGTACCCCAGACTCCGGGTCCATCTCCTGCAGGAAGTCGACGTTCGTTATATTAATGATCATGACTTCAAGTGCCTACTCTTAATTCTAGTCTAGAATTAAAAAGATACACGGCCCCCCCCCTCACTCTCTACATACTTACATGTAGTTAGCTACCGTTTGGTTTTATTATTATTATTTTTATTTTTCTTACACGCCATAGACGCCCATGCCATGAGGGGAGAGCATCTTTTTCCGCTTTCAATCTCGGGCGGGCGATCCGCGCTGTTCCCCACCCCTTGTATGTACCTACAATGTGTATTACCTACCCTACCCTACGCCGCGCCCCAGGCCTACATGTCGGTACTCAAAAACCATAATTATATGTATGCAGTAGACAAAGAGAACCCGAGCCTCTGGTGTCTGCTGGTGGTGCTTGAATCGACCTCCTCCCTCCCATCACACACCCCGCGGGTAAAACAAAAAAGGGCCTGGACCCTGGGGGCTGGACTTGTCTGTCTCCCACCCCCCCAGGGGGCCGGGGGGACGGTACCGTTTTTTGGTTCCTGAGGGCTGGATTTTTTTTTTGTTCGCTGTTACTGTGTGTTCTGCTGGTGCTGGTGCTGGTGTTGATGTTGATTACTGACAATTGATGCTGCTGGCGCTCATGTATACTGCTGTTGTTGTGGGGTGGCATGATGTACCATTGGTACTTATATGTATGGGAAATCGCGCTTCGAGTTCTTGTGCATCATCGTCCCCACCATCCCCTCTATCCCGCTCTTACTCGCTCACTCACACTCTCTCTGCGGAGTATCTACACTCATTACATACTGCCTACAGTACCGGTATTGTAGCTAGCCAGCCATCATCCCCACCTTTTTCCATGGGGGGGCCAAATTAAAAAACAAAAAACGAAAAACGAAAAACAAAGCAAAGCAAAGCAGAGTAAGCAAAAAAGCATTCCCCCCTCAATTTTGGGGGGTAAAATATACATCACACACAGTCCTCCCCCGGCCTCATGTTAGTTCTGTGCCGCATTTCTTAGTTTTTTTATATTTGATTAATTGCTCTGGCCTGCCTCTAGCCCTGCATAGCATATTTTGCGTGCTGACATAAACTGCCTGCCTGCCTACGACGTCTGACTGACTGACTGACTGACTTGCATATTCTGATCAGACAGACAGACGCAGGTCCGAATATCACCCGCGCTTCATCACTCACTCACTCACTCACTCACTCCCTTACTCCCCTTACCACCACCACGGGCTCTTCTTACCCTGCCTGCCCCATCCCGTTGTTCCCACACACACTCTCTGTCCCTTCCCCCCCACACACACCACACACCGGAGTGAAGTCGGTGGTAAAGTGTAGACGCGGTACCTGCCTAACTATTTTACCACAGGACAGAGTACCTGCCTATGCCTACATACTAACTAACGTGCCCACCTCACATCACCCACCCACCTGGCCTACCATCCTCCTCCTCCATCCATAGAGGGAAAAAGATCTAGAGGGCAGAAAATAATAATAATAAAAATAATAGTAATAATAATAATCATAGTAATAATTTTTTTTTTTAAAAAAAATAACGACCCCCCGAACCCTTTTGTACCCTGAAGAGAAAGGCACAACCTTTTTTTTTTTTAATTTTCTTTTTTCTTCCCCCCTTCACTTTTCCCCTCTCTTACTTTACTTTCGACGTAACCTACAGTCGTCTCGCCGCCGCCGCCGCCGCCATCGTCGCCGCCGGTAATATACCTGTGCACCTAACGCTTATTTTGGAACGGCACCGCCGAGATCGAGTGCTGCAGAGCGGTTAATTGTTGTCGTGCAGTGTTGGGAAATCTAGAGAGAGGGTTAGCTTTGAGATCTGGAGATCAAGAGAGAGAGGGTACTGCTTACTTTGCTGCTGCTGCTGCTAGTACTACTGCTGGTTCTTACGACAGACAGAGAGATCTAGAGAGATAGATAGATACATAGCCGGCCTGCTGCTGCAACCTTTACTTACTTACTAGGCAGTGTACCGTACCGTACCGTACCGTACCGCACTGCACTGCACCGCATACCTTTCTTGTCTTGCCCTGTCCTGTCTTGTCTTGTCCGTTAGTAGGTGCATACATAACATTCACTCAGTCAGTCAGCCAGCCCGAGTGACTGATACTGACTAAATACTCGATCCAGGTAGACAGAGAGAGAGTGAGAGTGGAAGCGGAAGAGAGAGTGTGTGTGGCTTGGGTTGCAGATATTCGATTCGACACACCATTTTTATTATTACAGAGAACCGTTGGGCCTACTTACATACTTACTACTACTACCAACCCACTCCACCCCCCCAAAATCTATTCCTCTAACCACCCCAGCCAATCCGTCTGTCCATCCACATCCACTTCCATCCATCCATTCATCCTTCCTTCCTTCCTTCCATCCTTCCTTCCTTCAATCCATCCCATCCCATCCACCATCCACCATCCACCATCCATCCACACACACTCACCCCCTCCCATTCAACCCACCCACCCACTCACTCACCACTCACTCACTCACAAAGGTACGGCCGGGGGAATAAAAAAATAATAATAACAATAAACCATCAACACATGGGAACGCAGACGACACTAAGGACGCTGCAGTCAAAGATCGAGGAGATTACTGGAACATCTGTGGCCTGGATGGGAAAGTGAGGCGCGCAGCCTCGGGAGGACCAAGGGAACAGAAGAACAAAAAAAAAAAAAAAAAGAAGGGAAAGAAAAAGGAAGGAAGAGAAAGAACACTTTCGTACTTACTGGTACTGAACAAGAAGAGTACATGCAATACAGAATACAAATTACAATACTATACAAAAACAGTACAAGACCAATTACCATCTGAAGAGGCGTTTCGGACGGAACAGGCAATAATTCTAACTACTTCTTCTTCTACCTGCTACTGCTACCTACTTCCTACTACTACTACCACCTAGTACCTATTACTACTACTACAATACTACATCATACACCAGGGAGCGCGCGCGCCCGTTCGCTCGCCTTGCTCGCCCGCGCGAGGCAGACCTACCACTACCACTGCTACCACTACTACTGCTACTGCTGCCGTTCTGATTTTTGCGTCTTCTTTTTAGTCTTTTTTTTCCCTTTGGGTTTGGGGGGATTGGGGGTTGGAGGGTGATACTTACACTGCTGCTGCTGTACCGCTGCTGCTACATACAGTACCTACTACTTACTACTTATTACTTACTACATACAACTTACTTCAACAACAACAGCTACTACTACTACTACTTACTATCTTGGTGGTTGGTGGTTGGTGGTGGTGGTGCCTCTTTCCTAGAAAATTGTTGCTGTTGTCGCTGTGTCCCAATAATAATAATAAGCCTTCAATCATCATCGTCATAACTCCCCGGGAACAGAACATCGTCGCAAAAAGTCGGCATTCATTCCTTCCTTCCTGCCTGTCTGCTGCAAACAAGACAAGACAAGACAAGACAAGCGAGACAGACGAGACAGACGGGACAGACGAGACAAGGCAAGAATAGACTAAGCCTTCGGAGCTTCAATCTCAATCGCAATCTCTCGGTCTCGCTTTTCTTCTTTCGGTCCCTACACTTTCTTCTTCTTCTCTCTCCCTCTCTCTTAGCAATTCACCTTACCACTATAAAGAATACGAAGAAGAACTTCGAGGCAGCAATCAGTGCCTGTTTGTCTTTCTCTCCACACCACCTACAGCAAGCACATACACCAAGTGGTCAATGACCGGCCGAAGCCCCATCCACCCATACCACCCGTACCACCCGCAACATCACCACTACCAGCACCAGCAGCACCACCCCACCCCCACCATCATCACCAACACCAACACCACAACCACCGCCAGAATGGCTGCCACGTCAATTCACACAAACAACTCCCCCTCCGTCTCCTCCTCAACCTCATCAGCAGACCGCTACTTCCCAATCACAACCTCCGCCGTCATCCCCGGGTACGCGCGCAACTCCCCACCACTATCAAACTCCCTCCCCTCAGACTCGTCCTCACTATCAGGCAGCTACCACAGCCACCACCGACATCACCACTTTGGCCATACTCGCGACAACATGCTGACGATCCGCGCTGTGTCGCCCGACTGCGAGGGACCCGATCACGACGATGGGTACGAAACTGATGACTCCCTAGCCGCGCAGCACTCGCCGACAACGCCCCCGCGCACACCAGCGCACACGAGCCGCTTCGACGCACTGGGGATACTTAGTGGCGGCGGCGGTCATCATGGCCACGACTCACCAACAGACCCCGTCTCACCCGGCGGCGCATTCGTGGTCGGCCTCAAGAATCAGAGCTACCACAACCAGGGCGGGTACAGCCAGAGTCGGTTATTGGGGCGCCCGGCGCTCCCGGGGCTCCCGCCGTTCACGGACCTTAGCATTAGGGGGAAGGACGGCATCAGCACCATGGAGGTAACGCGGAGGAGGGGCACGTCGCCGACGACAGAGAGGCCGAGTACAATGGAGGTGATACAGGGTCCGATTCATCACCGTAGCTCGCGGTACCGCACGGGGCAAGAGTTTGTACAGGAAGGTGGCGTAACGTCGGTCGGTTTCCCGTCGACGCAGGCGATGTGTTCGGCGGCAGCGCCGGGGACGCCGGGGTCAAGTGCGTCTACTGCAGGGAAGGTAGTGGTCAAGACGGGGAAGCCGCGGTTTCTGCGCAACCAATCGAGCGTTAGCACGCTCAGTGCGCGCATCAGCGAGTCGCCCACGACGATGAGCTCGCCGGTGTCGCTGGCGCCAGACTCGGGATCTGTCTTTAGGCTGATGAAGGAACTGCGCGGTCGCATGGAGGGCTACGTCGAGTTCCGGATCGGCGATAGCACGGTCTGGATCAAGGGCTTCTGCCTCATTAACGAGGACACGGGCCACCTCGTCCATCACCGCGACGAGAACATCGCGGCTAGCACGCCAACGGTCATCATTCCGGACCTGCGCGGCTGCCAGGTGAAGGCCACGCACCCGTCGGTGGAGGAGGGCAGCGACGGATTCATAGAGGTGTCGGCACATACGTCGAATGTCCTCATAAGGCTGCGTCCGCTGGACGCATCACAGTTTGTGCGTTGGCTGGCGGCACTGCTCTGCTGGCAGCCGATACCGCCAGCGGGACCGCAGAATAAGATGGTGAAGCCACAGACGCTGGTGCTCACGCAGGAGCGCAAGATGGACCGACGGCGCAACTCGGACGCGACCCTGTCGAAGGACGCGGCAATCATCAAGGTGGGCAAGATGCTGCTGTGGCGCAAGGGAGGGCCCACCACGACGCATTCGTCGGCGTCCGGGGGCGGCGGCGGCGGCGGTAGTGGGTCAGGGAAGGGCTCGCATCACTCGGGGCGTGGGAGTAGGGGGGCGGCTGGCGGCGTCACATGGCAGCAGATATCGTGCACGCTCCAGGAGAATGGCGAGTTTAGGATGTATGCGGAGGCGGATACGACGCTGCTGGCAGTCATTATGTTGCAGCAGTTGTCGAGGTGCGCCGTCCAGCAGCTCGACCCAAGTATTCTAGACAAGGAGTTCTGCATCGCCGTGTACCCGCAGTACTCGCAGCTGTCGACGAGTGGGTCCCTGGCCAGACCGGTGTATCTGAGCATCGACAGCCGGATATTGTTTGAGGTGTGGTTCGTCCTGCTGAGGGCGTTTACAATGCCGGAGCTGTATGGCCCCGCGTGCATGATGCCGTCGGCGTCGGCGTCGTCGTCGGCGTCGGCGGGGAGCTCCCGCGGGCAGCTGGCAGGCATCACAGAGGGGCAAGATGCCGGCGATGGCCTGGCCGACTCGTACCGGATACAGCGGAGCCTGTTTCTGCGCGTCGTGGAGGCAAAGATCACGATGCCGGGCGGGGGTCTTGACAGCCTCAAGGAGAACCTGGACTGCTACGCGGAGGTCATCCTCGACGGGGAGGTGCGCGCAAAGACGATGGTGCGCACAAAGACGCACAATCCGTTCTGGAGGGAGGACTACGAGTTCCCGGATCTGCCGGCGATCTTGTCGGATGTGGGGGTGGTGCTGAAGCAGCGCCATCCGCGGTGGAAGACGAAGGGGTCGGGTACGGTGACGGGGTCGGGAGGCTTTGGGGGCGGCCTGGGGGGCGTTAGTGTCCCCGGGAGCAAGGATGCGGTCATTGGGAGGCTGGATATTTCGGATGAGCTGAGGTTCGAGACGGATACGGAGGGGTGGTGGCCGCTGATGGCGGTGAATAAAGGGGTGGAGGAGAAGGTTGGGGAGATGTTTTTGAAGATTGGGATGGAGGAATTGATTGTGCTCATGGCGCATGAGTATAAGGATATCTCAGATGTGCGTATATACCCCCCCCAATGCTTTCATAAGGTTGTGGTTGTGAATGTGCTAATCTATTCTACAGCTCCTTCACAACTTCACCAGTGGCATCACAATGGAAATGGCCCAGGTCATCTCCCCGGACCTCCGCCGCCTCGCCGACACGCTCCTCAAGATCTACCAAGTCAACGGTAAAGCCAGTGAATGGCTCATGTCCCTCGCTGAAGGCGAAATCGACGGCCTACACAAGGAAACAATACCCATCAGACCAGGACTCGGCCGTCACCGCAACTCGGACGAATCCTGCATCTCCGACCAGGATACACCGCACCCAAGACGTGAGGTGTCCAAGTCGGCGCTGATGGACGCAAACATCCTGTTCCGCGGCAACTCGCTGCTGACGAAGGCGCTGGACTCGCACATGAAACGGTTGGGGAGGGAGTACCTGGAGGAGACGCTCGGCGAGCATCTGTGGAAGATTGCCGACGACGATACGTATTGCGAGGTGGACCCGGTGCGCATGGAGCCTGGCGAGAACTTGCCGAAGAATTGGAAGGTGCTGATGGGCATTGTGAATGGCATCTGGAGCAGCATACATAAGAGCCCGGAAAGGTGCCCGATTGAGCTCAGGAGGGTGTTGAAGCATATAAGGGCCTGTGTGGAGGATCGGTATGGAGACTTGTTGAAGAGTGTCAGCTATAGCAGTGTGTGTGGATTCTTGTTCCTGCGCTTCTTCTGCCCCGCGATCCTGAACCCGAAGCTATTCGGACTCTTAAAAGGTACCCCCTCCTTCCCCTCCTTCCCCCTCCTCCCAGACAACCGCCCGCTAACCAACGGTCCCCCACTCAGACCACCCCGGCGTCCGCGCTCAACGCACCCTTACCCTCGTTGCCAAGGCCCTCCAAGGCCTCGCCAACATGACCCCGTTCGGCGTCAAAGAGCCCTGGATGGAGCCTATGAACGAGTTCCTCCATGCAAACACCACCGGCCTCCGTGACTTTGTCGACCACCTAACTACGATACCCCCCAACCAGCTCCACGCTCCCGAGACAGTCCCACCATCGTACGCCACACCAATTACGATCCTCTCACGCCTCTCCCAGCCCTCGAAAGAGGGCTTCCCCTCTCTCCCCTTCCTCATCGACCAGCCGCGCGCCTTCGCCGCCCTCGTCGCAATGTGGCTGAAGTGGTACCCGATCCACGCCTCAAAGTGTCCCGAGCACCGCATCACCGGCGATCTCGCGCGCTTCCACGAGCTCTGCTGCGATATCGAGAATCGGGTGCGCGTGTGTGTCGAGAAGGCCGAGTGCGCGGAGCGCCCCAGTAGCAGCTTGTCGGCGCGCTGGGAGGAGGTGGCCGAGAAGGCGACGGGGAGTCCGGTGATGGGGCCCGGGGGAGGGCAGGTTTTGACTATGTTTCCCTTGACATCGAAGGCGCATCGGATTGTGGGGTTGCCGTCGGTGGTGGGGGGCGGTGGCGCAGGGAGGGGCGGTGTCGGCGGTGTGGTTGGTGGTGGTGTGAACGGTGCGGGGGAGGACGACGGGGGGTATAGTTATAGGGGGATCGAGTATGCGGCGGCGGCGGGACAAGGACAGGGCGGGCATAGGTCAAAGAGTAAATTCATGAGCGGGTTTGTGGGCGGCATAAAGAAAAAGGTCAAGTCGAAGACATATGCGGATCATGATGAGGTATGATGAACGGCCGTTGGGTGGAAAAAAGTTTTTTTTTTTTTTTTACATTTTTTTTACTACTACTATTACTACTACTACTGCTGCTGCTGCTATTACTATTGCTGCTGCTGCGTTATATAGCGTTCTTATTTTTATCTTATTGTAGTATTGAGACTCTTGCGGTCTGGTCCTTTCTTTATTCTTTTTCTCCTTTTTTGTTTATGGCTGTACCCCCTTTCCTTTTCCTTTTCCTTTTCCTTTTTCTTTTATATATATACTCCCTCTTTGGCGCGCAATGTGGGGGGGGGGGGGGTTCCACTATCCAAAAGTGAATTTCTTCTGCCCCTCTTTCTTTTGTCAATCTACTTACCACCAACACTCACCACTACTCGAGTTCTACCACATTTTTCCTTATATCTTTTTTTTTGTCTTGCTTTAGGTCGGTTTTTCTTCTCTGGGATTTCTTTGTTGGTTAGCTTTTTAGTTTAATTTTTTTTTTTTTGCACGTTACGGCCGGGGGGGGGAGGGAGGGCGGGGTAAATTTTATCAGGAGTTTGTATTTATGAGGGTGGTTTCTCATTTTATTTTTTTATTTATTTTTATACTTATATATCTTGCTTTCGTTTTTTTCCCCTCCTATTATTATTGTATTTTATCACATCGTCTCCTTTGTTTACGTCTAAAAAGGGTCCTCTTCTCTCTCCCTCTCTCTCACTTACTCACTCACTCCCACTCTCGCTTCTTTTTTCCGTTTGTCCCTTTTCTTTCTTTCTTTTATCATTATCATTATCATTATATCGGGTGGGTGGGTGGGTGGGGCGGGGGGCGGATACTGGAGTATATTCTTTTTTTTTTTCCCTTTTTTTTTTTTTCCTTTTTTTTTTGCAGGCGGCTTTTTTTTTACTTTTTACTTTTCCGTGGGTGGCTTTTGCAATTTGGAATTGGAACTGGAATTGGAACGGGAGGTTAGGGCTATGTTATGAGGTATGGGTGAATGGGGTTTTTTTTTTACATGGGCTTTTTTTCTTGTTCGCTTTTCTCGCGTTATATATTGTGTTGTGTTGTGTTGTGTGGTGGTGGTGGTGGTGGGGGTAATGGTAGTTTAATTCATCATCTCGTCTAGCCATGCATTCAGCATTTTTTTTCTGGGGGGGAGGGGTGTTAATTGGATTGGGGAGGAGGGGATTTTTATATATATAGTTATACTCGCTCGTGGGTCCTGGGGAATACGGGTACGTACAAATACAGATAATTACATAGCTACAAGTAGTTGGGTTTAATTAGTGCCCAACCACCGCGATCCGAATTGATAGACAGCAGCACTTACCCTCCCTCCCCCCCAGGCTTTAGTCACTGCCTTGTGAGACTGGGCCTTGCGGCGTCTACGAATCTCCCCCGCCTACTGTACTCCTACTACTGCTGCTGATGATGGCGATGGCGATGGTGGCGATGATGGTGGCGATGTAAGGCGGTAGTGAACAAGGCCGAAGCTGATGGCAGCTTAATTGCCAAGACCCGAGTGACGGGGCGTGACCGGGCAATTGCTACACCTGGTGGGGGGGGGGATGCTTTGTTTGTTTGCTGAGCGCATCACTGCTCGTCACTCGGCGCGGGACATACCGGGTGGACGCTGGGCGGGAAGGAGGGGCTGCGTGGGTGTGCGCGTGTTGGGGTTTCGGTGGGGGTGGGTTTGTGTCCTTGTTGGCTCCTCTGGTTGGAGGCGGCGAGGCATACGTTGTGGTTGGTGTTTTGGGGGGGGGGGGGCGTGGGGGGGGGCTGTGTGTGTGAGTAGGTAAAGAGACGCCACACAAGGAGGTTGTGCCTCCTTGAGTCCTTAAGGCTCTGGTGGTGCATTTTCCATCTTCTGGGTGGTATGTCGAAAGGTTTCTGGCTTACTCTGCTATGTAGGTGTATACGTATAGCGACACCAGGAGTAGGCTCATGGCATGGGGTTAAGCTACACCAAGGCTACGGCCTCCTGTCATGCACAGCCTGTGCAGTAGATCGGGCACTGAAAGCCAAAAGTATGTATGCGCCGGGAGGGCTCGCTTTTATATCACGAAGGGGGGGGTGCCATATGACGTTGTGGGGATGGCGGATCACCAGATATCACTCGAGTGTTGGTGACCAGTTGAGACGGGGGTATAGAGAGAGAGAGAGAGAGAGAGAGAGAGGTCCTTGGTTCTGGCTATGATTTGCTGGTGATGCTGTAAAGAGGCTTTTGGTGCTGTGGTCTGATGTGGACTTGGGTGCTTTGTGTGGTTCGGTTTTGGACCCCCCGTGTATATGTTCATGGGCAGAGGAAAACGTTCTGTGGTAGAATGGGATACTTAATTACATGTATATAGGGCCTGCAATTGTTCGTGTGTTATACCCATTAAACAATTGCAAGCTTCTGTCAGTACGTCTTGATTACCCCAGACTGCAAAACAACCTTATCCCCAATACCTCATCACTGGTCCCGTCCAGGATAACTAGCCAGCCATTATAATCCTATATAGATCCTACATCCCCCTCCCAATCAGAACGCCCCAAAGCCCCCCAACCACCAATCCCAGACAGAGCTCCAGAGCTCCACAGCAGGGTAACCACCTGTATTCCAATAGCTCCTGAACCTCCAGCAACATCAGCATCATCAACACCAACATCTACACGCACAAGATTCTAGAATGGAGACCCCCACTCCCCGCGGAACCCTCATAGCCATCGAAGGCCTCGACCGCGCCGGGAAATCCACACAATGCGCCCTCCTCGTCGAGCGCCTGAAACAAGCCGGGCACCAAGTACGCCTGCAAAAGTTCCCAGGTACTATCACCCCCGGCCGACCCCCGTGAATCTTCCCCCCCCCCCCCCCCAACCTGCTAACACGCACTACAGACCGCACGACCACCATCGGGGCGCTGATAAACACCTACCTGACCAGCACGACCGCCGACATCGACGCCCACACCATCCACCTCCTCTTCAGCGCCAACCGGTGGGAGCTCTCGTCGTCCATCCGCGCCGACATCGCCGCCGGCACAACAGTGGTCCTGGACCGCTACGTGTACTCGGGGGTGGTGTTCAGCGCGGCCGCAAAGGGGCTCGACTACGAGTACTGCCGCGGGCCCGAGGTCGGGCTGCCGCGCCCCGACGTCGTCGTGTTCATGGACATTGACGAGGGGGAGGCGGCGCGGCGCGGCGGCTTCGGCCAGGAGCGCTACGAGGTCCTCCATGTCCAGAGGGATGTCAGGAGAATGTTTGAGCGTGTGAGGGCCGACGAGAGGGATGCGGGCGATTGGGAGGTTGTGGATGCGGGCGCGGGGGTGGAGGTTGTGGCGGAGAGGGTGTGGAGGGGGGTGGAGAGGGGGGTGGAGTTTGCGAGGGGGAATGGGTTGAGGAGTATTGGGTGAGGGCTTTCTACATGGGGGGTTTTTTTATTGTTTTTTTTTATGTAGATATTAGAATTGATAGATTCTCACGATGATATCAAACGCATTCCCGAAAGAGAAACTGAACTGAGACATGGCCATGCTGAAACATATGAACCGTCACATTTCACTTTAATCCCCATCTAGGAAGCCGTAAAAAACAAAAAACACCAGAATCAGTCTCATACTTCCCCTCATTTCAAAACCATAGACACCGCCCAGGGTTAGGGGTCCATCGTCAGGCAGATAACCAGCTACGCCGCCGATAAGGATATTTCCCCACCACCATAACAACCTTTTTTTACCTCCACCAAACACCAAACACCAAACACCAAACACAATGGCATCACGACTCCTGCGCCAGCTCCCCCGCCCGCCCCTCCGGCACCCCCTCACGCTCACCGCCCCCGCCCTCTTCACCCGCCCCCACAGCACCACCGTGGACCCCACCGAGATCTCACACTTTGACGGCCTGGCCAGCACCTGGTGGGACCCGCACGGCCCCTCGCGCCTCCTCCACCTCATGAACCCCATCCGCCTGCAATTCATCCGCTCCTGCCTCCGCCGCGGCGCCCCTGCCCCCGCCGCCGCCGCCCCCGGACTGCAATACCTGGACATTGGCTGCGGCGGCGGCATCCTCGCCGAGGCGCTCGCCCGCCTCCCCGCCACCCGCAGCGTCCTCGGCGTCGACGCCAGCAGCGGCGTCCTCGCCGTGGCAGAGGCCCACCGCCGCACCGACCCGGCCCTGGCGACGAAACTAAAATACGTAAACTCGACGATCGAGGGCCTTTCCGACGCCGCGGACGTGGCAGGCGGGTTCGACGTGGTGCGTTACCTCCCCCTACTACCACTACTGCTGCCTCCCAGGCTAACCTAGCGGAATTAAACCAGGTCACGATGATGGAGGTGATCGAGCACGTCCCGCACCCGCACGCATTCCTCTACCACGCCATGGCGCACGTCCGCCCCGGCGGGTGGCTGTGCGTGTCGACCATCTCGCGCTCGTGCATCTCCTACCTGACCACCGTGCTCGTGGCCGAGGACGTGCTGCGCATTGTCCCGCGCGGAACCCACGACTGGAGAAAGTACATTGATGCCGACGAGCTCCAGGGCTTCTTCCGCGCCCAGCGCGGCTGGGCCGCGGACCCCGCTGCTGGGATGGTCACCATGGGGTGCATGTATCTGCCCGGCATCGGGTGGAGGGAGGTTAGGGGTGGGGAGAGGGTGGGGAATTATTTCTTTGGCGTTAGGAGGGATTTGGTGTAGTTAGTTTTTTTTTTCATATTGATGGGGTAATGATACTTTTGGCTTCTTTTTTTCTCTCTCTCTCTTCTGTGGTGTCTGAAATTGGTGTTTGTGTATGCTTCTCTTTTTTATTTTTATTTTATTTTTTGATTGAGACTCTTTATCTCTGAATTACACACTACAGAAAAAAAGCTATACAAAAAAAACAGAAAAGAATTGCTTTCCTCGTGCCAAAAAATAACGTCCAATTACACCCCCTTTAAACTAGAATTAAAGGAAGAGGGAAAAAAAAGAAAGGAAAAGAAAAACCTAGATCCAATCCCATCTGATATAGCCCTCCTCTTCTTCCCTACTCATCCTCCATCACCATCTCCTTAATCTCCTCCTTAACCTGCACCGGCGCCGCCGCTGCCGCCACCGCCGTGGGCCCCGGCCCCTCAAACAGCAGATGCACCTCATCCACCATATCCCACAACACATCCTCCGCAATCTGCTCCTGGTAGCGCTCACATATCGGCCTGCACCCCTCCTCCTTGAGCCCCCGCGGCGGGCACCACCACTCGGGCCCATAGTTTGTATCCACGACGCCCCCGCGAAACACCGACACCGCCGGATAGTACCCCAGGGACCCGTCGTCGAGCTCCCTCCCGCCAATGACGGGCGAGGGCCGCGAGGCCGGCGGCAAAAAGGCATACAGGTCCTCCCAGGGCGTGCCGACATACTCGCCGTTCTTGTAGACCTTTATGCAGCTGCCGGGCAGGGTCTTTGGCGGCGCAGACGGCTTCGTCCCCGGGGACGGGTTCATGAGCTCCTCCATGTCCTTTGTGGGCTGGTACTCAAACTGCTCGTACCACAGCTGGTTCTTGTACCTGATTGGGATGCGGTCGCGGATGATGTCTGCGCTCCTCGCCACGGGATCCGTGCTCAGCGCGCGCTGTACCTCCAGTGACGGCAGCGTGATCCGCAGCCCGATCACGTCGCCAGTCACAAAGTCCGCGTTGAGAAAGTCCTTGGGCCGGCTCATGTGCACCTTCTGGCCGCTCGCGTCGCGGATGCCGTACGAGTGTCCGTCGAAGCCGACGGGGGCGTCGAGGGGCGCTTCGCGCCGCGCCCACCCAACACGCACGTGCCCGTTGGGACCGGGGCCCGTGGGCACGATGCCCCGAAGGATCTTGCACTCGTAGTACCAGTCGCCTTCGCGGACGCCGACGTTGGCGCGCGCCATACGCCAGCCTTTGGAGGTTGTAATGGCCGTGCCGGGGGCGTTGACGTATACTTGCGCGTTCATGTCTTCGTAGTTGATGCGTGGGGTGAAGGGCTCGTACTCTGATTGGCGGTATGTCACTGTCGGGAGTAGTCTCGACGCCTCGCAGGGGGCGTAACGGAAGCCGCGACGGTTGAGCGCGCTGGTATCAATCAGTCAATTGCCCTGCCATTGAGCCGGGGGAGGGGGGAGGGGGGGAACTAACTGGTCATTAACCATATAGAACTCCTCCGGCAGATCCGGGATCTCTGTGATCGACATTGTGGGCGGCGCCCGATGTCCATAGTAGTCCTGCTCCTTCGGGGGCGGCAGGCGCCAGCGATTCAGCGTTGGCCAGCTCGTCGCGTTGGACATGGCCGCGCCGGGGGTGTTGTGACCCGTTTGCTTCCCCGAGGTTGTCCCGCCGGCGGTGTTTGTAGTACTTCCTGGATACGTTGAGGTTATGCCATTAAGTGAGGAGGCCTCTTTCTTCTTCCAGGAGTCCTTCTTTTCACGGGGCTGCTTGCTGCGCGAGGGGAGGAGGGCATCTGAGGCGTCTTCAGGCACGGAGGGGCGCTTTTGGGGGACTGAGGAGGAGGAGAGAGTGGTGGTGGCAGTGGTGGTGGTAGTGGGGGAGGGAGAGGAGGGGATGTCGAGCATGGGGATATCCATACTGGCTGTTTATGTAGCCTATAGAGTGTTTGGTAAGGGATGAGATTAAATGTCTGTGTGGTGAAGATGTGAAGATGTCGATGTAAAGTTGAAGTTGTAAAGTTTTGATGTTGACGGGAGAAAGTTCGTGGAAATACGTCAACACGTGATGTGCAACGGATATCTCCGCGCGCCCACACTGTTGCTTTTGTCGCGAAAGCGATCATTTCCCTCATTTCCCTGATATTCTATGGAATTACACAAATTGCGGCTGCCCAGAGCCGTAGAATCCGTGGCTATGATAGCTAGCCCCGGGTCTTCAAATTGTATTCCACCGCAAAGAGAATGCGTAGAGCCATAGTTGCTGGTTCTCTTTTGTGACTAGGTTCAATGCCATCTCCATCTGGTTGAACACCGCGCACCCCGCAAAATATATAATAAAAACAAAAGCCAGCGGCAAAGTATCGAGCATTATAGGCGATTTATTTCCGCCAGCAACCCCGCATAGATATTGGCTTTGTGGGAATGAGGAATTAGATAGTCGATTCAGTGACTAGCGCTAGAACAAATAGTCAAACGCCAGGCTTCCAAAAGGTATATATGGCATCTGGGCCTGGGATCCTGTTTCGGAACCGGAAATGTTAATAGCACAGGAGACCCAACATGAAAAAATATGGTCTCGGGATCCCCAATAGCTTCCCGTCGGAGCGCAAATGTAACAACCTGCCCCATAGTCCTTTCTATCCTTAACCTGGGCGCGATAGTCTAAGAAGATAACATGTAGCCCATTCTAGTATTGATCTAGATTTCGAGGTTCTCCAAAACGCATAGTCCAGACATCACCAATCCCAAAGAGCGTCCCCGCAATAGATATCTCTAGGATTACGTCGTAAATAATAAGGGTTATTAATTTGCCGCAAAATACCAACTCTTTCTTTCATACCTACCGTAAGTTTCCAGCAGTCAATTTCAGGTTTCATTCAGTTGTGCCCTCAAAGGATTTTGGTAGCCCCTCTCGATGGGATAACTCTTTACCGCAAGCCTGCTGGGTATTCGTAGGCTCTTAGCCGCTCGCCTGCTCCCCATCCTAGTAGAGGAGTACCGAGATGCCAGGGGGGCCCGCATCTATGCCAGATTGATCATATACAACATGTTTTAACCAGGTATTGACCGATCACATCTTATCACTCGAGTCTTGGCAAATTAGGTACCAGATTTAACCTTCCCGATGCGACGGTTTCACCAACCATGTGGTGAGAGGTCAATAATGCAGGGCTCCAAATACAGACTTCAAGTTCACCATGCCCTTGGTAAGTAATACAAGGTGCCTTCGGCAGATTATGGTTTCCAGAGAGGTACCGTGCGCGTGCCTCACTCATAAGGCCATTGATTAAATTTCCGGGGTACATTCGTACATAACATCAAGCGGTCTATCCGTATTATTTGTCGCCCTTGTTGCTCTTCCACCTTAAAGCAATAGCCGAAGACGGATTTATTTGTTGCAGAACCTTTCCGGCGAGGGTTTTGTGTTTTTGTCCACTGCCTCAGGACTGCATGTAACCAGTCAGGTGTATTTAGCTTTATGGTGTCACTAGGTGTGCTCACTTTTATGAAGACGAGGCAGTCTACCGGGTGGTATTGCAAGAGAGATTTTGAGCACCATACTACGCTTGCTCATCATACCCGGTGTCCTAACATTTTTTCCCTCCCCACAAGGCGGACCCAATTCAATAGTACTCACAGACACCAATACCTAGAAGGCTCTCTATGTCCCTTACAGGCAAATGTAACCCGTTATCTCGAGTTGCTCGGGATAGCATTAAAGGGAAGCGAATCCCCCGGTGAAACTGTTTCCGCGGTGTCTCTCCTCGGAAGGCGTATCTAGACCCCATATATAGGCGTGTACGGGCTAGGCTACCACCTGAACGTTTTGTCTCTATACAATAGATGCCCTATTTCTTGGGGGAAATCGGTAGATAATGATATATGTGTGCAGCAGCCGTTTTATGAACGCACAAACGTGGGGTTAGAGTAACTGCCAACGACCGGTTACCCGGCACTGAAAGGCAAGGGTCCTTTCCAAGCACCATGAATATAGGCCTAGAGAGGAAAGGGCTAACAACTTCCGGGTTGAAAAGTTTTCTCTGGGCAAAGGTCTAGGTGCAGCAGGGTGACACCAAATGCTGTATGACCTCAAGGAACCGATTATCGGGCTTGTCTTTGAGGGGTACCCGACGTTGATATGGCTTGCCGTTGGAGTAAAAGAAACAAAAACGCACGAATAAGTTTTTTATTATTCAGTTCCTAACTAATATGGGCCACTCAATTGCTGATCAGCAACTGTCGAGAGGAAACTTGGGACGACTTCAAAAGAGATCATAAACTTTTGAGGTAAGACCGGTGTTACTGGCAAAAATACCTCGTTATTTTATCACAATCGTTTTGTACCCCGCTTTCCGCCCAGCCAGATTGAAATTGTTGATATAGTTAGATGAGACCCCTCTTTAACTCATGGTGGTGGAGATGTGGAGATGTTAATAGGGGTGCTTAGAAGAGGTGCAGATGCGTATCATAGGTCCTTCTCAAAGGGCTCTTCCTCGGAGAACGGAGGTCAGAGGAACGTTCTCCTTTAAAGTACATGCAGGTACCTACATTTATCATACATGTAGTTATGTATCCATATGCTTATTAACTGGCCGAGTGATATTAAATGACGCCTAATAAAAAAGACGTATCCCGGTAAACACTTACTAATTATGGTAAGGTTGCGGGGGGGGGGTGGGGGGGAGGGACGGTATATAAGCTCTCTTGCCCCTCCTTCCTTCTTCCACCCCCTCCTACTCTTTCACACTCCAATCACTCAGACACCTTTTGAAACGCTACAACAGGTTCGAGCTTTTACATCATCTCACGTCCCAATGGCAAGTAGAAACACCTTTACTAACTTTGGTAGATAACCAACCAACCCACAATGTACGTCGGAGAATCTCACGGTGTCGACGGGGAAGGCAATGGGATCTTTTGAAAGAATGCATCATATGGTCAAGGTAGCTATTATAGAAGAGCATTGCGGGTGTTCGGCCTCGTCCTTCAATCATTGGCCGCTCCTAGAGTGGTCAATGTGGGATGGTTGGGGCCGTTCTGAGATTATACCGTACAAGAACTTGATCTAGATAATTCTAGCGAAAGGAACATGCTTCTTCGTCCCCAACGGACCCCTTCTCGTGTAAGTCGAGGTTGCTGACTCGATTTAGAACCATGTCTACTGACAAGATCACCTTCCTTCTTAACTGGCATGCCACCCCCTACCATGCCCCAGTCTTCCTTGCCCAGAAGTTGGGATACTTCAAGGAAGAGGGTATCTCAGTTGCTCTCCTTGAGCCCAATGACCCATCAGGTAATACTCATAAGTGCCAATTGGCTCTTGTGCATCAGAGGATTGACGTAAAATAGATGTCACCGAGATCATCGGCAGCAACAAGATCGACATGGGTTTCAAGGCCATGATCCACACCCTTGCCGGAAAGGCCCGTGGATTCCCCATCCAGTCCATTGGATCTCTTCTTGACGAGCCCTTCACTGGTGTCGTCTATCTCAAGTCCAGTGGTATCACCACCGACTTCAAGTCCCTCTACGGAAAGCGTATTGGATACGTCGGAGAGTTCGGGAAGGTAGGATAACCCTGAAACCAAGTCCAATTGGCGCAATTGCTAATTAATCGTGTCTCTAGATCCAAATCGATGAGCTCACCAAGCACTACGGAATGACCCCCGGCGATTACACCGCCATCCGCTGCGGAATGAACGTCTCCAAGGCTGTCATCAACGGCGACATTGATGCCGGAATTGGTCTTGAGAACGTCCAGATGGTCGAGCTTGAGGAGTGGCTCTCTTCCCAGGGGCGCCCCAAGGACGACGTCCAGATGCTCCGTATCGATGAGCTCGCTGAGCTCGGATGCTGCTGCTTCTGCTCCATCCTCTACATTGGTTTGTTACCTCTGAACAACAGCCAAGTGTGCAGATTGTGCTAACAAGTTTGTCTGTCTGTAGCCAACGAGCAGTTCATTGCCGCCAACCCCGAGAAGGTCAAGGCTTTCATGAGGGCTTGCAAGAAGGCCACCGATTTTGTCCTTGCCGAGCCCGAGAAGGCTTACGCCGAATACATCGATATGAAGCCCATCATGGGAACCACCCTCAACCGCAAGATCTTCGAGCGTTCATTCGCCTACTTCTCCAAGGACCTTCAGAACGTCAAGCGTGACTGGGTTAGTGAACCACACACTCCCCCCTCAGCTGTACAGGAGATATTAACCACCCCGTAGACCAAGGTCACCAACTACGGAAAGCGCCTCGAGGTTCTCCCCACTGACTACCAGCCAAACTACACCAATGAGTTCCTCACCTGGCCTTTGGAGGGCGAGTCTGCCGACCCTCTCGGCGACCAGAAGAGGATGGCTGCCCACCAGGCCGCCATTGCCCAGAACGGTGGATGCAGGAGGTGTGGTGATGCCGTTGCCCCGGCCAGCTTGGTTTCCGCCTAGATGGTAACTAGTTAGTTTTTTTTTAAAAAAGAAAAAAAACCTCAGATGGATTATTCAATTGAGATTTTTTTTGTTCAAGTCTGTGCGCTGAGAGTGCGGAATTGAATTGTGACCAAACATAGCCCAATTCACAAGACCTGCCTGCCCCATGATTATCATACAGTGTGCCTACTAGGTAGGGGCAATTAGATGTAATCCAGTTTCCGGGTTTAAAACAGCACACGTGCAAACCAAACCAATATTTAAAACTCGACATGTCTGGGCAGATGATCCCTACATGTATATAGAATAGGACCGGATGTAGTGGTATATACCAGGATAATGAAAAATAATTCTCCGAGCTTAAACTCTTATCCCTAGATCGGAATGTCTTCGACCATTGTCCGGCCGCCCGGAATCCGGCTCGTCCGACTACACCGTATTAATTCGAATAAACGGCCGGTCACACAAGACGTTGAAATTCCCGTATTTAGTTTTTTGTCTTAAATACGCCCCCTAATCTCCCCTCATACTGGCTTGAAAAGGCAACTTCGACGTCTTGTGTGACCGGCCGTTCATTCGAATTAATACGGTAACTAATCCCGAAAAAAAAAAAAAAAAAGGCAACTGGACTTGACAAAGGCTAGGTGGTTGGTCTCTTATCTGTTATCGATAGACTACATCCTCTCAAAACCCCCACGCTTAATGATTGGTACCCTCTGTAGATAACCAGCCTGAAGATCTGAATACGACAAAACCTTGAGCGCTCGGTGCCAACTATGACTTCAATAGTAAGATATGCGTTATATGCCATTCCTTAATTGAGCCGTAATATGCGTCAAAATGTAGCCAATGTGACATCCCACAAGTATCAGTACATATCATTCAAATACGTAAAACAAACAAAAAAAGGCCATCGCTAGTTCTCATAGGACATTACCAAGCGACACGAAGATTGACTCTTGACTCCGTAACCATGCTTGTAACTCGTTACTCCAGAAAGAAAATCCAAGGAAGTATTGTAGCTAAGAAACTTATATCTAGCGAAAGCGGTTGTTCCTCTTTACCCCTCCATGCCCATACAACAGGAAAGAGGATACAAACGCCCGGAAAAAAAGATAAGGAAAAATACGAGTATATGATAAAGTTAACCGCCCTTACCCACCCCCCTAGACTAAAAACACTAAAAAGAAAGGAGACGTGTGAATTTTAAAGATAATGTCTTCTTAGTACTCGATCATTCGGTGGTGGCTTTGTATAAGATTGTCGTCACATACTAAGGGTTCGCACAGTTAGTCTATTTTCAATCATTGGTATTCTATTAAAACTTACCTTCTTCCTGTATCTCGTAGTAGCGCTCACAGCAAGAACCTGTTGTTTGATGCTGCTTGTGGCAAGGTGATTCAACACTACATGGTTTGGAATGCCCAATACACTGGCATCATCCTTCATTGCACCATTTGTGTTCAAGATGACCTTCTGAAGCATCATTGGCAGACTCGGGGGTGCTGGTATATCACCCTCATTTGTTCCGATCTTCCTTCCATGGTCCTCATCATCGCCATACCCGTCGATAAAGTCCCTGAGAAAGCCAGGTATCTCGTTGGTGTAACGTTTATTGGTTTTTACGAGTCCAGCCATGATGTTTTGCTGATGTGGAGGGTGGTCTGTGTGGTGATGACCGTGGGGGTGAGCATTTGGTGAATTAAGGGATTCCGGCGTCAGTTGACGGCCAAGGGGAGGCATGTCGTCGGCATTGACTTCAAGGTAGTTGACAAGGATTCCGGTATGATCGACAGCGGTAGGAAGAGCATCGGATGTGCGCATATCCCCGTCGACGATGAATTTAAGGTGATGTGTTCCGGGGGGGAGGGGAACGACAGCCGACCAGTTGTCATCGTTTGCGCTAGGAGACGGGGGAGGAGAGTTTAGCATATGGGGTTTTGAGGCAGATCTCCACATGTCGATATGTATAAGAGGGAATGGGGTGAAGGGAGTGGGGATATAAGGGTAGAAGAACGTACCTTCTACTTAGTTTGAAGCGTTTTCTCCAGTTGGAAAAAGTCCCGGTAACATATACCCTGTCTTCACCGACATGTGGCCATTGTATAAGCGTGGGAATCGTCCTGGTATCCGCTACATCGACATCGTCCTCATCGATAGTAGCCGTCGATGCCATGCTGCCTCTCCTCGGCATTCCATCCGCACTCACTCCACCAGCCACAGACGGCGGCAGCGCAGACCCTGGAGGAATATCATCATTACCGGCTGCCCTACCAGAAGCAATTGTTAATGGTGTACTTGGTGCCGTCTGTCTTGTGGGGACCAAAATGGGAGCCTTCGATGAGGTGTCAGCGTCATCGAGCTTGGGGGACCAATTTGCGTTCGCCCCAGGCCCGGAAATAGTCTCGGCGATGCTTTCCCTGCGGGAATACCTGGGATCGGGACTCCGTGCGGATAAATGATCCTCGCCTTGCGGCCCCCCACCAGCGGGTAGGGACGTGGGCTGGTGCCTTACGGAAGCAAGGGGCTGAAGGCTATTCCTTCGACCACTTTTAATCCGGGACGCGTCAGACGCGTTAGAGACGGCACGAGAAGGAAGGTTAGCTGCAGGCGGAGATGATTGTGCGGAGGTAGGGGAGGAGTGTGATTGATGGTGGAACAGATGATGGTGATGCTGATGCGCCTGTGGAGGCTGCTGCTGTTGCTGCTGTTGCTGCTGAGGCTGTTGCTGCTGCTGTTGCTGCTGCTGTTGTTGCTGCGGGGGACGGGAGGGGTTATTGCCCATGGTTCCTTCGTTGCAGCGGGGTGGTGGGGGGGGTCTATTCCGTGGTAGGCTGAAGGGAATGCTTGATAAGACCTATCCCGAAGTTGGTGATATTTGGGATTTAGAGGCCGGTGCTGGGAATAGCGGATGTGATGGGATGGACGATTGTAGTGATGATGCAGGTATGTAGATTAGGCCAAGGTAGGTAGGTGCGTCACGACGTTGAGATGGAGGTGGAGGGATGGAGAGGGGGGGGGGGGGGTGAGTGGTTGTTGCTAGTACTCAAGTGGTGGAAACAAACGTAATGCGAATAACGAAAAGAGTGAGAGCTCTTAATTAATTGTCGATTAGATACATTTCTAGGGCGATGGCTGTAGCAGCAAACTCCAGTGCATGCATTAAAAGTATATGAGATAACAAAAAACTAACTCTTGCAGCTGTATTGATATTGATTTCCACCTCATTCTGTATGGGCCTGTTGAGAAGTTACACTGCGTGATAGTAAGGCTACCAAATGCGCTGCTACTACATACATACATGTATACATGTCCTATCAGACTTCGGTACTTTTGCTGTTGATTGCTGTGAAAGCTACAAGGCTGGGGAATCCCATACTAGAAAGAATAACCAGGGCAGTCAGTGATGTGCTACAGCAGATATATGTATGTGTGCAGTGCAGAGTAGGTACACTACAATGTATGTACTCTACTCTGCGCTCCATTCATCGCATTTGAACAGGGAGGCATCGGACAGCTCGGCTAAGAAGCTCTTCCCTTCTCTCTAACCCCTCGCCAAGTTCCCCACAAAACCCCTGGCAACTTGGCGCATCCCCGGGGAATTCAGCCTGTAATAGGAATTCTGTTATTACCAACTGCAATCAATTGTGCAAAGAAAGATGCGCCCGATTAGTTCTTAATAACAATAAAGTACAGGCGTCAATTTCGCGCAAAACATCGACCGATGGTGAGCGTGAGGTGTTTAAATCTGTGCCGCGGATGATCATGACGTATAGAGTGTGGTTCTTGCAGTACCGAGGTAATAATGGGCCCTATGCATGCATAATCACTCGTGGGTTAGGGTTACTTGAAAATGATATAACATCGAGGAATTTTGGCTAGAGGAAGAGAGTAGTTATGGTTGGCTTAAGATGGACGGAATTTGACGACTATGGGACGACTAAAACGGTGGAATTATTCAAGGTTTGTTTCAACTCCAGACTGATTGATGATGGCAAATTGAAGGGCGCCTAAGAATCATCACCTCTGGTATCCGTGATGATTATGGGAAAGAACGAGAGGTTGCAAGGGGGGAGGGGGGGATGACTTGGGCAAAGGAAGTGCACCTAGTCTCGTGTGCAAATTCCTAGTGGATTTTGGATCGTGGCCACGATTGTTTCGGGTAATTACGGTGCGCACCCCGACACAACTGATATTGAGAACCTCTACCAAGAGCTCCCCACAACCCCGATCATGGTGCCATCCTGATCAACACTGTTGTGTTCAATATACTCAGTGTGAGCCTTTTCGCAGGGTGTGTTGATACTTGAGTCTTGGTTGGAGTCTGCATGTACCTACAATGTGGAATCATTATTTGGCCAGATTCTTGTAAGGATTGGAACACGATTGTTCGTATAGGTTGTGTAACAGTACAGTACGTATTGAAGCAGGGTATGAGTTGATGCAAGTCAAAAAGTACTTCAAATCGTCTCCGCGAGCCATAATGACATACACTTGAAATCTGTAATTGTTACGTGTATAGGTTAGGAGTTACAACCTTGAAATCCAGGGGAGGAAAATTGTTGAAACCAATACCAGAATACGTCACCCTGTTTCATCACTATCCACAATGCTACAAAATTATATTAACAGAGTCACTGCGGTTGATCATAGGGATACATGTACATACATGTAGTTTATGTCCCATAAGACCTTTATATTTGGGTGGTTCCTGCGCTGCCTGTATGTACATTTCTATTATATATATATTGCAGTACCATCCGAGCTTTACTATATGTACATGCATATACTCACCCTATACGCAGCACTATCAAGGACTTACTACATACATGTATGTAACCGTATGGCTACGGTATCGAGTCAAGGATACCGGTTTAAGCTAGCATCGTAAGTAGAGTACCATACATGTATCGATACCGCATCAATACCGCACCCTTGCAGTATCACTAGTCAATTTCTGCCCATTTCCGGTACTGTAGTTTTGTCCCAGCCTGTTTATAGAAATAAGGATTTGCGCAGTGCAAAAACGTATACATGACATGTACGGTGCGAGACCTATGGAGAACAGTAAGCTGTCCGTATAAGATGGGTACCAGACTATATGTACTTCAGGTACCGCCTTAAAAAGGGCAAGATGGTGATTTCTCGTTCCCTCGCGCCTTAGATAAGCGCACATTTAATCACATGTATGTAATAAATAAAGGCCAAGAGCTCTTAAAAAGATTACATTTATCCTCAACTACATGTACATAACATTACATCTATACATGTACATGTACCCCAATCGCCACGCAACTTCCGGTGGCAATTTCGTTTGATGAGACCTCGCTCAACCTGCAAGTTTGCTTTCTACCCAAGATTTGTTTGTCACAACATACATGAATCCATAAACTATTATGATCCCGACATACACTTATTTATGGAGATGTATTTTGGTTACTCTAGTTATATATTCTATTCAGTTCGAATCCATCAAATGTTTTGCCAAGCCTTGAGCTTCTTGAGCTATCCCAAACGGTCGAGTGACATTCTATGAATACCCTAAACCATATAGATTAGGTATGCTTTCGCTTACGATTGAATTGTGTAAACAACGCGGAGAGCCGCCATACAAAATACGCCCCATCTTACCTCTCCTCGCCTCACCAAATCATGAAAAATCATCTTTCAACTTTGCTCACCTCCAACACCACGCTCCCCCCTTCATTCTTTCAAGCTTGACATGTACGTAAGCTCCAGTATATATGTCCCATCTCCCACAAATCATATATTCTGTCCTTTATATATTGGTCAAATAGCTTACGCTCAACCCTCTTAGTCCTTCACATCCCCCCCACCCGGTACTACCAAGAAACAATGATTTGGCCGCCGAAAACCCGTAAACATGGGCGGAACGGCTCTCGCAACCAAGCATATGTCAGTTATGCAAACATCTTCGTGGTCCCACTCGTTCAGTCACTGCCAACTCCTCAAACCACCCCAGAGCCTGTCACCACCAGGGATGAAGGATTGACTATGGAAAATCCAAAACCGATACCTGTTGTCCGCCTTTCTAAGGATTCCCACTGCTCTAATAATTTTACGATACCTTCTATTGAGACTGAGATGGGGGCGGTAAAAGTAAGTGGATATTTTAGAATTCCTCGAAAGCACAGGATTGTTGAATTGCAATTGAAAGTTTCATACACGTGTCATTATCACCACCAATATTACGTTGTAATAGAATTCCCTTACCAAACACCAACGTGTACTTTTACTTATTCCTTTGATGACTTAATGACGCCATATGTTTAGAAGGGCCAGCTAACGATTCTATATATAGACTCTAATGTCAGCAGAACTACAAGCCGCGAGAGAACGCGCCTTGGCATCTCTCAGAGCAACACGAGCAATCCGCTCACAATCCGAAGAGAGTGAGGGGAAGAAGGGGGAGAAGAAGAGAGGAGAGAACCAAACAGAGACGGAAACAGAGGAAGAGAGAAAACTACAAGAACTCCAGACTCTCTCCAGAGCCGAGTTCACCAGCTTCTCTTCACGACGGCGGAAACAATTCAAAGAAACCTTAATCAAGAAACAGGTGCTCCAGCAAAAAAGAGAGAGAGATATAGAATGGGAAGAAATCACTAAAAGGGTTAAGGAGATTGAGGTTGAAGTCCGTGGGGAGAGGGAAAGGGAGGAACGGCGGAGAGAGATGGAGAAGAAGCAGAAGGTTGAACTGGAGAGGGAGATTTGGAGAAGAGAGAACGAAGATGTTGTGGACTATGTTTGGGACCTGTGAGGACTGTATCCCTTACCCTATGCCTTATTTTTTGTTGTTTATATTTCACGGCTGTTTGTTTATATCTCACTAGCCTATTGTTTTGTTAGTTGATTGTTGTTACTTTGGGACTGCATAGACGGACTTGAAGCGGATTCGAATATGTTCTTTGAAGATTCTCTTCTCTCTTGACCTCTTGTTTTATATTTGTTTTTGGAGGCGTTCTTTTTTTGGACTCTTATTGGTTTCTATATACAAGTTTGGGATCGGAGTTATTTCATAAATCATAGGGGGAATTCCCGACACCACCTATACTACACTCTTGCACTCAATAGACATTTTATTTTACTGTTCATACCCGGCTTCCACCGTAAGGATTGATGCAAACTATAGCGTACACCGCAAATGACAAACACCCCCGAATTTTTGATGGTAACAACCGTTGCACTCTCCAGATAACTAGCGAGGAATAACTAGCAACGCCCGCTATTTGGGGGGAATTTCTAATAGCACCGTATTTAAAGCTAAGAATTATAAGCCTTGCCATTTGTACTATATAGAATATTCAGCGATAGTATCGGACAATTTTGTTCAGTTCAAGGCTTAAGGTGAAACATCATCAAACATTTAATATTGCCAAGCCCCGAGTGATACCTTATGAGCAATAAACATTGAGGTGTGTTCCCCGTCAGCGAAGTCTTTACGAAGTGAGCACTTAACCAGCTATTCTTCAATAACCTATATTGTTATAATGTACACATACATGTAGTCAGTTGGTATTCACCCCACACAGCAAAGTATCATTCATGGCGCACCTTCCACGTTGAAAGTTGGAGGGGGATGTTTGCATTAAAGCTTTTATGCTTATCATAATCAATTCATCTAACCTCAAAACTATATCAATATCATGTCTGGGTTGTTTTTATATTCGGTCAGAGGCTGCCCTATATCTATAATCACCCGTGATCACTCGACTAAGCAACGATAAGGGGTTCGGTGGGTGGGTTGTCGAGCTTTGGATCTAGTCTCAAGATATTATCTTAAATAGTAATAGAGCGTACGTACCAAATCCTAGAAGAAGTCTTATGTTTGAACTACCAAAAGGTCGATATCCCGATGTTTTTATTCTCATATATCTGGGTACAGCGGTGGTAGTAAGTCATCGGATGACCTAACCACAATCTCGCCCGCAAATGCGCATTGTGGTGGCGTTCCGCCCAATGAATTATTACCCACCGCTGTACACACCCCATTAGTTCCACGTGACAAAGGCAGCATCAGGGGATTTCACTATAATTTTTAGTTCTCCAAAGATTAATGGGATATCATATGTATTGTTAGCGGAACGTTAGCACAGGCTAGGTTCTAAGAGGTCAATATCACTTCTAATCAGAAAACCAATGGCATTACTGCATGGCCGTAATCAATTATAGGTAGTCAAGAGGGCTGTTAGCGATTAAACAATTTGTCCTACTAATATTCAAGTTCATCAATCACATGAGTTAAAATCTAGTCCAATCAGAACTCATTAAGGCGCAGGGCTGCATGCATGCATGAAGTATCAATCAATCAATTGTCAAGGCAAACAGATGGATTGAGCTGGTCGAGTGAGAGTCCATGATTCGCGCACAGTCCCATCAGTTGGCAAAAGAAAATTCACATTAATCTCCACAACTCAGGTTAAATACCAGTCAAGACCTACGGGTTATCCGTAATACCAATAACCGTAAAAAAATAATTTGATCTTGCTGGATGCCGTGGCCCAAGTTTATGAGTTAGAGGAACGTGCCGGTTAAATTCAGAGGACACGGTCGATGGGTCTACAAGTCAAGGAGATAGATCGAATATGCGTAAGTGATCATAGCGGTGACTACGAGTCACAATTATACAATTGTAAATGACCCGGATCATCTATCTACTGTCATCGTTCTACAAGAGTTTTTGTGCATATCCTTATCCGAGCTGTTTCAGTTGACTATCGAAGCACGTCGTGACCAGGAACATACAGTAGAGTCACGATCTGAATAATCAGCCAGGGATTCTAAACGTAACCTACCCCCGTAAGTTATCTTCATCCCACTGGCAAGGTCCTCTACTGAGGTTCTTATCGGACTTTAACTAGAATTTAGATATATTTAAATCGCAAATATGGCCAACGGATAAAGGAACGATCGATCATGGCTTAAAAAGGAAGGATGATGGTAATCGACCTTCTAAGTCTTGGGTTCTGAGCTCGAATCACTTGATAGACCTGAAAAGCAAATCCTGGTGCACCATGGCTTAGGGTGGGTTAGGTTTGTGGAAAGGTTAGATTATATATACATGTACATATATATATGTATATCTTGTCAAGCGACAATAGTATAATGTGTAGTCACTAATATTAGACTTCCAATCCGGTTCAAAGATACATATATTTGTAACTGCGAGACACCTAGGGACTAGACTGGGCCCGTAATTCATATAGGATTCTCCTATGTCTGCGCAAACAGTACCTATGTTGGGAAATGTAATCACGGGTGTTATTATTATTACACTGCCACCCGGCACCTAAACCTTGGAACCATTGCCTCTTTCAAATGTGTACTTCAGATGCAAAGGTCGATGCCCCGAAGTTGAAACCCGGCCCAATACCAGGGGTATGAGTCAAAAACAAAATAAAGGGCTGAGTCTGGAACGAAATATCACTCAAGATAGTCGATGCTGTATATCCACTTTTGCCAATATCAACCACTAGCATGGCAAAGTTTAGATCAAGCATTATGGCCTGAGGGATTGCGACAGAAACATTTCTCGTTCCTTCCACCCATCCATGCTTCGCAATTGGTTAGAATTTTGTTTCTAGAATGCCCGAGGGGCCCACTGAACACCTTGCTGTAAGCCTTCCAAATGCCTTACTCACTTGAGGACCTGGGTAATGATTTTTTCAACAATTCCCAGTATTAAACCGTGACCAAGATCAATTACAGCGTGGGAGCCCCTCCATTGCACACATTGCCCCCTAAATCGGCGGTCACGGCGGACAAAATTCGAGGATTACCGAGCGAAGCGATTCCCAATTTCCTCGTCTAACCTCGCCAGTATATCCGTGCTGATGTATAACCAGGGATAAACAAATACTGGATAGCCCACAACCCAATCTTCTGACCACCCAGGGTTGAAGGTGTGGTTCAAGTAGGTAAGGATAAAGGGAAAAGTCGCTCAGAGGAACATATGCATGCCATCTAGTGGGGATGATAGTAAAAAGGGCCGCCTTTCATTGGAACTGCGGGGAAATTGGTGGAACTCAGCCCTGCATTGCCATTATCGATATTGGTCCCTGTAGCTTTTCCATCCAGCCCTGCTTGCTTAGTACATGGGCTTTTCACAACATGGATTGATTGACCCGAAGATCGGATCATGCCAGGATTTTCAGGATTGCCAGGAACATTTCGCACTCAATCGAGCAGTGCAAGAGGTTGCAATGGGTACCCCCTCACGTGGGCACAAATCCTCACCTTCAATAAACATTACACGATGTTATTGGAAGGAACATAAAAAGCCCCATCCCGATCGATGGACTCATCGCCGATCAGTCGCCCCTCCCTCTTGAGGCTATACGATCTTTGGTCTTTTGTTTTTCTATTTTGTTTTTTTATGGCGATTGTTTCTCGATGATAGGCATCATCTCCAGCCCTCTGAAGGGCGGCCACACCGCCGTCGCCGCCGACGCATGGTGGCTTTAGCTTTGACAGCTCGCGTGGAGTTGGTCAGAGCGGAGGGAGCGAGCCGGAACTTAGCAACCGCAGAGCCGCGACCAGAGCCGCAGCAGCTTTCACGTGACTATAAATAAGCGTGACTCCGTCTTTAGCTATGATGTACTTACTTAAGTACTTACATATAGCTAAATAGAGTGACATAAGTTTACGTATATCTACAATAATAAGCAGAGCGGTTCAAGGGGAATGATGAGTGAGTTTCACTGTGCTAAGCTTACATGTACATACATACAGTTACACTACGGTTGTAGGGGTGAGTCTGATGCTAATACAGTTGCAATCACGACCACTGTAGACTACAAATTTACCCCAGCGTGCGTAGTACTGTACTCATGCTCATGGACGAGCACAGCATGGCTTACATGTATTCATTGTTATGCTGGACCAATAAGATACATACATGTATTTTGGAAAGTCAAGAGTAAAATTATTACACATCTGCCTATAGAAATACATGTAATCACTTCGGACTTACCATCTTTTGGCATTTACAACTCACATAACTGCGGTGTTCAGGTACATTGCGAATGTCAAGTGTGACTTGATACTAGGGTTAGGGGTAATATTTCATAATGCCATGGTCAACAACCTTTTATGTATGTGCTGGATTATGCTGGAAAATTTCTCCAGAATAAAGAAGCTGACGGATCAGCGTAAAGTCTTTGTTTCTTTATCCTTATTTAGTCTCATTCATTCCTTATCGGGATAAAAGCTCTCTTTGTTTTATTTCTCTTTACGGTCATCTCTTTCCGTATACAGATATTTCTCTTTGTTTCGTTTTCTATAAAAGTAAAGACGATATCCACTTTGGATAATCATCTGGAGAGTTAATAATCAATCCACTACTCTATTCAGTAATCGTACTTCCTATTGAAGCAGTCCAAATCCCTATTCTATCAGTACAGTACCAAAAAGAGGGGTGAGATCACTACGGTATTCTCGTTGATACGCTAGAAATGCGGTAGTCCTATGGTAGTGATTTCACCCCATTTTTTCATACTGTATGTACCTTTCAATTTACAACCAACCACAGCAAAAGGAAAAAAATGGAGATGGACCTTGACGATCAATTCGTCGAGCTAAACAACACCTTCACCTCCTGGCTCGCAAACTCTTTTATCAATGTCGCTTTGAACCCGAAGATTGGGTTGACAGATCTGCGCAATTCATCCGCCGGGAGAGGCGTTGGTGCGTTCTGATCCCCCCCGGAAATCTTTTTCCCCTCCGTGCTCGAGAAATTGACGACTCGACCCACGACAGTTGCGACCGCCCCACTGGATGAAGATGAGGTTGTTTTTTCAGTCCCAAGGTCCAGTGTGTTGTCGGTTGAGAACTCGGGGCTACATCAAAAACTGGGCGAAGAATTAGCCTCGCTGAACCCTTGGCTGGTTGGTAACGCTGAAATTTTAATTGAAAAACTGAGTCTGAGAGGTTTTCTATTAGGCACTCATCTTGGTTCTCATCTATGAGACAAGGCCATCCTCACCATGGCGACCATACATCGACGTCCTCCCGGCGTCGTTTAATACGCTCATGTACTGGACCAACGACGAGCTCGCAGAGCTCCAAGCCAGCGCCGTGGTGGCGAAAATCGGGAAACAGGAAGCCGACGAATTGTTTCGCGACAATCTGTGGCCCATTGTCAAAGTCCGTTCCCACACGTGGCTTGACTAAATACTCTTTTTCTTTTTGGTTTACTAACAAGTAAAATAGAAACATGCTAAATTGTTTGCCGACACTATTATTGCGCCAGGCCTCGCAATCGATGCGATCGATAGCTTACTCGGGGCGGCACACAGAATGGGAAGCATTATCATGAGCTATTCATTCGACCTGGAGGTTGTAGGAGAGAAGAGCGGCTCCGATGAAGACTCCGACTCTGATGAGGAGGAGGAAGAAGAGGAGGGAAAGTTTTACAAGGGAATGGTCCCAATGGCCGATATGCTCAACGCGGATGCCGACCGGAATAATGTTTGTTACATGCCCTAAAAAAATCTCAGGACTCAATTGGATGGATAGACCGGTTAACCAATAAGCAGTGTCGCCTCTTCCAAACGCCGACAGTGCTAGAGATGCGCACAACCCGCGCAATCCCTGCGGGTGATGAGCTCTTTAACGATTATGGGCCACTCCCACGTTCCGACCTCCTCCGGAGATATGGTTATATCACCCCCAATTATGCACAATACGATGTAGCGGAAATCTCATCCGAATTAATTGTGGGAATTGCGGGGAAAGCGCTTGATGAGGGCGATAAGACGGAGAGGATAGACTATCTACTCGATGAGGGGGTCCTTGACGATGCCTTTGACATTGGCACCGATCTAGAGATCCCAGAAGAGGTTGCGGCAGTCATTGCCAATTTTTTGCTTACAAAGGGCGAATTCTCAGTGCTCAAGGGCAAGGGAAAGGTTGCAAAGGCGAAGAGGTCGCCTGAGGTTGCAAAGGTACTAGTGGATGTCCTGGAGAAGCGACTAGGTGAATATAGCACCACCATTGAAGACGATGAAAAAGTCCTATGTGACGAGGGCGTACAAGGCAGGAGGAGAATCGCAGTCGATGTTCGATTGGGTGAGAAGAAGATACTAAGGGGTGCTTTGGAGAAGGTTAAAGGCTGGGCGCCAGTTGAGAATGCTAAACGAACCCACAGCAGCCAGGCCGAGAATGAAAGAGGGGAGAAGAGAGTAAAAGCTCGGTAGTGGAGAACCCGGGTGAATTCCATAAATATTATTTCAATACCCAGTATCATCCTTCGTAATGTACCTCCTTTCCGACCAAGCATTTGCCACAATCGAGTGATACCATATGATCCAATCCGGTACATGCCCTAATATCTTTACCTGCATTATTCAGTCCACTACACCAAACTTACCTGAAGCAACCCCTGAACAAGTTTCAAACTATCCAACAATTGTGAAGCAACATCTCCCCTAGTTTGTTGAGCCGTCCGTCAATTGGTCAGTACGCCTCAGGCGTTACAGTTTCTGCCACGTCTATGTTAAACGGTGCTGTCATCACGATTATCCACAAAACCGCAAAACACTGGTAAGTAGGTAACATTTCTTGTTGATAGGTAAAACGCGAAGCTTGATGTTTGGTGGTGTCGGTGGCGTTGAGCTCGGACCCTCACATTCCTACCTGCTTCAGCTTCATGGTATGAAGAAACACTGGGTGGGGTGTACATGTACTCCTTCCCGTCGTCTTCCTGCGGATATATCCGACTCGGTATCGGAATCCCATAGGGAATTCAATATTCTTATTCTGCAGCTGCAGTTGAACCTTATGCTGGATTAGCGTTGGTATTTCCCCCCTCCCCACACCCCCAAAGCGAGTTAAAAACTTCTCGCATATTTTTGATCGTCAACGCGAATGATGTAATGATATACATGTATGTAAGGGGGTCCGGAGTCGAGGATCATGTACGCTATTGTCTATCCAACCCGAGCCCGAACTCCGAACCCGGGAGGCCCTCCGCTTCGTGCTGGATTGATCACGTAGGGAGGGGAGTAGGTATGGACACGTCTCCTACCTCCGGGGGAGGTTGGAAACCACGGGACCACCTGTTTCTTTCGTCCTAATATTAATGCAGTTAGTAATAACTTGATCCTGATATTAACGTCGCAATCGAGATCTGTTAGGGTGAACGGTATTCTTCTGCTTGTTCTTACGGCTCGGATGATCCCGACAACGACGACGGCGAACCAGCCATCTCTATTAACGGAGTTGATCCCTTTGAGTTAACATAGGTACGAGTAGAGTAAGTACAAAGTAGGTGGGTGTGTAGCTTGTCTAGCTAGTAGTATTTGTGCTACCCTACCCAATAGAAGATTTCTTTTGTGGCTACCACAGCGGTAGTTACGAGTGCTTTTTTGTTCTAAGCGCCTTGCGTAATTGAGCGCTGGTTGGGAGGCAGGCAGCTCTGTTTGGTTGTCTGTCTTGTCTCATCACATAACATCACTCGTCCATACACCGTATATCCCGTAAGTTATTCCCGCCTAGGAGATCACGCGGTCTAGCTACATAGGTCAGTAGGTAGCACATATATGTAGTGTATTTTTTGTTTTTTAAATAAATCTGAAACAGCCGTTGCAGACGAATCCTCGGTAAGTGATCGGAAGTTTATTTCTAATTACATGTATTATTGACCTATCCACTCCAGAGTCAGCTAGAGATTTATTATTAAACCGGTGCGGAGGTAGCAGCTAATATCAGCGGCGGCGGGGGCGGCGGGGGAAAGAACTCGCCTTGATCTAAATTTAAGCACATACTCTGTCCATGCCAAGCCTCCAAATTCCTGTGATAAACTCTCATTCACAGAGACAATCCCTGTGTAACTCGGTTGAGGACCCCTAACTCTGCCATTTTCTCGACGCAAAAATCGACCTCGCCCCATCCATCCTGATCGGAGTGAGCAAGATTCTCATTACTACCCAGATCCCACTCGTCTTGAGCTTCAATTTCCTGGGAGGCTAGGATCTGGCGTGGGCGAACTAAGGCTTGATGGTGCGGGTACACAAGCTCCAATATCTCGGTGATCCGGTCGACCAACAAGCTGCTGGCTTGTGTGGCCGAAGGGATGGGGATAGTCTCACGGGTAATAGAGAGGTGATCCGTGACCTCGATCTCAACATTCCCCAGAGCATCCAAGTATGAGGGGGAAATGCGGGCGGTGAACAAATAGAGGGATTGACGGTTGTTGGGGGTTATCAAATAGACCTGTTGCGATACAGAAACCTTAGTATATCAAACCCGTTAGGGTTTCACAAAAACAGACCAAGCAAACATGCACACCCAAACGGCGGAAGGATCAAACCTACAGTGTAAACTGAATTATCGGCACCCCACCCCCAAGCACATCCTCTTAGCTTCAACCTTTGCTCTTGCGCCATTGCCATCAAGCACGCTACATCAAACGGATCTAGGCCTGTGTGCCACCTCGTAGCCGCCCTCTGAACCAGCAGCTTCCTCATTGCAGAACCGCCACATCGAGCGAGTGAGCGGGCTTTTCGCACTCCAGTTGTATGGCGACGAGTACTGTACAGTAAGAATGGTAGCTTTGTTCTAGCTGTGGTGATGACAACCTCTGGCGTAAGCTCTGTAACAGAATTGGAAAACCCGAATAATAACCGTGGACTATGAGCATTGAATCGACTTTGTTTGATGTGTTAATCATTTTACTCCAGTTACTGAGGGAAGAGGCATGATACTAAAACCTACTCTTCATTGGTCCGTACAAAACCTAACCCCTGCAAAACAACTGCAGACATTCCATTATCCTTGATCTCCTCGACACTCCGGAGAATGTCCCTAATGATGTTTGGTAAGAGATCACCCTCACAGTATCTATCGTTTGCATCTGCAGCCCAGTACTCCTGTAGTGAGGGGAAGTTTAAAGGCCCAATTGGGAGTCCAGAAGACCTCTTGAGCGGGGTTTCTGGGCTCGTCTCGATAGCTACCCTCAGCAGTTTGAGATGTAAAGCGCCCCAACAGAGTGGCTGGACGTAAAGTGGACTGCGGGTAGTCCGGCGTAGATAATAAGCGAATGATTTTCGGTGGGGTTCCATGTTCGTTCTGTATGTTGTGGCTAGTTGAAGAAAGAGGCTATGATGGACAACGTACTGGTGGGGTGGTGTTTCTGGGCTTGTATGTATAGAGGGTCACAGTTGTGGTAAAAGCTTAGTGAGAAATCTACGTGATCTATGCATTTTTTTTAATTTTTCTTTTTTTACGAAACGCATACAGAATCTAGGGGAGACCACAATATGCAAAGATACGCGTACACTAAAAAGGAGCCCCTGGTAGCGTGGGGTGGATGTGAGTGATGCTTCGTGACCCACAACCCCACCTCCTCCCCCCTCCCAATCCGAGTGACGTGCTATGCAACCAGCACACGCATGGGCATTTGGCAATTCAGCTCCTTTCCCATGTCGACCAACAACGCAGCAGCAACAAGCTATCGAATCCCAATCCCAATCTTGAAAATAAGAAACTGGCATCGATTGACCGGCCCGTGCTTTTAAGTAGCCGAGGGGAAAAAAACGCCCAAGTTAAGCTTATGTAGGTACTCTACATCTGAATCTGAATCTGATCGACGGAATCAAATTTTTCGTTACTTTTAGTCTCTCCCTCGATGAACCTAAGATCACGCCAAGGAAAGCGTGGTCCGAATGAATGATTTAAACCTTTATCCAATTCTTCCAGCTGGCGCATAACTGCAGTCAGAGATTTTTATGTTACTCTACGTACTTATTTGGAGTGTCGTGACTTGTTCCTGCTTGCAGCGGCGTTGGTAGGCAAGCAAAGAGTTTACAATATGGCTCATACAGTTGAATCGAAGACTGTGGTTGGTACTAGAAGGAGAATGGAAGGAGCTTTGAAACACAGAGGGACGTTATTAGAAACTTCCATATGGGCCTAAGCCGGCCGGGTAATAAATAAATCGCCGCAAAGCAAGGCACAGACCGACAGATACTTGGAGACGTCGTGACAAACAATCGCCACATCGGCCGAGGTCCCCGTCGGGCGCGGGCGGCCCGCTGGCATTGTTTTACGAGTAATCCCATTTGTGAACCCATCCCCATCACCATCCCATGATCGATAGCTAAGCTATCATTATCCTGTTTCCTGTTTTTCTCAAAAGTGCCTCAAAACTCCACAGCCTAAAGCATTAATTCGTTTGGTCCTGTTTTATTCGGGCATGGCATGTATTTTGTTCTCTACCTGGGCCTCACTGGAGTCTGGACGCCTGAGTAGGGGGGGTTTTTCTGTTTCTATTCCTGTCAGTAGGAGGACTGTGCGCGCCGCATTTTAGATCTGATTGATGATCTCGTCTCCTGTTTCGTTAGTTGATCCTCGTTATCGTTGCTCGCATAATGGTTTATTCTTGCTTAGGAATCGGGTAGTACTCTGGGCAGAGTCGAGTAAGGTGCATAAACATCTCACTCACCTTCACTTACATCAGCCTCAGCCACCCTCATTCTCTTCTCCCTTGTTAGTAACGCTAACCAAATCCCGAACCAAAAGGTCATTCAGGCAGTTCTAAGTACAACGCAGCAAACCATAGAAATAGAGTACCTACATGTACCTATACACGAAGAGTATGTCCCACCGAGAAGTTAACTGCTCCGACGTTCCACAAGCTCCCAGGTAAAAAAAAATTAAACGGCTAGGTTCGGTTTTCCTGGGTCCCGAATATTCCGCCGTAGGATAGGAAACGTTTGTTTCGCTGCGGGGTTAGGGATTTTTAGGTGATCACGAGGGGAACTCCTAAATCCTCCAATGGAAATTGGTTCTATCCAAGCCTTTTTAAGCCTCACAAACCATACAGAACCCGAAAGAGGGGGCCTCACAGCGACGAAGTACGCGGCAGTCTTCTATTGGTTCGTTGGTCGTTTGGAACGCCAGTAACAAACCAAAATCATGTGTCACTTTGTGTTTGTTGTGGTGGTAGGTTATCTTTCCCATAGCGAAGAAGTCGCCGTATGTCGAGAAAGTAAAAACAAAAAATTATACCTTCCCCCGTTTTTTTTTTTCCCTTTCTTTTTCTTCCATATTACTGGATAAACCAGGGCGGGGTTGATGGTGATGGCATAATATAGACTTGTCTATGGCAGCAGTACCCGAAATCCGAATATCTATATACACAACTCTATTTCTCCTACTCTAAATGTTGTGATGAAAGACTGTAATACGACGGGGGGATGTTTCTCTGTCTCGAATTTTTTCATAGTGGGGAGACCCGGACGTAGCACTCTCAAGGTGTCAGCTTTCCGACATTAATTGTAATTGCATGAATTGCATGGGATAAGGAGCTGCAGACATCTGTTTGGATTGGACTGCCTACATGTACCTACATGTACATACCTACATGCTCCACTCTAACTCACACTCTACATAACCTACTAGTAATCGGATTTGCCTTCCAAGTGAGTCGTTACATGCATGGCACACTTGGTGTTGTCAACTTGTTATATATTTTTTTTATGTAGGTTTTTTTCTTGCTCACATTCACTCGTCAATGCCCCGGGTCGGTATGTCGGTCCTACGGGTGAGTAACTGTAACCTAGAGTTTTCAAGGCTCTAACCCCTCCCCAATGTCCACCCTCACCAGTGTCACCACCTCCTGGAGAGAGATGTAGTTGCATAGCGAGGGTCATATCTGTGAATTTGTTATGTGTGTGTGTCTGAGACCTTGTCTTGTGCAGCGGCTGCAGAATTACCATTTAAAGCTGTCCACTCACCAGATCGACACGTAACGCGCCACGACCCGGTTCCTTGCAGCACAAAAGGTTCAAACTGTGGATGGGGGGGACATGGCTCAAGGCAAGCAGTATAAACATCCCTCACATCCCCCCGCATCCTTTGGAATTTTTTTTTTCGACCTAGCAAAACATCCAACCTTGAAATTGTCATCCGAAGAAATTAGTTGTTGCTAAGACTACTATTACCACTACCGCTACTACCGCTACTACTATTACTACTACCACCACCACCACCACCACTACTACTCAACTAAAGTACTAGTACTTGTCATATCATCAAAGTTATCTAACTCCACTATCACAATACAAACAATGTCAGCAAAAGGAGCACCGTGGCAACACCCTGCCTCAGCAGAACAATCACAAATGTACTCACCAAACCGACCAAGCAAATTCACGGTACAGGAAGGTCTTGACAACAACTGGGTTTTCTTCCCAGAGCCCCATTTTGTCAACGTCGACGATGACGACGACGAGGATTCATCAGACGAGGGACATGGCCACCACGACAAGTCGGGAAACAGGAGGGACTCTGTAGGCTCAGACGGAGAGCCACGCCCAGGAAACTTGCAGAGAGGGGACAGCTGGATTGGAGGATGGTGGGGAAAAGTCTTCAAATCGAAGCTTTGAATTCAGAAAATTGAAACTCGGGTCTCGCGCGAGTGATTGAAACGTAAGTTGTCTATTAATATATTTGTGATATTAATCCTGAACCTTACTAACATCTATGAAGGCTCCGGCTTCCTGATTTAAGGACTTGGACTTGATGTCATTCCTTCAATTCCTGTCGATTGAATCGACGGGACTCCCCTAATTCGATACCGACGCTCCACATCGATACCGATATCCCCCCAATGCACCCTCTTCAAACCTCTCAACCCCACGCAAATCACACTCCCACCTCTTCCTGCCGGCAAACTTACCGGTTGTACATTCACCCACCTTCATACTTCGATGACCATGCGACTTTCGCGATCTCATTGAATCCTTTTTGATACCTTTTCCCCCGTTCTTGTTATTTTTTTTTATGCACTAGATAGATTGTAACGATTAATGATGTGACGGGAACTATGAGTTTTTTCTTTTTATTGGATTGGGACAGGTTTCTTCGTTTAATGTCTTCTTCTGCATTTGTATTTTTGACTTTTTTTTTCTGGAAGGGGCGTTTTTGTGCGAGCTTATTGGTAGACGGACCGACTGCATGGCGTCTCCATTTTTTTACTCTCTCTTCGAGTAAACCTACATATTTTCCTTTGTCTTTTATATATATACTGTGTCGATACTGGCGGGAGGGCAGGATTGAGCTGACTAGAGCCTTGGTACAACCTACCAAATTTCATATATATTTATCTTTTACTCGGGGGATTCTTGGATCTTATTTATTAGTGCGGCGTTTTATTTCTTTTTCTTGTTGGGGCATACTTATGATTATTTTATTCTTAGCGCCGTGTAAAATGGTGCTCCTTTTTTGTTATTCTTTTATTTTTTTTTGTTCATACCACGTTATTAGGATCTATGTATGTGGGTGTCTATTATCTGGACTGCAGATGGTATCTTTTTTGCCAGTCCGAATTCGAAGCAGAACCCTTGGTCGCGCGCGACTTGTGTATTAAGTTTTTTTTTCCCTGGCTTGTGCGTCTTTCTGGTGATGTCAGTTGTCTGACTCTGTATGATTCTGTGTGGTGGATGCGGTGTACCTACTCTAGACCATGTACGTAAAATGTATATGCACTCAGACATTTCCACTTACTCTAAAGCATAAAGCAGATAAGTGAAGCACTTTACTCGAGACTCAGAGAACCTGCATCTGTAGGTACTTCGCCCACTTCTCATTCCCTCATGCGTGGGGGGTAGGTACCCTCCTTCGCCATCCTCACTTTAGATAGCAGATTCAACTATCGGATTCCCCCCTCTCTAGATGAACTTCTTTTGCGGGGTATGGTAAGAAGGTAGACTGTATGGTAGGCGTTTCGTACTCAAAGGATTGGCCCACAGCGTCGTATTCCAAACTGGCCTTGGTCGACATATTGTGGCAGTGGTTCGTTCGGCTACCTTGCAATGCATCGTGACTGCCTACATACCTACTCTTGGTTGACTCTGAGGCCGGCATGAAGAGAGATGTAGTTGGGGCCCAACAACAGTGGTGTACAGTAAAAAATGACTGTACTCTTCATGTAGAATGTGGTCATAGAACTCCTGGACCATACATAGAAGTAAACTGATTGAGTCCCATACCGCCGAACATACATACATACATGCGAGACTTTCTCACCACGAGACTTGTTTGCTTTTTTTTCCCTTTCTCTTTCTTGCTTTTCTTTTTCGGAGTATAGCAGTTTCTTTTGCGCATGAATGTTCGATTCTTACCGCGCGCGCGGCTGCAAAGCATCATTACTTAGCGCGGATCTGCTTGAAGGGTCTCGATCGTGAAGATTCTTTTTGTAGGTAGACATAGAGGTGTTTGGACTTGCAGTGTCCTCCCCAACGAATCGTCCGTGATGGAGTAGTATGTAGGTCAAGGCGAATGAAGTACATAGGTTTGGGAAGAAGGGTGAAGGGCCATTGGGTGTTGATATACCTCTGGCATGTAGGGCCAGTCTGGTGATCTATGACGGAATTTGCTCATCTAGTCTGCCAAGTGCAGTGAAGAAAGAGCTAGATGATGATCATATCCCGGGATGGGGAAAATGTAAACACAAACATCACGACTTCTCATGTTCACCCCACCAATTGAATTGGGGTAGAAATTCCACATCGCACATCTCTCTAGAATTGAAATCCCGGGAATCGATTGCGCAGGGAGGTTGTCTCATCTGATTATCTGCCCAAACGGGTATCAACGAAAAATAAAATAATTTGAAAAAAAAAAAAAAAAAACCTTATTGCTCTATTCAAGCTGCTACCAGCTAATCCCTGAGATTTGTATTTGAATTATTCGAGTTGCAAACAGTCATTAACTCCCGAGACTGATAGTGAGGTCTACAATCCAATCCAATCATACACTCCCAGAAGACTCTCAACAAAAATATCCCCGATCGTCTATCCAATACCACCCATCAAGACACGACGACAGATACGCGGTCACACACCATCACTACCCATCCCATAATTCCACATAATACCAAGTACATACATCACATCACCACCAACTTCAGAACTCCACTCATGATGCCACCTAAAAGATCTACCCGCTCTGAACACCCGGTCCTCGAAGCCATCCCACCCAAAGTCCGGAGTAGGCAACCAACAACCAACAGGAAGCCACGCGCGTCTCCAGAGCCCGTCTATAATGCAGATGAGGGAAGCCCTGAGAAGGATAACGTGGCGCCTGTCATGAGAAGGAGGCCCGGGGGTAAGAAGAGGACGGCCTCCGGTAAAACGAGCCTTTCGAGGGTGGAGACGCAAGATGTTATTGTGCTCTCTAATAAGCCGACTCCATACTCGTCGCAGAAAGACTTGTCGCAGATAGAGTCTGAAACGGAAGAAGAATCCCAGGTCGATACTCGCAGGGCGCACTTCCCAGAGAATGGAGGAGCCACTCCGCAAAGCGGATCTCAGGGGGGGAGGCCTGGAAGAACACAGTCTGTAGGAGATTCACAGAGTACACCACGGCCTCGGAATAGGAGCAGGAAAGGTCGAGAGAGTAGTGACCAACAAGCCCCACCACCGAGAATATCATCCACTCTAAGAAGAGGTACCTCACCACCTAGACTGTCTGCGAAAGATACTCAAGAGCAAGAGGAGATGGATGAAATTCTACGGGCTGCCGTAAATTTTCCTGCCGAACCACCATCGAGAGGGTCCACTTCTACTTCACACGATGAGGAGTCTGATCAGGATGACTCAGTCGTACTCTCCTCACCCGAGCACGAAGCCAGTCCATTCCAGGTAGACAAACACTTTCCACAGGTCCGAAAAATGCGCCGCGAGCGCAAGTCTTACCTCGACTACGATGACCCGCCCACTCCCAAACCAGCTCCCGATGCTGATCCTGGTTCCCCCGAGAATGACCAAGAAATCGACGACATCACCCTCTTTACGCTCCGCGTGAAGCAATATCAGCAAGCACTTAGAAATGTTCGAAGTCGTATGGAAGATCTCGCTGCCGCCTTTACAGTCCTAAAGCCCCTCCAGAATGTAACGTCGGGCGATGATAAGGGCTACCTGAACCTGTTGAGTGATATGACATCTGTTATAATCAATAATGATGCTCGGCAGCTGTCCAAAGAGGAGAAGTTCCAGCTAGGAGTATTCGACGAGGCAATGTCGAGCCTGACGTATTTCGAGCATGAGACCAAGGACTTTGATCTTATTTTTGATAAGTTCAAGAAACACAATAATACGCAAAGGGAGAACATCCAGAAATGTAGAGCGGGGATTATGAAGACAATGAGGGAGCGAGGATATAAGAATATGCAGTGGTTGGTGGCAGAACAAGAAAGTGACGACGAGGAAGGGAGGAAAAAGATGAAGAGCATCTTTGCCGATCTGGAGAAGGGTGGATATGGGTATCGCGCACCCGAGGGTGCGGGGGAACGGGGGAAGAGAAGGAGGAAAACCAAAGATGGTGGATACGAGGAGCAAGGAAGGCCCGAAAGCCGCATGCAGAAAAGAAGAAGGATTGAAGTTGTAGAGAGAGTGCGACAATTGGATGACAGCCTTCACGAGGGTCGGGGTGAGAAGCGAAGGAGAGATACAGACCACGAAACAGAGGGGAGGACACAGGAAACGATTAGCATCAGAGGCGATGGTGAGGGTGAGCAGCGTCATGTCGCAAATGATCATGAAGGAGACGAAGCAGAGGGGCAGGTCGAGGAGGACGAGGAACATTACCATGAAGAGCGAGTGGAAAAGGATGTTGGTGTGGGGGGACAGGTAAAAGGGGACGAGGAGGAAGCGGGAGAGGAAGAGTCTGAGGAAGAAGTCTACCCTATCATCATCGACGAAGATGATGTAGAAATCGTCCGTGTTGAAGGATTTGGAGAACGACAGAAAAAGGCGCGAGAGCGAGAGGAACGACTAGAAAGAGATGAGGGGGAAGTTGAGGTACTAGAAGATCATGAGTGGGAAGATGCAGAGATTTGTGCTCTACTCGAAGGCATCTCCAAATTTCACGGGGGCGCAATAGGTATGTATCGTCCTCTCGTACCACCCGAATGGAATGTTTGCTAACATTTCTACTAGAAACTCGTTTCTTTAGAATTAAAAATAGATACCGCGCAGAGTTAGAGAATCGTAGCGTTGAGGCGATTATAGAGAAGGCTAGAGATCTTAAGAAGGAACTTGTTGACTCGGGCGATGAGGAGATATTGGGGGGTTTCTGGGATGGCATCTAGGTATTCTTCACACAAGGCAATTTGAGACGTTGTCTTTTAGACGGTTTTAATTTTATTTAATAAGAGCACTTGGCGTTTGTTCTTTCTTGTCTATACTTGTAGCTCAGTTCTATAGCTCTAAGTAGTGATGATGGCGTTTCTATTCTTTCGAGGGGCTCAGTAAGCTGTATATAAGACGTTTACGATGGGTCTACGTACTTACTCTGTTGAGCGGAGTTTAATGTTGTGTATATATGGGTAGCCAGGATTAATTCCGTTCTTTTTAAACTGTGGTACATTACATGTACGTACTTTAGCATCTTCCCACAATCTTGAGCCTATTCCTTTCAATGTTTGAACCAAGTTGGAGCTCAATGTAAAGTCCCTACCAAAAAGTTTTCAATTACCGCCCAACTAGATGGAACCAGGTTTCAAGTATAGAACCACAACACAGTTGTGTATAATAATGAACAGAGGTCAAAAAGGATTTTACCCTTGGGAGAATCCTTTTTCACACTTTTGAGTTATTAAGAACACCCCGTGTTAATCGCCAAACCTTAGATCTACCCCCGACCCTTCTGGTTGAAGCAATTTCTCCCTCATTCATTCTTCTACTAGTGCTCTTTATATCATAATTAGACCGGTATAAACCCACCTCAAAATGTCTTTCCCGCGGGTCTTAGTACCATACATACATGTAGCCTTCGAGTCTCTGAGGCGTGCTGTCCTCCCCCAAAACTACACGCGCTTTGTTTAGAGTCGGCCCAGGACAAATGCTCGTTATTGCTTGATGAGCGAGATCTAGCCTTAACCTTTGTGGTGGCGGCCCCTTCTATCATCAAAGATCACTCGCCAACCAGGATGCTTTTCTGCCCTAAAAGTTCTAACTATCGCCGTTAGGGATCAATTCTCTATAGCTTTTGGTACTATCGGAGGCTGCCGAGGAATTGGTCAGATATTCCCCTCGGTACAGGGAGCCGCCCGTGCCAAGCCGGGGCATCTGATCATGCGACAATAGATATTAATCCGACGAATATTCCACCACCTCTTTCTGTTTGACTTTCACACATCGTACAGGTCACCATAAACTTGGACTTCTTTTGTCTATTCTCGAAGCTCCTACTCTAAAATGACCATAACAAGCCTCACCTCCGAGCAGCTGTCGTTCTGGGAGGAGAATGGATATCTAATCATCCCAGATGCGATATCACAAGAAGTGGTGAAGGAACTTGTAGATGAGACAAGAGAGCTTCTAGATGGTTAGCTGGGACAGCTAGAGCTCCACATACATCCTCCACATGGTTTAACGTGTAACTTGGCTATAGGTTTCCCACTGGACGGCCACCCCATGACAAGGTTCACCACCGGTACCGACGACAGCAAGAAGCACATTGGCGACGACTACTTCCTCAACAGCAATGACAAAGTGCGCTTCTTCTTCGAAGAAGGTTTGCTACCCCACTTAATCTTTGCCATCCTCACCTGTTAACCGCCTACCCTAGGCGCATTCTCCCCCGACGGCAAACTCATTAGACCCAAAGCCAGAGCCATTAATAAAATCGGCCATGCCTTACACACAAACTCTCCCCCCTTCGCAAAAATGACAATGACGCCGCTCAACCGCTCAATTGCGCAGTCTCTTGGCTTTCGCGACCCTAACGTCATGCAGTCCATGATTATCTGCAAGCAGCCTGAGATTGGTGGAGCGGTGGGATCCCACCAAGACTCGACGTTCCTGTACACTGACCCGCCAAGCGCCGTTGGATTCTGGTATGCGCTTGAGGATACGACACCTGAAAATGGATGCTTGAGCTTTGTTCCGGGGAGTCACAAGTGGGCGCCGATTAGGAAGCGACTTGTAAGGCTGCCAGAAGGTGGTACGGGGTTCGAGGACTTGAAGGAGGGTCAAGCGAATGGTGTCCGAGAGAAGGGGGGTGTGGAGAAAGAGGGCGAGGGCGACGGGTTTGTGATGGGTCCGGTGAAGAAAGGAAGTTTAGTTTTGATTCACGGGAATGTGCTGCATAAGAGCGAGAAGAACTTGAGTCCAAATTCGAGGTGGATCTATACTTTCCATGTAAGTTGTGTCCCTTTTCCTTTCCATTTTGGCTGTGGGACAGATGAGGCTGATAAATGTGTTGTGTGTGTGTGTGTAGGTTATTGAGGGAGAGTATCCGTATGATGAGAGGAATTGGTTGCAGCCGCCAGAGGGGGGCTTCTCAAGGTTGAATGATGCCGGGCTAGCCTAGATTCCTTTCGTTTAAATTTGATACTCTAATAGGAAATGAAATAGCAGCCAAGGGCGAGTGATAACTTGTGAAACCAAACAGGTTTTGATATAACGCACGCTAATGCTCGAGTGATACTCTATGAAAATCTGCACTAATTCTTGCTAACCTTCGCCGATGCATTGTTGTCAAGATAGAAACGGAAAGCGCACCACTTGTTATGGCACCTGTTTCCCAGTCCCATTTTAAACACTGATCTACATGTATGTATGTACCTAGCCATCTCCTCTGCCCAACCATCCATCCCATCCATCCCCTCTTCCACGTACCTTATCAACATCATGCGGGGCATAACGAACCCCCACCCCCAAAACCACTCATCAGAGCGCGGCGATAAGCCCTGCGTTCCCACTCGCATTCACTCCCGTTAAGACTAGAGTAGGTACATACCAAATAATTGCCAGCCATCTCCTTGACATCGTGCATATCGGCACTTTCCCCCGACAGCGCGGGTTCAGTTTAGTGTATGCATGCACATGAGCACGCCACGTGCTGCACAGGCGATAATTGCACATAACTGCCACAGAAACCGCTGAGATATGCACAAGCAAGCAGTCCCCCCGACATACATATGTAGAGCACCTACGCACAGCGCCAAGCCCGGGATTGGAACAAGAATCATACGAGACCATGAGCGGCCGAAAGGCCGGCCTGCGTCTGGTTGGATGGAGATTCGTGAGCTGGGGGTAAGAGTGGAAGCGAGCCATCGCACCCGTGGATGCCTTTAGGATCTCGGAGTGTTCCGGGCTGGGTGATGTGGATGGACGCTGGGCGGGTGTAACTAATTAGCGATCAGCGCGGTACGTATCTGCAGTTTGGAAACAAAATGGGACAATGCATATTATGGGAATTGACTTGAAGACTAACCGATTAATGATCTTAGAGAGAATGGTTCTCGTGCAGGTACTCTGGGGAACGCTATGCCTGACTACGGAGTGGTGGCCGGATGCCATTGATCATCACAACGCCGATTGCTGCTAATACTAGGCCGGACCTCGTTATCGAGCGGGTCGGGGACGGATATCTAGCTGGAGAATTGTCAGAGGAATTGACCTTGACTTTAGGTGCATGATAGGTAAGCATAAGCTTGGTGGTTGTGTAGAGAATGAGGGAAGAAAGTTGCCTGAGGATATGAGTGTTTTTTAAGGGATACCCAGTGAGGTTTAGGTTTATTTTTTAATATATGTTATTGGATTAGTCCTCTGTTCTGTTTTCTTTAAGATTTCAATACAGGAGTTGCTGGCAAGTGGAAATGGCAATCATGGAGAGTCACTCGACTGATTTGACGAGGGTGTAGTGGTTGATTGATTGATTGATAATTCACACATGCATGCAGCCCGATCGCGCGAAGGTTATACCATTTCCTCCCACTCTCCGGAGGTACGGTAGGGTGTAGTGGTCAAGTGTGAGGTCTCAGCTAGCAAGGTTAGTAATAAAACTATATCAAATACTAATAATGTGAGAGTTTATTGGGTGAAGTAGATATAGGAGCAATTTACCTAGTACTTGGCAGTTGACATCTCTAAATACTCTACCCCTGAGCTGGATCCGGATAACAGGTCATACCTGGAGTATCTCTAGTATTGTCGTGAAATAGGGACCCAGCGGGGGAGGCCAAAGCCGCATATATATATGAGTGACTTTTGTAAATATACCAGAACAGATATATGATAGCTACTATGAATAGAAGCGTAAGACTCGATTATGGGAGGGTAAAATTCCCCATACAGCGGTACCCCACATACACTCTATGCAGCTGTTCTAGTAAATATATCTTACTAGACATTACACTAATGTGATTATAAATCAAAGAACAGAGCCGCGCGGGGGGGCGGGCTCGAGTATCAGTTTTCTAAAACGACAAAAAGTGGGTGGCTCATTAATTTAGTAGCGAGTGATATATTATGATTGGTTTCTTCCTATGATAGAATACTAGCTTGTACACAGTGAGAGAGACAAAATCTCTCGATGGCCAGGGGCTACTCAGGCCTCGGTATGCTGAGCTGACCAGGTGTCTAAGTGTGTAACCCACTCGACCACTGACCATATACTCAACCCCCAAGGAAACTAATACTTGAGCTCAATGCCAGTGCCAAAACAACTACATGTAGCCTTAATCAACATTACTAATGCTAATCGGTGATCTTGTAGCCTTCGGTTTAATTAAAGAACACACAAGCTCCCTTCCTTATATGTAGAGAATGAGTAAATTATCACAATAGCTACCCGCTACGCCGTTCTTTGTCTCATTATATAATCACGTGCCCTATAAAGAGTTGTAATTTGAGTTCTACAACGAAACCCTCACCACAACACCGCCTCTGCGCTATCATCTCAATTACAACAGCAATATCAAAGCCAGAATGAGGATCACTCTGCTTTACCGTCCTTTAGTCGACAGTAGAGCCCCCCATTGCTTATTTTAAGACACAAATCGCTATAAAATTCCCCCAAATTTCCAATAAAAAACTGACAATACACAAAGTCTCACCATAATCAAATCTGGCTCCTCCTTCGAACACCCCACACCCCTTCCAAAATGTATGGGACTTATCGGTCGTACATACAGCGGGCGGTGCTCAAGCACCGCGATTAAACCCATTTTTTATAATTCCCCCACCATTTCCACTTTCTGCGGGTATAACCACGACGATGGTTGTGATTGGCCCTCGACACGCAGCCATTGGCTTCGAAGTGCTTCTCTTGCTGTTATTCTCTCATGAGGATACAGCCTCAACATACTAGTGATCAAGCTAATCATGGGTGCGCTTGTATTTTTTTCTACCAGCTTGCTTGTCGGTAATTGATTGCTTTTGAAATACGTGTTAATGCTCCCTGTTTGTTGAAATGGCGAGTCTCCAGTAATTATGGCGTAAACGAGACAGCCCATTGACCAGATGTCAATGGAATTATCATGGGTTTTGCCCGCGTCGCCATCCTCCCCAGATAATGCAAATCCTATGACCTCAGGAGCAGAATAGCCGCGGGTTCCTGTTTTGCTTGTTTGAAACCTCCCGTTAACCTCCTGCTTCGTAATACCGAAATCGGCTATTTTGACAACGATAGGCGATAACGATGCCATGAGGATGTTCTATAGTGTTTTTATAAGCGCTCGAAATAGGCCACAATGCGTGAAGAAACCAACCTTGGGCTTCAAATCTTGATGGCATAAACCATTATCGTGCATGATCTTCACACCTTCTAGCAATTGTTTGGTGATCAGTTTCACATCATTCTCGGGTACTGCACGGCCTCTGCTGATATAATATTCCAGGTCGCCGAACTCAATATGCTCTAAAGCAAGGAAGATAAAATCGCTATTTTCGAACCATCCAAGCAGCTCCACGAAGGATCGAGAATGCTATACAGAGAAAACTATAATTAGTTTTAAATAATAGGGGTAGTCGATTGCGGAGGCTCTTACATTGTGCAGTTTTACCAATGCCAATAACTCCCTGTTGATCGAGAGAATGTGTTTCTTAGGTACTTCTTTCACTACTCTCAAAGCACCTCTCCCCTCACGTTCTAGCCACACAACTCCCTCTCCCCCCTTCCATAGAGGAGCTTGGTATCGACGCCATGTCTCAGTCTTCGGTTTAATACCGGATGTCATAGAATTGGGCAAAAAGGTATGCTCGTAGAAACCATGCTGAAATTTAGTATTGAGTTTGAATGAGTCAAATTGTGCGAGCTGACTTGTTGACATGTTTTAACAATGTGAGTTGTATGAGAGTCGATCAATTTTTGGGCGGGCTAAATTATGTGGGCTTTTTTAAGTTTTAAGTGCTACTGATCTTGTATTTTGAGGCTTCGGTCTAAGGATAAGGGAGTAGAAGTATTTAGAGAGGTGATGGATGATTTTTTCCCCGGAAGTGGACCGGTCCTACTTATCCCTTAAGCTGTCATATGCTGACCCCCTATAATAGTGAGATTAAGTTTCTATTATTTGATAAAAGAGATAAAAAGAGCTGTCAGTAAAGCCACACCAAATTAATTTGCTTTTTTTTTTTGGTGGGTCACATTCGTAAATTATTTTACCGCCGGTGGTGAAAATAATACCATGATTTATACCTAAAATGTCACTTTTAAAAGCATAGACATTTCGGCCGAAAGATGCCAATTATGAGCCCTATTGTCCACTGGTGGGGAATTTCACCACTGGTGCATAAGTGTTTGTAGCACAGCATAAAGACTGAAATTTAGCTTTTATACTGGGACAAGAACCGAAATTCAGCGCCTATACCACCGGTGGTAAAGTAATTTTGTAACAGCTTAAGGGAGAGTGTAAGGTAATGATTGTGTTTCCTGTTTTAGCGCAAATAAGATATTCGTAATGGCCGTACGCGCAAGTGCGGTGAAATTAAGCGCCTCAGCCATAATGCATGCCTAAACGTCAGAAACCTGGAAAGCAGCAATATGATTAGCTGGCCATGAGCCTTTGCCGCACTGGTCAGAAGATCTAGGGCTGTCGGGAGGGGGGTATAAGCGCTTACATGCTATCGTTAATAGGTTTTAGCATTTGCTGCAACGGTATCCGACCATTTAATCAACGCGCGGTTATTCCACAGTGCATTCTGGTAGACTCAATTGATCCTGCAAGCAGTCCCGCCCGACTGCATTCAACTGTAGTCGACTGCGCCAGCTGAGACAATAGAAGGAGATAAGACGGACTGTTTGGACTGTAGGACTGCAGTAGACTGGACGGACTGGATGGACTGTGGACTACATAAGAGCCAAAAGTAGTTTAGTTTTTCTCAGAATAGAACACAATAAGGATTATATAATATTACAGACAACAGATTCCGCGAGCCCCCACTTGTGCGGTCCATAGTCCTAGACTAAGGTCGAAGTTCTTGTCTGCCCTAGTCTACAATCCGCTGCAGTCTTATTCCTCCTTGGTCCGTCTAAAACTGGACCGTTTCCGGCGTTGGCCTGAGGCTGCAAGATGAGTATTAGAATTACCGGCTTTGGCGTCATAAAGCAGGCGCCAGACGATAAGCTCGCGGGGTCACGAATAGATGTAGGTGGCTTCAACTACTTGATATAGCACCTACTGATTTGTTTCAGTGCTGTCGGTATTTTTTATCAGGTTGCCTGCTTGCTGCACAAGAGATGTAGCAGACTCCTATTATTGGTTGTCAAAAATAACCTGCTGCAACCAAAATTTGTATGGGAATGCCACTTCAGCACAACCATAAGAGAAATTAAGACAAGGGATTTAAATCTTGTGATCCTCTACAGTTGTATGGTCTAGGGTTTTAGTGGGCTCAAGCGTGGTACTTTCGGGGGTCTGGTTGTTGTAGGCCATTTGCTTGGTTGCGAGGCTGGTTTCTGGTCGACACCCACAATACAGATGAGCGGAAGTAAACGAATACTCCCACCTAATTAAGAGGTAATATACTTAGGTGTTTAGTAAAGGGTCGTGAAATCGATGTAATAGAGTCTAATGCGAAACGAGGCCGCAACGCGCGACTGATCTTAACTTTAGATTATGGACTTTGAATGTTGAACCGAGTATTTCTCTTCATTAGGTTGCGTTGGTTTCACGACATTTTACTGAACGCCCAAGTAATTGAGGAGAATAATCTCCAGAAGTGCCTACATTATTCGCGCTGATGAAGGAACAATAACTTGACCGAGAACAGGCACCTTAGTTTTTGAGATCTGTGTCTATACATTATTGAGCGGATCTGTGCATACAGAAAGGCACCATGTGGTTGATTTTTTTAGATAGAAGCTGCACTTGCGATTATAAGGGATTTGGTCTTACTCTGATAGAAACCGGAAAAAACCCTCAACATACATTTACGAGTCGAGGAAAAAGGGGGTTGGAAAAACAAACTCCAGCGATGTACCTACATATAGTTAGAGAGCAAGAGTAAAGTAAACCTACGAAACACCAGATCTAGGAAAATCCAGAAGTTACCATCTTAGACAGGGAAGGCAAACAAGTACTCCCAGCCCAACCCATTGTACCTATGATCAAGGCCGACTAGGTCCTCCTAGATCTGCGGCCAACACCAGACCTAATACCAGCCTTGCCCCCCTTCTGGACGCCTGGGAAAACAACGGCATGCCTTGATTGACGCCCACGTCGGCGAAATCTAATGGCATTGATCTTTTTCTTTGATGGCCCTGAAGGCTTTTCCCCATCGACTTCCATGGCGCCTTTTTGGAGTTAGAACTGCCTTGAATCCTTTTATTCGTACTTTGGGTTTAAATAGGAAGTTATATACCTTCTTTTTGCGCAGGTTCCTGGAGCTTCTCGGGCTCTGAAAATCAACAAGTTAACACCCGACTAGTCCAGCGGTAAGAGCTCAAAGGTACCTTTGGTCTCGACCTCGACATCCATCTCTCCAGGCCCACGAATGGGCTCCTTTCCAGAATTCGCTAGTTCTAGGAGCCTTGCTGAAAGTCTAGCTGTGCGGGCATCTTCCACAGGGCGGAAGACAGTAGCCGCAAGTTTTGACTTGTTCGACTTGATACGGCCTAAACAGATATTCTGTCAGAGACGCAATCGCGTCGCGGTCGTATAAAGGGATAACTCACTAGCTCTTAAAGATTTGCCCATTTTTATTAATACTGAGGTGAAGAAGTAATTGTATAAAGGTTAGGTGGGAGCAAATTGGAGTAGGCTGTATGTGGGGGGTGTATGTGGGTTTAAACATTTTTAAGTTTTCATACTGCGCTAGCGCCTTGGCACCGCACATCTACCACGCCATGGCATACATTCTGCAGATTTCTGTTTCGAGCTTCATGATTTGCTCAAATGTCACTCTTCAAGGAGATAAAATGTACCCCCTAGCTCCCTACACCTTTCCTTTATTACTGTGCTGGCTATCTGTTCTTGCTGATAAAATCTTAGTTTTATGTAGCTGCGAAACGTTTCGTCACTCAGGATGTCTCGTTATCTCTTGCCTCCAGTGAACCGTGCTATGACCACACTAGATCGTTCCTTCTTTCGGAAAACCGTTACAGTTACAGCAGCGCATGTGTTCGACGTAAAGAACATTGGAAAGGTGCAGAAAGAATGCACTGAAGATATATTGAAGGGGATGCGTCTGATCAAGAGCGTTGTCTCAGAGGCAGATTCTAATGGGAAGAAGAGGATGCTGGTCAGGTTAAAGCCGGAAGTGAATCATAATGGTATGAGAGGAGATATTTATGCATCTTTTGATGTATTTGCAAATTGATTCTCAACTGATCATCCCTTAGACCTGTCAACAGCCAGTGAGAGCACCAGAAATCTTGTCAAAAGCAAAATACTAGAATTGGTTCCCCACGACCTTCACCTCAAATATGAGAATTGGGGATATAGTGCGTCTACCACCCAGCATTTATTCCATGAGAATACTGCTGATAACCATAAACATTGTAGACGAGATAGCAGAAGCTATTCTCCCGGAGGAACTTGTCAATGAATGCCCTTCTAGTTCCACTAGAGTCGCAAATATCGTACAGTTGAATCTTCAAAACAAGTTTCTTCCCTATAAACACATGCTTGGTGCGATAATCCTCGATAAGAACCCAGAAGTGGCAACTGTCGTCAACAAGATGGAAGCGGTTGGCTCATGGTCTGATTTCCGAACATTTCCAATGGAACTTCTTGCTGGGTCTCCGAACACACAAGTTGTTGTTCGTGAATCAAACTGCGAATTTCATTTTGACTTTGCGAAGGTCTATTGGAATTCTAGGTTGATAAACGAGCATCAACGTATTATCGGCATGTTTAAACCGGGTGAAGCAGTTGCAGATGTTATGGCTGGAGTAGGGCCATTTGCAATCCCGGCAGCAAAGAGTAAGGTAGTCGTTTGGGCCAACGATTTTAATCCCGATGCGTTCGAGAGTCTGGAAAAAAATATAAAAATAAATAAGGTGCGCAAATAACTATGTTCATCCCCTTCCCTGTTATATTTGTTTCTCACCCAAGAGGTAAAAGGTCCACAGAGTTGTTCAACCTTTTATGCTCGAGGCTAGTGAATTTATCCGCACCTCTGTTCGAAACCTTTATAAGCTCTCTAGATCCCCTTCGGCGATCAGAAATCCAATTGAGGTCCATCGTCACGTGTATTCAAAGGGGGTACAGGAAAAGCTTAGGGAGGCGGGTAAAACCGAGGAGGAAATAAATCCTCCACCCATTTACATCAAAATCCCCCCATTCTTTTCTCACTTTATCATGAACAACCCAGCTACAGCGGCTTCCTCCCTCCAAGGTTTCATCGGCGCGTACAATGGGCTTGAAAATCAGTTTTTTGATACCGAAAACTTGCCTAAAAGGGAGTTCCCGCTGGTGCACCTGTACATTTTCCAGAAAGCAGGGCCAATAGATTATACGAAACACCACATTTGTAGGGAGATTAGTCGAGGCTTAAGATACAAGGTTAGGCCTGAGGACCTGGAACATCTAGAATTGGTGAAAATGGTTGGGCCGGAGAAGGGTTACTATTGCGCCAGCTTTAGACTGCCAGCAGAGGTTATGTTTGCTGATGTTCCGCCACCGGTGAATGCGAAAGATGTGGATTGGGGTGTGAGGAATTGGTTAAAGTGGAGCGAATACGATAACGTCCCACCCTGAGCATAAATTATAAAGACAGTAGATGGGATTATTTATGTTATGTATATATTGGCGTTTTTGGAGTTCTGCTCTCTTCGAATGTGAGGCCACTACATGTACTTGTCCCGTTTCAGAGGATTTAATTATTTACTCCAGTAAAGTAGAATGAGTGTTCCTATTAGAATATATCTGCGATTTAGATAGCTTTTCTCCCAGCCATAAAACGCCCCTACGAGAGGGATTCAACCAAAGAGGGGAATATCCGTGTCATAGCTGGTGTTCATCTTAAATGAGATCTATTTGACGGAAGAGGCGTTGTTGCAAACGGCCAACAAGTCTCTAGGGCGCGCCACTTATCATCGGGGGTTAATCATGATATCTCACTCGTATATGTAGAAGTCTATTAAAGGATCAACACTATAAACGTATCCAAGCTTACGATGTATCACCCGCTGAAAGACAAGTACAATTCCTATATTTGCTACGTCCCAAATTTCATATGTGGGAGGCACTCGATTCTTTATACATCAAATATCACCTAAGCTTCCTGCGAATGCTAATGCGAATGCCAAGTAATCTACTTTTATCCCCGTTCCCATGCTCTCGAATCATAAAATTAAGCTAAATACTAAGCTTGAACACGGAAGGTCCTTCCGGTAGCAGTCTTCTTCTCCTTCTTCTCAGATTCCTCGACTTCAGGCTTGGCCCTGTTAAGGACCTTGAGGAAGTCAGCGACACGACGTCGCATTCGCGAGTGCATGTATGCCTTTGCCGCCTTAATGTGGTAGTGGAAGTAGTCACGGAAGGTCTGGATGTGGGAGATCGACTCTTCTCGTCGCTGAGGGGTGAGATGGCGAGGGAAAAGAACTTGTAAATGTTAGTAAATGCCTTATAAGAGACTAGTGGAAATTTTACCGAAAGTAATATATCCAATTTCACCGGTCCCATCGTCCTTCACACCGGCTACATTGCGGATTTCGAGGGGTGGGTCATTACGGTATAGGACCTGTGGGGCGTTTTGAATAGCACGTCGCCGGGCATCAACGAATTCCTTCCCACAAGGTTAGCCCGGTAGCTCAAATTAGAGAGATAGAAGATAAACTCAACATACCGATAAGAAAACCCTTCCAAAGATCCTATCAGTCTCTTCTCTAAAAACAGTGCTGAAAATGACGGTAACACGGTCGTGAGAAGCCTGAATGTACATAGCCTCCTCCTCTCTGTATCTGATGACCATTACTTCCGTTCCTTCTCCAGTTGGTGCGGTTTCCGTAGTGAATCCCTTCTGGGCTTCTGCAAGGCGATGGTGTTCATCAATCGCCTTTTCGAACGGTGCGGCCATGGTGTTCCGCTTAAATAGAGAAATACGACGGATCAGGTCCTCCTTCGCTTCTATTACCAGGAATTCCCCTATCAGTTTCTATATGCCCGGTAGATTAAGGGGAGGGCCTACCTGGCTCTGCCGGGAGGTTCTCAAGATCTACGATTAAGGAGAAGTCATAGCCAGCTTCAACGTCGGTAATGAGTCCCGCGTATTCCCGCTCTAAAACTCCTATTGCCCCGTGTTGAACAAGATCCGAAAAGCATTTGACAGAGATAGAGATAAGTATCTTGGTTTTTGTTTCCGGGGTTGAGATGTGGAAGGTCACTCCGTCGAAGTCGGAGATGACCTGGTCAATTGAGGCGGGGGTTGTACTGTATCATACTGCTGTCAGTGATCTAAGGTGTAATATTGAAGAGTTTAAAGCTCTAAAGCTTACCTATTGAAACGCTCCGTCAAGATTGACTTTAGTAGGAGATTGTGGTACTCAAGGAGAAGCTATCCGGTATACGAGCATTGTTAGCAACGGGGGTGTGTAAGTACTGAACCAGAACAGAGAGAAGCGGATACCATGGTGAACTTTGGAAGGGCTCGTGTGTTGGTATAATTGGGATACGCGTGATATGTTGATAGCTGGAGACCCCAAGAAGTGTATGAAGCTGCCAGCTAGATACACGAGGGGAATGTCCGTAGTTGTTGCTCCCCGCTGACGCCTCGCCAAGAACGCACGAGCCTCATAACGTGACATCCGTGGCTGTCCCACAGGACCTTTTTTTATACCAACTCCACCAGATGGAAAAGACTTTTGTATGTGGCCTCCTGGGTACGGTACCGAATCCGGGGCCTCATAGTATACTACTCAATTAGCTATCTGCATAAATGCTGACTTAAATTGGGGAAACCAATGACAACCAAAGATTCGCTCCTTCACAAGGCCAAGCAGGAATAAACTTCACATCAGATACATGTACTTACATGTAGTCATCCACAGGCAATAAATACATGTACTGAGATACTGCGTATTATTATAGTGTAGTAACTGAACGGTAATTATAAGGCTCGAAGCCGGTTGTGTATGTGCATGTGTACGCAGAAGTGCAGGGATACAAGTGTGAACATTTACGCCCATCTAATAGGGTAAAACGCTCTCCCAATACAAAGCACGATTCTTGTATTTCAGGAACTGGGCCATATCTTGAACAAATCAGGCGCATACATGTACCTACATATACATGTAGGTACAAATCGAAATTGATTGCCGTATACATGTAAATACATGTAGCGGTTGGTTTGGGAATAGGGTCTTATTCAAAAGGTTATATATGTAAGTATGGTTTGTTTCCATCTAAAGGACAGCTAAATTCACAAGAATAAGTACATACATAGTCCGATTTATCACATGAAGCTCGAACAACATATTATCTTGAATTATATCCGTTTGGAAATCGGTTTTAGTACCTTCCCACACCCCCGTGGTCGATATTTGATTTGCCGCTTAGTAATAGTCCCGCCCCACCTGCATCCCACCTTCCCCTAGCCCCACCAACTCCAGCCCGCTGCGCCGATCTCTCTTCTTGACCTTCTCCTCTCAAATCGCCCGCTCCCACTGTCGGTCATCGCGCAAGAAGCTTGTGTCAGCGCCGAGCTCAATTTTTGTTGATAAGGATACCTTAAGGTGATTTTCTCAAAGACTGCTTTACAAGTCAGTTTCGGGTCTATACCTCCGCCCTGGCATGACTCATTTTTCCTAAGAGAGAAGAATCTAATATCTATATATTTAAAAAGGCCACCTTCCAGTATCCCGTAGTTCCATCGCCTTTGATAATACTACGTACAATGTCAATCCCAACAGACCCTCGTGAGCCTATCCCAGGCTCGAATGTCATTCTGATTGATAACTATGACTCGTTCACTTGGAACGTCTACCAATTCCTTGTTCTGGAGGGCGCAAAGTGTACCGTGTTCCGGAACGATAAGATAACCTTGCAAGAGGTTATCGATCTCAACCCGACGCAAATTGTGATCTCTCCTGGCCCTGGACACCCAGAGACCGACTCGGGGGTCAGTATATCATGTATCAAACATTTCGCGGGAAAGATTCCAGTATTTGGCGTCTGTATGGGAGTGTGAGTTTTTGCCCGTATTTCTCATGGTTTCAGAGCGCCCCCTGTAGACGGGGATCTCAAGAAACTCTTTACTGGAGTCTAAAATTTACGAGAGAAGTAGTTCTCGAATGATGAATACTGACTAGGACCTTTCCCCGCATAATAGGCAATGCATCTTCAGCGCTTTCGGGGGCACTGTATCATTCGCTGGGGAGATCGTTCACGGGAAAACCTCACATATCAAGCATGATTCGAAGGGAATTTATCGTAATGTCCCCCAGGACATTGCAGTAACCCGCTATCACTCCCTCGCCGGGACGCTCGCCACACTACCTTCTGTACTCGAGATCAACTCTAAAACAGAAAGCAATGTCATCATGGGTGTTAGACATAAAGAATTCACAGTCGAGGGAATTCAGTACCATCCTGAGAGTATTCTGACAGAGGAAGGCCGTTTGATGATTCGGAACTTTCTTGAGATGAAGGGCGGGACCTGGAAAGAGAATGAGAGCTATGCATCTGCGGGAACTGAAAACGCTGTACCCGCCCAGCCGTCGGCCTCTCCTCAAGAGGCTGCTTCAGGCTCGATTCTTGATCGAATTTATGCCCATCGTCGCAATGCTGTCGCGGCTCAGAAGCTGATACCTTCCCAACGACCGTCGGATCTCGGGACCCTCCACTTGCTATCTATCTCCCCGCCTCCAATCGACTTAGTTGGCCGCCTGCGCTCTATTTCAACCAAGTGTGCACTAATGGCTGAGATCAAGCGCGCGTCACCTTCGAAGGGTCTGATTGACATTGACGCTTCAGCTGCCGTTCAAGCCCGGACATATGCTCTTGCTGGTGCGGCTGCTATCTCAGTATTGACGGAGCCTGAGTGGTTCAAGGGGTCAATCGATGACCTTAGGGCTGCCAGACAAGCAGTTGAGGGAATGCCGAACCGACCAGCCATCTTGAGAAAGGAGTTCATATTTGAAGAGTACCAGATCCTCGAGGCCCGATTGGCTGGCGCTGATACTGTTCTTCTCATTGTCAAAATGCTCAACGATGAAGAGCTAGAGAGATTATATAAATACTCTGCAGAAACATTAGGAATGGAGCCCCTCGTGGAAGTAAATAGCAGTGAGGAAATGAAGAGGGCATTGAAAATCGGTGCTAAGGTCATTGGTGTCAACAACCGTGACTTGCACTCGTTTAAAGTGGATCTCGAGACCACCAGTGGGCTAGTTGGAATGATTGATAAAGAAAAGGTGATTCTTTGTGCCCTTAGCGGAATCTCAACAAGAGATGATGTAGCACGGTACGAGAAAGAAGGAGTCGGGGCCGTTTTAGTGGGTGAAGCCCTGATGAGGGCTGGAAAAACCGTGGATGTCTTTATTAAAGATTTGCTTAATGAGCCAACCTCGACACCAGCCACGGCCCCAGAATCAAAGCCAGAGGTTTTGGTAAAGATCTGTGGGACTAGAACTGTTGAAGCCGCTAAAGTAGCGGTTGAATCAGGTGCTGATATGATTGGCATGATTCTCGCTGAAGGAACAAAACGAACTGTTGGCCTTGATGCCGCCAAAGCAATCTCTGCTGTCGTCCACTCCACTCTTAAAGGCGGAGTTAGCTCACCTATTCCACCGCCAGCCACCACAGCAGAAGACTGGTTTACTCACTCCAAGAAAACCCTCATCTCCCATCCAACCCGCGCCCTTCTTGTCGGCGTCTTCAGGAACCAGTCATTCTCGTATGTGCTCCAGAAGCAGCAAGAGCTAGACCTGGATATCGTGCAGCTTCATGGGTCAGAACCGCTAGAGTGGGCTCGTCTTCTACCCGTCCCCGTAATTCGCCGTTTCTCACCCGGCGAAGCTGGGCTTGACAAGCGTGGGTTACATGCCATTCCACTACTTGATTCTGGCGTGGGTGGTACTGGTGAACGCCTTGATGTAGCCGATATTAAAAAGACATTGACCGAGGGCGCGATAAAGACCCCAGTGATGTTGGCGGGTGGCTTAAACTACAAGAATGTAGGTGATGTAGTAGGAGATGAAGAGGGTTTGGTGGCCATGGGAGTGTGTGGCGTTGATGTCAGCAGCGGAGTTGAGACTGATGGAAGACAAGATCTAATGAAGATTAGAAAATTTGTCTATACGGCCAAGAGTAGAGGCGAATGAGGCTACTCCGTTTTTGTTTGTAACGAACGGATATTCGGCGAGGGCGTTTTCTTTCCGATTTCTTGTATTTTCTCTGGTTCTCGCTCGCTGACAGACTTGGGGGGGGGGGGGGGGGTTACTTCTTTGATGGGCCTAAAATTTCTATGGCGATCACCCGCCAAAGCCGCTTCTGCTCAAATAACCCCCTAGTGATACCATTTTGCTTTCATTTATCTCTATACTTCTTTAGATAAGATGTTTTTTTTTAAAAAAAAAATACTTGACCATCTGTGATTCTTTTCCCTTCTATGGGGGTGTCGAGTCGAGTGATGACCTATGAATATTCGTAGATATTGGCTAACGTAGATAGAAGAATAGGAGCACATAAGTGAAGTAACTTTGTCGCATGCTTCTCATATTAAGATGTGTTAGAAAGCCAGACGTACCAGCCTTCAGATACAAAACCCCTGGTTGCAGATATTTACATGTATGTATCTACTCGTAATTTCATAGTGTTCCCGGGCTCAGCTGTTATTGCATAGTACACAGAAAAATTCGCCAAGGCTACCTTTTTGTATGACATGCAATAGTAGTCGTATTCGGAAACGTCATGAATTTACGAGTAAGCAGCAAGGGTTGAACCACGCAGCTATATGCACTTGATAAGGATCACATACTGTATTATCTACTGGTTTCCAGCAAAACTGCATATTCACATGACAATGTCTAACGAATTGAACCCCCCCTCCAAAGTTTTGTTATGCAATAAACTAATACCTTACCTTTGCTGCCCTAGATAGGATAGATTCCCACCGCCTTCCCAGTGGAGATTTTTGACCCTTTGTTATCTCTATAGACCTCGTATTCAGTAATAAGTCGTTCTGGAAATACAATCCTTTATAATATACGCCCGAGCCCTATCTAGTAGTAACAGTTTAATTCGGCCCCTGAGCTAATTATAATAAGAGAAATATATACTAGACGAGTAGGTCTATATGTCAGTTTGGAGCTCCCTAAAGAAGCTTGTGCTTCTAGAACGAATCTCCGGGTCTTATGCAGGAGCTTCATCACCATAGTTAAGTGGTAGAGATATTTCAACGCAGATATACCGACGGGGCGTAGCACGCCCTGTTATTGGTTGGGGTTTTTGATGATACGGCTTTTGTTCCTAGGTACTAGCGCTCGCAGATGCCGAGGCACATGCCACCGACTAGACCAAATCAGGATCAAGGGCCTTGCGGAAAATTATGTTTTTCCGTCCGCTCGGATTATGTGGGAGCAATCTCTTGCGGGATATTTAATCTTCTGGCACGGTGAAATGCCTGGTTGGAGACGTAAGCTTCGGAGAATTAATTTGATGCTGCGGCATAGTCATGAGGTGTCACTCGGTAGACGATGAGCCGAGGCACGCAGGACGCACAGAAGGTAGCCTCGTTCCCAGACCCAATTGGTATTTCCTTATACCGTACATAAAATACTACATCACCAATCACACCAAAATAGGGGATGGGCACGAGACTACACAGAAGGTACAGTGGCGGACACACAGAACCGACCATCAAACTATCCTTCACCAATTGACTCTCAACACCACAACATGCACCTATCCAGGGAGAAAGTCCTTGTGTAAAATAGTTCTGTCACGTCACCTACTCTCAACAGTCCTACAGAAGGGATTTTGGAATAAACCAAAAATCACTTCCCCATAGCATCTAGAACAACATAACTGAGGGCCGGTTTTGAGTGTCCGCCACTGTACTCAGGGTGTCAGAAAGTGATGCGCATTTGATAATTTATCAACCACCAGAGGTTTACATACTACGTACATGCGATTATTTCCAGGTTAATATGAGTGTTGAGATGCATATTGTGACCAGGAACTAAAAAACAGAGTCTGTTATCAATTCTTTTCTGTGACCTTTACCACTTATTTTTACTACCTTGAAGCGGCTTCTTCCCTATAAAGCAAAAATTTAGTATCCAGACATCTCTAGATACATTCCAGGCAACAATAGAGGGAATATATCCTCGAAGCTCCACCTAGAAAGTATTTTGAGTTGGTGTATTTGGGTGTATTTAGGCATTGTTATGCATCACTTTCCAACACCCTGGGTACATGGCAAGGCACAAGCCTGATGTGCAGAGTACGTGAGAAAGTGAATTTCTTTTCTTTTCTTTCTTCTTTCTTTTTTTCTTTTGGTTGGGTCTATTGATTAGGAGATAGTTGATTTTGTAAAACTGTTACATCCGGTGATTCCGCTCATGCGCGTAGTATTGTTTATTTATCGAACGTTACTGGAGATGTTTACTATCCACTCGGCAAAAAGAAAAGAGGTCATACGTGTGGGGCCTATAGGGGACTACATGTACGTACGTGATATCACCCAACGGTCAGTGAGCTTAACTTTGCGAAGACCGCATCTTGTGCGAAATGCGCTATAATAGTTGCTTAGAATATGGATATAGAAACATGTTAAGTTAGTACTTACTTAGTGCTAGCCTGTGCCGGAGATTTTATGCACGATTGGGAAGCTTAAATTAATGCCAAGAATACTAACGTTTTAGGATCCCTTTGCATATGAAGCCGCGGGTCAACTCCACTCCGAATGGAACATTTTACAGAACCCTTGCGGCCCCCGAAGTGCCGCGTTGCACAGTTTCACAGCTTCACCAAATCAGTGACGTGCGTTCGGACAAAATAGATCTCCAGTCGGAGCACTCGGGGGACCCGGAGCACTCGGAGCTCGGAGGTATGCCGGAAAGAGCTAGCCGCCTTTCGTTTCTATCTACAACAACTAATTTCCTGAATTACATAGTGGAAATACATGTAGGTAGAGCTCTAGGCACCCCCGCCGAGGTGCATGAGAAAAGGTTTCGTAGCACATCATATGTAGGTAAGTAGTCCATGGCATACAAGTTTGTATTACCATGTAGATCTGCACAGCGGGGTTGTTCTCAATATATATATCGTCATGTCAGGTCGTCCATCAATCTTGAAAGTACAGACAGATAGGCCTCTTCAACATTGCAAAATTCGCCATTCAACATCACCAGGTATCAATTCAATTGTTTAAACGTACTATTCTAAAGAAATCATGACTACTCCTATTCCCGCACCGCCCGGGTTCCCAATCATAGGGAACATGGCAGATCTCGATGCAGAATTGCCAACCAAAACTTTGCAACACTTTGCTGATATATATGGTAGATTCTGTAAGTCATTCTAGTTAAACTATAGCTAATTGGATCTTATAGGTCCCATCTATCGTTTCAATTTTGGCGGTGGCACGACAAAAGTAGTTATCAGCTCCCAAGCAATAGTAGAAGAAGCATGCAACGAAGAAAGATTCATTAAAGTCATTCAAGGCGGGCTGAACGAAGTACGAAACGGCGTTCACGATGGCCTATTTACCGCACATCATGACGAGAAGAATTGGGGTATTGCACATAGGATTCTGATGCCAGCTTTCGGACCGTTGTCGATTCAAGGAATGTTCAATGGTAAGTATTTGGATATCCTAGCCATCAACCAAAAATTGCTAATATTGCGGTGAATAGAAATGCACGATATTGCGAGTCAGCTGGTCATGAAATGGGCCCGTCACGGCCCAGACCATAAGATCGTAGCCACAGACGACTTCACTAGATTAACTCTTGATACCATCGCGTTGTGTGCCATGGACTACCGTTTCAACTCCTTCTACACGGATGAACTGCATCCTTTTGTTGGTGCTATGGGAGACTTCCTGGTGGAGTCTGGACGGAGATCTAACAGACCGGCAATTGCAAACATCCTGATGAGAGGATCGAGCCAGAAGTATGAAGCTGATATTGCCCTGATGCAAAATGTGAGTGATGAGGTGATCAAGAGAAGAAAGGAAAAGCCATCCGGAAAGAAGGATCTCTTGAATGCCATGTTAAATGGGAGGGACCCTGTCACAGGGGAGGGCATGTCAAATGAATCGATCATTAACAACATGATCACTTTTCTAATTGCTGGTACGTATTTCCCTTACTCGGGTTTAGTTGCGATTGTTTTGACACCCGTTCTCTGTACTCATCTAGGCCATGAAACCACATCTGGAATGCTATCATTCGCCTTTTATCTCCTGGTTAAAAACAGTGCTGCCTACCGTGCCGCACAGCAAGAAGTCGATGAGGTTTGCGGAAAAAGCCCTATAAGGGTAGAGCATATTCCGAAATTGAAGTACCTTAACGCCGTTCTCCGCGAGACACTCCGCCTCCACCCCACCGCCCCTGTGTTTAGTGTGTGCCCAAAGCCGGGCGTAGAAGAAAACCCCACTTTATGCGGAGGCAAGTACGCGATTGGCAAAACTGAGCCTATCCTCTGCTTGCTACCAAAGGTTCATACAGATCCGGCTGTATATGGGGAAGATGCAGAGGAATTCAAGCCTGAGAGAATGTTGGACGAACCATTTGAAAAGTTGCCCAAGTATGCTTGGAAGGTATTTGACATGTCCTCCATAACTACACTTGCCAATGATACTAATAATTGTAACTATAGCCTTTCGGAAACGGAATGCGAGGCTGCATAGGCAGAGCCTTCGCATGGCAAGAAGCCCTCCTTGTGGTTGCCATTCTACTACAGAATTTCAACTTCCAGCTTGATGATCCCAGCTATCAGCTGAAGATCAAGCAAACGTTGACAGTCAAGCCCAAAGACTTCAAAATGCGTGCGATTCTGAGAGACGGGATTGACGCTACAATGCTCGAAAAGAAGCTTCAAGCTGGCCCCATACCTTCTACAGGTGACTCGTCACTCAAAGACACACTGAACAAGCCATCCAACTTGAAGCCAATGAGCATCTTCTACGGGTCGAATACAGGAACATGTGAAGCTCTGGCGGCAAGACTGGCAAAAGATGCTGCTCAGCACGGCTTCGAAGCTAAAGTCGACCCCCTGGATTCTGCAACTGATAAGCTCCCGAAAGACCAGCCTGTTGTCGTTATCACAGCTTCATACGAGGGTGCACCTCCGGATAATGCGGGCCACTTTGTTGAGTGGCTGAAGAACCTTAATGGAGACGAGTTGAAGGGAGTCCAGTTCGCTGTCTTTGGCTGCGGCCACCGCGACTGGCAGGCGACTTTCCAGAGGATCCCCAACCTGGTAGACCAGCTTATCGCTGAGCGAGGTGGTGAACGAATTGTCACGAAAGGCACATCGGATGCTGCAAATGGCGACATGTTTACTGATTTTGATGGGTGGGAGGACACACAATTTTGGCCTGCGGTTGAGAAGGGTTATGGCGGCACTGCTACTTCCCCAGATGCGGTATCGTCACCCTCTATTGAGGTTACCGTTTCTCCGCAAAGCCGCTCGACCAATCTAAAGCAGGATGTCAGGGGAGCGCTATTGATGGAGAACAGACTCCTGACTACTCCAGGCGAGCCAGAGAAGAGGCATGTTGAGATTAAGCTACCGACTGATATGGTCTATAAAGCTGGAGACTATCTTGCCATTTTGCCTACCAACCCTAAGAATAATATCAGAAGAGTTGTAGCAAGATTTGGGCTGGCTTGGGATGCAGTCTTGAATATCAAGGCGAATGGTCCGACGGTGCTTCCCACTAATGTCAACATCACGGCAGTGGATGTACTCTCAAACTATGTCGAGCTTGCACAGCCGGCTACCAAGAAGGTCCGTTCGGATTATCTTCTGCACCCCCATGTATGACATTGGCTAACAATCCCCACAGGATGTCCTTGCAATCGCAAAAGCTGCAGATGAGAAGACCCGTGAGGTACTCGAGAACCTTGCTGGTGACCAGTTCAACGCGGAGGTCAGCCAAAAACGTCTCAGCCCGCTCGATATACTTGAAAAGTATCCCAGCATCACATTCCCATTCAGTGAATTTCTTGCCATCCTGCCCCCCATGCGTGTGCGTCAATACTCAATCTCATCCTCGCCTCTATATGCCCCCGATAGTTGCACATTGACCTTTGCTGTCCTCGACCAGGAGGCTATCTCCGGCCAAGGCCGCTATGTCGGTGTGGCCTCAAACTACCTCGCCCACCTAGAGCCCGGCGATGACGTTCAGGTCTCTGTCAGGGCGTCCGCACATCCGTTCCACCTCCCATTGGACCCAGTGTCAACACCAATCATCATGATCTGTGCCGGTTCTGGGCTTGCCCCGTTCCGTGGGTTCATCCAGGAGCGTGCGGCGCAGATTGGAGCCGGACGGAAGCTGGCCAGGGCGTTGCTGTTTGTCGGGTGTCGTGGAAGCGGGGACACACTTTATGAAGAGGAATTCAAGAAGTGGTCGGCGATGGGAGCCGTGGATATTAGGTATGCGTTTTCAAGAGAGACGGAGAGGAGCGAGGGGTGTAGGTGGGTTCAGGATAGACTCTGGCATGACAGGGTAGAGGCTGTGGAGCTGTTTGACGAAGGCGCCAAAGTGTTTGTATGTGGAAGCCGTGAGATCGGCGAGGCGGTGAAGGTCACTTGTAAAAAGATGTATTCGGAGAGGGCTGCAGCTTTAGGAAAGCCGAAGAGTGAGGAGGAGGTTGAGAAGTGGTTCTCGAACCTGAGGAACGCGAGGTACGCGACAGATGTGTTTGCTTGAGTAAATTGGATGGTTATTTAGCTTTTTTTCTTTTTCTTCATTTTTTAATATCTATCTATGTACTTTACTTGGTTATTGATATGCATGACTTTGATTCACAATCTTATCTGAGACATTGATGCGCAAGAGCTGAGTGATCAGCTGTGACGAAGGACGTGAGAAATGATAAAACTCCCAGAATGACTTCTGGAAGCTCAAAGCTAAAAACAACTAGCTACATAGATGTAGCTAGCTGCCAATGGACGACACTAACTCCACTCTGTATGAAAACAAATTTATAAGGGAACCCGAGGGGAGGAGGAGCACGCCCAAAGGACCAACTACTTACTACCTACAGCTTCAGCTAACTACTTCCCCTATGCCCCGTCTCCCCAGATGCCCACAACTCCCATTGCAAACCCCATGCCCAACAATCCCCCTCTAACCAACCCCCACCTCCTCCACGTCTCCAACCCACCCCTCACAACCTCTCCATTCACCTCGACCCCACCACGACCCCTCTCGGTCTCTACACTCACCACCTCCGCCTCGACGGGGCTCAACCTGACGCCCTCCACCATCCGGGCCACCACGGGCACCGCCGCCGTCAAAAGCAAGTATGGGTGTCGGCCGCCACGGCCGGCAAACCACCAAGCGACCACAAGCACGCCCGAGGCGGCGATCTCGAGTGGCCGCGTCACCTGCCGCAGCAGGCCGAGCGATACGCTGAATGCCCGCTGCGCCTGCGCTGGTCTCCCGTCAGCGGGCGCATACGGAAGGTGGGGGAGAAGACTTGGGGGGAAGGGGGAGCTACGCGCTGAGGCGAGGGTGAGGATGCTGCTGAGCGTGGAGGTGCTGAAGTTGAGATGGATGCCCTGGTGGATTGAAAGGAGAGGGTGGGAGGGGGTGTTAGTTAGGTTATGTACCGTCCGTTGGTGGGAATTTGAGGGAGGAGTCTGAGGTGGGGCTATTTCTCCCCCTCCTCCCCCGCAGGGGAGTGGAAACTTACAGTGAGAAGGCCTAGGGAAATTACCCCCGTGAACTTGAGGGTTGCAATGACCTTGGACATTGGGGGGGATGGAATTGAGGTAAGTGGGTAAATTGGTAAATATATGCTGAGAATAATTTACAGGAAAGTGAATTAGAGAGAGAGAGAGAGTGAGAGAGAGTGATTCTTAAAAAAAAAAAGATGTGGAGGAGAGAATTGTGGGCGGTTGTTTCCTTTTCTCTCTTGGTTACGTCGCAAATCACATTCCAGGGCTGGTACGACAATCGGATTAGATATATTAGTTCCAGCTCGCCGCGTTTCGCCACCCTTCCACAACACCACACCCACCAGGCACTGGCCATAGGATACTGCGCGATGTCACCGCCAGATGTTTCCCCCCTACGTTCGAGAGACAATGATTGTTTGCACTAATTTTCTTTTTTGCTTTTCAGTGAGAGAGGTATCGTGGAATTCACACCAGTTAAGTCTTTAAAAATAACCTTTTGAACCAAGCAACGGAATCATATCCTCCTATTATTTATTAGGAGGAGAAAAGAAACAGAACGAGGTATATATTATAAAAAGCTGTAATTAACAAGATAAAAGGGAATTCATTCTTTACAGCTCGTCCTTCATAACCTTGTCTCCGGTCTCTTCCTTAGCGGGGGTCTCGACCTCAGGAGTGGAGTTGAGGTAAAACTGCTTCAGGATGTTCTGGCGGATGGTCAGGTCGTCGCGCCTAGTAATATATGGTTAGTAAAACTACCTAATAACTTAAATTCGAGGAAACCATACTTGGATGGGATCAATCCGTTCTTAGTGATCATTCCCTGAAGCCTGTTCAACTCCTTCTCGACGTAGCCGGCGTTCTTCACAACCTTAGAAAGGACACGGGCATAGTATGAAGCATACTTCTCCTCCAATCCCTTGGCAGCGGCCTCAACTTCCTTAACGAAGCTAGCCTCCTTGCCCTTAACAATCTTTGCGACAATCTCATCAAGAGCCTTAACACGACCAGCAGTTTCCTTAAGACCACCACCAACAGCACGGTGGGTACCAGCGTGCTCGTTGATGAACTCAGTGAGTTTCTCCTCTGTGCGACCAGATTCGTAGTCGGCAGGCTCGGTGGAACCCTTAGGGAACCACTTGAGGGTTGGGTAGCTGCTAACACCGTACTTCTCGGCGCTGGCCTTGCCGCTGGGAGAGTCGCAGTTGATCTTTGCAATGACAACATCGGTGTCCTCCTTGAAGTTGGTAGCGATAGTCTCCCAGGTAGGAGCAAGAGCTTTGCAGTGACCGCACCATGGCTGTTTTTCAAAGTCAACAATTCATCAATCTACGGCAGACATAGTGTGCTACTCACAGCATAGAACTTAACCAAGACATCCTTAGACTGGTCCAACACAATCTCGTCGAAGTTCGCATCTGTAACGGTCTTGACATCACTTGGGGCCTCCTTCTTAACCTTTGGCTTAGCACCCATCTGCTCTGAGATGAAGGTCTGCAGTGACTCCAGGTCGCGCTTGCTCTCGTAGGGGATTGGCTGGTCACTCTTTCCATCGAACCATTTCAGTGTCGGGAAACCCTTCACGCCAAAGCGCTGGCCGAGGGATTTGTGGTCTGCGGACGTAGATTAGTCTTCGGACCGCCAATCAATTAATCGGTAGGGAGCGACATACTGTCTGCATCAACTTTAGCAATTATAACCTTGTCCTTCTGGCTGGCGAAGGAGTCGGCAAGCTGCTCGTAGATGGGGGCAAGGGTCTTGCAGTCTATGGGAACCCATTGTTAGTGTTGGCCAACAGACCTCCGTCTCCAGATTAATATAACTTACGGCCGCACCATGGCTAAGAGAATTGTTAGTACATAGATGGCTTTTATAAACTTCTCGGGGGGGCAATAACATACTGCAAAGAACTCCACCAACGCCGGCTTCCCGCTCTGTAGAATCTCCTTGTCGAAGTTCTTAGGGGTGAGTTCAAGAACATTGCTAGCCTGCACAACGGCCAGGAGCGAGAAGGCCGCAAAGAAGGATCCAAAGCCCTTCATGATTCGATTCTTAGTTTGTTGTAGTTTAGTGGTAGTAGGTGGGATTTATTGTGTGTGTTTTGATTTTTTTCCCCTTCCTTTTGGGATTCTTAACGGGCTTGATAGCTGCTTTTATGAAAGAAAAAAAAGAAGGACAGATTTCCGCCGGAGCTGGTGAGCTGTGGCGGGATGCGTTGCGGCTGATAAATCCAGCAGCCCGTTGTAGTAATCGCGTGGAACCCTGACCCTCACGTAAGGGCAGGGGTGTGGCTGATGAATACAGTATCAATGATAGCAGTGGGATTGCTATTTGAATTTAGAAGACTTAAAGTCAGTCAGTGGCAAGGAGTTAGACATCTAGGCTCACGGTTAGACCTTTTGTGATACTTTTGAATTTGCCATTAGGGTAGATACTAGCGCAAGAGGTATAGAATGTCATAAGGTTATCAAATAACTTGATGTTAAGATGATCCAGGGTAGAATAGTTAGGAAAAAAAAGAAAAAAAGGAAAGGGAAAGGGAAGAAAAAGCTATGCTGTTTGGTGGGCCTTATAGAAACCATATATATCTAGCTTGGTAACTGGAAACCCTCGTCTGTGTTAAACCTCAACAGCGCCCAGCTATGGACAGGATTACTGATTATTAGAAAATAAAATAACCTCGGTGATTATTATCACTGTCCCCTCTTAAACTGGATCTCGAGACAAAGCCAAGTAACTGGATGCCGTCATCATGTCAATGTATCTAGGGATGCATTCTCCAGATGGTGGCTTAAGCTGATATAAGTACATGTAGGCCTAGACCTCTCTCTTGTTACTCTGCTGCATCCGGTTTCCCCCTCTTTTCTTTAATTGATTTCTTATAGCTATTAAGTGAATAGCTATATAGCTACACTATAGTCATTACTCGATGTTGGGGCCCGATACAGAGGGAGTGTCCTGCTGTTTCATATGAGGTCCTCTAGGGTAATGTCCTTCCCTGCTACAGGTAATTTACTATCCTGAAGCTCTCGGTATCTTGTAAGAGATACTCAGCCGTCCGGCATGCCGAATTGCGGCATCTTTGTCCGACCTGTCTAAGCTAACTAGGATTACAATCTGGACTGACGGCCAAGTGGATGACCTATCATTGGTCTTCCAATCCCGGGGGTGTCTGTCCAGCGTTCTGGTTATGGTTTGAAGAGAGCTCTGATTTGCTATCTGTAATGTCAGAAACGAGCTTAATAGCAGTTACGGCACTGCTACGTATCAGTGCCATGCTATAATAACCCGCATATTCGTTCTAACCGCCAGCTCTATTTACCCATCCAAACCCCACCACTACACCAACACACACTCTCTCAAGCTTCCTTCCCCTCCAAACGAAACGAAACGAAACACACACACACACTCATCCCACGCAAAAATGGTGAAGCTCACGGTCGTCGAAGAAGTCGAGGACGCCCATTTTTCGCAGCAGCACCCCTACCAGGACCAAGAAGATGAAGGCATGTACCCAGCCTCAGATTCTGACGCCTCCTCGATCTCGGGCGACGACGGCGAGGACGCCGAGATCGATGAGTCGCTGTACGACCGCTTTGTGGCGCTGAAGGACATCATACCGCCGCGACAACGGGCGGTGCTAAGTTCGAGGGTATCTTCAGCGTATAGCGTACTAAAGAGTGGGTTGACGATGGGCGGGACGACGCTGTGGGTGTTGGTTACGGGAGCGTTTGTGGTGGGGGTGCCATTTGCGGTGGCGGTGGGGGATGAGCAGCAGTTGGTGGAGATGGAGAGGGATATGAAGGTTTGTTGATTCCTTGGGTCAATGTGGGGTTGGAGGTGGGGGGATTGTGGGCTGACTGTGTGTAGATGCAACAGTTTACAACGGATGTGAGTGATTGATAGCTCGAATACTTGACTTGAGGAACTACTCTAGATCATTTTAGAAGAAAATACTGACTGACTGGTGTTTGAAATTTTAGTCCCTTTCCCCGGGTGCTCAGTCCGTTCTTGGGGAGCCGCAAAAGAAGTAATAGGTTAGTTATTATTTGGGGTGTTATTTTGTTTGTTCATTGCTCAAGTCAGTATTTCATTATATGCCTCATATACCCTTTCACCTGGTGCTACTTTTGAAATTTGGCGATCCTTGAACGGAAGACAAAGTGATGGGTCCTTTGTCTAATTAAGCTGTCTAGCTTCATCCTGTTCTCTGTTCATATTTTTACTGGTGCTTTGGAATCCCCTGGTTATTATACGTGTAGCTTTATATTGTGAAGCTTCAAGTAATTAAACAGCCATGATCTATCTTCCAGGCCATCCACTTGGGTCCTGTTAAAAAGAAGAGAAGAAGCTCAGTAAACCCCCATACGCCCGCAAAAAAAAAAAAAAAAACAAGTCTAACTATCATCACTCTGATGAACCAACTTGTGATCATGGCTGTTGCCTCACTGATTATCACTCAGCTGCCTTCACTCACAGCTTCTCACTCACTCTTCCTTACCTAACGCCTTCAGCGCCTTCTCCCTCAACTCCTCCACATCCCTCACACCCTCCCACCTCTCTAAACACACCTTCAACACACTCCACTCCCTTTCTGCTTCTTCCCTATTCCCCTCCTTCACCGCCGCCGCAATCCTCTCCGGACATCCCAGCGCCCACACCACCGTCTCCTTCTTTCGGCGATTACTCTCCCGTCCCTCTGTCGAGCTCAACGCGATAGGCGACACCGAAATCGTCTGCACAAGCGACTCAGACACCTGTGCGATATGCGCGATCGCTGGGCCGAGCGTCGATGTCGTGGGCGCAAGGGGCTCCATGTTGGCTCTCATCTTTAATGCAATGTCCTGGATAAGCATGTGTACATATATATAGCTATGGAATAAAAGAAAGAAGGCTATATAGTTAAGCTACATAAGTGATATATATACCTTTCGTATCGTGTCCGTCGCTGTGATCAGCTTGCTGTAGTTATCATACACCAGCGCCTTGCGCTCGCCATCAAAACCGCGAATCTCTACCCCATAGACCGTCACAATCAGCATCTACACCTACATCCACCTTACCCACAAGCTACCACTCCCTACACCCCCAGAAAGTTCTACAGAAGGGAAACACCAGAGCGCATACCATTCACAAGCTCATTCTCCACCCTCAACAGCTCCTTCAGCTCCGCCGTCTCCAGGAGCTTATCCACATAACCGGCCACATCAAATCCCTCATGATCAAGCTCTCCGACCTCCTCCACCACCGGCTCCGGCTCTTTCTGTACCTCGCCACCCTCACTGCCCTCGTCAGAGGCCTTGAGGCCGTAGAATTGACGGAGTGCTGAGCGGTTGCGGCGCGGGGAGCGGAGGCCAGGGCTTGGGAGCGGGAGGTCGAGGGAGACACCGCGGGATGAGGAGCGGGAGGAGGGAGAGGGGAGGCGCGGGGAGGCGTGCGAGGCGTCGAATGTGATTGCGGGGGTGGTCATGGTCGGATTGGTGGTGGGTTTCAATGCAGGAGGGAGCTATGGAGGAGGGTGTTTAGGTGCATTGGGAGGGAGTTCACGTAAGCAAGGGTGAGTATCACGTCTTGCCTGTCTTGTTTACCTTCCTTCCCTCCTTTACACGTACCCGCGCCTCCCAACACCATTACAATCAGAAGTAATGGCAGCCACCCTTCAATTCCCGTTCCCAATTCCCACTATCACTCCAGTATGTATCTCTCTCGTCTTCATATATATCTCCAACTCTACTAACAAACACTCCAGGAAGACCTCGCAGCTTTCGACGAAGCTCACTTCTCCCCCATCGCGCATATCCACCTCGCCGCGAACTTTCTCCCCCCTCCAGACCCTTCCATCATCGCCGCCGCCCCCGCCGAGGACGAAGAAGAAGATGCCCTTGGCTACTACCCAGACGGCACCAAGCGCACCTTAACCGACACTCAAATTAGCATCTTCCGGCATAGCGAGATCCAAGGGCTCCTCCGTACATCCCCCCACCCCTTCTCTCTCCTTTTACACCTAGCTAACACACCCAGGCCGAAAACGCCACAACCGCAACCGCCGCCGCAAGCTCCGCGAGCGTCAGGCGGCCCAGAAGGCCGCAGAAGCCGACGAAGCCCGTGCACAAGCCGCCGCGGAAGCTGCGGCCGCGAACCCGGCTCCGCAGGTCGAGGGACAAGTGCGGAAGGGAAGGCTGGAGGCGGCGCTCTGGGCGAGTGAGATGCAGTGGGATGAGCAGGAGGGGGGCAATCAGGGAAAGGATCAGCCGCTAGTGCCGGTGCGGGGCGAGGAGCGGAAGGTGCTGGGGAGGGTGGATAGGGCGCTTGGGAGGGAGTTTCTGTGGCCGGCGATTGAGAGGTAATGTCTATTTTCTGTTTCCTTTTTCTTTTTGGGGGGAGCGTGGGGAGGGAGGAGGCCTATATGATGAGAATTGCAATCGTCATCCTTAGACGGAGTCTGAGGTCCCCATGGGGGCGCTTGGATGAAGACGAGAATGTTGCATTTTATTATATCTCTGATAGGATTTTGTTAGGGGCGAAAGACTCTTATAAAGGGATGTTGGCTGTTTTTTTCTTGCGCAGTTTGCTAACTGAGGTGTAGGTCATGAACTTTAATAATGTAGGTACTCATAAATTCACGACTTGCTTTCCCTTTCTTTCCGGGTATGGTTTCTCGTAATTCTTTTATGGAGGGCAGTAAGCGTACTTGTTGGCTGGTAGGCAATATTGCCAGGAAACCGGTATGCACCTTTTTTGCATGCGAGGAGCTGTGATTGACAAGCATGGAACCTATGTTTACTCGCAGTGCCGGTCCAACTTTACTCGTATAGTATCTCTCTAGGAGCAAGAGGACTGCGTTACGCTGGAGCTAACTAACGACGCTGTTTAGAGCATCTGAATTGCTAATATTAGGGTCCCAGTTTACTACTACTAATCAACACTCTGCCCCGACAGCGGGGTTTTAATGGGACAGCGCAATCTCATAAGGAACTCGTTCATAAAAGCACCCTGCCCTATAACGATCGATCTCTTTCTTAAACGCAGGGTGTAGCTACCTAGTTGGTCTGGCGGGGCACGCTAGAAACATAAACCCATATCCACACCCCCCATGTAGCGATACAGCACTGTCTTTAGCTTTTTACCTACAATACAATAAAAGAATATATCAATCTAGCACTCTCACAAAACGGTCAGTAAAGCCTTTACCCTAACCTGCACATAGTACTGGGAGTCATAGTACTGGGAGTCCTCGACGTTTACCTTTCTCCCTCTCGGGTAAAAACCCCTCCCACAACTGTAAAAAGAAATGAAAGAAAATAAATAAAGAAAGAATGCGCCAGGGAGGAATCGAACCTCCACTACCCAATCCGATATTTGACAGACTAGGTCAACGGTCGGACTTATGGGTGTGTTACCACTACACTACTGGGGCTTGGTGGTATACAGGTGGGTGTCGTTGGTACCGTACGCGTTTCCGGCCTGAGGGTACTTCAAAAAAAGGAGCCTCTTGGCAATAGTATGTGAGGTTTTAGAATACACCTTACCCTTGGCCCATAGAAAGGATTGTGTAGGCATGGAATGTTTTTAAGCGTGATCTAGCCTCCGTATCCGGGTACCTACCATTTTTTGTAGAATCCGGGAGTCTATCAGTGTATACCTAGTGCTTCGTCTACTAGAAATGTGTTATACATCTCCGTGACCCCCTACAATACATAGCCCTTATCAACCTTATATACCGCATGAACAAACCGTCTTTATATGTAAGCACTACCGCGGGGCCGGCCAACAAGCCTGCATAGATACATATAGTACCAAAAGGGGGGGTATAATACATACATGTAGATACTAGAATTAAAAAAGTGCTTGAGCTTAAGGCTTACAAAAAAGCACTGGACCCTTAATTGTTATATAGCAACCATTAATACCTGTCTGGAACGGGATTAGTACTACACGAGTGACATCATATGAACCAATTATTACTAACTACGAGTTTAATTATTCCGGTCGTTTCGTATCTTAGAGTATAAATTCGGGGTATCCAGCCAATCGATAACTGCGCATAATCTATGCAACCTGCTTCCGTCCCTGGCGATCATGCAGGCGATAGAGCCCTAACCCATGCGCATAGCTTACAAGGTACTTAACAAGGACAGCTAATGTGACACTCAGGCGAGCTCTTTAAAAAAGGCAAGCATCATCTTCATCTTCTAACCATCTCCCGTCAAGCACTCAACCACCACCACCCCTATCCGCAGAAATGCCTCTCTTAAAGCTCCCCAACGAGATTCTAATCCAGATAGCAGACTATTTGGAGCCCCGAGACTTCAACAACTTCCTCCTCCTCAACCACTTCTTCAAGAGCCTCTTAACCCCAGTCCTCCACCAGTTGGTCTTTAGCGACGCAGAACATAAACTCATCTGGGCCAGCAGACGCGGCCACCACTACCTCGTCCGTCTTCTCCTCGAGGGTGGGGTATCTCCAGAAGTCTCATTCCCCGATGACGATGAAAACAAGTGCCCGCTTCACGAGGCCGCCCAACACGGGCACATGTCTATAGTCAAACTTCTCCTCGAGCATGGTGCCAATATTCACGCCGTAGACGAGGTGGACGGCGGTACAACGCTTCATTACGCAGCTGGTGGCGGTCATCCTGATATCGTAGAGCTGCTCTTAGGGAACGGTGCCGATAAAGATATAAATAACAGCATGCACTGGGGACTCACCCCACTTATGTGGGCGATTAAAGGTCTGGAGCATGCATATATTATGGGACTGTCCAAAATAAACCCACAGTGCACATTGGGATATTACTACATGCAAGAAGGCGACGTTGATTTCATGTTTGCAGCGACAGAGCTCTGTTCGAGTAAGAGCGCTGTGATGGCAGGAATGTATGAGACTGTTAAGGTGCTGCTGAAGTGGGGCGCAGATATCGGTATTCGTACTGATGATGGAGAGTCGGTGCTGCATGGGGTAGCAGGTTTGCCAGGATTCGATGCGGTGGACACGGCGGAGCTGTTATTGAAGGAGGGCGCCGATCTAAATGCGGTCAGCAATGACGGAACAACGCCGCTACATCTGGCCGCGTGGAGCGGGTTAGTGGGTACCACGAAACTATTTCTGGAGAATGGTGCGGATGTCAACGCGGTGGATGGGTTGGGTCGGAGCCCGTCATATATGTCGAGTGAGGAGATTGTGGCTATTTTAAAGGCGGACGCAATGAAAAACAGTATTAAGGAGGTCGCGTAATGCGCCATGAAGAGAGTCTCGCGAGATCTGCAAACATTATCTCTGTTCTGGAGCCGCGGTTTCTCGCAGAATGTTTGTACCCTTACATCCAGCTTTTTGGTCTCTGTTAAAGATATTATAGGCAGTTTTCCTCCTGAGCAGATAACTCGGAACTCCTCCATGGACATCAGGACTAGAGAAACTTCGTGCCAAGCGATATCGGCCACATGAACAGAGTGGTAGCTTTGGCGATCTATAAAACTGGTCACGAACTGCAAGCATCGGCAGCCAATTCCCTTTGTTGCATTTGTCTTTTAGCTTTGGATATGTTTCGTTCCTCGATATGAAGTTATGTGGGTGGATTGTTTTGTAGATGTGGTTTTGTAGAGTATGATGGATGAATAGCAAGCATCCCGACTAGACACTAGAAGATAAGCACAAGAAGTGCAACTAAATACATCGTTAGAATATTTAACTTCCACTTGGGCCTTACATTTCTAGTACTTGGGTTAAAGGTCCGGGCCCGCAGCACCAGGCCCCCAGTGCCATAGATAACCCCCCCCCCCCCCCCCTTTGGGGAGGAAGCAATATAAAAATTCAATTATCGCTCTGTGGCTATATGTTGAGGAGAATAAACCCGTATCTTGGCTTTTTGTGTGGGAGAGGTGTGGGGGTGGTGTCCGTAGGTGGTGCTTTCCTGTATTGTGTATTATGAGGGAATGTAAGCTCGAGAGAGAGACAAGTATGTACAGTGCAGCCCCCGGACACCTCACCATAGCAGAACACGTTATCCTCTCCATAAAGATCGAGCAAGTTCCCTAACCGATCTGCATTAGGGGCTCCTCTAATGGTTGTCTATGTTTCGTGCTGATGGTTGTGATAGTAATGTGCTGTAGGTATTGTCGGGTGTCATAAGTAACTGAACATTCGTGTTGCAACAAAAATTTGTATGGGAGCGTAGCCTCAAATTGTTATTACTCCATAGCTGTAAGGGAACTGAGGAGGAAAACTTTATAGATGGACTCTCTGGTTGTGAGGGTACCTTGAGCTCAGGTGTCCCATCAAGAGTACTACTTTGAAATTTTCGACTTGTTTGGTGGGTGGTTGCTCTCCTTCCCAAACACAAAAACCCCTCTCTCCAAAGCGACACCCCAAATGATACTAACTATTCGTGTTTTTTCAAAGCTTATTTAAGTTTCTTGACTTACAGGCCCCTCTACTTTAGGTTCTCACCCTTCTATGTACTATCGCCAACCCCAGGCCCTATATTTGCCAACGCTCCAGATAGCCGGTCACGACTGCAGGGTTGGCATCTCACCCAGACACCGCCGAGTGACATTGTGTGAAAAAACACCCCAGTAATACACAGCCACCGGCTTCCATACAGCCGTGGACTACTTAAGGGGAGTGTATATACATGTATGTAGATACATCCACTCGTAGGCCAAGCTATACAAACCCCATATTCACATGCACATCCGCACACCCATACTTTACGGCCCACCATTTAACCAGAGTAACACCCATCTAGCGGGGGCTAGCTACATCTACATATATGTACTTGGTACATTGTTACGCCCAATACCGGGTTTCCGGACCGCTCGAAGCTCTCGCGCCATTGTGTCCCGTACCAATGTCAGACAAACAGATGTGGAGATCCCTGTCAGTTCTGGTGCACTGGGCACGTAGCAGATATATCAGAGGTGTGCTTGGCGTTTGGATGGAGTGACCGAAATATAGGCGTTGCTCCTGAGTTATATTCGATGTTTTATATGAGTACATCTACAAGAAACTGCATGCAGATAATATATATAAGTGGGTCTGCAGGAGGTAGAAATGAATCGACCCACCTAGGAATATTGTAGTATCTAGTACAAACGATATCTACATGTATTTACCAAACGGTATACATCCCACACCAAGGACCACTACCAACTCCCGTAAAATCTAGAATCAATGAGGTTGAAATAAGGATACTCGGACCTACTCGCCTTACCCCGCGGCTTGGTACCGGATTGCACACACTGATCACCCGATATCTAAGTCAATGATATGCTACAAGGTCCGGGGCTGGGGTAAGCTACCTAACAACTTGTTTTGAAATATCATCATGGCCAGGATGCTTAATATATCAGGCCCCTTGGAAACCTTTAATTCCACTTCAAAAAGAAGAATGTAAAGCTTGCATAAAGCCCGAACCTGCTGTAGCTATTGTGCATTTGCTCCTGATCTAAATTCCCCACGTACTAGTTAGTGCCTACCAATACACAAAATAATGGTCTCCTCCAAAGCCCTCACCGCCCTCACCGCCCTCAGTCTCCTCTCTCTCATTTCTGCACACCAAAACCTACATGAGGTTTCATATACCCCCTATCCCATCACACCCGCACAAGGCACATATAACTAACTTTAACCACCCCCGGGACAGTTCTATGTCAATGGCGTCTCCGTAGGCTACGAGAAATGTATGCGCCGTCCACCTAGCAACAACCCCGTCACGGATGTCCAAAGCACTGACATCCGCTGCAATGTTAACGGGCTCAGCGCTAGTGGGACCAACCCCGTCCCAGGAGTCTGTGCCGTTAATGCGGGTGATGAAATAACTGTATGTTGGCCAATATATGATCCTATGGAAATGAAACTAATTCTGTTATTGTATTGCAGGTTATTTGGGACACCAGCTCCCACCCAGGCCCAATCCAGCACTTCCTATACGGTTTGCCTAACTATCTACCCATCAAGACAGGGAGGGAAGGGAAAAGCATAGCTAACAAGTCCAGGCCCCGTCAGCGACGCCCTCACCGCCGACGGATCTGGTGCAAATTGGGCCAAGATCGATGTTCTCAACGTCCAGGATGGAAAGATGGCCAACGTCATCATGATGGAGAATGCAGGCAAATATACTTTTAAGTTGCCTGCGAACCTGGCTAGCGGGGAATATCTCGTAAGCTTTCTGCGGAACCATCAGGGATCTGAGTGCTGACATGCTGGTAGCTGAGATCTGAGATGCTGGCGCTACATGGCGCGGGAGTTGTGGGTGGTGGCCAGTTCTATATTGGGTATGTATGCATGGGGGGCGGTGGGCAAGAGAAGGATAGAGGAGTGGCGGCTGACAATGGGCTGGATGGGGTAGATGTATGCAGCTCAAGATTACAGGTCCTGGCGGTGATTGTTCGCCGAAATTCAGTCTTCCAGGAATTTACGATGTGAGTTTTTTCTTACCGCGCGTGCCCACGGCCATTAACAGCACTGAAACGGCGGTGAAACGGCGGTGAATAGGAAACACAACCCGAAATCTACATCCCTGATGTATACAACGGCTTTAACACCCTAACCTATACTGCCCCTGGTGGACCCGTTGCAACTTGCAGTGCTGGAACTGGAGGCGGTGCTTCGGTTTCGACAGCAGTCTCGGCATCAGCTACGCCTACGTCTAGTGCTGCGCTATTGACCACTACTACACCCTCGACTACGGCAGCAACAGCGTCTGCTACTGCCACTACTACTGTTGTCGAAGTTGCTAAGTATGGGCAGGTAAGAAGCGCTCGCAGCTCTCGCGGTGTGGGGTAGTGAGTTAGGGTTAGGTAGTGATAGCTAACAAGGTCATTGTTGGTGTAGTGCGGAGGCGCGGGCTGGACTGGGTCCACCGTGTGTTCTTCTGGAAGTACGTGCCAAAAAATTAATGATTACTACTCACAGTGTTTGTAGTATAGTTTGTGGATGAGGCCGAGTAAATAAACGAAGACTGCTCTGGAGAGTGGTGTTTGGGTCGGCTGGGGGGAGATTAAATCGAGTGACATGTCATGACTAAAGAACCCGTTGGCGTAGCAAAGTGTGACCGATCTCACTATTCATATGCCTCCACTTGAAACCTTTCTTCTCTATATTCTCGTCTATATTCAACGTTGCCGCGCATATTGGAGGGGCGGATCTGTAAATCACAAGACATCACTCGGTCTTGGCGGCTCGTATAAAAATTCCCTCCCATCTGCAGATGTGGCCAGTGAGGTGATATATTAATTACTTATGCGTGATTCTTTTTCTGAAGCCACCGTATGCCAAACAGCCATGTAAAAGCTCTCCTCTCCTCTCCTCTCCTCTCTTCTTCCCCCCTCCATCGTCACTGAGTTTTGTCTTTCAATGTCTGCAACTCCAAGTCCGCTATAGTCAGTCAGCACCTTGATACAATATCAGTGACCTGTTACATAATATACTTTTATACACCCATACATACGTACCCAACTCCAAGAAAAGAAAAACATGCCATCTCCCACCAGTCCCCACCTCCGCATCGAACTCACTGCCGATGACCCCCCCAAGCAGTATGTCTTCGAGTATAAAGGCACTGACCCCACAAACCCCAATGCCTCAACCCGCAACGCCTACCTCGAGTCAGCCCTCGAATGCCGCAGCAAATGGCAGCAATTCCAAGGCTTCGACGTGATCCCCTACGCCCCCATCTACGTCCCCTACCTTCTCGGCGGTCGCGGGAAAGCCTCAAAGTCCCTCCTCACAATTGATACCCACTTTGATGTGCGCTACATCTACCAGCGCGAGGCCTGCGTTGGGATATGGTACAGCCGGCCCCTTGGCGCGGGCTGGGGCCTCGGCACCCCCGAGGAGCATCTGCAGAGCCTGGGCGCGCCGTACTCGAAGCATTCGTTCTGTGCGGAGACTATGGTTCCCGTGGCGCCGAGTACACTGATCTGTTTGAACCGACTGCTGGCGGTGACGAAGGCTGGGGAGTGTACATGTGGAAGTAGGAATGTGCTAGCGGTGAATGTGTTGTTGGAGCTGGAGCTAGAGGGCGGCGAGGGCGCGTTCTCGACGTATCTGCCGGCGAGGGTATGTAGTAGGGCGTTACTAAAGGATCTGTTTGAGGTCGTGGCGGGCACGAAGATCAGGGGCGAGTTTAGACTGACGCAGGTGCCGAGAGTGAGTGTGTTTGTGGAGGAGACATATTCGTATCGGGTGGCATGTGCGGAGGAGAAAAGGCTAGATGAGTTGATCTGGTTTCCGGATCAAGGCAGGGAGCTATGGTTGTTGCCGTTTCCGTGCTTGGTGGAGAACTTTGGGGAGGGTCAGAAGAGCCCAGGGAGGAGTGAGAGGGAGGTAGAGGTGGGAGAGAAAGATGAAGAGATAGTTATGTAGTATTAGGAATCGGAGACTATTGTTCCTTTGTTACAACTTTCCGGCTGGGTTTGGTGCACATGGAAAGTCGAGAGAATGGTATTTCAAATAAAATGAATAACCTAATCTTCGTACAACGCTGCACAACAAACTATTCGTCTGTAGAACATATTAGTGCCGTAGCATAAAGAGGGAGGCACCCGACATAGAAGGCTATTTTGGGGGAACCCGATCATTGACTCACTAGTATTGCATCGAGTGATACCACATGAACCGCCTCCCCCTGCTTCCGGTTATATATGATGTACTCAGGGTATGTCGTCCCGAGAACGCGTACCATACCATATGGTCCAGTGAGTTTTCAACACTTGGTAGGGCGGGGTTTGGGGGGGAGGATCTTCCGAGGTATGTGTATCTTTTAGCTCCGGTCATTGATTTATCTTGTCAATTCGGATTTAGACTAACGTCTACATGTAGTTATGCTGGCTCTGAATACGCGGCATATACGAAGCATGATATATATATATAAAAAAAAACCTAGAACTAACGCCCAAATAAACAACGCACGCACATGTCTTTGTTTTTCTCGTTCACACAACTAAGAGGTCGTAACTCAAGTGATGAGAGGCTTTTCACCTGCTTAACCTAGATTTATAGCCCTTCATCGAGAGAGAAAAAAAAAAGAGAAAAAAAAAGGGAAAGAAAGAAAGAGAAAAATAGCTAAGATATAAAAGTACAACTAATATAAAGGAAATGTTTTTAGTAGGGCCTTTGGGCCCTCATCAAGGTAGGAATAATGTATACATAACACAACTCCTCCCCCAAATCCACAATAATTCCATGCAGTAGCAACTCACCACATCTGTCCGCCAAATTGCTATTCATAACAAAGAAAAGTGAGGGTAAAAAAAAGAAGAAAAAAAGAAAAAAAGCAATGATTTCCGAGCCCGATCTACAATTAAATTCCTTCATCTAGCATCACGTCCATTAACCATTATGACCACCCCTTGCACGCTTTCCCGCAGCCGGATCCTCTTCTGTTCCATCATCTCTTGTCCTCTTGACCGGTACAAACTGTCGAGCCCCGGGGTTCATAACACGGCCAGGGCTCTGCTGTGAGTTCTGTTGCCCAGCCATAGGTAATCCGGTTTGAATATTCGGTGGCTGTTGTTGCTGTTGTTGCTGCATTTGGAGCCCTGCACCTTGGTTCTGCTGGCCTTGGCCACCAGCACCCCGCCCTTGGCCTCGGAATATCCCTCCTCTTCCCATCATCGCTCCTCCGCGAGGGAGTTGGGTTTGCGGCTGTCCTGTCGGAAGACTCATCCGCTGGCCAAACTGAGGCTGTTGCCCTGGGGGAACACCCATTTGCTGCTGACCCATTTGCTGCTGACCCATTTGCTGCTGACCCATCTGGGGCTGGCCCATCTGAGGCTGGCCCATCTGCTGCTGGCCCATCTGCGGGAACTGCTGGGGGACCGCATGTGTCTGAGTCGGTGAGCCGGCTTGAGAGCCTCCTCGACCACCCTGTCCAATTCCACGACCGGCACCACCACCGCGGGGAATGTTTGAAGTCAAGTTTCCGCGGAGACTTCTTAGTGCAGCAGGTCCAGTCCCAACAGCATCACGGCGCTGCGCGGGTGGGGCGGGAATTTGACTCATATCCTGTCCTTGTTGACCTAGTTGATGCTGCTGGTGTTGTTGGTGTTGAAGTTGCTGCTGATTGGGGTGGGGAATAGCGGGTACTCCAGGGGGCTTGAGCCCACTTTGTGGTAGCGGAATTTGTTGGCCAGGAGCGGGGATACCAGGTGCTGCGCCAGAACCCTCGGTTACGGCCTTGAGCTTCTCTTCCAAAACCTTGTTCTTCTTCTCAAGCATATTGAGTTGGACCTTTATCCTTGCCTGCCCTTCCTGTCTTAATGCATCCTTCGACCTCTCCAGGGTCGCCTGAAGTTCAGACTCCTTTACCTTCATCTTCTCCTCAATTGCACTATTTACCCTTTCCTCTACAACACTATTAACCCTCTCATCTACAAGCTTCTCTCTCTCAGCCTGAACTTGTGTCTCCCACTTCGCTCTCTCTTTGACCAGGCGGTGCTCAACATTCTTTTTGATGATCGCAGTTAGCTCCTCTTTGGTTGGCGGCTTTCTTGTCGCGTCTGGCTCGGTGTTACGGATCAGGAAATCGGCCTGGAGTTCGTGTGTCACTTCAGTTTTGGCTTCTTCAATCTTTGCCTGCTCTTCCTGCTTCAGTTTCTCAATCGCCTGTTGGTGTTCCAATTCCTTTGCCTCCAAAGCTTTTCTTAGCTCCCCTTCGTTAGCAGAGGTGGACACGCTTGCGGTGGCAGCAGCCTTGGCACTCTCAAGCTCAGATTTTGCTTGCTCATATTGCTGTTTCAGAGTTGCAATCTCCTTCTTGAGCTCTTCAATAGTCGCTTGGAGTTGGGCAATCCGCCTGTTATGCTCAGCTTCCGTTGCCGCTACTTGTGCGTTGAACTCAGCAATCTTGGCATCAAGAGCGTTTTTAACTGCGGTAGCCTTGTACGCTGCAAAATCGGTACGGGCCTTTGCGATCCGTATATCCACCTTCTTTTGTTCAGCCTCAAGTCTCTCCTGAACAATGGCCTCTACTTCCGCATCAGTCTTGCCCACAGGGGCCACCGTGACGGGTTCCGTTTGGGCGGGTCGGCTAGCTTGGATCTCTGTAATCCTCTTGTTGACCTCTGCTTCAATAGCGGCAGTATTATCGGGAGGTGGGATAAGAGCTATTCTTCGTTGAACTTCTGCCTCAATTGCAGCGGCGTTATTATCTCCGGCTGGGACGGCAGAAAGCCTTCGTTGAACCTCGGCCTCGATAGCGGCAGAATTGTCAGGTAGTGGTATTTGAGCGATCCTCTGGGAAACTGCAGCCTCGATTGCTGCAGAGTTATCGGGGGGTACAATTTGAGCCATGCGGTCCCTAACTTCGGCCTCAACAGCAGCAGAGATATCTGGAGGCGGAACCGCCGCGAGCCTTCTAGCCACCTCGGCTTCAATAGCAGCTTCATTTTTCATGGAAGTGGCTTCAGAAATAGGGGCAACAGGCGCGGTAGGGGCAACAGGTGCAGCTGCTTTCTCGGCTTTAAGAGCAGCAATTTCTTGTTGCGCTTGTTCGTATTGTTCCTTAACAGTGCGCTGTAATGCATACCAGATCAGTAGATATTAGAATGGGTGGGGTTGTATCAACATACCACTTCAAGGTATAGTTTTTTCGCATTTGTCTTGTGTGCCTCCATTTGCCTCTCCGTGTTCGCTATCTTCTGCTGAAGTTCATCGATATTTCTGGAGGAGCTACCGTTTGTTTGAGCTGCCTGAGCCAATTGTATCCTCAACCCCTCCAGCTCGGTTTCGAGTTGTGCTTTGGCGTCCCTGGACTCCTTGAACTTTTGTTTAGTTTCAATAACGACCTTTCGCCATACTTCCGCTACTTCCTTGAGCTCGGTTTGTTTTGCTAATTCGAACCCTTGTAAAGTTGTATTAAGGGTATCACGCTCGGCAGTGACAACCTCGACCTGCTCCTGTAGACTCTTGGCCTGTTCTTTGAGGGTTTCAAGATCGGCGGGATCGATGCGCTATTCATGAAAAGTTAGACAAATAGGTAGTGGTAGAATATTAAGGAGACTCACGTCGTATTTGTTAAGGATCTGTTGCGCCCGCGCTTGCCAGCGTTCACCATGCTCAGTCAAGAGTTTGATCTCCTTATCCTTTTGTTCTCGCTCCTCCTCTAGATTCCTAACCTGGTCTATTACCTAAATGTCAGCTTCCCCTCACAGTGCTAGCCCTTTAAGTTTGACTCGTACCTTCCAAGGGTTCGATCCTCGCCCGGAGCTCCCCGATCTTCGTTTCCAATTCTTGAACCTTCCTTCCCTTTCTTTCCGCATCACTTCTCAGAGCAGTGTTGCTCTCTCTCAATAGATTCAACTCCGAAATTTTCTCCATCAACTCCTTATGCTGGGTTGCTCCCCTGAGTTGATCCGCCTCCCGCTGTCTCTCCTGTGCCAACAACAACCTAGTCTCATCAACAGTAGCCTTGGAATAATCGAGTTGTTGTTTCAGCCGTTTACTTTCCTGGAGGCATAGCTCATACTGTACGTCTACAATCTCCTTCTCGCGTCTAAGATACTTGATGACCTCTCTCAAATCTTCGGTCTTCTTGTCCATTGCCTCATGCTCGGCAGAGTCATCCATCTCATCAGCTGTTGCGCGATTCTTCTGCAGAGTCGAAACCTGTACGGTAACATTATCAAGCTGGCCTAGCAAGATCTTATTCTGCTTGGCCAGGTCATCGCAACGTATCTTAACCTCGGAAAGTTCCTTCTCATAATTGTCCTTCTGTGCTTCCCAGCTCATCTCAGATGAGGAGAGCGTGGCCTTTGCGGACTCGGCCTCAACCCTAATCTGGTGGACCTCGGTCCTTAGTTGTGAATATTCCTCACGAACTTGTTGAAGCGACCTGGCAGCATTGGCATGCTTAACAAGCTCTTGTTCATAGTTCTGTTGAGCGTCTTGAGCAATCTTGGCTTGGCTTCGCAGATCCTCCTGGTAAAATACAGCTGCCGCGTCCTTCTTCGTGAGATCTTCTTTGAGGCCCTCGATCTGGGCTTGAAGAATCCTCTTCTCATTCTCAAACTCGCGACCTTGCTCAACCTCCTTCTGTTGCAGTTGGGCAAGTTCCCGATTGGCGGATGAAAGTTCTGAAAGGGTATCCTCAAGTCTTTGCTCCAGGTCTTTAATCTTGGTCTATAAATGGGTTAGCATAATTCGGCACTGAAAAGTTTATCTTGTCTACCTGGTGTTCGGCAACTTGTTGCTCCATGCTCTCCCTATAAGCGTCATGAGTCTCATTCATGCTCTGCAGCTCCTCCTCGGCACCCTGGGCAATCTGTTTGTACTGCTCAACCTGGGTCTTAACGTTCTCCAACTCCTCCCGAGTAAACTCAAGCGCCTTCTTCAACTCGGCAACCTCCACCTGCAATTCTTGTTCCCTGATCTCCATGTCCTCATCCTCCTCCTCAGTTGGTGCAGGTGCATCTGGCTTTGGTTGGTAGGCCTGAAGTTTCTCCTCCGCTGTCTTCAGCTCAATGGTCAACTCGTTTACTCTGGTTTGTAGGTGGTCCTGACTGGTCTTTGCAGCAACAAGATTCTCTCTGGTAGCTGCCATTGCAGCATTGATTTCGTCAATCTTCTTCTGTGACTCTCTTGCGTCAATCTCCTTTCTAATGACAAGTTTCTTTGCCTCCTCGACCTCCTCATTTAGTCTGCGCTTCGTCTGCTGGAGCTCATTCTCAATCTTCTCAGTCTGGCTCATGAGTCGTCTACGGGTTTCCGAGTCGGCACGTTCCCGCTCACTCTGTATTGACTGGAGATTGGCAATAAGGCTATTTAGACGGGCACGCTCCTGTGTGAGTGCCTCATTGTCCTGAGCAAGACGCTGTTCAATATTCTTCCACAACGTCTTCTCGGCTTTAAGATTGGCATTCTCGGTTCGCATGCCCTCGATGAGAGATTTACAATCAACGAGTTCCTCCGCAACCTGTTGAGTCTTGAGATCTTGTTTGGCTTGATTCTCACCCATACTACTAATGCGTGATCGAAGCTGGTCATTTTCCTCTTTCAACATGTTGAAATTTCCATTAAGCATCTCATATCGCTCTATTATGAATAAAATTAGCACACAGCACCGTAGAAATAGAAATAAACTTTATGGATAAAGACATACCAGTCGCCAACTCCAACTGTGAGTTTGCTCTAGCGTACTGCATGCCAAGCTCTGCCTTTTCGGCGGCTAATCGTCGAGCTTGTTCATTCAATGTATTGTGATTTTCCAAGGCTTCAGTCTTGAATTGGTCATATTGACTCTGGAGATCCCTGATAACCTCACCCAGATTAACTTGCGGAGCCTGGGAACCAGCATCAGACTCTGGGGCCTTTGGTGCCTCCTCTTCCTGTTGCTGGGCGGGGCCTTCTCTATTCTGTAGCATGCGTCTAAACATGTCACGTTCACGAAGGAATGACTGAGCTTTGGTACCAAGAGTCTTAAGTTCATCCTTTAGTCTCTCTACCACACTCTTGAGATGTACGATCTCCTGTCCCTCCCTACCCGCCTCATTCTGCCTGCGCTGTTCCTCCTCTCTCTCCATCTTCTGGCCCAGTTCCCGAATACCTTTGAGAAGGTGCTCATTCTGTTCCTGTAATTCCCTCACACCCCGGAATACGGTCAGCCTCTGCGAGATCAATCTATCTGTATCAGTGTCACTTCCTTCTGCCATTTCCCCGCTAACAATCTGCTCAAACACCCGGTTCTGTGCGACCGTCAATGGGTCGGCACCGGAGTCCCGGTGCTCAATCTCAACAAGAAGGACCTGGACTTGGTTACTGAGGTCACGGAGTTGTTGGCGGAGAACAGCACTCTCCCGCTCATGCTCTGCAATCTTAACTTCTAGCCTCCTAGCCTCCTTCTTTGTCTTATCCTTCTCCTTTGCTGCATCCTCGCACAATAAACTCATATCAACTAGATCCTTCTGAAGTCTGTCATGCTCCTCTCTAAGTTCCTGAATCTCAGGTGCTTTGTGTTCCAGATCTTGCATCAAGTCGTTTATAGCTTCCTCCAACTTGGAATTCCTTCTCTTCTCCGCTTCAAAGCTAGCCTTCATGGCAGTATAGTCAGAGTAGAGCTGAGTGATAGAAAGTCCTGATTTTTGGAGTCTTGCAGCAGCTGGGGAACCAAGACCCCCAGGAGTGCCCATGGAAGAGCCAGGACGACGAGTAGGCGTTTGGCTCCCATTCATGCTTCCACGACGAGAACCAGCGCCATTATCGACGATAAAGCCACCAGCAGCATAAGTCGAGAGCTCAGCCTCCAGTCGCTCCACCTGAACTTCCAACTCGGCAACTCTCCTCTCAGCCGCAAGTCGCTCGGTTTGTTCGGTTTCTGCTGCTGCACGAGCACGACCAAGCTCGATACTATCCTGTTCATGCCCCTGCTCGATAATTTGCTCTAATTCAGCAATTCGAGCTCTAGCCTTTTTATTAGACTGTTCAAATAGTTCGGCAAGCCTCTTTTGTGAATTCATTTCGTTGCTAAAGCTCTCCTCGCGCTGCAACTCTTGATTTTGAAGTTCCTGCACCTTGGCTAAACCATCCTGGGCTTTCTTGCTGACCTCCTCGAATCGTTGTTTCAAGATTTCCATGTTACGTTTGGTGCTACTATCCGAGGCCAAAGCATCGTCCAGTTCCCGCTGAAGAGTGGCCACCTGGGCAGCCTTCTCTTTCCGGAACTTTTGAAATTCGCTAACCTTAGTATTGAGTTCGCCGCCGAGCCATTCATTGGTTTTCTTGAGTAACTCGACTTCCTGGGCGAGGCTCTGCTCCCTGAATTTTGCAGTTGTTTGTGCGGATTGCGCCTGTTGCAATTGAGTTTCAAGAGCGCTAGCTTCGCGACGGGTCTCAATGGCTTTGGATTGTGCGGCAGCGTATTCATCCTGAAGACGGTCATAATCGGTTGACTTGCGATCAAGAGCGTCGAGGGTGTCACGTTTGTCGGACTCTAGGGACTGGACACGTATTTTGAGAACACGGACCTCCTCATCGACGTCTGACCTCGAGGACTTATAGGCCGAAAATTCTGCCTCTATTGAACTGCGTGCAGACTCTACAATTTTGTTAATAATTTCTTTTTCGTTGTCGATAGTTACTGGAGAATCAAACCTGAGGCACTGAGTTTCGCTCTTAAGTCCTGAGTTTCAGCCAAACTTGAATCCAGTTGGGTTTTCATAGCCTTGACCCTACTGTCGGCCGTTCTTACAGCCTGTTCTAAGTTAACCTCGATATGTAGAGCTCTAGCGCGGAGCTCGTCATGTTGCCGTGACTTCTCGTCGAGTGATCTGAGTACGGAGGTAACATAATCTTCTGTGTTGTTGGCAAATGAAGATATGACGTCCTCGGGCAACGAGAGGAAGTTTGCAAGGCGAGACACGTCGATCGCGCCGCCTCCGGGAGACGGAGACAGAACGTCGGCGGACGCCATTATTTAGGAAAGAGGAATGTCACGGTTTGCACCAAACAGTGGATGCGTGATGGTGGCTACAGTAATCTAGGGAACGTGTACAAAGGGGTAGTTGGGTGCTGGGTTGACAGACTCGGGGGTTCGAAGGGTGTGTGTGTGTTGGGGGTTGAAAGAGAAGATGAGGGTAGGATGAATGAATGTGGTTGTAACGTTAGGTGAGTATGTGGAACCGTGGGAGACGCGACGGAGATGAAGTTAGGCAAGCAAGCAACGATCTCTTTTTCTTCTTGAATAGGTCTGGCTGTCCGGGGCTACGCGCAACAGGACATACACATACGCATGGAAGGACAGGAAATATGCCTTTGCTTTTTCACTTGACTTCCACGCACTTTCTCGCAGACGCACACACTCTCTCTCTAACTCACTAACTCACGCACAGAAGGAGAAGGGAGGGATCACCGATGAGTTGGAGGGGAAGAAATACCGAGAAGGCCGACACTGTAATAATTTGCGTGAAAGTCTACTCCATTCCCCTGTCTATTAGAGTTACCCTACCTTTAAATGCTTTATCATGGATGTGTTTAAAGAGGGAGATACAAAGTAATGTAGATATAGATGATGTCTTGTGCCTCTAATTATAATATACTCTATATAGGCTCGTCGTGGATGTGCGTTACTCTTAGGTTTCATTTTATGAAGCTGAAGCTACAGATTATCTACCAGTATTCAAATATGTAGAATACCAGGTGACTTGCGTCATCCATCATTATTATATTTGCTGTGCAGACTAATGATTGTCTTATGGCGTGGTTGCCATGCCCTAGGCTTGGCATCCCCAGAGGTGCTGTTGTGCCTTTTCTCGTTGTTTTGGCATGCAACAACACTGAGAGTGTCAAGTGTCTTCAGCCAACCGCCGCCTTGTCACGACTTCCGCAAATTAGCATTCTTTGAATAGATACAACCAAGGCCGTCATCTACTATCCACTCATTTTTCTTGAACCCTTCATCTACCTCTTGTGAGCCCCTCTTCCAACCCAACCCAGCCCAACCCCCACCATCACCCCCTACTAGCACTCCCGTCCCTATCTTGCTACTAAATCACTCCACCTAGAAACCTGCAAACATGGCCGAAGAGGAACCAGACTACTCAAGCATCCCCCTCACTGACCGCGCCGTCCACAAGATATGGAAAGTCCGTAAGGGCGCTTATGAAGAAGCTGCCGCGTGAGTTTGCTATCTTTCCCATCTTACCCACTATGTAACTTGGTACTGAAACTACCCCACAGTGACTTCGCAAAGTCGCCAGACGAGAGTGACCCATGCTTTCAACCCTGGTTACACGACTCAGGACTATGGACCAAGGTAGTACTAGACTCCAACGTTGCTGCACAGCAGGAGGGTATTGCTGCGTTGTGTGCGTTTCTACAATACGGTGGAATCAATGCCTGTTTACGGTACGGACTTGTACCGCAGAGGTATCCTCATTCATAGCTCTAAGCTGACGGATACAGGACACGATCACACACAATTGGCCCTCTCGTTGAAAAAGGTTTATCATCCACTCGTGCCGCTACGAAAGAAAAGTCCCTCGAGGCTCTCCTTCTCTATGTAGAGCTTGACACCCCCGCTCCAGTGATGGAATCACTGATCCCCTTTCTATCACACAAAATGCCAAAAATCATCGCCGCAACTTTAACCGCCATAACCGGGATTTACGCAGCTTATGGTGCGCGCACTGTTGATCCCAAACCAGTACTCAAGCTTCTCCCCAATGCCTTTGCGCACGCAGATAAAAACGTCAGAGCAGAGGCTACCAAGCTTGCAATAGAGCTGTATAAGTGGCTCAAGGATGCGATCAAGCCTATGTTCTTCAATGACCTGAAGCCAGCGCAACAAAAGGATCTAGATGAGGCATTTGAGAAGGTTAAGGATGAATCACCGAAGCAGGAGAGGTTATTACGATCGCAACAATCTGCAGGTGTACAGGAAGAAGTAGTTGAAGATGAGGTCGAGGTTGATGCCTTTGATTTGGCCGAGCCAGTAGATGTTCTTGCCAAGATGCCGCCGGAATTTGACGAGCAAGTTAGTTCTACCAAGTGGAAGGAGAGAAAGGACGCGCTGGAAGCTCTCCAGGTTTTGATTAACGTACCAAGGATTAAAGACGGCGATTTCAACGAAATTGTACGGGCATTGGCTAAGTGTATGAAGGACGCCAACGTTGCTGTAGTAACTGTGGCAGCAAACTGTATTGAATTGCTAGCGAATGGTTTGAGAAAAGGGTTTGCCAAACATAAGCAGACTGTACTATCACCCATCTTGGAAAGGTTGAAAGAGAAGAAACAGAGTGTGATTGATGCTCTTGCCAAAGCTTTAGATGCAGTTTTTGGAGCGGTATGTGGTATTCTTCAAAGTTCTAGCAGTATTTTACTGACGATTCTTTTTTAGACCTCTCTTACAGATATTCTTGAAGATATCCTAGAGTACCTTAAACACAAGAATCCTAACGTCAAACTTGAGACTTTACGATTTTTGATCCGATGCCTTCGTGTCACCCGGGAGTTTCCTTCAAAACCGGAATGCAAAAGTATCGCTGAAAGCTCAGCCAAGCTGTTAAGCGATACTAGTGGTCCTGTCCGTGATGGTGCGGCTGAATCCATGGGCACACTTATGAAAATTATCGGAGAGCGAGCGATGAACCCATTCTTAGATGGTCTCGATGATATCCGAAAGGCCAAAATAAAGGAATTTTTTGAGACAGCTGAAGTAAAAGCAAAGGAGAAGCCGAAGCCTGTTGCACCTCCCCCACCACCACCCGCTGCTGCAAAAGCCCCTGCAAAGAAAGTTCTCAAGCCTGGGGCTAAGCCTGTCAAAAAAATTGCCCCACCCTCCCAGTACGCCCAGGAGCCTGCAAAGCCTAGTGAGGCCCCTCGCGCGGTTCCGGCAAGTAAGCTAGCTCCAAAATCTGGACTTAAATTGCAAAAGAAGCCTACCGCGGCTGGAGCCGGAAGTTCACTAGCTTCTCCAAGACGCGTAGCGCCGCCCAGGGAGCCGACCCCAGATGAAGAGCCAGCGCCACCACCACCAAAGACTGCTCTTAGAGGACTCGCAAGCAGACAACTATCACGAGAGCAGCCCGTGGCCCCTGGACTAGGAGCCGCTGAGAAGGCTGAGCTTGAGGAACTCCGAGCGGATAAAGAACGATGGGCTAGGCAGCTGCAAGAGGATAAATCTGAAAAGGCACGGTTGTTGCAAGAGATCAACGATCTGCAGCTGCAGGTACGCATTTTCGTAACTACCACCACAAAAAAACCCTTACTTGAAACGTTACGTGAAATAGGTGCTGATTTTTTTATTTGAATGATTAGAATGCTCAACTCATTGAGGAGCACACACGTGATAACCTCTCCATTCGTGCCAAGGAAGCGCAGCTTGTTCGTTCCCGTGCCGATGCCGAAACTGCAGAAGCTCAGGTACAGAAGCAGCAACGTGAAATTGAGCGCCTCAAGCGAGAGCTTGCGCGCGCGGTCCGACCTACTTCACCGGCGCCTACAGATATTTCCGAACACTTGTATGGCCGTGAGTCAAGCCTTGGAAGCTATGGTGGTCATATGGGACGGAGCGGATTAGATACCAACAGGCACAGCTTTCAATCTACATTCTCTACAGAAGATAGTCATAACGGTGGAGGGTCGATAGGCACCACCAGAGACAGGATGAGTCCAAATCACCAGCAGGAGAGTGGCAGGGCTAGCGCCGCAGGGAGCAGCACAGACAATATTGAAAGCTGGAAGAGAGCTGCTGAGGTTACCAGCCAGTTGAAGCTCAGAATCGAGCAGATGAAGGCTAAACAGGGATTAGCGTCCAGAGGGCAGAGGTAAACCGGCATGTGATACTAAGGGGATGGGAGAAATAGCAGCGAATGGATTATGGCTGCTGTGGGTAGCATTTTCTGGTTTGTGTTTCGCGTCTGTATTTTCTTTTTTCTTTTTTGTTAGAGGCGAACTATGTCCAACAGCTCTTATAACTTTTTAACACAGCGATTCTTATCCTTATTTTTTTTTTTCCTTTTAAAAGCTATTGGCAGGTTCATATATATCTTGCAAATAACTTTGTTTCCTTGTTTCTTTTTCTTTCTTGCGCCTGGACTGGGCTGCGGTGAAGGGGTCTTTTTTCCGGGGTGTTATTTTGCGTGTATCTTTTTCCTCTATTTTGCGTGCAGGTCTGATTAATCAAGGTTTTGTTTCCGGAATTCAAGGTTGTGTGGCAAAGATAAAATCGAATCGAGGTCTTGCTGAGAGGGGGCAAATGATGTTTCCACTGATCTGGCCTCGTACCCACCTGTCCCTTGCGAACATGAACTTGCTTATTACATGTACTTACCACGGGAAGGGCTGACACTACAATGTTAGGTTCATGGGATATCACTCGATTAACCTTTTGTGATGTTATGAACATACTCCCTCTCCCACGATGCAATGCTGGCGAAGAACAAATACTGGAGCCTTCGTAGTCTTGTTCCCAGATCCTATTGGTATTTCTTTTGGAAGTGCTAAAATATTGGTCGCACTAATATAGGGGATGGGCATGAGACTAGAGCTTTCGGTTCAATCGTGACGTTTGTATGTATGTATGTACATGTTACTGTTGAACGTTTTGTTGTTTTGTTACATGTGTAGTACATGTACATGTAGTTTACGGTATTTTACTTCCCTTCCTGGTACATACATGTACATACTACAGCTGTAGCCAACAACCCGCCCTGCCGCTGGCCTTGCCAAGCTAGCGCCAAAACTGCAGCCAAAACTGCAAAGACAAAGATTTCTCTCACTGGGGTTTTCCCGAGCGGTATAGAGTTTGCACTCTGATCGACACCGCTCGGGTTCAACCCCCACTAACTTCTCGTAAAATCTAGAAGCTGCCCCGGGTGGGGGCGTAAGTCTCGGGGTTCGACACCCCCTATTACTAACATAGGAAAAGCTGCCCCCTAGTGGAGGCGTAAGTCTTTTGTTGTGGGGATATTTTTTTCTCCCCCCCCTCCCCCTCCTCCCCTTTTTTTCTTGCGACTGCTGGGTAGACTACATGATCTCCCAACGAGAACACCGCAGGGGCGGGGTCGGTGTGGTGGCCACGAGGACGAGCTTCCTTGTGCGCCGAGAAGCAGAGAGATGTAGAGAGACGCCGATGGACGCGCCGCCTGTTCAAAGTTTGCCCGGCCATGCGTCTTCTCCTTCCCCCACCTGATTGCATGTACAATGTTAGTTCCCACATCTTTCCCCCTCCTACTAATGTATGCTGATGGCGCAATGCAGTCTCCGGGCACATAAAGAGTGAGACAGCCCCGCCCATCCCAATTAGAGAGGCAGGTCCCATGGTGGCTACATGTAGCCGGCACCAGGGAAGGGGATGGACGTACTAGAACTCTATGTATGGCGCTATACATGTAGCATACATACATGTACATTTAGTACCCACCAAGTCCGTAGCCCCACTATGTATTTTCTTGATAATACAGTTTCTCTCTTTCTCTCTCTCTCTTTTTTTTTTTAGTCTTATCAGTCTTGTCTGGCTACCTGTAATTAATGAATTCAAAAAAAAAAAAAAAAAAAAAAAAAAAAAAAAAAACGGGCCTTGTCTGCGGCCTCCTTCATTGGCCATCACTCGGTGCCAAGAAATCTCGGCAGGGTTAGGACCGGCCCTGTTTCTGGAGGGGGGGGTTGGACCTAAACCGGCGCTTGGTGGTTTGGTCGGTGTGTGCCAGATAGTCGGTAGTTAGATGTAGCTACATGTACTTGGGTAGCTGTATGTAGCTTGGGAGCGCGGGGCGCGATACGTGCGAGTGATAGTACATGACCAACAGCAAAACAGCAAAAGCCATATATATAGAAAATTGCCTTACCCCCCACCCATCTCAACATCTTGAGACAGATCTGATCTAATCTACGGGGGGGAGGGGAGGGCATCCTAAACCCCCTAGCTAGCCCCATGGGCCCAGCTAGACGTATCCGAGAGGCGCGCACCCGGCCCTTAACCGCCGTCTCTCCTCCCTCTGCGCGGGCCATAGGGCATAGAACGTGGGGGGGGAGAACATACAGTGCTGCCAAACAACAAGCAAGGCATGAGCAGCCCGGTGGAAAACTCGGCAGAGCAAGATTAAGATCCACGAGGGGGGGGGGGGGGTAGCAGGTATGATGGTATCATATGTATGTATTTTTTTTCGCCGCCACCGCTGTAGCTGCCAGAGTATGTGTAGGTAGCCATGTACATGTAGCTACATGGGGGAAAAACAGTCCACGAGGACCGAACCTACACCGTACTCCCCATGCGTGGGTACCTACTTCTCCGCCGCGGCCATGTCCCCCCCACAACCTAATGCATGGTAGTACATACATGTAGTCGCTCTTTTTGCCTGTTCCGATCCGGTCTATATACTTTAGAGGGATTCTGGAGACCCGGAGAGGCCATATTATGCTACAGCATAGGTTACTATAGATATAACTCAAAATAAGATTGGGCACACCCCTAGATTGTAGTAAGTGCTGTCTAGGCAGGATAGTCAATGGCTTACTTGAACTGCTCTTGCTATGTTGTGTCAAATTTCGGGGATTGCTGTTTGGTTCTTTGATATTATTTTTCACTTGTTCTGCCACTTTGAATACGGAGTCTTCTTCGTTATCTTTATTTTACCTTAACTACATCACATGTTCCTATTTTTCTACTTGACCCTACAGCTAAGTCAAGAGCCCTCCCTCTCCCAAATTCCCCAATCCGACTCTAAGGGTTCACCAAAATCCCAACCGGCACCTTCGGCCTATATGGCTCCTCCAGATACTTCGCCTCCTCCTCCGTCAGCTTAAACGCCAGCGCCTTCACCGCCTCCTGGATCCTTTCCACACTCCCGAGCCCCAGGATGGGGTTTGCGCCCTTCTTCAGCACCCATGCCGTAGCAACAGTCGCCATACTGACGCCATGCTTCTTTGCAATCTCCCCCACGCGGCCCACAATCTGCTGGTCGACCTCGGACTCGCCTTGGAGGCTGACCTGCAGGAACTGGTCGGTGGACCCGCGCAATGTGTCGCGGTTGCCCCATGCGCGGGTGAGCACGCCACGGGCGAGCGGCGACCAGGGGATGAGTCCCACGCCGGTGGCTTCGCAGTAGGGGATCATTTCACGCTCCTCTTCGCGGTACTGTGTAGGGGGTTAGTTTCTTGGAGAGAGGTGAGGTGAGATAGGGCGGGGCGGGGTACGTACGATGAGGTTATAGAAGTTTTGCATGGAGATGAACTTTGTCCAGCGGTTCTTCTCGGCGATGTTCTGGAGCATCTGGAATTCCCAGGCGAACATGGATGAGGCGCCGATGTAGCGTACCTTACCGCTCTCAACAACATCGTGGAGGGCCTTCATGATCTCCTCCTTGGGGACATCTCTATCCAGTCTGTAGTTGCGTTCGAACATACATGTCAGTCCCCCTCTAGCAGAGCAATCGCCGTCGGTAGCACCGGAATCGGAGAAATGACTTACCGGTGGATCTGCAGCACATCAATATACGTGCCCAGTCTCTCTACACTCGCATCCACCGCATCCAGAATATGTTTCCTCGACAGCCCCTTGCAATTGGCCCACTCCTTTCCCTCCTTGGCGTCTGAAAACTTGGTGTCGAAGTTATCTGGTACGCCAAAGTAGCACTTTGACAGGATGACGAGCTGCTCCCGCGGGATTTTGTACTTTTTAATCGCCTTACCGATGATACGCTCGCTGGCACCGTTGGAGTAGATGTCGGCCGTGTCCCAGGTGTTGATACCGGCGTCCCAGGCCGCCTTGAGTAGTGGGAGGGATTCCTCTTCGTTCTTCACCCAGCCGGCCCATGCGGGGTCGCCGTAGGACATGGCGCCGAGAATGATTCGGGAGGTACGGAGACCGCTGTTACCGATTCTAGAGGGATGTTAGTGGAAGGGGGGAACTGAACTGGGGGGAAGGGCGTGGTGGGTGAGTGGGAGGGAGGGAGGGAGTAAGTACCTTGCGTATTCCATTGCAATTGTTTGATAATTTTTGTTTTTTGTTTTTTGTTTTCGTGTGGTCTTTCTGTTGATTGAAGTCTGAAGTGTCTGATGAGTTAGAAAGAGAGGTCTATATGGTAAGGTTTATATAGTTACTTGCAGCCCGGGGTTTATGAAAACCCGGATGCGTAACTCCGCGAAGTTAGTCAGTTCGGGTAAGGGCCCCGCCCCATACTTCTTCTTACAGCAACTTAGCGAAGCCATTCGAAGGAGACATGGTTCCCGCATCATGAACCCTTGTCTGCAAAGAGTCATGAGCGAGGCCGCAACTCCAGAGAAGCTATGGGGATTGGAGATCAACCACCATAATAGTGCTAGTGACGACTAACTCAACAGTGGAACCGCCTCTGGTCCCCATGTCTTTGCCTGTTCCCGCGATGCAGATGCGTAACCTTTTGCCGAGGGGGCGGTGTGGTGATAGGCCGTGACAAGTGGGCCTCTCTTACGCCGTTGACCGCTGTTAATTCGTAAATACATGTAGAGTCTGGTTTTTTGTTATTAGTCCTGAGTACAGATAAAGACATACGAAAAAGAAACCTTTGAGGTTAATGACACGCCCGCCCGAAGTAAGTAGGCCGTACACGTACATGTAAATCAGTAGCCTTTGATGACATGACATCACTATGAGGCTCCCTGGGGAGGACATCAATCATCGCTTGTCACTCGGGGATATATTAACATGTACATGATGTATGTAGCTTTTAATTTACGATTTACCCTAGCAGGTACATTTAGGTACATCCTTGTTTACTAGCTGCACTCCAATGCCACAGACACCGGCCCGAAGTGCGAGACACACGGGGGGGGTGGGGGGGGGGGGGGACTTAGGTACAGAGTCTGGTAGGATTATTGCGAAAGTGGGTCCCCCGCGACCCGATAATTCCATTGGCTCTTGAAAGGATTTTTGCTGTGAGCACGGACCAGGAAACCCACTCTTTTAGCTCTGACTTTCGTATTAATTCTACCAGACTCTGTACGTGCAATTACGGTATCCCATTGCTTCTCTACATTGACTGTTGAAACTAATTGGCCAAAAGCAACCCCGCGTATCTCGTATTTACGAGAGCACTTCGACGGAGTTAATTAGCGTCGGCCTTCGCCCAGCACATGCGTTAGAAGGAATACATACAATACTGTAGTACTGTATAGAGGTCTTCAATTGACTGGACCGGACCTGACTAATATTCGAGAGTTACCGCCGGGCTTAATTACGGTCAACAAGATTTTGTATGTGAAACCAAAAGAGGTAACTGATCAACTCCTTGCGTATACATGTATATTTTTTTTTTTTTTTAACTCATGTCATTTCATTTCTAGGTACAAATGTTGCATGCAGTCGAAGACTATGGCATAAAAGACCTGACCCCTATCGTGATACAAACTAGACGTCCCCTAAAAACACAGAAGAAAAAGCACAGAAGCAAGGAAAGACAAAGGGAAGACAAAAGGAAGAGCAGGTTGTGCGAAGGCGAAACGAAGGTGCGACATTATACATAGGAGACTGCCGGTGGGCTAACCTTCCTCCGCTGGTTCCTGGGAGCCTGGGGCTCGGTGCCTAATATTAGGGCTTTGGTGGTGTGGGTGCTTTGGGGGCCGGGTTTTTAGAGGTGGGTGGATGAGAGGGAGCTGAGGGTGGAGCAGTCCGACCCTGAGAGGAGTGGAGAGGGTGGGTGTGAGGCTGGGTAGTTGGTCCTGGTGACGGTAATGTAGGCTGCCAGGGCCAGGGAGAGGGGGAGGCTGTCCCAGACTTCGTTGAGGGAGGTGATTTGGCGGAGGAAAAGGAATCTCTCCTGTGCCCTTGCAGGGCAGGTGAGGATGGCATGGGTGGTGGTTTCTGGCTCTTGGCCGCATTGTGGGCATGAGTCAGGGGAGTTGATGTTTATCCAGGATTTGTGTGCCCTTAGGTAGCTTTTGGCAGTCCTGATTTGGTGAAGCCTGGAGGCGGTGAATTTGTGGAGGGTGGTGAAGGCGGGTAGTTTCAGGGAAGGGGAGAAGTTATAGTAGGGGGGTGGGGGTATGCTGCCTCCCAGTGGGAGATAAGGAGTTTCTTGGCTCTGTGTGCCAGCTTATCGTGGGGGAGTCCTTCCTCGATGAGGGGATAAATGAGGGCGGCGAGTTTTTCGATAGGGAGGGGGGCGACGCCTTTGATGGCGTTCGAGTTCCACTTTCGGGGGGGGTTAGGGCGTCCCCTTAAGAGGGAGGCATGTGAGTAGGAGCGGGAGGTAGAAATGGTGGGGAAGTCCCGAGGGGATCTCCCCGTCACCGGGTTGTTGAGTGGGGACGCCCTCAGTATGCGGACGGCGTATTTGGATTTTAGGAAGGTGAGGTAAAGGTCGAGGGGGGGGGAGGCTGCTTCGATATAGAACGCTTTGAGGTTGGTGGCCCTGAAACAACCTGTGGCCCAGCGGAGAACTGAGTTCCAGAATTTTGTGAGGGCTTTGAGGGCGGAGGAGGGGGTGAAGACGGTTGGGCCATATGTGAGCATGGGGCGAATCGCTTGGTGTGCGAGGCGGAGGCAGTTGGCAGAGAAGAGTCCTTTGCCTGCTGAAGAGAAGCGTTGTATGAGGCCGAAGGTGGCTTGGGCGGCTGCAAGGCGGTGTGTGAAGTGTGTGTTGGGGTCGGTGGACTGGGTAAGCCAGAAGCCTATCCATTTGACTTTTGCAGAGGGGGAGAAGATGTGGCCTTCTAGGGTGATCGTGAGGTGGCAGGGGGGGCCCCTGTCTCTCTGGGTTCTCCAATGAATGAGCTCGGTCTTTGCTACCGAGAACATAATGTTCTTGGGGGAGGCCAGTCGGGTGAGGGTGTTGTAGTAGGTGGTGAGGGTGGATATGTTCTCCTCGTATGACTGGGAGGCGACCGTGATCGCGAAGTCGTCTACGTAGGAGAGGGTGATGCCTGGGGAGGGGTCGTGGTGGTGGAGGAGGTTGACGTAGATGAGGAGGGTGGAGACTTTGAGGCCGGCCAGTTGCATGGCTCTGGTCTCGTGGAGGAGGGTGGTGGCGGCGTCGGAGGTGGAGAGGCCCACGACTGAGCCGTATTGGTGGGGGTGGATGAGCCAGTGTTTCTGGCGATGGAGGCGAGGCGGAGGATCACCACCTTTTCCAATATCTTAGAGATGGTCTGGAGGAGGACGATGATGTGGTATGAGGAGGGGAGAGAGTAGTCGGGTTTGTTGGGTTTGGCTAGGATGACTCCGTTCGCTCTTTTTAGGGTGAGGGGGTGGTAGCCGTATTTGAGGAGTGGGTTGAGGAGGGAGGAGAGGATAAGGGGGTTGGCTTTGTGGACTGCTTCCCATACAGAGTAGGGGATACCGTCGGAGCCGGGGGCGGAGAGATTGCTAGTGGTGCTGAGGACGGAGTGGATCTCCTCCATGGTGATGATGGGGACGTTGTTGTAGCGTATGGGTGGAGGTGGAGGGGGTCCTAGCGGGGGGGGAAAAAGGCGTTGACCAGGTTGGAGTTGAAAGCGTGGGGGGTGGAGGAGTTGGGGAGTGATGGTATCCGGTCTTCGGTCCTGGAGGCTGACTTTTTCGGTTTCCATACGTCTTTAGTTGACGCATTGAACACAAAGTGGTTCCAGTGGTTTTGCTTGGTGCGTTTAATAGCATTGAAGTAGGTGTTTTTTGCGGCCTTAGTGTCATGGATACATTCGGTACCTGGCAGATCACGGGTCTCCTGACAAACACGAAGGCATTTGGAGGGTCAGCACGCTGACAGGGACAATGGCAGGCTTGTTAGGCGATCTCCCCTAGAGATCGGGGATCAGTATGTCAATCGCAGTGGTTTGGGTTTTCCTTTGTTCGGCGCACGCTTTCATTTCTTAACCTGTACATCCTCGACAGTACTCGCATGGGTTCTTGTTCGGGGACAACTCCGATGATGTTTTTTCGCGGTCTCCTTGCTTCGCTTTCTTCCCTTTGAGACGGATGTGCGTAGGCTGGGCTGGTACACTATGCTACCTTCCAGATAGACGTTGCTGAAGGATCATTGCCTTTGGTCTTCGGTTAGCCACTTGTGCCCTCAAGACCCCTGTATAGTTATTCTATCGCTGTCTTTCGTCTTCTTTCTTCCTTTTCCTTACGCTGTATCATCCTCGGATTGGCCATTTGAGCTCCCGAGGATCGCTGTCACATGTATCTTTCTCTGTTTCCTTCTTTCACTTCTTTCGAGTGAAGGGAGTCGTGCGCCAAGTAGGGAGGACTATAAAGGGCCGCAGACACACCATGCTGTCTTCCTTTCCTCTCTACGCAACGTCTTCTCATCTGAACTCTAGTAAATACTTCAATTACATACTTTTCCCTCACTAGAGGTTCAGGCCGCCTAAGCCCTGCCTCTCCCTCCTTCGGGAGGCAGGGCTAGGCACTTACATTCTATCATGAATCGCTTGCCTCCTCGCTGCTCTCCTCGCTGTTCGCCTCGTAGTTCTCTACGCTGTCCCCTTCGCCGTCCTCGCTGTCCCCTCTCCGCACCCTCCCCTCGGTCAGTAGATACTCCACACGTTCCATTGTAAGTCCAACATAACGTGCAGTCTAGCAAGAGACGATTACGTCCACCTGATAGGTTGAGCATTCCCTATTCAGTATAAACGTAGACTGTAGCAAGAGACATCAGGAACTAGAGCCTACTGACCTCACCTTCACCCTCACCCCCACCCTCACCCCAACATCCCCCTTCTCCCCCTTGACATTCGCCTTGGCGAATCGCCCCACCTTTCTCCTTAGAGATGCTTCCCCTGATACAATAGCACCAAAACGCACAAGCTAGGTACATACACCTAAACGCTTCCATGAGACTTAGCTTCGAAGAGGGGGGCGCAGCCTTTTCTACAGGCGCGTTGTACTGAGTGGAAGATGGTTCTCAGTTGGGAGAGGTTGGCGTTCCACCATGGCTTTGACCATTTGCAGACCGTTTTTGTGGGCGTGTGGGCTTGGAGGAGGTTGGTGAGGTTAGAGAGAAACGACTCGAACTATTCATCAATATTAGACGAGGAGGGTGGGGGGATGTAGAGGTTTTTGAGGGCTGGCATTAGGGAGCTCCAGTCCACGGCGTGCCAGTTGGGGGTGGTGAGGGGGGTGAGGTCAGAGGAAAGCATGGCGAGAGATATGGCCAGAGCTCTGTGGTCTGATCCCGCGTCGGCGGAGAGGGGTAGCCATTTGCGGATAAAGGTGCTGGTTCTGGGGTTGGCGAAGGCGAGGTCAATGACCCCGTGGCGTTGAGTGTAGGAGGGGGAGATCCGGGTATAGACTCCGGGGTTATTAATGAGAAGGTATGCGTTGGTGGTGGCTGCGGTGAAGTATGGTTGGGAGAGGGAGAGTTCCCGGGTGGAGAAGGAACGGATAGGGTCAGTTTGGGGGGCGTGTATGTTAAAGTCCCCTAGGACAATGGAGGGGTCATGGGAGTGGGTGAATATGTCCTGGGGGTCGATGGAGCGGGTGTTGTTGGAGATCTGGCGGTTGTATACGTTGGTTATGTGGAGTATGGTAAAGGAAGAGGGGAAAGTCTTGAAGAAGACGTTGGCGGAGATAAGGTCTCCTCTTGTGGAGGGGATGGGGGAGGCTGAATTTTTTTCGAGGAGTGTGTTTGAGAAGTAGAGACAGGCGGAGACTTTGTCCTTGGGGAGGGAGGGGGAGGGGCAGTAGAGAGTGAAAGCTGGGGCCTGTAGTGGCCTGTTATTGTAGAGGGGGGGTTCCTGGATCGCTATGATGTGGGCGGTCTGGACCATGTGAAGAGAAAAGAGGGTGATGAATACAGGGTTGCTCTCAGCGCAGTTGTGTTGGATGATGCGCAGACGGGGTGAGTCATTAGTGTTGGTGGTGTCCTGTATTTACAGGGTCATGTGGGCGGGGGTCCATAGTGATATCCATGGGTGCATTCAAGGGCTGGGACTCCTTGGCGGCAGATTTCTTGGGGCGGGTAGGGCAGGTAGGGTCGGTAGCGGGGTGGGGGCCGTTGCAGTTGCTGCATTTGGCAGGGGAAACTGGGCAGCAGTCGGGGGTTGGCTTGGATGAGCTGGGGCAGTTGGTGGAGGGGCACTTATTCTCAAGGGGGCGTTAAGGGATGGGGCTTCGTTCTGCAGGGTACGTGGTAGTAACAGCGATACTTCCGGGAAGGGAGTATGTAGGTGGAGAAGTAGAAGGACAGCGATAGTCATTGATTTTTAAGTAGTGACTATAATGTATTGATATACTAAAGACAGAAGACGTTGCGTGAAGAGAAAAGGAAAAGAAAGAAAGTACAGGAGTAGGCGTCGTTGCCTCCCTTATATAGCCACCACTCCTCCGCCAAGCCTGACTCATTCGTCCGCGTAACCCCTCTTATGACTCACTCCTCCATGTAACAGAAACCCGTAGAAACTTATCTCGACTCATCCTTCCCATGTATTGCGTCATAACCCCACCCGTGATAATCCTTCCAGCCCTCCGAACCTAGTACATCCATGAAACTTATGTGCGGACTTGGTGTGGGGTTTGGCGCAGAGGGGGCAGGTGGGTTCCTTAGCCTTGCACCCTTGTTGGGTGTGGCCAAATTTCTGGCAGTTGCGGCATTGAGTGAGGGGGGTGGCGGACCACATGACTGAGCAGCGGCGGGGGCGGGAGAAGAGTCTGATGGTAGTGCCAATGATGGCTGCTTCCTCGGCGGTGACGGTGATTACGACCGTGGAGGTTTTCTTCATGTTGCGGGAGGTGTCATCCTTGTTAAGGAAGCGGGTGGCAGTGGGGGTGATTATCACGGAGCTAAGCGAGGGCGGGGACTAAACGAGCCAAGGTAAACCACCAAGGCTAAACTATGGCGAGCGAGGTAGTGGACTAAGTGGGAGAGGGGCGGCCGGGGGACTTGGGACGAGGGGCGAAGGGATAGGTACGAGACGAGGGTGCGAGGAGGTAATCTGACGTCCCCGTGGGACAACACGACCGAAGGGACTATGGCTAAGATAGAGAATGTTTTCTAGACAAGCAAAGACTAAAGACGCCTAAGATGACAGGAAGGTTGCGTGAAGAAGAAAGGAGAAGAAGAGAAGTCCTACAAGCGAGGGAACGAGCTCCCTATATATAGCCCTAAAAACCCCTCGCTGACTCATCCCATAGAAACCCGTAGAACCCAAAGGAAATCCATCATTACAAATACCTGCATGACTCATAGAACCTTGCAACTGAAACCCATAGAACATAAGAGAAACCCTGACTAATCCTTTCTCCTCAAGAATCAGCATTGACATCGTGATCACGCCGCGATAGATATTAGGTCCTCTGAGGCCTAAGTCCTCTAGGCTTACGTAGCGTCAGGAAGTCTTTCACTAACTCGTGAGTTGTCCACGCCGTTACAAGGTTGCCATGAAGGTTCACATACCCTCGCAGATCGGACGAGGTACTTCTAGTTGTCCTCTTCGCTTATGCAGAATCTAGGATCGCATCGACCTCCCATTCCTGTTCTCCTTCTATCTCGACAGGTGGTGGTGGAGGCTGTAGTTGTCCTGGGACGGGGTCGTGGGCCGCGGGGGACAGTAGCGATACGTGGAAGACTGGGTGGACTTTCATTGATGGAGGTAGGGTGAGCTCGCAGGCGTAGGGGCTGACAACACGGGAGACGGGGTAGGGGCCGATCTGCTTCCAGTCCAGCTTCTTCGAAGGCCTCTTAGTGAGTAAATTCTGAGTGGATAACCATACTTTGTCTCACGGCGAACGAGGGGCCGGAGTTCTGCTAGCGCTATTGATTCTTCCTGGATTTTCTGTGCTCTGAACATCTCCGCTCGAAGGAAGTCAAACACTTCTGACATATCTCTTGCCATAGTGTTAGCTTGATCCTCGTTGGTAGTGGCACCATGGTGGGGAGGGCCAAAGGTCATTCGGGGGTGTCTCCCATAGTTTGCTTCGAAGGGGGAGAGTTTAGTGGACTCTGATACATGATTGTTTGTTGCGAACTCGGCCATCGGTAGGTAGTCAGCCCAGTTGTCCTGTTGGTAGTCGACATAAGCTCAAGGTACTGTTCCACGATGGCATTGATTCTTTCAGTTTGGCCAGTTTGGGGATGGAAGGCCGGAGAATCGGGAAATTTCCAGTCGCTCGCAGAGTGATTTCCAAAATTCGGCGTGAATTGACTCGATCGACACAATCTTTTCCGGAGGCCATGGAGTTTCCATACGCTTTTCCAAATACATTCTGGCGACGCCTCTGGCTCCTGATTCTTCAGTGCATGGGATGAAGTGTCTCATTTTTGTGAGGCGGTCGACGACGACGAGGATTGCGTTGTAGTTGTTGCTGAGGGGAAGGCCGGTGACAAAGTCCATTGATACGTCCGACCATGGTAGTTTGGGTATTGAAAGAGGGCGGAGGACTCCCTGAGGTGCATTGCGGTTTGCTTTGCTTCTTCGGCAGGTATAATTCATAACATAGCGGTCAAGATACTTCCGCATGTTTGGCCAATAGTATTCGCGGCTGAGGAGTTCAAGTGTGTTAGCTCTTCCTGGGTGTCCCGCTGATGGTTTATCGTGATATTCTTGTAGGAGTCTAGTTGTAGCTCCTCATGTTCTGGACGAAGAGTTTTCGGTACAGGAGAAGCCGTCTTCGTTTTCAGCAAGATTCGGCGACGAGATTTGTTTTGATTGTTTGGTGCCGTCCTTCAGCATGGTGAGAACTTTGTTTGGGAAACTGTCTTCTTGGTAAGCAATTAAAAGTAACTCTTGGATGGTGGGCGTTCCTTCAGCGGATTCATTTATCAAAGAACCCGCGAACAAACTTAGCTTAGAATCCAAATTTTCTTTCTTCAACACTGTCTGGTATTGGTACGTCAGGCGTTCATCCCCCTCCTTAGGTAGTTCTCCGATCTCCTAGTCAAAGCATCTGGTTTTCCTTGTTTCCTGGTCTGAATTGTATAACGTCAAAGCGGGATAGGAATTCTGACCAACGTGTCTGTCGTCGGTTTAATAGTTTTGTTGACATGAAGTATTCGAGGTTCCTGTGATCTGTCAGGACCTTGATAGGAAAGGAGGCTGTTTCTAGGAAGTAGCGCCATTCTTCGAAACCTCGGATTATTGCTAATAGTTCTTTGTCATAGATTTCATAGTTGCACTCGGCCGGCGTATGCTTCTTCGAGAAGAACGCCACAGGGTGTAGTATCCCTTCGTCATCCCTTTGTGACATGATGGCGGCGGAGACATAGTCGGAGGCGTCTGTTTCCACTATGATTTCTCGGTCGGGGTCGAAGTGTCTGAGTATTGGTGCGGTGGTGAATGCTATCTTTAGGTTATCGAAAGCTTTTTGGGTCTTCTCAGTCCATTCAAACTTTACTCCTGTCTTAGTGAGGGCCGTTAGAGGGGAAACCACTCTGGAGTATGCATAGATGAATCTCCGGTAGAAGTTAGCTGCCTAGAATTCCTGTACGCCTTTCAGACAGGTTGGTGTTTCCCAATCCCTGATTGTAGCGACCTTCTTTTTCGGCCCATCTTGATTCCTCAGGAGTGAGTCCGAATCCCAGGTACATTGTTTCTTTCGACATGCCATTCACACTTCTCAGGTTTTAGATGTACTTTATGTTGTTCCAGTATTCAAGAATCTTATCAACATGGACCTTATGCTTCTTCCAGTGTGGCAGAGTAGATGAGTATGTCATCTAGGTAGGCCGTCGCAAAATGATCAAGGTGTGGACGTAGCATGTCATTCACCCAATGTTGGAATGCTGCCGGCGCTACAGGTGAGACCGAATGGCATGACCGCCAGTATTCGGCGGCCGCATCTGGTCCTGAATGCCGCTTTTCCATTCGCCTCCTTCTTTGATTCTCAGCTGGTGGTATCCATTATGCGTAAGTCTAGTTTAGTGAAGTATTTGGCGTCGAGATGCCCATGAAAGTTTCCGGAGTTAACGGCAGTGGGTGGCGGTTCTTAACCGCTATCGCTCAACTTTCTATAGTCGACGCAGAGTCGGAGAGATCCATCCGCTTTACAAATAGTACTGGGGAGCCTGCTGGGGAGGTGCTGTGGCGGATCTTCCCACTTGAAAGGTATTCCGCCAGGTAATCCCTGAGTGCCTGTAGCTCCAACCGCTATCCCATACATAGGTCCGAAGGGTACTGTCTTGCCTTCCTGGATGTCAATGGCGAGGTCATAGTCGGATCGGCGCGGAGGGAGTTCTGCAGCGTCAGGTTCGTTGAGGAGGTGAAGGAAATTGTGATGTTCACTTGGTATGAGGGCCCTGGGGTCTTTGGGCGATGGGGTGAGGAGGTCGTCGAGGGCCTTGAGTGTGGTTGAATATAGTCGCATTCCTTTTCTCTGTTTATGGAGCAGTCTGTGGAACGCGTATGAGGTGATGACGGAGATGTTCGTTGTTGGTTTAGTGGGAGGTTCAATAGAGATACTTAGCGGTGACTTTGGTGTTGTTGAGGGAGCAGTGTTTGACACAGGCTGAGGAATTAAATTGTATTTCGTTGGTGGCAGGGAGAATTGTAGTTGCGTGTTCAAGATCCATGGAGGCCCATAACAATGGGGTAATGTCCTAACTGGGTGACAAAGAAGGGGCCTCCTCTCTGTGTCCGCTTATGTTCAGGCTGAGGATGACTTTATGGGTAACCTTTCCTGACTCGATAGGTCTTCCATCTATTACGCTATGTGTCGTGGGAGGATGAGGGGTTTGCTTAAGTTTGTGGTGGCATACGAAGTCTTTGTCTATGAAAGCGTATATCCTGAGGCGCCAGTATCAATGAGGGCATATGATGGGATGAAAGAGTCTTTATTTTGAGAAATAGAGCAAGTTACAACTAATTGATTCCCATCCATATCCTTCTCCAAACCGAAAACCCAGAAACCGAAATCCTAGAAAAGTCTTTAACCGCCCCTGGAGTGAGCCACTCAGTCCAGGGAAAAATCTTAACGCCTTCATCGCCGGAGGCTCCTTCTTCTTTCTTCATTCCTAATATCTGCTCTGGCTCCCTTATCCTGGCCTGGGGCGGCGCCAGGGCATTCCCCGAATGAGGTGTCCTACACCTCCACAATAGTAACATCTGTTTTCTACCCGGCGGGCCTCTTTCCTGAGGGTCCGGGCGGCCTCGACCAGTTGACAGGTCCATGGGGACTGTTCCTCCGGGTGCATGGGACGGATGGGGGGCGGCTGGTGCGGCGGCTGGGGGGTTGCGAGCGGGGGCGGTATATCGAGGTGCGGGAGGAGCGGGAGCAGAGTAGCGGGGGGCGGGAGCTTGGTAGCGAGGTGGCGGCGGAGCGGGGGCTGTGTAGCGAGGGGCAGGACGTGCGGGCGGTGCGGAGGACTGGTAGCGGGAACGGAAGCGAGCGTTGAGGGCCTGTTGTTTGTTGTCCAACCGTTGTAGGATGGCAGCGAGTTCCAGGACTGTGGCGGGGGTGTCTTCATGGACCATGAGTCTGGTCAGTTCCTCATTTAGCCCTGCTAGGAGGCTTTCCACGTTGGCGGCTTCTCCTAACCCGGCGGGCGGGCGTAGCGTTGAACTCGGCAAGTAGTCCGAGAACGATCGTCTGCATTGGCGGATGTTTCTGAGCTTTTGGCGGGCCGTTCCCACCTGGTCTGGGTCTCCGAAGGCTGTTGTTAAGATTTCAAAAAACCTTTCCATGGAGGGGAGATTAACCCCTGTGTTGGTCAGGTATGGCATGAACTGGTCGGCTGCGGGACCTTCCAGACGAGAGATAGCGTAGGTTAGTTGGTTTTGTAGGGTGGGGTACCGGTCGGCATTGCCCAAGAGCTTGAGTGTCATCATATGTTTGAAGAGAGGGAGTTCCTTTCTCACGCCCGTGAACTGCTTGGGATCTGGGAGTTTCTCCGACTTCTCCATTCTTGCTTCTGGGTGTGTTGTCGCTAAGCCCTGGAGGAATCGGTTGGGGCGACGAAGAGGAGGTGCGGGCGGTGCTGGTTGTTCTGCTTCGGGTGGTGGGGGCCTGGTTGCAAGTGCTTCCTGCTGCTCTGGTTTCTTGTTGCGCTGTGGCGACTTCGGCTTGAAGGGTGGTGACCTGGGCTTGGAGCCTTGTGGTGTTTGCTTCTTCCTTTTCCAAGTCTTGCCCCAGTTCAGTGATCCTTTGTTTCCATATCTCCGTTGCTTCATCTGCCTCCTGTTGAGTCTCTTCGCTTTTCGAGTTCGCTAATCGCCTGATGGCTACGCATGACGACATTGTGGTTAAACAACGATCCTCAGATGCGCCTGGTGGTGCTCGGGGTATAAGCAAAGCGACCCAAGTCTCTTTCAAGTCGGTCATAGTCGAGTTCTGTTGGGTCTGTCATGACTTGTTCTTGTGACATGTCGGCGGAGTTGTGGTTCGGGTTGGCGTTGGAGACGCAACCTTAGTATCACGGAGCTAAGCGAGGGCGGGGACTAAACGAGCCAAGGTAAACCACCAAGGCTAAACTATGGCGAGCGAGGTAGTGGACTAAGTGGGAGAGGGGCGGCCGGGGGACTTGGGACGAGGGGCGAAGGGATAGGTACGAGACGAGGGTGCGAGGAGGTAATCTGACGTCCCCGTGGGACAACACGACCGAAGGGACTATGGCTAAGATAGAGAATGTTTTCTAGACAAGCAAAGACTAAAGACGCCTAAGATGACAGGAAGGTTGCGTGAAGAAGAAAGGAGAAGAAGAGAAGTCCTACAAGCGAGGGAACGAGCTCCCTATATATAGCCCTAAAAACCCCTCGCTGACTCATCCCATAGAAACCTGTAGAACCCCAAGGAAATCCATCATTACAAATACCTGCATGCCGTTGACTCATAGAACCTTGCAACTGAAACCCATAGAACATAAGAGAAACCCTGACTAATCCTTCTCCCCGCAACCGTACTCGATATCGTATCACGCCGTGATAGTGATGCCGACGGCGAATCTAACTTCCTCTGGGAAGTCCTTGTCAAGGGCTTCTTTGTTTGAGAAGTTGTAGAGGGGGATGCCGTGAATGGCAACGTCTACGTCCGTGGGGGCGGGGCGGAAGAGTTTTAGGGGGTTGGAGGGGGTGGCGATTCTGGCGTTGATGAGGGCGGTGAAGGTTTTGAAGAAGGGGTTGTAGAATGAGGCCGGGACGGTGGGGTGGGCGACGATGGAGACGGAACCTTTGGGATTAACGGAGGCGGATAGTGAGGTGTAGGGGGCAGCGAAGCCGCGCGTATACATGTATATATACTACATGTAGTATATACATCATACACCACTTCGGAGTGTATACCCGAAATTGACCATACCCCCATGTTGACTACACGGTACCCCCGTGAAGTTGCTTGTATTTGTCTTCCGGCGATATACTTGTAGGTAGACACTTATCACGGTGCTAAGCGAGGACGGGGACTAATCGAGCCAAGGTGAACCACCAAGGCGGGGCTGGGACAAGGGGTGTGTGGAGACGAGACGGGCGGTGGGGTTGTTGGGGAAACTGAGGGGTGGGTTCGAGGTGGAGGTGCGAAGAGGTGGTCCTGTCGTCCCCACGGGGGCAGCACAACTGGCGGGGCTATGGCTAAGAGAGAGAGAATATATTCTAGACGAGAGAAGACTAAAGACGCCTAAGATGACAGGAAGGTTATGAAGAAGAAAGGAGAAGAAGAGAAGTCCTACAAGCGAGGGAACAAGCTCCCTATATATAGCCCTGAAAACGCTTCGCTGACTCATCCCATAGAAACCTGTAGAACCCCAAGGAAATCCATCATTACAAATACCTGCATGCCGTTGACTCATAGAACCCTGCAACTGAAACCCATAGAACATAAGAGAAACCCTGACTAATCCTTCTCCCTCAAGAATCGCATTTCTCGAGCATCGTATCACGCCGCGATAGATATTAGGTCCCTCTGAGGCCTAAGTCCTCTTAGGCTTACGGGTAGCGTGGAAGTCTTTAACTAACTCGTGGGAATTGTCCAAGTCGCCATAGGGTTGCCAAGAAGGTTCGGCTATAGCCGGCATTTTACGGTGATTCCAATCGTCCCGCCGCCTCGAGAATCTAGAATTGCTTCAACCTCCCACTCCTGCTCTCCTTCAATCTCGACTGGTGGTGGTGGAGGTTGTAGCTGTCCAGGACGCATTACGGGCGGGTGAGAAGCGATACATGGAAGACCGGAACTTTCATTGACGTAGTGTGAGTTCAGAAAGATATAGGGGCTCACAATACGGATATGGGTACGGGCCAATTTGTTTCCAGTCTAGCTTCTTGGTCTTTTGGTTAATAGGTTTCGTGACAGCCAGACCTTATCTCCAATGGCATAGCGGGGTTCTGTTGGCATTTGCTGACTCTTCCATAATCCGCTGAGCTCTGAACATCTCGGCACGGAGGAAGTCGAACACTTCTGACATGTCTCTTACCATGGTGTTGGCCTGATCTTCGTTGGTAGTCGCATGTACGTCAGAGCCAAAGGTCATTCGGGGTGTCTGCCATAGTTGGCTTCAAGGGGAGAGCTTTGGATTCTGATACATGGTTGTTAGTTGCGAATTCCAGCCATTGGTAGGTAGGTAGCCCAATTGTCCTGTTGGTAGCCGACGAGCTGCGGAGGTACTGTTCCACGATGGCGTTGATTCTCTGTCTGGCCATCAGTCTGGGGGTGGAAGGCGGTGGAGAAGCGGGGAGATTTCTAGTCTGTCGCAGAGTGATTTCCAAAAGTCTGAAGTGAATTGGGTGGTCTGATACAATCTTTTCTGGGAGGCCATGGAGTTTCCATACGCTTCTCCAGATACATTCTAGCGACGTCTGGCTCCTGATTCTTCAGTCGTGGATGAAGTGCCTCATTTTAGAAGGCGGTCAATCCATTTACGGCGAGGATCGCAGTAGTTGTTACTGAGGGAAGGCCGGTCACAAAGTCCATTGACACGCCTGACCATGGTAGTTTGGGTACTGAAAGGGGCGGAGGACTCCTGAGGTGCGTTGGTTTGCTTTGCTTCTTCGCAGGTGATTAATTCATAACGTAATGGCGGTCGGTATACTTCCGCATGTTTGGCCAATAGTATTCGCGCTGAGGAGTTCAAGTGTTTTAGCTCTTCCTGGATGCCCTGCTGATGGTTTATCATGATTCTTGTAGGAGTTTAATTTGTAGCCTCACGTTTCCTAAGACGAAGAGTCTTCGCGTACAGGAGAAGTTCGCCCTCGCCAAGATTCGCCAATCTAAATTTGTTTTGATTGTTTGGTGCCGCCCTTTAGCATGGTGAGAACTTTGTTTGGGAAACTGTCTTCTTGGTAAGCAATTGAAAATAACTCCTGAATGGTGGGCCCTTCAGCGGATTCATTTATCAAAGAACCCGCGAACAAACTTAATTTAGAATCCAAATTTTCTTTCTTCAACACTGTCTGGTACTGGTACGCCAGGCGCTCATCCCCAGGTAGATCTCCGATCTCCTAGTCAACGATCTGGTTTCCTCCTATCACGCGCTTAATCGAGGGCGGACTGAACAATGGGCGTGAACCACCGGCTGAACTACGCGAATGGTAGAGGGCTACGTGAGAGGGGCGACCGGGAACTTGGGACGAAGGGTGAAGGCGAGTACGAGGCGAGGTGCGAGAGTAGTCTAACGTCCACGCATGACAATCAAGAGACTATGGCTAAGATAGAGAATGTATTCTAGACAAGCAAAGACTAAAGACGCCAAGATGACGGAAGGTTATGTGAGAAGAAAGGAGAAGAAGAGAAGTCCTACAAGCGGCGAACGAAATTTCTATATATAGCCCTGAAAACCCCTCGCTGACTCATCCCATAGAACCCCGTACAACCCAAAGGAAATCCACCATTACAAATACCTGCATGCCGTTGACTCATTGAACCCTGCAACCGAAACCCATAGAACATAAGAGAAAAACCCTGACTAATCCTTCTCTCAAGAATCAGATTGGAGCATCGTGATCACGCCGCGATAGATATTAGGTCCTCTCTGAGGCCTAAGTCCTTAGGCTTACGTGGTAGCGTCGTGGAAGTCTTTAACTAACTCGTGAATTGTCCAAGTCGCCATAGGGTTGCCAAGAAGGTTATCATAGCCGCAGACTTTTACGAGATTCCAATCGTCTGCCGCCTCGAGAATCTAGAATTGCTTCAACCTCCCACTGCTCTCCTTCAATCTCGACTGGTGGTGTTGGAGGTTGTAGCTGTCCAGGGACGGGGTCATTGGCGGCGGGTGAGAGAAGCGATACATGGAAGACCGGGTGAACTTTCATTGACGGGGGTAGTGTGAGTTCGTAGGCATAGGGGCTCACAATACGGGATATGGGGTACGGGCCAATTTGTTTCCAGTCTAGCTTCTTCGATGGTCTTTTGGTTAATAGGTTTCGGGTGGACAGCCAGACCTTATCTCCACCATAATGTAGGGGCGTTCTGTTGGCATTTGCTGACTCTTCCATAATCCGTTAAGCTCTGAACATCTCGGCACGGAGGAAGTCGAACACTTCTGACATGTCTCTTACCATGGTGTTGGCCTGATCTTCGTTGGTAGTCGTACGTCAGAGGGCCAAAGGTCATTCGTGTCTTGGCTTCAAGGGGAGAGCTTTTGGTGGATTCTGATACATGGTTGTTAGTTACCAATTCAGCCATTGGTAGGTAGGTAGCCCAATTGTCCTGTTGGTAGCCGAGCGGAGGTACTGTTCCATGATGGCGTTGATTCTCTGTCTGGCCATCAGTCTGGGGGTGGAAGGCGGTGGAGAAGCGGGGGGAGATTTCTAGTCTGTCGCAGAGGGATTTCCAAAAGTCTGAAGTGAATTGGGTACCCCGGTCTGATACAATCTTTCTGGGAGGCCATGGAGTTTCCATACGCTTCTCCAGATACATTCTAGCGACGTCTCTGGCTCCTGATTCTTCAGTGCATGGGATGAAGTGCCTCATTTTTAGGCGGTCAACGCAATTTACGAGGATCGCGGCACAGAAGTTGTTACTGAGGAAGGCCGGTCACAAAGTCCATTGATACGTCTGACCATGGTAGTTTGGGTACTGAAAGGGGCGGAGGACTCCTGAGGTGCTATGGGTTTGCTTTGCTTCTTCGGCAGGTGCGACAATTCATAACGTAGGGTCGGTATACTTCCGCATGTTTGGCCAATAGTATTCGCGGCTGAGGAGTTCAAGTGTTTTAGCTCTTCCTGGATGCCCTGCTGATGGTTTGTCATGGTATTCGTGTAGGAGTTTAATTTGTAGCTCCTCATGTTCTGCACGAAGAGTCTTCGCGGTACAGGAGAAGTTCGCCCTCGCTTTTGCCAAGATTCGCTAATCTAAATTTGTTTTGATTGTTTGGTGCGCCCTTAGCATGGTGAGAACTTTGTTTGGGAAACTGTCTTCTTGGTAAGCAATTGAAAATAACTCCTGAATGGTGTTCCTTCAGCGGATTCATTTATCAAAGAACCCGCGAACAAACTTACTTAGAATCCAAATTTTCTTTCTTCAACACTGTCTGGTACTGGTACGCCAGGCGCTCATCCCTTAGGTAGATCTCCGATCTCCTAGTCAATGCATCTGGTTTCCCTCCTTGTTTCCCTGGTCGGAATTGTATAACGAAACTGAACCGGGATAGAACTCGACCAACGCGTTTGTCGTCGGTTTAATAGTTTACGTTGACGTAAAGTATTCAAGGTTCCTGTGATCTGTTAGGACCTTGATGGGGAAGGAGGCTGTTTCAGAAAGTATCTCCTCCTCGAATCTGCCGGATGATTGCTAGTAGCTCTTTGTCGTAGATTTCATAGTTGCATTCTGCCGGCGTGTGTTTTTTGAGAAGAAAGGCCACTGGATGTAGTATCCTTCATCATCTCTTTGTGACATAATGGCAGCTGAGGCGTGTCCGATCGTCGTTCTACTATGATTTGTGATCGGGGTCGAAGTGTCTGAGTATGGGTGCCGTGGTAAATGCTATTTTAAGTCTTGAGCGCCTTCCGAGTTTTCTCGGTCCATTCAAACTTACCCCGTCTTAGTCAGAGCCGTTAGCGGAAACAAGCTCTGGAGTATCGTAGATGAATCTTCGATAGAAATTGGCGAAAGCCTAGGAACTCCTGTACATCTTTCAGACAGGTTGGTGTTTAATTCCTAATAGTGGCGACCTTCTTTTCGTCCATCTTGATTCCTTCGGGGTGAGTCCGAATCCTAGGTACATTGTTTCTTGACGTCTTAATTCGCATTCTCGGGTTTCAAGTGTCTTCGTGTTGATCCAGAATTCGGAGGATCTTGTCGGCGTGGGCTTTGTGTTCTTCCAGTGTAGCGGAGTAGATGAGTATATCATCCAAGTATGCCGTTACCAAAGTGGTGGTGTGGGCGTAGCGTGTCGATTGGCCAGTGTTGGCCGGCCAATTCGTTAATTGGTAGATCGTGTTGTGTCGAAATGGCGTACCTGGTGATGTATACCTGGTCCTGAATGCTGTTTTCCATTCGTCCTTCTTTGATTCTCAATTGATGGTAGCCGTTCGTAGATCTAGCTTAGTAAAGTACTTGGCGGCGAGATACCCATCGCGTTTCGGGGTTAGTGGCGATGGGTGGCGGTTCTTGACCGTTACTGCATTCAACTTTCTATAGTCGGCAGAGTCGGAAGAGAACCATCCGCTTTCTTGACAAACAGTACTGGTGAGCCGCTGAGGGCGTGCTGTGTCGGATCTTCCCACTGGAGAGGTATTCCGCTAGGTAGTCCCTGAGTGCCTGTAGTTCTAGTCGCGTCATTCCATACATGGGTCCGAAGGGTGCTGTCTTGCCTTCTTGGATGTTGATGGAAAGGTCGTATTCGGGTCGGCGAGGTGGCAGTTTTGCAGCGTCTGGTTCATTGAGGAGGTGGAGGAAGTTGTGGTGTTCGGCTGGTACGAGTTCTGAAGTCCTTTGGCGATTAGGTCAGGAGAGGTCGTCGAGGGCTTTGAGGGTGGTTGAGTATAGTCGCATTCCTTTCTTTGTTTGTTTAGTAGTCTGTGGAATGCGTATGATGTGATATGAGATGTTGGTGGTTGGTTTGGTGGGGGTTCAATAGAATCCCTTAGCGGTGACTTTGGTGTTATTGAGGGAGCAGTGTTTGACACAAGCTGAGGAGTTGAATTGTATTTCGTTGGTGGCAGGGAGAATCGTAGTTGCATGTCTGCGCATCCATGGGAGGCCCATGTGATGGGGTAATGTCTAACTGGGTGACAAAGAAGGCCTCTTCTCTGTGTCCGTTTATGTCTGGCTGAGGATGACTTTATGGGTAACCTTGCCTGATTCGATAGGTCTACCATCTATTACGTCATGTGTCGTGGGAGGATGAGGGGGTTTGTTTAAGTTTGTGGTGGCGTCTGAAGTTTTTTATCTATGAAAGCATATCCTGAGGCGCCAGTATCAATGATGGCATATGATGGGATGAAAGAATCTTTATTTTGAGAAATAGAACAAGTTCACTAATTGATTCCCATCCATATCCTTCTCCGAAACCGAAAACCCAGAAACCGAAATCCTAGAAAAATCTTTTAACCGTCCCTGGAGTGAGCCACTCAGTCCAGGGAAAAATCTTTTAACGCCTCATTGCCGGAGGCTTCCTCTTCTCTTTCTTCATTTCTGATCTCTGCCCTGGCTCCCCTTATCCTGGGGGCTGGGTTCCTAGGGGGCGGCGCCTGTGGGCATTCCCGAATGAGGTGTCCTACACCTCCACAATAGTAACATCTGTTTTCTACTCGGCGGGCCTCTCTTTCCTGAGGGTCCGGGTGGATAGATCTATGGGGACTGTTCCTCCAGGTGTGTGTGATGGGTGCGCGGCGGCAGGTGTGGCGGCCGGAGGGTTCTGTGGCAGGAGGGGTGTGAGCGGGGGGCGAATGTGAGCAGGAGCAGTGGCAGGGGTGGAGCTGGCGCGGTATAGCGAGGGCTGGTCGGCGGGCGCAGAAGACTGATAGCGAGGCGGCGGTTGAGGGCTTGCTGTTTGTTATCCAGCCGCTGCAGGATGGTAGCGAGTTCCAAGACTGTGGCGGGGTATCCTCACGACCATGAGTCTGGTCAGCTCCTCATTTAGTCCGGCCAGGAGGCTTTCCACATTGGCAGCCTCCTAACCCGCATCGGGCGGCAAATCGTTGGAACTCGGCAAAGTAGTCTGAAAATGATCGTCCGTACTGGCGTGGGTTCCGAGCTTCTGGCGGCGGTGCCGTAAGTCCGGATCTCCAAAGGCTGTGTGTAGGATTTCAAAAAACCTATCCATGGAGGGGAGATTAACCCCAGTGTTGGTAAGGTATGGCATGAACTGGTCAGCGGCGGGGCCTTCCAGGCGAGAGATGGCGTAGGTGAGTTGGTTTTGTAGGGTGGGGTACCGATCGGCATTGCCCAAGAGTTTGAGTTTCAGCATGTGTTGGAAGAGGGGAAGTTCCTTCCGGAGGCCCGTGAACTGCTTGGGGTCCGGGAGCTTCTCCGACTTCTCCATTCTTGCTTCTGGGTGGGTTATTGCTAAGTTCTGGAGAAATCGGTTGGGGCGACGAGGGGGAGGTGCGGGCGGTGCTGGTTGCTCTGCTGCGGGTGGTGGGGGCCTGGTTGCAAGTGCTTCCTGGGCGGCTAGGGTTTCTTGTTGCGCTGTGGCGACTTCGGCTTGGAGGGCGGTGACCTGGGCTTGGAGCTTGGTGGTGTTTGCTTCTTCCTTTTCCAAGTCTTGCCCCAGTTCGGTGATCCTTTGTTTCCATATCTCCGTTGCTTCATCTGCCTCCTGTTGGGTTAGTTTCAGTTCGTTTCGGAGTTCGCTAACCGCCTGATGGCTACGCATGACGACATTGTGGTTAAACAATGCGTCCTCAGACGCGCCTGGTGGTGCTCGGGGGTATGCTTGGGCAAAGCGACTCAAGTCTCTTTCGAGTCGGTCATAGTCGAGTTCTGTTGGGTCCGTCATGACTTGTTCTCGTGACATGTCGGCAGAGTTGTGGTTCGGGTTGGTGTTGGAGACGCAACCTTAGTATCACGGTGCTAATCGAGGGCGGGGACTGAACAAGCCAAGGTGAACCACCAAGGCTGAACTATGGTGAGCGAGGTAGTGGGCTACGTGGGAGAGGCGACTTGGGACGAAGGGTGAAGAAGCGGCTGGCGAGGCGAGGAGAGGTAGTCTAACGTCCACGTGGGGCGACACGACCGAAGAGACTATGGCTAAGATAGAGAATGTATTCTAGACAAGCAAAGACTAAAGACGCCTAAGATGACAGGAAGGTTGCGTGGAGAAGAAAGGAGAAGAAGAGAAGTCCTGGCGGGGGAACGAGCTCCCTATATATAGCCCTGAAAACCCCTCGCTGACTCATCCCATAGAAACCCGTAGAACCCAAAGGAAATCCATCATTACAAATACCTGCATGCCGTTGACTCATAGAACCCTGCAACCGAAACCCATAGAACATAAGAGAAACCCTGACTAATCCTTCTCCCCGCAACCGTACTTGATATCGTATCACGCCGTGATACCTCCTTGTTTCCCCGGTCGGAATTGTATAACGAAATTGAACCGGGATAGGAACTCTGACCAACGTGTTTGTTGTCGGTTTAATAGTTTCGTTGACATAAAGTATTCAAGGTTCCTGTGATCTGTTAGGACCTTGATGGGGAAGGAGGCTGTTTCCAAGAAGTATCTCCACTCGCCGAATCCTCGGATGATTGCTAGTAGCTCTTTTTCTTTAGATAGTTGCATTCTGCTGGCGTGTGTTTTTTCGAGAAGAAGGCCACTGGATGTAGTATCCCTTCATCATCTCTTTGTGACATAATGGCAGCTGAGGCGTAGTCCGATCGTCTGTTTCTACTATGATTTCGCGATCGGGTCGAAGTGTCTGAGTATGGGTGCGTGGTAAATGCTTTATTTTAAGTCTTGAACGCCTTCCGAAGTTTTCGGTCCATTCAAACTTTACCCCGTCTTAGTCAGAGCCGTTAGCGGAAACAACTCTGAGTATGTAGATGAATCTTGGTAGAAATTGGCGGCCTGGAACTCCTGTACATCTTTCAGACAGGTTGGTGTTTCCCAATCCCTAATAGTGGCGACCTTCTTCGTCATCTTGATTCCTTCCGGGGTGAGTCCGAATCCTGGTGACATTGTTTCTTCGACGCGTCATTCACATTTTTCGGGTTTCAAGTGTACTTCGTGCTGATCCAGAATTCGGAGGATCTTGTCGACGTGGACTTTGTGTTCTTCCAGTGTAGCGGAGTAGATGAGTATATCATCCAAGTATGCCGTTGCAAAGTGATCGAGGTGTGGGCGTAGCATATCGTTGACCCAGTGTTGGAAGGCTGCTGGCGCATTGGTGAGGCCGAATGGCATGACTGTGTATTCGAAATGGCCATACCTGGTTCTGAATGCTGTTTTCCATTCGTCCCCTTCTTTGATTCTCAATTGATGGTAGCCGTTGCGTAGATCTAGCTTGGTGAAGTATTTGGCGGCAGAGATACCCATAAACGTTTCCGGAGTTAGTGGCAATGGGTGGCGGTTCTTGACCGTTACTGCATTCAACTTTCTATAGTCGACGCAGAGTCGGAGAGAACCATCCGCTTTCTTGACAAACAGTACTGGTGAGCCTGCTGGGGACGTGCTGTGTCGGATCTTCCCACTGGAGAGTATTCCAGGTAGTCCCTGAGTGCCTGTAGTTCTAATCGCGTCATTCCATACATGGGTCCGAAGGGTGCTGTCTTGCCTTCTTGGATGTCGATGGAAAGGTCGTCTTTCGAATTGGCGAGGTGGGAGTTTTTGCGGCATCTGGTTCATTGAGGAGGTGGAGGAAGTTGTGGTGTTTGGTGATGCGAGGTTCTGCGTCGCTTTGGCGATTGGGTCAGGAGGTCGTCGAGGGCTTTGAGGGTGGTTGAGTATAGTCGCATTCCCTTTCTTTGTTTGTTGAGTAGCCTGTGGAATGCGTATGATGTCATAACGGAGCTGTTGGTGGTTGGTTTGGTGGGGGGTTCAATAGAGATGCCCCGGGCGGTGACTCGGTTATGGTTGAGGGAACAATATTTTATACAGTATGACGAGTTGAATTGTATTTCGTTATCGGCGGGGAGGATTGTTGTTGCGTGTCTGTTGCATCCATGGGAGGCCCATGACTATTGGGTAGTGTCTAGCTGGGTGACAAAGAAGGCGTTCTCCTGTGTCCATTGATGTCTAGGCTGAGGATGACTTTGTGGGTGACCTTTCCTGATTCAATAGGTCTACCGTCTATTACGTCTATGTGTCGGGGAAGAATGAGTGGAATTGTTTTGAGTTTATGGTGGCATACGAAATTTTTATCTATGAAAGCGTATCCTGAGGCGCCAGTATCAATGAGGGCATACGATGGGATGAAAGAATCTTTATTTTGAGAAATTGAGCAAGTTCACTAATTGATTCCCATCCATATCCTTCTCTGAAACCGAAAACCTGGAAACCGAAATTCTAGAAAAATCTTTTAACCGTCGCTGGGTAGCCACTCAGTCAGGGAAAAATCTTTTAACGCCTCATCGCCGGAGGCTCTTCTTCCTTTTCTTCATTCCTAATATCTGCCTGGCTCCTCATCCTGGGGGCTGGGTTTTACCGGCGGCGCCTGTGGGCAGTCACGATGAGGTGTCCCACACCTCCACAATAGTAGCATCTATTCTCTACCCGGGCTCTCTTTCCTGAGGTCCGGCCTCGACCAGTTGACAGGTCCATGGGGACTGTTCCTCCGGCATGGGGACGTGGGGCGGCTGGTCTGGCGACAGGGGTTCTGAAGCGGTATATCGAGTCGCGAGGAACGGGAGCAGAGTGAGGCGGGAGCTTGGCGGCGGCGGCGGCGGCTGTATAGCGCAGGGCGTCTGGCGGTGCGGAGGGACGGATAGCGGGGGCGGAAGCGGGCGTTGAGGATCTGTTGTTTGTTGTCCAACCTTTGAAGGATGGCAGCGAGTTCGAGGACCGTGGCGGGGGTGTCTTCGTGGACCATCAGCCTGGTCAGTTCTTCGCTTAGTCCTGCTAGGAGACTTTCCACGTTGGCAGCTTCCCCTAATCCGGCATCGGCGGCATAGCGTTAGGCTTCGGCGAAATAGTCCGAAACGATCGTCATACTGGCGGATGTTTCTGAGTTTTGTCTTGCGGGCGTTCCCATAAGTCCGGGTCCCCAAAGGCTGTGGTCAATATTTGAAAAACCTTTCCATGGAGGTTAACCCTGTGTTGGTCAGGTATGGCATGAATTGGTGGCAGCGGGCGCCAGGCGAAGATGGCGTGGTGAGTTGGTTCTGTAGGGTGGGGTACCGGTCGGCATTGCCCAAGAGCTTGAGTTTCAGCATGTGTTGGAAGAGGAAGTTCACTCGGAGACCATTGAACTTGGGGTCAGGAGCTTCTCCGACTTCTCCATTCTTCTGGGTGTGTTGTTGCTAAGCGCCCTGGAGGAATCGGTTGGGGCGACAAAGAGGAGGAGGTGCAGGCGGTGCTGGTTGTTCTGCTTGGTGGTGGGGGCCTGGTTGCAAGTGCTTCCTGGGCGGCTAGGGTTTCTTGTTCGCCTGTGGCACTTGGAGGCGGTGACCTGGGCTTGGAGCTTTGTGGTGTTTGCTTCTTCCTTTCCAAGTCTTGCCCCAGTTCGGTGATCCTTTGTTTCCATATCTCCGTTGCTTCATCTGCCTCCTGTTGGGTCGATCTCAGTTCGTTTGGAGTTCGTTGACGCCTGATGGCTACAGCATGACAACATTGTGGTTAACAATCGTCGCTCAGATCGCTGGTGGTCTTCGGGGTATCTTGGACAAAGCGACCCAAGTCTCTTCGAGTCGGTCATAGTCGAGTTCTGTTGGGTCTGTCATGACTTGTTCTTGTGACATGTCGTGAGTTAATGGTTGGGTTGGCGTTGGAAGGCAACCTTAATATCATGATCTTAGCGAGGCGAGGACTAATCGGCCAAGGTGAACTACTGCGGGCTGGAACAAGGGTGTGTGGAGGCAGGCAGGCGGGGTTGTTGGGGAAACTGAGGTGGGTTCGAGGTGGAGTGCGAAGGTGGTCTGTATAAAGCAGCACAACTATGGGTATGAGAGAGAATATATTCTGCAGAAGACTAAAGACGCCTAAGATGACAGGAAGGTTGCGTGAAGAAGAAAGAGAAGAAGAGAAGTCACCTGGCGAGGGAACGAGCTCTATATATAAGCGCAAAACTCATTGACTCATCCCATGAAAACCTGTAGAACCCAGAAATCCATCATTACAAATACCTGCATGCCGTTGACTCATAGAACCCTGCAACTGAAACCCATAGAACATAAGAGAAACCCTGACTAATCCTTCTCCCCGCAACCGTACTCGATATCGTATCACGCCGTGATAACACTCTCATGGGACATGTAGTTTCTACCCAAAGGACAACTAAATTCATCAAAGTAAATTCGAGACGTCACATAATCCCATCATCTTAAATTATATATAATTATATCCATTCGAAAATCGGCTTTAGTACTAGTACCTCCCGGTATTTGCAATAGAGAAGTTCCCTCTACATTGTGCAAGGGTTTATTACATAATCCCATATGCAGATCCATATGGGTAGCCTTGCCAGCCCCCCCCTTTCTAGCAACAGTGGCGCGCCAATTATTTGTTACCCGGCCTTGGATCACAGGTCGCCCAGATAGAAAAAGACTTGGGTCTCCAAGGACTCCAAGAGAAATCACCCAGCCGCAACGCAACTACATATCCACATATCCCAATATACAGACTACTAGCGGGTAGTATGAACTATCTCCCAAGTATGTTGGTATGCCACTCCAAGGCACATTGGAGAAGAAGAAGAGCAGATTCCGCACCTGTATTAGACTATCAATCCTCGCCTAGGAAAACTATATACAGCGCTTCTACAGCCAGACAAGGTGGGTTGGGCTTAGTGCTTCAGTACAGCCCGTCCGTACGGTCGTACTACATGAGTCCAAGTACATACATAGCTCATAGACAATTGGCTCAGGCAGGTCGGAGTTCTTGGGCTTAGATAGAGCCCTTAAAAAGAATAGCAAGCTGGTGAGGTTTCAAAAGTGGTGTTAACTAGAAATAATCATTGCCCTGTTGGGTTTATCCCGTAAAAAGAATCAACTAACAAGACTTCTTAGCTACCCAAATCAATGTTTTTCTCAATGCTTTTGGGATGCCTATTGCAGGGCCGGTGGCAGATCGCAAACGCCAATTCAAAAGGTATTGGGGTTTTCGCTGTTTGTATCAAATTAGTCCGAAAACCATCATCATCAGTGTCTTGGGCGAGGGGCGTTAGTCAGCGCTTTGTGTAACACGTTGTTTATTAATTATGGAACAGTCAAACTTTCGCTAGATAGGGCACTGTAGGTACAAGTACATGTACTTATAGTCAAAAGGGGCATCGGTTTAAGCATCTTTTCGGTTATGCCTGGGGGGCGTTTATTTGGCTGATGATACTTTTCGGGCATCGACCCTGGGTGTAGGTAGACTCACTTATGGGGGTATGCCGAAACTCGACGTTGCAACCAGCTACTCTTGTCTGTTCGGCATTCCCCCAAGATCCGGGTGATTTGACATGATGCGGGCAACGGCAAAAGAAAAGAGAGATAAGACAAGACAGGGGTTGGTTCTTGCACACTCTACCTTTGGTGGATCAGTAAATTACAGTAAAAATTGGTAGAGTAGCGAGTGATTCGCTGGCAAAGAAACCTCATCTCGTCTCGATGAGCGTGGCGTCCCCTGGGGCAAAGTGTGTTTCTTGTTCATAGGTGCAATACATACATTCATGTATGTCCTTGGATTGGAGCGAGAAGCACAGCCGGCCTGATCTTATCGATAACACATGATCGACAGCCGCCACCACATCATCTGCCATTTGCCTAAGTCCATCATCATCATCATCATCATCACCCTCCGCCCCTCAAGAACAATCAACAAAAAACAATCAACATCCTCAGTCAGTTAGTTGGGTTGAGAAAAACTACTCCATATTACTACTTGACCCAGGTTTGCTACTCTTGCTCTTCGGATACTCTGACGTCTTCCCCGAGTTCTCACGGATTATATATAGTATTTCAGCCTTAATTCTTCTTCCCCGGAAAAGAACTCAACTCACCACCATCTAAATCATATCCGCTCAATCAGTCTCACAATGTCGATAAAGTAAGTTCCCACTGTATCTAAACGCCCCGAGAAGCTACTTTATTTTCTTCCTCGAGCCACAACCTAACAAAAACTCGTAAACAGCTGGGTCATGCTTGACGACAGCTCCAGAGACCTCTTCGTTAAGCTCCCCAACGAAGATGTCCTCTACAGCTCCCCATCCCGTACCAGCTTCACCCTCACCTCCACCGGTAGCACCAAAAAGCTCTCCCTCAGCAGTACCTCAGGCATCGTCCACCTCACCAACCAACGAGTAACCCCCCCCCCCCCCCTTCTTTACCACTTCCCTCCAACTAACCACTACTACAGATAGTCTACCTTCCGGCGCAGCGCACCCGCGAACTCGAGTCCTTCTCCTGTCCCATCAACCACCTCCACGACACCCATGTTGCCGCCCCCTTCTTTGGCGCGAACTACTGGACAGCTGTGGTCCAACCCGTCGCCGACGGCGGTCTGACCTCCACCACCGCCATCATCGAGCTGAAGCTCACGTTCAAGGAGGGCGGCGCGTTTGACTTCTATACGCTGTTTGAGCGTGTCAAAGAGCGTTTTCTGCAGGCGCTGGAGGCGGCGAGGGATCAGGGGCGCCCCATGGATAGCGTGCACCTACAGGAGCTACCGCCGTATGAGGCGCCGCCGCCGGGTATCGATGAACCGGGGATGGACGGCCTGGGGGCGGGGGCCGCCGCAGCAATGGGACCACCGCCGGGGTATGAGGAGGTGCAGTGGGAGAGTGTGGAGGCGGAGATGAGAAGGCGGGCGGGAGAGGCGCGGTAGGGGAAAAGTCAGCGGCCGGGTTTGGGACGGCGGAAGTGGCGGTGTCTTTTCGGGGTGGGTGGCGTTTGTCCGGTTTTTGGTTTCGTGCCGTTGAGTTAATGGGGCCTGAAGACTGTTTTTCTTTCTTTTTTTCCTTCTTCTCTTTCTCTTCTTTTAACTTTTTTGCATTGCTGAATGGCTTCTTGTACCTTAACTAGCGAACCCAGTACAGCCGACTCTCGATATAGTGATACTCGATATAGTGATATTCGCCTTACAAGGATGAGTCTTGCCGGTCCCAACCTTTAGTAAAAGAGGAGGCTTCGCTCTTTCTCATTTCTTATAGCTTGTTATAAGGATGCCATTTTCCGGCCCCGACCTCATCACTATATCGAGAGTCGGCTGTATATTTCAAAGAGGCCAAAACATCATCACTACCTTATAAGTCGCAGCTCACAGCCAATCACTAGTTTTTATATATACATAAGAGGCCACAAAAGGCCCCCCATTTCTCATTAACAGTGGGTTCCGCAACCCAACAATATCTAAAAGGAAAAAGTAAAAATTACAAAAAAAAAAAAAAGAACACTACCTACCCAGCACTGATCACCACCTCCACAGTACTAACCCTCCTCTCCCTCGCCCCCATATCCTCCACATCCCCCCCTTCCACATGCCTCTCATGCCCCTCCTCCTCCTCCTCCTCCTCCTCCTCCTCCTCCTCCTCCTCCCCTCCCTCCTTCTTCACCCCTCCCTCCTCCTCCTCCGCCTCCTCCTCCACAACCCTCACAACATCGTCAACAACCTTAACCTCCCCCGTCCGCACCCTGACCCTGTACCCCTCCGTGAAGTACAGCGCGACCTGCAGCGCCATATCGATTGCGCGCCCCGAGGCCCTCAGCACGGCCTCCGTGGACCCCTGGGCGCCGAGATGGCTCTGCACGCGCTTGACGGCCGAGACGAAGGGCGTGCGCGTCGAGATGTAGATTGCGGGCTTTGCGGGCGGGGGCCGCAGGAGGGGTCGCTTGTGTGGGCGGTGGGCTGCGGGTGGGTGGGTGGGTTAGTGGGTGGGGTGGGGCGTGTTTTGTGAAGGGGGGGCTTACTACGGGGAATGGGCGGCGCTTTGCGTTTGGTAGTGGCGGGCGGCATGGCGGGTGGGGTTGGTCTCAGAGATTTGAGAACTGGATGACTGGGTCTGAATCTGGGGACCGGGTTTAGGTTCTTGAAAAGGTGCTTGGCGCGCGTGGATCGACGGCAGGGAATGAAGATTAGGATTATTACTAGGCCGCTTCATTACTTGTTTATGCATTAGTTACTTGATAGAAACGAATGGTTTATTCATTGGTAACACAGAACTCTCTACTAGTAGTACAAGAAGTATGAAAGGAAAGAAAAGAGGGAGATAAATATATCCCTTGACTCGCACATCTCAGATGTTGCCGGTGTTGATGCTCCCTTTTTTTTTTGGTTATCATGCAGAAAAATAACTGGTCGAGTTTTCCCATGACAACTGCCGGTGTGTGCCCCGTTCTAAAAGAAAACCTAAAAAGGTACTCTAACAGAAAAAGGGGGGGCATCGGCCTGTCCCGTTGTTTCAACACGACCCCCGGCGCCCTTGAAACCATAGTAAAAATTGGGGTAGCTGGTGTAATAGTGAAGGATAGATAATCCTGCAAAATAATTGGTAATGATGGGTGAGGATTGTAGTAATTGTGTTGAAATATTTGTTGAAAAGAACGAATTAATAGTAAACATTTTTCCCCGGCAGATAGGTGAACCTCAGGTTACACGGAGATACCTAAATACGGTGCAGTTCTTCGGTGCTGCACCTCTGTTGCTCTTCGTAGCTAGATTGAAAGACGCTTGAAGCGCTTGAGTAACGGCTAAAAAGTTTATAAACACTCTCTCCGGGGTTGATAAGAATCTCTTGAGTGTCACGACAATTTGTGAAAGGTTTGTTGTCATTGTTGCTGCATAATACTAGACATTAGATGCCAAAACTGACAAGAAAATTGGTAGACAGAAAACTCACGCAACACGGAACTGACGCAGATCTCCATTTGGAATATCCTTGACATTCAACCACTTGACGCTAAAGCGACTAAACTTTCTTAGTATCTTCAACTATAATAGTATGACAAGAATTTAAACTCACCCTCTCCAGCGCTTATCAGACCAAATTCCAGTGTGTACTGCATGGTCAACTGCACTTGTCATCTCTGCAAGGCCACAGAACCTGCCACTATAATGATATCAGAAATCCGAGATCTGGCTTATTTATCAAGCTAGGAAATAACTAACCTTCCACTGACTGAGAAAAACAAAAATACTGGCCCTTTGCGTGTGGGGTCACAAAATGTTCTATCAAGGCGTTTGTTTCCAAGGTCGGTAGATGTCCAGATGCCATGCTTGAGTGAAGCAAAAATATCAAGCTCACAGTTCGATTTAATTACGAAAAATCGGCTCTATTTAAGAACATCATTTGTTAGTTATTGTGATGCACCCCCCAAGCTTATGGGCGCTATCTTACATCTCGTGGAACGGGGCCGAGAGGAGCATTCAGGACATTGTCCATACAGGCCCATTTCTCACTGATAGCCACCTGCAACGCCTCATGGCCACGTCTAAACCCCTTATTTTTACGCCCATCAACATCATGGGTTTGAGATTCAGGCCTAAGATTTGAGTTGCTAAGAAGTTTAGGGGCAGAGTTTTCATCGACTGGACCACGGGGAATAGGAGTGCTATTTTTTCGGTCGACCTGAGAGTACAGATTGTGAGCGCTAGAAACCTTCTCGTACTGGCCGTGCAAGCTCTGAGTGCTGTTATGACCACGCAGGTTGTGAGTGACAGAAACTCCGCCGATTTGAGCGAGCATGCTGTGGGTGTTAGTGTTTCTGTTGAACTGGTCACGTAGACTGTGAGTACCAGAAATTCTATCTTGTTTGTCAAGAGGGTTCTGAGCGCTAGTGTTTCTTTCGAGCTGGTCACGCAGGCTGTGGTTGAATTTGTCAAGCAGGCTGTGAGTGCTAGTATCTCTGTCGAGCTGGTCACACGGACTATGAGCTCCAGGAGCTTTATTGAATTGGTCGAAGAGACTCTGAGTGCTAGTGTGCTTGTTCAGCTGATTGTGTAGGCTGTAAGTGCCGTTATCTCTGTCAGGATGATCATGCAAACTTCGAGTGCTAATGGAATGGCTCAGCCTTCTAGCTCTAAGTCGCTCTTTTTGTTCATAATTATCCAGGTCCTCAATTAACTGTTTCCCGGACATCACCTTCATGATGGTTGGATATTGCGCCTCCGGTAGAGACCCACCCCCTAGGAATGCAGGTGTTTGAGAGGAAAGCGGAGAAGGGAGAAGAAACCGAGACTTGGTGTGATTATTGGTTGAGTATTGCCGAAGACCCTGGTCTACAAAAGCATCAACCCCCCCAGGAAACAGTGAATCCACGAAAGCTTTGTCGTTGACTTTACCAGCTTCTCTATGATTATCCAAGCTGCGATTGACCCCCTCTAGGCCAGTTTGATGTCGAAGAGGCGGAAATTCCGGTTGTATGGTAATTTTAGGAATGTGAGAACTGTCTTGATTCTTATCAAAGTAACGTTCTCCCGCTTCCCCATAATCGTTCCAGATCTTGCTGGTAAATTGTTTAATCGCAATCGTTGGGGGTTGCTCCTCATTAAACATTGGAGTCACCGTGGCGGAGTTAGCATCATTGACAAAAAGCTTAGAATTAGGCCTCGAGATAGGCTTCTGTAAGGACACTGGACCCTTCTCTCGTGGCATTACGCCATCATTACCAAAGAAAAAATTTGGAGCAGACTGATAAATTGGGGAGTAAGTAGGTCCGTTTTCGAAATCAAGACCAAGATTGCGAGAGAAGGAACGGCCCCCGCTAACGAGGTCCTTGTAACTCTCCTCGTTATGTAGTTGAGAACAAGGCCTCTTGAAACTGTGGGGCTCTCCAGTGAGGTCGTAGGTGCTGGGCTTTCTGCGCAATGCCTGGTTTGGGGGAACTTCGATTAACTGGGTTCCAAATAAATTCTTGAAATATTCGGCCTTTCGGTCTGAAGGCGACTGCCTGCGGCGAGCACCATAATTGCTCATGGCGGCCATCATGCTTGTCTATTATGAGCAAAATTCTCAGTACAAAGGCCCTTCAGGATCGTGTAGATGATTGTGTGTTTTGAAGAAGGTTTTGGTGGGGTGGTTGGAGTAAGTTGGAGGACGGCGGTTGAAATAGCGGGTGTAGGCACTGAGAAGCCCCCTTTGGCTGATAGTGAGAAAATTAAAACCGGTGTGCAGCACGAACTTTATGACTGCTTAGCATCACACCTGCATGTACTTCCATACAGGCAGCAGTCTGTTCGCAATACAGACTAGAGTTGGCCCTAGTAGGCCCTATGGTATCTTCTCGAAGCCTACTTTGAGTCAAGTACATCTTGTGTCGTTGACTACTCCCACCGCAAGGTTTACACACCCAAAGGAAGGCACAATGAACTTCTCTAGGCGCGCTTTTTTTAGAGCCGGTCTTTCCTCGATCTATAAAATAGCTATGTGTGTATTATGTGTAACAGTGCTGTGCAAGTTTCCTAGCACCTACAATCTCGAAGTGATCCCCCAGGCCACATGTAGTGTCAGCAGCTACACGATAAACTCAAATACATCATATACGCATTCTCTAAAACATTAAATTAGCTTGAGGTTTTTGCCTTGTTTGTAGATATCATACCAATGTATTCATGGACGCTAACTAATTAGACGCCTTTCTGCATATCCAGGGCGATGTCGGTCGAGCCATGCCGACAGTACACAATCTCTTATTACTTTGTGGAGACGTGAATGAGTGGCCCTTATTTACAAATACATACATGTACTTATAAAGTTAGGTATATGTAACACATATATATGTACGAGTAATTCCATAGGAGCCAAAATCTGTTCCCTGCCGAGTTGCCACATCTCTATCTCATACGTCCAACTTGTGACACGCTGTGGGTACATGTATATGTATGTACCGAAAGCGCTCTTTCCCTCTCTCTTCCTCGGCTCAACCCACACATACATGAATTTATTCTTTGTTATCGCATTTCCTTTACAAAAACATACTAACCATCCCCCAGAATTCCATATCATCGATCATATACAGGTAGGTCGATACACTATTGAACCTAATTGGTCCCTTCATGGCATCTTCATTCTTTTTCATATACATTCCCATTTATACCTCTTCCTGTGTGCCCAGTATTGACTCCCAAAAACAGATCAGAGACTCCACATAATGGCAATTGGACAGGCCCTTCTCACCAGACCTCCAAAGCTCTTAACCCCCCAGCAGCAACGGCAAGAGCAGGAGACCAAGAGATTGGGTAACAACACTATCATTCAGGAGCAACCATTAAAATTCGAGCAAAGTCTAGAGCTTGTTAGAACACTACTCGGCGCTTCGGTGAGCTCCTACATCTCTACATTCCTTTCAGGTGAAGGTAAAGAAACTAACAAATTGCCTAAGATTGGTTGCCTTTCTTTCCTTCGGTGGGTTTCACAGAGTAAGTATATATATTTGGTCTTATATTTATGTTTTAACAGCGGTCTACTTCCTGAGGAGTGCTTCGTTGAAAAGCGTTATGGGGGCAAATCTTCGGCTGCTATGAGCTACCGCTCTTTCACTAGTGATATTGATGATGAGGCCTCTAAGAAAACTACGAGCTCTGGAACTCGAGTAAAGAGACTGAGAAGAGGCTACTCTGGAGAAGCAGATCAACTTTTGGATTGGCTCGTATGCATGTTCCTCGATATATAAATTGCTGTCTGGATACTCACGGAAATCTTTAAAAAGGAAATTGGTATCTTTGACGCCCTTCAGAAGGGATACCTCAAGGCCGTTCAGTTGGCCATTTATGTGGATAAAGAACATCCAGAGATTATAGTAGAATCGTATACCTTCTCTTTTTCCTATCGTGAGAAAGAAGACGGCACATCCGCAATCAGCCTTCGGGTTACAGATATTAATGGGTGTGTGGTCACGGTGGAGGATGCAAACAAAAACCTCCAGTTGATTATGAGAAGGTTGATAGTTATTACTCAGGTAAGGTCTCCCCGTTCAATACCAGTTTACCAGTGATTGACATAAACGGCTCTCTTAGAATCTCCCCCCCCTCCCTGGTATGTGATGCATTCCTCTGAAAAAAATCTTCAATGAGCCCCGTATGCTTACACATCTATCGTAGATCAACGCTGGCTTACTATCCGCCTCCACTATCTGGACCATACCCCAAGTGATTATAATCCTCCAACATTTGTTCGTGTCTCTGCCAACTCCATTCCTCTCCAATTCGATGCAAATGATGCCAATGAGATCGAAAGGCTTGAGGTTGGAAGCCTCAATGCCGGGTTTCATGCGTTCGTACTTCAGTCTATTCACAGGTTGTGCTTTATGTTTTAACATTATTTGTTACAGTATTTCTCTCAAAATATCAAGCGTGAACGACACCGGAAGTCAGCAACGCCCAAAGCGACGTCGTGGCTCAAAAGTTATCCATGCAGATATGGATATAGAAACACCCTTATTCGTCACCGGTTCTCCGCCAAACATGCCCAAAGATCGCCGCAATACCACAGGAATAAACAAATTTCCAGAGGGTTTATCTAATGGTGATGGACAAGAAAAAACCTCCAACTTGGCACCCGAAGCCAGAAAGCTTCAGAAATTTGGCAGCGGTAAAAGTGCCAAGAGAGGCCCGGTTAACCTTCCCCAAACTTCCAGAAGGGCCGGACGCAATACACAGGAGAAGATGTTCCTTCGTGGGATGCTACGTCCAACAGTTCAAGAAGATGATATCACTAACACTCAACCACTTACTGACCCTGGTGTAAGTGATAATCAGGATGGCCCCTTGAACACTAAGCAACTTTCGACGCTGCTTCCCGAGACTCAAACCGTTGGCGAAACCCAAACTTCTATTCCAGTCTCTACTGGTCGTATCAATGCCCCCTGGGGGTCTGTTAGTGCAGAAGGAGAAACCCCCCTGACTTCTCGCACAAAGCAAGTCTCAATAGGAGAATCAGCAGCCACCATATCTCATCAACGTCAAAGTGCTCGTTTACTGAAAGCTAACGATCCCGAGCTATCCAATGAAACAGCAGGCACAATAAGGCTTTCAAAAGCGAAAATAATGGAGCTAAAACTAAAAGAAAGAAAGAAAAAAGAAAAAAGTTCCTCACGAAGGAGTAGGGCTATTGAAGGAGATGAATGGAAGAATGAAAAGCGCGAAGGCCGCATCAACTGTGAATGCGGTGATGAAAAGCCTGAAGGAAATGTGATTTGCTGTGACAATTGCGATGAGTGGCAGCACACTGATTGTTATGGCTTTGTCTCCTCCCGAGATAGCCGAATACCTGATTACCATGTTTGTTATAGCTGTCTACTTGGGGCAAATGAAGGGAAGCTTCTCGAGGAAATGCGAAACATGGCCCTATTCAGACGGGCCTTGAAGACTATCTGGAGTGTAGACGTTTTCCCATCATCCAACAAGGTCTTTGCCAATAGGCTTGGTATGCAGTTTTGTCCCTTTGATATATGTACATCTTCCCTTGATTTATGGGTTAATGTTCGAGTGACAGGGTGTGATTTACCGACAGCGTTGCAGATTACAAAACGCTTGGAGACCGAGGGATTCATCGCCCACGATGTTTCAAAATCAAAACTTTGGAGGAAGAGGGCATACGAGATTCTGAAAACCAGCGAAACAAAAAGCCTCATGGCTACTGAATATTTTGATCCTCTGAAGAAAGTATCACATCATGTTAGTAAAATTCTTGTCCCCATGAGATGATCTCAAAACTGATACCAAAATCAAAGTTTGAAAACCCAACTGCTTCTAATACCATAATCGAACCCCTTCCTGAGGAAATGACAATGGAAGAGCCCCTCACAGAGGCATTTTTAAATTCATTGGCAGATTCCGTGATTCAGGACTCCCAAGATTTTGGGGGAGTTCCTGGAGAGGCTAATACCGCCCATAAGCATAAAAATAATGTTCAGGCCACCGATCATGATATGGACTCTACTGCTGACGAGGAGGAGAACATGCCTATCTTAAAAAACACCCGGAAGGAGGTAACCCGCCATGATAGTGCCAAGAACAGATCTAGAATCTCCGGTCACTCTAATACCAAAGCAAGTGCCACTTTTAATACTTTAAAACCAAAAAAGAAACTCCATTTTGAAGTTGCAGAATCTCCTGAGCCAATGGAAATTGACACTGTTGGTAAACCGCAAGCACCCGCTAACGCGGATGGAGGTTTATCGGAGGCTATCAATCACAAACAACCACCACTGATGAATATTGGTGGTGCGCTCCATGATATTTTTGTTGGTGAGGAATTAGGGTGCAGAGATCCCTAAAGAGAGGCGTCAAATGATTACATACATGCAAGAGCTAAACGCGCCTTCGACTTGATGATGGGCCACTAGCTTTTATTTCATTTCTTTACATAATGCACTATAGTGTAACTCGTGATACTACATGACAATTGCTTGTAATTTTACTATGTTGAGTGAGCATGCATAGGAATTAGTAACTGTATATTCAGGGGCTTAAAGAGGTGGAAATTGCTATAAAAACAATGAAATCTAATCTATCTAAACAGTATAGTCTTGTCCACAACCCCCAGAAAGAACCTCTACTGGTCAGGATGATCTGCGTACCGTGTCACAGATAGAAGCATATGGGCAAAGAACTATCATAATTGGAAGGTCATAGCTGTAGGTAACAAAGGAAAAACATCCATTCACAAACATTGACAGAACAAATACTCCAAATTCCCGATAACTTGAGAAATACCTTATTATTTATTGTTTTATTTATACTTCATACGTGCGTGCAACCCTCACCCCCCTGCACCGGGGCAGCGCATCCCTTCCTCCCCTTCTTGAGAAATACCTTGTCAACTATATATATATTTTTTAAAAAAAAAGCCTATGCGAGTAAGAAGGGTCAATGTGCTACGCAGCGGCACCCGACCGACTACGAGCCGCCTGCTGAAGGGGAATCTTACTCACTGACACTGTTATAGACTCAAGTCAAAAGTTTCAGCACCTTAGACCAGTTTTGTCTATGGGCTAGGTCTCGGCCCTCTTACCAAGTGAACTATCCGTGAGGGACGGGGATAAGATTACATGCATGTAGCTACACGCAGCAACCAACGGGTCGCTCATAGATGACATTGAGTATTGTTTGTTTTGTTTTGTTGTTTCGTTTTTCAAAATCTTCTATTTATTCATTACATTCCTGGCTGGAGGATAGAGAGAAGTGTTTTCTATTCATCAAGTGCTAGTATCGTATCAAAACTCAGTCAATAAATCATTAAAACTCCAAGCGAGGGTGGCACGAGTGATGCTTCATGATTGTAATTTACCCTGGAGCCGGATGCGTGTATTCGCCGAGCTACCTCGAAGCAGGTATGTAGCCGAGGCCTACATAATAGGGCTCATAGTGAACCCTAGAGGATAGGCCCCAGGCGGCATTCGCACCCGTCCGGGAGTTTCTTCTCTTTTTCACAAGGGTCGGCGTTCAATAAGGAAGCAACGTATGTACCCAAGTTGCATCTGTGAAGCAGACATCCAAACATCCAAACATCGAATTTGAGTACTCATCGCTCTCTTGTCAGCGGAAAAAGCAATAATAAAAAAAGAAATCGTTTCGCAAAAACGCCAATGAAACCCCAACTCATATCGTAACACACCCAGCAAAGCACAGCCGCATCTACTAACGCCTGAGACTATCCAGTCTCGCTTGCAGGTCATCATCCATGGAATCCGCACCGACAGCCTGTGCAACTTTGCCCTCTGTAATGCTAGTCGATGCAATACCGGAGGGTGTTTCGCCGAGCTTATGAGAACGAAGGGGTTAGTCAAGAAAACGGACCAGAAGGGAGGAAAATGTAGAAATGGGCGTACTGCATGGTTCATCTCAACACCAATCTCGTCAAGCACCTGGTTGACTATCTCGTCGCTCTCCATCTCATCATCCAGACCCGTAACATCATCGATTGCATCATCCATCATTTCTTGTCTCTGCTCCATGATGTCGTTCTCTCTCTCAAAGTCCATGGCAATGCGCTGGAGTGCAGGGAGGTTCATAGAGCGATTCATGGAGCCAAGGAGAGATGTTGCACCTTTCATTGACTGCATCATCTGCTCGTTTGAACGCACAGTTTGTATGCGAAGTGAAACAGCTTGGAGCTGAGTTTTCATCTGGTAGAATTTTTGAATATAACTATAGGACGAAAATTAATTTCTATAATTCGTGCTCCTAATAATTGATGCATACTTTCTTGTTCGGACGAGGTCCTTCGCTTGGATCTTACAAGCTCCCATCTGATTGTTTTTTGCAGAGCGCTTAATATCAGCAATTAGCTTCTTTTCCTGTTGCTCAAGCTTTATGCGTTCTCTGTCAAGCTCGCGTTGGGCTTTCTCAAGCGATCTTTGGTGCTGTTTTGAGTTAGCAGGATAGCTTGCGATAAGGTGGGGAGCTGCCAAATGACCTTCCGAAGCCTTTCAGCCGGTGTTTGGCGACGCCCGAAGGCCCATTCTATAATTCCACTCATGGGAAGACAAAATTTGGAGTGGATGGTCGCTAAAAGGTTTGTGGAGGGGAGTTGTTGAGGGGACGAGGATGTCTACGTCGTCGTTTCTTACTATGGCTCAGAAAGCTTGGCGGTGATTCACGTGACTCGAAGAAGACATCTCGTGATTAGTCAAACATTTCTTTTCACTTCTGCATAAGATTGCGGAAGGTCCCTCGCCTATCTCCCCAGTCATCACCAACCCCTCCTTAGCATCTTCGTCTCATATTTTGATACTTTGGTCATCTTTTGGCATCTTTCGATTCTTTCTTAAGACCTAAAGGAACTTTTCCTTTTTGAATCGTTGGCCCTCATTGCCGGAGGCCGTCATGGCTTCTCCAGTTCAGGTAGGCCTTGTCATACAGGTATTGTCAATCAAACCCTCCCAACGCCACCTTGCGAAGTCTTTTTTTCGTTGCGCTGACAGTGTATTCTCTTATGTAGGGTCTGCCACCAATAAGCTGCGGTTTTTTACCGAGTTTAACAAAGGCCTTCTCAACTACTTGGGCGCAACTTCGGAAAAGCAGTGGGGCTTCGAGGAGGACCATTTGCACGAAGACTACATCCTTTGCTAATGAAGAGGCGCAGCCCCAAAAGGTACGTGATGGCTCTCATCTATCCAGGAATTGAGCAGGCTGATGGTGGTAGACCAATAATTCTGTGGCGGAACTACCCGCTTTCCTCAAGGCCTACCCGGGATTGCGAAACCAGCATGTACTCCCAGGCTTTAGTGGTACACCTATGGTCGCTAGTCAAATTATTCGTTCTGGTTTGTTTCCACCCTTTGCGGAGCTTATCTATTGAGTTACTGATCTAAACAGCATTCGGGAGCTCTCGGTCTTCGCCATTCTCCACTTTAACTGGCCAAACTCGATATTCTACTTCTCTTCCGGCATCGCCATTGATTAAGATCTCACCTCCGGTTCCCAGACTCCCAACCCAATCTTTTGCTCGCGGCTTCTTATCGTTCTCTGGTCTCTCTCAAAACGCGCTTTACCGCGCCGAGCAAGCTGCAAATAACAACTCTCAGAATCCCGCCGCGCAGGAAAAATTCTATGAAACGCTTCTCCGCGCAAATCTTCCGCAATTCGTTATTGATCGCTACCAAACTAGCCAATATGCCACCAGTAGGGCATGCGAAGACAAATACATTAAGGCACTTGAACGCACCGGTCAATTCGAAAAGGCACGTCTCGTTACCGACCGCCGCAGCGATTTTGTCGAAAATTCCGCGCTCAGCGGTGAGGAGCTCCAGGCTATCGGTCAGGCTGTTGCTGCTCAGAGCCGTGGCGGAAACTTTGCTATGGCGCGTGGAAATGCAAATTCAGGCTACCCTGGTACTGGAGCAAGGGAAACTCCGATTCATGTGGTTGTCGATGAGTCTATCGGCGGAACAATATTTAAATGGATCAAGTTCTTGTTTTACTTTGGATTAACGGCTTATTTCCTCCTTGTCTTCCTTACTTTGGCTATTGAAGCTACAGGAATGATGAAGAAGGTCGCTGGGACCACTTCTAACGAAGCACAAGCCGCCCAGCAAACCGTTCGCTTCAGTGATGTCCATGGCTGTGACGAAGCAAAGGAGGAACTACAAGAACTTGTGGAATTTCTGAAGGACCCTACCCAATTCTCTACTCTAGGTGGTAAGCTGCCTAAAGGTGTCCTCCTTGTCGGCCCCCCTGGTACTGGTAAAACTCTCCTTGCTCGTGCAGTCGCCGGTGAGGCCGGAGTCCCGTTTTTCTTCATGTCTGGATCAGAATTCGACGAAGTCTACGTCGGCGTTGGTGCCAAGCGTGTTCGGGAACTCTTTGCTCAAGCCCGCGCAAAAGCACCTGCAATTGTTTTTATCGACGAGCTCGACGCAATAGGTGGAAAACGTAACGAACGCGACGCAGCATATGTCAAACAAACTCTCAACCAGCTTCTTGTAGATCTTGATGGATTCTCTCAGAACAGTGGCGTTATATTCTTGGCTGCTACGAATTTTCCTCAATTACTTGACAAGGCACTTACCCGACCCGGTCGTTTTGACCGGAATGTTACTGTACCCCTCCCCGATGTGCTCGGCAGAATCGCAATCCTAAAGCATCATACCAAGGCTATTCGAGTTAGCCCTTCAATCGACCTCTCTGTTCTTGCCCGTGGCACCCCCGGTTTCTCTGGTGCAGAACTAGAGAATATGTGTAACCAAGCAGCTGTGCGCGCAAGCCGCATGAAGGCCACGAGTGTCCGAATGGAGGATTTTGATTGGGCAAAAGACAGAATCATGATGGGTGCGGAGCGGCGTTCTGCGGTTATTCCACTTGAAGAGCGCAAAATGACTGCCTACCATGAGGGAGGGCACGCTCTCGTCGGGATGTTCACAGAGGGCCATATGCCAGTCTACAAAGTAACCATCATGCCTCGTGGGCAGGCTCTTGGGGTTACACATTTCTTACCAGAAGGGGACAAATACAGTTGGAGTAAGAAACAGATATTGGCACATATTGATAGTTCCTTGGGCGGAAAGATTGCAGAAGAGATCATTTATGGTACGGATGGTGTCACGGGAGGTTGTAGCTCGGTAGTTATCCCTCTAGCCCTATTCAGACGGTGAATATTGACACCTTTATTAGGATCTTGTGGCAGCCACCCGCTATGCCCGTCGTATGGTAATGGAACTAGGAATGTCTCCAGTTGTTGGAGACGTTAATATGACGGAAGACTACCAGCATCTCTCAACAAAGACCAAAGAACTAATTGAGACGGAAGTTCGCCGTATAATTGAGGAGTCACGTGCCCGGGTAACCACCATCCTGAAGACACATCGTAAAGAACTCGATCTTCTCGCGAAAGCTCTCGTTGAGTATGAGAGTCTGAGTTATGATGAGATGAAGAAAGTCATTGCTGGCGAGACCTTACCAAACAAACTCAAAATTCTTCCAAATGTACCTATAAAGTTACCGGAGTCTGGGGGGGCCTTTGCGCCGCCACTTGGGGGAAGTGGAGCAGCGGCAAAGAACGGAGAGAAGGAATTTTAGAATGAGTCTCCGAGAACACAGTCGTGAAGCCGAATCTAATTCAGTCCGAGGTTTCTAGGGGGTGCAATACGTGTTTAGGATTTCCCTTTGTCTCTTCCCTATGCGTTATTATATTGGCATATCATGGAATGGATTGGTGCATTATGTGTTTGGTTCTTTTCAAAAACCTACTTTCCCCCATTCCCCTCTTTTTCCCCTCCCTTTTTCTTTCCTTCTTCTTATGTGTATGTATTGGTTCGGTATGGTTCTGGTGTGGTCTCTTATCCTTCTTTTACTTCTACCCTTGATAGAGTGCCTTGGTGTAGGCAAGCAATTACGCAACTTGGAAAGGAAAGGGGGAAAAACTCTTCTCAAGTTCTTATGCATGTTTCCTTCTCTCGTGCTCCCAAAATGTACGTTTATTTTTGTGCTTACCTGAGGAATTGATGGCGTCACTTGCAGGTCGGTTCGGTTTTGCGGATGGGTGGTAGGATAATACGAGTATGCAATGGTAATGAATAGAGATACCCCATGTGTTTTTGATTTCAACCCACCCGTTCAAAGAAAAACTTAATGTTAACTATCTAAAGTACATCATATATACTAAATAAAGATAGCCGAGCGCAGACCAACCGCACGCAATTAGGAGCATGCCAGCCCCCAAAGCTATATAGATTCGGGAAGGGTCAGTGTATCTAATATTGCCTACCAGCAGATCCCCTATCCCCTACGACTCTATGTATGAGATGCCAGACGGAACGCCACTAGAATACGCGTTTGCAGGCAAAATTGTGGCTAGGTCGATAACTTCAAGTTATTACCCACTGCCGTACCTAGCCCAGTATCGCCAAATACTCGGCCACAGATAATTCACGGCTGTACCTCCAATTCATCCTCGCCCACTTACCACTCTCTAGCGAATATTATGAGGTATCGATCAACCAACTACTAGCGGATATATTATCGAGTGAGATTTATGATGCTAATTAGTAGGGGGGGCCAAAACACTGCCTTCAACTGTACTACGGTGTTAAGGGTAAGTGAGTAGAACGTAGCAACGCAAACCGCACCGCCGCGTTCTACTCACTTACCCTTCACACCGTAGTACATGTATTTCTTCTCATCTAGGAGCCATTCTATTTTCTCTATAAAGCTTCATGAACGGGATAACACCAACTGTTGTAGGGTTCAGCTTGAAGGTACGTTGAAACAAGGTTTGGAGGCTGAAAAGTAAGACTGCATTAGGCGGTTATGTAACCAAGGGTCCAGGCAGAATTCTAGGCGGCTCCGGTAGTCGATATACGCCGAGTTATACATTATTTATACCATCAGCTCAAGTTACACAGCCCCAAACAGCGAATGACCCTCTCCAGGTCTATACACATATATCCGATAGCTCCAATTGCGACATCTCATGGCCAGCTCGAAAATAATACTTATTTGCTTTATGGTAAGTGATTTCAGATAATAACATTACAAAATATGAATGGACTGGGACCCACAGCTACATGTATGTAGATGTAGATGGATCAGCTCGGGGTTGCGCCCTTCCGATATTTGTTTCGATTGTTACGGGAAGAGGGTCCCCCCAAAATTAACTTAAAAGTACATGTATTTACATGCGCTTTATATACACGTGTATTTTTTATTTTTTTTATTCTTGAGTTATATCAATTTTAGTTTCTAGGTATAGAATTGTCGCATACAGTATAAACTATGGCGTATTTATATATATATGTACTCGCGCGTTAATTAAGTCCTGAGAAATTTTGTGAGCGCGTTGCTACCAAGAATTCTCAGGACTTAATTAATACGTGAGTATATACATGTATATACGTGTACAAGTACAAAGTATATATATTTCATAGACATGTATTAGATCATCTGACTAATGCTTGTTGTATTCCCTGTTTAATGGTCAACTCAAAAATATAAATTAATGAATTAAATAAAAAAAAATACACCGGCCCCTACAGTCAGATTAGTGTGCCGTGCCCTAGTTTCGTTCCCAGACCCAATCGGTATTCTGGTGTGGACTACATAAAATACTACATCTCCAACCACACCAAAATAGGGGATGGGCACGAGACTAGCCGTGCCCCTATTATACCTACTTGGAGAAATGGGATGTAAGTAATAAACAATTCAACTCATCAATAAAAACTCGAAAAGGTAACTTGAATGCTCCCCAATTAATGAATCAACGAATGCCCCCCCTCAAGTAGTTTATCGAGTGATAGTTCATGAATGAGAACTCAAAACGGATTTCACAACATAACCTAAGCAGTCAATATGCCGTCTAGTATAATCTACATTCAATACTTACCCATATTTATTCTAGATCTAGCTCTATTACATGCATTTTGTCATTGATTGTCTTTGACTCCAGAACATGAATGTTAGTAAAACTCCCGTACTCCCAGACCCCTAGATCCACACCATGCTATCTATTGATAGTTTCTTAATCAACCAAATAAAGATATCGGGGAGGGACTCACCCTCGGGGCCTAACACAAGCCCTCCACAGGCCTCCTTATATACCAAGACTGCTAATAAAATAACTAGAAACTTTGCTTACAAATATGGTTCCATGGCTCAGTTGGTTAGCGCGTGGTGCTAATATAGTAATATGTTAACGCCAAGGTCGAGGGTTCGACCCCCTCTGGAACCACATATATTTTATTTTTTCTCTATTGGCCTTTTTGGTTGCCATCTAATCCCGCGAGGGCAGGTGAGGGACTTCACAACTCTCTGGAAGTCTTGCGAGTGATATGCTGTGTTCCACGGTGAGACATCTTTTCAAAGCTAGCTCTTCGGCCCCCACGTGGCGATCAAGTAATTCCGAGCTAGTAATGAAAAGGCTGTCTTAACCCTAGTTTTGTTGACGCCTAGGAACCCCTTTGATAAGACCTAATGACTTCCTCACCACATGTGACGACACTCTTTTTGCACTTCTCAACATCAATGAAACATCGAAGACCGCCGAGCCGACCTTCCTAAGACTGCTACCAATACATACTGAGTGATAGAAGCATTACAGACGCCTGACGTACGTTCAACCCACAGCAAGAATAGTCGGTGTTTTTTTCTGACGATACCATCCGGCCAAGGAATCCGTAGAAATCGGTTTCTAGAAACACAACCCCCCCCCCCCCCGACCATCCTCAGCTAGTATCAGGGGTATGCCTCCTCTTTACCTCGGAGGCACAGCTCCATCCAGCGCCACTGTTACGAGTCCCTGTTGCGATTTCCAAAGATTTCAGCCAGTGCTTCGCCCGCGTGATTCCTGAACATTGTGGCTTGGTTTTTCTTTCTAGCGAGGCTTGAAACTAGAACACTATTCCTTGTGAAAGCTGAGAATCAACATGTGCTCTGTCTCTCCAAGTGAATGTGGAGTACCACCATGAGGAACGGCACGATACCCCTGTGGGGGCAGTTTACTTTGCTGGCAAAGAGTTTACAGCTAGCTACCCTGTTCACGCTTGCACTTACATGGGAAGTGTGGTGTAAGCAGGTCTGGGGCGAGCCCGAGAAGATATGCGGTCTGTGCGTTCGCCTTGAAAGGCCATGGATTTGCCTACATGTAGGTACAGTGATCTTATGTAGCCCAGGAAACCTCAATTATGGCTTGTTTTTTGGCGGAGGCATATCACCGATGTCAACAATCCTGAAATACTCGTGACCCATGGAGGGTTAGCTGAGCGTTTTCCACCCTTGGCCATCTTTTAGAGAAGACCTTCACACTGGAAATTCTTACCGGGATGATGATCAGGATCCTCTGCCCCAATTCGCCGTCTCTTCTTTTGAGCAAGGTAGTAAGAGTATCTCCTGCCGGGGTGGTCTTCTCTTTTTTTTTTTTTTTTTTTTTTTTTACTCTACTCGAAATATTCCCCGACATGATTTTCTAAAAGGAACGTTTCGTTTTTGGCTCTGTCCTCTTTCAATGGCCTTTTCCTAGGACACAGGTGGAAATGATTTTCGTTGTGGAGGCGTCAGTCGGGTCGGAGTCGGTGAGAGTTCCTCGTTCGTTTGTCTTCGATTTGATCACTGATACTTTTTCAAAACAGAACTATCTACACATATTTTAATTCCGCTTTGACTGTCTCGGGCCCACTGTGAATATGAAGTAGAGGCAATGGCCTCACCAGTCAACCCGTTCAGACAAGCTCTAAGGCAATATGTCGGTCTAGAAACGTTTGGAATTGCAAATATTTCGCCATCGATAATGCACCCCGAGTCAGGTCCCGCTTTCCAAACTTAAGTCACCGCGCGGAGCTGTAGCACGGAGCGGCTTCTCCATCTTTGGCCCTCTCAGCCCTAGATGCAAGGAAAAGGAGTTTTTGTGTCGACCACGGCACAAGGACAAATCCAAAACATCTGCAAGGCTGCGTGAAACCCTTCAGAACCCAGACCATGATCGACATCCTACTTTAAATCAAATTATCCGACATATACCGAAGAATTTCGAATCAGGTCCTATATGTAAACACATTTGGTACAGAACCATGGTATCAGATCTGCATATCCGCCCCCGCCCAGTGGGTACATGTAGTTTCGACCAGAACATGGCGAGTGCGATCCTGTGATGGTCCGTTGGCATGGACCCTCTCCGCCCCCCCACAACGACTAGCCCCACCAGATGACGGATCTCAATGTCAACTATCCTGGAAATGATCTCCATGTCGATACCACATCAGTCCAATAAGGATGTATTCAATGACCAAGATACTAAGTCTGCCCTACGTCCCCTTGTTTGGCTTTGACCCTCCCGGGAACGTAACTCTTACCTTCCGTCTCTAAACGGAGAGTAGGCTATTATCGCACTACCTGGGTGACTTCGAAACAAAGGCAGAAATAATAGTGCAGGTGCTAATTGTTTCGGTATTGACCTGCAGTTCATACCAACTTTTACTATTGAGACCTTTTGTTTCTGGGCTAAACATATTTTTGAAAAGGTTGGAATGAGTACTATCTAGGACATTGCCTCTATGACTAACTTGGATAGGATCCGCATGTGTAATCTATACTTCTCACTCTTGGAGGAGGAGTGTAGGTACATGTACGTATACATGTAGATATGTACGCATCAGTATATACATACATGTACATGTATTACCCATGGCCACGGCAGCCGTCTATCTAATAGGACTAACTTTTATTTATTGAACCTCCTGTTTGTAATTTGACGAAAGCCGTACTGTACTGGCCGGGATGTTTCATTGGTTCTCGGACATTGTTTGTAAATCCGATTGATAAAGGGAATTTATTTTGTTTTGACCCGTCTATTATTATAATTATTGTATTAAAAAGATAGAGTGTCCACATCTGTATGTTTTAGCCTGAACGCTGCTGGCAGAAACGTTTTCTTGCTGGGCGGACGATGCAGCACGTGCGGTTTCACTAATGCGACGATCTTCACATCCAACTGAAGGGGAAACAGACAGCTACAGAGACATACGCATAACATCTGCAGCTCCTGCATATATTACTAGATTAATACTGTAGTAATGGGGCCAGATAATTGTTTACACAGCATCGGCGGTTTACCTAATAAGGGGCGTGATGAGAGAGAGGAGAATAGAACGAGATGGTAATATTTCTCGTGGTCTAGAAAAAATTGCCAGCTATCCTACTTCAAGTCTACATGGTTTGAAAGCGCGTACCTATCCATAGGTTGGTTGCTGCTGTTCTTCATGTTCATTATTTTGAATAGACCCGGACTAGGGTAGTAGATGGATGTGTTAAGAAGTTATGTATGTATGCCATGGTATATCTTCGTTGTGGGATCCATATCCGAGATTTTCGCATCCAATAGGTTCGCGAGTGTACCCGTTAAAGGCTAATTATAAAGGTTCACAAAATACACTACTGTACGTACTCTCCACACCACACTAAAAGCATGTTCTAGAGTAGAGTATGGACTCCGGATCCCACATGTACAGGCTGTCTGAGACTGACTGCCTACCTACTCCAGAGTTATGTACGGAGTCTGCCTACTCCTGTAGAGTATGTCCCATCTGCATCGCTGGACGATTAATAGCTACTCTAGACGGGGAGGGTAAACTAGAGTAGTAAGAATAATATCTCACAAAAAAAAAAAAAAAAAAAAAAAAGAAGGCCGACCCAGCCAGGAGGCAGTTAGTCGGTACATTACATACCTACCAACGAAGCACAGAGATGTGACAAGTTGTGTGCACGAAGGATCGAGATCGTGGAGGCATCCGAGGGATTTTCGCCTCAGCCTGCAGATACAGAGAACGTAGGAAGTACAGAAACGAATATTTCGATGCGAACTAGAGTTAACATAAATGGATGCGTGTAGTGTGGGTGGTCTAGGCGAGAGTGAGGGAAAGAGAGAAAGAGAGGCGCACATATCACGACACACGGAACGTTGATTGCTACGAATCTGGAGTAGCTGTAGCTGCTGTTGCGATGCTGTTACAGAACTTGCATATATGCATACCTCTTCTGCGAGCTGCTACTCCACGTATTTCTATCCAGTTGTACTTACAATGCAATTTAGGGATGCCCATGCCTCTGTTCTCCCCTCCAACCCCCCCCCCCCTCTCTCTCAACCCGGCCTCCCCCTTCAACCCCCCGCTTACTGCCTACTCAAGCGCTCGGGCCAGCATTGATAACCACAGCAATCAATAGGTACCAATCTACATACATACTGTATCTACCTATCTATCTATCGTATCTGTATCGTATCGTATCTAATGTGCGCAAGCCAGCCTTATTCTCTCAAAGCAAGCTCCAAATTAAACCAGATGCGAGGACCATCGTCAACCACAATCGGAGAAAAGAAAGTGTCAGATTTCAATTGCAGAAGCGCAGCCATTAAAAAAAAAATGTGCGCCCGCCTAGCTAATCACACACTCCCCCCCTTCTCTCCCCAGCCAGGTTGGTGCGACTCATCACCTCGAAAAAATTCCGACGAGAAGGAAACGAGAATAAATTCCAGGGATGCTGTCGAAGCCTTGATCTGTGCGTGAAATGTGAGTGTGTGGTGTGTCTGCGTTTGTGTGTACTGTGGACTCTATGCAAATAATCTCGAGAAGCAGCAGCAGCCAAAATATTCCACCACCACCACTAAATACCGATATACAGACCGCGGCCGCCGCCGTCGCATCTATACTTTTTTTTTCTTTTTTTTTTGCCTTGTGGGCACGAATCGTATGAAACAACTGATAAGCGGGTTTCGAGTAGGCGAAAAGATCTCTCGCCAATCGTGAATCATTATCCGCCGATTAACCTGCACGGATCAGAGCGTTGTCACTGCACAAGCGCAAACCCAGAAGCGAGACAACCAAAGAAAAAATAAAAATAAAAATAAAAATAAAATAAAAATTTCGGGCTTGGCCAATTAGCCCAGAGTCCTCAGAACAAAAGAGCCTAGGATCTAGAGCAGACGCAGGAAGCAGCATGGCAGCATGTCGGAATGTCACAACTCAATTGAATGTTTCCCCCCACCCCACTAACTCCCTCCACCCCCCCCCCTCCACCCCCTCCAAACAATATCCTGGTATCATGATCTGTTCTTTTTATCGTTACCGTTTTAGACATAGATCTACCACGAAATGATTGAACATCTCGCATTCGGACTCCGGAAGTCATATATCTACTCACGTTTGAGTTAACCCATTCCACATATGATGAGATACGGAATGCATGGCAATCGGAGCTGCATTGCAAGCCATGGCAACTATTTTTATCTACCTTCTTGCTCTTGAAAGGCAAGGTGTATCCATTGGTCCGCTTCCTTCCAACGGAACACCCCCATCTTACAGCACACCTTCTTTCTTATCGATCATCACCCCATCCCCAATGCGGATACTGATGCCGGAGGTGAATGTTCAGACGGTTTTGAGCTTGCAGTACCGACATTGAACGATTCCGCAGTTCAAAGCTCCGAACTCCGCTACAACCTATTATGTATGTTTACTCGTTCACAATAGTAATTGTTACGGTTTCCTGTCTGGTCATTGGTGCACTGAGCCTCAGGGCGTCTAAGGTCCAATTGGGCCTTGCCAATGGCCCCCATTCTCGCAATGATATTGAGATCCTCAAACTCAACTTGACTTGGAGACTGCATGGATTTTTCTCTCTCACTTGCTTACCCAGTGCACAACGGCGCTACTTACTGACTGTGGACCATCGGATGTGCTGTACAATTTTCCCAGCAGTTAAGCGAGGCCATTTTATTTTCCGATTTCCGTGATCACTATTGCTGAGAGGAAGAATCCGAAAGAACAAAGAAGGAAAAAGGGCCAGCCTGAGAACTAATGCTGTATGCTGTGTTGTTTATTTTTTGCCCAGGCTACAATATGACATCGAGAAAGAAAAATTCTCGCGGTTTCGCCGGACCAGAGGGCAAAAAGCAAAATCAGTAATGGACCTCTCATGGCCTGTATGCTTGATGTTAAACCAAAAAGATGCGTACCGGCAGACCAGTTGAGTACCGGGGTACCCAAAACCGTTTATCTCAGATCATCAAAAGCAGCAGCTAGCAAGTCGGGCGGGGGGATGTAAATATGGTGCGCATCGGCGTGGAAGAGCGTACGTGTCGGAGCCTGAGAACAAGTTCACATTACGATCATACTCGATCACTCGGTATCATAGATCACTGGATGAGGATCAACCTATATTAGCCATCCAGATGCTGTTTGGCGTGATTCATGAATCAATCATGAGGAGCGAGGCATGGCGGGCGCCTGAGTCATCCGTGCTGTGCGCAATCCGATTCCAGAATCCCTGGGAGCAGCCAGTACTGGTCGGGCTGAAAGCTTACAAGCTGATGGGGCCCCTCATGTCTGGTGCTGTGAGTAGAACATGTGTCGATCACTATATCCTACTTAGCAGAATTGGGAGAAGGGAGACCTTATGATGGCAGTACTACGTAAATGCCAAGTGGGGGGGAATGGTGGTGGGTAATTCAATATATTTTTTTCCCTCTCAACCTACTTACTACCAATTGATGTTGACCAAAAAATAAAAATAAAAAAACCTCGCGATCGACCAATTGACAGCTGGTAACGGGAAACATGTTTCTACTGGGCGGTGACCGTTGTCGCAGCAGCACCCCACCCAGCTTCGGCGTTGTTACCTCCAGGAAGTGTTAACCTATTACAATTTCGCCCGCCCTGTCGCTGCTTGCTTGGGGAAAACGAACGGTTCGGCGTCGACGTCTCGGAGATTTCCCACCTTGAACTTCCTTTTCTTCGAATCCCAACCCCCGTCGATTGACCGTACGGGTACTCTGTACGTATATTCCATCCCCAATCACAAACACACGGCGAGCATAGAGGTACGTTCTTTATGGTCCTCCCTTCCTGTTCCTCCAGTAAAGACCCGTTATTGTTGTTTTTCGGGTCTGCACTTCTACCTGAGACTAGTCTGAATGAGATCATGTGATTGATATCAAACCCTCACTCCCTTGGATCTGGCTCTCGAGTCCTTATGGCGGCGGGATCGCTGTTCTGCAACTAGTTGCATAAAATGTATTAGGGTTAGTTAGTTTTCCACCCCCATTCCCCTGCTTTGCTTTAAGGAAGAAGGGGATCACGAGGTTCGATGGAAAGGCGTTATGTTTGGAGGTCGTATCGAGCATATACAATTTGGGGAGAGATCTGAAATAAAAAAATAAAAAAATAAAAATCAAGACACTCAGTGCATGTTTTGTTCCGCCTTCTTTTTTATTTTTATTTTTTTATTTTCCTTTTCGGTTACAACAACATAACCCCCACTGTGATATGAGAAGAGGTGTTGAACTCACCGCCAATGATCCGCGAATGTAGGGGGGGAGGGGGGAAACAAATTTCGAAGGACCATGGGAAAGAAGGGCGAATAATCACCCAACAGCGTGGGAACGTGGGGCGAGAGCGAGGTCAGTCGAACGACAGTGCTTAGAGACCTTCCTGGGAAGAAACCCCCACGAGATTGTACCCGTACATGATGATAGTACGTTGTGTAAAAAACAACTGGGATCTTCTGTACATACAGCCCACAGCGACGGCCCGCAGCCTATCTTAAGTGCTAGTTAGGCACATAACAAGTAATTACATAGAGTAGCTTCATATATATGAATGGATCATGACGGTAGAGTACGTACATACGTGCGGCGGCGTGACCTTGTACGTTTAGTTTCTCCAATTATAGAAACATTAGGCGGGATTCAATCAGAAACAAATCTCAAACGAATTGCTAAAAGAGATGGGCGGGAGAAGAATAATCACGGCAGAAGAAAGTTAGAGAGGGAGGGAGAATGAGGAGATCAGTTTAGGCGTACGTTGGTTGATTCACCTTCTCATGTCTTCCCCCCTTATCAATATTTCCAGAACGTCAATCAATATAACATCGAATTTCCTTGTTGTTGTGATATATGTAGGTTTGCATACATGTATATTTCGTTGCATTTAATTTTTATCTCGTAAGCGAGAGTCCTTGGGGGGAGGGAGGGATGAATGAATGGGTCCACCATTGAAACCCGTTCTATCCCTTTCCCTCTGAAGAAGATTATGACCACCTACTGGTAGGGTCACCACCACATTAACCACCACCAAAACCAACGACCCAACGGATCCCTCCGGGACATGAAGACAATAACAAGACAAGAAATGCAAAAGCAACCATCAAAGGCGAGGGATGAATTAATTCAGTTGAGGGGGTGGGTTGTCAACCTCGTGGGCTGGCGCTTTTTTTTTTTTTTTTCTTCCTTTCTTTTCTTTTCTCTATCTTCCTCTTCACTACCGGGATATATTGTTCTCATGATAAATGTGATATGCGATATGTTTGGAGTGTGTATTAGTAGCACGTATGTAGTATGTAGTTTTCTTCTATGAAAAACTGAACTTCTGTTGGATAGCTTGCCGGGGTCTCCCAAGCAGCACTTTGGACTACTTTAGTCCGGCAACTGGCGATCTCTATGGTATCTTTGCTTTTTTCCACTGTATCTCTAGCTTGAGCTCTTGATCCCTCGAACGCCGCAGGTGCTGCAGGCGCAGGCGATGAAAGTGTTTACAGGGTCGGTCGGGGAATTTAACTGGGTGGTATTGATATTTGTGAGTCGTTTGTAGGTATTCTTTCTGATTTCTCTGGCCATGGCTTGATCACCGTGATCATGTAGGTACATACATGTAGCAGATAGATAGCTAGCTAAGCATGTGTCCTCTCCCAAACTTACCTACCTAGCTGGCTTCACAACTTCTCATCGATCCTCCTACACGGTTTTTTTTCTTTCTTTTTTTTTAGTTCATGATCACCTTCGACTCTCTACGCTGTAGGAAATACCTACATATCTACATGACATATACATTTGACCAGAACCATACCGTATGTCCCCATCTCACTTGCAAGTCGGGGGTTTTTTTTTGTGGCGACCTTCGCCTCGGCGCGACTCGTTTAGCTGAGTGGTTCCGGGCAGTATCCGCTAGGTCATCTGAGTCGTGGCCAGGCATCACAGGAGCCGTTCTGCTTAAATCAGTGGCCCGTTAACAATCTTGACCGCACTTCAAGGGAGCAGCGTGAGTAAAAAAATAAAAAAATAAAAAATAAACTGAATTGGCCTCGACCTACTTGCAGTCCAACAATATGAATCGACGGTGTGTGATTGTGTTCTTGACATTGTGCAGCACTAGATTCTCTAGGGAAACTACATCTCTCTATCTCCAGAGTGCTAGTACTTTAATAAAGTACAATTGCAAGGATCGGGGGGGGCTACTTTACTCTGCACCGCAGTTCGCCAATGAGTTTGGCAGGAACAGTTCTTGGGAGGAAACTACATGCAATACGTACATGTAGTTGGTACAAGGTGATGCTATTACCGCTATGAGCACATGTCCCCTACATGGTCCACTTACAAGTATGCTAGAGTAGTATGAACTGCTACCACTGCCTACTACGTACGCTATGTAGGCATGTATGGGTACAACATACCTAGGGAGACGAAGGGAGGAAGGGAGGGAGGGAGGGAGGGGGGACGGTCCCGCGAGGAGAGGGGAGAACATGCAACGCCATGCTGTCTGGACATCTGTCTACTCTAAAGTCTGTCGATGCACAACCCCCCTCTTCCCTAGCTAGGTACTCTACCAGGCGGGACGGATTGATGCTGTTGCTGTTCTAACCCCACACTTCTAGAGAGATCCCAAACTAGGCAGTACGTGGAGGTGGTGGCAGTACAGTGGTAGCGGTGGCCGATAATATCTGTCTGCCTGTTATGATGCCCGTTATAGGGTTATGGATATGATGCCTATTATGAACACCCCCCCCCCCGAGATGATTGGCGAGTGGAAATAGCTGAAATGGGGAGGCAAAGACATGCCTGGACGGTCAATTAGAAGTCTTGAAAGAGACGAGCACCTCTTCCTCTTGTTGTCACGCAGTAGTCACACGCTGCAACACCCAATCAAGTGAACTTGGTGAGTAATCTATCCGTAATAGGAAGTCTTTCCCTTTTGCTCACACCAGTAACAGAAGTGTCACACTAAATGTCCCCTACCAGTTAACCGTTACTGGCTGGTTGTGTTTTCAACACATACTCTGCACTCCTCTGCATGCTGCCCCCGTCACTCGTTTCCCGAATACCGTATGTTTTTGCTGCCTACCCAGTCGAACACAGGGCAGCCATCGCCTACCTACCACAACCACAACCATCATAATCACCATATTCTAACCACTGTACCGCAATCGCAATAACCACCATTCCTCTGCTTCACTCCCCCCTTCCCACGGCACGCATATCGGTTATTGCAAAGTATACCAGATGGCCGATCACCCGTGCGGAGATATTTGACAGAAGGAAGTGTGCACACTGCATAACGCGATAAATACCGATAACCTATGTTATCTTCAACTGCTGTAATGCATGCCTGAATTCGTGGCAACCGTACCGTGCGATTTGCAACCGTCTGCATTAATTCCTGCATACCCAGGGAAAAAGAGGGCTAGAGCACAATCGATAAAGGTGCTACTTCGTGGCCTACGAACATTGACAGCGACGCCAATTCCAACCCCCCCCCCCCTCTCTTCCACCGCTCACCTTCACCGCCCCAATTGGCTTAACAGCCCCCCCCCCTCCCCAATCAACAAACAAAATGAGGTAACAACCAAACGAAATGTAGCTCATCAAAGTAAAAATAAATGGAAATATTAGGAACCTTCCCGTTCGTTGCTAATATTGGAAATTAGATTTCCTGATGCCAAGCCATCCACTAGTTAGAAATTACCACTTCATACAAATACATGTATTTGGTCAATTAATGATAGCCCCCTCCTAATTCACCACACCCCAATGAGCATGCAAGCCCGTTACTCAAAACTCACCTGCGGGCCGTGTCTATCCGGGGTTCGCATGTCATTAGGTCTTGTGCTTTCCGCAAATCGACTGCCACTGACCTGGCCGTTGCTGCTGCTGGATATGATCACGATGGGCATCCTGCTTAACCTGGTCAGCTAAAAAGAACCTATACTGGGTGGCTTCCTTCCTTTTTTACTCTGTCTCTGATTCTTCACATCGAAAATCAAGTACATGAGCGGAGGGACGCTTTGACAGCTGGCCGATCATGCGGAGCCTTATCTTAAAGAAAGACAGAGACTAAGCATATCAATCATACATACACGCAGCCTCAGGAGTGTCCCTGGCTCAGCCTGTGGGAGCACTGCTCAGCGCCCCCCCTCATAAAATGGTAGTATTGCGCAAGCCAACACAGTTGGCGGGGCCTTGTACGAACCTCGATGTCCCTTGTAGCTTGCCGTACCGCTGCGGGACAAGGGATTGCCTATTCTCGCCACGACGGCGAGACATATTCATAACCAAGGTCGTGGATGTGAATCATCAGGAGTTTAGTCTACCCCAAATTGGTTGGTTGTCCCTTGAGAAAAAGGTAGTAGATTCATCTTGATCCATTGAGAGTTAATTAGGTCACAGAAGGGTGGTGGAGTAGTGGCAAGCTAAAGGGTTGTCTTGATATGAATGTTATTTTTACTCTTATTTCCTCAGCCAATCTCTCGTTAGCTTTCTCTTTTCCTCAGACGTTACGGTACATGATGAGTTACATACAAGTCTCATTAGCGCTGTACTATGCCACTTATAATTATTTCTGGATGGGGCCTGTTTTTATTACATAGTTAGACAATATTATGCTTTGGTGGATACACAGCATGCACGACGTTGGTAGTCAAGTCAATCAATCAAAGTCTCAGGGCAGATGCCTAAATATGCACGTGTGTTAATTTCGTTGTTGTCAAGCTAAAGAGTATCGAATTGTAATATACCGAGAAACCATGAGTATCTATTCCTTGGAACCTACGTCTATATCCCCTTGGTACTAGGTCATAGACTTTACTTGTCCTAACCAGGGAAAATAAACAGACTAGATCCTAAACGCAAAGCCAGTTCATGGTTTGCCTCAAACAAGAGTGGGAGGGCCCCCAATCTAACCAAGAGGGTGGCCCGCATTCCGTTCTTTCGGGGCTTCTTGGAAGCTCCATGTCGGTATAATCTCCCGAGATACCCTTACCTCTCAGAAGGTCCCACCTTCTCATCAAGTATCGTGGGGCCCTTTTTTTTTTCCTCGCACAGGGGATAAACGTGGGACAGAAATTCCGTCTTGGCAAGATTATGATAGACTACATGTAGGTAAGGTAAGGGTTGGAAAGTCCCGCTTTCCTAGCGGCAGTTGGACCTCAATCTATCATTCCCGGGGGGTGATGGTGGGATGGTGGTGGAAGGAGGAGGTTTCCAAGATTAAGGGAAATTTTCGAGGTCCTGATAAACCGGGTGACACACTACTAAGTCCATTACCACCGCGCAGGGACGGGTTTTCTGGTAATATCTAACCTCTTGAATACATTATGTACGCATGACTGGTTTTTCCAAAAAGCAAGGAATTGAGTCTCTGAGAGGAGGGATGGGGACCGCGGCTTTGATTTTTCGGTTAGATTGGGCTTAAGCTAAGCGATCGACTAGAGTACTTACGTGAACCGAGTGTATTTTCGAGCTGATCGTAGGTACTACTCTCACTTTTTTCCCTCTGAGCCTCAAGTACTAGTAGGTAGGTACTGGGGGTTTATGTTTCAACGGGGATAGGTTCGGTAGTAGGTTGATTGAGGGTGGGTAGGCATCTCGACGCTAGCTGGGGTGTGTGCCAGTTTCAGTCAGTGATGGTTAGCTACCACGCATGAGTAAGTGCATCAGCCATCATAGATATGGGTGCTTGTCAAGAGAAACTCTTGTGAGCCCCGGGAACCCGGGCTGGTGAGACTCAGCCCAGCGCCCCATTAAGCTACTTGGGATTCCCAATTAAAAAAGAACTATGGTTTGGAACTTTTGATAGCTTCTTAAAGGCTTCTTTCGAACCTTTGTGGTCCAAATACCAGTGTTCCTCTGCCCAGTTGGTGTGGGAGTTTGGGGGGTGGGAAAGGGCAGGTGTAGAAAATGCGGAGGCGGAAAGTTGCCGGTGACTTGACGCCCCAACCCTTCGGGAAGAGTTTCCGTTCCCTGGGACGGAGGAAAGCAAGCACAAGAAATCTCCAGGATCGTGGGATGGGGATGGATAGGTACATATGCATGGCGTGGTGTCTGAGAAACACACTTTACCTACTTGTGCAGATAGGAGCTAGAGTTCCCTTTAGGTAGAGTAGGTACATACATACATTTACTCTAGCCATGTAGTTGTTAGAACATCAGTTACTGTTCTAAGTGTGTGGTGTGTGTGTGTGTGTGTGTGTGTGAATTATGTGCCTAGATACGAGTACATATGTGCGTTCTCTCAATAACCGCAAGGAACAGCCGTGTTGGTTCAGGTACACAACCTTGAGGTCTTTTTGGTAGGAAACGAGTATATTATAGATGAGTCCTCTACTCTACGTACGTGAAAGCCTCCCTCTCCAGGATTAACGGATACGTTCATATCACAGTAACAGTAGTTGGGGAAGGGGGGGGGGGGAGGGCCAAGAGACATCAACGGGAAATCCCCACTGCCCTGCATATGTGACATGCCAGCTACTCTAATATTAAGAGTGTAGAAGAAGAGTAGAGTAGGTGTATCCTGTTCCAATACGTAACTTCTCTATTAAAAAGAGCATTCAGAAGCGGAAGATTCTTGTCTACTCAAAATGGAAAGAAACAGTAGGGAGTTAACAGCGTGATTTGAAGGAGGGTGTGTCCAGACCATCGAAAGATGCCTTATAGATCCTGCGATGTAATAACGGTTTTTATTTTTCCTTCCCTTCTGACATTACCGAGATCTCGGGTGTGAAACACCTTGACACCCTCTATCCATGGGAGGTTATCGGCTTTTGTGTTTAACCCATCATACCTCTAGTTAACCGGTTGTTCACAGGAGGCCATATGTACATCGGCGCACTGCACGAAATAAGATTTTGAGAGACACATTTGGAATACTGTATGCTGTTGGATTGATAAGGGTCATGAATCGCTGGAAGGAGACCACCGAAGTTTGGTACATACGACGATTGATAAACTTATAATCCCTCTCCAAAATATGGTTGTAGTTACATAGTAGATTAGTACGCTGACTAAGTTGAAACATAAACCAAATAGTCCTAGTTGATATTCAAATTGTGGTTTATGGTATTTATCCTCCTCACTACATCCTATATCCTTGCCGTGACTGCACATGAAAAGCTGTGTAAAGCACAAAAAGAGAGGCGTCCACCATCCCCCAGGTATTGCAGGAGACTGGATGCTTTTTTCTCTCACCTTGGGATCGATGAACTCACTCACGATCGCACTCACATTTTGTAGAAATGAATCAATTGATCAATGAATCCTCCGCGCGGTCACAGTATGAAACATTACGGTTGTTTCGGGCTCGCTTATGGCTCTCATCTCCTATTTCTTGGCGGGCATCACATCGCCTTCCTTCATCCAGTATGTCTTTCGATCACCATGATCTTGCCCCAATTTGTGGACCGTCTCTGCATTTGCTTTTCGTTCGCTTTTTTCTTTCCTTTTTCCCCTAAATCTCTCTTTTCTTTTTTCTCCTGCACCAATTTTGTTTTGTTTTCTTGGGTACATACATAGATCACTACCAACGTTTTTTAGGCGAGACCGCTTGAGGGTGTACAGGATCCAACTGGTTGGTATCCAAGCCTCGCCTGTCGCTCCAAGGATTATGGTGGTTGTACGACCGCCTCGTGTTTGATTACCTATATGAGCCCTGAGCAATTGATCGCCGGAGATGCCGGGTTGGAACTTTGAGTGTTCACGGTTGACGGGAGATCCGCCAGAGCATACGGGTTGTCTGTGTGTTCAGCGAATGCCGTGTACACGATAGTTACTGTTAGAGAATCTAAGGCAGGATGGATAGCCACGAGGCGGTGTTGTTGGTAGTAGTGGTGGTGGATGTGTATGGGGGGCTTACTCGGGGATGTGTATGGGGGTCGAAGTAGAGAGGTCCATGTAGTTAAAGTCCCTGGCTAGGCCAAACCCATTTAAGAGTCGTTCACCGCACCTCCTCCGTATTGTGATGTTTAGAAAATGTTCTTTCCAACGACATCTCAAACATCGATAGAGCACTTATCGACTCAAGTACTCCTGATTCTCGAGTTGGGTCCTCACTGTAGAGGGAAATTGATTTACATACATTCACATACTATGAATAGACTCGATTCCATATATCATCTAGTTTGGCCGGCAGAATTTCTCTTGGCCTGTTCCCCATTCTTGCTGTTCCCTGTAGCAGTAGTTCCTCTCTGCTCTAGTAGGTAATTATATGTAGTATGTACATATGTAGGTAACACCGTAACAGTGTCTTCTTGATCTGTATCACATCACATCCTCGGCCCTTGAGGGAAAAGGAAATAATAAAAAAGGCAGCCATGATGTGATATGGCCGATGGTTGGTGGTGTAAACATTTTTTTACAAATGTGAGGTGAGAAGGCTTTGTCCGGGTGTGTGTGGAGGTCTGTATCGTACCCGCAGAGTAGAATTATTGATCACATCTATCTCAAGAGCAGGTCACCTGCAGCCCTGTCTGCAACCTCCCGTGCCCTTGCCCCACGGCGTACCCACCACACCTTCTAAAATACTGACCTGTCACTTTCATAATTCAGGGTCTTGACAGCACGCTGAACGAAACATTTTAAGCCCCCATCCACTCTTCGCCTACCCAGCTGCAGGATGTTCCCTTGGCATTAAGAATCGGTAACCTCCAAACTTACACCAGCTCGACGGGTGATCTGACTAGATTATTGCTAGCTCACCGAGAGACACTCGAACAACCCGGGCCCGCTTCTTTGAGTGGGGTCAGAAAACGTTTTGACTAGGCCTAATCATCTTAAGTCCACGGACAAGGGTTTCTGTGTTTGGGAAATCGCATTTCCGAATTCTTTTCCCACCATACCCTTTTTCGCCAGCCGCTCCTGCGAAGCCCAGGTTGTCTCCCCACTAAACCTTGCATGCGTTGTGATGCAACCTTTTCCTCGCTTTCTGCCTGCTGGCTGCCTACTGTCTGCTTCTTTCCCGTGCTTCCTACTCGACAGACAAGTGATTTATTTGGCACACCCACCGCTTACTCAGGAGACGGCCTGCATGTAAAGTTTGCGTGTACTGAAGCATCACATCAGTACTCTCAGTATTTATTTGAAGAGGGGGGGGGGGAGGTTATTGTTATTGCAGGAGAAGAAGTATTGGCTTGATATGCAGAACTTGCTACATATAGACAGCTGCCAGATAATGTCCCGTTAGGGTGAAATAAAGAAATAAATGGGGAACAATAGATAGATGTTATGATATGAGAGAATATTGAACCTAACCGTTCAGTTTTATTAATGTCATTATTTATAATGTTTTGTTTTGTTTTATATCCCCGAGGGCCACTTACTCCACAATATTAACTGCGTGCCCAGCGATCTATTCAAGTCGTGCACACCATACGTAGATAGAGTACACTCATCATGGCTAGTCGTACTCATACGCAGGTTAGGTACATACAGTAGGTTATTTTCCCAGATTGACTGACCCTCTTGTCTGTCTCTCTGACCGTGTCTCTCCTCTTGAACAAGAGTCAGGGAATAGGCAGTACTCCAGGCACTAACACTAGTGGCACCTCGATTGCGGGCCCGCTAGTTGCATTATCCCTGCCGATAAAAGCAATTCAGTACCGCCCCAGTCCCAGACTTTCCAGTAGACCCTCTTGCTCAAAACGACCCCCTGGCACCATTGTAGACATTGCTCCGAAACCTGTCCCAAATCCTTGGGGCAGCCCGGTCTATTGGCATCCATCAAACATCCTGTCGACGAGCGAGCTACTTCCCGTCACACCATCGAATCATTCATACCATCCCACTAAGAGATCCACCACCCATCACAAAATTGGTGAGGGTGTAAGGTAGGAAGGGAGGGATAAAAAAATAGGCTCCCAAAAAGGATGCGTCCCCCAATACCGTGACCTAAGGAGGCATGAGTGAAGGACTTTTTTGGATCAAGGTCCAGAAGGTCCAGAAGGTCAAAAATCTTGGCCCTTAGTCGAAAATCAGTGGAAACGAAGGATGAAGAATACCCTAAAAACTAGGAAAAGCCCCCAAAGTCTCGGTTACGTTATTACTCGAGGCTTCTGCCCAGCTTCATCAACCTAGTCGTCCCAAGCTTTAAACTATTCTATAATCCACTTTATCTATTCCGTCCGCTCCCTGAAACTGCTTTGACTAGATCGAGTTCTCTATCCAACATCCTCCACCATTGCGGCCCCCCCCTCCCCCCTCCATCCCTTCTAGTCTCCGGGCACCCCGTCGCTTCTTAGTTAGTACTTGAACCTGGCAGTATTAACCAGCAATTCCGCCGGACAGCATCTCCAACTTGCATATCATCCCCTCCAGGCCCTCTTCCCCCCATACATACATAGACCACCTCCCGGCACCTGCTAAGGACACTCGTTTGAGAGCAACTACCACAGCCATCTGATCATACATACTTAAGTACATAAGTACATACATACCACACATACATATACCTGCCTCCCCACCGTCATAATCATTGCAACCACAAGCACTGCTCAACAATCATCACTCGACCTTCACTCAACCCCATCCATTCCACTACAACACCTTTACCAACTACCCCCTCCAAATCAGTCACCATTCTTCCAAACGTAATGGATATTTTGGAACTCATCGATGATCGCGAGCAACTCGTTGCAGAGACCAGCAACAGACCATTCAAGTGCCCAGAACCCAGTTGCCACAAGGTAGACAAGCAGTCCCAGCGTGATTGCCCGTGATGGCATAGCGTTTGCATCGTGACCCATCAGTACATTGGCTAAATATCCGTAGAGTTTCAATCGCAAGTCAGATCTGCAGCGTCATCACAGGATTCACACGAACGAGAGACCATACTCATGTACTCATCTCAATTGTGGAAAGTCATTCATTCAACGCAGTGCCTTGACAGTACACATCCGGACACACACTGGTGAAAAGCCTCATCAATGTGAATATATTGGGTGCGGAAAGTGCTTCTCAGATGTTCGTAACGCAAACTCCCTATAGGTTTCATCCGGAGATTTTAAGCTAACTTTTATATCAGTCCTCAAGTCTGGCAAGGCATAGGCGTATTCACACTGGCAAGAGACCTTACAGCTGCCCCATCGACAAGTGTGGAAAGAGGTACTGTGGCTCCAATGCCTAATATCTTCCTGCGTGTACTAATTCATATACCAGTTTCTGCAGGAAAACAACATTGACTAAGCACGCCCGGAGAACGCATCAGATTCGCACAGACAACGATGTTACTGATGACGATGGTGAGGAGACTGAAGATGATGCCCCTTCACCAAAGGCAATGAGCAAGCAAAGAGCACCAGCAAAGAGGGTAAACAAGATGGGTGGCAAGAAGAACATTACAACTGCCCCTAATAGACCATCAATGCTGCGAACAACTATTCAATTCCAGGAACCACCAACACCGCACAGCCCTCAGTCAATATCTCACTCTGGGCACTCGAGCAGGAATGCCAGCTTTTCCGCTGCCGATTCATATGGAAGCCATATGCCGTTGATCATGGCCCCCTCACTACACCAGCACCAGCCCCCGACACCACAGAGCCCATACTACCCTGATGATGATGTCACAGACAGCAGGGCCATTTCACCAACAACAATCATTCACCGCGAAGATGAATACAGCACAACGCCAACTGGATCTATGCATTCTAGCCCAACTTACAATGGCCTGCGAATTGTATGCACAACTCCATCGGCTCACCAATTGCTAGCAGCGGCGCAGATCCAGAGCAGCCCCGGGAGTCTCTCATCTTGCTCTTCGGCCACCACAAATAGTTGCCAGTCAGATTACTTCTACAGGCAGCCAACAAGTGCTGGAAGCGGTCATTACCCAATTTCCCCTGGCGCTGTTCCTCCTTACCCGAACCAGATGCCATATCACTCGGCAGCTCCTCAGCACCCGGCAATCATGACATATGCATCCACGGGCGGAATGCTTTCACCGCATCACCAGGTACCCGTTCAACACGCGCAGCCGCAGCAGGTATGGGACTACTACCCACCTCAACAACACCTTCTCCCCCAGTCACAGCCCCAGCAGCACCGGATGTATTACCCAGGAGTTCCTGCTCAAGACATGGGATACATCAAGTCTGAACCCGAGCAGAACATGCTTCCCACACCAAGGGGATCATTCTGCTAGAAAATGATCGCACATAAGAAAAAAAGTTGTACAAATCTTAAAACGTACTTATGGGCGAATTGGCGGCCTTTTTTTTTTCTTTTTTTTTTTTTTTTTCACCTTCTGTTACAATATTTTTATGCGTTCATATTTTATCTCTTTTAGTTTCCTATATATTAGCATTTATTAGCAAGGTGCCTTCATGGCTCTTGTGTGGGTGGTTTGTTCAGAAAATTGTTTTTAAAGATCGGTATCAGCTTTGCGGCGACGGACTGGTGTACGGCGGGTGTGCTTCACTTGTTTTATGCTTGTGCAATTATTTCTTACTGTTCTGGGGTGGTTGTCTTTTTTCAGCGCATTACTTTCCTTTTATCACCTATATTACAGCGCTCTTTGGGGATATACCCAAGTCAGTGGATTATTACTCTTTATCGCGTGGTTTCACTGTTCCTATTGACTCTCCAATACTTGTCTGCCATTCACTGTCCTTATCTTGATTTCATCTTGCTCTAATAGCTTGCAGGACTGCTCAACTGCCAATCCAATTTCCTGGTCTGAATACAGTTTCCTCCAGGTATATCTTGTGTCTGAGCCCCCAACGTCCTTAACACAAATCCCCTTCTACTGATATATTTTATTACTTGTTAATTGCTTTTTTCATACTTCTATTACATCTGGTTTCGGGTTGTATTTGCCTTCAAGACTCTGGGTTTGGGTTGGATTTTTGCTTGCTTTCCTTTCGTCTCCAAAAATCGCGGCGGTATCAATTTGTTTTTTGACAGAAGCATGGGGTGACGTCTTTTTCCTTCTCCCTCTTCCTTGTTCACTGGACTTGGGTTTACTTTTTGTTTGATGTTTGATTTTTCCGGCAAAGATAGGAGGGAAATGGGGTAAATTGTCACGGGCAAGGAGGGTTGGAACATGTGGTATCGATGAGCCAATATGTGTGGGTATGTATATCTGTTGTGCCAATAACAGAAAGGTGACAAAGTTTTATACAGAAATTGTTCCGGTGGTTTTCTTCTTTTTCTTCTTGTTCATTTCTCGCTTTCTTTTGTCGCAATGATTGTCCAGTTATTATCCTTACTCGTTTTATTAACTTTATTTGTCCATTATTTTTGACTTTCTATGTATTGAGGACCAGCTACTTTTGGGAGGGCGGAGGTGTTCTAGTCTAGTTTTACTCTACTTCAGTCTTTAGAAGAATGAATAATGCATATTTGAATCAAAAAATTAATCCGTTCTCCTCTGGTGGCAACAACTCGGTCTCGCCTGCTTTCCGCGTGGTTTCTTAATTTCCCTCAGTGCCCGCTAGCTACCACTGCCACAGCTGGGGCGGGGGGGCAGGGTAGAAGGGGGAGGAGGAGGGGGGTAGGGGGTAGGAGTAAGGGGGGAGGGGAGGTGGTTTGACATATTCACTAACTAGTAGCTGGCTGCCAATGTTCTTAGAAGCTTCATAGAACGCTGGTTTTGAATTTAAGAATTTCTCCGGGTGATCCGGGTTGAAATGAATCTTGGATAGATCGAGCTGGAGGGGCTAGGGGGGCCGGCCGCCGGTGGAGTTGCTGCAGGTAGAGAGGCAGGGCGGTGGAGGAATGTCGTTAGTAAAGGTAGTAGCTAATGTCGCGTGGAAAGGGAGCCTCAATTGCCATGCGAGTGGAGTGGAGGGGGGGGGGGGGGGAAGTTGTGTATGTGCTCTGACATAGCTGATGTTTCTTTGCCACATTTGATAATGTCCTCAAGGAGAATTGCCTACATACATTTTCTTTCTCTCTCTCCCCGTAATTCTTTTTCCATCTTGTTCTAGCTAACTACGTACTGAATTCCCTCAATGGAAGGTGCCGCGTCCGGAGGAGAATGGTGGGGGGGAGGAGTGGAAGAGCTTCAGATGGATGTATAAAATTACCCAATGTAGGTCACTTTGTGATACCCCAGGTTGCCCGACGGGGAACGTGGCGGAAAAAAAAAAAAAAAAGCCCCCCTCTGTAGCTCCCCACTCTTCCTCTTCCTCCTACTCTCCAACCAGTGTCATTCTCTGATACTGTGAGCATACAAAAACTGTTTTGGTGCCGACTACCGGTGTCGATATGGTGTGGTATGGATGGATAGAAAGGAATGGCAACTTTTCCCTCCCTCCGCCCCCACCCTCCGTAAGTAGGTGGGCGTAGGTAGGCCCATCGGCCCGACCCTGCTACCATGGCCATGACATACTCTACCCGTTCATAAAGATTTTCTGAGGCGTACGTGTATCTTGGATTGGACAGATGGCTGCTGTCTGGCCGTTCTGGAATGAGCCATGGGATGCAATGCATATCGGACATGACAGCGAACCTGCCTGTGGATACATGTAGCATAGTAATGCCATCATGGCTTCTTGTTTTATTTTTGCTCTCTGAGACACATTGGCAAACACCGATCCACGGGGTAGGTAGGGGGAGGGGTGGTTTATGATGATGATTTACCAGATGAACGGGATGCAGTGTCATCCCATCCCTCTCTTACGCATGCCCCATCCACTCCCTCATTCCCGACTCTCTGGTACCCCCTCCCCCCCAGTGGTGAGGATATTTGCAGGATACAGTTAGGCCTCTAACTCCCACCCCTCATCCTCCAATGGAAATGGGCACTGCAATGCAGCAAGGTGAGAAAAAGAGCTCACGTTTTCATGTAGGAAAACGGCGAACACATGGAAAAAGAACGCCTCGATCACTAGGCTTGGAGATTCGCATCCTATCATCTACCGCACCCCAACCCTCCGGGCGAGGGGTTCTGAAACAAGCCCAGGGAAAGGATACCCAACTCTCTTAATTCTTCCTTTTCTCTTCGTAGCAGCTAACCTGGCTACAGCTAGCTAGCTATCCGGAGAAAGAAAGAAGGGGGAGGAGAGAAGAAAATTTTGGTCGATGAGGAGGCTGAAACATTTCCACACAAGCAAGCAAGCAGGATTTCTGTGTAGCCTCAGGTCCTCTCACCATGTCTTCTTGTTTCTCTGCAGGTTTAAAGTTTTGACCCATTATTGGAGTTATGGGGGAGGCTTCCTGTCCCCACAAATCGAATATCAAAATGATTCAGATCCGGATCATGATCGCTGCCCTTCATCCTCTAAGGTACGTAAGGTAAGTCCTGACCTGACTCGCTCTCTTTCTCATACTTACTTGATCCTACGTTCAGGATTGGACTCCTCTGCCGCAGACAGACAGACAGACACGGCGGATGCAATCGAATTGACTATCTGCGCCGCTGCTGTGGTGTTCACTCATTTGGTATGTTCCCTGATCCCTAGATAGATAGGTACTCGCGGTTCATAATAGCCGACGACATATAGATGTCTGCCGCGCGTAAGTACATAAGTAAATATCTTGTCTTGCTTCCTGATTTGCTCCCCGGCCGACCCCACCTCAGGTGGTGGTGGATTTTGCCGCGATGCTGATCTGGAAAGGGAATAGTTATATAAAGCGGCCTATAATTGGAGGCGTCGGTGGGAGATTTGAAATAGACGCGGTGAGAGAAAGCAAGTTGGTGTCATGGTAATAATATTCTGATAATATAGGGCTTGTATTCTCCCAGTGGTGGGTCCCGCCGCTAGCGCGGCTTGGGCTTGTCCCCGAGATCGAGTGGGAAGAACTTCTATAATTTCTGGTCCCTGGTCCTGGCACCTTCTACGGTCGAACGCCGACGTACCAGTTGAGGTGGTAATCTATCGATCGTACCCTTTTACTCTTCCAATTAACAGCTCATCTCCCATAAAGCTATATGTATAATAAGTACTAGCTACATGTAGGCAGGTATGCATTACAGCTTATTATAGCTAGCTAGATAGCTTGGCCATTGACCAGTCCGGCGGAAACTCTAGGCTCAATGGAGATTTTGTGGTCATAAAAACCTGGCAAACAAATAATAACCAAGAGATTTATCATTTAAATTTTTTCCATCTTCCATGCCTGTTCCCAACCATTGCGATTGCGCTATTCGGTGGTCTGGTGGTACGGGTTTTTTTCTTTCTTTTTTTTTTTTTTAATTACCGCACCGGCGGAGCAGAAACCCAAGGGACCGGAACTTGTATTATTATCATCTTTTGTCTTGACGGTGTCACAATCTAGGATACATACATGTAGGTAGGGGGGTACGTAGAGAGGATATTAAGAAGAAGAAGAGGAATAAGAAAAAGAAGGAGAGACACAATGTTTAAAGAGGAAGGACCCCAAATATCTCGCACGTTAGTCCGCATCAGGGATAGAGCGGGATCCCGACAGCTCGGTGATCAGACACGCGGGATATAGTAAAGGCGGTGGAAATGGGCCATGGGCGAGAAGGGAAATGCCGCGGGGAGTGGGAAATAGAAAGCACGAGCAAAAATAATGTTTCTTTCTTTCTTCCCTCCCTGGCCACTCCCATGGTGGTTATGAAGTTCTTGGGGGAGGGATGGGGGGTTGCCCGAGCACTATCTGCCAAACCCACTAGCTGGGAGATGGCGAATACGAGAAGAGAAAAAGGTTCCACTGGTTCTGGTTCCACTCACGCTCATAGGTGGTAGTGATGGTGGCGGTGGATCGTCTATAGCATGTTTATGAGATTGTGATATTGACAACCGGCATAGGATACGCAAGGGGAAACAACTACATGTAGGTTAAAAAGATGGTACATAGCCACACCGCTCGTTTGAAAGACTCGTTTGGAATTTCTCGAAATCCTCGTGTGATGGATGGGTGGATGGATGGGACAGGCGGCCAGTTCTACGGATGGAATCGGCTAAAGGAAACTCCGTACGTAGAAGGGGGCTCGGAGTGTAGACTACATACATGTACGGTATCGTACATTATTATCATATAGAGTACATACATGTACTTAAATGTAGGCACAAGTATGTGCGTACATGTACTAGTACTCTATACCATCATCTATCTACATCATGCATCTACTTACATGTACATTTATTTATTCTATACAATCTACATGGGTTCGTTCATATATTCTCATCCCAGAACGGAGGTAATCCGTGGGGAATTCGGGAAAAAGGGAAAGAGGGAAGAAAAAGAAGAAAAGGAAGAACAGATTATTCAACATGATGAATATCTCACAAGGGTCTACGCGGTTCATGGTTGCGTGTTTGGTTTATTGTAGATTGTAGATTGATGGGGGATGGAAATATGGAAATATGGATGTGCGTTCTAGAAAAATGTCCCCTACATGCAAATTAAACGTCCCATCTCATTTCTGGTATAGAACCCAGCCACCCCCATCCTTCGCTTCCCCTGGAACCGACCGAACCACCACCACCACCACCACCACCACCATCCAACCCGTGGTGGGCCCACCCACCCCCCAGCAGCGCAGTCAGAACCTAATTAATGCCTATTTCAAAACTCTTGAGCTCTCTGACATGTACCTACATACATGTACCTACATGTACTCTACAAATGCAAGCTACTACATAGTTACAGTAGCTACATGTAGCTACATGTATGTACATACATAGCTTGTATCTACATACGGTACTGTAGCTAGCTGTCCTTCACCGCCAACCCCACTCCACCCCATTCCACCTCATCTCATCTCATCCCACCACCACCCCACCCCATCACTCCGCTCCGTTATTGCATCCACGTTAGTCGGCTGTGTGGGTAAAAATAAAAATAAAAAAATAAAAATAAAAAAATAAAAAAAGGAAGACGGAATGAACCATCAGTATAACGCGGCGACTAATAAAAGTGTCTCAAGATTTAAGCTTGACTGTCCTGTCCCTTGCAAGTAAGTACATGTATGTACGCTTCCCGTCATGTCAGGGCTGCACGTACACAAATTTAAGGGTCCAATTTCACTAGTACATACTAACATAAGAGTAATGTCTCTTCGGCTCCGGCCCCCCCCCACGGAGAATATGTCCGATGGATTTTCATCACCATCATCATCATGCAAGGGAACTACCCGTGCGTGGTTGCCGGCCGGGCGATCAGGCGGGCGAACCAATTACGCGAGTGATGGTCTGTGACCCTGCGCGGGAGTGGCCAACCGTTGTTGTTGGATGGGGCACATGACCTGTTAGGTAGCTCTACACGTAAACGTAACCACAGCCCGGACGTTTTAGGAAGGAAGGAAGGCAGCGGTACACCACGAGTGAAAGGGGCGAAGACAAAAATGATTACGCTAATTATCACGAGATTTACTTCTGGCGGTGAAGAATTAAATTCAAAGGACATTCGTTTTGCAGCTGGCCATATTATGGGGGGCGTTGGTTGCCGCGCATGCGGCGCCCATGGTCGGCGTGTGTGGGGGAAGCTAGAGAACAACAACAAGAAGTTATGCTATGAAGACCTTGCTTTTTTGTTCCTTTCTCTCTAGCTCTTCAGAGGGTCTTATCAGATAATCGGGGTGCTGTCGACAGGTCAGTACGGTGGTCTATTATCCCCACTCCAATAAGATAACAGATCAGGGGGTTGTCACGTTGGTGGTTTATATGGGGGTCACTCTTTTGTTGATAAGATAGGCTGATATTGGAGAAGGGCTCTTTTTTTTTTTTTTTTAGGTTATCCTCTGGGGTGTTTTGAAGCGGACGAGCTGAGCTGGGCCAGTCACTCCGTGGTATCGGCCTAGTAGGCTAGGGGTTGGAAGAGTGAATTAAGGCACTACATATGTGTTGTCAATCTGCAGTACTTACAGTTCAACTACCTCATAATAATTACCGGACGAGCGGTTGGAGAACATACCATCTATCGGCCGCTATTCTTGCTTCGTGTACCTATGTATGTACGTGGGGATATATCCACCGCACTAGGTTGGTAGTGTCAGATGGTAGTGTAGGTTAGGTCAAGAAAAAGAGGCAAAAAACAGAAAGGGGGAAGGGAAGGCATCAAAAGGGATCTCGGGTATTTCTTTATTTTGATGGCTGCGAGGGGAAGTAACGCCGGCGGCCTTTTGGACGGACTGGCGCAAAAGCAAAGTTTGATGGACGCGTGTGTGGGTGGCAGGAGGGGCAAACAGATGTGGCGATATCGGCCTTTCGTGGGGGGTTGAAGTTGGGGGGGGGAAGAGTGGGGAGTGAAGAGTGGGGAGTGAAGAGTGGGGGAGTAACAGCTGAAAGCCACGAGTGAGAGGGCGTGAACTTGGCTAGACTACTTGGCTGCAGTGCGGTTTCGATAACGGTATCAGGGTCATTGAGACTAGAAAATAATGGAGCTGGATATATATCTATGTTCTGCACCGTCAGAGAGCTGCAAGCTTCCTTTTGAGGGTAAAATGTTCCCTTGTGATAAGGAGAGAGGGGCCGTGGCGGGATATATATCAGTGCTGGAGGAGATTTGGAGTCTGATAGGGACGTTGTGTCCAGAGTCATTAGCGGCATGTATTAGAACATAGATATACATTTAAGTGAATCATTTCGACTCTGAGTTTTGGTTTAAAAGGCAGTACCAATCGATTTTTCAACTACGGTGTGATAAGTCCTGATAGCGCACAATCTAGTATATTGAAAGAGATGTTGATAGAAGAGAACTAATGGAGGTGACCCTACTGAATGATTGAAATGGGAGATAACAAAAAGTTCTCATACTAGTGGTGAGGAGTAAAGAACAAATGTTTTATATGACAGACTCAAGGGGCAACGTGTACTATAGGGGCAGTGTACAAACAAGTCAACTGGGTCCACGATAGTACATTAAGTATCAATATCAAAAACTATTCATTAATAAGTAATGACTGGCCGTAATTATATGTAATAATAATGCCCGTCTTGTTTCGGCGTCATGAAATCCCAACATAATCGTTCGTTAGAATTAGAATCACAAAAAATCACTCGGGAAACCTCAACCAGTTTCATCTAACCGGCCCCCAACAGCAATAATTTACTGAAATAGGAGCTAAATAACAACGCACAATTTTAACGTATCCTATTTTTTTATCTCATGCAGTGTTGAATTAAATGAATCACATGTTTACGTAATCCCTACGATGTCATCATGGCAACGTCACTTGGGGTGCGACACTAAAATCTACCATTGGTGGCCCAAACGGGGTTGAAAGCGGTAATCGCTACTGTCATAGAGTATCACTCGGCTGAGTCAGATTGCCGAGGGAGATTTCATGATTGAAAGAAAAAGGGCTCTAGTCCTATTACTGTGGCGACTTTTTCAATAGACGCCTTTACCGTCCGTCAGGGCAGCCAATTACCACCCCTCAGCTAATTGGAGGGTTTTTAGCGGGTGGGCGGGGTGGGCTGTGGAAGCCGCGCCGGCCACGGCGGAGCTTAAGCGCTGTTGATGAAAACTGTTCAGGTGATCATGGCGAGGCCGAGGGTATCCGGTTCAATGGTAGATAATGGGTATATCTGTCGGGTTTGGTAATTGATACTCCCTCTCTCCCTTTCACTAATATATATAAGTTTTATTCTTCAATGATCTCGGGAAAAGTAAATAAATAATACAACGTCGATCTAGGAGTTTAATTGAGTTACCAATATAAGTGATTTGGAATACGTCTCAGTAAGAATCATAAAGAGACGCGCCCCAGAAAAGTAGAGAAAGCTTGTAGCCACCAGGGCCGATGATCAACACATGATAACTATGGCCCCCAACATATGCATACGGGCGTGGTGTTGGGCCGCGGGGGGTTCTTGTGTACTGTTAGTTTCTTCAGTATATGTCTCCGTCTGATCATAGGTTAATGCTAACACTCCTATCTGATCGGTAGCTCCAGCTAAACCCCACCGTGGAAACAGCTGGATCTACCACTGGCTGTAAAGTGACATTGCGCTCATATACACACACTACGCCAGCTGCCAGCCTCTCGTTATTCGCTGGATCGAGGACTCATCTATGAATAGGAGACGGTGTAGCCAAATGATAACATGCGGGTTTGGGAGTATAGCTGTTGATCTTATGCTTAAGATATGAAATAAATACTGGCTCGGAGGGCGTTATGAGGGTAGGTGGCGAGGGAAAAAGAGCGCATGAATAAATACCTCAATGTGCAGGATGAATTGAATTAGGGACGGCTGGATAGTGCTCTCCATAACACCTTTCGAATCGTGGCAAAGAGCGAGTAAAAGAATGTATAGGGAAAAATGACTGGCAAACCCTAAACGCTACACTCTATCTGGTACCCGGTACTACCCTGATACTGGTAACTGTTTTTTCCCCCTTCTCTTTTTTTCTTTCTTTTTTTCTTTTAGAAACCCGGAGTCTCTTGGTAAGGGCAATGTCAGGTACTAAACTGCACAATTAAGCCAGTCTATTCGGGTACCTTTATGAATAAGTAACCCATGCAGTCACACACCCACCATCTTTGGGCACCTTTTTACGTCTAGACCTCTTTTGATAAAAGCCTATCACACCGCCATTAACGTTATACCACTGACATTGAGCTCATCTGGATTTGTAGGACAGCTTTGCTTTCGTAACTTGAGTGCGTTAACTCCTTTTGGGTGAAAATTATTTGTATTCTATCTAAGTAATGGCGAGGACACCGAATAGGGTTAGGGTTTCACAAAATTCTGCTATTTACACACATAGACGCAGTTAGGTTTCCAACAGCTAGATTTAGGATACACTCAATTTAGCTAAGTCTAGTACGATATGCTCCACCAACACAACAGGTAACGGCTCCTACCATCAGAAACACCAAATCGTTGATATACCAACAGTAAGGCCTACCCATGGGCCAGCCAGACACGGGCTCGAGACCACCTCCGACTCGTCCGAATATCAAAACGGCTTTCATAACAGGGCACACAGTCCGCCTAAAGTAAAGGTCCGCCTAACCTGGGCCAGGTATGTCTGGACGATCCATATTAGGCTTAAGAAATGACAGACCAGCACTTACTATGTATCCCTAATACTCTATACTACAAATAGCCTAGACACTCTCGTTACAATGGGCCTGGGAAAATACTGCGTCCTATCATCACGTGGAAATAGGGACGAGTGGCTATGGACATAAGTAGCTACGGAGAAAGCTTTAGTGGAGATGGTGGTTAGGTTGCCCTCATAAATCCGTGACAGACAAACAAAAGGGTAGGCCCATAAAACTCGGCTCTAGAAACAGAATAACATGTAGCCCCAGAGGCTTTCCTACCTGGCCCCGCAACTCCTTTAGCCGGTTATGAAGGGTGATAAATTATTTTGATTAAGCTAGGTGACCTGGATAGATTTATAGACTAAACTTGTGGAAAGTCCGGTTCAATAAGAGGGAAGGGTAGGAGGCCTGGAGAATACTTTCTTTGGAAGTAGATCGAGTTCATATGACCGTAGACGACTGGCCGACGAGAACTTGCTTATGCTCCGTACTGGCCCTAGCTAAATCTCCATTTCTAGTTTTCCGGCTCTTGTTTTATAAAACTCAGGGACTGGGCAACACAGAGTTGCAAGTACAAGGCATCAAAACTTTGGGGCGATATTGGGCTCTGTTGTATTTAACAATTCTCGGCTCTGCTGTCTGTCAATCATTATCGTTTAGGAAGCTCCATATCTAATTGCAAGCAGGGTTCAGTTTGCGATCCCCGTAACTTGAAGTCCCATTAACCGCTGCCAAGAGAATTCTCATACCTCTTGTACTACTCACAACCATGCTGCAAACATTAACGCATAACGGTGATCTTCAAGCCAACCGCCAAATATACATTAACAAGAAACGGTGATCCCCCGGTCAGCCTCTAAAGATGCGAGTTTGGATGCTGATGCAGAAGCGTGTCACAGCCCCTAGATGCTCTCTCGGTGATATTACTACTCCTGGAAGATCAAATATTTTCATACGCAAGAAGCCATTTTCGTTTAAGCTGGGCCCTAGGTGTGTACCCTTTCTGCGCCTAAGATTGCAACCTGCAATATATATCCTCACGGCATCATCCGAGAAGAGTTTAACCTAGCTGCAGTCGGTCTTTAGTTTCATGTGCTTAAGAAGCTACGTCTCGTACAGGGGCCCTGACTGGACCAAAGGAAGATTCTTGTGGTTTGGATTTATTGCGAGGCAATACTTGGATGTCAGATACTCATTGACTGCTGACAGCTTTGCAGACTCTTATTGAATAGATTACTAGCACTCTCCAATGAGGTAATTCTGGTATCACAAGGATGATGCAGACTCCTAGCTCTACGAGGGAACTTCCCATAGAAAGCCCGCGTGAGGCACCGGCTTGTATAACTTCGGCCAAGAGGTGGAAGTATAGATATAAAAAGGGGCATTTGAGACATTCTTCAAGAACATCGTTGTAATCACCACCAGACCAAAGGCCTCCACCGCCACTAGTTAATCCCCGCTGCTAGTCCTACTCCCAGTGACACAACTTGCCCAAAATGCTCTTCGGAACAGCTGCGATTTTTGTTTCTCTCCTCTTGCCATCATTTGGCTTTGCTCTTCCGCGCCCTGGGGTCGCCGATGATGCCTTGACCGCGTTGGCAAAAAGAGCCACCCCCGTCGAATCTTTAGAATCAGGCTTTAAAGCGATTGAAGCTAGCAAAACAGAGGTTTCCATTGCGGCGGTAGAATCGGTTCGTAATGATCTCATCGGAGGTAGTTGCGATGACATTATTGTCATCTTTGCCCGTGGGACGTCAGGCGAGGGAAATGTTGGAGCCGCAACCTCAGTTGGACCAATCTTCTTCGGGAACTTGTCGGCCGTTGAGCCTGGGAGGGTTATTGTGCAAGGAGTCAATGACTACCCGGCCGATGTCTGGGGATATCTGGGTGGTGGATCTGATGATGGTGCTCAATACATGGCGGACATGGTCAACCGGGCTTCAACACAGTGCCCTGGCTCTAAAGTTGTCCTTTCTGGATTCAGGTACGTATGCGTCTTTCTCCACCCAAACGAGTTGATAATTCTGATAGAAATACCTGTCTGATGATACCCCAAAAATACATGTAGTCAAGGTGCCCAAGTTACGCATAAAGCAGGAGCCCTTATTCCGCCGTCCCTCTACTCGATCGTTGCGGCAATCGTGCTTTTTGGTGACCCAAACAACGGCGACGCATTTCCTGGCACTCTGAACAACAATGTTAAAACTTTCTGCCATGACGGTGATTACATCTGCGATGGACTTCCGATCATCACGGATCAGCACGGTAATTACATGCATGACGCACCGGAGGCTGCAGCATACGTTGCAGCAAGAGTTTAGAGGACTTTCTGTGAAGGGCTTGATGGGAACGTATTATCGCTTTGTGTCGGTAACAGTGCATGTAATGTACATATAGTGCATTTTGAACTACGAAAGATTCGGTGCTATTCTCAGTATTAATAAACTCACTACAATTGTACAAGCATTCAGTGACGTGTAAAACCGTTGGATCAAAGAATGACCACACGCACTCACTTGTAGAGTTCATTGAAACAAAGTAGGTTGTTCTTAGCTGCATGTAGTTGCGGGGGCCTCCGGTGCCGGGGGTCGACTCTAAGACTTAAGGCGACCCCGATATATTAGAGCTTGATCGACGCGCTTTCAATTGCGATGGAACAGCCACTTATTAGAGAGCCTCAATTCAACAAGTACATGTATATATATCGAACCTACTATATACATGTAGTTCCCTGTTGCGTTAGCGGCACTAGCGCCTACATACTCCCCATCCGCGCGTAGAGCGGGGAATGAAGGGTAGAGTGACAGACACAAGCTAAAAATCCGGGGTCTTTGGGGAATCCCCGAACTGCGTTCCTGCATGACAGGCTTATCGGGCCGCTGGGCTAGGGCTTGGAGCAACAGAGATCGCCGAAACACCCACGTGAAGGACTAATCTAGCTAGAACTAGGATGGCGCAGCCAGGCCGGCCAACTGGGGTGTTAATTGCTCGACGGTGCGGGGATAATTACTAGAAATTGTCTCATTGAGTGGGTGGGGTATGCCGAGGTTTTTCTGAGCTTTGCTCGTGGGATTAGTGCTAGGGTTGAGTAGATAGATGCATGTAGTGTCGAATAGGCTATATTGGAGATTCGTGAGCATTGGATGATGGGCTGGGTAAATTACATATATGGGATTTATGAGGACTAAAAATACGCGAAGGAAAGCTTTAGTGATAGGTTTAGGTCGTATCTTGAATGACTCAATGGTCGGGGTCGGGGTAGGATTCCGAGTGATAATTCATGATAAAAGTACGTGCACTGCTATTTGTTAAATAGGCTTATTAGAGTTCTTGATGTAGTAAAAACTCCGGTAGGTCAAACACTTATCGATTAGCTGGAAAAGTAAAAGCCTAGATAAGGAGTATGACTAAATCTGGCAGATGTGCACTTACACAGAAATAAGGCGTGTGATATACTAAAAGCTTTAAGTGGTTCAGGCTGGTGAGTGGCACCGAAAAACAAGCACCCATGGCCCAATTTACTCATGATACCGAGGACTGTGCACCTTCCCGATAAAATTTTGACCCAGGCCTGAGATAAAATGACCTCGAAGCTTTTTCAAGCCAACATAAGGACCACAAGCCGTTCTTTGGCTTTACCCCTCGAATAAATTGAGCGTAAGGCGTATTGGTATGAATTGGACCCGCTCATGACCTGCTCCCTCTCAACCCCCAGAGTTCGACAGGCTACCATATGCATCACCAACCAACCGGTGATTGTTGCTTTTTGCAATATTTGAAACCACGACGCATCGAACACCCCCGTCGGGCTGCTCTTTACATATTACATGTACCTACGCTAGCTATAGGCACGTGAGTCAAAATCAAATTAGCTCCTGAAATGCCTCTCGGTCTGTAGGGTTGATATTTACATAACATATGCATCAATTCTTATCTGACAACTCACTTCTCCTGTAGTGCACTTGAAACATTACGTGAGATGAGGTGCATTGTTAATTTGAGTGAGCCATAGGGGGGGCGAACAATACTAGAATGAAAGCATCGCCGAAGTTACAAAGTCCATTGATCGAGATGTCGTTGACTGATTTTTTAGAGCACGAACGTTTCACAAAGCATACATGTGTGGGCAGGAGGTGGCTTTATACACGGAGACATGTCGACGCGTCATGAAGGAACATCCCACGCTCCAAGGAGCACGTAAAAAGCAAAGGGAATATTCTCTTGACCGCTTCGATCAATTCCTAGGCGCCCGCCAGATACAGCAGCAACGAGCTCGAGTGCTAGATGGCTCATCGTGAGTTACAATTCTCGCCATAATAGAATTAGTGCAGATGTCTAACTCAATCAGTCTACATAGGTCTTTATGGGCGCCACCAAATAGAAAGAGTCAAGGTGCATACTCTTCGCCGCTGTCGTTGCTACTTTGTGGACACTGCATGGTATCTCCGGCCATTATTGGCCGGTCTGGTGTCTGAAACTGTTACAGGTGATGAATCTTAGACATGTTGGCCTTTGATTCAGCCGTTTCATAGTAGCATGTTTCTCGGATCAATTGTTCGCTTATCAACTAGCAGATATTGGCCAGTAAAACCAAGGTTTGTGTGGTTCATGTGACACTCCTGTAAACCAATACGCATTGACAATCCGATAAAGCTTGTTACTATGGGGACGACTGTCACTGGTTGATTGAGGTATCGGTCCACGATCGAAGTGCCCTTTGATATGCATGGGACATATCCGAATCCAGTCAAAAAGCGTATGTATAGGATACCGTATGAGATATAGCTATCCTAATGTTGCCTCCTGAACCCGCTTCCAGGCCATATTAAATAATCCTGGGATATACGGAAAATATGATTCCAGCTCGGTATTATATCCTTTTTTTTTACACAGGAAAACATTGACTTTCGGCTCAACAGTCCCAACTTTCAGCCCCTCGGGTTGAAAATCTCGATGAACAGCGCTCCACTCCATTCCAGTTAAGATTATGCGGGCAAAATGAGTTAGACTCACTCGTAAACTGTGGGCTCGGCCCACATTATGACTGAAATATGCCGTGTAAGTCATCAAGAGTCTCATCCATCGGTGACCAATGTCTGAGGCCAAACACTAGTTATACACCGACTGATATACACAGGGACCGAGTTATGTCCTCAGGCTATGCTTATGTACCCTATCGGTCCCCACTTACGGTCGACCAAACTCGCAATATGAGAATGCCGTTATTAGGGTTGTTGTTATCGCTATTGTATATCTGAGCTTGAAGCCCAAAGACTTGGGGGACTCGACACGGTAGGGGGCAGTCGGAGTTAGAACGGCGTTAAGTGTCTATGCCCTCATAGAAGGCGGCGATCTCGCATCAAGCTTAAGAATAATACCTATCATGTGTTTCGCTGAACATTATCATGCTTCGTGCCCATAGTTCAGGACCGAGAGTTGGTGGCAGGGACCATGCCTTGGAGAGGAATGAGAGGAATGTTACTTCACCGTACTCTGCCTCTGTGCTTGTTGTAACTAGTGCCTGTCGACGTCTTGGCGCATGATTTCTCACTCGATAAAGTAGCGCAAGAAATTGATTGATTGACTCTGACTAATTGAGCGGGCGTAGCTCCAGCTCAGGACACAAACATTCAATAATAGTACCGCTGAATCTTTGATTTCGGGGATATAGGTTTATCCCTTAGTTGTCAATTGCTACCCCCTTTAATATAACAGAGGGCGAGAATTTGTATGGGGGAGATCAACTGTTTGATAAGGGAGGTAACCAGCTTTTGCTTTTTTCAATATGGGGGGGGGACAGCATTTATTGACAGCCTAAGGGATAGGGACCTTGAAGTTTCATACTTCTTACACGCATGTATATGTACATGTTATGTAGTTATGGCAAAGACCCATATATACAAAACCTTCCAGTTACCCTGTTTAAAACTCGTAGAGGAGATAGAAATTAAAACAAGCCATTTTTGGTGCATTACTGTACGATAACTTTCGATCAAAGAACTATATATGCAACCATAAATGGTATAACGAGACAAGGCAAAGGCAAGCCTTTTTTCTTTAGCTAGAGAATATAAATATTATCTCTTGAACTATACGTAGGTTCTAAGCGTTGCCCCACAGGACTGGCTAGCCTCAGCGGACATCGGTCTAGCATGCAGCTCATGCAGTTCATGTTCTCTTAGTTATATATGCTTGCGCTTAGCCTGAAAAATGAGTTTCTACTAACAATGTCTGCTTACTCTATCGAGTAAATTTAATAGACATCTAAGTTCAGAGAAGTGTGGGACGCGCGGTAGAGGAAAAAGGAGAGAAAGTAGCAGTAGTAGCGGTAGTAGGAAACAGTCGCAGAATGATTTCCAGTCTACGTCTAGGTTTTGGGTAATGGCAGCAATAGGTCTTGGGAAGTGACTTTGATATGTTGTAACTTTTGCTTGCTGTGAACTATACAAGTACTTATATGGGGGTCTTATTACGCCTACTACTCGTTATGTACTGGAGTCTCCGAAAATGATGCGCCCTAACCTAAAGGTGACAGGTCGCTATTTCAGTTGGAACAAGTTCAGTCAGGATATTTGAACGAATCAAGTAAATTGACTGCAGCCATAAAGTGGCTGGGACACTCAGGTTAGGATATAAGTGGGTATCCCTTGGAGTGTCAGAAGAAGCAAATGTTGCGTGACTTTACTTACAGATCCCGCTATCCCCCTTATCACCATACAAAATTTAATCCCTCTATTATAGGGGGCTAGCATTGACAGACTAAGGGATAGTACTGTTCCGCTTCACCAAGTCTTGGCGCTCTTTGCGTACGGGACACCCGTTTTCAAGCCCAATGACTTCACAGAGGGGTGGTCTGGGGCGGGGCTGCCTATAAAACATTTAGAAAATATATAGGAGCAGGCTTTGTATAAACAGATCTTTGGTATCGATCTCGCTTGGTTGAAGGGTTATCAGCAGTGCCGTTTTCTGTCACCTTTATGATATCGATTGGGGGCGCTTAGTAGTATAAGCACCAAATTTCAGCCCTTAGGGTATGCCATGCTATACTAAATTATCACATGCTCAACCATTTCCCACCGGTTTAATCTTCATGTTGTACTATACTAGATGAGTAATTAAATGTTCAATCATTAGTACAAAATTAAAAACTCGCGTTTTTATCATAAATACTAGTATTATTTTCACCTCCCGTATATCTCAATTACTAACAACCGAGTCGAGTGATACACCATGAATCACACCGCAGTTATTCAGCCGTTACTGTTGAAAATATATCCTCCCTGTAATGGTTGTGGCAAGGTCTAGACCACCATTGTATTATGTCATTACTGCTTCTTTGCCAAGGCAATTATTGTTATAAAAGGGCTATTAAATTCCCCAGTGTATTAGAAGAAGGCATAACAAGAATTATGTTCGCTGCATGCCAGACTCAATATCACGAACAGTTACAAATGAAACCAAGTCTACTCACTCCAATATCTAAATAGAATAGTCAGGTATCGCTGTCATCACGAAAAGTTTCAATTGGATGCATCAGCAAGACTTCATTTGTCTCCTGAAGTCTCCTGAAGTCTCCTGAGCCTCAGGAGATTCAAAAAATATCCGGGACTCTCAGGAGACTCTCAGGAGACCTAGGAGACTGTTGGGAGGCTTCAGTTACAAATGGTAGTTTGCTGATGTGGATAGCTGCCCCAGATTTCGGTGGTCTGGCGGGCTACAGCTGTCAGTAGACAAACAATCGGGTGTGTTAAGGGAGACGGCATACATACATGTATACATTGGCAAACCTCAATCACTATATAACAACCCTCTGACCAAGATCAATATTTCTTCTCTCCCAAACTACAACCTCACGCGAGAAAGGAGGGCCCAGCATGCCGCGCAGCGGCAGGTGGCCCCGACTGCGTGCGAAGATGCTTATCCCATGGCCACATCATTGCATTGAACAGGGCTGTGAGTTTTCTGGATCCTTCAGTGTCGGCGGTTTCTCGAACTGATGATTGCATATGCGGCCGGAGGCCGCCCCTCACTAGTATAAGTATATATTGCTAAGTAGGCAACTTGGTATCTCGCGCTAGTCCCATCTCAATTTGGATATATACCAGGCTTAAGTACAGCCACAGGTATGGAACGCCCTAAGAGTACAAACACCAAATGTTGGTGGAGTTTTACCAAAACAGCCATCGCTGCGTTCAATCACTTATTACCTACCACTGTATATGTATACACTCATACGAACGCCTTATTACATCTACTAACACTGATGTCAGTAATGTGGCTACTATGCTTAGGCGAATTTTGGGGTTTCCGCTGTTGACTAAATATACATTAATACGGACATCATATTACGTTTACTACCAGTACCAAGAATCAAACGCCGCTTAAACCAAAGTTTTAAATCAACTAGTCGAGAAAGTCGAGAAATAAGGAAGATATCCACCCGCGCGCAAGATTCTTCACTGTCGCAATTTTTCAAATTGACTACTACGAACACCTTATTAATATATTGTACACCCCATGATCGGGTCCCTCCATACTGCCGAGCATACGACCGGCTAGATATTCCTAGAGAGCCCTGGGGTCGGAAAAACAAGAATCAGTTATCCATATCCTCCTTCGGGGGTGATTTATAATGTAATAGCTTATAGTTTCTCACTCGGTTTTCTTGGGCGGTCTCTGGGTGGGCGACAAGACTGATACACTCGTGGAGAGAGAATTAAAGTACCCCAACCTATGACTATCCTGCAGGCGGGCGGGGATGAAGACAGAATTTTTTATTTAATTTGGTGATTGCATAATTTACCCATCGCCATTCAAAAAATAACATCAGTACTATTATGATAGTTGTCATAATTGAGTTGTGCAGCCGGCGCCTGGTATTACTTGTAGTTATTGAATAATTTTAACTTTTGTGTCAGGAAACACCTGTTTGTTTCAAACCGTATCTATAGAGAGGCTGTTCTCCCCCCCCTATTGCTTTTACCGTCCGTTCTAAAATACTTTATGGCTAGTTTGTTTCATAAATTAAATTTCCTTCCTGTTAAAATTATCAACTAAGGTGGGGCGGAAAGAATTCAAACGACCCTTTGTAGCCAGTAATTAAAGTAATATTAATCAGTCGACATTGAAACACAAAGTCGATATTAGTGAGCCCTCAACGGACGGAAATATGGCCAAAGGAAGACTAAACGGCCCAATCATATCATATTGGGTAAATATCAGAACTATAACTAACATACGCTCCTAATTGGGTTCTATCCGGGAACCCACAATTAAAGAACTCTATTTCGTGACTGTTTTTACCGCGTCCCTACACCCGGAGTAATAAGTCCCTACAGGTGCGGGCAGGAGGCACAAGAGTATGGATGGGACTTGTATGAGGAGTGTAGGGGGGAACGTAAGACCAGCCACTACTACACCAAGCTCATAGTTGAGTAGCTTTGGTTCATTATTAGTTTTTGGCCTTAGTAGTAGAATGCATGAGACGGTATTTCATAGTGTAGCTGTGGAATTCTGATTAGTTCCGGCCCCTATCTACATAGTTCGTTCCATGATACTGGGTCCCTTGATACTGGATTCGAACTCCATAACGATTTTGGTAAAAGCCCCCAAAAATTTCTTTCCTTCTGACCACGCAAGAGGAAGACCGGTAACTTTCATATCCATGGTCAAACTACATGTAGCTTGGCCCAAAAGCTGTGAGTATGGAGGATAAATTTAAAGCTGCACAGCTTCCAGCCTTCTTACCCTGTACCTTTCACCAGTTCACACCCGCCACAAACATCGACTGTCATAGGAATTGATTAAAAGCACTATAACAAACCCCAGACCCGATGCCTAACTAACCTTAGCACTACCTCAAGAAAAGTCCGGAACCTCCACCCCAATCTTCTTATACGCCGCTGAGAACACCAGCTTCTCCCTCTCCTCCCTCGCCCTCCTCAAAATTTCTGCCCCCACAACCAAGTCCATGATCGCCAGCCCCACACACTTAAACACCACATTCCCGCCAAACTTCTCACTCAAAGGAACATTTCCTACCTCAATCAGATCCTCGGCCCCCAGCTTGGCCAAAAACACCTCCCCCGCCTCCTCCAGACATGCCTTCTTCGAGTCCACGAAAACCTTCACATCGGCCCTCCTTAGATACGCCGAGTCTACCTCTATCATATCTCTCTTATACGACCCAATCAATGACACATACCTGTCCCTCCCCGCCGTCAAATACTCAAGCGGAAACAGCGGCTTCGTCGCCGGCGTACAACAAAACATCGCATCACATCCGTCCACCGCCTCCCTCACCCCCGCTTCATACCCCGCCCCATCTGGTGCCAACGCCACAAATTTACAATCTGGACTCGCCAAACTCCACTTCGTCACCTCATTGAGCTTCCTCGCGCCCGGTAGTGCCTCCCTCGCCCGTCCAACAGTCGACCGCCCCACAATCGTAACCTGAAGTAGCCCTGGCACCAGATTCATCACCAGACTTAATGCCCACCTCGCCTGCTTCCCTGTGCCAAACACCACCACCCGCCGCACGGCCAGCCCGTTCTCAATACGCTTTAGGAGTAGTATCATGCTTGCCAGTGCAGTACGGAAACCTGTGACCTCCTCAGCGGCTAGGACACCGATGAGGGCCCCAGTGGGGCCGTCATGAATTGTTAGTGTGCCCTTGGGCGGTGCTGTGGTGTTGAGCGTGACTGTTTTGATGGCAGTGAGTTCTGTGTTAGAGCAGGGCATGAACAGCGTCGTGGAGCCATTTGAAGTTTCGATGGACTGGCGTAGCGGCTGATGGACCTTGGAAGGGCGTGTCGAGAACTCTATGAGTCCCGAGTTGAGGATCTGGAGCGTTGAGAGGAGGGCTGGAGCGTCTAGATTGCTGAGGATATAGGAGATGTCACTGTCGGATAGGACCAAGGGGTTCTGGGGAGATGACATGGTGGCGGCGTCCTTGAGCTTTTGAATCCACGGGGGATCTTGATGCTAGCTACGTGACTATGTAGCTGGAAGGGTGAGAGAGGGGGGAGGGGGGTTAGGGGGTGAGGGGGGGAGGGGGGGATCCTTTTGTTGTGAGGTGAGATGTTGTTGTATACGTATGTATGTATCTGTGAATTTTTTCCCCAACTGCTACACGGGCCTCATGACAGATACTTTAAGGGAAGATTGAGAGGATCACCGTGCTCTGCAGCTGGTGCTAGTACCCATCGGTCGAGTGCTTTTCCGAAAAGGCCCTGATGGGCAATCAGTTGGGTATTTATCGCGGCAAAGGTGGTTTGGTGATAAATAGTGACACATGGATTTCGAAATCATGTGCCTGTCATAAAGGCTAGGTAGAATATTTAGTATTAGAGTTGCCCTGCTTGCTACTTGCCCTAATCTGCTCTGCCCTACTCTGCTCTACTCTACTACAGGCTACCTGAGGAAGCAACCCGAGTTAACGTGGTAGATAGGGATCTCCTCGGGTTAGTGAAGCTGCGAATGGGGGGGGGGGGGGGTTCCATTTAATTCGTAGCCCACCCTCCCCTGACTGCGGCGAGGAGCATGTAAGAGCAAGCCGGCCATATGCATATACATATCTGCAATTCCAATATAGCCGGCCGACCAGCCGTTACCTACGTCGCCACTTCTGAAAAGGAAGGATGGCAGTAAAGACGAAAGCCAATGATCGTTCAAACGGGTAATTACCTCCTGAGCAGGTACGTGTACATAAATGTACTCATTCTTGGTCGACAGTAGGGCTTGGCCTTCTTATATACGTATTGTATGTAGCTCGTGATGTGCCAGACGTACGGAAATGGTGATTCTCCGATCATTGTACGGAGTACGGGCCCATGCACGGTTCGTAGAACAGAACCCTGACAAAAACGTTTTTAAATAAAGTTTTCCGCCAGACAGGGTGCTAGAGCAACACAGCACAGACCTGTTTGGTTTGAAAGGTCCGTCTGAAGCTTTTATTTAATAATAATTAGCTATTTAGCGTTAATTAAAACTTAATTTTCACTTGCCTGCGGCTCTGGGGAGGGGCTTGGCACCTGGAGAGCTAGAAGTGACGTAGCTGATGAAGGAAGGTCAATGAGCACTCCTACATGTAAAAAAAAAAAATACCTACATCGCCATATCACCATATCATTATACTTCCTGTATACATCCGTACATCAGTACAGCTTCTCTCAAAATCACCTTCCCCCTCCTTCCTTCTTTAGAAGAAACAAGCATACCAATGCCAAAACACTCAATAACCTCCTACTTCACCCCTACCCCTAACCCCTCCAAAAAAACCAAACTCGAACTCTCCCTCACCTCCGACCTCCCACCAAGCACACACCCCTCATACCCCTTCCCGATCCCATGCCTTCCGGGCAAGCTCGAACTCTCGTCACGGAGGCCGGTTGATAAGACCGCCTCTGGAGAAGGGGCCGGTGAAGGAGGTGCTAACGATTCTAAGGGTACCAATGATTCTAACGACACCAATGATTCTAAAGACGCAAACACCACCAATACCAGCACCAGAAACACCTCATCCACCCCCGCCGAGCTTCCCCCAACCACCATCCACAAACCTGACCTCTCAATCCTCCACTACCACCCCTTCCTCCACGCCTCCCTCGCAAAGGCGCTATTCATCTTCCTCCGCGCACAACTGCCCTTCTACAGAGTACACTACAGCATACCCCGTGCGGGTGTACCGATAGTCGTTAAAACTCCGCGATTGTATTTATTTCCACCCCCCCCACCCCACACACACGCATACACGCGCACACCTTCTCTATATTCTACCACTAGCACCAGCTTTGAGCTCCGCTAAGCTAACAGCGGTTTGCGCCGCCCGAAAGCACATCCCTCTTCGGTGTAGACGCAACCTCCACTTTCCACGCGGCCTCTGGCGAGCTGCTGGATACGCGAAGCGGCCGCCCAGTGCCTATTGATCGATATCGATGTAGGCCAAGGCCGGTGCCGATGTGTTTAGAGGTTTTAAGGGAGGTTTGTTTCTCCAGCCCGGGATGGAAAGGGGGGGGGGGGGGGGCGGTTGGGTTTATAGGTGGTGCTGACGGTGTGAAGCATGTAACCAAGCGCACAGGCACCAGTTATAATATAGTTCTTGTGAATTACTATGCGGACGGCGGGGATTCGATTGCGTATGGACTACCTGGCTGGCTACTTGAATGGGTGACCGAGTGATATGGGGTGACTGGGCTGACCATGTAGAGGAATGGATAGTTATCATTCGGACGACGAGCGCTTTTTGGGGGAGAATCCTACTATTGCATCCTTGTCGCTGGGGGCTAGGAGGGATTTTGTGATGAAACAGTGAGTATATATGTTTACCCCGCCTCCGCCCCCCCGCCCGCATTCATTTAGGTGGGGTCAAGTTGCGTTTTATGAAGTGGAGTTTACGGGTGCTAGCCGCATGATCTCGCTATTGGTGGGTTAGAAATACTATAAGGATTTGGAAGTGTGGTGACCAGGGATGTTACCTCATAAGGATGAGATGGGAAAGGTATTTCTCTTTATGAGAATTGCGCATCCCACCCAAGATTATCTTTTTGGGGGCGGGCAGCACATATGAACAACCTTCTTATAAACGGCATACTTATAAACGGCATCCTAATATCTAATAAACGATATCCTTATAAACAACATACTTTATAAACAACAACCCTTACAAATAAAACAACATTCATAAACACCATCCTTATAAATACCATCACTTAGCGAGACCTGTAGCTCCCAGGCCAACTTCAAACTCTCACGCAACTCCCACCTGTAGACCCCCGATAACGCTAACAAACATACAGTAAAACCATCCCAGCACTCAACCACACATTCTCGCTCCCCTCCGGGGACCTGCTGCTCATGCAGTCCACAACACAGTCCAAATGGCTACACTCGATCCCGAAGCGATCGTCGACCTCCGACGCTGCGGCCTCGTGGGCGGGCGGAGGGAGAATCAATATCACGTTCCGGAAGGCCCTTGAGCGCGGCGGGACCGAGAATTACTACTGGTATGTAAGATATGATACATGCGTGTGCTATGTGGCTGGCTCCAATCATTGGGAAGAGGAATATTAATAATAGGTGTGATGTGCGGTAGTTACAATGTTGGCAGCGGCCCGGTGTATTGCTGGGATAAGGTGGAGGGGAGGATGGTGCTCAAAGCTTGATCGGAGGAGTAGGGAGAAGGTTACAACACATGTATAATGTATACATATACATACATACCAGGAATTCCCAACAGTTCCTGGGATGATCCATGATTGAAGAGAATCTTCAGCGACCAACAAACCTTAAGTCCTAAAATATTAGACAGTTGATATTCATTTGTTGTGGAATTTTTACTCGTCCTGCACGATCCATCACTCGATCACCGGACTCACCCACGGCAAAATTGAATTCCTTGCTACTGGACATCAACTTTAATTAGGAAGAATCCGCATTAGGGCCAAGTTTTAGACGGTCATTGACCCACTTATGAAACAGAGTATCAAGGCACTCGCTACTTCCTTCAGGAACTAAGTGTACCACCATCTATTACTATTGGTTCGGAGTCCCCAGCCTATCCACAGTTCCACAGCCTCGCGAATCTTCCCGTCTACTCCCCTGAAGGCTCGAAGTATAGGTAGCGCCAAAGGAGAAGTCATGATCATCTACCGAGGATGGGAGGGCAGGGATACCCAACTACCGGGGCTAGCTAGCTAGCTAGCAGATGGGTGCCGAGCAGACCTATGATTGACCCTAGTCAGTCAGTTAAACCGCTAATTCGGGTACCTTGGTAGGTTTTTGGTACGACTCCATCTACCAATTTCAAACAAAACATGCAAAGGTTTTACTTGAAGAATTTCTTGGGGACGTATCCATACCTTGCTCACGGGGTACCTGGACCACCTCGATGCATGCAGTGAGTCGGATCGCGTCGGGATCGGTCCGTGAGTAAACTCGCTGTTAGGACGGAACAATCCCTATATCACGGGTGCTGGCTATGGATAAGGAAAAAAAAAAAAAAAAAAGCTCAGCTGAAGGGAACCTGGTGAATACATATGTATCCGTATCCGGTGCGTCTATGTACTATGTCCATATGTGCAGAAGACAGCAGCACGGCACGCGATCCAAGGCGGAATTGTGTTTTTCATGTCTCCCGATTGATTTGAAAGTAGGCATGTAAAAAAAAAACAGTCTGCCCCCTCCACCAAGAAACACAACCCGTGATCGTGAGTAGTGATCGTTGGATGTAGATCATGGCGCTTATCCCGCCAAACAAACCCCCGCCCGTTTATGTCTCAGTAACAGCAATGACCACCACCATGGGTAAACGTTCCGTCCCGTTGGGTTCACTCTAGCACGAAACGGAATACCTATGATAGATGCGGGATGTTTAACCGATGCTGTCTATATGCTGGGCACTACAAGTATCTTTGGTAGACAAGGCACCGCAACGATCTTGACCGGATCCAATACACATATATTACCAGGTAAGAGCTCGAGCCTCTTGGTACACGGGGAACTTTGGGGCAATGATATTCGGCACTTTGTGCCACGTCATTTAATTTGATCACTGCAAAATAGAAAGTATTTCCAGAATGTGTTGATACCTAACTGGGCCCTGCTGGACCTTGGCCCTATTTTCGACATTCCTGACTTGAGAAATGAATTCTCGTGGGCTCCAAGGAGGTCAAAACTTTGATGTGGCGATGTATCCCATCTAGAGATTAAAATTGAATTTTGATTTCGACATGGGCCAAATTCTATTGACCAGCGAGTGATTGACGATGAACATGGTATAGCATGTGAAACACGGCATGTTGCCATGCAGAGAGATTATTAAACGGGATACGTCTGCACCATATCGAAAAAAGGCGGAAAATAGGCAGTCAATGAAGGACAACCGGCACCAGCTTTTTCAGATAGGAGACCGGCCATTTTCCGAAATAGAAACACCAAGACTGTGGGTTTTTTCTTTTTTCTTTTTCAAATTCAAGAAACGTTTTTACTTGGATTGGTGAATTATGCAAGAAAGAGTTTCAATGAGGTGGCCGGTGAGTGATACCGTAAGAAAATATAGCGTTCAATCATCAGACCCTCCAGCAATCATAGGATAGATGTATGTTATCCCGCCACCGGGAAGTTCCAGAATGCCTTTGGTGGTTATTCATGTGCAAAACCGAATTGAATAGAAAGCGTTGCATTCTATTCTAGCATGCGGCTGCAGAATGTCACTATCGTGCACCTATGTTTGCTGTCTTGTGGTATTAGTTCTCAATTTTTCGGAATGGACGCTATACGAAGCCAAAAGAAGGATCTTAGATGGGATGCAGCAGTGCTCTGTGCACATATCGAGATCCATTGGCTTTCGGGAATTGACTTACTTGTCATTAACGGCGGCATGATAGGCTGCAGAAAATTCTCCTCACGCTATCGCGGTCGAGAAACCCTGTGGGCAGGAAATGGTCCTACGCTGGACTGGGGGCCAACAAGAGTCTCGTGGTCGTTGCGGTGGTTATCGATGCGGGGATCATCGCAACCTGTCTACGCCGTAAACAGTGCCGACCATACAAATTCCCCAGCTAGATTATACCTGGTAACAGTCCATTACAGAACCTGGCTCGCTCCTTGTAGTGTCAGTGGCTCAAGAAGTGCTGGACGAACCATTTTTGCAGCCATTAGTTGATTCTCTGTAGGTACATATGCGGTTAGGTACTCTGGCTTGGCTTGTTCTTCTTTGTGGTATCTCTCGGAGAGTCAAGCTTCTTTGGCAGTTCGTACCTTTTCTCCCACTATTTTCCTAGCCGGCGTATTACTACCTCGACCCAGTAATCCACCATTACCCGCAGACCTCCCCGACGAAGTGTATTGTTTTGATGTGGGTGGACCTCTTCACGCACTGTCTTATACGGCGATTAAAAATTCACCGTTCTTAGTTTAGACAAGCTTTCCTATCTCATTTAGCAAGTTGTTCCCATCCATTTCTTTACCCCCGCTAGCAAGGGGCTTCAGCTATGGTCCAGACTCCCCAGAATTTTCATTTCGAATTAGGTTGGGGCTCGGGCTTCAAAGCCCAGAACTCTAGAACCTCGCACTCTGACAGACTATATGGTGCCATGGGTATGCATACCCGCTCGCTTGTCAGTCCCAGCGCTACTCAAGATGTCGATATCGTGTTCTCCCAAGTCCTGATCTCTCATCCTCCTGTGGGGACAGTATGTAAGGACATTGTGGCAGCCCTAACGCCACCTTGAAGCTGAAATAACCCTCCCTTCAAGGGAACTGAGCTAATCCACTCGAACGGGAATCCCGAGATTATGCGATATTAACGCCCAAATACCCATTCAGGCGCCTTACTTAGATGCATTGCATTCCCGGGAGCTGCCCAAGTAGGTGCTGCATCCGCCGGTGTAAAAGGATTCTAGGTGTGATACGTGTGAGCCTTTCAAACTAGGAAATATCTGTGCTGAGTTGTCCAATAGTCTGGGGAGAGGAGGAGGATGCAATGTATGCGGTATTAAACTGGCCTGGGGTAAATAAAGATAAATCCTGTGCGTATGGAGACAAGCAATACAATCTCAGGGTTTTAGGGTCCTTACGTACCTGGCATGACAGCAGCTTGTTTTACATCATTTTCGAGTTTGGGACGACACCCAGTGAACGTGTCTATAAAACAACGTACAGCATAGTTTGTCTAAAGAGGAGGGAAACAATAGAGACTCTTATCTTAAGGGTAGTCACACTGTAGGCCTATAAATAGATAAGAATACAGAAGATTAAGAACTTGAATCCTCGCCAGAAAAGAAAAAAAAAGAAAAAAAGAATAAAGAATAAAGCGGTAACTCAAGGACAGCAAATTGAGATGGAAAATTACGAGGAAGAACCCCACCACGTGACCCTTGGGGTCTAGAATCCCAGGGAATAACGAATGACCAATATAAAGGATTTCTGGTGTCTGCCTTCTCAGCACTTCGGGCGGCCCGTTCCTCTCCGGGAAAAAGAAATACCCAGTAGTTAAGAAAAAGAAAATTCCCCGTGTGCTGCGCCATTCGATCCCAGATACGGAAGCCATTGACTGTCGCGTTCTATCGTTTTTTATCCTCTCTCATTTTCTTTGCTTGTTTCAAGACAAAAACCACAAACTCCGCTTCCAATTTTGCAGTAAACACCTATCCTAGTACCTAAGTAGCATAGTGATATGCCAATATGTAGCAAAAGCGCCGCTAGTTGGCCCTATTCAGAGTCCAGGGCAAGTACCTTTGAGGGTCACAAGTATTAAAGTAAGTATAAGAAAGCAAGAAGCAAAGTAGGTGTGTCTCATACTTGAGCATTCGCTACTACGATTTTCTTCCTCCACCACTTCGACCAGACAGCGTTGCGTGCCCTGGCTTCTTATATATAAGGAACACCAGCCTTTAATAAGCAATCTGGTATGACCTTTTGCGGATTATTAGCTGAGTTATATATATCTTAAGGCTGAAGAGAAATAGGGGATGGTGATCCGTTACTTACGACAACTGTAATTCACCTTGGTATAATGACACATTGTTTTCGATATTAATTCAAGGTATTAGTAAGTATGGCGTTGGAAGGTATCTATGGATATAGATTTTCTAACGAAAACCTGGGAACCTTGGAGACTCTGACTTGGGCAATAACGAGTGTAGGGAGGAAAATCGAGCCCCCTTCTGGAAAACAATTTATAGTAGCAATTTTGCAAAGGCGTATATGGAATTAGCCGTGATGTCGAAAGAGACTGGAGATGAACGCCGTACTCTGCTCTCATACTTATAGAATCCTCTTAAACCCAACTGATGTAATGTCGGTCAACGAAAGACCTTAACACCAACTGAGAATTAAATAAAAGCAAAAATCGGAAAATAGTAAATAAAGAATATTGAGTCCGTGTGTGTTCGAAACCCGATTCCAGGCAGGACCCCTTGTAAGCATCGCTACTCTCGAACATTCCGATTTGGGTACATATGTCGAAATTCCCAGGGCCTCAATCCCTTGTCTTGGTAGATCGGGACGGTATTCGACTACACAGTGAATCATATGGATTGATTGCTCCTCTTAACCCTTCTCTGCCCTCGTCCTTGCAGCTTATGTCTAGATCTCGCGGATCTAGGTACCAACATCCCGCCAAGATGACAATGGATCGAGCTAATCGCATTTGAGAGGCATAATCGCTAAAGCAAGTCTGATGGGGTGGGAAATAGCCCGAATGGTTCCCAATGGTAGAAAGTGGTTCCACAGAAAACCCTACAGTCCAGGAGGAGGAGAGGCCGCCTGTAGCAGCGGTGTGAGGATGTGGCAGACGACACTAATAGTATGTAGTGTAAACCGCTGGACCCAGGAATCTAAGGCTAAATTAGAACCGAAGCCTATTCAGTTTTTCAGTTCGCCACGGATTGACACTGGAACGTATTGCTTAACAGGTTGTGAGCGATGGAGAAGGGAATGATCAACATAGAGGGAAAAGGTGTAATAGTTTGGTTGTCAAGTGTCTAGTAACCCACCAAAAAAGGAAAGAAAAAAGATTCTCAGGCGATTACGCGACCGTTTTGGCACTCTAAGACATGAATTGCGTTGTCTCTTGCATTGACAGGGGAAAATCTCTGGTTTGAACCCGTTTGAGATTGCGATGGAAGGATATAGCACAGGTATCTATTGTATCTATTGTATCTATCCATACATGTACCCGGTATCCCCCATGATCTCGCATCGCATCAAACCCCCTCCATATATTTCATTATATACGTAATGTTGTACTCGTCTACCAGGGTAAGAACCGGAAAATGCGAAAGGATTATTTGTATGGCAGAACGTTGCCACTCCATACAAATAATCCTTGACTCTGTCACTCGCATTTTCTGCTGGTAGACGAGTAGATCAAGGGACTGTAACGTCCTATATTCTGTGTGAATAAAACCTCCTCCATGAGATACATATATCTACATGTAGTGTACCTATACACACACTTTTTAGCCTTCTCTCACCCACTCAAAGGCTAGACATTGGTTTATGCAATTAGAAATATGTCTCTTGGTAATTAGAACACGACCAAGCTAAACAAATTTGAACATTTCAAACAGGACCCGACTAAATCAAAAGTTATCTAGAGCCACAAATTGCTGAGAGTGTGTGATCAGATTCACCCCACAGTCTATATTCCGTTAATGTACATATACTCAATGCAATTATTAGCTGTCGTCGAATGAGAGTGTACAGATCATGTGACCCCAAACGTATATATGGTGCAAATTTCAGCTGCAGCCAAATTGAAGTTTATCACCTTGGTACACGTAGTCCATTGCTTAACTTCTTATGCACTCCGCCTCTAGAGCACTCTCAATCCAACCCCAGAACAATCTAGAGCAGACACAATTTCATGTATGTGTACATGCTCTATTCCGGAGTATAGTGCGGCGCATCTCAAAGGTGACATGTCGGTATCTCTGTTGGAACAATCTTGGCCATTTCGTTTGCTTATGAACCAATAAGAGCCCTAGATTCCAGCTGAAAACTAAGTCTTGGCTGCAAGTCGGTAAATGTAGGGGTATAAATGGGTATAATCCTGTTCATCAAGTCTTGGTGCTTTTTACATACAAAAATAGGTAACCAGACAAGGTGTCAGAAATCTATGAAGCCAAGTTGTAGATATTAGTATAGTAAAGATTTTGGCTTCACATTTTATCTGGTTGAAAAGTTATAAACGATGCAATTTATGTCACCTTTAATGCACAGCACCATACTCCTGTTTTTTTTTTTTTTTTTTTTGAATCGGTTGTACCTGTTTAAGATACACTACACTACTCTACTATACTCGCGACAGGCATGGAGAACCTGAACATAAAAACGTGCTAATAGGGGCCAAAGTGGTGGCTACCATAAAGACGATGTTCAGGTTCTTCATGATCATGCCTGCCGCGAGTATATTTTTTGTACCCGGGGGTCCTCAAAGTGATGCAACGGCGATAAAAACCACTAATTTTGCAGCTACTGGCAACCATGCCCAAAAGTCGGGAAGTAACCTATATATGTCGAATTGGATTAGGCGGAGATATATCATAATAGCAAATATATGGAAGTACAACGGAAAAAATTGACTGGGCCTAGCTTTGATGGTGGTCGCGACACTAGGGTGTTGAGCTCGTTGCATCACTAAGGACCCCCGGGGTACATGTATGTACTTATGTATTAGATACAGCGAAAGGTGATAAATGATGGAACGCCCTGAGAGTACAAACACCAAATGTTGGTGGCGTTTTACCAGGTATCACTATGTCCCATCACTTATTATCTGCCGCTGTACATTGTAGTAAATACGCAGAACACTCTGCTCGTTCTGCAGGCCCTATAGGTACCATAACCTACAACATATCACCTTCATATACTCAATAAAAAACGTGCTGCATACATAAGTATCTGCGAGTACTAGGCGGATTCAGCAAAGTGTCTAGGCGGGCACAGGGCCGCAGTGTAAGTGGAAACCAGTTTCCCCCATACAAGATTTTGGAGTAAATTCAATGTTCAAGATCGAGGTCTCTAACACCAAATTTTTTTTACCAACCTCCATGATTCAAAGGTCTTGGTGTGTTGCAACGTTAGTCTCGCCAAAAAGCATCACCTAGCTTGTACTCCCGTCCTGAACAAAAAATTTGGCAACTACGCACTCGGTTCCGTAGGTTTTAATTAGACGCTCCTAATTTATTGACCCCACCGAGTTAATGTGTCTCTGCTTTCTATTGATCCGGGCTGTTCCTTTTAGGGCCGCTATTTCCGGACTTATAATATGGCAATTGATCAAGACTAATTGACCAAGACTTTCTCTCCCACGCGTAGGCAAATTCTCTATCAATCCCTTACTAGACCTGATCTATACAGTGTCCCAAATGTAGGTACTCTATGTTCTATTTATTCACTATATAGCAGAGGCTCCCTCATTTCAACCAGGGATTCTCCTGGCCTGCAGAAACGGATTAGGACCATTCTGGACATTGGCCCCGCCTTTCCCAATTCAGCTTGAAATAGATTTCTCACTTAATACACTACATTGGTAGCTATAGGTTCCCAATATCTCACTGGGCCGGCTTAACATCCTAAATCCCGGGTTATCAGCGACCCATCATGCATAATCTGGCACATGTACCTACCATGTACGTACATGTTTATAAACCCACAGATATAAACGGAGATATCTGGGACTATAGACTAGGCTCGCCGCAGACCGGCATCTATTGGGATTGTCGGGGTAAATATCCCAAAATTAGTATGGCTAATATAAGGCCATCTACTACCCAGGGCTCTATATCAATGGGCCTGAATCAAAGCACATACATACTGTCTATGCAATAAGCTCCAAATTCTGATGGGTTACATTTCAGGCCAACAAATTTCCGCGGGTCAGCTGGATAAACACCGATTCCACGAAGCATCGAGAGTTCTACTAAATGCTTAATGTGCATGGTGGAGATTATTGCTGGGTACATGATTTTTGATCTTCCAATTATCTCTTTATGATTGTGTACAACGGTCTACATTGTGTTCAAGAGTGTCCCCTGATCGCTCCAATGACCGAAAAGAGGATGAACAGTGACATATGCACCTTCTGATTGAGTTTTAGGTCACCCCGGGGTTTTTAGACTCTTCTGCCTGGATTTTGCTATATGAATAGCTGATCATGATATCTCCCGTGAGGGGAAAAAAGGAGAAATAATGATGTGCTGAAACATTACGGGGGCACATGCCAGATATTAATTCGATAACTACATAAATACATGTAGATACATGTACATGTAGGCACGTACAAGGGAAAAGTTATCAGACACCCCATAATATCGTAGAGGCCGTTAAGCCTCACATACATACTACAGAAACGATTTTCAGTCGGTAGATATTTGAAACAGTATTTACCTTATTTCCAATAGAGTTGGTTTTAGCCTCATGCCTTGTATGAATTTTGGGTTATGTCCAGCTTAGACCAATATCGTGACCGCGCTTTTATGTACGTACTTATGTAAGTACCTACGGGGTTGAAGGTATTCCCTGATTTGGGACCCCCTAGATTTGGTGAGGTTGTTGCCCTGGAGATCTTGTAACAAACGACATCACCAAACCTGGGGGGTCCCGAATCTGCTTGTATCACCAGGCCAGGGGATACATAAAGAGAAGTTGGAAATTTTCGCACATCTAGTGAATAGACGCCTTCACCTCCGCCGGAAAACCCCCCTCAGCGGGACAACTAAACCTAAGTAGAGAAATGTCGTCGTTGTAACCGGCCTCTTTAGCTCTTAAGTCGGCTTTACTAACCAAATATCAACCAATCAATATCTGCTCTAGTGAGGGGGTGGTTCTAGTGGAGGGGGAAGCTGTCTAACACTATATTTATGTATACATTAATGTACATACCTATGCTGAGGAAAAAGAAACTTCAGCTAAACTCAATCCGACCCACCCTTGCAATTGCTGTTTACTACATGTATTTTATATATAAAAAAAAGCATTATTTGACTAGCACAGTATATATGGGTATTATATCCGGATCCTACGTACATTACTCCGAGGAATTCTCGATACGAGGAGAACAAGCATTGTAGAGTCTTTCTACTACTAATTCCATGACGTTCCCGAGCACGACTGCTATTGCATCACACAAAAAACTGCCAAGTCCCCCCCTTTTGTATGGTATGTAATATTGGTCGTGTTCAGAAACGTCATGGAAGGACAAGTAGGACATGTAGAGTGCGGATACGAAACACATGTCATGTGCACCCTGGCCCTCTGTGGGCATCACTCAATGTATATATAGTCTCGGAAATGGGGTAAGGGTGTAACGGTATTGAGTCAAGGATACCGGTTTAAACCCGAATCGTAAGTAGAGTACTATATCGATACCGTACCAATACCGTATTCTTACAGAATCACTAGCGTAATGACTGCCCATTTCCTGTACTGTACTTTACCTACATGGTAATGTGGGGTGTTAAAAATAACCGGAAACCAGCCTCGTAACTAAATAATAACCGGATTTTAAAAGTACCACCCTTGAGTCCGTATTGAAACATCACAGAATTGAAATCCCTTGAATCCGTTGTCTTATTTCTTTTATGGGTGTGGTGCAAGGCGATGTTGAGGAGAGCCGGAGTAATATCAGCTCGAAATGAAAAACAAAGGGTTGTGGAAAAATGCTATTAGGGTTATCTTAGCCTATAGATTATTACGGGGCCTTACATACATGTATGTATATAGATATCCTTGTTTCCAAAGGTAAATGTTGAGGTATCGTCGTCGCTAGGGGGGCATACACCACGGGAGCAGTGTTATCTATAGCGTGTGGTAGAATTATTGTAGAAGTATGGGAAGAGTCTCATTGGTCAAACCAGCCATTCAAACCTGTTTTTAGACCCCTGTTTCTTATAGGAACATCTCGGGCCCATCCCCATAGTGGGCCCTATGCAGATAACTTCATGAACAAAAGGGATTGCTTCGATAAACCAAGGGTATTGCTCTGAAACGTCTCACATGATGGTGGACTTCTGAATGTAGCAGGTCAAACCTCCTCACAGCCTAGCTATCACGTATCATCGTAAAAAATTATTTCATACCCATTCAATTATTTTAACTATTTATCTAGTATTATACAGTAGTCACAAGCGTCTCAATCAGATAGGGGAAAGGGGAAATGATTATGGAAAGCTTAAGTGGTGCGCTGGGCCTGGATCCTGACCATCCCAAGACATTCCAAATAAACAAAATAGATTCCACAATACCGTGAAGACTCGAAAAACGCAACCTATAGTGCCTGATTTACCGCAGATCACTTCAATCACCGTTCATCCTCATCGTCAGCCGCGTCTAAAGCGTCGTTGTCTATCCAACCTTGAGCCTTCTTGACAGCTTTCTCCCAAAGCGAGAACAAAACACTCCTTTGTTCCTCGGTTGTTGAGGGGGTGAAGGTTTTGTGTCCTTCCCGATTAATATTTTTAAGCTCATCGAAATTTTGCCATACGTTCACTGCGAATCCCGCTGCAATTGCGGCACCAAGAGCTGTTGTTTCGCGCATTTGAGGTCGATCAACGTCAATACCCATAATGTCGGCTTGCAACTAACCCAATAATTAGCATCTGGATTTTAGAAATACCGCCATTACTCGAAAAATTGGCTATGCATATGAGATCAAAATTGCTATAAGCAGACCTGATCTACGCCCTCCAGCCAATCGTGAAGGAGGTAATCCCGGGCCGGAGATAGCCAATTCTCCGAGTTTTTGCGGTAGAGTTAAATTTTTGTTTAACATACTTGCATGCACACATCAGAATTACTCATGCCCCCATCAACAGCGAGTGTGTGTAATGCTGTGCCACTATCCTTTTCCATAGCAGAGAGAATAGCTTTCGTTTGGAAACAGGTTGCCTCAATAGTTGCTCTTGCGATATGCTCTTTTGTGGTATATTGCGTAATACCGACTAGTATGATGTCAGTTATCAGTCCAGAGATGGTTGGATGAGTATGCTTACATATTGTTCCCCTGGCATCATCCACCCAATACGGAGCAAATAACCCAGAGAATGCAGTAACAAACACAACGCCACCGCTGTCTAAGATTGGGTTAGCTTGCAGATTCATCTTTTAATAGCATTCCAGGAGTTCGAGTTATAAAAAGGCGAACCCACCCTTAACTTTAGATGCCAACTCGCCAATCTCGCCCGAGTGTTTGATCAGTTGGAGATTATCTCTCAAAAACTTGATGGCAGAGCCCGCAACGGCAATTGAACCTGAGGTTGAACGTTAGATCAATAATTCCTGTAGGATGCGCGGGGGTTATTGGATGGGTACATACCCTCTAAAGCATACACCGGCTTGTGACCTTTGAAGGAATACGCAACAGTGGTCAAGAGACCATTATTGGACGTAACTGGTTCATTCCCGGTATTATAGAGAAGAAAGCATCCAGTACCATAAGTATTTTTTGCCATTCCTGGAGTGAATCCACACTGCCCGACCAAAGCAGCGCTTTGATCACCAAGACATCCGGCAATTTTTATACCCTTCAGGATTCCATCGCTAAGCACTCCGTAGGCATCAGGATCCGACGAGGGCACAATCTTAGGCATAGTTACGCCCCTAACACCGAAAAAATCTATTAGGAAATCATCGTACTCTAATGTTTTGATGTTGCAAAACATAGTTCTCGATGCATTACTAGGGTCTGTGACGTGGAGGCCATTCTTGACCCCGCCAGTTAAATTATATAATAACCATGAATCGACTGTTCCAAATGAACAACGACCAGCCCTCACCGCGGCCTGGACAGCTGGGACGTGTCGTACCAGCCATGCTAATTTAACACTGGAAGGATAAGTAGATAGTGGAAGGCCACATAGTTCTCGTAGTTTATCAAATCCCTCTTTCTTGCGTAACTCATGAACAAGCTTAGATGTTCGAGTATCAGGCCAAACAATGGCGTTGTAGAGCGGCTTTCCTGATTCAGTATCCCAGACAACCTGAAAATAGCGGAAGGATCAGCAGCTGGACCGGGTCAATGGATTTAAAGTTTTATCTACTATCCGTTGTAGAAAAATATAAAGAAAGATGTGGGGATATTATTTACCGTTGTTTCACGCTGGTTAGTGATACCAATGGCTTTGATGTCATCCACTACATAACCATCTGCAACAAACTCCTCGGTGGCTCGCTCAATGCACGTTTTCACTGAATTCACCAGCTCATATGGATCATGTTCAATCCATCTATTAATTTATTCACTGCAGTTAGCACCCATAGAGGATTGACCGCGCTTGTGTGGTTCGGGGTCAATTACCCCGAGTGTGGATATAGCTGCTCAAACTCCATCTGGTAGCTTGCACGTGGTGTACCAGTACTATCGAAAATTAGAAACCGAGAGCTGGTTGTACCCTGGTCGATAGCTGCAGTGAAAGATTCTTTCGGGACATTATTTTGACGTGGACGAGGCACAGTAGGATTATGAGAATAGTTGTTCAAATCACTACGAGTGGATCGACGGCTACTAATAGTGCTACTGCTAGCTGAAGAAGACGCACGTGTTTTTGAAGAACTGGAACCCATTAGAATTGGCAGTGGAATGTGACGGTGTTCCCTTAGAAGGGTGGAATGGAGAAATCTATGAGAATGAGGGAGAGGGAGAGGGAGAGGGAGAGGGAGAGAGCAACAGCAATGGGAGCAGCAGGCACAGACGGGTGGAGGAAGGGGGAACTAAGGATAAGGGGGGGGACGCTTTTAAGGAAGAATTGAGTGTGTTGTCGCGGTTATGGAGGTTGTGGTGGAGGTTGTGGTGTTGAGAAGGAGGGAAGACGGCAGTCCTTATTGATTTCAGAAGGTGTGGGTGAGGCGACGAGAGAAGGGGTGAAGGTGAGTGTGTTCAGGCATTTTATTAATCCGGTTGCACAAAGCACGAGACTGCGAGGGTGTCTTGAAAGCATGATTGTTGAGAGGTGATAACAAAGGCGGATGGTTTTTGTGACGATACTGGTGGACATAGTTTTTTTCTTGTTCGTGGGGGATGCGAAAAACGTCACCCTGGGAACATGTTCTCGTGACTGAGGCTGATTTCACCGGTTGAAGACTACATGTATCTCCGCATGATCCATACCTTACACAACCTTCCACTTCCATCAGCAAAATGTACCTGGATTTTGCGATAACCGATGTCTACCGAGCACAGGAACGGTAAAGCGTTGCCCGAGGGCTTGGCCGTTATCTTCTCCGCAGTCGTCCTCACTCGGGGAAATATGCCGAAAGTCCTACTGGAGCCTCAATCTGGTCCAATTCAAGCTTCTTAGCGTTACTATTCATAAAGCAGGACCCCGCACCCCGCGTGAAAAGTACATAAGTACATGTACGTACTTGGGAATCAGGCTGATCCATGATGCGTCCGTGCCATTGTGCCTTGATAACGGAAACCCGACTGGCTGTATCCCTCACGGACGGCAGACAAAAATTTTCCGTGCTTGGGTATTTGATCACTCAACCGCCACCCATTGCCTACCTCTCATCGCTCATCCGATGAGTGTCAACGCAACCCCTTCGCTTTGATGCTCATGCTTTGACGTTTGTCATTACCCTTGTGCCTAGACCCATAAACCATTGCTCAGTGCTAGCTAGCTAAATGCTCTATCAATTTTTGCTACATGTATGTAGACCCGGTCCATTCTAAAGGTATCGGCATTTGTCCTACGCACGGTAAGTTGTTATGCCGTCCGCCGCACAACACATACCTACTTACACACTTACACGATCGGAGAGGTACACCACAACACGAACACGCACACATGAAAGAAAAAAAAGATCGAAAGACAAAAAATCGAAAGAAAGAAGGAAGCGGAAGGAAAAATAAGAAAGATGCAACAGGGATGCCTAATCTGCACCAAGAATCATTGCTCTCTCAATAGTGTGGGGCACATAATTGGTATACTTAGGTTGTGTAATGCGATGCATGTAGGTTATCCTAACCAATGGTACTACTTTGGTATTGTCCAGAGAAAAGAAAAAAAAGAAGTAACGTGTGGACGGAAAAAATTCACTGCTTTCCGATATACCCAATTCCAAGACACCGTAAAATTCAACTAGCCCTGAGATTTGACGTTTATTTTGAACACAGTTAGGAAAAAGAAACATTTAGATCTTGATGGCCGCGTCCAGCGCCTTTTGCTTCTTGGCTGTAGCAATAAATCAGACTTCATGTATCTGGAAGTTTTTTTAGGAACTCTTACCAATTTTAGCATTGGCCTTGGCACCCATAATACCACCTCCCCAGTGCCTCTTCTGCTCCTCGTACTTCTCGAGGTAGCCTTCTTTCACAGCGGTAATAAGCTTGGAGAGCTCAGCTTTGTCCTCAGCACGAACCTCGGTGATGGCAAGAACAGCGGCGGTCTAGTCACAAAAGTAAGCGACCAGAGACGGAGATTAGAGCTTAAAGGGCATGGAGACGAACCTTCTTATGAACAACAGTCCCAAGACGGGCCTTGCCTTTGATGATAGCGTAAGGAACACCCATCTTCCTACAGAGAGCGGGTAGGAAGATAACCAGCTCAATAGGGTCAACATCATTGGGGATGAGAACTAAGGAGGCCTTCTTGTTTTCGATCAAACCAACGACGTGGTTAAGACCGTACTTCACGACATAGGGCTTCTTGCCAACGAAAGAAGCCTTGTCCTTGCTGTCCTTGATAGCAGCGGCTTCCTGGACCAAGCGCTCCTTCTTCTCGGCCTTGGTCTCGGGGCGGTATTTATTGAGGAGGCGCAGAGTCTGGGTGGCAAGATTCTTGTCGAGGACGTTCTGGAACTGAGCGATGGCAGGTGGGACCTTGAGACGAAGGTTCAAGATCTTCTTACGGCGCTGGAGGAGAACGTACTCAGGCCATTTCACCATACGTGAAAGATTCCTACGTGGCTGGATATCCTGGCCAATGCCGAAGTTGCGGGAACGCTTCTCAATGAGAGGGTTCTATCACGATAGCTAGTTAGTAATCTGAACCGGAGCAGAAATTCCGGGTCCGGTTATTTATCGCGGATAAAATGAGGATTTGAGCTAAATACCTTGGCCTTCTTGCTGGCACCTGCCCTCTGCTGAGGGAACGGGGCAGCGGCGGTCTTCTTTGATTTTCCGGGCTGGTCATTGAGAGATTTAAATCAGCGAATATTCTTCAACAGATTAAATCTACTCTAAAAGTCTCGTGGCATATGCAATAAAGCCATCAGCACATGAGACTTCAGCCATTTCAAAACATGAAAGCAGAAGTCCACTTCACAAGCACTAGCTTGCTTGGTTTCTTTCGCTCGGGTCATGCATGATGCAAAACACTTTTCCAGAGCTCCTTCGTCACGGGCTTTTATCTCAGTGACTGAGGAGATAGAAAAGTACCAAATGGCGATGTCGTAGCCGAGGCGTTTATTGCAGCCGTTCGAGAAGAAGTAAGGGGAGCACGAGGGGGGGTACCATGGTGAGTATCTGGGCCGGAGTTGGACGTTGGTTTTCCTATGGTTGATTGTCGTTTGGTACGTTACAGAAGAATCTTTTTGTCAATTGTGATCGGTAGCACTTTGAACAGTGGGGGAAGTGTGCGCGCCAAGTTTGGGACTGCTTTTTAGTTACTTACCAAGACCACTCACATGACTCGCGTAGCACATCATTTATTATTGGTTAACCCAAAGGCCGGTTCACGCTAACATCGGGGTGCATGTATCTTCTACTATGTACCGGGGTGTAAGGGTAAGTACAGAGACGCCCGTTTTGGGGAATTTTAAAAAGTGAGTGCCTGCAAAGGGACCTGATTGGGCTGATAGATAAAATAACACTTGGCAGCCAAGTAGGTATTTGGGTACTGTGCCCCGCAGCTCTGACAACACAATCTTCTCAACCTCTTTTCTACTCTCGTTTTCTTTTCGAACTTCACCAAAACATTTTTAATGGCCTTAAACTGTTCCTTAGAAGAAGCTGAGATTAAACGCTATTCAATGCTTGCTTTTTAGATTTTTAGGAAGATATTTAGATTTTTTAAATGAAAATATACGTTAATTATACAAATCCAAAGCCATTCACACCCATACAAATTCACTATGTGGGCTGAACAGTTCAAGAAACCAGATGAAGACGCGCAGAGGACGCGACGTGCAGAGACAGCGAAGACCCATGAGCGAGTGACTCTCAAGGGACGTCAGGAAGCCGTTCTGCGTAAGACGTAGACATAAAATGATCTTAGAAGGAAGTATATCGAAAAGAAAGAACGGACAGCGATAGTCACTAAATTATAAATAGTGACTATAATGTATTGGAATACTAAAGACAGAAAGACGTTGCGTGAAGAGAAGGAAAAGAAAGAAAGAAAGAGTAGGCGTCGTTCTCCCTTATATACCACCGCCCTCCGCCAAGCCTGACTCATTTGTCCGCTGCAGAACCCCGCTTATGACTCACTCCTCCGTGTAACAGAAACCCGTGGAAACTATCTTGACTCATCCTGCCCACGATAGCCATAACCCCACCCGCAATAATCTTTCCAGTCCAACCTAGATCCATGAAAGAAATTTCCTTCTGCCAGCCCTGCGAGCCTTGATTACCTCGGGCCCCGGTTTATTCAGATATGTGTGTGGAAGGCCTCGACAGCCGTGTCATGCGATAATCCATGGGTTCTCAAGAGGGTCAGTATATCCCGGCCCACTGACGTAAGATCATTGTAGTCCTTGCTTCCATTGCTCGAATCCAGAATCTCCTCAACCGTGATTTCTTCTTCCTGGTCCACGCGATAACGGGTGGTGGTATTAATCTTTGTCCCGACCGGGTCGCTATGGCGATGTCAAGTAGAGACGTGGAAAACGTGCATTTTCATCGGCGTGAGGTTCAAGCGGTAGGCGTAGGGGAGATGATCTCTTGGAAGGGTCCCAATTTTTTTCCAATCGAGCTTCCGCGAGTTCCGGTTCAGACGAATGTTTTGCGGACACGAATACCATGTCTCCGATTTCATATCGCAGCGGGATGCGCCAGATTAACCGAGCCTTTCTCTGGTCTTGAGCCCTTATTTGTGTTCAGAGGTGGTCGTGTAGCTCCTTCATCTTCTGCAAAGTTGTGGGAGTCCAGGCTCGGGGGGGTTCTGTCTGGCTTTTGTAGGTTCACCGTGAATTGGGGGTGGTACCCATAGTTGGCGAAGAAAGGTGTAGCTTTGGTGGAGGCTGAGACTTGATTATTTGCTGCGAACTCCGCCATTGGCAACCACTTAACCCAGTCGTCTTGTTGGTATGACACATATCCCCGGAGGTACTGCTCCATTACCGCGTTCATTCTTTCCGTTTGGCCATCGGTTTCTGGGTGAAAAGCGGTCGACATTCTCGCTTCTATCTGAAGTTGTTTGCAGAGAGACTTCCAGAACTTTGCGGTGAACTGGGTGCCTGTCCGGAGTGATGTGTGTGGAAGGCCGTAGTTTCCAGACGGTTGTAGGTAGAGGTCCAGGTCCTTGGCGTGACGGTGGTGTTGCAGGGTAGGAGGCGACGATCTTCGCTAGCCGTCCACAATTACTAGTATGGCATCGCATCCCCGACTCTCTGGCAGACCCGCGACGAAGTCCATTGAGATCTCTTTCCAGGGTTGTTCCGGATGGGTAGCGGTCGGAGAACTCCCAACTTTCCATGTGTTGCTGGCTTGCTTTACGGCAGGTGTGGCAGTTCCGGATATATTGACCAACGAAGTCAAGATATTTGGCCAGTAGTAGTCTCTGCCGATCAGTTCAAGGTTTTTTCCCTACCCAGGTCCTGCTGAGGGCATCGCGGTATTGCTTCAGGATTTCCAGCTTCATGGTGGGTAGTCGATGTAGATGCTTCTCGATAGAGTAGGCGCCCGTTCGCCAGTGCATTCCGCCAGCGATATTTCCTTGCAGTGCTTCGTGTCTGTCTGCCGAGGTCCAGTATTCTTTGTGGGAATGGGCCACCAAATATCCTTCGCTTAGTAGTTTTTCCAGGCGTTTTTTCAGCGGATTCATTTGACAAAGAACCCGCTAACAAACTCCAGCAGGATCCAAATTCTCCTCTTCAAGACTGTGCGGCTCTGGTGCAACAATCTTTCATCCCTTCCTCGCGAGATCTCCGATCTCCTAGTCAATGCATCCGGTTTCCCACTCTGCTTCGGCCTGTACTTGATCGTGAAATCAAAGCGCGATAGGTATTCGGCCCATCTTACTTGTCTCCTGTTCAGTTGTTTGGTGGACATGAAATATTCGAGGTTTTTGTGGTCGGAGATAACCTCGATCGGGTGCTTCGCCCCTTCCAGTTCTGGCCTCCATTCCTCGAAACACCTGATGATAGCGAGTAGCTCCTTATCGTATATCTCGTAGTTGCACTCCGCCGGTGTATGTTTCCTGGAGAAGAAGGCGACGGGGTGGAGTTTGCCCTGCTCGTCGTGCTGGGAGAGTACGCCACCGCATGAAGTCGGATGCATCTGTCTCTACCGCGATGATTGGTTTTCGGGTCGAAGTGGATCAGGATGGGGCGGTGGTGAAAGCCTCTTTCAGGACTGGAATGCGATCTCGCTTCTGGGGACCACGAAGGGATATTCTTTTGGTCAACCTGGTTAGGGGGCTACGAAGTTTCGAGAATCTGAATACGAAGCGGCGGTAGAAGTTGGCGAAAACCCAGAAAGGCCTGTACGCCCTAACCGCCTTGGGAGTGGTCCATTCCTGTACTGCGGATACCTTGTGAGGGTCCATACGGATACCGCTTGGTTCGATAATCAGCCCGAGGTATGTAGTGCTCTGCGTGGAATTCGTGACTTCTCCGCTTTAATAGGATCCCGCTCTTCTGTAATGCTTCCAGTATTATTTCGACGCTGTTGCTTCATGTTCTTCGAGGGAGTCGCAGATATTAGGATGTCGCCCAGGATGCAGTGCAGAGAATTGGTCAAGGTGTTCTCGGAGGCAATCGTTAATGAAATGTTGAAACGTCATGCTGAGGCCGAAGGCATGACAACAGTGTACTCAAAGCGACCATAGCGTTCTGAAAGCGGTTTTCCATTCTTCTCTTCGCCATTCGAATCTTATTGTATCCTCGTCGCAAGTCCAATTTGGTGTACCATTTAGCGTTTGATAGTCGGTCCAGTGTGTCCCGAATTAGAGGGAAAGGGTATCGGTTTTGGACCGTCAGCTCATTCAGTCCGCGGTAGTCCACACATAAGCGAAGGGATCCATCAGCCTTTTTGACAAACAGTACCGGTGCACCAGCAGGAGATGAGCTCGCACGGATGAAGCCCTTGGAGAGGTTCTCGCGGATGTAGTCGCTGAGCGCCAATAGCTCATCTCTGGACATGCCGTAGAGGGGGCCGAATGGTGGTTCCTTTCCTTCCTTGAGGGGGATTTTGTGGTCGTAGGGGCGGCGGTAGGTCTTGGGCCAAGGCTTCACGAACATATTGAGCTTGTTGTAGCGTTCGATCCTTTGTTTCCACTCGGGGTTTTCGTGAGAGCTTTATTGACGCCGCGTTATACTGCAGATTTGTAGTTTCTTTCGCGGGCAAGACGGCTGAAGGAACGGGTCCTATCACGATGTTGGGGGTTTGATACCAACAGTACCGGCGGCGGGGCGTTGCAGTTTTCCTCAGAATTTGAATTTAACGCCACCGTATTATTTTTGAATCTAAGGGTAGCGTGGTGTTGTAGCCAAGGTATTCCCAGAACCAGGGGTACTGCCCTAGTTTGGTGACAAAGAGGGATTTGTTCCTGATGAGATCCGATGACAGGAACGCGCATATGGAAGTGATTTGTCCGGAAGCAATAGGCCTCCCGTCAATGACTTCAAGGATTCGGGGTTTTAGAGGAAAGGTAGGAAGTTGGTCATAAACGCGAACCCTGAGGCTCCCCAGATCAATCATAGCGTGGAAATAGAGTTTATTATGAGCAATTTTACAAGTTTACAACTAAGTGGTTCCATTTAATTCCTACTGCCACAACTGAAACAGAAAACCCAGAGATAGAAAACGCAGATAAAGAAAATTTTGGAGGTACGGCGAGGGCCATGATACTGACCAGGGACTACTGAAAACCCGAATTACCAGAAGAAAGAATAACATCCGTAGAAGAAGAAGAAGAAATGGGAGCAGGGCTTCGATCGGGCGGGGCAGACACGGCAGCGCCTCAATGGAGGAGGGCGCGCGTGGCCTTTGGGCAGTTAACACGTGGTCGGGGCAGCAAGAAAGACAGCGCCATTCTCCATCCTCCATTTTTTCTCGGGCGGCGGTGGTCTGTCGGCCGTCAAGAAGGTGTACCTTCCTCGGGTGGGGGGCGGTGGTGGGTGGCGGAGAGATCCATAGGGCGAGGCCTCCTGGGGGTGAGGGTGCAGGAGCGTGGCAAATTGTCCCATAGGATTCCTGTTAGTCTTATGGGCGTCTTTCCTGGCCCTGATCCTGTTGTCCATTGTCATTAACCTCCTAACATAGGCATCAAACCCTTCTGTCGCAAGGCCCCAGATATCATCGCGTTTTTAAGTCGCCAGACAGCCCTGTCTCCAGAGCGTCCTTCTTGCCTCTTCGTAGTCGAAGTTGGCCCACGATGCAGAGGGTGAGGTAGGTCGCAAAGTCTCCCTTGCCTGGCGGAGGCCTTGGAGTTCCTTCTGGCTGTGCCTCGGCTGCCTGGGTCTCAAAGGAGGCTTCCAGGAATGCGACGGCGGCGACCGATGTGAATGGGGCAGCGCCCCGTGGCCATATAGGAATGACCTGTCCAACGCCTTCCTTCCAACCGACTTACTGCAGAAGACCTTGGCCTCCTCATTTAGGAACCTGTCATGGACCCTAAGTTTTAGCGCGGAGGAGGCTGAGGAACCCTGGTAGTTCTTTCCGGATCCCGTTAAACTTTGGGGGGTCGGGGAACTTTTCGGAACGGAAGGTGGTGGGTGGGGGGTTCGCAGGTGGTGGGGGTGGTGGAGGTGGTGGAGGTGGTGGAGGTGGTGGAGGTGGTGGAGCGGCTCGGGCTGCGGTGAGTTGAATTCCAGGCACGGACCTGGGTTTCCAGCGTCCGGTAAGGTTATGGGAGGCGATGAGCTGTTCTGGGCGGTTAACTCCTGCCCTGGCTCTGTGTAGAAGGCTCTGCTGGCTTTCTTTCTGATTTCCAGCGTCTCCTTCCTGTAAAAGGGTGAGACGTGGTACGGAGTGGTAGTGTTTATCCTCGATAGCCTCAAATTGGTAAGCTGGAGGATTCAGAGTTCCTATCCAGGGTGACCCCGCCACTACGCTGGCCGTGAGGTGGTGGAGCTCAGTGACATTGCAAGGGGTACGCGCAGATGACGACGAACGTAATCTCAAGGGACGCTCAGTGTACGGCTTGCTCTGGCAAGACGAGAATTACAGCGATACTCAAGAGGAAGTATATCGAAAGAGAAGTAACGGGACAGCGATAGTCACTAAATTATAAATAGGACTATAATGTATTGGAATACTAAAGACAGAAGACGTTGCGTGAAGAAAGAAAGAAATACAGAGTAGGCGTCGTTCCCTTTATATAGCCACCGCTCCTCCGCCAAGCCTGACTCATTTGTCCGCGTAACCCCGCTTATGACTCACTCCTCCGTGTAACAGAAACCCGTGGAAACTATCTTGACTCATCCTGCCCATGCATAGCGTCATAACCCCACCCGCAATAATCCTTCCAGTCCCCCGAACCTAGTGCATCCATGAAAGGGACGAGGCGAAGGTGCGAAGAGGTGGTCCTAACGTCCCCGTGGGGCAGCACGACCGACGGGACGATGGCTAAGAGAAATAGAGTATATTCTAGACCAACTAAGACTAAAGACGCCGAAGATGACAGGAAGGTTGCGTGAAGAAGAAAGGAGAAGAAGAGAAGTCCTACAAGCGAGGGAACGCAGCTATATATAGCCCAGAAAAACCCTTCGCTGACTCATCCCATAGAACCCGTAGAGAACCCAAAGGAAATCCATCATTACATATACCTTCATGTCGTTGACTCATAGAACCCTGCAACCGAAACCCATATAACATAAGAGAAACCCTGACTACTCCTTCTTCCCACAACCGCTGCTGAGCATCGTATCACGCCGTGATAGATATTAGGTCCCCCTCTGAGGCCTAAGTCCTCTTAGGCTTACATGGGTAGAGTTCGTGGAAGTCTTTAACTAACTCGGGGGAGTTGTCTAAGTCATCATAAGGTTGCCAAGAAGGTTCGTCATAGCCGGTGTACCTTACGAGGTATTCCAATCGTCCGCGTCGTTTCCGAGAATCTAGAATTGCCTCAACCTCCCACTCCTGCTCTCCTTCAACCTTGACTGGTGGTGGTGGAGGTTGTAGCTGTCCAGGAACGGGGTCATTGGCGGCGGGAGAAGAGCGATACATGGAAGACCGGGTGAACTTTCATCGATGGGGGTAGTGTGAGTTCACGTGGCATAGGGGCTCACAACACGGGATATGGGGGGCCAATTTGTTTCCAGTCTAACTTCTTCGATGGCCTTTTGGTTAATAGGTTTCGGGTGGACAGCCAGACCTTATCTCCAATGGCATAGCGGGGGCCGGGTTCTGTTGGCATTTGCTGATTCTTCCACGATCCGCTGAGCCTCTGAACATCTCGCTCGGAGGAAGTCAAACACTTCTGACATGTCTCTTGCCATGGTGTTGGCCTGATTCGCTGGTCGTGGGTCAGGGGCCAAAAGTCATTCGGGGTGTCTGCCATAATTGGCTTCGACGGGGGAGAGTTTGGTGGACTCTGATACATGGTTGTTGTTTGCGAATTCAGCCATTGCAGTAGATAGTAGCCCAATTGTCCTGTTGATAGTCGACGAGCTGCGGAGGTACTGTTCCATGATGGCGTTGATTCTCTCTGTCTGGCCATCAGTCTGATGGAAGGCGGTAGAGAAGCGGGGAGATTTCTAGTCTGTCGCAGAGGATTTCCAAAAGTCTGAAGTGAATTGGGTACGGTCTGATACAATCTTTTCTGGGAGGCCGTGAGTTTCCATACATTCTCCAGATACATTCTAGCGACGTCTCTGGCTCCTGATTCTTCAGTGCATGGGATGAAGTGTCTCATTTTGTGAGGCGGTCGATTTACTGGCGATCGACAGAAGTTGTTGCTGAGGGAAGGCCGGTGACAAAGTCCATTGATACGTCTGACCATGGTAGTTTGGGTACTGAAAGAGGGCGGCGGACTCCCTGAGGCGCTGCTATGTTTGCTTTGCTTCTTCAGGTGTGGCAATTCATAACGTAGCGGGTCGGTATACTCCGCATGTTTTTAATAGTATTCGCGCGGCTGAGAAGTTCAAGTGTTTTAGCTCTTCCTGGATGCCCTGCTGATGGTTTATCATGGTATTCTTGTAGGAGTTTAATTTGTAGCTCCTCATGGTACGAAGAGTTTTCGGTACAGGAGAAGTCTTCGTTCGCGCCAAGATTCGGCGAGATCTGTTTCGATTGTTTGGTGCCGTTTTTTAGCATGGTTAGGACTTTGTTCGGAAAACTGTCTTCTTGGTAAGCGATTGCAAATAATTCTTGGATGGTAGGCGTTCCTTCAGCGGATTCATTTATCAAAGAACCCGCGAACAAACTTAGCTTAGAATCCAAATTTTCTTTCTTCAACACGGTCTGGTACTGGTACGCCATGCTCATCCTCTCCTGGTAGATCTCCGATCTCCTAGTTAAAGCATCTGGTTTTCCCCCTTGTTTCCCTGGTCGGAATTGTATAACGAAATCAAAACGGGATAAGAATTCTGACCAACGTGTTTGTCGTCGGTTCAGTAGCTTTGTTGACATGAAGTATTCAAGGTTCCTGTGATCTGTCAGGACCTTGATGGGGAAGGAGGCTGTTTCTAAGAAGTATCGCCATTCTTCGAACCCTCGAATGATTGCTAGCAGTTCTTTGTCATATATTTCGTAGTTACATTCCGCCGGCGTGTGTTTTTTGGAGAAAAAGGCTACTGGGTGGAGTATCCCTTCATCGTCTCTTTGTGACATGATTGCGGCGGAGACATAGTCGGAGGCGTCTGTTTCCACTATGATTTCTCGGTCGGGGTCGAAGTGTCTGAGTATTGGTGCGGTGGTAAATGCTAACTTTAGGTTATCGAAGGCCTTCTGGGTCTTCTCGGTCCATTCAAACTTTACTCCTGTCTTGGTGAGGGCCGTTAGGGGGGAGACGACTCTAGAGTATGCGTAGATGAATCTCCGGTAGAAGTTAGCGAAGCCTAGGAATTCCTGTACATCTTTTAGACAGGTTGGTGTTTCCCAATTCCTAATGGTGGCGACCTTCTTTTCGTCCATCTTGATTCCCTCCGGGGTGAGTCCAAATCCCAGGTACATTGTTTCCTTGACATGCCATTCACACTTCTCGGGTTTCAAGTGTACTTCGTGTTGATCCAAGATCCGAAGAATCTTGTCGACATGAACTTTATGTTCTTCCAGTGTAGCGGAGTATATGAGTATGTCATCTAGGTAGGCCGTCGCGAAGTGATCGAGGTGTGGGCGTAACATGTCATTCACCCAGTGTTGGAAGGCTGCGGGCGCATTGGTAAGACCGAATGGCATGACTGTATATTCGAAATGGCCATATCTGGTTCTGAACGCCGTCTTCCATTCGTCTCCTTCTTTGATCCTGAGTTGGTGGTATCCATTACGTAGGTCTAGCTTGGTAAAGTATTTAGCGGCCGAGATGCCCATGAAGGTTTCCGGAGTTAGTGGCAATGGGTGGCGGTTCTTAACCGCTATCATGCTCAACTTTCTATAGTCGACGCAGAGTCGGAGAGATCCATCCGTTTTCTTGACAAATAGGACTGGGGAGCCTGCTGGGGAGGTGCTGTGGCGGATCTTCCCACTGGAAAGATATTCCGCTAGGTAATCCCTAAGTGCCTGTAGTTCCAACCGCGTCATTCTATACATAGGTCCGAAGGGTACCGTCTTGCCTTCCTGGATGTCAATGGAGAGGTCATAGTCGGGTCGGCGAGGTGGTAGTCCTGTAGCGTCAGGTTCGTTGAGGAGGTGGAGGAAGTTGTGGTGTTTTTTTGGTATGAGGGCTGGGGTCTTTGGATGATGGGGTGAGGAGGTCGTCGAGGGCCTTGAGTGTGGTTGAGTAGAGTCGCATTCTTTTTCTTTTCTTGTTGAGTAGTCGGTGGAATGCGTATGATGCGATGACAGAGATGTTTGTGGTTGGTTTAGTGGGAGGTTCAATCGAGATACCCCTTGCGGTGACTTTGGTGTGATTGAGGGAGCAATGGTTGACGCAGTACGAGGAGTTGAATTGGACTTCATTAGTAGCGGGGAGAATTGTTGTTGCATGTCTTCGCATCCATGGGAGACCCATAACTATTGGGTAGTGTCCCAATTGGGTGACAAAGAAGGGTGCTTCTTCCTTGTGTCCGTTGATGTCCAGGCTGAGGATAACTTTGTGGGTGACCTTCCCTGATTCGATAGGTCTACCGTCTATTACGTCTATGTGTCGGGGGAGAATGAGGGGAATTGTTTTAAGTTTGTGGTGGCATACGAAGTCTTTATCTATGAAAGCGTATCCTGAGGCGCCAGTATCAATGAGGGCATATGATGGGATGAAAGAATCTTTATTTTGAGAAATAGAACAAGTTATTTACTAATTGATTCCCATCCATATCCTTCTCTGAAACCGAAAACCCAGAGACCGAAATCCTAGAAAAATCCTTTAACCGTCCCTGGAGTGAGCCACTCAGTCCAGGGAAAAATCTTTTAACGCCTCATCGCCGGAGGATCCTTCTTCCTTCCCTTCATTCCTGATTTCTGCCCTAGCTCCCCTTATCCTGGGGGCTGGGTTCCTGGGGGGCGGTGCCTGTGGGCAGTCCCTGATGAGGTGTCCTACACCTCCACAATAGTAACATCTGTTCTCCACCCGGCGGGCCTCTCTTTCCTGAGGGTCCGGGCGGCCTCGACCAGTTGACAGGTCCATGGGGACTGTTCCTCCGGGTGCATGGGATGGATGGGGGGCGGCTGGTCTGGGGGTTCTGGAAGGAGGCGGTATATCGAGCAGGGAGGAGCGGGAGCAGAAAAGGGGGCGGGAGCTTGAGAGGTGGCGGCGGAGCGGGGCTGAAGCGAGGGACAGACGTGGCGCGCGGAGGACTGGTGAACGGAAGCGAAGCTGCTTGAGGGCCTGTTGTTTGTTGTCCAACCGTTGTAGGATGGTAGCGAGTTCCAGGACTGTGGCGGGGTGTCTTCATGGACCATGAGTCTGGTCAGTTCCTCATTTAGCCCTGCAGGAGCTTTTCCACGTTGGCGGCTTCTCCTAACGTCGGGCGGGCGTAGCGTTGGAACTCGGCGAAGTAGTCCGAGAACGAGCGTCCGTACTGGTGGATGTTTCTGAGCTTTTGGCGGGCCGTTCCCACCTGGTCTGGGTCTCCGAAGGCTGTTGTTAAGATTTCAAAAAACCTTTCCATGGAGGGGAGATTAACCCCTGTGTTGGTCAGGTATGGCATGAACTGGTCGGCTGCGGGGCCTTCCAGACGAGAGATGGCGTAGGTCAGTTGGTTTTGTAGGGTGGGGTACCGGTCGGCATTGCCCAAGAGCTTGAGGGTCATCATGTGTTTGAAGAGTGGGAGTTCCTTTCTCACTCCTGTGAACTGCTTGGGGTCTGGGAGTTTTTCTGACTTTTCCACCCTTGCTTCGGGATGGGTTGTTACTAGGCCTTGGAGGTATCTGTTGGGGCGACGAGGAGGAGGTGCGGGCGGGGCTGGTGGTTCTGCTGCCGGTGGTGGGGGCCTGGCTGTGAGTGCGGCCTGGGCGATGCGGGTTTCCTGTTGCACCGTGGCGACTTCTTCTTGGAGGGTGGTGACTTGGGCTTGGAGGGTTCCTACCTTTGCTTCTTCCTCATCCAACTGTTGTCCCAGCTCTGTGAGTCTTTTCTTCCATGCCTCCGCTGTTTCCTCGGCTTTTCTTTTTGTCTAGGTAGTTCATTACGGAGCTCTGCCATGACTACCCTGCAGCGGAGAATGATGCCATGATTGAACGTTGATCCTCGGTTGCACCCTGTGGTGCTCTGGGTATGACTGAAGCGGCCAAGTCTCTTTCAAGTAAATCGAGTCGGGTGAGTCTGTCATTTCATGTTCTTGTGACATGTAGGGTTGTGGTTTGGGTTGGCGTTGGAGACGCAACCTTAGTATCACGGTGCTAAGCGAGGACGGGGGCTGAACAAGCCAAGGCAAACCACCAAGGCTGGGCTATGGGTACGCGGGGTGCAGAGGGACGTGGACGGGGGGGGGAAGGGCGAGACACAGGAAGACCCAAGGCGGGGAGCGAGGGACGAAGGCGCGAAGAGGTGGTCCTAACGCCCCGTAAGAGCACGAATCGACGGACGATGGCTAAGAGAAATAGAGTATATTCTAGACCAACCAAGACTAAAGACGCCAAGATGATGACAGGAAGGTTACGTGAAGAAGAAAGAAGAAGAAGAGAAGTCCTACAAGAGGAACGAGTATATATAGCCCAGAAAAACCCTTCGCTGACTCATCCCATAGAATCCCATAGAACCCAAAGGAAATCCATCATTACAAATACCTGCATGTCGTTGACTCATAGAACCCTGCAACCGAAACCCATAGAACATAAGAGAAACCCTGACTACTCCTTCTTCCCACAACCGTGCTCGATATCGTATCACGCCGTGATATTCACTCTTCAATCTAGGTGTTTCGGTATTTAAAGTACCCACCCGGTACTAGATTAACATCGATTTGTATACACTTGTCGGGTTACCCTGCCTCCTGAGGTGGCAACCGGGCCACCACACCAAAAAAAATACTGAGCCCACATGAGATTCTGGAAGCAATTAAAGCTATCTGCCCCTGTTCCCTAGGTATATGAATATAAAAAAATTGTAGGGGAAGATGAACCTGCATCAGCAAGCTTTACCATTTGTGACTGGAGTCTCCTGAATCTCCTGATAGTCTCCTGAGTCTCCTGAGACCCCTGTAATCTCCTGAGACCTGAAAAATCTTGCTGATTATCACGGCTCAGCCTCAACCTTCCCGTCTACCGCCAAGGCGCTTCCGGAACAGGGTTGTTGGTTAAGATCGGTCGATGTCAGAATCAGGGTAATGGAATAGGAAGGAGCTCGGATGATAGAAAGTAAGCACTAGGGATGATTGGGTTACTACGGGAAGAAGTTATCGGTATTAGGAATAGTATGGACGGCTCGGCGGAGAAAGAGGTTCTATGAGTTTCTATGGTATGAGTCAGCGATGGAAGGAATAACTGTATAAATAGAGTCTCGTTTCTCCTATGTCTTCGCCTCTCTAGGCAACGTCTTCTTCTCTTGTTAGCAATATATACTTTGACTCCGATCCCCTGTTCCCTTCTCCCCGTTCCTGAACCTGAACCTGCCCTGAACCTGTACCGACTCCGGTGTATCCTGAGTTGAACCCGATCCGTCTCTGTCCCTGCCCTCGTCCAAGCCTCTGTTCTCGAATCCCGACCCTGCCCCGTTAGACTACGTTGCCTCAGCTATCAACTCCCGATACACACCATGACCTTCCCGGCCCCGATCATTACCACGCGCATGCATAATAGCGGGCTCGATCCGACCAGCTGGGCTGTACCCAGCATGGTGGCAGAATTCTCCCAACAGTACGAGACCGATACCCACATCCTGTTTGACTTCATACAACACAATGTTATACACCTCCACACTTTTGAGAGACAGGGCCATCACGGAAAGAGACGCAGCCAGTACGGAGAGGGATCACGCCCTCAACGAGGCCTCTGTCATCCCTGAACTTGATCAACAGATCACTGAATACCAAGCCCAGTTGGCGGAGGTCCGCCAGCTCAACACCATGCTCCAAGCCCAACCCGCTCCTCCTGCTCCTCCTGCTCCTCCTGCTCCTCCCGCTCCTCCTGCTCCTCCCGCTACCCCTGCTCCTCAGGCCATCGGCTCTGAAAAAGTTCCTGATCCTCCCAAATTTGATGGCAAAAGGGAGGAGCTCCACCCCTTCGTTACTCAACTCCGCCTCAAGATGCTCGCCAACCGTGACCGTTTCCCTGCTGCCCAGGCCCGCCTCGCCTATGCCATCAACCTACTCTCCGGACATGCCCTCGCACAGGTAATTCCACTGGTGGAAGGAGAACGCGTCAACCTGGCGGACATCGAAGCCTTGATTACCATCCTGGAGACCGCTTTGGGAGATCCCGATCGCGTCGCCACCGCAGAAAGGGACCTGGAGCGTCTAATGCAGGGCCTCCGAGATTTCTCCGTGTACTTCGCCAAATTCCAACGTCTCGCCGCTGAGGTCAGATGGAACGACGAGGCAAAGAAACATGCGCTCACCCAAGGCCTCTCCCGCGAACTCTGCTCAGCCATGATCCACCATGATGTCCCCCCTTCCACCCCCGAATACGTCCTCCTCCTCCAGCAGCTAGATAACAGGTTGAGGGATGCCCGTGCGCATGATCGATCCTCATTCCCTGCTCGTCAACCCTTTGGTCCCCCTCCCAGTGGCCATATCGCTGCCCCTGCTGCTCTCAAGGGGGGGTCAGGGGATGGGGCTTTGCTCTGCAGGGTACGTGGTATTAACGGCGATACTTCCGAAGAGGAAGTATGTAGGTGGAGAAGTAAAAAGGCAGCGATAGTCACTTGGTTATAAATAGCGACTATGATGTATGTATATACTAAAGACAAAAGACGTTGAGTGGAGGAGAAAAGGAAAAGAAAGAAAGTACAGGAGTAGGTGTTATTGCCTCCCTTATATAGCCACCAATCATCCGCCAAGCCTGACTCATTCATCCGCGTAACCCCCTTATGACTCACTCCTCTGTGTAACAGAAACCTGTAGAAACTATCTTGTCTCATCCTTTCCGTGTATTGCATCATAACCCCACCCGTGATAATCCTTCCAGTCCCCCAAACCTAGTACATCCATGAAAGTAGCCCCCCCTTCAAGCGCAAGCTCCTGCGAGCTTTGACCTTCTCAGGCCCCGGTTTATTTGGGTACTGTGTGTGGAAGGCCTCGACAGCAGCCGTGTGTTCATGATAATCGGCAGGTTCCCAAGTAGGGTCGGTATATCCCATCCACTTAACGTAGTCCTGTAGTCTTTGCTTTCCATGGTGCCTTGAATCCAGAATCTCCTCAATTTCGTACTCTTCTTCCTGATCCACGATAACGGGTGGTGGTGGTATTAATTTCTGTCCAGGTACAGGGTCGGTGGCGGCGATGTCGAGTAGGGAGACGTGGAAGACGGGGTGCATCTTCATCGAACGGGGGAGGTTCAAGCGGTAGGCGTAGGGGGAGACAATCTCTTGAATGAGGAAGGGTCCCAGCTTTTTCCAATCAAGCTTCCCCGAGTTCCAGTTCGTACGAATGTTCTTTGCGGACACGAATACCATCTCTCTGATTTCATATCGCGGGACAGAGATGCGCTTTGCATTAACTGATCTTTCTTGCTGGTCCTGAGCTGTCCTCATTTGCGTTCGTAGGTGGTTGTGTAACTCCTTCATCCTCTCTGCAAAGTTGTGGGAGTCCAGGCTCGGGGGGGTCCTGTCTGGCTTCTGTAGGTTTACCGTGAATCGAGGGTGGTACCCATAGTTGGCAAAGAAAGGTGTAGCTTTAGTAGAGGCTGAGACTTGGTTATTTGCTGCAAACTCTGCCATTGGCAACCACTTAACCCAGTCATCTTGTTGATATGACACATATCCCCGGAGGTATTGTTCCATCACTGCATTCATTCTTTCTGTTTGGCCATCCGTTTCTGGGTGGAAAGCGGTCGACATTCTCGCCTCTATCTGGAGTTATTTGCAGAGAGACTTCCAAAACTTTGAGGTGAACTGGGTGCCCCTGTCGGAGGTGATGTGCGTGGGGAGGCCATGTAATTTCCAGACATGTTGTAGGTAAAGGTCGGCCAAGTCTTCTGCATTGACGGTGGTATTCCAGGGCAGGAGGTGACGCATCTTCGTTAGTCAGTCCACGACTACCAGTATGGCGTTATACCCTTTACTCTCTGGTAGACCCGTGACAAAATCCATAGAGATCTCTTTCCAAGGTTGTTCTGGGATGGGCAGCGGTCGGAGGACTCCCAGCTTCCCATGTGTTGCTGGCTTACATTGCTGGCAGGTGTGGCAGTTCCGGATGTATTGGCCAATGTAGTCGCGCATATTCGGCCAGTAGTAGTCCCTGCTGATCAGTTCGAAGGTTTTTTCCCTGCCGGGGTGTTCTGCTGAGGGGGCATCGTGGTATTGCCTCAGGATTTCCAGCTTTAGTGGTGAGTAGTCGGGGATATAGATACTCTCACGATAGAGTAGACGCCCGTTCACCTCAGTGCATTCCGCCAGGGATATTTCCTTGCAGTGCTTCGTGTCTGTCTGCCGTAGGTCCAGTATTCTTTGTGGGAATGGGTCAGCCAGATATCCTTCATTTAGTAGTTTTTCCAGGGGGGCGTTCTTTTCAGCGGATTCATTTGACAAAGAACCCGTTAACAAACTCAGCTTAGGATCCAAATTCTCCCTCTTCAAGACTGTGGGACTCTGGTGCAACAGTCTTTCATCCCCTTCCTCAGGGAGATCTCCTGATCTCCTAGTCAATGCATACGGTTTCCCGCTCTGCTTCCCTGGTCTGTATTTGATGATGAAATTGAAGCGCGATAAGTATTCGGCCCATCTCACTTGTCTCCTGTTCAGTTGCTTGGTGGATATCACGGCGTACCACGAGCTACTACGGAGGAAAGGATATTATGGAACTGGGTCTAGGGTTCGGGTTTTCTCTTTGGGTTTCTAAGGGTTTCCGTTACACTGGTTATGAGTCATCCCTGGACAGGGATTGGGAACTGTATATATAGTCGGCTACGAGCCTTTCCTTTGTCTCTTTCTCTTCTTTCCTTTCCTACGCAACCTTCCTGTTATCAACTCTACGTCTCTAGTTTCTTTAGTTGTTACTTGTTTCATCTCGTTTCTCTGAATAGAATACGTCATCACTCTTAGTCATCTTCGTCTTAGCAGTACTTCGTCCTCGCTTAGCCATAGTCGCCGTTCATATGCGATACAGCGATGCGTGTCCTCTACTGGTATCTTCGTTTACATCACTTCGTTCGCACTGCCATCTGGACTCTGTGTCCCACTACCCTGCTTCTCGGTTAAGCCCCCTAGTTGCCCGTCCTCGCCTCGTTCTCGTCTCGTCCTCGTCTCGTCTTCGCCTCGGTTGTGAACCTTGGCTAGTTTAGATATAGTCTCCGCTTCGCTCCGTAACACTAAGGTTGCGTCCCCCACGCCAACCTTCACAACACCAACCCCGCCTCGCTTAGCCCCGGTCGTCACCATGACCGACCTCAGTTGGGACGTCCCCAATGAGGACTGTCGCCACCCTCTCGTCTTCTCCCCCGGTCCCCTCGAATGCTTCTTTCCGGAACGGAAAGGATTCTGCTACCTCGGCCTCGTCCCCCAAGCCCATTGGTTCAACATGGGCCATCGCATCGGTCCCGACCCCTCCGTCTCCGTCCTCCGCCAGTATGCTTTGAAATATAAGCTTAAGCGTGCCGAAGCCACTGGTAAAACCTTCACTCAACCCCTTGCGGGAAGCTCCACATTAGGGGCACCACACAGCGTCCCCACCCGTATCTGACGAAGCCATCATTCGTGGCCGCGACCCCGCTCATCCACCATCGGCCGCCCTGCCGCGAAGTCATAGTCGTCGCTCTCGGCGCCTTGCTGGTCTTGGGCACATATGGCCCTACCCACCGATGAGGACTGCGGTCCTGAACTCACGAGGCCCACAGCCTCATCTCGGAATGCCTGGTCGTCTTGACCAACCTCCGGACATTCCGCCACGCCAGAACCTGCCGTATCACGGCCCGCGAAAGAGGTCATCTCTGACCTCAACCAAGAAATCGCCGACCTCAAGCTTGAGGGTTGAAGAATCCCCTGACCGAAGAAGAACAACGGTACCGCCTGGCGCTCACCAAGACGCCGCCACGCTGACTCTGACCTCGCGGAAAGGGACATCCGCATCACCTCTGTCGCAGCCTGGGAATCCCAGGCCAACGCCATCGCCAACCTCCAACGCCGTCTCGCCTCTGCCCCGCCGCCTCTCGCCCGCTGCCTGCCTCAACCCGCTATCTACGCTCCCGCTCAGGACGCCTTTCGACAACTGGCGCAATGAGCCAGTTGAACAAATGTCAACCAAGCCGGCGCTAAAGGTCAGCCCTTTGGTAAAAATGGCACACCAAAGGGCTAGTCCTGCCACCGCCGTCGTCTCTGCCGGCTGTGTCGAGGACAAGATGTCTGAGACCAACTCGTCGTCACCTGCTCCGTGTCCCAGAACCCTGTCTCCTTCGTAACCTCTCATCGTCGATCACGGGAGGCGTCAGGGAATGCCTTCATCGACCAAGATTTTGCAATAGCAGCCTCTCCCTGACACCCCTGAAGAAATCACGCCTGCTTGAGGTAATCGACGGCAGGCTGGTAGAATCAGGGAGAATCACCCACATCGCCAAGCTCTCGTTGGACATCAATGGGCACCAGGAAACTGCCCCCTTCTTCGTCACCAAGCTGGGGCATTACCCAATTGTCATGGGTATTCCCTGGATGCGCCACCACGACCTCGCCCTCCGCCCCAAAACGAACCAGGTAATCTTTGACTCCGAGTTCTGCGTCAAGAACTGCTCCGTCTCCCGCTCCCCGGTCATCGCTAAGGGAATCTCGATCACCCCTCCGGACAGCCCGCTCCTCCACGTTGCGGCCATAGGAGCTGTACCATTTGTAGGCCTTGCCCGCAGGCGACAGAACCGACTTTTCTGTGCCTCACTCAGCGCGATTGATGAAGCTCTCGCCCCAAGGATCACCACGGACCCGCAAGATAAAGTGCCTAAGGAGCTATGGGAGTTCTTGCCACTGTTCAAGGAATCAAACGCAACGTCGCTGCCGCCCCACCGCCCCCATGATCTTAAGATCGTACTCCAGGATGGAAAGCAACCCCCCTTCGGCCCGCTATATGGAATGTCACGCCCAGAGCTACAGGCTCTGAGAGACTTCATCTGAAAAAAGGAAAGGGTTTTATCCGCTACTCAGAGTCCCCTGCCGGTGCCCCCGTCCTATTCGTCAAAAAGGCCAATGGATCCCTTCGTTTGTGCGTGGACTACAGGAAACTTAACGAGATCACGGTAAAGAACCGCCACCCCTTGCCCCTTATTCCGGAAACACTGTCCCGTCTCTCCAAGGCAAAGTACTACATCAAGTTAGACCTCAGGTGGGGATACCATCAGCTCAGAATCCAGGAGGGGGATGAATGGAAAACCGCCTTCAGGACCCGCTACGGCCACTTCGAGTACAATGTCATGCCTTTCGGATTGACCAACGCCCCTGCCGCATTCCAACATTGGGTAAACGACCTGCTCCGCCCCTACCTCGACCATTTCGCAACAGCCTACCTCGACGATATCCTGATATACTCAGAGAGCTTAGAGGAACATAAGGAACATGTGCGACAAGTCCTCAAGGTCCTGCAGATCCACGACGTCCATCTGAAACCAGAGAAATGCCAATTCTCCGTCCAAGAAACCAGGTATCTCGGCCTTATCATCACTCCTGAGGGTCTTAAGATGGACCCTAGCAAGGTATCAGCGGTCACAGGATGGGAAGCCCCCACTAAGCTTAGGGAGGTCCAGGAATTCTTAGGGTTCGCGAACTTCTATCGCCGGTTCATATATGCGTATTCCAGAGTAGTTGCCCCACTTTGTGACCAGAAGGCGTAAAATTGAATGGTAAAGGCATAAAATTCAGGACCTCAAGGATGCGTTCACCTCGGCCCCAATACTGGCACACTCGACTACGAGAAGGCTACTATCGTGGAAACTGATGCGTCCGACTACGTCTCTGCGGGAATCATGTCCCAATACGATGATAACGGAATCCTGCACCCAGTGGCTTTCTTCTCCAAGAAACATTCCCCCGCGGAATGGAACTACGAGATCTACGACAAGGAACTTTTAGCTGTTGTCAGATGCTTCGAAGAATGGCGTTCAAACTTGGAAGGATCTAGGTTCCCAATCAAAGTCCTTAGCGATCACAGAAACCTAGAGTACTTTATGTCCACCAAGCTGCTCAATCGTCGCCAGGCAATTGGGCTGAATTCCTGTCCCGCTTCGACTTCGTTATCACATTCAGGCCAGGGAAACAAGGGGGTAAACCGGACGCACTCACCAGGAGGTCAGGAGACCTGCCTAAGGAAGGGGATGAACGTCTCACGCACCAGTCGCAGGTCGTGCTGAAGAAAGAGAATCTAGACGCAGGAGTCAAGCTAAGTTTGTTCGCGGGTTCTTTGTTAAATGAATCCGCTGAAGGAACGCCCACTGTGAAAGAATTATTGATCCAAAACTACCAAGTTGACAGTTTTCCCCACCAAGTCCTCACCATGCTTCGTAACGGCACTAAGCACTCCAAGAAAATCTCGCTAGCAGAATGTACGGAAACGGAGGAAGGCTTCCTGCTTTACAGGAACGCGATCTACGTCCCCAACCTTGACGAACTCCAACTGCGCCTACTACAGGAACACCACGATAAGCCCTCCGCCGGACACCCAGGACGTGCAAAAACCCTCGAACTCATCAGTCGCAACTACTACTCGCGCGTGAGGAAATCGTTGACGCTATGTCTGAACTGTAACACCTGTTCCCGCAGCAAGCAGCGTGCACTACTAAGGAGTCCTCCGCCCACTCTCAAGTACCCAAAGGTCCATGGTCCGGCGTATCAATGGACTTCGTTCACAGAGAACAATGGGTTTAATCTATCGCTCGTTGTCGTCGACCGATTAACCAAGATCGCCACTTCATACCTTGTACTGAGGAGTCCAACGCGATTGACGTGGCCAACATGTACTTGGAATCAGTCTGAAACTTCACGGCCTCCCTGAAACCATAGTCTCCTAATCATGCACACACAGTTCACGGCAGAATTCTGGAAGACCCTCTGCAATAGGCTTAGAGATCGCGCTCGCCATAGCACTGCCTTCCACCCCCAGACGGACGGCAAACGGAGAGGGTCAACGCAATCATGGAACAATACCTCCGGCTTACGCTTTCTTACCAGCAGGATGATTGGGTCAAGTACCTACCTATGGCAGAGAGTTCGCAACCAACAACCACGCTCCGAAACCACCAAGCTTCTCTCCATTTCGTTTAACTATGGGAGGAACCCAAGGATGTCGTTTGCACCACTACAGCATGGTACCAGGACCAAGGAAGACCAAGCCAACGGTATGGCTAGGGACATGGCACAAATCTTCGAATTCCTACGCGACGAGATGTTTAGAGCCCAGAAAATCCAAGAAGACTCGGCGAACGTGAATAGGACCCCCGCCCCCAGATATGCGGTAGGAGACAAGGTATTTCTCGACCGAACCTGCACTGCGACCTCGAAGAAACTCGACTAAACGACGTCTGCATAATCGTTAGGAGAATGGTTAGCCCTTACGCCTATGAGCTTAGCCTCCCCACCTCCATGAAAATACATCCAGTCTTCCATGTCTCGCCACTGTCCTCGCCGCAAAATAACCTCCCCAGTTAACGACACACCCCGCCTCGTAGAAATCATACGAACAAGAATGGGAGGTCGACTCAATACTGGATTCTCGACGCCGACACAACCGCTTAGAATACTTGGTTAGATACACGGTTACGCATTTAACCATCACAAGAACCCCCTGACTTAACATGCCCCGAGTTTCAAGTAAGACTTCCACGACAGATTTCCACGCAAACCCAGGCCTACCAGGTGAGTTAGGCCTGAGGGAGGACCTAATCTATCACGGCGCACTACTTAGCTACTAAGTGGAGGAAAGGATATTATGGAACTGGGTCTAGGGTTCGGTTTTCTTTGGCTTTCTAAGGGTTTCCGTTACACGGGTTATGAGTCATCCCTGGACAGGGATTGGGAACTGTATATATAGTCGGCTACGAGTCTTTCCTTCATCTCTTTCTCTTCTTTCCTTTCCTACGCAACCTTCCTGTTATCAACTCTACGTTTCTAGTTTCTTAGTTGTTACTTGTTTCATCTCGTTTCTCTGAATAGAATACGTCATCACTCTAACATCTTCGCTCTTAGCAAGATTTCGCCTCGCCAGCCATAGTCCTCGCTCATGTACGATACAGCAAGCACGTGTCCTCTACTGGTATCTTCGCTACATCACTTCGCTCGCGACTGCCATCTGACTCTGTGTCCCACTACCCTGCTTCTCGGTTAAGTCCCCTCGCGCCCCGCCTCGCCTCGCCTCGCCTCGTCTGCCTTTCGCCTTAGAACCTTGGCTAGTTTAGATATAGTCTCCGCTTCGCTCCGTAACAGTGGACATGAAGTATTCGAGGTTTTTGTGGTCAGAGATAACCTCGATGAGGTGTTTTGCCCCTTCCAGTTCTGGCCTCCATTCCTCGAAACACCTGATTATTGCCAAAAGTTTCTTATCGTAGATTTCGTAGTTGCATTCCACCGGTGTATGTTTCTTGGAGAAAAATACAACAGGGTGGAGCTTGCCTTGTTCGTCATATTGGGAGGGTACGCCACCAGCGACGTAGTCGGATGCGTCTGTTTCTACCGTGATTGGTTTCTCAGGGTCGAAGTGGATCAGGATGGGTGCGGTAGTGAAAGCCTCTTTCAGGGACTGGAACGTTAGCTCGGCTTCCCGGGCCCATGAAAAGGGAACATTCTTTTTTGTCAACCTGGTTAAGGGGGCTACGAGTTTCGAAAATCCAAAGATGAAGCAGCGGTAGAAATTGGCGAAATCCAGAAAGGCCTGTACGTCTTTAACCGTCTTGGGGGTGGTCCATTCCTGTACTGCCGATACCTTGTAAGGGTCCATACAGATGCCGTTTGGTTCGATAATTAGCCCGATGTACGTGGTGCTTTGGGTGTGGAACTCGCACTTTTCGGGCTTCAACAGGATCCCACTTTTCTGTAACACTTCCAGTATTATCTCGACGTGTTGTTCATGTTCTTCGATGGAGTTGCTGTAAATCAGGATGTCATCCAGGTATGTGGTGCAGAATTGATCAAGGTGTTCTCGGAGGCAATCGTTAATAAAATGTTGAAACGTTGCAGGGGCATTGGTGAGGCCAAAAGGCATAACAGTGTACTCAAAGTGACCGTAGCGCGTTCTGAATGCCGTCTTCCATTCCTCCCCTTCGGCCATTCGAATCTGGTTGTATCCTTGTCGCAGATCCAACTTGGTGTAACATTTAGCCTTTGATAGTGGTCCAGTGTTTCTCGAATTAGAGGTAGTGGGTATCGATTCTTAACCGTCAGTTCGTTCAACCCGCGGTAGTCTACACATAAGCGAAGAGACCCGTCAGCCTTTTTGACAAACAATACCGGTACGCCAGCAGGAGATGAGCTTGCGCGGATGAAACCCTTGGAGAGGTTCTCGCGGACATAGTCGCTGAGCGCCAATAGCTCATCTCTGGACATGCCATAGAGGGGGCCTAATGGTGGTTCCTTTCCCTCCTTCAGGGGAATTTTGTGGTTGTAGGGGCGGCGTGGTGGTAGGTCTTGGGCCAAGGCTTCGTCAAACATATTAAGCTGATTATGGTAGCGTTCCGGGATCCTTTGCTTCCATTCGTCCGTTGAGGTCTTTAGAAGGGCTTTGTCGATGTCGTGGAGTGTTATACTGCAGATTTGTAGTTTCTTTCGGCGGGCAAGACGGCTGAAGGGAACGGGTCCTATCATGTATGTTGGGGGTTTGATACCTGGAACAATACCGGCGGTGGGTGTGGCATTGCAGTTTTCTTTACAGAATTTTGAGTCGAACGCTACCGTATTGTTCTTGAATCTGAGGGTAGCGTCGTGATGTTGTAGCCAAGGTATTCCCAGAACCAGGGGGTACTGCCCTAGTTTGGTGACGAAGAGTGGGATTTGTTCCTGATGAGATCCGATTATTAAAGGAATACGGCATATGGAAGTGATTTGTCCGGAGGCAATAGGCCTTCCGTCGATGACTTCAAGTATTCGGGGGGTTTTTAGAGGAAAGATAGGAAGTTGGTGATAGCGCGCAAAGGTTTTATCGATAAATGCGAATCCTGAGGCTCCCGTATCAATCACAGCATGGGTGGAAATAGAGTTCTCATTGTGAGCAATTTTACAAGCTACAACTAAGTGATCTCTATTTAATTCCTCCTCTGCTACAACTGAAACCGAAAACCCAGAGATAGAAAACGCAGATAAAGAAAATTCCTGGCGAGGGCCATGATACTGACCAGGGAATACTGAAAACCCGAATTACCAGAAGAGAGAATAACATCCGTAGAAGAAGAAGAAGAAGAAATAGGAGCAGGGGCTTCAATCGGGGCAGCGGGGGGAGCAGATACGGCGGCGCCCCTCATGGGAGGAGGGCCAAGTGGACGGGTGCCTTGTGGGCAGTTGGCAAATACATGGTCGGAGGCGGCACAGTAGGTGCAACGGCCGTTCTCTATCCTCCATTTCTTTTCGGCGGCGGTGGTCTGTCGGCGACCGTTGGCAAAGATATACCTCCCCTCTGGTGGGGGACGGGTAGCGGGACGTGCCTGGAGGGCGGAGAGGTCTATAGGGGCGAGGCCTCCTGGTGTGTGTGACGGGTGTGTCGGGGTGTATGGAGAGACAAATTGCCCCATGGTGTTCCTGTTAGCCCTGTGGGCGTCTTTCCTGGCTCTGATCTAGTTGTCCATTGTCATCAATCTCCTGACATAGGCATCAAAGCCTTCCACAGTGGTGTCCTGGTATATTATAGCGTTCTTTAGGTCGTAGGCCAGCCCTGTCTCCAGAGCATCCTTCTTAGCTTCCTCATTATAGTCGAGTTGGCCCATGATGCGTGGAAATTGGTGAGGTAGGTTGCGAAGTCTCCCTTGCCCTGGCGGAGGCTTTGGAGTTCCCTCCTGGCTGTGCCTCAAGGTTCTGGGTCTCCGAAGAAGGCTTCTATAAATGCGACGAACGCGGCGACCGATGTAAACGGTGCAGCATCTCCAGTGGCCATGGGAATAACCTGGTCCAATGCTTTCCCCTCCAAGCGACTAACTGCATAGAAGACCTTGGCTTCCTCATTCAAGGACCTATCGTGGTTGACCCTGAGTTTGGTGCGGAGGAGGTTGAGGAACCCTGGCAGCTCCTTCCAGATCCCGTTGAACTTTGGGGGGTCGGGGAACTTTTCGGAGCGGAAGGTGGTGGGTGGAGGATTTGCAGGTGGTGGGTGGAGGATGTCCGGTGGGGGTGGTGGAGGAGGTGGGGCGGCTCGGGCTGCGGCGAGTTGAAACTCCAGGGTACGAACCTGGGTTTCTACTGCGTCGGTGTGGTTGTGGGAGGCGATGAGTTGTTCTTGGGCGGCAGTCAACTCCTGCCTGGTTTGTGTGTGTAGGGCTCTGCTGGCGTTTCTTTCTGCTTTCCAACGGTCCCCTTCCTGTAAGAGGGTGAGGAGGTGTATGTAGTGGTAGTGTTTATCTTCGACGGCCTCAAACTCTGCGAAGGTTGGAGGGATCGGGTAGTCTCCATCCAGGGTGACCCCATCCACTATGCGGGCCGGAGGAGGCGGAGGTGGAGCTGGGGTAGACATTGGTAAAAGTGTACAGTGCAGATGACGACACAACGTAATCTCAAGGGGGCATCAGGGGATGGGGCTTTGCTCTGCAGGGTACGTGGTATTAACGGCGATACTTCCGAAGAGGAAGTATGTAGGTGGAGAAGTAAAAAGGCAGCGATAGTAACTTGGTTATAAATAGCGACTATGATGTATGTATATACTAAAGACAGAAGACGTTGCGTGAAGAGAAAAGGAAAAGAAAGAAAGTACAGGAGTAGGCGTTATTGCCTCCCTTATATAGCCACCAATCCTCCGCCAAGCCTGACTCATTCATCCGCGTAACCCCCTTATGACTCACTCCTCTGTGTAACAGAAACCTGTAGAAACTATCTTGTCTCATCCTTTCCGTGTATTGCATCATAACCCCACCCGTGATAATCCTTCCAGTCCTCCGAACCTAGTACATCCATGAAAGCTGCCCCGGCTCCTCTTCGTGCTCCTGCTCCTGCTCCCTATCCCTCTCACACCCCAGGAGGTACCGTCCCCATCGACCTCTCTGTGCTCGTCGTCCTCGTCCACGTGGTCCTCTTTCCGCCACTGAGCGCGCCCGTTGCGCCGCTCAGGGTCTTTACATGTATTGTGGGGGCCCCGGCCACTTCGCTAATGAATGTCCTGCTCGTCCTGTTGCTCGTCCTGCTCGTATTTCTGCTACTTCTGAAGTCGGTGTACCTATTGTCATGTCCGGGGCCGGCGCGCCCCCTGCGTCCAATAATGTTCCTCGTGTTCCTCCTGTTTCCTCTGGCCCTTCTGCTTCTTCCTTCTCTTCTCCTTCTTCTGGTAACGCTTTCGAGTTTCCTTTCAGTTCTTCTTCTGGTTCTGGTTCTCTGGGTCTCGGTTCCCCCAGTGCGATATCTGCTTCTGCCTCCGCCAATGAGTCAGGTTTTCACGAGGACCTGTACTAGGTGGCTTAGCCCAGGTCCCTACTATTTCTTTGTCTGCTTCTGCTGTTTCTGGTGTCTCTGGTGAGAAGGTTTCCGGTAACGATCACCTTGTCGTTTCATGTATCGTATCTGATCAAAATAAAACTGTTAAAACCTACTCACTTGTAGATACTGGAGCTTCTGGATTTGCATTCATTGACGAAGAATTTGTACGCTACAAAGAAATCCCCACTACCCTCCTCCCAATCCCTCGCGCCCTCCATGTTATCGACGGAAGAGAAATATCCTCCGGTAACATCACTCACATTGCCCACTTCTCCCTCCGCATCCAAGGCCACACCGAAACCATCACTGCATATGTCACCTGCCTTGGCCACTACCCCCTAGTTCTCGGAATACCATGGCTCCGTCACTATGATGTGAGCATTAACTTTGCCGATAACTCGTTGACCCTCGGGTCCCCTCGCTGTCTCCGCCGTTGCAATGAAGATAAAGTCTGGGTATATATTAAGGGAATCTCGTCGCCACTCCCCGCCAACCACGATTTTGAGATTGTCAGTGCCACCACCTTCGCTGAGTCCACCGGAGGGTCCGCTATTTATGCCCTCTTCCTGGGTGGCGCCACTGAATCTATCCCGCCTGAAATCGCCTCCCTGGTCCCTCCTGAACATCAACACTTCTGGCGCCGCTATGGTAAAGAAGGTCCCCAGAAGCTGCCCCCGCATCGCCCCTACGACATCCGCATCAACCTCCATGAGGGAAAGGAACCCCCCTTTGGCCCCCTTTACAGCATCTCCCGAGACGAGGTAGCCGCCCTGACTGAGTACATTGACGACATGCTGAAGAAAGGATTCATAGAGGCTAGTTCTTCCCCTGCTGGCTCCCCAGTCCTGTTTGTGAAGAAGCCCGGTGGAGGACTGCGGTTCTATGTGGATTACCGAGAACTGAACGCCATTACGGTTAAGAACTGTTGTCCACTACCCCTGCCCAAGGAAACCTTCAACCAACTCTGTAATGCGCAATGGTATACCAAGCTGGATCTGAAGAATGCCTAGAACTTAGTCCGAGTCGCCGCCGGGGATGAGTGGAAAACTGCGTTCCAAACCCGGGTAGGCCACTTCCAGTACAAGGTAATGCCCTTCAGTTTAACCAACGCCCCGGCTGTCTTCCAACATCTGATCAACGATACCCTCCGCCCGTTCCTGGACCGCTTCTGCACGGCTTACTTAGATGATATCCTCATCTATAGTAAGGATTTGGATTCCCACCGTGACCACGTCAACCAAGTCCTACAGGCACTCACAGACGCGGACCTCTACTGTTTCCCAGAAAAATGCGAGTTCCAGGTTCAGGAGGTCAAGTACCTAAGCATGATTGTTACCACCAAGGGCCTCAAACTTGACCCCCCGAAGATTGAGACCATCATCCAGTGGGCCCGACCCCGGAACGTTAGAGATATCCAGGTGTTCAACGGATGGGCCAATTTCTACCGCCGGTTCATAAAAAACTACTCTGGAATTGTGCGCCCCCTGACGACCCTGACCAAGGACCATGTCCCCTTTGTGTGGTTCCCGGAATGCGGGGATGCCGTTGAGGGACTCAAGACAGCGTTCACAACCGCCCTAATTCTCCGCCACTTCGACTTCGACTGCCGCGCTATTGTGGAATGCAATGCTTCTGACTATGTCGCAGGAGGAACGCTCTCCCAGTACGATGATGAGAAGATTCTGCACCCCGTCGCTTACTTTTCCAAGATCTACTCCCCCGCCGAATGCAATTATGAAATCTATGATAAGGAATTGCTTGCGGTCACCAGATGCTTGGAAGAATGGAGATCAGAGCTCATGTCCGTGGCGGAACCGATTGAAGTCCTCAGCGACCACAGGAATCTGGAGTACTTTATGACCAAGAGGGATTTGAATCGCCGACAAGCGCGGTGGTCAGAGTTCCTATCCCGATTTAACTATGTGATTAAGTACCGCCCAGGGAAGCAAGGAGGAAAGCCCGATGCGTTGACTAGGAGGTCAGGAGACCTACCTAAGGAGGAGGATGAACGCTTGTCGCACCAAAGTCAGACAATGTTGAAGTCCCAGAATCTGGGTTTGTTGGCAGTCACCCCGGCTGTCCGAGGACAGTCACCCCTAGAAAAACTCTTTGAGCAGGCTTATATCACTGACCCATTCCCGAATAAAATTATAGGGCTTCTCCGTAATGGCACCAGACATTCCCGAGAAATCACACTAGTGGAATGCTCCACTAGAAAAGGCCTCCTTACATACCGGGGAAAGCTTTTTGCACCGAACGACCCGGCCCTATACCTCCACCCACTGAAAGAATACTATGACGCCCCCCCCGCCGGTCACCCCGGAAAGGCCAAGACGTTCCAACTCCTCGCCCGCTCCTATTACAGGCCCAGCATGCGCCACGCCGTGGATCGCTACGTCCGAAACTGCCATACCTGCAGCAGGAGTAAGACGTTTTGTCATACCCTATATGGAGTCCTTCGTCCTCTCCCAATTCCGCAGAAGCCGTGGACCCACATTTCTATGGACTTCGTTACTGGGTTACCAGAGAGCAAGGGCAAAGACGCTATTCTAGTGGTAGTAGACCGTCTCACTAAGATGAGACACTACATCGCCTGACACACCACCACCGGCTCAGAAGACCTCGCACGCTTGTTCATCAATAATGTTTGGAAGCTCCATGGCTTGCCCTCTAGCATTGTCTCGGATCGAGGAACTCAGTTCACCTCCATGTTCTGGAAATCCCTTTGTAAGGCCCTGAAGATTGATGTCGCCATGTCTTCCGCATTTCACCCCGAAACTGATGGCCAGACTGAACGAGTAAACGCAGTCATGGAACAGTATCTCCGCAGCTATGTCTCCTACCAACAAGACGATTGGGTGGACTGGCCCCCGCTCGCTGAGTTCGCCTCCAACAATCACCCCTCTAAGACCACACAGGTATCCCCATTCATGGCTAACTATGGCGTGGAACCCCGCTTCACCGAGAACCTCATCCTTCCTCCTTTCACCGGCCAAGTTCAAGATATCAACGCTTTGGTTACCAAGATGGCAGAGTTCCATGACCACCTGCAAGCTGAGATAAGCTACGCACAGGACTGTCAGGAAATGAATGTCAATTCCCACTGCATCCCCGCACCGGTGTTCAAGGTTGACGACCAGGTATGGCTAAACGCTAAAAACATCCAGACCACCAGGCCATCCCGCAAGCTCAACTGGAAACGACTCGGGAGGTTCAAGGTGAAAGCCGTGATGAGCCCCTACGCCTATGAGTTCGACCTCCCCTCGACCATGAAGATACACCCTGTCTTCCATGTCTCGAAGCTGGAAACATGTGCCAACGATCCCATGCGAGGACATGTCCCGCCTCCAGCACCTCCCGTCATAGTCGATGGTGACGAAGAATGTCTAACGGGGCAGGTGCGGTCTTCGGAATAGAGGCAAGGACAAGGGCGGGGTCGGGATTCGGGAACGGAAACAAGGACAAGAGCGGGGGCACGAACGGATAGGCTCAACTCAGGATACACCGGAGTCGGTACGTGGTCGGGAAGGGAGCAGGCGACTAAAGTATGTATTGCTAACAAGAAGAAGACGTTGCCTAGAGAGGCGAAGACATAGGAGAAACGGAACTCTATATATACAACTATTCCTTCCCTCGCTGACTCAGACCATAGAAACTCATAGAACCCCTTTCTCGGCCGAGCCGCCCATACTATCCCCAATACCGATGACTCCATCCTGTGTTATCCCAGTTGTCCCTAGTGCTTACATTCTATCATTCGAGCTCCTTCCTATTCCGTTACCCTGATTCCGACATCGACCGATCTCAACCTAGAACCCTGTTCCGGAGACGCCTTGGCGGCAGACGGGATGGTGGGGGCGGAGCCGTGATAGAATGGGAAGTGGATGATCTCCTCGACTCCCGCCTCCGCTACTCACGCCTTCAGTATTTGGTTAAGTCGGAAGGGCTATGATGCCCCCACCTGGGAGTATGCCGAGAACCTCACCAATGTTTCCCGCCTGTTGGCCCGTTTCCATGCGGCCTACCCCACCAAACTGAAGTCTAGCGGAGTTCTCGCGGAGCTCGAACCTAAAGAGAGGGCTACTATCACGGCTCAGCCCCCACTACCCCGTCCGCCGCCAAGGCGCCTCCGGAACCGGGTTGTTGGTTGAGATCGGTCGATGTCGGAATTAGGGTAATGGAATAGAAAGGAGCTCGGGTAATAGAAAGTAAGCACTAGGGATAATTGGGATACTGCGGGAAGGGGTTATCGGTATTGGGATTAGTATGGACGGCTCGGTCGAGAACGGGGTTTTATGGATTTCTATAGTCTGAGTCAGCGATAAAGGAAATAGTTGTATATATAGACCTTCGCTTCTCCTATGTCTTCGCCTCTCTAGGCAACGTCTTCTTCTCTTGTTAGGAATACATACTTTGACTCCGGTCTCCTGTTCCCCTAGCCCCCGTCCCTGAACCTGATCCTGCTCTGAACCCGTACACCGACTCCAGGTGTATCCCGAGCTGAACCTGCCCCGTTCCTGTCCCTGCCCTCGTCCCTGTTCCCATCCTCGAATCCCGGCCCCGCTCCGTTAGAGAGTGGCCGAGACTAGAGGGCGAAAGATGAAAACGAGGACGCAAGAGAATAATCGAGGGAAGTAGCCAGAACGAGCAGGAGGACGAAGGGCACCAGCGAAAGCTAAGGCAAGGGCTACAGCAAGCGCACGGGTACAAGCACAGGCAGGACGGGGAAAGCGAAGATCACAGGAGGACACAGGGCGAGAATGAAAAGAAACTGTAGGTCTCACTTGTGAAGGTGAGTTTGGACAGGACTATGGCTATGGCTTCTGGAGACAGGAGTATATTCCTATGTATGGAGATAACAGGAAGACGAGACAGAGAGGAAATAAAAGAAAGAACCAAAGGAAAAGCCTGAACCCGCTACTTAACACCCTCCTCGGCTTGTCCAGTATGACTCACACATTACGCCATGGAAGCTCATGGAATTTGGTATCACCACACCTCGTATCCCTCTCCATCATCACAACACACTGGCTTACGAATTCCTCCTGCAACTGAACCTCCTAGAAAGTAATGACGTGACCAATATTTTACCGCATCCATTATCGCTTAACATTCAATCTTCTCCTATATTTCTACTCTAACTACCAAATGGTTGGGACTTATGCCAAGAAGGCGGGATATTTTTTCAGTGAATCGCTATATTTTCCAATTAAGCTTTTTGATTTCCAGTTCTATTTATATCTTGATGTCAGTATCGTCTATATCAGCAAACTACCATTTGTGACTTGAGCCTCCCAATAGTCTCCTGGGTCTCCTGAGAGTCTCCTGAGAGTCCTCGATATTTTTTGAGTCTCCTGAGGCTCAAGAGACTTCAGGAGATAAATGAAGTCTTGTTGCCAGTGATGTACATCAGCAAGATTTTACAAGTCTCAGGAGATTACAGGGGTCTCAGGAGACTCAGGAGACTGTCAGGAGACTCAGGAGACTCCAGTCACAAATGGTAAAGCTTGCTGATGTAGTTGAATGACTTAGGGATTCAGTAAAAGGTCGTAAAAAGTTGCCCTGTTTCAACACCAGTTTTCACGACCTAAAACTAAATGCTCATTTGTAGTTGAATTGTATCTTTAGTTTTGTGTTCTGGTATTTTCATGGAGTACATCAGCAAAAAATGGGGCTGCGTCTTGTGGCGCCTGGGCGCCACAATTGGCAGAAAATGCCCAAGACGTCAAAGACGCCCAAAAATCAATTGCTTACCTGCATCCCCGCGCCCCGGCGTCACAAGATACTTTTGGACTCCCAAGATGACTTTTCCATCTTTAGTCCCCAAAACCTCGTCTTGTGCCTTTTGCCATGCTAGCAGTCATGGCAGAACCTTGACACTAATTTTCGCTGGGAATTGACGTCACATTGACGATTGGACAGTTCAGGTGATTAACGGTACATCGTTTGGTTAATTCTATGTAATTCTATATAATTCTATGTACAAATATATGCCTGCGCGACTACCTGCCCGCGCACCTGCCCGCGCGCCCACCTCACTACCTGTAGAAGTCGTCGATTTGAGGGTGTCTATGGTGTCTATTTGGGTGTGTCCTAGGCGTCACTATGGGCGTGTCCATGTCGTCGATTTGGGCGTATCGATGGTGTTGATTTGAGCGTCTCCATAGCGTCGATTTGGGTGTCGATTTGGGTGTGTAGGACTCCATATAGGCATTAGCATAGGTGTGGGAATATGGGGTAGGGAGATACTTGAGATAGAGATGGAGGTGGAGGTGAAGGAGGAGGTGGAGGTGAAGGTGGAGATGGAGGCGGAGGCGGCAGCGGGGATGCTTAAGACCTGGAAACTGCGCTAAGAATAACGTTGATGACAGGAGCTAGTCCTAATCGGGCTTAGTCTGTGCCGGCATATAACTTTTCTACCAACATATCACATTTTGAAGATGTTAAAAGACGACCTGTCACATTTAGGACGAGCTAAGTCGAGTTTAGACGAACCAAAGAGACAGGTCACTTTTAGACGAGCTTAGACGAGCCAAATGTGACCTGTCACTTTTTTGAGACACAAGACGGCACCCGATGTATCCAGACGACAATTTTGGATATTCTGCGTCTTGGGAAACATGATTCGTCTTGGCGAAACCTATTTTTTCCTGATGTAGCAGCCCATTACTGGCTGATTGCAGACAGGGTAACCGACCAAGTGTATATAAATCGTGTTAACATAGTACATAGTAGAGTAGTAGTGGCCAGCTCGCAACCGCGAGTTGATACAAGAATATATTTATATTCCCACTCTTTTAATTAGGGGAACAACGGCAAAGTATAGGGAACAACGACAGTATAGGAAACATCGACAGTATAGGGAACAGCAACAGGTGAGGGAACAGTGGAGTACTTTGATCTATCCCAGTTTCCAATTTACTCTAATACAACAGCGCCTAGCTATAGGAATCCTCACTATAAGAAAAACTTTGCTGTAAGAAACACCACCTACGGTATACACTAACAACTCTACAATGAAATCCTACTTGCTATAAGAAATATCATGATTTTGCTATAAGAAACAAAAACTGCCTGCACTTTGGTGTTTCTTATAGCGAAGTATAGCTGTAGTTACTAAGTTTCCTGCCTGCTCAGATTTGATGTTTCATGCATAGTCGCCAATTTGCCCAATCAATCAACCAAACCATATCGAAATGTGTCCTGGCGTCACGTGAACCTATGAGATAACTATACAATGCTGCACAATGACCGCGTAATGAAGGAAGAGAAACAAGTTTCTTAGGTTGGACGATACAATAGCTACGCAATGACTGCGTGATGAAGGAAGGGAAACAGGTTTCTTAGGTTGAACGGTACAATGGCTGTATAGTAACTGCGTCATAGGAAGAGGAAACAGGTTTGGTAGAAAGGGGACACAGACTAATAATCAGGCTAGAAGGGGGGTTATATATAGGGAAGGTGGTAGCGAGCTTTATGGATTTCTTTCCTTTCTTCTTCACCTCGTCTTCCTGTCATAATAGCACATAGGAATCAAATTCTATTCTTTGCCATAGTCTCTAGTCTTGACATACCTTCAACTCTCGTCTCCAGAAGAAGAGCCTCATAGCTTCTTCTGTAACCCTAGCTGCCCTATCAGCTGGTTCTTGCTTTCCCTACCCTATCTACTGGTCTTCGCCTTGGCCGCCGCCTTGTGATTGCCCTTGCCTTAGCTTTCGCCGGTGCCTTCGAACCTTCGACCTTTTACTCGCTCTCAGTTGTATCCCTCGATCTCGCTTGCGTCATCGTTTTCGTCTGTCGCGCTTTAGGTCTTAGTCACTCCGTCATAAATGTAACTAATCTTGTCTCTACTGAAGCCTTAAGCCCCCCCCTCTTCCCTCACTTCCCATTCTTGTCTCTCATATTGGGGCCTTCGGACCCCCACCTCCCTACATCAGTCTAACGGGGTGGGGTCGGGATTCGAAGACAGAGGCTTGGACGAGGGCAGGGACAGAGACGGATCGGGTTCAACTCAGGATACACCGGAGTCGGTACAGGTTCAGGGCAGGTTCAGGTTCAGGAACGGGGAGAAGGGAACAGGGGATCGGAGTCAAAGTATATATTGCTAACAAGAGAAGAAGACGTTGCCTAGAGAGGCGAAGACATAGGAGAAACGAGACTCTATATATACAGTTATTCCTTCCATCGCTGACTCATACCATAGAAACTCATAGAACCCCTTTCTCCGCCGAGCCGTCCATACTATTCCTAATACCGATAACTCCTTCCCGTAGTAACCCAATCATCCCTAGTACTTACTTTCTATCATCCGAGCTCCTTCCTATTCCATTACCCTGATTCTGACATCAACCGATCTTAACCAACAACCCTGTTCCGGAGGCGCCTTGGCGGCGGACGGGGTGGTGGGGGCTGAGCCGTAATACACTCCGTCACAAAAAGAAATGGGGTATAAGGAGTGCAAGGAATAGCGGGAGAGCTATATAGGTGGAAGCAGGAGTAGGAAAAGCTTTGGGGGGAAGTAGGTGCATTAGCAAACTACCATTTGTGACTGGAGCCTCCTAGCAGTGTCCTGAGTCTCATCAGCAAGCTTTACCATCTGTGACTGGAGTCTCCTGAGTTTCCTGAGACCCCTGTAATCTCCTGAGACTTGTAAAATCTTGCTGATGCTTCTGAGAGTCTCCTGAAAGTTTTAGATATTTTTTGAGTCTCCTGAGGCTCAGGAGACTTCAGGATACAAATGAAGTCTTGTTGGTTTGATAGCAGAAGAGGGAGTGGGAGAGACCTTGAAGGGGAATAGGTGTCCCAACGTCATGTGAACCTATGGGACGACTATACAGTGGTTATGCAATGACTGCGTCATGAAAGAAGAAAAACAGGTTTCTTAGGTTGGACAGTACAATGGCTGTGCAATGACTGCGTCGTGAAGGAATCGAAACAGGTTTCTTAGGTAGGACGATACAATGCAGTAACTGCGTCATGGGAAGAGGAAACAGGCTTTGTACGAAGGGGATACGGATTAGTAATCAGGCTGGAAGGAGAGTTATATATAAGAAAGGTAGTAGCGAGCTTTGTAGATTTGTTTCCTTTCCTCTTTACCTCGTCTTCCTGTCATCATAGCACATAGAAATCTAATCTTATCTCTCACCATAGTCTCTAGTCTTGACATACCTTCGACCTTCGTCTTCAAAAGAAGAGTCTCATAACTTCTTCTGTAACTCTAGCTGCCTTGTCAGCTGGTCTTCGCTTTCCCTGCCCTGTCTCCTGGTTTTCGCCTTGGCCGCAGCCTTGTGCTTGCCCTTGCCTTAGCCTTCAAGTTCCCTAGTGCTTTCACACCTTCGTCCTTCCACTCGCTCTCAGCTGTACTTTTCGATCTCGCTTGCATTGTTGTTTTCGTCTGTCACTCTTTAAGTCTTAGTCACCCTATAACAATAGGTGAAAGCGGGAGTGTGAAAGGCCTTGGGGAAGGATGTGGGAGCAGGAGAGGTCTTGGAAGATAGGTAAGAGCAGAAAGACCTTAGAAGTGAGGGAGAGGGGAGGAGGAGGGAGGGAGCGGGGCTGTAGGCCCTCAATAACTGCCATAGAGACTCAGAGGATACCTGATATCTATAATTTAGGGTAGGCAGGGTTCCTACAACTCGCAGTCGCGAGGTGGCTACCCATAATGTTGTTTATACCTGAGTACAGGGTACATTATGTACTTATATGTAAGTACATACAGCGATGGGTAAAATTATTGTAGAAACCGGGTTTAGAGACCGGGGTTAGGCAAGGATTTTGAGACTGTAGAGTATATCAAAATATTAGTCTGTCCTACATCAGCAAGCTTTACCATTTGTGACTGGAGTCTCCTGAGTCTCCTGACAGTCTCCTGAGTCTCCTGACAGTCTCCTGAGTCTCCTGAGTCTCCTGAGACCCCTGTAATCTCCTGAGACTTGTAAAATCTTGCTGATGTATGACACGTATGATATTTATTTGAATTCTACCAATGAGTGTGACCGCCATTTGCATCTATGACAGCTTGGATGCGTTCTGGCATACTATCTACATATTTCTGAATCTTCTCTCATGCTTCTATAATATGTTATTCCCACTCCTCCACAAGAGCAGCCTTAACCTCTACTCTACCTTTGGGCATAGAATTTCTAGTATTGAGCCGGTCTTTTAACAGGTTCCAAATATTCTCTAGAAGATTTAGATCAGGGGAAGAAGGTGGCCATTTTAGACAGGGCATCTGAAAAGAATCTCTATGGGCCTGTGTTAATTTTGCTCTATGCACCGATGTCCCATCCTCCATCAGTGAAAGCCATTGACCATTAGCCATACTTTCCCAATACCATATAGGCCAGATTATCCGATAGATGGTCAGTCCAAATTGCAATTCGAGATACTTAAACTACTTTAGTTTAGAGCCAATCATTGCTACTATCAAAATAACTTTATTTAAGGAGGAGAACCATAAAGATTAGCAAAACTACGGACTTAAGACTGTAGAGGGAAAATTTTATTGTGATCTGCAAGTACTAGGGATGAAAAGAAATAAAACAATCTTTACAAATTGCTACATTACACTGTCTACAGCCCAAATTCACCCTTTTAGTCCTTTTACTAGTGGTCTCTACTGTTTTTAGTCTAACTTTGCGGTTCCAGTTACAGACATCGGCAAGACTTCATTTGTCTCCTGGAGTCTCCTGAGCCTCAGGAAACTCAAAAAATATTTAAACATCTCAGGAGACTCTCAGGAGACGCAGGAGACTGTTGCGGGGCTCTAGTCACAAATAGTAGTTTGCTGATAGAGTATACAATAATAATAGGTAGCCCGATCTTCTAGTGTATGTTGGTTTATGGGAGGGTAAAGAATAGAGCCGGATTTTGAAGGGATCGATTTCCTGTTGTTTAGGGGTGCAAGTTGACTCGCTGTTGTTTGTGTTTGAAGTGGGCAAATGTAGGGAGGAGAACAAGGGAAAGGGCAGGTCGATGGAACAGATCTCTTTGCCTTCTGACCCTGCCGGGATTTTTGAATCTCATCCATGCTGGCATGAATAAGTGCTTCTGCTAGTTGTATTCTAAACCATCTGTGGCTTTTGAAGCGGTTGTAGGGAAAGAGGAGCCGGTGCATTTTGTATGCATTAGAGAGTATTTGACAACTATTACGGCTCAGGCCCCACTATCCCGTCTGCCACCAAGGCGTCTCCAGAACAGGGTCATTGGTTAAGATCGGTCGATGTCGGAATGAGGGTAATTGATTAGGAAGAGGCTCGGCTGATAGAATGTAAGCACTATGGATATTCAGGAAGTTACAGGATGAAGTTATTGGTATTGGGAATAATATGGACGGCTCGGTAATGAAAGAGTTTCTATGGGTTTCTATGGTCTGACTCAGCGATGGAGGAAATAGTTGTATATATAGAGCTTCGTTTCTCCTATGTCTTCGCCTCTCTAGGCAATGTCTTCTTCTTGTCAGCAATACATATCTTTTGACTCCGGTCTTCTGTTCCTGCTCATTCCCGCACCTGAACCTGAACCCGAACCTGAACCCGAACCAACTCCGGTCTATCTCCAGTTGAACCCGTCCCATCCCGGCCCCAGTCCCTGTTCCTGCTCTCTCCCCTAAACCCCGACCTCACTCCGTTAGAACAACTGTCAAATCAGCGAATTAACAGTTCGGGTTCTACAGTTGTAAAAGACAAAATTGATAGATGTTCGGCCCCGGCCCCGGCCCTATTACTGGGGCAGGGCCACCATTGATCGCTATGGCAACCTGATGTCATAGAGTCAACTCTACTCTAAATTCCAGCTCTAGCGACGAGATCCCTCTCTTCCTATCACCAATCCTCAAGAAACACACTTGCCCGATTATCTAGGTATGTAAAGAAACCTAAATAAATATAAACTTATCTAATAAAGTTATAGGTTAGCGATTGGAGCTATTGCTACTACGTTAATTCAATGTCACCAACACTTTCACTGTCATCTGAGAGTCAAGAACAAGATAGCGATAGTGAACTCTATTCACGACCAACTATTTTTACACCTTCAAATGCCTCTGTTCCAGTTGTTATACAGCAACTTGGAAGGTTTGCAGAAGACAGGACCCATATCTGGCTGCTTCCTGCAACTGCCACTTCTGAATCTACAGCTTCTGCGACACCATCATCCTTTATTATTACACGGCATTTTGCAGGGACACTTCAGAGCAAGAGTCAAACTTAGAGTGATTCCAATATTTCTTCAACTCCCTCAGCTTCCGATTCTTCTCCATTGTCAACAAATATTCCGGATGTGTTCAACAGTACACAGAGAGAAGAAGAAATACGTAGCTTACTTTCTCGCCCTCATCTTTCCTATTTAGTTCCAGGCTTTCCAACAACGCCTGAGCTTCATCAGCAAGACTTCATTTGTCTCCTGAAGTCTCCTGAGTTTCAGGAGACTCAAAAAATATCCAAGACTCTCAGGAGACTCTCAGGAGACCCAGGAGACTGTTGGGAGGCTCCAGTCACAAATGGTAGTTTGCTGATGTTATTCCACCTCCTTCGGTTCCAAACTCAAATTCATCTTTGGTTTTGATTGATTCAAGGACAGTTGAGATAGAAGAAAGAGAGATTGATAGAGATACCAGTAGCCAAAGTATTGGTCCTAACGCTACGGCATATGAAACCAAAGAACTTGTATGGGCTGTTTGGTCCGCTAAGCCTTGGTCCTCATAAGGAAGTGACTAAGACATGGAATTTCATCGCTGAAGGTCTACAAAGTCGGGATATGTTTTTCAATAAAGATGGTTAATATATCAGAAGAGGTATATTGACATTATTTGAAATACATCATGACCCATTGAAGGGGTGGAAATCCTTTGCTTCTGAAGATATAAAAGCATTACTTGAGGGTGCTCTTGAACGTATTTCTCATGAATGGGAAAGTTCCGATGAAAACAAGAGGAATAAAACTAAATTAAAAAAGAAAGCGGAGAATGATAAAGATGGTAAAGGTGAAATCTTAAAAAGAGCAGCACTGAGTTCCTTGGTCCGTACAGCTACACTTTTGATACCTACAGACAATATCTGTGATAATACAGTAACTCTGATTACTGTAAACGGAAAGAGGAGGATAGGAAATGGACCAAAGCTACCCAGGATTATTCGAAAAAGTGCTTCGAGCTCAACAACATCCGAGTCCATTGAGAGAAAAGCATTAAAGAATGAAATACATGATATAAAAAAAGGAATGGCTAAAATGTCAAAGGGCTTGAAGGAAAATATGGAATGTATGTCTGGAAGTTTGAAGGAAATGATTGAAATAAGAAGAAAAGAAATATAATTATGTACGTTATCAGTTTTTTAAATATTCTTTAAAACTTGGGGGTCGACAAGAAAAGAAAAAAGAAACTTGAGACCCATATAAACACACATGTGCATTGGTGAGGATTACCGTCATATGATATTCAAGACCAATACGAGAGAGAAAGATCTTTTGCCCTACAAAATTATATGAATAAGTAAATGATATTCAAAACCATTAAACTGTTATTATTGTCTGTACTTGTTCAATGATCTAAATAAGCCCAAAGTCTTAAAATCCCTCCAAACCCTCACTCAACTGATTCTCGGACACGTGCCATTTTGACATTGAAAATATATTCTGAAGGGGTTACTGCTCCACTCTTTGCAAAAGGAGAAAGTAAATATTCATTGGTTGGATATGCTGGATCACTATACAAATTATATGTGGTATCACTAGATTTATTGGCATGGCGATGGCAACGGTCATGTAAATCACTTGATTCCAATAGGTGATTATCGTTTCTGCTTCCTTCCTTAAGTCTATAAAGGTGATATATTATTCTGTCAGGGTACATTGTTGCGGAATATTTTACTGCATGTTGTTTCTTATGGCCGTTATATACATCCTTTTGAAATTGTGTTGGATGAGAAATGAGACGGATAGTGCAATCTAAAAATCTCCAACAACTGTCTAGTGGCGAGTCTTTCCCAGAAATAGCTGTCGCAAAGCGAGATAGTCTAGACTCTGATAGAAGCCCTGAGTTGAAATCCCGTAATAAATGACTCTATCGTCCATTTATCAATTCCAAAACTCAACCAATACATTCAGAGATTGAACTTTGGGACCAACCAAAGAAAATAGCAAGTGTTTTTTGTCTTGATGGCCAAGCAAGACGGGCACATAAAGGGAATATGGCATGCATTTGTTCAAATGCATGCTCTGACCAGGTATAAATGACATCGGGAATTAAAAGCAGATTGTCAAGTCTTTTGAGATCGTCATACTCAAATCTTTCAACGGAACCTATTAGTTTTTTTCCTGAATTGTATCAATAGAACTATACCTCGTAAAATGGGGGAAATCCCTATCCGATAATATATTCATCTCAGCTTCTTCCTGTGGAATTCCATCGTAATCATTGTAGATATTGTTATTGACTTCACTTACATCATCAAACTACCATTTGTGACTGGAGCCTCCCAACAGTCTCCTGAGAGTTCTAGATATTTTTTGAGTCTCCTGAGGCTCAGGAGACTTCAGGAGACAAATGAAGTCTTGCTGATGCATTTCGCAAAGAGGTCTGCCGTATGGTTGAAGATTATAGCAATCAACAGGGAATCCGAAGTGTGGTGAGTTCTCCAAATACCACATACATCATCACACTCGGCATAGAAAGTATTCTCCACTCCCTTTATCTTCTAGCGTTGACCCACTTCCACTAATCTCCCAAAATTGACACTTACAGCTTTCACTTGTGAGATTGGCAAACTATCCTTTCCGAGAATAAACAGTTGTCAAATACTCTTTATTTACTATTGTTGTATCAAGTAACCAGAAAAAATATGGGTACCAGTTCCGCCGGGTTTTTTGCTGTATAGAATTGTAGCTACGGAGTTGATCAGTAATATCAACTCCTCCAATATTAAAGTTGTAGTCGTCAATAAATGAAGGAATCGGTAGAGGTAAACGAATATTGGTTCCAAAAATTGCTCTAACGTTACCACCATTGGTACTAGTGATTTTAGGGTGGCAGCGACAGTGTATAATCGTCCGAGAAACATCATGAAATGTTGTCATAAAAAAGACTGAACTATTGTCTTGCCAAACCAAACAACAAACTAAATCGTCCACAACTTTGCCACTCAGCTTTCCCAAGGTAGTTTAGATTTTCCTTTTTCTTTATCTATTTTTAAAGAGTCAAGAAATCCAGGTGCATCTACACGCGTAGTACTACCTGCAGCTCTAATACCCAAACCTCGAAGTCGAATTAAAAGTGGAACTGTAGTGAATAAATTATCCATCAAAACATCTCTCAAGGGGGCGTCAGGGAGTAGGGCTTCGTTCTGCAGGGTACGGAGTAGTACAGCGATACTTCCGAGGAGGAAGTATATCGGAAGAGGAGTAAGGGGGCAGCGATAGTCACTAATTTATAGGTAGGACTATATATATATTGGTATACTAAAGACAGAAGACGTTGCGTGAAGAGAAAAGGAAAAGAAAGAAAGTACATGAGTAGGCGTCGTTGCCTCCCTTATATAGCCACCGCTCCTCCGCCAAGCCTGGCCCATTTGTCCGCGTAACCCCGCTTATGACTCACTCCTCCGTGTAACAGAAACCCATGGAAACTATCTTGACTCTTCCCAAGATAGATAATATAACCCCACCCGTGATAATCCTTCCAGCCCTCCGACCCTAGTACATCCATGAAAGTAGCCCCCCCCTTCAAGCGCGAGCTCCTGCGAGCCTTGGCCTCCTCGGGCCCCGGTTTATTTGGGTATTGTGTGTGGAAGACCTCGACGGCAGTCGTGTTTTTGTGGTAATCGGCGGTTCTAAGTAGGGTCGATATATCCCGTCCACTTAACGTAGTACTGTAGTCCTTGCTTCCCATGGTGCCTTGAGTCCAGAATTTCCTCAACCTCGTATTCTTCTTCCTGGTCCACTATAACGGGTGGTGGTGGTATTAATCTCTGTCCAGGTACAGGCGGCGACGTCGAGTAGGGAGACGTGGAAGACGGGGTGCATCATCATTGAACGGGGGAGGTTTAAGCGGTAGGCGTAGGGGGAGACGACCTCTTGAATGGGGAAGGGTCCCAGCTTTTTCCAATCGAGCTTCCTCGAGTTTCGGTTTGTACGGATGTTCTTCGCGGACACGAATACCATGTCTCCGACTTCGTATCGTCATGGAGGCGCAGATTAACCGACTTTTTCCTGCTGGTCCTGAGCTGTCCTTATTTATGCGTCAGAGGTGGTCGCAGTAACTCCTTCATCCTTCCTGCAAAGTTGTGGGAGTTCAGGCTCGGGTCCTGTCTGGCTTTCGTAGGTTTATCGTGAATCGGGGGTGGTACCCATAGTTGGCAAAGAAAGGTGTAGCCTTAGTAGAGGCTGAGACTTGGTTATTTGCTGCAAACTCCGCCATTGGTAACCACTTAACCCAGTCGTCTTGTTGGTAGGACACATATCCCCGGAGGTACTGTTCCATTATGGCATTCATTCTTTCCGTTTGGCCATCTGTTTCCGGGTGAAAAGCGGTCGACATTCTCGCTTCTATCTGGAGTTGTTTGCAGAGAGATTTCCAGAATGTGGCGGTGAACTGGGTGCCCCTGTCGGAGGTGATGTGCGTGGAAGGCCGTGTAGTTTCCAGACATGTTGTAGGTAGAGGTTGGCTAGGTCTTCTGCATTGACGGTGGTGTTGCAGGGTAGGAGGTGACGCATCTTCGTTAGTCGGTCCACTACTACTAGTATGGCATCGTATCCCTGACTCTCTGGCAGACCCGCGATTTAAGTCCATAGAGATCTCCTCCAAGGTTGTTCCGGGATGGGTAGCGGTCAAGGACTCCCAACTTCCCATGTGTTGCTTTTACTGCTGGCAGGTGTGGCAGTTCGGATGTATTGGCCAATATAGTCGCCAAGATATTTGGCCAGTAGTAGTCTCTGCTGATCAGTTCAAGGTTTTTTCCCTGCCTGGGTGTCCTGCTGAGGGGCATCGTGGTATTGCTTCATGATTTCCAGCTTGGTGGGTAGTCGATATAGATACTTTCCGATAGAGGCGTCCGTCCGCCTCAGTGCATTCCGCCAGCGATATTTCCTTACAGTGCCTCGTGTCTGTCTGCCGAGGTCCAGTATTCTTTGTGGGGAATGGGTCAGCCAGGTATCCTTCATTTAGTAGTTTTTCCAGGGGGGCGTTCTTTTCAGCGGATTCATTTGACAAAGAACCCGCTAACAAACTCAGCTTAGGATCCAAATTCTCCCTCTTCAGGACTGTGCGGCTCTGGTGCAACAATCTTTCATCTCCTTCCTCAGGGAGATCTCCTGATCTCCTAGTCAATGCGTCCGCTTCCGCTGCCTCCCGGCCTGTGTACTTGATGGTGAAATTAAAGCGATAAAGATTCTACCCATCTCACTTGTCTCCTATTTAGCTGTTTGGTGGACATGAAGTATTCGAGGTTTTGTGGTGGAGACCGATAGGGTCTTCGCCTTCCAGTTCTGGCCTCCATTCCTCAAACACCTAATGATAGCCAGTAGTTCTTTATCGTATATCTCGTAGTTGCATTCCGCCGGTGTATGTTTCTTGGAGAAGAAGGCGACGGGGTGGAGTTTGCCTTGCTCGTCGTGCTGGGAAAGCACCCCACCGGCGACGTAGTCAGATGCGTCTGTTTCTACCGTGATTGGTTTCTCGGGGTCGAAGTGGATCAGGATGGGTGCGGTGGTGAAAGCCTCTTTCAGGGACTGGAATGCGAGCTCGGCTTCTGGGGTCCATGAGAAGGTGATATTCTTTTTGGTCAACCTGGTTAGGGGGGCTACGAGTTTCGAGAATCCGAATATGAAGCGGCGGTAGAAGTTGGCGAAACCCAGAAAGGCCTGTACGTCCTTAACTGCCTTTGAGTGGTCCATTCCTGTACTGCGGATACCTTGTGAGGCCCATACGGATACCGTTTGGTTCGATAATCAGCCCGAGGTATGTAGTGCTTTGGGTGTGGAATTCGCGACTTCTCCGCTTCAATAGGATCCCGTTATTCTGTAATGCTTCCAGTATGGTTTCGACGCTGTTCATGTTCTTGAGTCAGCCAGATATTAGGATGTCGTCCACTTATGCAGTGCAGAATTGGTCAAGGTGTTCTCGGAGGCAATCGTTAATGAAATGTTGAAACGTCAGCAGGAGGCCGAAAGGCATGACAGTGTACTCAAAGTGACCATAGCGCGTTCTGAAAGCGGTTTTCCATTCTTCTCCTTCGGCCATTCGAATCTGGTTGTATCCTTGTCGCAGGTCCAATTTGGTGTACCATTTAGCTTTTGATAGTCGGTCCAGTGTTTCCCGAATTAGAGGTAAAGGGTATCGGTTTTTGACCGTCAGCTCATTCAGTCCGCGGTAGTCCACACATAAGCGAAGGGATCCATCAGCCTTTTTGACAAACAGTACCGGTGCACCAGCAGGAGATGAGCTCGCACGGATGAAGCCCTTGGAGAGGTTCTCGCGGATGTAGTCGCTGAATAGCTCATCTCTGGACATGCCGTGGGGGGCGAATGGTGGTTCCTTTCCTTCCTTGAGGGATGGGCGTGGTGGTAGGTCTTGGGCCAAGGCCGTCGAACATATGGAGCGGTTGTGGTAGCGTTCGGGATCCTTTGTTTCCACTGCCCTTTGGGGTTTCGTGAGAGCTTTATTGATGTCGTGGAGCGTTATACTGCAGATTTGTAGTTTCTTCGGCAAGACGGCTGAAGGGAACGGGTCCTATCATGTATGTTGGGGGTTTGATACCTGGAACAGTACCGGCGGCGGGTGTGGCGTTGCAGTTCTCCTTGCAGAATTTTGAGTCAAACGCTACCGTATTATTCTTGAATCTAAGGGTAGCGTCGTGGTGTTGTATAAAGGTATTCCCAGAACCAGGGGGTACTGCCCTAGTTTGGTGACAAAGAGTGGGATTTGTTCCTGATGAGATCCGATGATTAAAGGAACGCGGCATATGGAAGTGATTTGTCCGGAGGCAATAGGCCTCCCGTCGATGACTTCGAGTATTCGGGGGGTTTTTAGAGGAAAGGTAGGAAGTTGGTGATGGCGCGCAAAGGTTTCATCGATAAATGCGAACCCTGAGGCTCCTGTATCAATCATAGCATGGGTGGAAATAGAGTTCTTATTGTGAGCAATTTTACAAGCTACAACTAAGTGGTCTCCATTTAATTCCTACTCTGCCACAACTGAAACAGAAAACCCAGAGATAGAAAACGCAGATAAAGAAAATTCCTTTGGAGGTCCCTGGCGAGGGCCATGATACTGACCAGGGACTACTGAAAACCCGAATTACCAGAAGAAAGAATAACATCCGTAGAAGAAGAAGAAGAAGAAGAAATAGGAGCAGGGGCTTCGATCGGGGCAGCGGGGGGAGCAGACACGGCAGCGCCCCTCAATGGAGGAGGGCCGCGTGGGCGAGTGCCTTGTGGGCAGTTAGCGAATACGTGGTCGGGGGCAGCACAGTAGGCACAGCGGCCGTTCTCCATTCTCCATTTTTTCTCGGCGGCGGTGGTCTGTCTGCGGCCGTTGGCAAAGGTGTACCTTCCCTCGGGCGGGGGGCGGGCAGTGGGGCGAGCCTGGAGAGCGGAGAGGTCCATGGGAGCGAGGCCTCCTGGTGTGTGTGAGGGGTGTGGTGGCGTGTGTGGGGAAGCAAATTGCCCCATGGGGTTCCGGTTGGCCTTATGGGCATCTTTTCTAGCCCTGATTTTGTTGTCCATTGTCATCAGTCTCCTGACATAAGCATCGAAGCCTTCCGTGGTTATGTCTTGCAGATATCATTGCGTCCTTCAAGTCATCAGACAACCCTGTCTCCAGAGCGTCCTTCTTTGCCTCCTCGTTGTAGTCAAGTTGGCCCATGATGCGTAGGAATTGAGTGAGGTAGGTCGCGAAGTCTCCCTTGCCCTGGCGGAGGCCTTGGAGTTCCCTTCTGGCTGTGCCTCGAGGGTCCGGGTCTCCAAAGGACGCTTCCAGAAATGCGACGAAGGCGGCGACCGATGCGAATGGGGCAGCATCCCCGGTGGCCATAGGGATGACCTGGTCCAGTGCCTTCCCCTCCAACCGACTAACTGCGTAGAAGACCTTGGCCTCCTCGTTCAAGAACCTATCATGGTTGACCCTGAGTTTGGTGCGGAGAAGGCTGAGGAATCCTGGTAGTTCCTTTCGGATCCCGTTAAACTTTGGGGGGTCGGGGAACTTTTCGGAGCGGAAGGTGGTGGGTGGGGGGTTCGCAGGTGGTGGGGGTGGTGGAGATGGTGGGGGTGGTGGAGGTGGTGGAGGTGGTGGGGCGGCTCGGGCTGCGGTGAGTTGAAACTCCAGGGTACGAACCTGGGCTTCTAATGCATCAGTGTGGTTATGGGAGGCGATGAGTTGTTCCTGAGCGGCGGTCAACTCCTGCCTGGTTTGCGTGTGTAAGGCCCTGCTGGCGTTTCTTTCTGCTTTCCAGCGGTCCCTTCCGTAAGAGGGTGAGGATGTGTGCGTAGTGGTAGTGTTTATCTCGACGGCCTCAAACTCTGCGAAGGTTGGAGGGATCTGGTAGTTTCCGTCCAGGGTGACCCCGTCCACTATGCGGACCGGGGGAGGTGGTGGTGGAGCTGGGGTGGACATTGGTAAAGGGGTACGGTGCAGATGACGACGCAACGTAATCTCAAGGGGGCGTCAGGGAGTAGGGCTTCGTTCTGCAGGTGAGAGTAAATGATACTTCCGAGGAGGAAGTATATCGGAAGAGGAGTAAGGGGGCAGCGATAGTCACTAATTTATAGGTAGGACTATATATATATTGGTATACTAAAGACAGAAGACGTTGCGTGAAGAAAAAAGGAAAAGAAAAGAAATGCATGGTAGGCGTCGTTCTCCTTATATATACGCTCCTCCGCCAAGCCTGGCCCATTTGTCCGCGTAACCCCGCTTATGACTCACTCCTCCGTGTAACAGAAACCCATGGAAACTATCTTGACTCATCCTTCCCGTGCATAGCGTCATAACCCCACCCGTGATAATCCTTCCAGCCCTCCGACCCTAGTACATCCATGAAAACATCGAACCTATAGTTTGTATATGGGAGTGTTGTAGCAAGATGGTATACGACAGAAGCGGTGGTGTAAGGCCTTCAACTTAATGAATGTCTGCAGTTCCTATACCTCGTACTCCTGAATAATAGATGAAGGAAAATGTATATCCTTGGTATGAGAGAGCCCACACCTTATAATCTTGCTTGATCGGTTTGTTTCTAATTTTAATTGTATGCTTACTCCTTCCAAAAAACCTAATCATCATTTCATCAATTGAAACTTTGGTACCAGGTAGGAAATATTTCCCATATGCTTCACGGAGATTGCTGGAAAGTGGTTCGACTTTATTGTACCACTCTTTAGCTAGAACCGGTAGATTGAGATCAGATATATAGAAGTATCGTTTAAGTTGTTCAAAGTGTATCAACCCAATACACTTCTTTGCTGTATCCCATTGTGTTGATCGATTAGTATGACTATTATTTTTCCAGTAGTCACTGGGGCTTGGACTCTTATATGCTCCCATATAAATCCATATACCAAAAAGCACTTTTATTTCACTAGAAGTGCAATCCTTCCAGGGTCGCTGTCTTTTTTCCGGGTAATCATCCGCAAATTTATTTTAATTTATTGCTGCGTACTGATTTGTAGTATTGGCGAGCTCTTGGAATACCCGATCGCTAAAGAATAGGGAGAACAGTGACAATGGGTGCTCCCCACATCCATCTGGCAACAGAACCTAACTCGCCAATAAGCCTGAAGCTCCTTCTCAATCTATCTCAAAAGCTAATAAGTGATCGTACCTTAGGTCCATGTGGAAGGAACGCTGATTGGAAAGGTTCAAAAATAGGCAAGGGAGGTAAGATATTGGCTTCTACTCAGACTTTAGTTGATTTTGTTCTTGTCCTTGACTGCTTTTTGCTATAGGTCTCGACAGTCTCGGCAGTCTCGGTGACAGCTTCCTTAGGTAGGTTTTGTTTTGTCGGGGTTATTTTTGTCTCTTGGTATTAAGAGAACTGCTCGAGGCTTCAGAGAGCCCTCTTCTTTTAGGCGGCATTGAGAAACTGTAGCTTGAGGTGAGGTTGGGACACTTTCCATAAAGGGTTTAAGTATCTCATTGCAATTCGGACTGACCGTCTATTGGATAAGAACAAGGACACGATCCATATAGGTTCTTGTTGTTTTTGTACCCCAATCCTCTTTTTCTCAGACTAGCATAATCTTTTTACTACTAGTCCCAAGTATCCCACCCCAAATCATAACAGCATCGTATTTGTTGAATTTTGGAATCAGACAATCTTCCAACCAGGCTTCCTCTACTGTATGTGTGACATAAACTTTTCTCCTTCTTCTGCTCAGTCAGATGTAGCTTTCATCTGTTCAAATGACTCGGCACCAGTCTGCTATTGTCCAGTGACGGTGGGTTAGGGCAAATTCTAGTCACTTGGCCTGTTCGCTATTGTCTAGATAAGGCTTCTTTCATGCAGACCGGCGGTGGTATCTCTCTTTAACAAATGCTTTCATTAAAATCTTTCTATTAATACTAACAGCAATGATTTGTGCAATTTCTGTGAAAGATTTCTGGCGATTTTCAGTATTTAGGGTAGCAGTATAGACAAGTTGACAGTGTGTAGGAGTGACAATTTTATTTTTCTACCATATCGGTCTTTTCATTTAGGTGTAGCTGGACTATTACAGATTTTGGCTACAGTAGAGAGAGGAAGGTTTTAGTCTTGAGCAATTCGGTCGTATGTCCAACCAGCAGAGAACCGTAATACTTGAACATAACAACGTTGCTTGTAATCAATATCTTCAGTCCGGACGGTAACCATTTTGTTGCTTGAGGAAAAATACTCTCACTCACACTCACTCTCCACTTTTATCATGCAACGGACTCTTAAACCTTCTATACTCTGAAACCTCTGAAGTTGCATATAACCAATAGAAATCACCAATTCTCAGTGGCGCTTACTAACCCCAGTTTCTACAATATTTTTACCCATTGCTGTACACATCAGCAAAAAATTGGGCTGCGTCTTGTGGCACCCAGGCGCCACAATTGGTACAAAATGCCAAAGATGTCAAAGACGCCCAAAAATCAATTGCTTACCTGCATCCCCGCGCCCCGGCACCGCAAGACGATCGGGGTCTCCCAAGGTGTTATCCTGGAGTCGTCCGACGAGAATTAGTCGTTTGAATCCGTCGCCTGACTCGTCTCTTAGCTCCGTTATAGGGCGCTGTCGTTCAATCTTGTCGTCCGGGGTTGTGGAAAAACTATAGGATTTCGTTTCATTTTGTCGAGAGCCTGTAGCCTCGTCTTTTTACCCATGCCTGTCATTTTACTACGTCTTTCTCCATCATTCACCCTCTAGTTTCTTCATTTCTTTCTCTGACGAACCCCGACGTTCAATGTTCAAAATTCCGACGACGTCCCTACGATATCTGCGGAAATCCTAAATGCACGACGATAGTGTCTAGGTTACTAGACGGGAATTCTACATGTCGAGAGGATATCCGACGTGTGTAGATGAACACAGATGGCCCTACGAGTATTACTTTTGATTCAAGTGATCTCACATGAAAGACTCTGATGTATTCAAATATATATGTACATCTATCGTCGGCCGCATTTCCCTTTTGGCCTACCCGGGTTACGTCCTTTACATCGTCCTTTCTTCACGATTTCCTCCCTAGTTGACTCACCGTCTTCCTCATCATCGTGTTCCTCCTCATTTTGTTCCTCATCCTCCGTGACAACTCTGGGTGCGTTGGACTCACCCACTTCGTCCACCTGACTCTCTCCTTGATTACTTTCGTCGTATACCTTATCCATACAATACTTACTTGGTTCCCCATCATCGTCTTCCGACTCTCTATTAGAATCTAGAACCAGTTCTTCATCGTCTTCCAAGTCTCCGGCTATCCTTCGTCGGAGATCTGCCAATAAACCGCTCACTCCTGGGTCAATGATTGCCTCCCGACTCTCTCTGCCGACAACCTTCGCGGTGTTGGTTCTATTAATCCGTCTTGTCATTTCACGGCGGATATTAGTTATCATCAAACCTGATGATGCTTCGTCGGGAAATGACCGCCCCACGCTCAAGATCTGCCTTTCAAAGATCACTAACTCGACGGAGGTCAGTAGCTACTATACTAGGAAAGGCTTTATGGGGTCACCTACCGCCACAACGATCCCTTATTAAAGACGCCGTTTCCTCCAGTTGTTACCCCCTAAGACGCTGACCCTGAGGGCGTAGATCACAGTAGATACTAAACAGATAAACGCCTGATTGATATATTCGCCAAACTCTGGATGCTTGATAGCGATCCCACGATTAGTCTTGTAGTAGCAGTACATGATAAAGCGCGTATTCTGCGGCAAAGTGCCATTGAGCAGGCTGATTTCGTCAGTTGGAGAAACACGATTGACAAACGACGAAAGGGATTTGATGCATGGGATATATAACCTCGTAGTGGTCCGGATCACAATTAAACCTATCCCCTGCTAATAGATAGTTGACCCTTTCTTTGGCCTTCTCCGTGGTAAGACCGTCTAACTGGTAGTACGACGATTTGATGATACTCTTCGCTTTTCCATCATGTGAGAGCGAGCACGTTGATGGAAAAATCGTACCTGATTCTCGAGGCTCAAAGTTAATTCGCCCTCCTGATCCTCTGTTGCCCGATCCCACGACTTTCTGACCATACTTCTTAGCTCAAGTATTGAAGGGAGGGGATTGGCGAAAAGGGTATTCTTCGTTATATCACATCCTGCCCTCTCCAATAAAACCCTATGAGGAACGTCAAATCGCCCAAGATCTCTCCGTCTCTTACCTCCTCCTCTGATTGTAAGGAGCTTCGAAGAAAGGTCAATCGACGAGTCCCTCCTCCCTGAAACTGATCCACCTTCCTGCCCTTGGCTATTATGTTCCTGACTGCTGCTTGTTGAGGGTAGCCTAGATGACACGGGACTCAGCGGTCGACTTTCGAGGGCGATCAATGTGCTTCCCCAATGGTGGCGGCTTGGTGTAGGGAGTGCGTCTCCTGGCGGATCCTCCTGTAGGTGGGCAGATTTGGCGCTCTGGCGATGACGGTAACTCGGTGCAGACCATTTGTCTTTCGACAAACCCTGGCGTAATTGAGGTGATCCTAGGTCCTGGGGACGACGGCGGATAGGCGTAGGTAATCCGCGTTTGGATGGAATATCCTGAGAGTGAGGTATTTCCGGTGGAGGACTTGAAAGTGGGGAGGTGGACGCTCTTCTAACAGGGGGCTTCCTGACCTTGGCTAAAGATCTCTCTCCATAAAGTCTTATATCTATATTTTCGCGACGGTTCTCGCCACCCGAGGTTTGCGACTCGTCGTTCACCCGTCTGCGTCTTTGGCGAGGAGAAGATCCCGATGTTTCGTGCTCGTTTTACCGCTTCGTCTCCGTGCCTCTGCAAGGAATGTCCTGATGTCCACCTCGCCGATTCGCCTGGAAAAGTGCTGAGAACTTCCTGTGATGAATGCACCTGTCGTCGCCTCGGCGATTTGCTTACCTTTTACCTTTGGTAACAGCCGTTTGTTGAGAGGGGTAGCCGCTCCGTTGAATAGATCTGGCAGTCGTCGTGGCATCGTCGGAATCTGATCGTCGGAATCTGGTGGTTGTATGATGATACAAACAAAGAGTTGGGAAGTCAAGGGGGGGGGGCGGGGTATCAAACTATATGAGGAAAAAAAGAGGTGGCGAGAGGTGGGTGTGGGGCGGAGTGACGTACGAGAGTCTTTGGGACGTAGTAGCGGAATGGGGGGACGATGGTGATCTCATTAATACGTACATGTAAAGATCTAAGATATTCGACTAGCAGATAACCCCGAAAATAAACGCCCCACCCCCCTAAACGCCTAATGTGAATTAAATAGCTATCCCAAAATGAAATAAGCGTAAAAAGACTAAGTACAAATCTGTATTCCATTGTAAGCTCAAGCATGCCGTGAGCAAATGACCAAATCCAAAAACGACCAAATCCAAAAAAAAAAAAGTAGAGGGTAAGGATTGTGAGCATATCAAAAAAAGACAAAGGCCAAACAAAGGACTGAGCCACTTAGGAATATAGAAATGTAGAGAAGTCACAAAAGGACCAAGAACTAACTTACAAACGACGAGGTTTAAGCTAGGCAGGATTAGTTTCGTCTGTTTCCCTCACCCTACCACTACCCGATGAAACAGGTGATAAACTTGAAATGCTTGAAAAATTATAGTTGGATGTGGTAGGTGGTGGAGGAGCCGGGACCAAAGACGACCACCGATTAGGCTCGTCATTCGACGAGCACTGACCAGGCCGACTAGGAGTCGATAGGGAGGATGAGGGTGGTGGAGGAGGGAGGGGTGTCGGACGCGATATTGGTGTAAAAGTGGATGTGGGAGGGGCTATAGGGGGGCGCGTCGGTAAGGCAATAGGTAATATCGATGAAGGGCCGGGCTCTGGCAATTCGAACGTATCAATATCTATATATGTCGATGATGTAGGGCTAGGCTCCGGCGAGGGCGATAGAGATAGAATAGTAAGCTCTGACGACGCCAGATCAGGTGAAGTTAGTGGTTTAAGTCTTATTTTAATTGGTGAAGAAGGCCCTGCCCTCAATCGTGCAGTTCCGCAGGCGGGTAAGGATATGGATTAGCCGTCAATCTCCTTTCTCCCCTTCGGTCGTCCGACTCACGCCAGAGCACTCCCTTTCCGGCGCGGTGGTACCCTCCCCCTCCCCTTCCCTTCCCTTCCCGTCCCGTCCCCTTCCCCGTCTCATTCCCCTTCCCCGGTGCCTTCCCCTTCGCAGAGGCCTTTCTCTTTCCCTTGCTCTGGGGGCCCTTGTTCCCCTCGTCATCCTCCGGGTCGTCCTCGTCCTCCGGGTCGTCGTTGTCCCGGCGTCTTGGCAGTAATCCCGACTGTTCAGTAGTCAGAGTAGGAAGATAAGGGAAGAGGGAATACTAAGCGAGGATGGAGGTAGTGGACTGATGGTCACGTGATTTCTTTCTACGAGGTTCGGTTACAGGATGCATTCATAAGCAGAAGTGATGTTATGGTTGCAGGAGGGATACAAGGTGTGGTGATACGGGGTTTCCATGATGTTCTATGGCGTGATGTGTGAGTCATGACCGACAAGTGGAGGAGGGTGTTAAATAGCTGATGGAGATGTTTCCTTTAGTCCTTTCCTGTCTTTCCTCTCTGTCTCGTCTTCCTGTTATCTCAAATACATAGGAATCTACTCCTATCTCCAGAAACCATAGCCATAGTTCCGTCCAAGCTCGCCTTCACAAGCGAGACCTATAGTTTCTCCTCATCCTCGCCCTGTGACCTCCTGCGATCCTAGTTTTCCCTGCTCTGCCTGTGCTTATACCCGTGCGTCTGCTGCCCTCCTTGCCTTAGCCTTCGCCGGTGCCCTTCGTAACCCCGCTCGTCCTGGCTGCGCCCCTCAATTACCCTCTTGCGTCCTCATTTTCATCTTTCGTCTTCGAGTTCCCGCTACTCCGTCACAGTCGTCCTCTGGGTTGTCCTCCTCCTCCGGCTCGTCGTCCTCCGGGTCGTTATCGTCCTCCGGGTCGTCGTCCTCCGAGTCGTTATCGTCGTCCTCCGGATTGTCATCCACGTCAGTTGCAGGGTCTGTCAGCGCTGGGCTGTTTCTGCCCGGACTCGTGATCTTGGAGTTGAGTCGGTCGACAGCTAGTTGCTCCTTCATCATCTTGCTCCAACTTTCACGAAAGTAGGGAAATGATGGAGGTGGTGGGGTTTGCCTCCCCTGATTGTCGGCTTCATGGTAAATTACCATTAGGCATACTTTGGGCAACGCGGCACAAGCCCGAAGCCACACCTCGACGTCCTTGTCGGTCTTTAGGAACATATAATTATGCATGAGTGGATACCTCCTTGTAGGAGGTCTGGTCGGAGTTCTGGAGGATCCGCTACTATGGGCTAACTCTTCATCGAGTACGAAGGAGCCTATTAAGTGACGAATCGGTGGGTATGAGTACTGATACAGTATCTTATTTTGGCTTCTGAGATGATGCCGCTCGGCTCTGATCATTTTGACAACTTCTGATATATACGGCCCGCGGAGTCTTGTGTGAGTCAGGATGGGGGTTTAAGTTATCGCCTTAGGGGTCCAGTTAGGCATCACCCACTGCGCATTTCTAACAAAAGGAGCGACGGGAGTGGTCCGGAAAGACCTTCCCGTAGTGACATCCGACACCGACCTACTATACCGACTTGGAACGACTTGAGATAATCCAACAGGCCGGTCAAAAAAGGCAGGGTCGAGGGTGGGAGGAGGCGGAGTTTTATCTGCCTCTTCATCAGTCTCCCCGGCATCGTCGTCCTGCGCTCTATCTTTCCTACCCTTTTGTTTGCCGCCCTTGTGCTTGGTTTTGTCCTTTGCCTGCTTCTCTTGTAATCGACGCGCCTTGATCCTCTCCGCCTCAGCGAATTCTGCTTTTTCTGCCTTAGACTTTCGCTTGCAAAAGTCTTGAAGTAAAGAATTGAATGCCTTTCTGACAAGAGAGCCCTGATAGGTTACTCGGTCGTCTGGCTGATTCATGAGATGGGAATATGTGGGCCATGGCGGATGCGCTTCAAGTTGTTGCTTGACTTTATCCCACTCGGCTTGCTCTGCCTTTGTCCTGCTTCTGATGACCTTACGGAGTAAATAGTCACACATATCGTTCATCATATGATGCTATTCAGCCGGAGTTATGCCCAACATGGCTTTACAGTCAGAGGCAGTTAGCGCCTTCGCCCCCAGCATATCCTGACAAAATTTATTAGCAATTCTTCGGCTTCCAAAGTAGGAGCTCGGGGCAGGGTCCCTACAGCCTCCTGGCAATCTTCTAACGTCATATGCAGTATCCAAGGGTCTTCGACCGGCTCGTTCTTGGCCTTTTGGCCACGTTTTGGTCATGGTGGCGGCGGCGGCGTAGGCGTCATCGCCCTAGAATCGCCGGGATTTCCACGAGTCTTTGGACGTTTGCGTTGGGTCTTGGGATTAACCTCTGACTCAGGTAGGGGTCTTTTGTGATCTCTTCTGGGAATCGCCATTAGTCGACTAAGTTGAAGCGTCGGAGGTTTCGTTGGATGTTTGCAGGTTTAGTCGGAAGATGAGGAATGTGGTAAGAAGATGAAGAAGATATCTAAGCGAAGATGGGGCATCCGACGAGATATATAGAGATGTGCCCCGAACGAGGTCCTCGAAACAAGCTTTGTGGTGTGGAGCCCAATTGGGCAACCCGTGTGGAAGAACAAAGCAAATAAAGGAAACATAGCCAATATAAGGCATATCTTCTCCGGATTTGGCAAATAATTTCGCAAACATTGATGAATCGTCGTTTGTATATGAGGTTTGTCGGCGAAAGGTGGTGAGCTTAGGCGCCGAGATGAGGTTTGATATCAGATGCAGATGATCCAGAGTCTTGGCACCTGCTGACTAAGCGTCGTTTGAAAAAATGTCTTGGCTTACGCCCACCGACGTCGATAGGGCATCACCACCTACTCCACCCTTCACCTTATCGCCCTCTCACCGCCATATAAGCTCTCCCTACCACCTCATGAATCCAATACCGACTCTATCAAGAGCAAGATGCCTTCTACATTTTGTCCATATTGCCCCCGATCATACCGCCGCGCTGGGAATCTCGCGAGGCACATCGCGTCCTCGCACGCAAACGAGGAAATTGAGAACGACCCTCATCAAGACCCAGAGGACGACTTAGGAATCTCAGTGGATCCAATTACAATAATAGGCAATTCTGACGGGGAATTGACAGACTCTGAGGCCGACTCCGCACAAGAATCCGACTTTGATGCTTCCGATGATGAATATGTTGCTGAGGAACCAGGCGATAACCAGCGACCTCCGGAATATCCACCCTGCGCTGGAGTACGACTAGGACGATCGGAGGGTTACCAGGACCATTTGAAGGACGACTGGGAACCTTGGGCCCCTTTCAAAGATGCCGCGGAATGGCGATTAGCCAGATTCCTCTTAGAGCACAAACTAACGTCCTCGTCAATTGACGACTACTTCAATGAGGGGCTACACAAGACGAAACCGGAGGAACAAACATTCCAATAGGCGTATACCTTTCAAAAGAAGCTAGAGGGAATGGCCGGATCCCCACCAAGTTTCAAATACGGTACAGTTGGGGACGGGAATGGCAAAACGACCGAATTCTACTACCGGAATTCCGTCGAGTGTGCCAGGTATCTACTGGCCCAACGATGCTATATGGAGGAGATGGTGTATGTGCCAGTAAAGGTATACGATAAGGAAGCACTGCGGCTTTACTCGGAGATGCATACAGTGGATTGGTGGTGGAAGATGCAAGAAAGACTTCTACCTGGAGCTACCGTCGTCCCTATCATCTGTAGCTCTGATGTAACTCATCTGACCAACTTCTCGGGGGACAAGAAAAGCTGGCCCGTATATATGACGTTAGGCAATATCCCAGGCAAGGTACGGTCGAAGGCCTCAAGCAAAGCGCATCTCCTCTTAACCTTACTACCGGTTCCGCCGAAGGTAATCAGAGAGGCGGCGTCTAAGGAGAGAATGCGATTACGGGCGTCAGAAACATTGAGGATGGTCATGTCAGTTATCCTCGAGCCTCTAATCAACCTCAACCAGGACGCGGGGGTCGTAATGGATTGCGCGGACGGCTACCAAAGGCGGTGCTGGCCTGTGCTCGCGGCATGGTTGGCTGACTATATGGAGAACTGCAACATCTTGAGCACCAAATTCAACATGTGCCCAAAGTGTGAGGTTCCTGTCGATAGGCTGGGAGAATACCAGACCGGCCGAGGAAGGCTTACCCCCGGAACCAGGGTGACTATCGGCTGATGTACGATGATTACATCACGCTAAAGTCAATCGACCTGGCGACGAGGGATCAGAAGAGGCGGATAAAGGTGTTGAAACAGTGGTTCGACGCGCGTGGGATACGACCAACCTACAATCCCTTCTGGGACCTACCTTACATTAACGCTTACGACCTTCACAAGCCGGATATGCTTCACGTCGTCTACCTGGGGATTCTGAAACATCTGATGGAGTGGTTGGAGGACTTTCTGAAGGAGCATAATCGTTTGGATGATTTCAATATGGTCTGGACCCTCATGCCTCCATATTCCGGCTTTGTGCAACCGATTTAAACGATATCGGGTTACTCAATGGCAAGGAAAGGAGATGCGAAACTTCCTGAAGATAATCCTAACAGCTCTAGCATCAGCCCTCAGAAAGCCAGGGCGAAGTCAGGTAGAACTTTTTAAGAGAGCCCTCAAATGCGTCAGATGCCTTGTCAACTGAGCGCTTGTAGCTCAGTACCGTTCCCATAACGATGCAACGATAGATATGTTGGAGAGATATCTGGCGGATTTTCACAGGACGAAGGGCGTATTCAGGAAATATCGAGCGAGTAGGGAAACCGAGAGACTAGCGGCACAACGACGAAGGGAGCTCCTAGAGGAATACAAAATAGAATTAGCGAATCTCAACGAACCATCCTTACCTGCATAAAGACTTGTCACTGATCAAAGGTTAAACATGCAGGCGGAAATCGACGAAATTCTACGAACAGAATCGCACTTCAACTTTCCAAAGATTCATTTGATGAACCACTTCACCGAACATATCCGGCAGTTTGGCAACATTCCCGACTTTTCGACGGAATCTTGCGAGATGGCGCACAAGGACCATATCAAAATACCATATCGTCGGAGCAATCGCGTGAATCCGACGATGCAGATATTGTGTACGTTCAATAGGGACTACACATTCGCCATGCGGGAGCTAAATCTGATACAGCTAGCCCGAGAGGGGTTTTCTACTGCAGAGCTTATCGACAACCTTCGACTAGGGCCCCCAGTATTGAGAAACAAACGACGAAAGGCCAGACAAAATTTCGAGAACCTCTGCGACGATCCAGATATGGAGCTGCAGATGATAGCGCCATTAAGCCTAAGTTCGGAAGAGGCGACGGTTGAAAGAAGGTCAGTTGGCAGCAGAGAGGAAACGACAACAGTGAAAAGGGTGGTTATACCGGGGGTAAGAGCACGGCTCGGTTTCTATATTTTTCGATACTTCTGGAGGGAATTCAACGCCAACCCCCAGGACGGCAATATGCCACAAGGAATTGACGACTGGCAGGTGGAGGTCTTCAAACAACTCAATGTGCCGGTACTACTACACGGCGAAGGCAACGAAAGAGTAGTCCATGCACTTCGCACTACTGGTAGTTTAGACTATAGGGGATCAGCGCCAAGAAAGGATTGGGTTTGGTTTCAAGAGGGCCCACGAGGCCTTAATGATGCATTGCAGGGGCTCAGGCCAGCTACACTGCTGTGTATCCTGAACTCAAAGACCCGGAACGCACAAGGGCTAGGCTCTTAGCGGTGATCCGGCCGCTAAAGCCGCATCATCAAGGAGTCGCAGATGAGAATCACGGTCTGGTGAGGGTATCGCCGAAACTGGCATCAATCGATGATGTTTGGGTAGTTAGTATCAAGTCTATCATTGGGGCCGCATATCTAGTGCCGGAAACACCGTCAGCGGGGGCAAAGAGGTGGCTGTTGAATAGCACAATCGACCTGCGGACGTTTAACTTGATATATTAATGTCATATTTGGTAAGCCCCGCCCTCAATAAAAGATCTGGGGTCGTCGGGTATTAATAGGTGATTAGGTGATGCAGGGGGTTTATCTTCTTATGGGGTATGAAGGCGACGAGAATCTTAGGGTATTGATTATTCACATGCAACACATGATGTATTCTTAAAGTACAAACGACGCATAAATATTACTCCTCTTTAGATAGTGCTAAAAAGATATGGCAGTGCCGAGAAACGTTTATTTGATGCGTCGGCAAGGTTTTGCTTCGTTCGTTTCTTGGCGGGCGCCAGTCATTATCTGTGTTTTTCCCGGATAGTCGTTATCCACGTGGGTAGTGATAGTAGTGTAATAGCACGTAGAATCTAGATGAAAGACGAGAATCAGAAGACGCGAATCTAAGGACGAAGGTCGGAAGAAGGAGCGAAGGAGCGAAGGGGTGCTTTAACGCCGGAAAGGAAAACTCTAAGCGGAAAGTAGGGTTAGGTTTTTGAAAGAGGGGTTAGTAACCTCTACGCCTTCGTCTTCATCTCCACACGTCTTCATCACTACGGCTCCACCCCTACGGCTTCATCTACCCCCCACCCTCCGCCCCAATCGCCATCTCGAGTATCTTCCTACTTCCTGCTATTGACATATTTACTAACGTTTATACAGACTCCAATCCACGCCCGAATCGACGCCTAAAATCACGCTTAAAGGTGGGTTAATTGTCACTTAGTCTTTTTTGGATTGATACACGTCCCGACGAGGAAGGGTAGGCAAACAGCAGTCCCTCAAATGACATCTAACGTGGGTACTGTTAACGCTGCTATACGGGCAGCCGCGGGTACTAATACAGAGCACTGACATGTATACTGCTGGATGTGTTCCCGACCTTTGAGGCTTGCGTGTATGCGTCTGTCGGTTTGTGAAAGGTGTACCTTGAAGTCGGGGCCATGGGAGCACCCGTCTGAAAAGCTCAATGTCCCACGCCTAAGCAGCGAAAAGCATTGAGCCAGGATGCAGGATTAATCTACTGGTCGGAAGACCAATGCCTGCCTATCACTCTTCTTCACGAGCTTGCTTCGACAGCGACTCAGTCTAGCGGTGCAACTTGACCTCCCCGACCAATCAAGATCAAATAGTCCCTCGTATGAGGGTCTGGAGAACGACACAAATCTGAATTAGGGAGTTCAATTTAGTCTAACCTTTTTTTTTTTAGATATATATCCTGCGCAAACCCATCATCGAATCGACGAGTCGAGTACGGCAGCGAACAATCAAGCACGTAGGAAAGTAGGCTTCTGCTAGTCGCCGTGATGGTGGGGTAACCAACAGGAGAGGTATCCTTTTTCCGGAAGTCATCATTACTATAGACTCGAAAGAGTCAGAGAAACTATATGCCTTGGTTTTGAAACCTCAGGATCGCGACAAAATGAATTTTCGGTATCGGAAACCCCACCTTTTTATGTGTATTAAGAACCCTTAACTTGCAAGTGTATACATAAAAAGGGGGGGTTTCTGACGCCGGAAATTCGTTTCGTCGCGATCCCGAGGTTTCGAAACCAAGGCATATAGTTTCTCCGACTCTTTCCAATATACATATAGAGTATAGCACTTAATAGGGGTTTAATCTATGGAATGTGACAATAGAGTATCAACACAATTTTCAGTGTAACGGCGCATAGGAGTCTTTAATCCAATAAACATTGTTCTACAGAAGACCCTTGAGCATTATCGCGTAGTGAAAGATGTAGCAAATGACGGAGTCAATGGACGAGATCAAGCGACGGAATCATATATCTAGGTGAAACAGCGTATCAAGCGACGAGCCAAAAAACAGGCTCTGACGACTTGAGAAACGACGAGGTCAAAAGATGAAGAAAACGACAAGTCGACAGGCGGGTTCAAACGACGAGGGAGGCCGACTAGTCAGACGACGAATTGAGGTTGTAAGGCAAACCAAGAATTACAGTGTGTCAAGAGATGTGATTTTTGTTCAAAAGACGTAGTTTTGGGAGAAAAGACGAGATTTGCGTCTTGGGAGAAGCGGTTGCGTCTTGGCGAAACATATTTTTTCCTGATGCAATATGGGAAACCTGGGTGTGATTAAGACTGTACAAGTTTTGCAAGTTTAAAAGTGATGTAGTAAAACTATATTAACAAAAACACTGACTTTTCAAACTTGAAGAAATATATTTCTCCTACATGGACTTGTAACTTATGCTAGCGCAGTTATAGAAACTCAATTGTGACTAGCTAATTAGCAGTATTGATATCGCTTTTTTGAACATACCGTTCTTTTGAGATAGCGTATTTGCATGAAATAACCTTTGTTTGCAAATATATTATTCATCAAAATACCAAATCAAACCGAGCTGATTGAGTATCACGGCGTATCATGGGTTCGTTATACACGTGGGACGTTGAGGTTAGGAAGGATATGTGGCTTACATTATAGACATTGGGTTTTACTATACTGATCGATTATGGTCTTCAGGTTTCATTCTTTGAGTTTCTTTAGGATTCCGCGATACGGATTAGTCAGCAGCAAGATTTAGGGTTATATATATCAGCTTAGAGTTCCTTTGTTCTCTCTCTCCTTATTTCCTTTCTTTCCTTACGTGAACGCCTGTTATCTACCTTTCTTATAAGCTTTCTGTTCTCTGTTTCCTCTTTGGTTTCTTCTATCTCTACTCTCTATTAAATATACTTAACGCTCCCGTTTCTTCTGCCAGGCCCTACGTACTTGTCCCCGTCTATGACCATACAGTGTGCTATATATTGGTACCTTTGTGCCCAAGTTTTCATCACATCAGCAAGATTTTACAAGTCTCAGGAGATTACAGGGGTCCCAGGAAACTCAGAAGACCGTCAGGAGACTCAGGAGACTCCAGTCACAAATGGTAAAGCTTGCTGATGCAGAGAATTCCTGTGGACTCTCTGCCCGATCCCTGCTCCTCCTCGGTTAGACTTTCCGGCTCCGCGCTGTAACATTAAGCTGTATCACTACAAGACTACTACTACTCGCGATTTTACAACATTTTCTAACTTTACCGAGTCTGAATGAAAGTAAGTTTGGCGGGTTGAGGCTCAACAAAAGTAACAATTGCAAACACATCCCAGTGGGTTGTAAGTATCATGATACACAACCATAATACCATTCATAAAATCAAAAACCACTTCTCTCTCCAAGCGAGGTCAGGTTGTAAGATACTCTCTACTTGAAGTTGATAGAAAGATGCCATTAAGGAAGATTTCTGATCTCACAAAAGTATGTGTGTTTTAATATTCCATGTATTATCACAGCATGATACGATATCGAGTACTGTTGCGGGAAGAAAGATTAGTCAGGGTTTCTTTTATGTTCCACAGGTTTCGGTTACAAGAGTTCGATGAGTCAACAGTATGCAGGTATTTGTAATAATGAATTTCCTTTATGTTCTACGGGGTTCTAAGAGGGGAGTCAGCAAGAGATTTCTTAGGTTATATATAGGGAGCTCTTTCTCTCCCTTGTAGGACTTCTCTTCTCTTCCTTTATTCTTTATGCAACCTTTCTGTCATCTTAGGTGCTCTTAGTCCTTGTTCCGTCTTTCTCTTTTCTTAATTAAATACACTATTCTAGAACTCTCTCGTCCTCAGTCTCTCTCGCTGAGTCTTTAGTCTACTTGTTGATGTCCATAGAACGTACCTTCTACTGATACTTTTGCATCCACATCCTCGTTAGAGAATCATTGTGGACTCTCTGTTCTACACTCTGTCCCAACGTCACATGAACCTATGAGACAACTATACAATGGCTGCGCAATGACTGTTTCATGGAGGAAGAGAAACAGATTTCTTAAATTGGACTATACAATAGCTGCGCAATGACTGCATCATGGAGGAAGGGAAACAGGTTTTTTAGGTAGGACAATACAATAGTTGCATATTGACTGCGTCATGGGAAGAGGAAACAGGTTTTGTAGAAGGAGGACACGGATTAGTAATCATGCTGGAAGGAGGGTTATATATAGAGAAGGTAGTAGCGAGCTTTGTGGATTTCTTTCCTTTCCTCTTCACCTCATCTTCCTATCATAATAGCACATAGAAATTCAATCCTATCTCTCACCATAGTCTCGAGTCTTGAATTACCTTCAACTTTCGTCTCCGAAAAGAGAGCGTTATAGCTCCTTCTGTAACTCTAGCTGCCTCGTCAGCTGATTTTCGCTTTTCCTGCCTTGTCTCCTAGTCCTCGCCCTGGCTGCCGTCTTATGCTTGCCTTTGCCTTAGCCTTTGCCCTTGCTGTAATCTTCGTCCTTTTACTCACCATCGGTTGTATCCCTCGATCTTGCTTGCATTATCGTTTTCGTCTGTCGCGCTTTAAGTCTTAGTCACTCCATCATACACTCCTACTGTTTTAGATACACTCTCTTCGCGCTATGGTCTCGCCTTGGTTGTGTACTTTGGTTAGTTCAATTCTCACTCTCGCCTACCACCGTGATATGTATGCTTGAATAGTGTAAGCTAATTCAATAAAAGTTGTACTGAGTACATGCTCATGTATCATTAGTAAAGCGAAGAGCGGATCTCAAGTGACAGGAAACCCTGATCTATGCGCGCTAGGAAATGTTAGGCCGGACCGTACTGCAGTGAAAGGAAGGTGCAAACTATATAATGAGGAAAGACAGAGGTTGATTGACCTGGCTTTGCAAGATGCAGAACACTGCCGGAAGCCATTCACTGAGTTGGGAGCAGAGGCAAGACTAGATGTTTGTGTTAATACAATTATCAAGACACTTGCATCTGATAATATTAAAAGAAGAAAGCCTAAAAAAAAGCCTTTATTGAGTGATAAACACAAAAATGCGAGATTGGCTTTTTGCTATAGGTATCGGCATCAAAATTGGGAGGATGTTATTTTACAGACGAGTCTTCATCAGCAAGCTTACCATTTGTGACTTGAATCTCATGAGTCTCCAGACAGTCTCCTGAGTCTCCTGAGACTCCTGTAATCTCCTTAGACTTGTCAAATCTTGCTGATGTTATTTTGAGACAAGCAATTCACATTCTAGAAATACTTAGTAGGAGTACTATAGCATTCAGTTGAAGCATTTATATCCCTTAATCTTGATAGGAAGTTTCATAGTGGAGCTACTGTTATGATATCAGTGCTATTATATATGGTTTTGGTGGTAAAAAACTTGATATCTATATATATAGATTATATAGCTAACAGCTATAAGGCAGTGATCTTCCATACCACGTTTATAAAACTCCCTACGAGACAGTGAAAGAAAAAACAGTAGCCTTAATGGAATTACTGCTAGAATAGAAGGACGAGTTTAGAGAATATGAATGGTTCGTAGAGATGAGACAGCAGCCGGAGTATATACCTGAGTTAAGACTTAGGGATGCATCGAGAAATAGGGGAATTAATTAGTATATATATCGAGAGAGAATATTAAAACCCTTTCTATTTCCGATGGCTTTGCAAATGAAGGATATTCGCTCAGAAATAGTAATTATGGAAGACAATGCTCCAGCTCACAGACACCACTACCAACATGAATTCAGAAGAAGACTTAATCTTCAAAAGTTAGAATGACCTACCAATTCTCCTGATATAAATTCTATCGAGACTATATGGAAGGATATGAAGGACAGCATTAAGACTAAGTTAAAGTGGAACTTTACAGCAAAAAGAATTAGGGCATTAGTAGAGGATGAATGGAAGAACTATCCTGTGGAAAAGATAAATCAATATATTAAGTCTATGCCTAGTAGGATCGAAGCATGTATTGCAGACGGGGGTGGAAACAATTTCAACTTCTAGAGTTTATTCTGTCCAACCCGCTCCCCATGCGGACCCGGTTTTGTTCAAAAGCGTTGTGAAATCGGGGGTACTCTAATCTCACCCCATTTTGAATTCCGCCATTGTATTTACATGTAATTTGATGATTACTATTTATGCATATGTAATTCCAGGCGATCACTAAATTTCTCCCATACCTACATGAGTATCTCACTATCTCCCACCATATTTTGTTTCTTATACACTAGGATTCCTCATCTTTACCTGACTTATTTCCTTCACTCCTTCACTCTTTCTTGGTCTCTTTCTTGGTACCATTTGCGTTTTCCTCCTCAGAATTGCCATTTTCGTCTTCGTTTTCGTCTTCTTTTTCGACGTTAATGGCGGCGCCCTGCTCTATCCCCCCTCTCGTCTCTTCCGCCTCTTCAATCCTTTCTTTTGCAACTCTCATTTTACGTTCATCTTCTTCCTTTTGCAGGTTCTCCCATTGAGAATCACGTAGGTCCTGGAGATAGGCTGCAGGTCCTGGGAGTTTTGAAACTCGATCCCCAATCTATAAATGTTGTTACTATGTATTACAAGAGGAGCAAGAGTGTATCTTTATTTACCTGACCACGTCCAACTAAGGTCACCACAATTGACGCGCCCACGACGAATGTTAACAAGAATCTATATGTCATGTACCACTTTGGTGCCCACCCCTTGGTTGTTGCTGTTGAATCTGCGAAATACATTCCAGTGAACCCAACGAATTGGGCAATTAAAGCTATATTGACAGGCAATAGTAACTATTGCAAATAGCTCGTCAGATAGTGGCCTCAAAGCTGTGAGCTAAAATGAGAATTCCCAGCTTACGGTCGGCCAAGCAATAACCGGTGCTAAAATACTCAGTGAATAACGTTTATAAGAGTGTTTACCACCATACTCTGCCATTTCTAACCCCCAATGAACGGCACCCAAAAACGATAAAATAACAGCGCCCAGCCCAACCTGCAATGGTTCCAATATATGGAGGAGATGTCCTGCCGTTTCTTCGCTGATTAAATATCCAATTCCATTTTCTTGCGAATAGTTGATATCCCAGGCAAGATAGAGTGTTGACAGGGATGTTCCGAGATATGGGACTAGTCCGCCAAAACCGATATATAAAACCTCCTTTGGTACCTCATTTAATTTAAATGTTTCTTTGACTGTTCTCTATTGTATATATATCGTTAGTACTTATGCCTAATAAATGTGGATCAAGGGGTCTACAAGGTCTGATTTCAATCCGTGAAGCATATCCGGTTCCTCCCTAGACCCGTTATGTGCATCTGTACTCCGAGGCTTAGGATCGAGGATAGGGGTCATTCCACTCGTGGTTGTAACTTTCTCGGGATCGGATTCTAATTTTTGCCGTAAGGCACGCTCTCTCTCCGCTTCGATCTTTGATCTCTTCTCGATTTTGATTAAATTCAACGGGGTACTCGAGAAAAATGACTTCGAGACCTTCTCAGGGCGTGAAAAGTATAGATTTACGGGTCCATGCCCTGGATTTAATTGTGTAAAAAGAGTCTTGAGACGAGGTGTGGCATTACTATTGAAAAAGCGAAAACCACGAAGTCCAGTTAAGGAACGCGAAGGCGAGATACGATCTGGGGGGACTATGCGAAACATTGTTCTTGGTGACCGATAGTTTTGAAAGAAAATTGATATTGAATCCTCACATAGTCTCAATTGATTATGTAGTCGCTACTCATCGTGACGTCATCTTGTGGGTACTGGGCAACCCGTTGCCAACGTCATAGATGTCAAAAGCTCCAGTAATTCTTAGATGGGTAATACAGTCGCACCTCGCTATGGCGGAACTCAATACGCCGGATCCCTTGCTGTGCCGGATGGATTTAATGGATACTTCTTTTTTCACCCAAATGAATTTGCTGTCCCGGATTTTGACCAGTTCGTACCGGATGTGAAATTTTAGGTACCCCTGTCTATACATAAATCACTTTTGCTATGGTGCGAGAAGGCTTGGAGGGCGACGTTGTCAACCCTGTTCACACCAGCTCAGTGCAATATCTTATTGGCTCTGACGGGCATAGAGCCGGGTTCAGGGTGAGGCTCTTCAATGTTTGCTTCCTAGAGCCAATGAAAGAATTGGTTGAAGTGGTGTGTACATGGTTGTCAAAGTCGCCCTCTACTCCCTCTCGCACCATATCCCGGATTTGGTTGGTTGCCATGGTTGCCAAGGTGCAGTTGTGGTCGTTGCCAGGGTTAGGGTTGGCCTCCTCCTCAATATCTCGAGGGGGTACTCCTTCTAACATAACTTCATATTTAACAAAGGGAGACATACAAGTGAGAAATGTTTCTAGACCTATTTTTTGACACGGTTCTAACCATGTAATCAGATTTTAACTGCGATAGCTGGTTGTGGAGTTATAAGGGAAAATCATCTATAAAGTCTAATGTTTTCGAAGATTTCCATATCCTGCAATAACAAGATATTCAAATAAGGTATCCTATTGTATGAGGAATGTTTTTATATCTATTTTTTAATGCGGTTCTAATCATGGAATCAGATTTTACCCGTAATGGCTGGTTGTTGACCTGTGAGGGTAAATGAGAATTATTTTCTCATACAAGTTCCGGGATTTTTCAAATCTCCCAATAAAAAGATCTATAGAGCTGGTAACTTATTGTCTCAAAAATGGTTCTAGATCAGAATTTTAAGGCAAATTTACTCCTCAAAACCGTTTTCCTATCCGATCACTCACTATTGAGATATAGATTCATTTGGTTCAGATTTTGACGGGAAAAATCAAATACTAAAGAAATATAGGACTATCGAGGGCTACAGAAAACCAAATATGATATAAGAGAGATGTTTTTAGATCAGATTTTCCGTGCAAATCTAACGGTGGTATCAGATTTTACCCGCCACTACTTTTCATCAAATGGTAAAAGAAAACGGTACCTATTACCCCGATTATTATCACGGTGCTAGGCGAGGGCGAGGACTGAACAAGCCAAGGTAAATCACCTAGGCAGGACTGTGGAGGAGCGAGGTAGAGTATGACGTAGGTGAAGGGTAACGAAGGAAGATGGTCATGGCGAGGATGCGAGTCTATGGTCCTAGGGTTCCCGTGGGGGTGACACAACCAGTGGAACTATGGCTAAAGAGGGAGAGAGAATATATATTCGAGGAAAAACTAAGGACACCTAATATGACAGGAAGGTTGCGTGAAGAAGAAAGGAGAAGAAGAGAAATCCTACAAGCGAGGGAGAGAGCTCCCTATATATAGCCTAGGAAATCCATCGCTGACTCATCCTGTAGAACCCCGTAGAACCCAAAAGAAATCCCTCATTACAAATGCCTGCATGCCGTTGACTCATAGAACCCTTGTAACCGAAACCTGTAGAACCAAAAAAAAATCCCTGACTAATCCTTCTTCCCGCAACAACGCTTGATATCGTATCACGCCGTGATAATTATATCACACTAGCAATTCAGACAATTTTCGGTATGCTCCATCTATCCCTTCCCGACCCCACTGAGGTTATCACGGCGTAATACGATATCAAGTACGGTTGCGGGGAGAAGGATTAGTCAGGGTTTCTCTTATGTTCTATGGGTTTCGGTTGCAGGGTTCTATGAGTCAACGGCATGCAGGTATTTGTAATGATGGATTTCCTTTGGGTTCTACGGGTTTCTATGGGATGAGTCAGCGAGGGGTTTTCAGGGCTATATATAGGGGCGTTCGCTTGTAGGACTTCTCTTCTCCTTTCTTCTTCACGCAACCTTCCTGTCATCTTGCGTCTTTAGTCTCCTCTCGCTCAGAATATATTCTCTCTACCATACCCTTCGGTCTTGCCACGGGACGTTAGACTACCTCCTCGCCTCGCCAGCTCCTTCGCCCTTCCTCCCAAGTTCCCCGGCCGCCCCCTCTCCCACGTAGCCCACTACCTCGCTCACCATAGTTCAGCCTCGGTGGTTTACCTTGGCTTGTTCAGTCCTCGCCCTCGACTAGCGACGTGATACTAAGGTTGCGTCTCCAACGCCAACCTAAACCACAACCATACCGCCATGTCACAAGAACATGAAATGACAGACTCACCCGACTACGACCTACTTGAAAGAGACTTGGCCCGCTTCGTCAAATATATCCCAGAAGACTACAGGTGCAGAACCGAGATACAACGTTCAATCATGGCATCATTCTCCGCTGCAGGTTAGTCATAGCAGAGCTCGTAATGAACTACACCTAGACAAAGAAGAAGCGAGAAGCAACGGAGGCATGGAAGAAAAGAATCACAGAACTGGGACAACAGTTGGATGAGGAAGAAGCAGTAGGACCTCCAAGCCCAAGTCCACCACCTCCAAGAAAGTCGCCACGGCGCAACAGGAAACTCAAGACCGCCCAGGCCGCACTCGCAGCCAGGCCCCCACCACCAGCAGCAGAACCACCAGCCCCGCCCGCACCTCCTCCTCGCCGCCCCAACCGATACCTCCAAGGCCTAGTAATAACACACCCGGAAGCAAGGGTGGAGAAGTCGGAGAAGCTCCCAGACCCAAAGCAGTTCACAGGAGTGAGGAAGGAACTCCCACTCTTCAAACACATGATGACACTCAAGCTCTTGGGCAATGCCGACTGCACCCCACCCTACATAACCAACTCACCTACGCGATCTCTCGCAAGGCGCAGCTGACCAGTTCATGCCATACCTGACCAACACAGGGGTTAATCTCCTCCATGGAAAGGTTCTTTGAAATCCTGTCCACAGCCTTTGGAGACCCGCCGCCATTATCTGATGTTCTCGGATTACGAGCTATGCCGATGCGGACTAGGGAGGCCACCAATGTGGAAAGTCTCGGCGGACTGAATGAGGCTCATGGTCCATGAAGACACCCCCGCCACAGTCCTGGAACTCGCGGCCATCCTACAACGGTTGGACAACAAACAACAGGCCCTCAACGCTCGTTTCCGCCCCCGCTACCAGTCCTCCGCTCCGCCCGCTCGCCCAGCCCCTCGCTACACCACGCCAGCTCCACCCCCTCCTCGCTACCAAGCCCCTGCTCCCCGCCACCCCGTTCCTGCTCCCCGCTACACCCCTCCCGCTCGTAACCCTCCGGCCGCCGCACCTGCCGCCGCCCACCCATCACATACACCTGGAGGAACAGTCCCCATGGATCTGTCCACTGGTCAGAACCGCCGGACCCTCAGGAAAGAGAGCCCGCCGGGGTAGAAAACAGATGCTACTATTGTGGAGGTGTAGGACACCTCATTGGGAATCTTGGCGCCAGGAACCCAACCCCAGGATAAGGGAGCGAGGGCAGATATCAGGAATGAAGAAAGAAGAGAAGCCTCCGCAATGAGGCGTTAAAAGATTTTTCCTGACTGAGTGGCTCACTCAGGGGACGGTTAAAGGATTTTTCTAGGATTTCGGTTTCTGGGTTTTCGGTTTCAGAAAAGGATATGGATGGGAATCAATTAGTCGTAACTTGTTCTATCTCTCAAAATAAAGATTCTTTCATCCCATCATACGCCTCATTGATACTGGCGCTCTGGATACGCTTTCATAGATAAAAACTTCAGACGCCACCACAAACTTAAACAAACCCCTCATCCTCCCACTCCACACATAGGCGTAATAGATGGAAGACCCATCGAATCAGGCAAGGTTACTCCATAAAGTCATCCTTACTAGACATAAACAGACACAGAAGAGTTCTTTGTCACCCAGTTAGACATTACCCCATCGTCATGGGCCTCCATGGATGCGCAGGCATGCAACTACGATTCTCCCTGCCACCAACGAAATCCAATTCAACTCTCAGCCTTTGTCAAACACTGCCCTTAACAACACCAAAGTCACCGCAGGTATCTCTATTGAACCCCCACTAAACCAACAACGAACATCTCCATCACCTCATACGCATTCCACAGACTGCTCCATAAACAAAGAAAAGGAATGCAACTATACTCAACCACACTCAAGGCCCTCAAGACCTCCTCACCCCATCACCCAAAGACCCTGCCTCATACCAAGTGAACATCACCAATTCCTCCACCTCCTCAACGAACCTGACGCTGCAGAACTCCCTCCTCGCCGACCCGACTATGACCTCTCCATGAAGGAAAGGCAAGACCCATGACCCTCGGACCCATGGGATGGATGGCGGTTGGAGCTAGCACTCAGGATTACTGGCGAATACCTTTCGAGTGGGAAGATCCGCCACAGCACCTCCCCAGCAGGCTCCCCAGTACTCTTTGTAAAGAAAGCGGATGGATCCCTCCGACTCTGCGTCGACTATAGAAAGTTGAATGCGGTAACGGTTAAGAACCGCCACCCACTACCATTAACTCCGGAAACTTTCATGGGCATCTCGGCCGCCAAATACTTCACTAAACTAGACTTACGCAATGGATACCACCAGTTGAGAATCAAAGAAGGAGACGAATGGAAAACGGCATTCAGGACCAGATACGGCCACTTCGAATACACGTCACGCCATCTTGCCTCACCAACGCGCCGGCAGCATTCCAACATTGGGTGAACGACATACGCCACGCCCACACTCGATCACTTTGCGACGGCCTATCTGGATGACATACTCATCTACTCCGCCACACTAGAAGAGCATAAGGTTCATGTTGATAAGATTCTTCGGATACTGGAACAACACAAAGTACATTTAAAACCTGAGAAGTGTGAATGGCATGTCAAAGAAACAATATACCCGGATTCGGACTCACTCCTGAGGGAATCAAGATGGAAAAAAGAAGGTCGCCATAATCAGGGATTGGGAAACACCAACCTGCCTGAAAGACGACAGGAGTTCCTAGGCTTCGCTAACTTCTACCGGAGATTCATCTATGCATACCCAGTAGTCGTTTCTCCGACGGCCCTCACTAAGACAGGAGAAAGTTTGAATTGACTGAGAAGCACCCAAAAAGCTTTCGATAACCTAAAGATAGATTCACCACCGCACCAATACTCAGACACTTCGACTCCGACCGAGAAGTCATAGTGAAACAGACGCCCGACTATGTCTCCGCCGCCATCATGTCCACAAAGGGATGACGAAGGAATACTACATCCTGGCGTTTTCTCAAGAAGATACGCCTACCGAAATGCAACTATGAAATCTATGACAAAGAACTATTAGCAATAATCCGAGGGTTCAAGAATGGCGCTACTTCCTAGAAACAGCCTCTTCCCCATCAAGGTCTGACAGATCACAGGAACTCAATATTTCATGTCAACAACGCTATTGAACCGACGACAGACACGCCGGTCGAGTTCCTATCCCGTTTTGACTTTGTTATACAATTCCGACCAGGCAAACAAGGGGGAAAACCAGATGCTTTGACTAGGAGATCGGGAGATCTACCTAAGGAGGGGGATGAACGCCTACTGCATCAGTACCAGAACCGTGTTGAAGAAAGAAAATTTGACTTGTTTAAGTTTGTTCGCGGGTTCTTTGATAAATGAATCCGCTGAAGGAACGCCTACCATCCAAGAGTTGTTTGCAATTGCTTACCAAGAAGACAGTTTCCTAATAACGTCCCTAACTATGCTGAAAGACGGCACCAAACAATCGCCGCTCTGAACGCTTTAAAAAATGAAACTCTTCGCATCTCAAAAAAAACTTTAAGACCAGAACATGAGGAGCTACATGTTGCTTCCTACAAGAATACCACGACAACCATCACGGCCAAAGAAATAAAACACTCGAACTCCTGAGCGAATACTTTTAAAACACGAAAAAATACATGCATCCCATATGTTATGAATTGCCACACGCGCCGAAGGAGCAAAGCAAACCGTAACGCAGGAGTCCTCCGCCTTTCAGTACCCAAACTACCATGGTCGGACGTGTCGATGGACTTTGTCACCGGCCTTCCTCAAAGAACAACTACAACGCATCCTGCCGCCGACCGCCTCACAAAATGAGAGACACTTCATCCCATGCACTGAAGAATCAGGAGCCAGAGACGCCGCTAGAATGTATCTGGAAAATGTATGGAAACCCACGGCCTACCAGAAAAGGTGCGTCAGACAAGTACTAATTTACCCGGACTTTTGGAAATCACTGCGAGACTAGAAATCTCTCCCGCTTCTCCACAGCCTTCCACCCGCAAACTGATGGCCAAACCGAAAGAATCAACGCCATTATGGAACAATATCTCCGGCCATGCCGATTACCAACAAGACAACTGGGCCACATACCTACCTATGGCCGAGTTTGCGACAATAACCATGTATCGAATCCACTAAGCTCTCCCCCTTTGAAGCAAACTACGGGCGACACCCCCGAATGACCTTTGGCCCCCTTCGTCACAGCACTACTACCAACGAGGATCAGGCTAACACTATGGCAAGAGACATGTCAGAAGTGTTTGACTTCCTCCGAGCTGAGATGTTTAGAGCACAGAAGATTCAGGAGGAGTCAGCCAACGCCAGCAGAACGCCGGCCCCCCGTTACGCCATTGGAGACAAAGTATGGTTGTCTACCAGGAACTTACTTACCAAGAGGCCATCGAAGAAGTTGGACTGGAAACAAGTCGCCTGCACCCCATCTCCTCAGATCGTGAGTCCTACGCCACGAAATTTCACCCTACCTCCATCAATGAAAGTTCACCCAGTCTTTCACGTATCACTACTGTCTCCATGACTAACGACCCGCCGACAACTACAACCTCCACCACCACCTGTCGAGATAGAAGGAGAACAGGAATGGGAGGTCGATGCAATCCTAGACTACCATAAGCGAAGAGGACGACTGAGAATCGTCCGACACAGGTATGACGAACCTTCGTAAGAACCTATCACGGCGACACGATATCGAAATGACGGTTATGAGAAGGATTAGTCAAGGTTTCTCTTATGTTCCATGGGTTTCAGTTGCAGGGTTCTATGAGTCAACGGCATGCAGGTATTTGTAATGATGGATTTCCTTGGGGTTCTACAGGTTTCTATGGGATGAGTCAGCGAGGGGTTTTCAGGGCTATATATAGGAAATTCGCCTCGCTTGTAGGACTTCTCTTCTTCTCCTTTCTTCTTCACGCAACCTTCCTGTCATCTTAGGCGTCTTTAGTCTTCTCTCGTCTAGAATATATTCTCTCTCCCTTAGCCATAGTTCCTTCGGTCGTGCTTCTTGACGTTAGACTACCTCCTCGCCTCGCCTCGCCTTCGTCCGCCCTTCTCCCATCGTAGCCTACGCTCACCATAGTTCAGCCTTGGTGGTTTACTCATTGTTCTCTCGCCCTCGATTAGCACCGTGATACAACCTTATGACGACTTGGACAATTCCCGAGTTAGTTAAAGACTTCCACTAACGCTACATCGCAGTTCAAGAGGACTTAGGCGCTCAGAGGACCTAATATCTATCACGGCGACGATATCATCTGATTCGTTATGGAGAAGGATTAGTCGGGTTTCTCTTATGTTACATGGGTTTTGGTTGCAGGGTTCTATGAGTCAACGGCATGCAGGTATTTGTAATGATGGATTTCCTTTGGGTTACGGGTTTCTATGGGATGAGTCAGCGAGGGTTTTAGGGCTATATATAGGGGCCTCGCCAGAGACTTCTCTTCTTCTCCTTTCTTCTTCACGAACCTTCCTGTCATCTTGGCGTCTTTAGTCTCCTTTCGCAGAATATATTCTCTCTCTACCATAGTCCCGGTCGGCGTTCCCCACGACGTTAGACTACCTCCTCGACCTCGCCTCAGACTCTCCCTTCGCCCTTCGTCCCAAGTTCCCCGGCCGCCCCCTCTCCCACGTAGCCCACTACCTCGCTCACCATAGTTCAGCCTCGGTGGTTTACCTTGGCTTGTTCAGTCCTCGCCCTCGACTAGCGACGTGATAGAGGTTCAATATCCTCTATATCATCTCCGTCTGCATCCTGATCCTCCAACAAGTACATTGTCGGCAATAGTTCGCTGTTATATTCGTGTGATTTAGGCCTTATTGGAACAGATGGAGTCATCGTGCCTCATTTTTGTATGACTGTAGGCTTTGACTACTATTGAAAAAGCTTTTGATATTGGTTTGAAAAACATTTGATGTGTGTTTGTGCCTGCGACTATTAGTATTGATTCTGGGATATGATACTAATCAAATACCTAATCAATGCCGTTCCCAATTCTGATGTCTCCTTCACAACCTCTGAAATCGGTAACTCTTTCCCACTCGGTGTATGTAGTGTGGTGATTTTTAATGCTTGAAGATAGCGGGAAAGCTCATTTGCATAATGTATCGCTCCGTCAATAGTAGTGATTGGTGGATTTTCGTCTAAAACGCTGGAATGATTTGATACTATATCTTCATCTATTGCTGAATGATTGTCAAACAGAGAGGGTTCACAAAGTAAAATACTGTTAGCTACTGCAGTTTGAACTATTTGGATAGGATCCGGAAATCTTGTAGTGAGTGAGTCATCGTCAAAGACTTCAGGTGTGTCTTCATCAAATGTGAAAAATTTATCAAATTCCAGTAACCAATTTGGATCCGGAGCCTGGAAACTTGATTGTGGATCAAAGATTTGTCGCATGGCGATCTGACAATAAGTGCGCTGCTGCGCAACAAAATACTGTAATTGATCATCGAGATCACGTTCTTGACCTTGATAGTCCTGACCACAGATTCCCGCTTTTCTTCAACAGTTCACAATTGTCTCCGTTGAGATTGAATCCCATGCTCTTGCGATTAGGTGGATTGCTTGCAAAATATCAAGGCGTTGAGGTGCGACACCATGCTGATTGAAGTGTTGAACCATATTGTCAGCATAGTGCCTACGGTATGCAGCTTTAAAGGCTTTGATTATACCCTGATCAAGTGGTTGAAGACGTGATGTGGTATTTGGTGGTAGGTATATCAGGGTGATATTGGTGAGTATGGGTGGAGGGGGGCCTGAATGATTGTTTGGTGGTTGAAGAGGATGGGGATGTGTTGGACAGTTATCGGTTACTAGAGCAATATGCCGTTGTTCAATACGTATTTGGGTATTCAGAGTACGTAAAAAATCGTACCAAAGACCAGTGAGCATCCATGCCTTTTTGTTGTACCTGTAATTTACTGGTAGATTGGCAGGATTTATTCGGTTGTGTTTGAATACGTGCGGCTCTTTCGATCTTGAAATGACCTAAAGTTTGCGTTTATCTGTACCGGTTGAGTTGACGATATGAAGGGTCGAGATTCAGAGCTTAGAATCCTTGCCACCGGATAATGATTTGCCTTTATCTTTGCGAACATTTGAACTGTTTGGCTGCTTATTATAAACCAAACCGCTTTTATCGCAATTATATCGATCGTTAGGTGCAAATGGCTCTAATAACTCCGAAAGACGTTGACGATGAATTGGTAATGTGTGTTCATCAACCTGTCCAGCCTCACCATGTCGTTTAAGCCTACCAATATTGTATCTACCTTTAAAATTGGCCAACCAGCCGCCAGAGAATTCAAAGCCATCATAGTTTTCTGTTGCACCGGCCCTTAAAAGCTCTTGTTGAATTATTTTTCCTTGTGATCGTATAATGTCATCAGTTACTGTAATTCTTTCAGACTCTGCTGCATCGATCCAAAGTGCCATAAAGTGTTCAAAAAAAGGGTATTGAGCGGTCCGTGATTTCTTCTTTTGTGCACCTGGACCCGTTGGCGGATCTTCCTTCACTTTTGCTTCCCACCCCTTCAAATGGTCAGATAGGCTAGAAACAGCAAGAGGCCGTCCATCTGGTCTTTTAAAACACTCATCCAAAAGGGCAAATTGTGATAACTTCATAGTAGGGAATTTCTTTCGTAGTTTGCATAGTTGATACTTCTGAAAGGGTGTAAATCTGGCAATGTTGCTAGCATTTTGTCTGCAGGATGGAGGCATTGGAAAAGATGTCAGTGGATCGGGATAGTGGATAAGAATTTCTCTCTGGAACAGGTTATAACTACAATATTTTCAATCATCTACGCGTTTGCTATTCAACCCCTCGTTTGCTACCCTTACTCCAACTCTCGATACCCATATACTCTACCTTCACCTCCCGGTACACTTTCTACCTTCACCTCCAACTCCAGGCGACACTTTGCTTTTTCTTGGTCACTTTGCTATCCCGGACAATTTGCTATCCCGGACGCAGCAGAACGAATCTTGACCGTCCGGCATAGCGAGGTGCAACTGTATCCATGATACCGGTCCTTCCAGTAATTGAGCGTCTGCCAAGTGCGACATGTATCATCGTTTGTGTTGCAACACCCAGTAGCGGAATCAGTCACGTGAGCGATATTCTAAGCGCTTGGACGGATCTGGCTATCCTACCTTCGAAAATCCATAACGCCAAGATGGATGCATCCAGCGAAAGGCGGGGTGATTTCTTGGCGGCATCGCCACCAATTAGCCAGGGTGCATGCATGGGCTTCTACTTACGGCACACGTCATTGGGGTTGTTGGTGTCATATGCATAGCGGGGGTTGGTGATTAACGTCCATCGCTTTCCAAACTCCCAAACGCCATCATCACCCTATCACCATCTCGCCATCCAACCCGATACCTAGCTAGCTGAAGATTTAACGAAGCGTTGGTCAACCTCATAGCAATAGCATAGAACACACTTTCACAACATACAACCACAGGGTAGGGCGCAGGGATCACCATCGAACTCCATTAGTAGCTCTATATACAGGGTTCTCAGCCAATATGTTGGAAGGATTGGTATACTTGAACCCTCTTCAGCTTATGAGCGTATGCACTTACCAATGTTTATTAGATTGCAACGTTGATGAACCGATTTCTGGGGATGTATGATACCTGCTATTCGACCCTTGGCGATGCGGATGCTGATAATATGTAGGTACATCAAAAACTTCGATAGTAAACAGCTAAACGTAGGAATATGGAGGTATTTAACCCAGTCTAAAATAAACCTCAATATATCTAATGATTTGGGGTAGTGGAGATGTGAAGTTGCGAAATTTGGAGTTGAAGAAAGAGGCGTTAGATCAAATGAAGCTACCCCTCAACGTATCAGAAGGTCATCTAGGGCAATTGACCTTACAGTACGTAGTCAATTTTACAGACATTTGGGGTATTGTGATTAACCCATGATATGAATTTAGAATACCATGGAGTAATCTTAAAGGGAAGCCAGTTAAAGTGATCATCGAAGACGTATACCTACTAGCAGCCCCAAAGGCCGACCAGGAGGTGTGTGCGCATCCATTTCATTCTCTGGTGGTGTTCCTGGCCGCCCAGACTAGGATCTGCTTTTCTGACCGTGAACTCTGCCCCCTCTGTGAACAGTACGACGAAGAGGAAGAGGAGCGCAGACAACAAGCCGTAAAACAGGAAAAGCTTCAGAACGCAGAACTTTTGCAAGAACGAAGCACTGAAGGAATGTCTGACGAAGAGCAACAAAAGAACTCTAGTTTTACCAATAGTTTGATTACAAAGGCACCTATAAGCATGTCTCTATGGAGGTGTTGGTAGTCTGCTAACCTCTTGAGATAGATTTTGGACAATTTGCAAATCACAGTTAAGAATATTCATATAAGATATGAAGATTCTATTAGTACCCCGGGGGTGAGTCAGCAATGCACTCTATTAGAAGTGCAAGAAGCTAAACCTAGCAGCATCCATTCGCTCTTGGGTTTACTCTCGAAGAGTTTTCGGCAGTATCTACAAATGAAACTTGGGAACCAAGCTACGTTCAAGATAATGCCCCAGTGACCCACAAACTTGCTAAACTCGGGTCACTCGCTGTTTATTGGAACACTGATGCAGAGCATTTTCGCGGTGGCAAAAAACCCAAAACTCATGATGAAATAATAGAAGCATTTAAAGGACTCATCGCCAATGGCGATCACATTCCAGGGGATCATCAATTCGTGTTGAAACCAGTGAGCGGAGAGGGCCGTATCGAGATGAGTAAAACCGGGAAATCAGACAGGCCTAAATTGAAAGCTCAGTTGATATTCGATGAGATTGGATTTATTCTTGACGAGGATCAATATCGAGATGTTCTTATGATGGTTGATCTCTTCCATTTTTACATTCGTCACCAACAGTACAGGAAATACCAGCCTAAAGGCGTTACGCCAAAGGAGAACCCGAGAGCCTGGTTAAAGTTCGCTACGGATGCTGTACTGGCACAGATTCACGAGAAGAATAGACAATGGTCATGGGACTATTTCAGGGAAAGACGAGATGATAGGAAGCGTTACATTATACTTTTCAAGAAACAGAAGAAAGAGGAACCACTAGATTTGGATGAGCAGGAAGAATTAAAAAGGCTGGAATGGAAACTATCCTACCAGGATTTAAGGTTCTATCGTTCATTAGCTAGGAATCAACTTAGGAAGGAACGGGCACTGGTAAAGAAACCTGAGGAACAACAGAAACCCCAGGGCTGGGTAGCATGGGTTTGGGGATCGACCCCTAAAAAGGAAGAGGAACATGGATCTAGTGAGGTCATGACAGAGCAACAGCGTAAGGAGCTGTACGATGCAATTGATTGGGACGAGAAAAAGGTCATTGCGGAGTCTATTGACCTTCCCCGGGAAACAGTAAAAACGCAGATTGAGGCAAGTTTAAGGACGGGAAGTTTCACCCTTAAAAGAGATCCACACGGGAGTGGGACAGAGATCCTGTCTCTATTATTTGACGCTTTTCAGTCAAAAGTATTACAGCGCCCGGATTCATTCTACGGAGAGCTTAGTCTTGGGGGCCTCAGAGTTTATGACGGCACAACTCCAGGTTCTCTATTTCCCCAGATCGTGAGAATTAAAAGCGAGCCAGCACCTCCTATTGAATATCACATCGAAGAGTTGGACGACGAGCAAACATCAGAACAACAGCTTCAAAAGGAGTTAGAAGCACCTTTCTTCGAGGCCTCGTTCGAACAGAACCCGCTCGATGAGAGTGCTGACTCTGCAATCACAATGAAGATGAGGAGTATGGAAATCATATATAATCCCCGTTTTGTGGAGGAAATTTTCAAGTTCTTCAAGCCACCAGAGCGACATATGGAAAGTATCGGCGCATTGATGGAATCTGCTGGAGCCACCGTGGAGGGCATTCGACAACAAACAAGGGCTGGGCTGGAGTTCGCGTTGGAGGAACACAAAACGCTCAACACCAAGCTTGATCTACAAGCCCCTTTGATCATTATCCCCGAGAGTTGTACAGAAAAGATGGCTAACTGTTTGATTCTCGACGCCGGTCATGTCAGCATAACGAGTGACTTGGTAAAGAAGTCAGATATCAAAGAAATACAGTCAAAACAGAGGCAAACATACAATGATGAAGATTTTGCTCAGCTCGAGCGATTGATGTATGATAAGTTTTCACTAAAACTGGAGTCAACGCAGGTTCGTATACCGTATAGACTGAAATTAACATTAAAAACTAACTCGGATTAAGGTTCTTATCGGGCCTTCAATCGAGGAGACTGTTGCCCAGCTTCAGAAGGGTTCCGACAGGAAGCATCTTCATATTGTTGACCGAATTAATATTGACTTTACCGTTGAGATATCGATCCTTCCCAAAGCACCAAACCTTACCAAGTTCCGACTTTCGGGTCATCTTCCGGTTCTCCATGCTTCTTTGTCCGACAAGAAGTATAAAGCCCTAATGAAAATCATTGACGTGTCAATTCCGAAACTTGGTGATAGCGAACCAACCACCCTAGGACAACCAGCAAAGTCGGAAACCCACGAGGTTCAACCCGAGGGATATGTAGAACTCCGGCGTCCCAGTGCCTTTCAGTTTTCTGCCCAGAAGGAGTTGGTACTAGATGACGATAGTGACTCTGATGATGAGCACGAGCAATTTGAGGAGGCATCAGACGGAATTCCAGACGATTCGCCAAGCATCCATCAACGAACCTTTGAACTAAAATTTACCGTGGGGGAGTTGCGTGGGTCTCTTTTTAGGGCGGATCCTGAAGGGGAAACCCCAGACAAAGAACTGGTTCTTTTGGTTGCAGAGCACTTTGCATTAGACTTCTATATTAGACCATTCGACATGGGAGCGGAAGTGGTCCTCGAATCTTTAAACGTCGAGGATTTAATCGATGAGGATCCATCGCCGGATTTCAAACGTATAATTACTTCTGATGCTATGCAAGAGCAGAAAAATGACAACCCCCTATTCTTCGTCAAGTACGTCAAAGTCAATCGCGAATCACCAGAATATATGACGGTTTTTGAAGCAATTGAAACGAATGTAGACGTATCTATATCAACAATCAATGTGGTTGTAACACGCAAAACACTGCTTACTCTTCTTGATTTCGTTATCACAACGTTCACAAATCCCGGTACACCACCACCTACACCACCCCAGCCCCGAAGAATAGAAGATCTCAAGGGCGAAAAAGAAGAGCAGCAGGTGGATCAGGCCTTGACTAAAGCCGCCCCCGAAGCCGATAAAATCCGAGTCAAGATTGATTTGGATAGTATCGCGCTCATTTTGAACAATGATGGAATTCGTTTGGCTACATTAAGTCTGGCAAAGGCTGATGTCGGAATTTTTCTCATGGGGAAAACTATGCGAGTCGGAGCTCGCCTTGGAAATTTCTCCCTTTTTGATGACATTAACGAAGGCGCGGACGAGTCATCGCCGTTGCGTCAATTAATTAGTATCCAAGGAGAGGAGCTCGCTGATTTCCGATATGAAACCTTCGACCCCGAAGCAAGGAGCTCATACCCTGGGTACAACTCATCCGTTTATCTCCGCTCAGGTTCTATCAAAGTAAATTTCGTGGAGGAGCCGTTCCGAAAAATCATTCAGTTCGCAGTAAAGTTTGGAAAGATGCAGGCTTTATTCAACGCGGCTCGACAGGCAGCTGTCAACCAGGCCAGTACTTTGCAAGAGAATGCCGATAAGATGCATTTTGACATCATAGTTCGAACACCAATCATCGTTTTCCCTAGGGTTCTCACAAAAGAGAGTTCAGAGCGAGATGTCCTGACAGCATATTTGGGAGAACTTTATGCGCAGAACAAGTTTGTGCCACTTGAGGACACAAATGGATCGGCAATTGTAAATAAAATTTCGGCCGGTATCAGAAAAACTCGACTTACATCTGAGTTCCATTTTGAAGACGGCCGGAAGGAGCTTCTTGAGTTACTTGATAAACTAGACCTCACTTTTGCAGTCACATATATGGAGCACGTCGAGAACACAAAAAGGCCAGACCTAGTGGTAAGCAAATCGATCTTTCAATGAATAGTGGATGTTAAACTAACGTATTTCCAAGATCGAGAGTGGTATGTCGGATCTTAACTTAAAATTGACGCAGACCCAATTCAAATTTCTCCTGGAGCTTTCTCGATCAATCCCGTCCGTGTTTGCTGGCGAGCCAGATGAAGGAAGTGTCGTTGAGGAGTTACCTTTGGAAACCTCGGAACCAGCCAAGGAAGTAATGGCGGAGAAAAGTCAAGAGCCTCCGAAGTCGGACCAGGTTGTGCATCTGAATCCTGAACTAGGGGTTGGGTCAGATACCTGGACAAAGCTCGATATGGTCTTCAATGTTGGCAGTATTGGATTGGAACTATTTGTCTCTGATCCCAATAACCCCATCGAGGATCTTGAAGCAGCGAGTTTGTCACGAGCATCATTAAACAAAACCCACGTTAAATTGAGGATGATTAGCGATGGTTCAATCGAATCAGAATTGTTGATCGAAGCCTTTAACATCGAGGATAGTCGGCGCCAGGAATCTAATAAATTCCGAAAATTCATGTCCTCAACTAACAAGGAAGGGTCTCAATTCATGGCTAGCTTTACCCTCTCAGGCGGAGTTGAAAGGAATCTTGTTGCACTCCTCACAATCGATAGCCCGAGAATCATTTTTGCACTTGATTATATATTCGCAGTTCGGGACTATGTTATGTCTGGGCTGGAAATAGAGGAGGACACTTTAGCTGAAGCTCTTGAGGAAAGTTCTGGGAGCGGGAGTGAGGAAGATTCTGACGAGAATAATACGCAACTTAGGGTTCCCTCAGACCGGAGAACACAGTCTAGAGAAATCCCGAGGACATCAAAAAAAAGCGAGAAACCAAATCCGCAAACCCAACAAGGAGTCAACATATCATTTCGTGTTAACATAGTTGATTCACAGGTTATCCTCATCGCCAATCCGGCAATCGCCAACTCTGAGGCAATTGTTCTCGGCACGAAGCAGATCCTGTTGTCTCAACAACATGCCCTAACGCTCCAGGTAGAAGAAGTTGGGATGTTCCTTTGTAGAATGGACAAGTTTGAGACTAGCCGTCTCCGTATACTTGACGATTTTACCTTAAACTTCACTATGGACAACCGGACGCTCAGTCAATTCCAGTCGGTTCAAAGTATTCACGTTGAGGTCGAGCCATTAGTTCTTAGGGTATCACTCAGAGATATATTGCTGGCAACCCAGATTTTCAATAAAGCCTCTGAAATGTCAACTTCTAAGCAGAGCTCTAGCGTTCAAGAATCAGAACCGACAAAAATAAAGCAGTTAAAAGGTTCGGGTAAATCATTGAAGCGGAGAACACCAAGTGGTAGAGGAGTTTCAACTATGGTCAAAAAAGGAGCGAAGTCATTCGCTACCGGTAGGAGCAACGCTCCACAAAGAGGTGCACCTACTGGGGCTAGACCAACCATTGTAAAGAGAGAAGAATTGACTGCAGGGTTTAATGGTATGAGAGTTATATTGATCGGTGATCAACATGAACTGCCTTTACTTGATTTAAGTGTGAAGAAATTCACCGCTAGGATTAAGGATTGGTCCGGAGAGGTATCTATCCATGCCCAGTTATATCCGACATAAGCTAATTGTACCTAGATGGACGCCGACACAAACATAGAGACATTTGTGAACATCTATAATTTCTCTAAATCGGCTTGGGAGCCTCTGATTGAGCCATGGCAGCTTGGGTTTCATGTAGGCCACTTTATCTCTTATACGGACTGTGCCACAGTAACTAATCTTCTTCTAGATGTCTCGAACAGCAAATCCGGAAAAGTTATCGATTGACCTGGTCTCAAGAAAGACTCTTGAAGTTACCATAACTTCACAGACAATTGCCCTTACTTCAAAGGCAGCTCAATTCATGCAACAGGACGAGGATATGTTGACCAAGCCCCGTGGAGTTGATTCTCCATACCGAATTCGAAATCAGACCGGATTTCCTTTGCATGTTTGGGCTGCATCAGATTCTGGTGAGGGTCAGTCAATGGCGATCAAGCTTGAGGACGGCGAACAAGCACCGTGGAGGTTCGAGGAATGGGAGAAAATGCGTGAGGTGAGGCCTATCTTCATATAGGATGGGGTTGAAGCCGGACTAATAAGCATGAAGAATCTGAGCCCTGAAGGATCGAGTGGGATAGTCGGAATTAGAATCGAGAGTTCCGGATTTGAGAGCATTGCCGAAATCCCGGTAAACAAGGAGGGCGAGACATTATATACGCTCCGCCCGGCAAAGAACGATATCCTTCATCGACTTTTATGTGAGGTTCACCTTGGAATGGACAATATCAAGTACATCACCTTCCGATCACCACTAGTTGTGGAAAATAATTCACAAATTCCAGTGGAATTGGGTGTGTTGGATGCCGAGGGGCAGCACATTGTCAGAGTCTACAAGGTCTTACCAGGGGAAAGTCAGCCGGCTCCTGTAGAGGCAGCATATCATCAATCGTTGGTATTAAGACCGGATGGTGAGTGGTGTAAAAGTTTTTATTTTTCAATAGCGTTCACTAACTACATACAGCGGGTTTTGGCTATACATGGTCGCAGGATCACCTGTCTTGGAAAAACTTACTCAAAAAACAGACTCGATGCATAACTTGCAATAGCGAGGAGGGGAATAATGCCCCTCCGTTTTACTTCCAGATGCATGCAAACTTTCGGAAGAATAACCCCATTACTAAGTAAAAATATTTGACATTATGCTTAGCTTCCGAGTTTGATGCTAATACTTGCTACAGTGTTTATCCGTATATGAGAATTCGGTTGTCCGCACCATTAGAAGTTCAGAATTTACTTCCTTACGATTTCAAATTTAGGATCTATGATAGAAACACAAAGAAAGAATGGACGAACTTTCTGCGGAAAGGAGGATTGAGCCCGGTGCATGTGGTGGAGCTCTCGCATTTACTACTTATGAATATTGACATGCAGGACACCGTCTACAAAGCCAGCGAATTTGCGATAATAAACTCAAACGACTCAGAACTGGCTAAAGAAGATGATCTTGTAGCAAAGGACAATCAAGGGCTAGAACTAAGGCTAGGACTTCATTACCTTCCGATTCCCGACAGTGGCGGTGCCTTCCGCATCACTGTCTACAGCCACTATGTTATTCTCAACAAGACAGGTTTGAATATGATGGTCAAGTCAAAATCACTACTGCAACAGGCGAAAGCTGCTGCCGGACAAATTCAAACAGGTAACTTACCTTGTCTCATCTGTGAATCATACTCTGATATTATTAGGTTCTGGAACTTCGCAAAAGGCAGTACCATTCCTATTTTCGTACCCGAGTGATGAACGCCAAAATCGAGCCGTCCTCAGAGTCGGAGATTCAAACTGGAGTAGACCCCAAAGTTTCGAGGCTATAGGAAGTGTAACAGATGTTGTTCTTCCATCAACCTCGAAAGCGAGTGAAATACATGTGGGCATATCGGTGGATGAAGGGGAGGGAAAGTACAACTTGACCAAAGTTGTGACGCTCGCCCCGCGATTCATTCTGAGGAGTAAGCTTTCAGAAAACCTCCAGATTCGAGAACCTGGAGCGGGATCGACCGAAATAATGACATTAAGACCTGGGGAGCTACTTCCGTTGCATTTTCTGAAAGCTACTCAACAGAAGCAACTCACTTTCCTCTTCCCCGGCATTAATAATAGATGGTCATCCCCTTTCAACATATCTGACTTAGGCTCCACACATGTCAAAATGCACAAGGCGAATCAACGTCAGTCGCTTATCCGGGTTGAAATTTTACAGGAGAAAGCTACTATTTTCCTTCACATCAGTCTAGAGAAGAATAATTGGCCATTCTCTATGCGTAATGAAAGTAATCAGGAGTTTACTTTTTTCCAAGCAGATCCCCACCTAGATGACGATGAGGATAGGCCAACGAACTTTCGACCTATTCTATACAAGCTACCACCCCGAAGCATTATGCCATATGCCTGGGATTTTCCTGCCGCGAGGAACAAGGAATTAGTACTTGCAGTTCGCAACCACTCGAGACACGTTCGCCTTTCAGAAATCGGAAACCTTATCCCGTTCAAGATCGATAGCGATACTGTGGGCGCAGATGGCCGACCAACGCGGAAAACAATCGAAATAAATGTCATTGCCGATGGACCTACTCAGACTCTTGTCCTATCCAACTACAAGGCTTCCAAAAGTTTGTACAAGCCAAAACCTAACGTATCCTCTAGTAGTGTTGCGACTGGTTTTGAAGTCAAAGATGAGGACAACACGGAGACCTTCCAAGCCCAGCTTCGTTTTGCTGGTATTGGAATTTCGTTGATCAACAGGCAGCTAAAGGAGCTGGCCTACATAACCTTTCGCGACTTGGAATTGAAATTCGGCGAATCTAAGCTACAACAGAGTATTACTTTATTTATTAAGTGGATTCAAATTGACAATCAGCTTTATGGGGGGATTTTTCCTATCATTATGTATCCGAGCGTTGTACCCAAAACCGGCAAGGAGATAGATACCCACCCCTCTCTTCGATTTGAAGTAACTCGAGTTAAAGATGATTGTAAGTTTATATAACGGTCTTTAAGCGTATTTTAACTAACCAATATAAGCATATGGTGTTCTCTACATTAAATTGTTCAATGTCCTTCTACAACAAATGACGGTTGAAATTGACGAAGACTTCATTTATGCGCTCCTCGACTTTTCGAAGATTTCCGGGGCAAGTTGGTCTGAAAGAGAGGAAGGAAAGCTGTGTGACGATGATTTGGAACTTCCAGAACCCAAGACTGTCAGTGCCGGCCAAGACTATTATTTCGAGCAATTTTGCATCCAACCTATGCAACTTGACTTGTCGCTGCTTCGAACTGAGGTTGTCAATGCTGAGGATAAGACAACTTCCCGAAATCCTTTGATGTTTGTACTAAACGTTCTTACAATGGCAATTGGAAACGTCAACGACGCGCCGGTAAAGCTCTCTGCATTGATGTTTCCCAATGCTAGGGTTTCAATGCCAGTTTTGCAGCAAAGACTTGCAGCACATTACGGTCAAGAGTTCCTCTATCAAATCCATAATATTCTGGGTTCAGCAGACTTCTTGGGAAATCCTGTGGGACTTTTCAATAACATTAGTTCTGGTGTTATCGACATATTCTACGAACCATACCAGGGATTTATCATGACTGATCGTCCGCAGGAACTAGGCCTTGGAATCGCAAAGGGAGCTACTATGTTTGTGAAGAAATCAGTGTTTGGAGTGTCTGACAGTTTTTCTAAATTCACCGGGAGTATTTCAAAAGGTGACAGGTTCTGGCAGAATATCCGTATTTACAAAACTGACATGAAATAGGTCTTTCGGCAGCTACTTTCGACAAGCAATTTCAGGACCGCAGACGTATCTCACGTTCACGTAACCGACCAAAGCATGCACTTTATGGTGTCACTCAAGGCGCAAATTCATTTATCACTAGTTTAGCAAGTGGAGTGGGTGGACTAGCACGGAAACCACTTGAAGGCGCGGAACGTGAAGGCGTTTCCGGGTTTTTGAAAGGGCTTGGTAAAGGAGTAGCGGGTTTCGCTACTAAACCCGTCATTGGAGTATTCGATCTCGCATCAAGTACGAAATATACCTCTCAAGCTTTAAATTCCTTGCCCGTATTAACTTCATTACCTTCCAGATGTTTCTGAGGGGGTACGCAACACTACTACAGTCTTTGATGCGGACGGTCTAGACCGTGTCCGACTAACGAGACATATCGGCCAAGACGGCGTTGTTCGACCTTATTCTCAGCGGGAGGCTCTTGGTCAATTTTGGCTGAAGAATTTGGATACTGGAAAATATTTTAATGAGGAGTATATTGCACATTTGGAGCTCCCGGAACAGGATGTGGTAGTAATATTGACCTATACGTGAGTGTGAAATACACGAGTTGCAGGAAATTCTTGCTAACGTAACGATTAGGCGCATTATGCTTGTCAAGTCAAAAAAGTTGTATACCGAGTGGGATGTCCAACTCAAGGATTTGCAGACTATAAGCATGGAAAGAACTGGGATAGTGCTCATATTGCGCGGAAGTCGACAGGGTCCGTTCATTCCAACGAAGGATGAATCTTCGCGGAAATTTCTATTTAAGAAGATTGGACTAGCGGTAAATTCATTTAACAGTACCGCAGCTGTTTCTTAGGGGTTAGGGATGGTATATTACTTTAAAGCTGGGGCGTAAACCGAGAACTTTTCTTTATTATTAATTTCAGACCAGAAAGATTTTTTTCATAGATATTAGTAGTGTAGACAAATAACATGTTTTCGGCGGTATATTAAGGTGCAAGCAAACATTGCCTAGCATCAAGACAATATCTTCAGGTCGCTAGGGACACAATCCATACACTAGTCAAACTGCATCTCATGGGGTTGTGGGGTGGTGGGTTTTCAAAGTGAGCCTTCTTTGTTGCTTAACCCACATAGAAACAGTAGAGCTCAACAACTTTGACAGCTTAGGACATCACAATAACACAATATATCAGAGTATAATCATATATCTGTTACAGAGCTTTAAAAGTATGTGAAGTTTTCTGTGGAATTTTTAGATGACACCTTCAAAAAAAACATAAATTGGGGTGCGCAGTCATTTTTTAACCCGGCAATACAAAGCGTACAAAAATTCATTAACCTATTATCTAAATAAAATTACATTATAAGAAAGAGTAAAATACCATTGGGGGGCAATCATAAAGACCAATAAACAAAATATAATTCGCCGAGTTAAAGATAATCAAGAAAGTGAAGGTATAATAAAAGGTTAGTGTAGATAGTATGGTATGTCGAACTGGCGGCATGGTAAAGAATTCCAAGTGCAAGTAGAGTACCCCAATCCTTTTTACTCTTTCCTTCCGCAAAATTACCTCTTCTATGGGTATCGATTAGTCCTTACCATAATATATCCAAAAACTGTCTCACCCCGCGGAACAATAGCCCTACAAAACAATGCGTAAAACATCATTTAGTAAAATTTACCATAACATTCATGGGTTGTAAAATCATGGATGTGCTCAACATGGTTATCATGATATGCTAGCTTTTGCAGAGGAAACAGTCCCGCGCCGTGATATTGCTTCTTGCTTCATGGCACGGATTTGTTGTTCCAGTTGCCGCCTGTGTTCTTGTTCGGCCTATATTATAGAAGGAATATTAGTGAGGAAGGTTTCCAGCTGGGAGGGATGTATTTACCCGCAACGTCTTCATAGACTCGGACCTCATGTCACGCATCATCTTTTTGAACTCCGTCTTGAGGACATGGGTGCTAGTACTTTCACCATCACCATAACGTCCTGTACCGAGCTTCCCATCAGCGCTAGGGGTACGCATTCCTAACCACCGGACTCTCTCGTCCGCCAAACTTGTTTCTAACGTTTCACACCGGTCACGAAGCCCATCAATGACCCCCTCTAATTTGATACGGTCATTCTCGTTCTCGATGGATTGTTTGGTCAGGTTTTCAAAATCGACAAGCATCCCATCGAGTTCCGCTTGGAGAACTTTACATCTCTTTTCAAGATCTGCGTTTCCGGAGGACTTCGCAGCCTTAAGAAGCGCAAGCTCCTCCATCAATTCATAATTTTTGGTTGCAAGGGCTTCTACCTCCTGAAGCAAGCCGGGATCAACGGTCTGTGGTCCCTTATTTGCGGCTTCGAGCGCAGCGGCAGCAGCACGGGCTTGAGCCGTTTCTGCAGCGCGCTGGGATTTAGAGCCGTATGCAGAATCAAGCTCTGCTTTTAGCATTGCAACCTCTGTTGATAGCTCTGCTACCTTCCCTTCCAAGCCTCGCATTTCCTCGTCCATTCTCGACATTTGGGATCTGTTAGCCTCAAGCTCAGACTGCGCATTTCTTTCTGCCTCCTCTGCAGCGGACTTTACTACATTAAGAGTGGCAACCTCTGCCTCGAGCTTCTTCATGCGGTTATCAGACTCAGATGTAAGTGCATCTAGCTCTACTTTCATGATATCACGATCCTCACGTGCCTCTTCTAACTCGCCTTGGAGGGCCATTAGAAGCTCCTCTTTGTCCTTGAGTTGTGCGCATAACACTTCCTCCGCTTCGAATCGTGCCCGTCGTTCTTCTTCCAGATCACCAGAACTGTCTCCTACTTGGGCCTCTAGGCGTTGCTGTTTATCCAACTGTGTCGGATTGAATGTTAGTTCTTCCGGGAAAATCTTAGCTCCGATTTATCTGAGTCTTACCTCTGACCGCATCGCAACTAGTTCGGCTGAAAGGGCTTTCGATTTTGATTCGGCTACCATGATATCGTTTTCACGCTGCTCGACAATATTGGAGAGTGCATCTAATTGGCTACTGAGAGTGGAAAGTTCATGACTAAGATCATCCTCGCGGGAAGCATGCTTCTCCTTCAATGTGGCTGATTCCGCTTCAAAGCGATAGCGTTGCTGTGAGTTCTGTTGCCGAAGCATAGTGCGTTCTTGGCGTAGCGTGGTCGCACGAGTGTAAAGTGCCTGAACCTTTGCGGAGAAAGTAGATATACTATATTCGGCATGTTGATCTTGATCTTCATCTTCGCTGTCGGGGTACTCGAATTCATTGTTCTGGTCGGCTTGTTTAAGTGCGTGTTTCTGCGAGCGCACTTCTTCCTCGCCAAGTATGAGCATGTCCCAAAGGGTAGAGAGAATTGTGTCAGTTCTTTCAAGCTCCTGTGCAGCAAGGTTGGAGCCCGGAGATGCCGGTGCCGGGGCGGGATGCTGTTGAATAAAATTTATACTTTGTTCAAGTTTTGAGAGCTGCTCCTGTAGACTATTGCCCCCACTGACATTGGTGTCATTGGATTGAAGGTGTTGAGGTAAAGACATTCCTTGGGCGCTGGTTAACTGGAGCACAATGTTCCTGGCTTGAATATTGAGATCTTCTAGCCGGCGACCTAAGTAAGGGTCTTCAAACGTGGCAGAACCTCGTCGCGATGGGCCACCAGTGTCAAGCTGAGGGAATTTTGTATGAGAGCTCCTTCTATCGAAACCGCCAAAATCATCAAGCTTGTCCGGCGTTCTGTAAAAAGACCGATCATCAAACTCCACTGTTAGGGACGAGCTTGTTACATTCCGGTTCACCAGAGTGTATTGGCTTGATGGCGAGCCTGGGGGCATAGAACTACTGGGGTAAGCCCTTTGCTGGATTGAGCTCTGGTGGGTCATCCCAAGTATTCCTGCGCTGTGCTGTAGCAACCTGCGCTGAATCTCCATAGCCCGATTACTGAGTCTCCAGAGCTCCTGGGACAGATCCTCACACTTACGGTTACTCGCAGTGAGTTCCTCATCCGTATGCTTCGTAACATCACTTACCCCGCCCAATAGCGATCTCCTCCCACGAGCTTTCTTATTGGAATACAGTCTACTGAGGGAAAGCGCTGCGTCACGAACCTTGGACTCTAGAGCGAGTTTACGCTTAGACGCGTCGATGCGATTTGTGAGGAAGTTGTGCTCCTTTTTAAGCTCGTCGACTTCTTCGAAGGAGAGGATTTCGTACACATTGGAGTCGACAATGGCGGTTTCAACGAGAAGGTGCATGGCCATAGGATCATTGACATTTAGGAGCGCGGAGGAGCGTGGGCGGGTTTTGTTTAGCTGTTGAGATAGATCAAACGTTTTGAAAGCCTTGCTATTAGCCCTTTGCTTCATCTACGGGATAAATGTCTGAATTAAAGTAGTAAAACACGAATTCACCCCCGCTTAACCTACACCTTCAACCCCCCTCCATTATCTAAAGTACGCCAAGGGGTACGGAAAAGCAGGGAGTGTGTGTGTGTGTGTGGGCAAAAGGAAAGGTAAGTCCTTACAGCATTGAATCTAGGATGAGACTCCTCTAGCGGTGACGAGAAGTGCTTCTCAAGAACATGAGATGGCGGGCAGCTATTTGTACCCGCAGCGACATACCTTGGCGACCCATCTCGCAGTTCGGGGTCGTAAGAGGAGGGATACATCGGCTTTGTCAAGCCCATAGTGTTCAACATATTCTAAGAGATGGCGGTGAGTACCGGTGGACTGGTCTATTGTCGGCGGTGCCCCTCGGAGGTGCAAGATGATCGAGGGTGAATGCGGATATTTCGTAAATTCACATTCAGATACGGCGCGCGACGGTGGGCTCCACTTGAAACGAGGAGGGGACGGCGGAGAGATTGACAGGAGGGGCTGCGAGTATTAGTTGACCTTGTAACGGGGTGTAGGAGCGGCGTGAGTGGTCGAAAATTGTTTCTGTCTGATTCTTGTTGGCAACACCAGAATCTACTATTCGCGGATAGTGAGAGCAGTGCGTAAGGAGAGTACGGAGTCGGAACAGATCTGGAAGACTTCTGGCGACAGGGGCGGAGAATGGGAGAGATGGGCGGAGAGTTTAGAGCGATCTGAGTGCCCCGGGAATAGGCAACTAGTTGAACTTGTGAACTGTACCAAACTACATTCGTGGTGGTGGTGGGTGGTGGTGATGGTGCTGGTGCTGGTGCTGCTGAGCAGCAGCAGGGGTTAATTGGTCTTGGCAGTACTTAGTATGTAGTGAGCCCTCTAGGCTTGCAAGTGTTGCTCTCACTCACTCGTTCGCTTTCAACTCGACTCTAGCTCTCACAAAAGATTATAGTTAGAGCTGAGCCAACGTCATGCATAGTATAATTGTGAATCAGTATCTTTTTTTTTCTTTCTTTTTTTTCTTTTTTGCTAGAGTATATACGTGGGGGTGGTGGGGAAGTAAGTAAGATTGCTAGCTAGGGGTTGACCTTTAGGTGAGCTAGGGATTGACCTTTAGGTTGTGGAAGCACCTGAGACACTCGAGATGAGGACAATCGAGACGTTGGTACCCGCAATGCTGCTTTGCAGTCGTCTGGAAACGTTTGTTTATATGTTGTGACCCTCAAAAATGTATCATACCTGTACACCATGTACTCCTAGCTTCAATGCATGCCATTCATCACGTTCAGGGCACCAGTTTGTCGGGCCTACGATATAGGAAAGAGGAATAGTCAGGTACATGGTATCCCTTAGGTTGTCATTAAATGCTCCCCCCCCCCCCCCCCAGAAAAAAGCAAAAATTGGTAATAGATCTTGTTATCTCCCTTATCAAATAGCTGATCTCCCATACAAAATGTCGCCCTCTGTTATAGATATAGGGGGCAGCAATTGACAGCTTAAGGGATACCCTACCCACTACCCACTACAAGACAAAAACGGGAACTGAAAGATTACCTAGTGCCGTTCCGAGATATCCGGCCCGGCCGTTAAATGAGACAAAAATGTCTGGGAACGAGTGATAATATATGTCTCCCTACACGCAATCTGCCAGCCCCTTCCCCTTAGAATAGCAGCGTGCTATGGAATGCGAAAGTCTCGCAGACATATTGGAATGTAAATTAACGTGTACCACTTAAGTAAGTAAAGTAGGCACGAAAAGACAAAGGGGTGAAATTTCAATGCCAGACATATGACATAAATGCATATAGGGTTTACCCCCCTCCCCCCACTCATTTACGGCTGGCTTGGAAAAAATCCCAGGTTAAATACACTGATAATCTCGCCGGGTCGCCCCCCGAATCTTAGGCTGCCAAATACAATACAATACCAGCTTAGTTATGAGCGGATATATACAGAGGTTATGAGATGTGTTGGCTTGCCATGGTTTCATACTTATTATTGCGAATGCCTGGCTTTAGGTCGGATTGGTGATGTCTGGGTCGAACCAGGCAGGCTGTGTGTTAAATGAACTCGAATTTGCAATGGTTTCGCGATTGGTCCCAGTGGGCTGCGGGTAAGCCTCGAATAGTGACCGAGAGACTTTTATGCTATATATAGCTATGACCTAAGGGGATCATATGTAAGTGTGCCCGGAACAACTGTTAAGTACCGGACAAACCTCCAGCAATGGGAATAGTAAAAGTCGGTAAAACTTATCTCCTATTTAACGAATATATTAGGCCCTTTGGGCAAAAGGCTCCAGAGTCTTTTTCTACTTGCGCAATCGGTTGATGGGAGGATAGGCACCAATCAGGTTACCGTTAAAAGACTCCGGAGCCTTTTGCGCAAAGGGCCTACAGTCTCAACTCGATATGCCGGACCTCAATACTCTGGATCCCTTGCTGTCCTGTACGAAATCCTCTGGGATTTTTATTTGTTTGCTGCAAAATCAATTTGCTATCCTGGATCTTCTCATGTGGTTAGTGTTGGCATTGAGGTGGTTTCTTGGCAAATAGGCGAGTGATTTCTCATGATTTGATTGAGTACCTAGGTTCACCTAAAGTCTGAAGAATCTGATAAGATAGATACCTCTGTCTTACAGAAAAATCAGCCGATTGAGTTCTTCAGACTTATACTAAACACCCGGTACATGTATGGTTTTACTTTGTTTAGATTAGAGCCCCAGTTTGACAGTAAGACCTATCATATTTTAACTTGAGTGTAAGGTGCAGGGTTCTCGTCGCGGTCAACTAGGCCCCTTTTAAACATACTAAAACTATATGCGTGTCGGTTTTCAATGGTAGTGTAACAGCACTAAACCTCTTTAGTATGAGATTTCCTAATAGGGGTTGACACACATCATGAAATCATATTATACATTTATACATTCTTATTAACTATATTTCTTATTGACTATATACAAAATACATAATATATACAGTAGAAATAATATATATCTATTATATAAGAGTTAATATCAACGAATTTGAGTATTGTTTCTCTTCAAATTAGTATATAATTATTCTTTAGTATGTATTATGTCTGAGTTTTTTATTTGATTTGTAATTTTCTAAACATTCCAGATCGTAGATATTTTCTCCTTACTATAAAATTCTGACTACATCAGCAAGCTTTACTATTTGTAACTGGAGTCTCCTGAGTCTCCTGACAGTCTCCTAAGTCTCCTGAGACCCCTGTAATCTCTTGAGACTTGTAAAATCTTACTGATGTACCCTATATTCCGACATCTATGCTAATATCTATATGGAGTTCTGTACGCCTGAATCGATGTCATAGACACGTCCAAATTGACCCCTAGGACACACCCTATAATACGACCAAATCAACGCCATGGACACACCCATAATGACGCCCAAATAGATGCCTAGGACATGCCCAAATTGACGCCATGGACACGCCCAAATCGACGGCTTCTATAGTAGGGAGGTGAGTGCATGGGCGGGTAGTCGCGCAGGTATATATTTGTACATATGATTATAAAGAATTATAAAGAATTAAATAAACGATGTACCGTTAATCACTTGAACTGTCCAATCATCAGTGCGATGTCAATTTCCAGCAAAAATTAGCGTTAAGGTTCTGCCATGACCACTAGCCTATCAAAAGGCACAAGACGAGGTTTGGAAGACTAAAGATGAGCTAATGGGAAAAAGTACGTCTTGGGAGTTCAAGACTATCTTGTGGCGCTGGGGTGTGGGAATGCAGGTAAACAGTTGATATTTGAGCGTCTTAGACGTCTTTTGCATCTTGTGTCAATTGTGGAGCACAGGCGCCACAAGATGCGCCCCATTTTTTGCTGATGTATTATTTATCAGATTTCATAACATTTCTAACCGGAATCTACCGTTGATATTATTATCTATATATATATATCATCAAAAAATTAAGAAATAACGTATTTCACCTAGAAGCCGACCTTCACTGGGTAACCGATCATTGATTAATCCTTGTGTACCCACTTTCTTTTCATTCGTTTGAGGACCCCTTTTATTCATTAAGAAACCTTGTTACCCGCTTGAGGCTCTTTTATCTTGCTTCAATACTATTACACAATGGGGAGAAGCCGGGAAAGGGAAAGGGCTAACTTCAACAAACGAGTTGAAGATGCGAAAAAAGACTTAGATTCCGGGAGAATCAAGACAATTAGGGAGGCAGCCGAAGTGCATGGGATAGCTTATACATCACTCCAAAACCGATTAGTTGGTGCTAGAAATCATCAGGATGCACATACTGACCAGCAAATTCTTACCCCAATTGAGGAAGCGGCCATCAAAAAATTGATAGTGAAATTAGATGATTGGGGGTTTCCACCACGTCACCAATACGTAAAAGATATGGCTCTGGATTTTCTTAGAAGTCATGGAATTCATAAGCCCAAGCTAGGCAAAAACTGGTTAACACGCTTCCTATCGCGTCATCCGGATCTTTCATCTAAGTTTTGTACATGCCTGGATAAGCAACGCTCTTATGCTAGTAATCCACATATTTTACAAGATTTTTTTGCGAAGGTATATGAATGCCTGTCAAGAATTATACAGTGCTAAAAATTTGTATAGCTACATAAGATAGTAATTACACACAATATAATACCAGACGATACCTACAATATGGATGAAAAGAGATTCCTAATGGGGCGGTCAGCAAGAATTAAAATCATTTGCCGACGTGGTAAAAAACGAAATTTCAAAATACAAGATGGGACACGCGAATTAATTACGGTAATTGAGACTGTGTCAGCAAGTGGCTTTGTTATTCCACCTTATATCATATATAAAGGTGAAGCACAATATCAGGGTTGCCATGCGTTGGTTAAAGCCGGTGAAACTGCTTTCTTTAGTTATTCAAAAAAGGGTTGGACCAATAGTGAGATTGAACTGGAGTATTTGATGAAAAACTTTGGCCCGAATATAGCACATAGGTAAGCTGAATAGTTCACCGCCATCAATTATTTATCTATGGTTTTGTGTAATTTATTAACATAATTTTTAATTTTTCAACTCAGAGCTGCTGGCAGAACACGATTGTTGATCCTTGACGGACATGTATCACATTGCACTTGGCAATTTTTTGCTTACTGCCTTGACAATGAAATTATACCTCTATGTCTACCTGCACACTCTACACATCTATTACAACCGTTAGATGTCGGATTATTTGGACCTCTTCAACGTCATTTTGCAAATGCTTTAGATAACTGGACACAAAGTGGGGACACTGGAATACATAAGGGCACTTTCTTTCCATAAGTTAAACCTATAATTTCTCCTCATCAATTTGAACTAATGATACCATAATGCCTGAAGCCTGTTAATGCAAGCGCATACTCTTACCTATACTCCCCAAAATATCCTCAGCTCGTTCCAAGCCTCAGGCATACACCCCTTCAACCCCCGACATGTGCTTGGTACATGCCTTGAAAAAGCAAAAGCTTTGATTACCGAGAAAAAGGAAATCATGGTTCCTTGCACACCTCAACATGGAAAAAGCATATCACTTCATACAAAGTGAACTCTTTCTTTAGTTGGGGACGCAACACCTAAGAAAAAGCTTGCCCAAGTTATGGTAGAGAAACTGGGCCTTGCCGCTGCTGAAGCTTCTGCAGAGGTAATAATACTAAAACAAGAGTTAAATTATTTAAGGGGAAAACAAAAAGCAAGTTTAAATTCTTCTAAAATACAGAGTAGAGCTGTCCTCTCAATAGCTTTTGTAGTTACTATAGACGAGGTTGTGCGATTGCATGAGGCCTGGGAGGAAAAACAGAGGGTAGCGACCGTTAAGGCTGAAAAAAAAGCAAGGAGAGCCGCCGAAACTAGAGGTGCCAAGATCTCCAACTCCAGCAAAGCTCCTACTAAGCGTAGAGGCCGTCCAAAGAAAAAGGTTCCACTTCAAAAATTAAGAGAAACCCAAACCCCAAACCCTGAAAGTTCAGAATGTGAATGGGAAGAGGTGGAAGCGGGGGAGAATGCCTTTACAGATGTTTTACCCCAGGAAGTTAGCACTGTTAGGAGACTTAGTGTCACGGGTATAAGAGATGGGGACCCGAAGACAAGAGGAGGAGCCCTTCCCACGTCACTATCACCCCACTGGGCGCGCCAGAGAGGCACGGTATTGCCAGTATGGAGCCCAGTCTTGAGTTCTTGAATCCTAATGAAGCCGTTTTCGCTGAAAATAACTTTGAGTGTCAAAGCGCCCGGCACAGTCGCTCTGGACACCGGTGGGTATATGAGGGGAACAATAGTGCGGTTGGAGTCAATCGGACCAAAACTGAGTGATCGGTGGAGTAGAAGAAGCTGGCGCTGGTGGCGCGGGGAAGGTAAGACTACCGACACCTCCGGTACCGATCGGTGTCGATCCTAATGTTGAGCCATGCTCCTTGGTGATAGATAACGATATAGGGAAAGAGTTGGTGGCGAAGTCGGGCCGGTACCAGGGGTTATCAGGTAGGCTAATCCGAAGACTCGCCATGACCACTGACGAAGGCTGAGTGCATGCAGCGGGATGTAACGTGAGGATTTATGAAACGAATGTTTAGACATGGGTGTTTGGGTTTTAGACATGGGTGTTTGGTTTTAGAAATGGGTGTAGAAAGCGTTTGGGGTTCTTGGCAGGTTTTCAGGGTCTTGAGGTCTCGCGTCTAGAATCATGTAATTGTAATAGCTAGTCCATGAGACATTTGCGGGATATAAATCTGTGTCATTCTCCGACTTTGTTGAAATCATCAGCGACGAAGAAAGAGTCTTATCGATATAAAATATTCTATTTGATCTATCTACACTTTATCTTTTCGGAACTTAGTGATTAGTGAGAACTTTACTTGAGCAACCGTCAAGAATTACTTCATTGATTACCATTGAGGACTAGCAGTGGGCCACCGACACTTACAGTAACGCATTGACTGAAGAGACCTCGTTCCTTTCTACTTTTGTAGTTAGCGCTTCGAACTCCAAGCTCATTACGAGACTGCTCGGGTTGTCTGGTGCGACACCCTAATACTAGTGAACCGACGACAGACACATTGGTCAGATTTCTTATCCCGTTTTGATTTCGTCATACAATTCCGAGCAGGGAAACAAGGGGGAAAACCAGATGCTTTGACTAGGAGATCGGGAGATCTACCTAAGGAGGAGGATGTGTGACGGGGCTCTGCCTCTACTAAACAAGAGTGTAGGAAGCAAGAGGGCCGGTAGAAGATAGAAATTAGGTTTAGAGAGTAAAGGTTCTTCTGGGTAGACTTAGAATAATCTTAAGGGTCTTCTTCCGCTTGTTACAACTGATGATCAGAAAAATCAGAACAGATGGGCGGAAACTGGAGATGAGTACTTATACTCCAAATCTCTCTGGGTTTCCTGCATTCCGCCGTTCTTACTAAGTTCCGGTGAAAACTCTGTTTTGGAGCGGAAACAATTCCTCCGCTACCCCGCTTCTCCCTAAGCGTTAGCGGGTGTTTCCGGTCCTAGAGTAAGCACCCTTAGCCAGGGTCAAGGATCACCTGCAGCCTGGCTGTCACAGCTCGGGCCTGCATTAGATGAGTCTCCGCTCAGGTGGTCTTCCCTAGGTGGCTGCAGAGCTGTAACTCATTGTAGATTATTAAGGGCATAACCTCTGCCGCCTGCAGCAGGGCTTATTCTTGAGAGGGATACTGGAGATGTCCGGCACTTAGAGACCTCTCTCTAGCCGGCCCTCTATTCATTGACAAGGCCTAGACTGTCAGCCTATCCTTTCATGAATAGATCTCACCCTAGCGGTCAGAAGGTAGGTACCCTTGTAGCAGGTTGCGGTCATCACTACAGGTACTTTTCCTATCACTGTAACTGCTGAATTCTATCAATGACTCTGGGCCTATAGCAGGCCGGGTGAGAACTATTCTCCTAACCGCTAGGTTTCAGCAGGGATGAACGCCATACCAGTACCGCATCATATTGAAGAAAGAAAATTTAGATTCTAAGCTAAGTTTGTTCGCGGGTTCTTTGATAAATGAATCCGCTGAAGGAGTGCCCACCATCCAAGAGTTGTTTTTAATTGCTTACCAAGAACACAGTTTCCCAAACAAAGTTCTTACCATGTTGAAAGATGGCACCAAACAATCAAAACAAATCTCGCTTGCCGAATGCACTGAAAATGAAAACGGGCTTCTCCTGTACCGCCGAAAACTCTTCATACCAGAACATGAGGAGCTACAATTCAGACTTCTACAAGAATACCACGATAAACCATCGGCAGGCCACCCCGGAAGAGCCAAAACTCGAGCTCCTTAGCCGTGAGCACCATTGACCAAACATGCGGAAATACACGGACCGCTACATCGGGAACTGTCATACCTGCCAAAGAAGCAAAGCAAACCGAAACGCACCCCAAGGAGTACTCCGTCCCCTCCCAGTTTCTAAATCACCATGGTTGGATGTGTCAATGGACTTTGTCACTGGCCTTCCCCTCAGCAATAACTACCACGCAATCCTCGTCATTGTCGACTGCGTCACAAAAATGATGCACTTCATCCCATGTACCGAAAAATCAGGAGCCTGGGACGTCGCTAGAATGTATCTGGAAAACGTATGGAAACTTCACGGCCTCCTGGAAAAGATTGTGTCGGACTGGGGTACTCAATTTACTTCAGACTTCTGGAAATCACTCTGCGAAAGACTAGAAATCTCCCCCCACTTCTCCACTGCCTTTCACCCTCAGACTGATGGCCAAACTGAAAGAATTAATGCCATTATGGAACAATACCTCCGATCCTACGTTAACTACCAATAGGACAACTGGGCTATCTACCTACCAATGGCCGAATTTGCAACAAACAACCACCTATCAGCATCCACCAAACTTTCCCTTTTTGAAGCCAATTATGGACGACACTCCCGAATGACCTTTGGCCCCCTCCGTTATGGCACCACTACCAATGAGTACCAAGCTAACACTATGGCAAGAGACATGTCAGAAGTGTTTGACTTCCTCCGAGCGGAGATGTTTAGAGCACAGAAAATCCAGGAAGAGTCAGCCAACGCTAGCAGGACTCCGGCCCCCCGTTACGCCATCAGAGACAAAGTATGGTTATCTACTAGGAATTTACTCACCAAAAGGCTCTCTAAGAAGTTGGACTGAAAGCAAGTCAGCCCGTACCTGTTACGCCAAGCGAGATTATAACTGAACTAGCTATGCTCACAACCGAAAGACATTTAAGGCTACAAGATGAGGGACGAGGGCTAAGTACTTTAACCGAGGAGTAAGGTCGGGACAGATAGTCCAGATGGCAGTGCGGACGGCTGACAGACGAAGATACCAATAGATTTACACGCACTACGGTCATGGGCTAAGACTTTGGCTAAGCGAGGAGACTATGGTAGAAGCTAGGCGAAGACGAGGTAGCACGAGGATGAGGATGACTATGGGTTACGACGATAGTATTCCGAGAACTGAGAAACAAGAACAACTAAAGAAACTAGAAACGAGAGCTGATAACAGGAAGGTTATGAGAAAGCAAAGAAGAGAAGACAATAAGGTTTCATACCGACTATATATACAACTCCTAACCCTGTCCAGGATGACTCATAACCCGTGTAACGGAAACCCATAGAACACCAAAGGGAAATCCTAGACCCGAGACCCGATTCTACAATATCCTTTCCTCCGCAGTAGCTCATGACGCCGCGATAGATTAGCCTCCTCCGCGCCTAACTCCCCAGAGGCCTAGCGCGAAACCTGTCGCGAAGTTCTGCACTAGCTCAGGGCATGCTCGAGGTCGAGGAGGCTGCCATGAAGGCTCGTCAGAACCAAGATACCTGACCAAATATTCCACGGGTCAGAAGGCCGGGCGTGAATCCAGAACTGCATCGACTTCCCATTCTTGTTCGCCAGACTTCCACAGGAGGAGGCGCAAAGGCTGTTGGCCTGAGACGGGATTGTTGGCAGCGAGGACAGGAGCGCAGACGGAAGACCGGTGATTTTCATTGAAGCGAGGCTGAGTTCATATGCCAGAAGGACTAACCATTCTTCGGCGCCGGCCGGCGCCTTTCTGTAGCTCGGCGGGTCGCTTTCTCAATGTTCCTAGTCGAGAGGAAAACCCTATCGCTCACGGCGATCTGGGAGCGGAGTTCTATTTATGCTTGTCGAGTCTTCTTGAATCTTCTGAGCCCTAAACATTTCATCGCCAGAGAATTGAAGATTTGTGCTATGCCCCTAGCTACCATACCGCTGGCTTTGGCCTTCCTGGTCCTACCACGCCAGTGCGAACGCCATCCGTGGGTTCCTTCCATAGCTTGCCTGAAACGAGAGCTTTGGTGGTTTCGGAGACGCGTTGTTGGTTGCAAACTCTGCCATGGGTAGGTACTTGGCCCAATCATCCTGTTGATAAGAGACATAAGCCCGGAGGTATTGTTCCACGATTGCTAATCCTTTCCGCTTGGCCATCCGTCTGTGAAAGGCGCGCACAGACGGGGGCGATCTCCAAGCGTCACATAAGGTTTTCCAAAATTTGCTGTCAGAACCGCCCCGATCCGAGACTATGGTTTCCGTAAGCCATGCAATTTCCATACTGATTCTAAGACATGTTGGCCACATCGACAGCGCGGATTCTTCCGCAGCAGGGTATGAAGTGGCGATTTTGGTCAGCCGTCAATCCATAACCAGGATAGCATTAAATCCTTGAGACATCGGGAGTCCTGTGACGAAGTCCATTGATACGTCGGTCCAAGGGCCTTTTGGTACCGATAGGGCGTATGGCTGACACCTCAGAAGATTGCGGAGCGCTTTTGCAGAGCAGGTTGCAGTTCAGGACGAACGATCGACATACTTCCTCATATTGGGCCAAGAGTAGTTGCGACTGATGAGTTCGAGGGTTTTGCACGCCCTGTGTCCGGCGGAGGGCTTATCGTGGTGTTCCTGTAGTAGGCGCAGCTTGAGTTTGTCGAGGTCGGGGACGAGATCGCTGCTCCTGTAAAGCAGGAAGCCTTCCTCCGCTTCCAGACATTCCGCTAGCGTAGATTTTCTTGGAGTGCTTAAGTGTCATTTAAGACATGGTGAGGACTTGGTGGGGAAACTGTCAACTTGGTAAGTTTGAGTCAATAATTTTTTACAGGCTGCCTTCAGCGGATTCATTTAACAAAGAACCCGCGAACAAACTTAGCTTGACTCTGCATCCAAATTCTCCTTCTTTAACACGATTCGCGACTGGTGCGTGAGGCTGCTCATCCCTTCCTTAAAGCAGGTCTCCTGACCTCCCTGGTGAGGCGTCCGTTTTCCTCCTTGTTTTCCTGGCCTAAATGCGATGCATTTAAATTGAAACGAGACAGGAATTCAGCCCATCGGCCTGGCGGCGGTTGAGGAGCTTTATTGACATGAAGTATTCCAGATTCCGCGGTCGCTATGACTTTGATTGGGAACTTAGATCCTCTAGGTTTGGAGCGCCATTCCTCAAGACCTGGACGACCGCCAGTAGTTCCTTGTCATAGATCTCAGAATTGCATTCCGCATGAAATAAGCTTTCTAGAGAAGAAAGCCACTGGGTGCAGGATTCTCGATCATCAGATAGACATAATCCTCATGCGAGACATAGTCTGAAGCCGCCGTCTCTACTATGGTTTTTTCAGAATAAGCGCCAACATCGGGCCGAGGTAAATGCGCCCTAAGTTTCTAATGCCTTTCTGCCTTTGGGGACCAGGTGGAACTTTACGCCCTTCTTATTAACGCCGTGAGCGAGACAACTCGAGTACGCCAGATATGAATCGCCGGTAGAAATTGCAAAACCTAAGAACTCTTGACTTCCCTAAGTTTGGTGGGTGTTTCCCCATCCTGCTACCGCTGAGACCTTTGCAGGATCCATCTTGACGCCTTCTGCGGCGATGATCGACCGGTATTTAGTTTCGACATAGAACTCGCACTTCTGGTTTGAGGTGACATCGCGATCTGTAGAACTTGAGGATTTGCTGAACGCGTCGCTTGTGTTCCTCCAAAGTTTCCGAAGTATATCAGCGATATCGCCCAGGTAAGTTCGCATGGCGGCGGTCGGGCGGAGCAGATCATTCACCCAGCGTTGAACGCATGGGGCATTGGTTAGCCGGTCAAGGGCATAACATTGTACCGAAATGGCCGAACGGGTCCTAAACGCGTTTTCCACTGCCGCCTTCCTGAATCCTGATCTGATGGTATCCCCACCCAAGATCCAGCTAGATACTTGGCCTTGGAGAGGCGGACAGTGCCTCTGGTACGAGGTGAGGTGGCGGTTCTGACAGTAATCTCATTGAGCTTCCTGTAGTCCACACACAAGCCGGCGGATCCATCTGCCTTTTTGACTTAACAGGACGGGGGCACCGGCATGATTCTGAGAATCTGGATGAACCCCTTTCCTAGGTTCTTCGCGATATAGTCCCGTGAAAGTTTGCAACTCTGGTCGCGACATTCCATACAGTGGTCCAAAGCGAGGTTCCTTCCGCCCTGAGTACAATCTTAAGGTCGCTGCAGAGAGACGCATGTTAGATTCCTAACAGCAGCCTGAACTGCATAATTCCTTGACGCTTTGCCAGAGGGTCGGGTTCGGTTTCTCCTGAGAAATTTTCACAATGGAGCGGAGGAGGCGCAAAGGTGTGGTTCTGGCGGCGGCGATGAGGCCTATAACGGACTGCCCCGATGGCCGCGACAGACAGTGGGCTATCCGAGATCGAGATTCCTTTTGTCAGAATCGAGCGGAGAGACCGAAAGAAGTTCTGGCAGAAATCAGAGTCTAAAACGACCTGATTTGGCTTGGGGCGGAGGGCGAGGTGGGTGCAGTAAGATCCAGGATACCCATAACACAGAAGGTCCCAGCTGATTTAAGAACGGGCATGTTTCCTGGTGCCCATGGATGTCTAGCGAGAGCTCAGCGATATGGGTGATCCTTCCTGACTCTATCAACCTGCCGCCGACATTTCGAGAGGCGTGGTTTCTTCAGGAGTTGCGACGAGGCCGCATGGCTATGTTTTTATTAACGAACCAGATCCCGACGCCTCCCAGATTCGAGGGCGTAGGGCACGGCGGAGTTCTGGAGAGACGGAGCAGGTGACGACGATTTAGCTTGGTCCTCTGACATCTTGTCCTCAGACACGGCAACATGAGATGACGAATGGCATGGGACTAAATTTGGTATTGCTATTTTCACCAAAGCGCTGACCTTTTAGCTACGGCTGATTGATTTGTTCAACCATTGTTGCGCCAGTTGTTGAAGGTGCGATCCTGGGGACTGGGAGATAGCGGGCCATGTGCGGGGGCCATAGAATGGTGGCGATGGCGGAGCGGGCGAGGCGGCCGGAGGTTGGCGATGACGGTGGCTGGTCGATTCCCAAGTTCGCGACGGAGGTGACGGCGGATATCTTTTCCGCGGGCGGCGTCAGAGTCGGGTGGCGGTGGGCGTTTTGGAGCGCTGGTACCGGTTGTTCTTTTCGCCAGGGGATTCTTCAACCTCGAGCTTGAGGTCGGCAATTTCGTTGAGGTCGGAGATGACTTCCTGGGCTGTACATACAGCAGGTTCTGGCCAAGAGGGTGTGAGGTTGGTCAACGCGACCAAAGATTCTGAGATGAGGCTGGGCTCAGCAGTGACCGCAGTCCTCATCGGGCGGTAGAGGTCAGATGCGTTTCAAGACCAGTGGCGCCACCATGAGCGCGACGACTGCGACTTCGACAGCAGGCTGCCGATGCGATGAGAGGGTATTCGCTGGGCGCCACGAACGACGGCCGGCGCAGGTATGGGCCGTCGTGGCGGTGCCCCGACATGGAGCTGCCCGGCAAGAGGTTGGGTGAAGCTTGGCCTAATGGGCTTCAGCACGCTGAGCCTTATATTTCAAAGTCAGACATGGAGGACGGAGACGGAGGGGTCGGATCACGCGACGCCCATGTTGAACCAATGGGCCGTGAACGAGGCCGAACAGAATCCTTTCCGCTCAGGAAAGAAGATTCGGCGACCAGGGGAGAAGACGGTGGCGACAGTCATCGTGACGTTCCCCAGCTGGTCCGTTCATGGTGGCGACCGAGGCTGCCGGGTTGAGGTTGTGAAGGCGGAGACGCAACCTTAGTGTTACGTAAGCGGAGATTATAATCGAACTAGCTGCGTTCACAACCGGCGCGAAGACGGAAGATGAGGATGACGGCATGGTTTTAACCGAGAGTAAGGTCGGGACAGATAGTCCAGATGGCAGCGGACGGCGATGGACAGACGAAGATACTCAATAGACACGACGCACTACGGTCATGGGCTAAGACTATGGCCGAGAGACTACGGTAGAAGCTAGCGAAGACGAGCACGGCGACGAGGATGACTAAGGGTTACATGACGATAGTATTCCGGAGAATCGAGAAACAAAGAACAACTAAAGAAACTAGAAACGAGAGTTGATAACAGGAATACAGAGAAAGGAAAGAAGAGAAAAGACAGGAAGGCTTCATAAATGACTTATATACAACTCCTAACCCCTGTCCAGGATGACTCATAACCCGCAGAACGGAAACCCATAGAACACCAAAGGAAATCCTAGACCCGAGACCATTCTACAATATCCTTTCCTCCGCAGAGCTCACAGACGCGATAGTACCCAATCTCAGATCGTCAGCCCCTTTACGCTTACGGTAGCCACGCCCTGTCATCAATGAAAGTCCATCCAGTGTTTCACGATCGCCATCGTTCTCGCCGCTAATGGCCCCATCCCAGATAACTACAACCTCCCCACCACCCATCGAGATTGAAGGAGAACAGGAGTGGAGGTTGATGCACATACTAGACTCTCAAGAAACGACGAGAAAATTAGAATAATTCGCTCGATACATGTTATGACGAGCCTTCATGGCAAGAACCCACGAGGATTCCTGACAACTCCTCGAAGCTTAGTCAAAGACTTTCACTATCATCGCATACGCAGTTCCAAGAGGACTTAGGGCTTCAGAGGGTGACCTAATATCTATAACGCTGACACGACATCTGTTGTGAGAATGATTACATTAGTCGCGCTTTTTCGGTTTTACGGTTTTGGTTACAGGGTCTATGAGTCAACGGCATGCGATTTGTAACGATGGATTTCTTTAGGTTCTACAGGGTTCTATGGGATGAGTTAGCGATGGATTTCTGTGCTATATATAGGTTCGCCTCGCTTGTCGGACTTCCCTTCTTCTCCTTTCTTCTTCGCGCAACCTTTCTGTTATCATAGGTGTCTCTAGTCTTTGTCCTGTCCAGAATATATTCTTTCTCTCTTAGTTATAGTCCCGCTCCTAGACTCCTCGCCCTTATTTTGCTTAGTCCTCAATCTCTATCCCCACATTACCCGCCGTCTTTACCTCGCTCTCTTCGTATGCACTGGCTCGCTAACCCCATCCCCGCCTCGCCACCGTAATATCTACATCATGGTTTTCATCTTGCCATCTAGTCTCTGTCGCTACATCACACTACAATCAATACTTTAGAACTCCTCATCCTCGCTCCGCCGCTTAGTTTCTAGTCCCTCCTTTACGTCCGCCAAGCTGCGTCTCTACTGAGACCTTCGCCCACGCCTTCATCAGAGAATCATTGGACTCTCTGTCCTACACTATTCCAACTTTAGACACACCCTCCTCGTACTTCATTTCGCTTTGCAGTACTTTGGCTAGTTTAGCCCTTGCTCTCGCTAGAACCGCGATGAAACCTGTTTCCCTTCTCCCACGATGCAATTATTAAGATCCATTGTACAGTCCTACTAAAGAAACCCGCTTCTTCTCCATGATGTAGTCACAAGCAGTTAATGTATAGTCCTTCCAATACGCTCATTTGAAGCTGAGACAGCTCAGGTCCCTCTAGCCCTACTAGTAACTCCTGGCTGGTTTTGATTCATAGTATTCGTGAAAAAGTTCGTTGTATCTCTCGGTTTAAGGTCATCAAATAGTTGCCATGAGTGTTCCTTTACATCCAACTTATTTGACCAAGGATTCTAAGCGATTTGCTCTCTTCGGGAGTCCATTACTTTTCTAGTATTTCCTATTTGACTTCGCTTCATCTTTAACCGTGGTGGTGGCGGGTTTGTTTGTCCTGAATGAGATCATTTGTAACCGCAACAACAAAGAAACGTAACACTGTGTATCTTCATAGACGATGGTAATGTTAATTCATAAGTATAAGATACAATATATTGAATAGATACGGGCCAATCTACTTCCGTCGAAGTTTCTTTGAGAGTCGTTTGGTTTCGATGTTTCTAGTCGATAGCCATACTTTGTCGCCGACAGCGTAATTATCACGGTGCTCAGCGAAGGTGAGGACTGAACTAGCCAAGGCAAACCACCGAGGTGAGGGCAAGGACGAAGACGCCAATGAGGACAAGATGGATACGAGGACAGAGGAGGGGACGAGGCTGAAGATCTGAGGGGCGGGGGCCTAAGTGGGGGACGAGAGGTGGTTCTGGCGACTCCGTAGGGGCAACACAACTGCTTGGGACTATGGCTAGAGTTTATAGCGTGACGGGCTCTGCCTCTGCAACAGTAGGAGAGAGGACAAAGAATCCAAAGGATTCCCTAACAAATAGATGTGCTAAGCCTACCAATAGAAAAACTCTCCACTGACATGAGCAAGAAAGGCCGATAGAATAATCAGGTATAGAGATAAATGATTCTTACAGATGCACTTAGAATAATCTTAAGGACTTCTTCCACTCTGATTCCTCAACTGGAGATGATGATGGAGAAGATGGAATGGAGGCGAAAGTACTTATACTGCCAGCCTCTCAGTTCTCGACCTCCAGCTTTCCTACTAAATTGTGAGGAAAGCTCGCTGCAACGCTGAACTGAATTCTCTCATACTCCGCTTGTCTCTAAGTCATTAATGGGCATTCTCGACTCATGACATCGCAAACTACTATTTGCGACCTGAGCTTCCTAACGGTCTCCTGGGTCTCCTGAGAGTCTCCTGAGATTTCTTGATATTTTTGAGCCTCCTGAGGCTCAGGAGACTTCAGGAGATAAATGAAGCCTTGCTGATGGAGTAAAATTATCCTTAGTCAAGGTCAAGGATCATCTGCATCCTGGGCTAGCACTCAGTTACGTATAAGAGATGGAGATCCGAAGACACAAGAGGAGGAGCCTTTCCCACGCCACTATTACCCACTGGGCGCCAGAGAGGCATGGTATTGCCAGTATGGAGCCCAGTGCGGAGTTATGAATCCCTAACAAACGAACCTGCTGACCCTGAAAATAACCCCCGAGCGCCAAAGCGCCGCACAGTCGCTTCTGGACACCGGGCGGTATATGAGGGGCAATAGTGTGAAGCTTGGAGTCAATCGACCAAAACTGAGTGATCGGTGGAGGTAACGAAGAAGCTGACGCTGGTGGCGCCAGGGGAAGGTAAGATTACCCGACACCTCCGTACCGATCGGTATCAGTCCTAATGTTGAGCCATGCTCCTTGGTGATAGATAACGATATAGGGAAAGAGTTGGTGAAATGTCGAGCCCGGTACCAGGGGGTTATCAGGCTTAATCCCAAGACTCCTCACGACCAATCGACGGCGCTGAGCCAGATGCAGCAACGGATGTAACGTGAGGGATTTATGAAACTAATGTTTAGACATGGGTGTTTGGGTTTAGACATGGGTGTTTGGTTTTTAGAAATGGGTGTAGAGAAACGCTAGTTCTTAGGTTTTCAGGTCTTCGCCTCGTGATCTAGAATCATGTAATTGTAATAGCTAGTCCATGAGACATTTGCGCGATATAAATACGGTGTCATTCTCCGACTTTTGTTGAAATCATCAGATTTAAGAAGAAAGAGTCTTTATCGATATAAAATATTCTATTTGCTCTATACACTTTATCTTTTCGGGACTTAGTGATTCCGTGAGAACTTTACTTGAACGCTTCGTCAAGAATTACTTCATTGATTACCATTGAGGACTAGCAGTGGGCCACCGACACTTACAGTAACGCATTGACTGAAGAGACCTCGTTCCTTTCTACTTTTGTAGTTAGCGCTTCGAACTCCAAGCTCATTACGAGACTGCTCGGGTTGTCTGGTGCGACACCCTAATACTAGTGAACCGACGACAGACACATTGGTCAGATTTCTTATCCCGTTTTGATTTCGTCATACAATTCCCGAAAGAGGGAAACAAGGGGAAAACCAGATAAGCTTTTGACCAGAGATCGAGATCTACCTAAGGAGGATGTGTGACGGGCTCTGCCTCTACTAAACAAGAGTGTAGGAAGCAAGAGGACCGGTAGAAGATAGAAGTTAGGTTTAGAGAGTAAAGATTCTTCTTGTTTAGACTTTGAATAATCTTAAGGGTCTTCTTCCGCTTGTTACAACTGATGATCAGGAAATCAGAACAGATGGGCGGAAACTGGAGATGAGTACTTATACTCCAAATTTCTCTGCTTCCTGCATTCCGCCGTTTACTAAGCTCCGTGAAAACTCTGTTTTGGAGCGAAACACCTCCGCTACCCCGCTTCTCCCTAAGTCATAAGCTGTTTCCGTCCTAGAGTAAGACCCTTAGCCAGGGTCAAGGATCACCTGCAGCCTGGCTGTCACACAGCCCGGCCTGCATTAGATGAGTCTCCGCCAGGTGGTCTTCCCTAGGTGGCTGCAGAGCTGTAACTCATTGTAGATTATTCCCAAGATAACCTCTGCCGCCTGCAGCAGGGCTTATTCTTGCACAGAGGGATACTGGAGATGTCCGCACTTAGAGACCTCTCTAGTCGGCCCTCTATTCATTGACAAGGCCTAGACTCGTCAGCCTATCCTTTCATGAATAGATCTCCACCCTAGCGGTCAGAAGGTAGGTACACTTGTAGCAGGTTGCGGTCCTCACTACAGGTACTTTTCCTATCACTGTAACTGCTGAATTCTATCAATGACTCTGGGCCTATAGCAGGCCGGGTGAGAACTATTCTCCTAACCGCTTGTGGCTCTGTTATAGGATGAACGCCTTGCGTACCAGTACCAGACCATATTGAAGAAAGAAAATTTAGATTCTAAGCTAAGTTTGTTCGCGGGTTCTTTGATAAATGAATCCGCTGAAGGAGTGCCCACCATCCAAGAGTTGTTTTTAATTGCTTACCAAGAACACAGTTTCCCAAACAAAGTTCTTACCATGTTGAAAGATGGCACCAAACAATCAAAACAAATCTCGCTTGCCGAATGCACTGAAAATGAAAACGGGCTTCTCCTGTACCGCCGAAAACTCTTCATACCAGAACATGAGGAGCTACAATTCAGACTTCTACAAGAATACCACGATAAACCATCGGCAGGCCACCCCGGAAGAGCCAAAACTCTCGAGCTCCTTAGCCGTGAGCACCATTGACCAAACATGCGGAAATACACGGACCGCTACATCGGGAACTGTCATACCTGCCAAAGAAGCAAAGCAAACCGAAACGCACCCCAAGGAGTACTCCGTCCCCTCCCAGTTTCTAAATCACCATGGTTGGATGTGTCAATGGACTTTGTCACTGGCCTTCCCCTCAGCAATAACTACCACGCAATCCTCGTCATTGTCGATCAAGGCCACAAAACGATGACTTCATCCCATGTAATCAAAAAATCAGTGAGCCTGGGACGCCGCTAGAATGTATCTGGAAAACGATGGAAACTTCACGGCCTCCTGGAAAAGATTGTGTCGGACTGGGGTACTCAATTTACTTCAGACTTCTGGAAATCACTCGCGAAAGACTAGAAATCTCCCCACTTCTCCACTGCCTTTCACCCTCAGACCGATGGCCAAACTGAAAGAATTAACGCCATTATGAACAATACCTCCGATCCCACGTTAACTACCAATAGGACAACTGGGCTATCTACCTACCAATGGCCGAATTTGCAACAAACAACCACCTATCAGCATCCACCAAACTTTCCCTTTTTGAAGCCAATTACGACACCCCGAACGACCTTTTGGCCCTCCGTTATGGCAAGACCACTACCAATGAAGTACCAAGCTAACACTATGGCAAGAGACATGTCAGAAGTGTTTGACTTCCTCCGAGCGGAGATGTTTAGAGCACAGAAAATCCAGGAAGAGTCAGCCAACGCTAGCAGGACTCCGGCCCCCCGTTACGCCATCAGAGACAAAGTATGGTTATCTACTAGGAATTTACTCACCAAAAGGCTCTCTAAGAAGTTGGACTGAAAGCAAGTCAGCCCGTACCTGTTACGGGGCGAAGCGGAGACTATAACTGAACTAGCCAAGGTTCACAACCGAGGCGAAGACGAAGGCGAAGATGAGGGACGAGGGCGAAGTGGCTTAACCGAGGAGTAAGGTCGTGGGACAGATAGTCCAGATGGCAGTGCGGACGAAGTGATGTAGACGAAGATACCAATAGACATTACACGACTACGGTCATGGGCCAAGACTATGGCTAGGCGAGGAGAGACTATGGGTAGAAGCGAAGACGGCGAAGACGGCGACGAGGATGACTAAGGGTTATGACGATAGTATTCCGAGAACTGAGAAACAAGTAACAACTAAAGAAACTAGAAACGAGAGTTGATAACAGGAAGGTTATGAGAAAGGAAAGAAGAGAAAGACAAAGGAAGGTTCATAGTCGACTATATATACAACTCCTAACCCCTGTCCAGGATGACTCATAACCCGCAGAACGGAAACCCATAGAACACCAAAGGGAAATCCTAGACCCGAGACCCGATTCTACAATATCCTTTCCTCCGCAGTAGCTCACAGACGCCGCGATAGATTAGGTCCTCCTCCGCGCCTAACTCCAGAGAGGCCCAGCGGAAACCTGTCGCGGTTCTGCACTAGCTCAGGGCATGCTCGAGGTCGGAGGGAGGCTGCCATGAAGGCTCGTCAGAACCAAAGATACCTGACCAAATATTCCACGGGTCAGAAGGCCGGGCGTGAATCCAGAACTGCATCGACCTCCCATTCTGTTCGCCAGAGGGAGGCGGTGTGTCGTTGGCCTGAGACGGGATTGTTGGCAGCGAGGGACAGGAGCGAGACGTGGAAGACCGGGTGGATTTTCATTGAAGCGGGGAGGCGGAGTTCATATGCGTAAGCGACTAACCATTCTCTTGACGGTATAGGCCGACGCGCTTCCAGTCAGCTTTCTTCGAGGGTCGCTGGTCTCAATGTTCCTTAGTCGAGAGGAAAACCCTATCGCTTCACGGCGATCTGGGAGCGGAGTTCTATTTATGCTTGTTTAGCCTTCTTGAATCTTCTGAGCCCTAAACATTTCATCGCCAGAGAATTCAAGATTTGCGCTTATGCCCCTAGCCATACCGTTGGCTTGGTCTTCCTTTCCTGGTACCACGTTGTAGTGGTGCGAACGCCATCCGTGGGTTCCTTCCATAGCTTGCCTGAAACGGGGAGAGCGTGGTGGTTTCGGAGACGTTGTTGGTTGCAAACTCGCCATGGGTAGAGATTTTACCAATCATCCTGTTGATAAGAGACATAAGCCCGGAGGTATTGTTCCACGATTGCTAATCCTTTCCGCTTGGCCATCCGTCTGGGGTGAAAGGCTGCGCTGTAGCGGGGGCGATCTCCAAGCCGTCACATAAGGTTTTCCAAAATTCTGCTGTAAACTGGGTGCCCGATCGAGACTATGGTTTCCGGTAAGCCATGCAATTTCCATACTGATTCTAGGTACATGTTGGCCACATCGACAGCGTTGGATTCTTCCGTGCAGGGTATGAAGTGGCGCATTTTGGTCAGCCGGTCAACGACAACTAGGATAGCATTAAATCCTTGAGACATCGGGAGTCCTGTGACGAAGTCCATTGATACGTCGGTCCAAGGGCCTTTTGGTACCGATAGTGGGCGAAGGACACCTTGTAAGGCATTGCGGGAGGCTTTGCTGCGAGAGCAGGTGTTGCAGTTCAGGACGTAACGATCGACATACTTCCTCATATTGGGCCAGTAGTAGTTGCGACTGATGAGTTCGAGGGTTTTTGCACGTCCTGGGTGTCCGGCGGAGGGCTTATCGTGGTGTTCCTGTAGTAGGCGCAGTTGGAGTTTGTCGAGGTCGGGGACGTAGATCGCGTTCCTGTAAAGCAGGAAGCCTTCCTCCGTTTCCGTACATTCCGCTAGCGAGATTTTCTTGGAGTGCTTAGTGCCGTTACGAAGCATGGTGAGGACTTGGTGGGGGAAACTGTCAACTTGGTAAGCTTGAGTCAATAATTCTTTTACAGTGGGCGTTCCTTCAGCGGATTCATTTAACAAAGAACCCGCGAACAAACTTAGCTTGACTCCTGCATCCAAATTCTCCTTCTTTAACACGACCTGCGACTGGTGCGTGAGGCGTTCATCCCCTTCCTTAGGCAGGTCTCCTGACCTCCTGGTGAGTGCGTCCGGTTTTCCTCCTTGTTTTCCTGGCCTAAATGTGATGACGAAATTGAAACGAGACAGGAATTCAGCCCATCGGGTCTGGCGGCGGTTGAGAGCTTGGTTGACATGAAGTATTCCAGATTCGGTGGTCGCTAAGGACTTTGATTGGGAACTTAGATCCCTCTAGGTTTGGCGCCATTCCTCGAAGCACGGATGACCGCCAGTAGTTCCTTGTCATAGATCTCGTAATTGCATTCGCTGGCGAGTGTTTCTTAGAAAAGCCACTGGGTGCAGGATTCCTTGATCGTCGTATTGGGACATAATCACCCGGAGCGTAGTCTGAGCGTCGGTCTCTACTATGGTTTCTTTCTCGTAGTCAAAAGTGTGCCAATATCGGGGCCGAGGTAAATCGTCATAAGCTTCTGGAATGCCTCTTCTGCCTTTGGGGACCAGTGGAACTTCGTCCTTCTTGGTTAATGCCGTGGCGGGGAGACAACTCTGAATGCTGGCGTATATGAATCGCCGGTAGAAATTCGCAAAACCTAAGAACTCTTGGACTTCCCTAAGTTTGGTGGGTGTTTCCCATCCCGTTACCGCTGAGACCTTGCTAGGATCCATCTTGACGCCTTCAGGGGTGATGATCAGACCGAGGTATTTAGTTTCCTGGACATAGAACTCGCACTTCTCTGGTTTGAGGTGGACATCGTGGATCTGTAGAACTTTAAGGATTTGCTGAACGTGTCGTTTGTGTTCCTCCAAAGTTTCCGAGTATATCAGGATATCGTCCAGGTAAGCCGTGGCGAAGTGGTCGAGGTAGGGGCGGAGCAGATCATTCACCCAGTGTTGGAATGTGGCGGGGGCATTGGTTAGGCCGAAGGGCATAACATTGTACTCGAAATGGCCGTAACGGGTCCTAAACGCGGTTTTCCACTCGTCGCCTTCCTGAATCCTGATCTGATGGTATCCCCACCTAAGATCCAGCTTGGTATAATACTTGGCCTTGGAGAGGCGGGACAGTGTCTCTGGTATGAGGGGGAAGGGGGTGGCGGTTCTTGACAATGTCTCATTGAAAGCTTCCTGTAGTCCACACAAGCGAAGGGATCCATCTGCCTTTTTGACGAACAGGACGGGGGCACCGGCGGGGGATTCTGAGTAACGGATGAACCCCTTTCCTAGGTTCTCTGTGATATAGTCCCGTAAAGCTTGCAACTCTGGTCGTGACATTCCATACAGTGGTCCAAAGGGAGGTTCCTTCCCGTCCTGGAGTACAATCTTAAGGTCGTGGGGGCGGTGGGGCGGCAGAGACGTGGCGTTAGATTCCTGGAACAGCAGCCTGAACTGCGACAATTCCCTAGGTACGTTTGCCAGAGGGTCGGGGTTCGGTTTCTCCTGGAGAGCTTCGTCAATGGAGCGGAGGGAGGCGCAAAAGGTGTGGTTCTGGCGGCGAGGCCTATAAACGGGACTGCCCCGATGGCCGCGATGTGTATCAGTGGGCTATCGGGGGGCGAGATCGAGATTCCTTTTGCCGTAACCGGGGAGCGGGAGACCGAGCAGTTCTGGGTGCAGAAATCAGAGTCGAAAATGACCTGATTTGTCTTGGGGCGGAGGGCGAGGTCGTGGTGGCGCATCCAGGGGATACCCATAACAATTGGGTAGTGTCCCAGCTTGGTGACGAAGAACGGGGCGGTTTCCTGGTGCCCATGGATGTCTAGCGAGAGCCTAGCGATATGGGTGATCCTTCCTGACTCTATCAACCTGCCGTCGATTACTTCGAGTAGGCGTGGTTTCTTCAGGAGTGTCAGGACGAGGCCGTGCTTGGTTGCGAAGTCTTGGTCAACGAATGCGTATCCTGACGCTCCCGTATCTATGAGGGCGTAGGTGGGCACGAAGGGGACGGAGTTCTGGGAGACGGAGCAGGTGACGACGAGTTGGTCCTCGGACATCTTGTCCTCAGACACGGCAACAGCGGAGATGACGAAGGTGGGTGGCGGGACTAGCCCCTTTGGTTTGCCATTTTCTACCAAAGGGGCTGACCTTTTAAGCGCCCGGCTTGGTTGACACTTGTTCACCTGGCTTGTTGCGCCAGTTGTTGAAGGTGCGGGGATCCTGGGGACTGGGAGCGAGATAGCGGGGCTGTGGGGCGGGGGCCATAGAGCGAGGGGGGCTTTGGCGAGTGGTGGCGGGAGGCGAGGCGGCGGCGTTGGAGGTTAGCGATGGTGGCGTTGGCAGGATTCCCAAGCTTTGGCAGTGATGTGGCGGATATCTTTTTCATGGCGAGTCAGAGTCGGCGGTGGCGAGGCGTCTTGGTGGGCGCCAGGCGGTAAGTTGTTCTTCTTCGGCCAGGGATTCTTCAACCTCGAGCTTGAGGTCGGCAATTTCTTGGTTGAGGTCGGAGATGACCTCCTCATGGGCTGTACATACAGCAGGTTCTGGCGTGGCGGGGGTGTCGGGGAGGTTGGTCAGTACGACCAGGCATTCTGAGATGAGGCTGTGGGCCTCCGTGAGCTCAGGACCGCAGTCCTCATCGGTGGGTAGTGGGCCGTATGTGCCCAAGAATTCAGCAAGGCGCTCAAGGAGCGCGACGGGGACTGTGACTTCGACAGCAGGGCGGCCGATGGTGTGGTTGGCGAGGGTGGGTTCGCGAAGGCCACGAATGATGGCCTCGGTGTCGTGCGAAGGGTATGGGCCGTCGGTGGTGGGTGCCCCGACATGGAGCTGCCCGGCAAGAGGTTGGGTGAAGGTGGCCTTGGCCCAATGGGCTTCAGCAGCGAACTTATATTTCAAAGCGTATTGGCGGAGGGCGGAGCGGAGGTCGGGACCGATGCGATGGCCCATGTTGAACCAATGGGCTTGGGGAACGAGGCCGAGGTAACAGAATCCTTTCCGTTCAGGAAAGAAGCATTCGAGGGGACCGGGGGAGAAGACGAGAGGGTGGCGACAGTCCTCATTGGGGACGTCCCAGCTGAGGTCGACCATGGTGGCGACCGAGGCTAAGCGAGGCGGGGTTGGTGTTGTGAAGGTTGGCGTGGGAGACGCAACCTTAGTGTTACGGGGCGAAGCGGAGACTATAACTGAACTAGCCAAGGTTCACAACGGCAGCGACAGCGAATGAGGACGGGCGAGGCGTGGCTAAGCTTAGAGAAGGAGTGGATGGTCAGGATGGCAGTCTTGAGACGAAGTGATGTGAAGCGAAGATACCAATAGGCAGCACTATGGTCATGGGCTAAGACTATGGTGGCGAGGAGACTATGGTAGAAGGTGGCGAAGCAGGTGGCGAGGCGAGGATGACTAAGGGTTATGACGTATAGTATTCCGAGAACTGAGAAACAATTAACAACTAAAGAAACTATAAACGTAGAGTTGATAACAGGAATGTTAATGAGGAAAGGAAAGAAGAGAAAAGAAAGGGAAGGTTCATAGCCGACTATATATACAACTCCTAACCCCTGTCCAGGGATGACTCATAACCCGTGTAACGGAAACCCATAGAACACCAAAGGGAAATCCTAGACCCGAGACCCGATTCTACAATATCCTTTCCTCCGCAGTAGCTCATGGTACGCCGTGATAGTACCCAATCTCTCGTATCGTCAGCCCCTATGCTTATGAGCTCACGCTCCTGTCATCAATGAAAGTCCATCCAGTGTTTCACGTATCGCTACTGTTCCCCGCCGCTAATGGCCCCATCCCAGGACAACTACAACCTCCCCCACCACCCATCGAGATTGAAGGAGAACAGGAGTGGGAGGTTGATGCAATACTAGACTCTCGCAAACGACGAGGAAAATTAGAATACCTCGTTCGATACATGGGTTATGACGAGCCTTCATGGCAACCCATGAGGACCTGGACAACTCCCTCGAGTTAGTCAAAGACTTTCACGAACAATACCCATGCAAGCCTAAGAGGACTTAGGCTTCAGAGGGTGACCTAATATCTATAACGGCGTGATACGATATCTGTTGTGGGGAGAAGGATTACTAGTCAGGGTTTCTTTCGGGTTTTACGGGTTTTGGTTACAGGGGTCTATGAGTCAACGGCATGCGGGGATTTGTAATGATGGATTTCCTTTAGGTTCTACAGGGTTCTATGGGATGAGTTAGCGATGGATTTCCTAGGCTATATATAGGGAGCTCTCTGCCTCGCTTGTCGGACTTCCCTTCTTCTCCTTTCTTCTTCGCGCAACCTTTCTGTTATCATAGGTGTCTCTAGTCTTTGTCCTGTCCAGAATATATTCTTTCTCTCTTAGTTATAGTCCCGCTCCTAGACTCCTCGCCCTTATTTTGCTTAGTCCCCTCGACCCTCTATCCCCACATTACCTGCCGGTCTTTACCTTGCCTCTCTTCGGTTGTGTACCTTGGCTCGCTTAACCCCATCCCCGCCCGCCACCGTAATATCTTACATCATGGTTTTCATCTCTTGCCATCTAGTCTCTGTCGCTACATCACACTACAATCAATACTTTAGAACTCCCTCATCCTCGTTCCGCCTCGCTTAGTTTCTAGTCCCCTCCTTTATGTCCGCCAAGCGTGCCCTCTACTGGTACCTTCGCCTCCACGTCTTCATCAGAGAATCATTGTGGACTCTCTGTCCTACACTATTCCAACTTTAGACACACCCTCCTCGTACTCTCATTTCGCCTCGGTTGTGTACTTTGGCTAGTTTAGCCCTTGCTCTCGCTTAGAACCGTGATGAAACCTGTTTCCCTTCTCCCATGATGCAATTATTGCGCATCCATTGTACAGTCCTACTAAAGAAACCCGTTTCCCTTCTCCATGATGTAGTCGTTGGGCAGTTAATGTATAGTCCTTCCAATATGCTCATTTGAAGCTGAGACAGCTCAGGTCCCCTCTTAGCCCTACTAGTAACTCCTAATAGGCGTGGTTTTGATTCATAGTATTCGTGAAAAGTTCGTTGTATCTCTGGGGCGTGTTTAAGGTCATCAAATAGTTGCCATGAGTGTTCCTTACATCCAACTTATTTGACCAAGGATTCTAAGCGATTTGCTCTCTTCGGGGAGTCCATTACTTCTTCTAGTATTTCCTATTTGACTTCGCCTTCATCTTTAACCGGTGGTGGTGGCGGGTTTGTTTGTCCTGGAATGAGATCATTTGTAACCGGCAACAACAAAGAAACGTGGAACACTGGGTGTATCTTCATAGACGATGGTAATGTTAATTCATAAGTATAAGAGCTTACAATATATTGAATAGGATACGGGCCAATCTACTTCCGGTCGAGTTTCTTTGAGAGTCGTTTGGTTTCGATGTTTCTAGTCGATAGCCATACTTTGTCGCCGACAGCGTAATTATCACGGTGCTCAGCGAAGGTGAGGACTGAACTAGCCAAGGCAAACCACCGAGGTGAGGGCAAGGACGAAGACGCCAATGAGGACAAGATGGATACGAGGACAGAGGAGGGGACGAGGCTGAAGATCTGAGGGGCGGGGGCCTAAGTGGGGGACGAGAGGTGGTTCTGGCGACTCCGTAGGGGCAACACAACTGCTTGGGACTATGGCTAGAGTTTATAGTGTGACGGGGCTCTGCCTCTGCAACAGTAGGAGAGTAGGACAAAGAATCCAAAGGGATTCCCGAACAAATAGATGTGCTCTAAGCTACCAATAGAAAACTCTCTCCACTGACATGGAGCAGCAAAGGGCCGATAGGAATAATCAGGTATAGAGATAAATGATTCTTTGCGTATGCACTTAGAATAATCTTAAGGGACTTCTTCCACTCTGATTCCTCAACTGGAGATGATGATGGGAGAAGATGTGCGGGAATGGAGGCGAGTACTTATACTGCCAGCCTCTCAGTTCTCGACCTCCAGCTTTCCTACTAAATTGTGAGGAAAGCTCTGTTGCAACGCGGAACTGAATTCCTCCGTTACCCCGCTTGTCTCTAAGCGCTAATGGGCATTCTCGACTCGCGACATCGGCAAACTACTATTTGTGACTGGAGCTTCCCAACGGTCTCCTGGGTCTCCTGAGAGTCTCCTGAGATTTCTTGATATTTTTTGAGTCTCCTGAGGCTCAGGAGACTTCAGGAGATAAATGAAGCCTTGCTGATGGAGTAAAATTATCCTTAGTCAAGGTCAAGGATCATCTGCATCCTGGGCTAGCACTGTTACGGGTATAAGAGATGGAGATCCGAAGACACAAGAGGAGGAGCCTTTCCCACGCCACTATTACCCACTGGGCGCGCCAGAGAGGCATGGTATTGCCAGTATGGAGCCCAGTGCGGAGTTGCGGAATCCCTAACAAACGAACCCGTTTTCGACCCTGAAAATAACCCCCGGAGCGTCAAAGCGCCGGCACAGTCGCTCTGGACACCGGCGGGTATATGAGGGGGCAATAGTGTGAGTTTGGAGTCAATCGGACCAAAACTGAGTGATCGGTGGAGGTAACGAAGAAGCTGACGCTGGTGGCGCCCAGGGGGAAGGTAAGACTACCCGACACCTCCGGTACCGATCGGTATCAGTCCTAATGTTGAGCCATGCTCCTTGGTGATAGATAACGATATAGGGAAAGAGTTGGTGAGCGAAGTCGAGCCCGGTACCAGGGGGTTATCAGGTAGGCTAATCCCGAAGACTCCTCATGACCACTGACGAAGGCTGAGTGCATGCAGCAACGGGATGTAACGTGAGGGATTTATGAAACGAATGTTTAGACATGGGTGTTTGGGTTTTAGACATGGGTGTTTGGTTTTTAGAAATGGGTGTAGAGAAACGTTTGGGGTTCTTGGCAGGTTTTCAGGGTCTTCGGGGTCTCGCATCTAGAATCATGTAATTGTAATAGCTAGTCCGCGAGACATTTCTGTGGATATAAATACGGTGTCATTCTCCGACTTTGTTGAAATCATCAGCGACGAAGAAAGAGTCTTATCGATATAAAATATTCTATTTGATCTATACACTTTATCTTTTCGGGACTTAGTGATTCCGTGAGAACTTTACTTGAACGCTTCGTCAAGAATTACTTCATTGATTACCATTGAGGACTAGCAGTGGGCCACCGACACTTACAGTAACGCATTGACTGAAGAGACCTCGTTCCTTTCTACCTTTGTAGTTAGCGCTTTGAACTCCTAGCTCATTACGAGACTGCTCAGGTTGTCTGGTGCGACACCCTAATACTTTCCTACTAAGTTCTGATGAAAGCTCTGTTGCGACGCGGAACTGAATTCCTCCGTTACCCCGCTTTTCTCTAAGCGCTAACGGGTGTTCTCGGCTCGCGAGCATAACATTCTTAGTCAGGGTCAAGGATAATCTGCATCCTGGGCTAGCACCTAGCTCCGGGCATGCATGAAAGAGACTCCGCTCAGACGATCTACCCAATGTTGCGATAGAGCTGTCACTCATTGTAGACTTAACCCGGGCTAGGCTACTACCGCCAGCAGTAGTAGCCATCATGCTCAGAGGGACTGTAGAAGATGCCCAGCACTCAGAGCCTAGCTCTGGCTGGTCCTCTAGATACTGGCGAAGTAGTAGACTCGTCAGTCAAGACTTCCCGTAAATAGTTCTTCTGCCCTAGTTAGTCAGGAGGTCTGTATTTCTCACAGCAGGTAGCGAGCCTCGCTGTGGTAACATTCCTACCACTGTACTAACTGGCTTCTAACAATGACTCTTCGCATATAACGGGCCCCATGTGTACTCATACACCAGATGGTTTGATGTGGCTCCGTTATACCTAGACCGGAATAAGTCTACAATAAGTGACAGCTCTATCGCAACATTGGGTAAATCATCTGAGCGGAATCTCATTCATGCATGCCCGGAGCTAGGTGCTAGCCCAGGATGCAGATGATCCTTGACCGTGACTAAGGATGTTATCTTCATGAGCCGTAACGCCTGCTTAGAGAAACGTAACGGAGAATTCAGTTCCGTCTGATTTCATCAGAACTTATTAGGAAAGATGGAGGTCGAGAACTGAGAGGCTGGCAATATAAAGTACGCTGACTCAGGAGACTCCAGTCACAAATGGTAAAGCTTGCTGATGCAGTTGAGAAATTAGAGTGGAAGAAGTCCCTTAAGATTATTCTAAGTGCATACGCGAAGAATCTTTTATCTCTATGCCTGATTATTCCTATCGGCCCTTTGCTGCTCCATGTCAGCGGAGAGAGTTTTCTATTGGTACCTTAGAGCATATCTATTTGTTTGGGAATCTCTTTTGATACTTTGTCCTACTCTCCTACTGTTGTAGAGGCAGAGCCCCATCACAAGTTGGTATAGTAATGTGTTGTTGGCTCTTGGCAGCTAGATGGTCACTGCTTTGATTATCCAATAGGTCTTCCGGCTCACTTATATCCATAACTTTGTTGTAATCGTCTTTCACTCCCATATCCCTCTCCTCAGACTATGCGGGAGATAATGGTATGAATAGGAGGGATTTCTCCACCCCTTCAGACATGGTATGGCTGGTGGGTGCGGCGCTAGGCATTTCGTTGGATGGATGAAGGAGCTTGGCAACAAGATGGGGTAAGAATGAGCTGAAGAAAATATAAATCCACAGCACCTTCTGTAAAAAGAAAAGATATATTTGAATGAGTTATTGATCAAGTGCAACTTGTAATAGAGATGATAAACCTATAGTCAGTTTGATGATATCTCTCTTCGTTGTGGAGTTATTTTTAACAATCTGTTACAGAGATGTTCAAGTTGTAGGTTTGCTGTGGCCCATTGAAAACCTTGGTGGAATTGAAGTATTGCAAGTTCTTATAGTCTATGAAAACCGTGATCTTATGCTCACAAGTCTTCAGCATATCCTCCCACTCCCGGAAAGTGACCACAACAACTCTCATTTCATTGTCATGAATGTTATAGTTGATCTCAGGAGGAGGAACTTCTTAGAGTGGAAAGCTACCAGATCTATAGTAGTTTCCCATTCTCTCCATAATCTATCTCAGTTAGGCAACCTATCTCCCTCCAGCTGTTGCCAGCATCTCCTAGAGATATGACTCTGACTCTCATCCCTTATTTCTAACATTCACAGGCTCATGATGATAAGACCTTGTCCCTTCTTGTTCGATGGTGTGGGACAGGGTCGAACGGGGGAGGACAGGGGCGAACGGGGGAGGACAGGGGCGAACGGGGGAGGACAGGGTCGAACGGGGGAGGACAGGGTCGAACGGGGGAGGACAGGGTCGAACGGGGGAGGACAGAGTCGAACGGGGGAGGACGGGGTTCGTGAATGGAGTTCACAGGTCGAACGGGGGCGAGCTTCACGGGAGCTTCATGATATCGAACTCTCCTCCCACTATGTGGCAGTGGCGGTGTCCTGTCTTAGCCCTAACTCAAGTCGCGGCTACGGTGTGATTAGTCGTAGCGTCAAATCCCACATTACCCGGCTTATAAAATAAAGTTTTCCCCACCACAAAAGTCCCAAAATCTTCCCCATTAACCTAGAAATGCAGTCTAAATCGAACTCGTCTTCACGTCCCCATCAAATCACCCGGTTGTGTGCATGTTGCACAGTCGCCCGTGCCCTCATCCTCCGCCCCAAAACCCACGAACGTCTCTGCAAGCCCTGCTTCCTGGCCGTTTTTGAAGAAGAGATACACGCCACTATCACTACCACCCCTCTTTTCCGCCGCGGTGACCGTGTGGCAATTGGTGCATCTGGTGGCAAAGACTCGACTGTTCTAGCCTCCGTCCTTAAAACTCTCAACGAACGTTATGACTACGGCGTTTCTTTTGTTTTGCTTTCAATCGACGAGGGAATCAAAGGCTACCGAGACGATTCTCTTGAAACAGTCAAACGCAACGCAGTGCAATATGATATGGAACTTTGTATAGTATCTTATGCGGAGCTCTACGGTTGGAGTATGGACCAGGTGGTTGCGCAGATAGGCAAGAAGGGAAACTGCACATATTGTGGTGTTTTTCGGAGGCAGGCCCTGGATCGAGGGGCAGAAAGATTGGGGATCACACACGTAGTCACTGGTCATAATGCAGATGATATCGCCGAGACAGTATTAATGAACCGTAGGTGATCAAATACCCTTCTCAGAGCTTTAATGGTAGTGTCGAGCTGAAAAGAAGTAACAGTACTCAGAGGAGATCTTCCCCGCTTACATAGATGCACCTCGATAATTACTAAATCCTCTTCCTCACCGATAGCTCGAAGCAAACCTTTAAAATATGCGTATGAGAAGGAGATTGTCCTATACGCTCACCATAAACAATTGGATTATTTCACAACAGAATGCATATACTCTCCTGAGGCATTTAGAGGAAGCGCACGGTCTTTGATCAAGTCGTTAGAACGTGTACGACCTTCTGCTATCCTTGATATTGTCCGCTCTGGTGAGGCCTTCGCTGGTATGGTGCCTGAGTCAATTCAAAGGGCTGGATTTAGTAGCAGTGAGGATACCCCCGGGGCCACAGATAGCGGAGGCGGTTGTGGAAGCGGCGGTGGAGGGCGAGCTTCGGGGGGTGAGATGCTAGAAATGGAGAAACAGCTCGCCGCAACTCAGAGGGCAAAGAATCTCGAAACAGAGATTACCTTGCCACTTAGACAAAAAAATAAAGGGAAGCAACAAACACCGAAGAAGATCCGAGATCAGAAGATGTCAAATTGTAATCAATGTGGGTATTTGACGTCTTCTAACCTCTGTCAAGCATGCGCACTGTTAAAAGGATTAAACAAAAATAGACCTATGAAGTCTATAGAAGTTGAAGTAGCAGATTCTTAAGTGCGGATATTATAAAAATAGAGGTACTACATGTAAATATATATCGTATACGAACCCCCCGCAGCGGCACTAGGCCATGCGAGAAAATGCCTTCTTAAAAAAAAACTTGGCAGAGTATCACCCGCAATACCATGTGACGAGCTCTCTGTACGATATACTAGGGGTAGCCACCTCGCGACCGCGAGTTGTAGGGACTCTGCCAGTGCCCACTCCGAATTATGGATATCAAGTGTCCTCTGGGTCGCTACGGCAGTTGTTGAGGGCCTATGGCCCCCCGCCCCCCCACTCCCTCTTTGCTACCCCTTCCCCTCTCCCCTCTCCCCTTTTCCAAACCCCTCCACTCCTATCTACCCCCTAAGGCCTCTCCTGCTCCCACCTGTCCCGGTGTCTTGGCATTAGTCCTGACCGTTCGGTAGCCGTAGTACGGATATAGTAGAAGGGGAATGTTAAGCGGGGAGGGGTGCGGTGGCCTATTGATAATGTCATTTCTTTCTAGGAGGTTCGGTTGTCGAAGGAATTCAAAATCAAGCGTGGTATGATGGTGGGGAGGAATACAAGGTGTAGTGGTATCAGGGTTCCATGAGGTTCTATGGCGTGATGTGTGAGTCAAAGCGGACTGGCGATAGAGGGATATTAAATAGTGTTCCAGCGTCAAGTAAACCTAGGGGACAATGATACAATGACTGTGCAATGACTGAGTCATGAGAGATGGGAAACAGGTTTCCTTGTTGGAACTGCACAGTGGCTGCGCAATGACTACGTCATGGGAGAGGGGAAACAGGTTTTTTTGATAGGACTATACAGTGTCTGCGCAGTGGTTGTGTCATGGGAAGAGGAAACAGGTTTTGGAGAAAGGAACACAGATTAGTAATCAGGCTGGAAGGAGGGTTATATATAGGGAGGGTGGTAGCGAGCTTTGTAGATTTCTTTCCTTTCCTCTTCACCCCGTCTTCCTGTCATCATAGTACATAGGAATCTATCACGGCGTGATACGATATCGAGCACGGTTGCGGGGAGAAGGATTAGTCAGGGTTTCTCTTATGTTCTATGGTTTTCGGTTGCAGGGTTCTATGAGTCAACGGCATGCAGGTATTTGTAATGATGGATTTCCTTGGGGTTCTACAGGTTTCTATGGGATGAGTCAGCGAGGGGTTTCAGAGGGCTATATATAGGGGCTCGTTCCTCGCTTGTAGGACTTCTTCTTCTCCTTTCTTCTTCACGCAACCTTCCTGTCATCTTAGGCGTCCTTAGTTTCTCCTCGAATATATTCTCTTTCCTTTAGCCATAGTTCCACCAGTTGTGCCACCCCCACGGGGACGTTAGGACCATAGCCTCGCACCCTCGCCTCGACCCTTGCCTCCCGTTCCCTTCAGCGACGTTGTATCCCACCCGACCCCTCCATAGCCTCGTACCCTCGCCTCGACCCTTGCCTCCCGTTCCCTCCAGCGACGTTGTATCCCACCCGACCCCTCTCTGTCTAGCCTAGGTGGTTTGCCTTGGCTTGTTCAGTACTCGCCTCCGCTTAGCACCGTGATAGAATCGAACACCTAATCTTCGTCATAGTATCTGGTCTTGATATACCTTCGACTCTCCTCTCCGGAAGGAGAGCCTCATAGCTTCTTTTGCAACCCTAGCTGCCTCGTCAGCTGGTCCCCGCTTTCCCTGCTGTAACAGTGTAACAGAAGCTATAGGTGAGAGATGAAAATGACGACGTAGAAGGGTAATTGAGGGACGTAGCCAGAACGAGCAGGGGGACAAAGGGCACCGGCAAGGGCACCGGCAAGGGCACCGGCAAGGGCACCGGCAAGGGCACCTACAAGGGTACCTCCAAGGGCTACAGCAGGCGCACGGGTACAAGCACAGGCAGGACAGGAAAGGCGAGGATCACAAGAGAACATAGAGCGAGGATGAGGAGAAACTATAGGTAACGCTGGTGAAGGCGAGTTTGGACAGGACCATGGCTATGGCTTCTGTAGATAGGAGTAGATTCCTATGTATTGAGATAACAGGAAGACAAGATAGAGAGGAAAGGAAAGAAAGAACTAAAGGAAAAGCTTGAACCCGCTATTTAACACCCTCCTCCGCTCGTCCGTTATGACTTACACATCATTCCATGGAACCTTATGGAATTCGGTATCACTAGACCTCGTATTCCTCCCCTTCATCACACCACACTGGCTTACAAACTCCTCCTGTAACCAAACTTTCTAGAAAGAAATAACGTGACCAACATTCCACCGCATCCATGCTCGCTTAACATTCCCCCTTCCACTATATTCGTGCTCTGACTACCGAATGGTTGGGACTTATGCCAAGATGCCGGGACACCTGTCCTGTTCCCTGATCTTCGCCTTAGCCGCCGCCTTGTGCTTGCCCTTGCTTTAGCCGTCGCGCTCCCTGCATCAGCAAGACTTCATTTGTCTCCTGAGGTTTCCTGAGCCTCAGGAGACTCAAAAAATATCCAGGACTCTCAGGAGACTCTCAGGAGACCCAGGAGACTGTTGGGAGGCTCCAGTCACAAATGGTAGTTTGCTGATATGTAACTTTCGTTCTTTTACTCACTCTCGGTTGTATCCCTCGATCTCGCTAGCGTCATCATTTTTGTCTGTCGTGTTCTATATCAGCAAGCTTTTGCAAGTCTCAGGAGAGTACAGGGGTCTCAGGAGACTCTGGAGACTGTCAGGAGACTCAGGAGACTGTCAGGAGACTCAGGAGACTCCAGTCACAAATGGTAAAGCTTGCTGTTGAACTCTACCCCCTTCGACTATCAAAAGCTCCACGAAGATTTGACAAACTTCTTCCCCACGCATCCCGAGGTCGACCCCGAGGCTACCCCTAAAACCCAACAAGTCTACAATCTCCTCGTAAGAGTTCATGAAGGGGTTCAGCAGTACTTTATCGACCTGGGAACCCACCTATTAGGGTGTCGCACCAGACAACCTGAGCAGCCTCGTAATGAGCTAGGAGTTCGAAGCGCTGACTACAAAGGTAGAAAGGAACGAGGTCTCTTCAGTCAATGCATTACTGTAAGTCTCGGTCGTCCGCTGCTAGTCCTCAATGGTAATCAACGAAGTAATTCTTGACGAAGCGTTCAAGTAAAGTTCTCACGGAATCACTAAGTCCCGAAAAGATAAAGCGTATAGATCGAATATGATATTTTATATCGATAAGACTCTTTCTTCGTCGCTGATGATTTCAACAAAGTCGGAGAATGACACCGTATTTATATCCCGCGCAAATGTCTCGCGGACTAGCTATTACAATTACATGATTCTAGATGCGAGACCCCGAAGACCCTGAAAACCTGCCAAGAACGCCAAACGTTTCTATACACCCATTCTAAAAAACCAAATACCCATGTCTAAAACCCAAACACCCATGTCTAAACATTCGTTTCAGAATCCCTCGCGTTACATCCGTTACGGTACCGGAGGTTTTAGGTTCATTTTCCCAAAGGCCACTCACAAATGGGTCAGCGATAGCCTACGGACAAATTTTATTTGATAACCCCTCATAATGAGCCCGACTTCGCCGCCAACTCTTTCCTGTATCGTTATCTATCACCAAGGAGCATGGCTCAACATTAGGACTGATACCGATCGGTGCGGAGGTGTCGGGTAGTCTTACCTTCCCTGCGCCACCAGCGTCAACTTCTTTCGTTACCTCCACCGATCACTCAGTTTTGGTCCGATTGACTCCAAACTCGCACTATTGCCCCCTCATATACCCACCGGTGTCCAGAGCGACTGTGCCAGCGCTTTGACGCTCCGGGGGTTATTTTCAGGGTCGAAAACGGGTTCGTTTACTAGGGATTCCGCAACTCCGCACTGGGCTCCATACTGGCAATACCGTGCCTCTCTGGCGCGCCCAGTGGGGTGATAGTGACGTGGGAAGGGCTCCTCCTCTTGTCTTCGGGTGCCCATCTCTCATACCCGTGACACGTACTTACTGCACGGCTATTGTATCGTCCTACCTAAGAAACCTGTTTTGCTTTCTTCATGACGCAGCCATTGCGCAGCCATTGCATAGTCTAAGCTAAGAAACCTGTTTTGCTTCCTCTATGACTTAGTCATTGCACAGTCCTTATATAGTCTAAACTAAGAAACCTATTTCGCTTTCCCACCCCAGCCCAGCAAATCGTCTACTCTATTTCTCGCATGGAGGGACCCGCCACAGACCAATTTCTGGCATATATTTCGGAAAAAGGAATCAACCTTGATACCATGAGATAATTTCTTGAAATCCTAAACAATGCTTTTGAAGACTCTGATCCAGTAGCCATGGCTGCTCGCAATCTTCGAGAAATCCGCCAAAGCCAGAGACCATTCTCTGAGTACTTCGCAGAGTTCTAGCGATATACTGTCAACTTTGAGTTCAACAAGCCTGCCTTGATCGAATGCCTCCTGGAAGGCCTCAGCCATGACCTTATGACTTTGTTGATTCAGAATGAAACTCCCGAAACTATCAAAGATTGTGGGCTGCTCCTACAAGGATTGGTCAACAAACAGAGAGCCCTACAAACCAGGCTGGGGAGGTTCAGATTCCAAGTCCCTAGTGGAGCGGGACCCCGCCCCTTTAACTCTCAACCACCCTTTACACCAGCAACATCTCCAGTCATATGCCCTCCACCACCAAAGAATGCTGTGCCAGCCGCACACCCCTCTTATACTCCAGAAGGAAATCTTCCTATGGACCTATCTAACAATCGTCGCCGCCCTGACCCCTGTGAGAGGAAAGCCTGCCGAATTGAGAATCATTGTTACTACTATAGAGGAATCGGACATTTAGTGAGGGAATGCCCTCAATCGCCCTCAGGGAGAGGACCACCACGGATGAGAGGGGCGTTGTTGGAAGGTAAGAAGGAACAGGAGGAGGAGGCAGATTATGAAGAGGAAGGGTTAAAGGATTTGTCCCTGGCCTAGGCGGCTTAGCTCAAGGACCTCTGAGAAGTTTTGCAAAGGTGTCTATTTCTACGTTTTCAGTATCAGAGCAGGAGATGGATGGGAATCAGTTGATTGTGGTTTGTTCAATCTCTCAGAATAAAAAATCTATTTTACCTACTTATGCTTTGATTGACACTGGAGCATCAGCATACTGTGACGGGGCTCTGCCTCTACTAAACAAGAGTGTAGGAAGCGAGAGGGCCGGTAGAAGATAGAAATTAGGTTTAGAGAGTAAAGATTCTTCTGGGTAGACTTAGAATAATCTTAAGGGTCTTCTTCCGCTTGTTACGACTGATGATGGGAAAAATCAGAACTGATGGGCGGAAACGGAAATGAGTACTTGTACTCCAAATTTCTCTGTTTTCCTGCATTCCACCGCTCTTACTAAGTTCCAGTGAAAACTCTGCTTTTGGAGCGGAAAACAATTCCTCCGCTACCCCGCTTCTCCCTAAGCGTCAGCGGGTGTTTCCGGTCCTAGAGTAAGCACCCTTAGCCAGGGTCAAGGATCACCTGCAGCCTGGCTGTCACACAGCTCCGGGCCTGCATTAGATGAGTCTCCGCTCAGGTGGTCTTCCCTAGGTGGCTGCAGAGCTGTAACTCATTGTAGATTATTCCGGGCATAACCTCTGCCGCCTGCAGCAGGGCTATTCTTGCTCAGAGGGATACTGGAGATGTCCGGCACTTAGAGACCTCTCTCTAGCCGGCCCTCTATTCATTGACAAGGCCTAGACTCGTCAGCCTATCCTTTCATGAATAGATCTCCACCCTAGCGGTCAGAAGGTAGGTACACTTGTAGCAGGTTGCGGTCCTCACCACAGGTACTTTTCGTATCACTGTAACTGCTGAATTCTATCAATGACTCTGGGCCTATAACAGGCCGGGTGAGAACTATTCTCCTAACCGCTTGTGGCTCTGTTATACTACTCCCTTCTCTCAGGATCTTGGTCTCCAAGATTCAGTAACAAATTTATTCTACCTATTTTACAAGAATTTCCGTGACTAGGTACAGATAAGAATTTCAAAGGAATTACTCCCTAGAGCCGCTTGTCTCTGGGTTTCTTAGGGTACCTCATGTGAAAATCCCGGAGGGCTTCCTCAGCACTCTCCTGAAGATGTTCATAGGGTTCCCATGTAGCATCCTCGTTCTCATATCCTTCCCATAGCACTAGATATTCTACTCTTCTCCTAAGCCTATTGACCCGGCTATCTGCTACTGTCACGGATATGAGAGATGGGGACCCGAAGGTAAGAGGAGGAGCCCTTCCCACACCACTATCACCCCACTGGGCGCGACAGAGAGGCATGGTGCTGCCAGTATGGAGCCCAGTGCGGAGTTGCGGAATCCCTAGTAAACGAACCCGTTTTCGACCCTGAAAATAACCCCCGGAGCGTCAAAGCGCCGGCACAGTCGCTCTGGACACCGGTGGGTATATGAGGGGGCAATAGTGCGAGTTTGGAGTCAATCGGACCAAAACTGAGTGATCGGTGGAGGTAACGAAGAAGCTGACGCTGGTGGCGCCCAGGGGAAGGTAAGACTACCCGACACCTCCGGTACCGATCGGTATCAGTCCTAATGTTGAGCCCTGCTCCTTGGTGATAGATAACGATAATGGGAAAGAGTTGGCGAGCGAAGTCGAACCCGGTACCAGGGGGTTATCAGGTAGGCAGATCCCGAAGACTCCTCATGACCATTGACGAAGGCTGAGTGCATGCAGCAACGGGATGTAACGTGAGGGATTTATGAAACGAATGTTTAGCCATGGGTGTTTGGGTTTGAGACATGGGTGTTTGGTTTTATAGAATGGGGGTATGGAAACGTTTGGCGTTCTTGGCAGGTTTTCAGGGTCTTCGGGGTCTCGCATCTAGAATCATGTAATTTTAATAGTTAGTCCGCGTGACATTTGCGCGGGATATAAATACTGTGTCATTCTCCGACTTTGTTGAAAATCATCAGCGACGAAGAAAGAGTCTTATCGATATAATAACTATTCTATTCGATCTATACGCTTTATCTTTCAGGACTTAGTGATTCCGGGAAGACTTTACTTGAACGCTTCGTTGAAGACTTTACTTGAACTACTTCGTTGATTACCATTGAGGACTAGCAGTGGACGACCGAGACTTACAATGTAGCATTGACTGAAGAGACCTCGTTCCTTTCTACCTTTGTAGTTAGCGCTTCGAACTCCTAGCTCTTTACGAGACTGCTCGGGTTGTCTGGTGCGACACCCTAATAGTATATCGATAACTCCAAGTTCACCTGGAGTTTTTCCAGAATCACACTTCGAACCTACATACCCTTTACCCGCAATGGCTGCAAGACTAAGCACTGGGGAGGAAGACTCCGTCATGGGGGAATCTCCCACCTTCAGCCGAGAAGACAGCCCAGACCCACTATCAGTGCGAAGAGCTGGCAGACGCCCGGCCGGCTCTAACACAATAGATAGGCTGGAACAATTTCTAAAAACACACGAAGCTCAGATGGCCGGACTGTCAGCCGCGGGCAAGACCATATGGGACCAACTACAGAGAACCCGGGAGAAGGTCCAAGAAGAGAACAAAATATCGAACATAGCCGCCCAGGCGGTAAGAACAAATCTCGACCAATTAGCCGGGATGTTCAAAGAGCTCGCCGACAGGCAAGAATTCGAGAAGGAGCAAGCCGCCGCCATCGTGGCCATGGAAAGGGAAGCCTTGGAAGCTGCCCACCTTCAAACCCAGCGACAATTATATGCTACCCAGGTGGAAATTGAGAAACTTAGGGAGCAGGCAAAGCAGTCGGTAGGAGAGGTCATCGAAAGCCAGAAGCAACAAGCCAAAGGACATAAGGAGCAGATGGCCGAGATGCAGAGACAGATAGACCTGCTCCTAACTGCCCACCGGTCCAACGCCCCAGATCCGTCGGTAATTCCACCTGGCGATCTAGGAGAAGAGGTTGTGATCGGAGGGGGAAGAGCACCACCGTCGCTGGGAGGAAGTGAAGGAGGAAGAGCGCCGCCGCCGCCAGGAGGAAATGGAGGTAGGAAGGACCCCTAGGATGACGGGTCAAGCCACCATGGAAGAAGGGCAGGAGGCAGAGGAAGAGGAAGATGGTCAGAGTCGCCGGAGGAAGAGCGAGAACGGGACTCCTTGGCCAAGGTGCCCTTTGAGTTTGACAACCCCAGAAGCCACAACCTACGGCACTGGCTCCTAGAATGTGAGATCTACTTTGAGCAACGACCCCGCAAGTTCCGGAACGATAAGCAGAAGGTCCTATTCGCGGGAACCTACACCCGAGGACTGGCTAAGGAATGGTTCGCCAATTACCATGAGGTTCACATGCGCGGACCAAACGGCCCGGACTTCTGCACCTGGGAACGCTTTAGACAAGAAATCCGGGGGCGATTCGTGAGCTCACAGGAGGCGCTAGACGCCGCTTTCAAAATGGACCACCTGAAGTACCAATCCAGCATCTCCGACTACCTCACCAAGATGGAAATCCTCAACCAACGAGCGCAGCAAAGCGGGGCAGCATATCGTAAAACATTGCTGACCGGCCTCCCCGAAGAAATTTGGGACCGACTGTGACGGGGCTCTGTATAACAGAGCCACAAGCGGTTAGGAGAATAGTTCTCACCCGGCCTGTTATAGGCTCAGAGTCATTGATAGAATTCAGCAGTTACAGTGATAGGAAAAGTACCTGTAGTGAGGACCGCAACCTGCTACGAGTGTACCTACCTTCTGACCGCTAGGGTGGAGATCTATTCATGAAAGGATAGGCTGACGAGTCTAGGCCTTGTCAATGAATAGAGGGCCGGCTAGAGAGAGGTCTCTACGCGCTGGACCTCTCCAGTATCCCTCTGTGCAAGAATAGCCCTGCTGCAGGCGGCAGAGGTTATGCCCGGAATAATCTACAATGAGTTACAGCTCTGCAGCCACCTAGGGAAGACCACCTGAGCGGAGACTCATTGATGCAGGCCCGGAGCTGTGTGACAGCCAGGCTGCAGGTGATCCTTGACCCCGGCTAAGGGTGCTTACTCTAGGACCGGAAACACCCGCTAACGCTTAGGGAGAAGCGGGGTAGCGGATGAATTGTCTTCCGATCCAAAACAGAGTTTTCACCGGAACTTAGTAAGAGCGATGGAATGCAGGAAACCAGAGAGATTTGGAGTATAAGTACTCATCTCCGTTTTCCGCCCATCTGTTCTGATTTTATCATCATCAGTTGTAACAAGCGGAGAAGACCCTTAAGATTATTCTAAGTCTACCGAGAAGAATCTTTACTCTCAAAACCTACTTTCTATCTTCTATCGGCCCTCTTGCTTCCTATACTTTGTTAGTAGAGGCAGAGCCCCGTCACATTATAATCTTAACAGATTATCCCTTCTTATGACTGTTGAGAGAGCCATCTATTGGTATCTCAGAGCCCATTATTTTGTCAGGGAGCTCATCTTCGAACTTGCCCCTGAACTATAATTCTTCCTCCAAGACCAAAAATGTCCGCCCTACCAGCCCCAGAACTGCCACTTCAGATTGAATGGCAACCTGCACCTTACAACTGGAGGCCTCGGCGCAGATACAGTTGGTCAAGAATCCCAGGACAGCTCTCAAGCCTACATTCCCGGCTGTGAGCCTACCTGGGAAGACTCGGACCCGTCACCCTCTGAGCAGTTCTTCAGAGAACTCCAAGTCTACCTCCGGCACCGCCTACAACAACAGCTGAACAGAGGAGCTCAGGCTCTTGTTCTGATCCATGAGCGGCAGCAAGCGGAGGCGGAACTCATGAGGCAAGCTTTGACCTTCATGAGGGACCAGGTCAGCTCTCTTCAGGATGAACTGAGGAGATTTGTGGAGAAGGACGACCTAGACCCAGATGCCATGGAAATCGAATGGTCTAACCCGGTCATCCCTCCCAATTACATTACTGAGATCCAGAAAGCCATCAACGAGGGAAAGCTGCAGGTAGCGAGGCCCGGAACTCCCAGGCCTCCCTCCCGGGTATCCTCCAGAGCAGGAAGCAGGGCTCCAAGAAAACAGCAGTCCCTGTTTGCCACGTTCCCGAGGCACCAGCAAGGCCCCATAGTCCCGGTGGTCATGCCTCAGGTGGGAGCCTCGCCGCTTCCTCCTCCCAGGAGAAGACTGCCCTTCTCAGGATTGGGTCTCAGTTTTGATGGGGAAGAGTATGAAGAGGAAGGAAGTCCTCTGTCACCAGCTCCTCCTCCTACGGAAAACCCCGGTGGTCAGTCAGAACCTCCGGAGGTACCGAACCCCCCTCCTCCCCCACCTCCGGCAGTGGCAGGTGGTAGTGGGGGCAATATTCCTCCTCCTCCTCCGGTGGCCCATGGTGGTGCCCCCGGAGATGATCCAGACAGCTCAGACTCGGAGCCCGAAGGGAACGACAGGAAAGCCTGGCGGAAGTACCTCAAGAAGAAGCTTGAGAAACAGCAGAGAGATCTGTTTGCTCTCTTGGTCAATCATCGGCCACCTCTTGAGCAACCCCGCCCTCCTCAGTCCACCAAGGCCCGAGAACCTAAGGCCCCTCCACCTTCTAAGTTTAGAGGTGAAGCAGAACAGGTGGAAACCTTCCTCCGGCAATGTGAGAATGTGTTCTCCATTGAGAGCCAGTCCTTTCTAGCAGATGAGGTTAAGATCCGGTATGCCGGTAATCTCATGGAAGGAACGGCAGCAATCAAGTGGTACGAGGCTTATCACAATTCCATCGACCAAGCCTCTGCCAACCGGATAGCTGGAAGACCTGTGAGGTTAGATGAGCGCTGGAAGATGTGGGATTCCTTTGTGGAATCCTTTAGGGCAGCCTTCGGCGAAGCCATCTCTAGGGATGAGGCGGTAGCCCAGTGGAACACCCTTACCCAAGGAAGGAATAGACTCCTTCCTGAATACTATTATTCAGTTGATGTGGAAGACCCACTGAAGGACAGCTGGTAGATGATAAGATCCAAGGCTCCCTCCTCCGGAACTAGGTCTAAGTTGGGCTCTTTTCAATCCCAAGCCTAGGACCTTGATGGAAAGGATCCAGCTCTTGAGAGCTGGGGCACACCTGTGATCAAGCTGACAGCAGATAAAGCTCCGGCCAGGACCCAGAAGGAACCCAGCAACGCTAAGGCCCGGCAATCCAAGGGAAAGAAAGAAGCCTCAGGCTCTTCTGCACCCAAGGAGACAACCGGATCTAAGGACAAGGCTGTGGAACTGAAGGGTATCCCGGGGGATATTCTGGAAGAAAGAAGAAAAGCTGAAGTATGCTTGAAGGTAAGACCTTCCGGTACTCCCCTGTGAGGTAGAGTGCATAGACTGACTTGTGCAAATAGTGCGGCAAGTCCAGACACAAATGGACCACGTGTTGGTCCAAGGAACCTACTACTGTCCGAGTGGCAGCTGTGAAAGTACAAAGAAAGCGGAAAAGAGGATCTGGCTCCGGGGATAAAACCCAGGAACCATCTGAAAAGAAAGCAAAGGTTGCTGCCGTAGCGGCAGAACAACCATTCAATGTACTTCCAGAAGGGATAGATGATTTCATCTTCGAACCCGGAGCAGGGTCAGATGATGATATAATCTGGTAGTGTCTGTCAAAGAAAAGTCTATGTATACTATTATTTCTTCATATTATTGTTTGGGTTTTGGTTTCTCTATTAGAATAAATATATTTGTTATCTTGAAAAATTGTTCCCGAAAATGCGGAGAATGACAGAGAAGGAGATCGCTACATAGCATTGCCTCTTTACTTGAGAAAAGTATAAAGAGAAGCAGCAGCTGCCGCATTCCTTCTCCATCATCAGCGAACTTTCAAGAAACTCATATCTATTTGACATATCTACTTTATAATGCAAAGCCTAAAGAGAACGAGAGAAACAACCCCTGAGAAAACCTCCAAACGGAGAAGAGGAGAAGCAAGCCTTCCACCCCTACCTGTGCACGGCAAGAGACCAGTGCTAGAGGCGAAATTGTCTTGGACAATTAAGGGTAAGGTTGAAGGCTCCCAAGGGAAATTCCTTCTGGACACCGGGTGTACAGGACCTATCCTGAACCAGGAGTTTGTCAGAAAGAATGGAATACCCTTAGTGCGGAGGGATCAACCACTGACAATGTATGATGCTCAAGGAGATGTCATGATGGGAAGCGGAGAGTATTACACTCACCCCGTCCACATGAGTATGGGAGATCATAAGGAGACTCTCCGATGGGAAGTAGCCTCTTTGGAAGCTGGAATCTCCGGTTACCTGCCAATTGCATGGGCAAGGAAGCATAACCCGGACATTAATTGGGAACTCAATACCATAAGCTGGAGGAGTGACTACTGCAAGCAGAATTGTCTCCCAGCGGCGTTACTGTGGAACCCGTCTCTATCTATCAAATGTTAGAAGAGGAAGAGGTGTCACTTAGTAGCGACCATTTGGCGTGATGAGCGGTGTGAATGTGGAAATAAAATTCCCGAAGTACCGGCAATGGGCACATGTGTTCAGAGAGAAGGCAGAGGAGTTACCTCCGCATTCTGCTAATGATCTTAAGATCAAGACCCTGCCTGATTCTACAATACCCTTTGGCCCATTATACCCATGTTCCGCTCCAGAGTTGAAGGCCCTTAAGGAGTACCTGACCAAAGAATTGGCTACAGGAAAGATCTCCAGATCTAATAGCGGCGCCCATATTGTTCATACCAAGAAGGATGGCAAGATGAGAATTTGTGTTGACTACCGAGGCTTGAACAAGGTTCTTGTAAAAGACAAGTACCCGCTACCTATCATGAGCGAGCTCAGAGACAGGTTGTTCAAAGCCCAGGTTTTCACAAAGATAGACCTAAAGAATGGCTTCAATTTGATCAGAATAGCCGAGGGGGACGAGTGGAAAACCGCTTTCCGAACCCGCTATGGCCTGTATCAGTACAATGTGATGCCCTTTGGTCTATGCAATGCCCCTTCTGCCTTCCAGGCTATGATCAATGATGTGCTAAGGGATCTACTGGATGAGGGAGTGATTGTCTATATCGACGATATCCTCATCTACTCGGAGACTATGGAAGAGCATATTGATCTTGTCAATAAGGTCTTGCAGCGGCTATCAGAGAATAAGCTATGTGCATCCATTGACAAGACCTCCTTCCATGCCTCGGAAGTAGAATACCTGGGCCATCACATCTCGAATAAAGGAGTGTCGATGTCAGAGGAGAAGGTTGAGGCAGTTAGGGAATGGCCGGAACCCAAAGATGTTAAGGGGATCCAAGCATTTCTAGGATTTGCCAACTTTTACCGGCGCTTTATTAAAAGCTTCAGTAGGATTTGCAAACCCCTAACTGATCTCCTTCAAGACGGAAAGAAATGGCATTGGACCGCAGCTTGTGTACAGGCCTTTCAGGATCTGAAAGACCGGTTTACTAAGCTCAGTGCTTCTTCATTTTGACCCTACTAGGAGAACAGTGGTTGAAACTGATGCCAGTGACTTTGCTAAGGGAGGCGGTGCTCTCTCAGTATGGAGATGATGGGAAACTACATCCGGTAGCTTTCTGTTCTAAGTTCTCTCCTGCTGAGATCAACTATGACATTCATGACAAGGAAATGGGAGCTATTGTAGCCTCTTTCCGGGAATGGGAGCACGCTAAAATCCTGTGAGCAGGAGGTCACGGTTTTCACAGACCACAAGAACTTGGAGTATTTCAATTCTACCAAAGTTCTCACTAGACGGCAGGCTAGATGGTCTGAGGACCTAGCAGGCTACAATTTCAAAGTTGTCTACAGGCCCGGGGAGAAGAATGGCAAACCTGATGTGCTATCAAGGCGCTGGGATCACCGCCTCGGAGAGGGGAGTGAAACTCTGCAGCCGGAGCCACAGATGTTTTTTAGGCCAGGTCAATTGGTTTTAGACACTGCTAGGTTAGCAGCAGTTAAAGTCAACCAGTTGCAATCTTCATTCATGAACCGCTTATATGAAGCAGTTAAGTTGGATAAAGATTGGCAGTTAGTGCACCGCTCTCTGGTTGAATCAAGACCTAATTTGGACCAGAACTTGTCTGTCAAGGACGGCCTTATCTTCTACAAGAATAGATGGTATATCCCTAACGACAAGAAGCTCCGGATGGATATCCTGACCGATACCCATGACTCTAAAGTGGCTGGACATTATGGTCAATTTAAGACACTAGAGCGGGTGAAAAGTAACTTCTTTTGGCCAAAGATGGACCAAGATGTCGATGAATATGTCGAAGCTGTGATAGCTGCCAGCGGAATAAAACATCTAGACACAAGAAGTTCGGTATGCTCCAGCCTCTGGAGATACCTTATCGCCATGGACTTCCATCTCTATGGACTTCATTGTGGGATTACGAGTCTAAGGATTTACCAAGATCTGGGTAATAGTGGACCGCTTTTCTAAGATGGCTCATTACATCCCACTCCGACTCTTAATAAAACAGAAGATCTGGCTGGATTGTTCTTGAGGAAGTCTGGAGACTCCATGGGTTACCTGATGACATAGTCTCGGACAGAGATAGCAAGTTTCTCTCTCGTTTTGGCAATCTCTCATGAGCCTCCTCAATGTGAAGCTGAAAATGTCTACTTCTTTCCACCCCCAAACAGGCGGCCAAACAGAAAGAGTTAACCAGACCTGGAACATTACCTGCGGAGTTATTGTTTATATCAACAGGATGACTGGGCAGATCTCTTGCCTCTGGCAGAGTATGCTTATAACTCGGCGGTCTCTGAGTCTACCAAAGTATCGGCATTTTATGCCAACTATGGTTATGAACCCAGGACTAACTGGCCGGCCCCCCGGGAAGGTGTTGAAGTTAGCAACCCAGCAAGCGAGGTCATGATCTCTCAATGGGAATCTATCTGGCAAAAGATGCAAGAAAATTTGGGAAAGGCTAGGATCAGGATGGCGGTGGTATGATAAACATGCACTGGCACCTCCGGAGATCAAGCCGGAGATGAAGTAATGTTAGATCGGCGCAATGTGCAAACAAAGCGGCCTATGGGAAAGCTAGATCAGAAGAAGATGGGACCTTTCAAGGTCATTGAAGCTATAGGCCCCCGTGCCTACAAGCTCTCTCTTCCTCCTCAGATGGCTATACACCCGGTCTTTCATGTCTCTCTCCTAGAACCTTATAGAGCACCAGTAGACCCGGAGAGAAGAGTTCCCCCCCCGGAACCAGAGGAGAGTGCAGGAGAGGAGAACTGGCAGGTCCGCGAAGTAGCCGATAGCCGGGTCAATAGGCTTAGGAGAAGAGTAGAATATCTAGTGCTATGGGAAGGATATGAGAACGAGGACGCTACATGGGAACCCTATGAACATCTTCAGGAGAGTGCTGAGAATGCCCTCCGAGATTTTCACATGAGGTATCCTAAGAAACCCAGAGACAAGCGGCTCTAGGTAGTAACTCCTTGAAATTCTTATATGTACCTTAGTTACGGAAATTCTTGTAAATAGAGAGAATAAATTTGTTACTGAATCTTGGAGACCAAGATCCTGAGAGAAGGGAGTAGTATAACAGAGCCACAAGCGGTTAGGAGAATTAGTTCTCACCCGGCCTGTTATAGGCTCAGAGTCATTGATAGAATTCAGCAGTTACAGTGATAGGAAAAGTACCTGTAGTGAGGACCGCAACCTGCTACAAGTGTACCTACCTTCTGACCGCTAGGGTGGAGATCTATTCATGAAAGGATAGGCTGACGAGTCTAGGCCTTGTCAGTGAATAGAGGGACGGCTAGAGAATGGTCTCTAAGTGCCGGACATCTCCTGTATCCCTCTGAGCAAGAATAGCCCTGCTGCAAGCGGCAGAGGTTATGCCCGGAATAATCTACAATGAGTTACAGCTCTGCAGCCAACTAGGGAAGACCACCTGAGTGGAGACTCATTTAATGCAGGCCCGGAGCTGTGTGACAGCCAGGCTGCAGGTGATCCTTGACCCCGGCTAAGGGTGCTTACTCTAGGACCGGAAACACCCGCTAACGCTTAGGGAGAAGCGGGGTAGTGGAGGAATTGTGTTCCGATCCAAAACAGAGTTTTCACCAGAACTTAGTAAGAGCGATGGAATGCAAGAAACTAGAGAGATTTGGAGTATAAGTACTCATCTCCGGTTTCGCCCATCTGTTCAGATTTTCTCATCATCAGTTGTAACAAGCGGAAGAAGACCCTTAAGATTATTCTAAGTCTACCGAGAAGAATCTTTACTCTCAAAACTCCTTTCTATCTTCTATCGGCCCTCTTGCTTCCTACACTTTGTTAGTAGAGGCAGAGCCCCGTCACACAACCTACGCTCTCATCGATACGGGAGCGTCAGGTTACGCCTTTATCGACCAGGATTTCGCAACCAAGCACGGCCTCTCCCTGACACCCCTGAAAAAATCACGCCTGCTTGAGGTGATCGACGGCAGGCTGGTAGAATCAGGGAGAATCACCCACATCGCCAAGCTCTCGTTGGACATCAATGGACACCAGGAAACCGCCCCCTTCTTCGTCACCAAGCTGGGACATTACCCAATCGTCATGGGTATTCCCTGGATGCGCCACCACGACCTCGCCCTCCGCCCCAAGAAGAATCAGGTCACATTCGACTCTGATTTCTGCATCAAGAACTGCTCCATCTCCCGCTCCCCGGTCACCGCTACAGGAATCTCAATCACCCCTCCGGACAGCCCCCTCCTCCACGTTGCCATAGGAGCTGTGCCATTTATAGGTCTTGCCACGCAGGCGACAGAACCGACTTTTCTGTGCCTCACTCAACACGATCAATGAAGCCCTTGCCCCAGGACCACCACGGACCCAAGACAAAGTGCCCAAGGAGTTGTGGGAGTTCTTGCCACTGTTCAAGGAATCAAACGCCACGCGTCACTGCCGCCCCACCCCCATGACCTTAAGATCGTGCTTCAGGATGGAAAGCAACCCCCCTTCGGCCCGCTATATGGAATGTCGCGCCCAGAGCTACAGGCTCTAAGAGACTATATTACGGAGAACTTAGGAAAGGGTTTTATCCGCTACTCAGAATCCCCTGCCGGTGCCCCCGTCCTATTCGTCAAAAAAGCCGATGGATCCCTTCGCCTGTGCGTGGACTATAGGAAACTCAACGAGATCACGGTAAAGAACCGCCACCCCTTGCCTCTGATTCCAGAAACACTGTCCCGCCTCTCCAAAGCGAAGTATTACACCAAGCTGGACCTTAGGTGGGGATACCATCAGCTCAGGATCCAGGAGGGTGATGAATGGAAAACCGCCTTCAGGACCCGCTACGGCCACTTCGAGTACAATGTCATGCCTTTCGGGTTGACCAATGCCCCTGCCGCATTCCAACATTGGGTCAACGACCTGCTCCGCCCCTACCTCGACCATTTCGCAACAGCCTACCTCGACGACATCCTGATATACTCAGAGACCTTGGAGGAACATAAGAAACATGTGCGACAAGTCCTCGAAGTCCTGCAGATCCACGACGTTCATTTGAAACCAGAGAAATGCGAATTCTCAGTCCAAGAAACCAAGTATCTCGGCCTCATCATCACTCCTGAGGGCCTCAAGATGGATCCTAGCAAGGTATCAGCGGTCACAGGATGGGAAGCCCCCACTAAGCTTAGGGAGGTCCAGGAATTCTTAGGGTTTGCGAACTTCTATCGCCGGTTCATATATGCGTACTCCAGAGTAGTCGCCCCACTCACAGCACTGACCAAGAAGGACGTAAAGTTCGAATGGTCCCATAAGGCACAAAAGGCGTTTCAGGACCTCAAGGATGCATTCACCTCGGCCCCAGTACTGGCACATTACGACTATGAGAAGGCTACTATCGTGGAAACTGATGCGTCCGACTACGTCTCTGCCGGAATCATGTCCCAATACGATGATGACGGAATCCTGCACCCAGTGGCTTTCTTCTCCAAGAAACATTCACCCGCAGAATGCAACTACGAGATCTACGACAAGGAACTATTAGCGGTTGTCAGATGCTTCGAAGAATGGCGCTCAAACCTGGAAGGATCTAGGTTCCCGATCAAAGTCCTTAGCGACCACAGAAACCTGGAATACTTTATGTCCACCAAGCTGCTCAATCGCCGACAGACGAGGTGGGCCGAATTCCTGTCCCGCTTCGTCATCACATTCAGGCCAGGGAAACAAGGAAACCGGACGACTCACTAGGAGGTCAGGAGACCTGCCTGGGAAGGGATGACGCCTCACGCACCAGTCGCAGGTCGTGTTAAAGAAGGAGAATTTAGATGCAGGAGTTAAGCTAAGTTTGTTCATGCGGGTTCTTTGTTAAATGAATCCCGAAGGCATACCGTAAAGAATTATTGACCCAACTTACCAAGTTGACAGTTTCCACCAAGTCCTCACCATGCTTCGTACTTGCACTAAGACTCCAAGAAAATCTCACGGCAGAATGTACGGAACGGAGGAAGGCTTCCTGCTTTACAGGAACGCGATCTACGTCCCTGACCTCGACGAACTCCAACTACGCCGACTACAAGAACACCGATAAGCCCTCCGCTGGACACCCAGCGCAAGAAACCCTCGAACTCATCAGCCAGAACTACTACTGGCCCAACATGAGAAATCGTTGACCGCTATGTCATGAATTGCAACACCTGTTCCGCAGCAAGGCTTCGTAACGCACTACAAGAGTCCTCCGCCTCTCAGCGTCCATGGTCCGATGTGTCAATGGATTTCGTTACAGGACTCAGAGAGCAATGGGTTTAATCTATCCTCGTTGTTGTCGATTAACCAAGATCGACACTTCATACCCTGTACTGAAGAGTCCAGCGCTATTGACGTGCCAACATGTACTTGGAATCAGTCTGGAAACTTCACGGCCTCCTGAAACCATAGTCTCCGACCGCGGCACACAGTTCACGGCAGAATTCTGGAAGACCCTCTGCAATAGGCTAGAAATCGCACCCCGCTACAGCACTGCCTTCCACCCCCAAACGGACGGGCAAACGGAGAGGATCAACGCAATCATGGAACAATACCTCCGGGCCTATGTTTCGTACCAACAGGATGATTGGGCCAAGTACTTACCTATGGCAGAGTTCGCAACCAACAACCACGTCTCCGAAACCACCAAGCTCTCTCCATTCCAGGCAAACTATGGGAGGAACCCAAGGATGTCGTTTGCACCACTACAGCATGGTACCAGGACCAAGGAAGACCAAGCCCGGTATGGTAGCTGGACATGGCACAAATCTTCGAATTCCTACGCGATGAAATGTTTAGGGCTCAGAAGATTCAAGAAGACTCAGCAAACGCAAGCAGAACTCCCGCTCCCAGGTACGCCGTAGGCGATAGGGTTTTCCTCTCGACTAGGAACATTGAAACCAAGCGACCCTCAAAGAAACTCGATTGGAAGCGCATCGGCCCCTATACCGTCAAGAGAATGGTTAGTCCTTACGCCTATGAACTCAACCTCCCCGCTTCAATGAAAATCCACCCGGTCTTCCATGTCTCGCTCTTGTCCCTCGCTGCCAACACCCCCGTCCCAGGTCAACAACACACCCCTCCGCCCCCCGTAGAAATCGAAGGCGAACAGGAATGGGAAGCCGACGCAATACTAGATTCTCGACGCCGACACAGCCGCTTAGAATACTTGGTTAGATACACGGGTTATGATGAACCATCATGGCAACCCCCCTCGGACTTGGAGCATGCCCCTGAGCTAGTGCAGAACTTCCACGACAGGTTTCAGCCTGGGCCTCTGGGGAGTTAGGCGCGGAGGAGGACCTAATCTATCACGGCGTCTGGGAGCTACGGCGGAGGAAAGGATATTGTGGAATCGGGTCTCGGGTCTAGGATTTCTCTTTGGTGTTCTATGGGTTTCCGTTACACGGGTTATAAGTCATCCCTGGACAGGGGTTAGGAGTTGTATATATAGTCGACTGAACCTTCCTTTGTCTCTTCTTTCCTTTCCTACGCAACCTTCCTGTTATCAACTCTACGTTTCTAGTTTCTTTAGTTGTTACTTGTTTTTATCTCGTGTCTCTGAATAGAATACGTCATCCCTCTTAGTCATCTTCGTCTCAACAGTACTTCGCCCTCGCTTAGCCATAGTCCTCGTTCATGTACGATACAGTCGTACGTGTCCTCTACTGGTATCTTCGTCTACATCACTTCGTTCGCACTGCCATCTGGACCCTGTGTCCCACTACCCTGCTTCTCGGTTAAAGTCCCTTCGCTGCCCCGTCCTCGCCTCGCTCTCGTCTCGTCCTCGTCTCGTCTTCGCCTCGGTTGTGAACCTTGGCTAGTTTAGATATAGTCTCCGCTTCGCTCCGTAACATGGAGGTGAAGGTGGAGGTGGAGATGGAGGTGAAGGTGGAGATGGAGGCGGCGGCGGAGATGCTTAAGACCTGTCACTTTTTGGAGGGACAAGACGGCACCCGATGCATCCAGACGACGACTTTGGGTATTCTGCGTCTTGGGAGACAAGATGCGTCTTAGCGAGACTTATTTTTTCCTGATGTAGGATGGGGAAGACTTGAGGGTGAAAGGAATAGCGAAAGGGAAGGATAGCCACTAAGGTGCTCGCACCTATTATTAACAGATTCAATGGAGGAGATATCATAAATTGGAAGATGGTAGATAAAAGTGAGGCCATGGATATATAGCTACAGCTTTTAAAATTCTTTCTTTCTATGCCATATCTGGTTTCAGATTGAAGTAGTATGAGTAATAAATTAATAAGTAAATACTTCCTCCACCGATGTTTCCTATTACACTCTTCCTTCTTCAATTGTTGCTGATCCCTTTTGAGCCAATGTTTGATCAAGTCCCTTAATCCGGAGGGTTAATTTCTCTTACTTAAGAAATTTACTAATGGTATTACAACTCTAATTGACTGTTCCAAATTTTTTAATCTTGAGCACAGGGGAGCTTTGGTTATCATTAACAACTTTCAAAATCCTTCTTTTCTCCCAAGCTAAAGAGGGTCATCTTCCAGGCGTAGGAAGTTCATGGATATGGCCTCTTTGAACTTCATTGGTGGTAGTTCTAAGAACAGTCCTGGCTGGATACCTGTATTTCTTGATGTTTAGGCACCATTGAGTCCTGTCTCGTGCAGGATATTGACAGCTTGTTTCTTGTCATATCTTCAAAGCTTCCTTTTTTTTTTTGGATGGTTGTGGCTTCATGGCTGTTGCGCAATGGTGGGATGGGGGGGGGGGGGCGGGCGAAACGGCCAAAATTTCCTTGGGCAAGCACACTAGACCCTTCCGGTATTCAACCATACAACGAAAAAGTACCGCTGGGGTCTGGGAACGAGACTACTAGGAGCATCGATGGTTCACCATATGTAATACTAATTCTCAATTATACTACATTCCGGATTCATCCCCTACCGGCATAGCCCCAGCTCCGTAGAAAGGCCAAAGCTCTTGATTATTGCATTTTTGAAATCTACCTATATGTAATTTTGACAAAGGACTATTCCTCTCTCCTCAGCCTGCTTCTTCACCCGATGATTAGGTTTTTGATGGAATTAGATTCCTCCTCTGCAGCTGTATCCATTTCCGAGTAAACCACGCACCCTCCAAGGAAACTAAGAACATCCAAATAGCAGCTTGTTTCTGCTTGCGGCGCTTCCCCCGTAGGGAACTGTTTGGGTCCAGTTCTCTCTCTAGAGTTTGCATGCTCACTCTGCGAAATACTGAATATCTCTTTCCTCTTCCTAGCTAAATCGTCATAATCTGGTACCACTCAAGTCGGCGTTAGCATCTTGCACAAAAAGTAGACTCGATAAACCAACCTGCACAATCGTACTCCGTAGCTTCCACACAAAATTGTTCACTAGTAGGTCTACTTTCAGAATGGTAATCTATGGTACCTGAAATCCCTAACCCTATCCGCGCGTTGATGATTAGCTCGCCGCGGGGTTGAGATTCCCTTCGGGGGCAAATATCAATGTCAAACATACCATTATCTGAATCCTTCGAAGCCCCACCATACCCAGAATACAAGTCGTTGACAGAGCTACCAATTATCTTGGGTCTAGTGCACTTTTTACTAGCTGTTATGGCCGGTTCGATGACTCCTATGTTACCACCTCCGCCTCCACCTTTTTCCCCTTCAAGGCACTGGCCAGTGGAAACGCCTAACAGATGTTTACTCTCCCTGGTTTTAGATGCCTTCTCTTTAAGATCGATTAAATGAGACCGTTCAATACCCGAGAATGAAGGTTTAGCTACTTCCTGGCTAGAATATGAGGAGGTTGGTTTGTTAGTTAAGGCCCCATGGGTCTTAGTGATTATACTAGTAGAGTGAAGCTTCTTAAGTTTCTCTAGATGACTATATGTATTTCTTCGCTCATACGTACTTCCTCCGTCACTCATAAGATCGAGAACTTCTATGTCAGCATTCTTCAAGTGCGTGACAATAGCAGACATTCTAGGCTTTTGTTTGACTTTTGAAGAAACAAGTTCATGTTTACTACTTTTCCCTTGAGCCAGCACTTGCGGTATGTCCGCATCCTTTATGCTCCTCTTTCGTTTAAGGGATTTTGGCGGTTTCTCTAGCCCATCGCGGCAACAGAAATGTTTGCACCTTTCAATTCATTAGTTTCTTGTTATCAATGTATTTTACTAGGATTACCACTTCTTTTTATCTCCACACCTATGCCGACAGAGATAGTTCCCATTTGGTAGTTGCTCGTTACTCCCCGGCTCACCAACTTCTGGGCCACAGAGATCAATCTCTTCTTTTCCCCAGGAGGCATTTGCATCAATATTCCTGTTGTTTTCTTGTGAAGGATTATCATCAAAATCTGACATATAAAAATCATCTATGTGCAAAAAAATCGGGTCCTTGGTTTCAGAAGCTATTAAGCTGCCGGTAGGTTGGCCCGTACTGGTTGAAACTACCACGCTTGTGGCTTCCAGGGAGGCTGCAGGTGCGCTTTCTTTAGATAATCCTCGAGCAATAATGAATCCACTTGTCTTGTTTCTGCGTATTACTGGTGGTGTTGCTAATTTTGGACACAGACTAACAGGATATAATGTGCTCTCAACATCCGGGTTGAGCTCATGGGATTTCAAGGTTCCAACTAACAAAATTAGCAACACCCAATAGTCCATAGGACTAATCTTTACCTATATCCTCGCACACCAGGTAGCAAATGACCGTTTGCTCTGGATTTTCAAGCTCAACCATAAAGTGAATGTCCTTTCCACCCTCCAACTTACTGATTCTGTGGGTTCAAAGTTTTATTTAGTAAGTATGGTTTGTAATAGTAAGTGTTATCTTACGGTATTCTTCTAAAATCGATTAATAAACCATCTGATCTCTCTGCAAGGAAGTTGGCAAACAAGATCATCCCGCGGTACTTTCCAGGGGCTTTATCGTTGAGATATCCAATCTCAGCTCTCACTTTCACTTTAACAGGGTCTTTGCGATTCCCGCTCTAGAAGGCCTGATGAGCGGATTTCGTTAAGTTGCTTCTTGTCCATACGTACCTTAGAGACTTGATGAGCGAGAACTTGCAGCTTTGGGATATCCCTTGCAACTCTAACAATCTTTGTACCAAAGGGTGGATTTCGAGACAAGATACTCTCGATCTTATAGGGTTCGAGATTCTCAAGCATTTCCAAACTACGTATACCAGCATTCACAAGTTTTTTCACAGATGCCGGCCCAAATCCTTCAATTTGACGGAGTTGGAGTGGTGAATTCTCCCACGCTCTCGCTTTTAGAGACCTAGCCACCTCCAAAGCGGATCTAACAGATACCGAATCTTTAAAATGCAGCTTACTGTCAATAATACAACGTATCACTCTATGGCAGTGTTGAAATATAAGGCTTTTATCCTGCATCACTGTAGTCTTGTACTTTTGGAAGTTTGCTTCAGCGGGGAATTCCATCATCCCGATCTCGAACTTTCATTTCAGAAGGTCAGAATGCACTCTACACTCGCAAATAATTCGATATATAGAGGACATACCTGGATCAATATATATGCTTTGTGAAATGCACTAAGTAATTCCTCTTTCAAAGGATATTTAACTAGTTCATTTAACTCTTTATATAACCCTTTTTCTCCGCTTCTAAAGCGGACATCTTTGAACTCTTGAGATTGTGATAACACAAATAGCTGAGATGTTAGCAAGATTAGACATCGCCAGGCAAAAACTCTACTTACCACATGGGACACACTTGCTTTTTCCTCCAATCCTAAGATGGTCTGCATTGTCATAAACCTAATGTAATACCGTGTCATCACATTACCAAGCTCTGAGCATTTTAGTCCAGATTCATGCTTAAGCACCAGTCCAGCCTGGTGTAAAAGATCGATATTCGTTTCACATATCTCCCCTAAGTCTTTATCTGTACTTTCTGGCCCTCTCCGCTGATCAAATTTATAATGTGCAGGATTACGCTTCAGTCGGACGTAAAGAAAAGTTGATCGCAGCCACGTTTTCGCAGACTCGATGTCAGTTATTGTTCCAAGACCTACCTCGGCATTCATGTGTTCAACCAGATTTCCATTCAAACAGCTTTCAAGTGTCTCTGCTCCAGAGACCATTTTCTCATACCTTATCCTATTTTCTCTCTTTGTCATGATTACTGCAACTGCAGTATCATCAAATTGTGGTCTACCTGCCCTTCCTATCATCTGCATAATCTCTAGGTCCGCATACTCTTTTGTTTGACCGTCTGCCCAAGTCACTGTATTTTTGATAATCACTAAATGCGCCGGTAGATTTACCCCGACTGACAAGGTTGACGTGCAACAGATAACCTGAAGGCAGCCTTCGTAGAATAATCGTTCTACCAATGCCCTATCACTGGCATCCAGGCCAGCATGATGAAATGCGACACCACAGCTTCCTGTCACATGTAGTTCCTTGTCTTTAAACGAGAATCCACAGCTTGGGCCAGGCCAGTAACGTTCATGTTGTTGAAGTGACTTCCATTTTTCGGCCAGCATTTTGGCCGTACCAACGCACATCGCTCGAGTCATGCAGAAGACCATCATAGGCTTCCCAGAGGAATGCTTCTTGATAATATCTGGAAGCCTTTGTAAGTCTTAGCCACATATTTCCTGAGAAGTCTGCAGTTGGGTTCGTTGCTCACATCTTGTCTAGAGTCTTGTCAAACATAAAGTCGTTCCCTGCTGTCTGGTACCCATACACGAACTTTTGTAGCTTGACAGGACGAAATTCTTCCCCAAACCTCATTTCGCAGGCGGGTGAGCCCGGGCACCCCGGGTTCTTTCCCAACCAAGTTGCGATGTCTTCTGAGTTAGGTACTGTAGCACTGAGCGCCACAAACCTCACATTTGTGCCAATAGACTTCATCCTGAGATTATCAGTATCTACGCTTTACATGAATAGGTGGATGGTACCTGGATACAACAACCTCCAGGGTGGCGCCCCGAGCTTCCTTAAGGATATGAACCTCATCGATCTATGGCCATCAACACTCACTGAATGAGAGCGTAGAAATTACTAGTGGTTCATACCAGAAATAGTCGCACTAACTCTAATAATCTCTTATGATCATGCCACCTTCTAGTCATACTATCCCATTTCTCAGGTGTGGTAATGATTATATCTCCTTCTTTCACATTCTTTATTTGTGCTTGTTGCGTATCACCTGTCAACTCTGTGCAGGTCAATCCAAGTGTTCTAAATTTACCATCCCAGTCTATCTGCTTTATTAGTCAAACCCTGTAATAACGAGAGTTAATTGTTTACCTTTTTTCCTCTCGGCACAAAGCGCTTTAGTCGGGGCTTGATATACAACCTTAAAGCTTCCTTGATTCAACTCGTTCAACAGAGCGCAAATAGCTAGCTCCATGACTACTGTCTTTCCTGAACCTGTAGGGGATGAAATAACAACGTTATCTTTCGTACTATAAACCGAGTGGAAACAGCTAGACTGGACGGCATTGAATAAAGGGAACGGAAACACTCCACGGAATCGGTCAGGGATAGAGTTAACAGAAACCAAGTGTATTCCTTGGACAATTGGGGATCTGCAGCCCCTCGCTTTTTCTGAGGCTATAGCCCTCCCTTGTTGGGCCCAATAAGTTTTTGACCATTCATGGTTATCCTTCTCAGCTATAAATATCTTCTGCCTTCCAGCTAGAGGCTTATAAGGATTCTTAAAGTTGTAAGGAACAAGGCTTGAAGTGGGAGGTGATGAGCTAACTGGTCTATTGTGGTATTTCGGTGCGCGCGGATTAAATTCAAATTTGGCTGCGTTATAAAAGTAACTGTTAATCCTTGGAAGGCAACTAAGATCATGGATTTTGCACAAACCGGCCCTATTTGAGAACTGGACTGGGCTTTGCGAAATTCCCGGATGGGAAACTGTACTCTGTCGCTGAAGAACAACTTCTCGGGAAGAGTATTCCTCTACTGGCATGGAGGACAGCCTCGTACCGGAACGCAATGTTGAGCCCTGGGTAAGGCAAGGATGTACCCTCGGTACGAAATCGCTATCAAGACTAAAACTAGGCTCGTTCATTACTTGACGATCTTTCATAATTAACGAACTGATCCGTAGACGATATTAGCTAAACAGTTCAATGGAGTTCATACCGAAATCATCCATTTCTTGTAATTTGTGCTCTTTGTTTATCTGTGCATCCAACCTAGCCTTCGATCCAGTGGGGTTCCTATGAAATTCTGATGATAGTTGTTCGTGATGAAGATCAGGCATCCATTGTTGATGACCAGCGGTACCATCCACATCATTTAATACCCCCATAACCTCGTCGAATAGGTCACCCATGATTGATTTCTTGTTCCCTTTTTCAAAGCTCTCTGTGAAGCCTGTGTGAGAAGAAATTAGAATACAGTAGCCACGTGCAACAAATACAGTTCTTCTGCCCAGTCACATGTAAGGACAATCGTCATACAGATATGTACATCAAGTACATGTAACGTGTTCCACCGTGAAAGTGACCGGCACCGGGAAAGTGATCATGATAAATTTTATTTTTGCTTCGTCCCCAAACTTTCCCCCTTAGTCAAGGTACCTAATGCCTCTGTAGCTATATCTATATCAGCTTCTTTTGCTTTCCTTCGCCCTAAAGTCTTTTCTTTCTTGAGTGCTGCCATCTTTTCTTTTTCCTCCTGTTCTTTACGCAACCGTACTACTACTTTAACGCCAGAACGGATATTCCTATCAGCCTTAGTCAAAAGTTAGTCTAATAAAGACCTTATAGATTTTTTTTGAACCTGATATATTCCCTAAATCATACTTATACCATACATAAAAAGGCTTGAAAAAAACGTATAAGGTCTTTATTAGACTAACTTTTGACTAAGTCCTCGCTAAAGCTGAAATCAGACCCATAGGAATATCCGTTCCGGCGTTAAAGTACTTACATCTGCAGAAACTACAAGCGCCTTGGTCAACACTTTTCTACTCTTTACCTTTTCTACATCTTTAGCATTAGATACTTTCTGTCTCAACTTTGCTAGTTCTGCTTTAATATGACATTTTCTGCACTTTGAACTGCAGCGGCCTTAGCTACTTTACCGCCGATCGTATAAAAATATCAGTTTGATTTTAACCTGACTTCAGTCCGATATCAAGCTTTTATGATCTTATGACTGATATTATAGGTCAGGTCTTAATTAGACTATGATTCCGCTAAATTTGATATTTTGTGAAGATTATGGTACATGATAATGCCGATATAAAATTGATTTTATCCACTGAAAGATCTGGATGCGCGGGTAGGCCAGCATTCACGCTCCTCCTGGCATAGGTGAATTTCACAGATGAAACTCTTGATTATTTCTCGATTTAATATGTACATTTATCTAACTATCTTCACTTCTTGGTTCACTGCTTGGTTCGCTGCTTGCCTGCTTCACCGGTTAGCCCGTCTGGACGATGATACGATGCCCAAATGCATAGGGAATTCGAAGGGTGTAGATGAAGACATGGAGAATGTACTTACCTGCCTGTTGTATTTGCTTGATTCGCTGCTTGCTTCACCAGTTAGCCATTTGGACGATGATAGGATGCTTAATTGCAGCCGGAGACGTGGGGAGGGGGGTGGATAACGGTGTGGAGATGAAGGTGTGGAGATAAAGGTGCGATATATCTGTCCCTAACCCTAACCCTGATCCTGCTGAGGCTTTTTGATAATCTGATTTTATTCACGCATGCTATTCTCCAGAAAGAGCCTGATCGAGCTTCATTTAGCCCTAATTAGGCACCAAATATCAAGATTATCGTCTAAACAGGCCGAAATACGGCATATCCTATAGATAAAGCATATATCAAACTCGTATCAGCTCTAGGTCTACAAATCAGGCTGATATTTTTATACGATCGGGCGGTACAGTAGTTTCTCAACCATAAGTTTTCTGTCCAAATTGGGAGTTTCCTGAAATAGGGCCATAGTGCGTCTAGTGAGACTTAAGACACTTTTTCCATCAGTAGGAGTTTTAGGAGCTGACAACCCGCTATTCTCGGCGCCGAGGCTATCGGGTTTGGTGACTTTTGATATGGTACTAAGGACTCGTCTAGGGTTGTATGGGAAAATACCGGTTGCTTCAAATGCACTTTTAATATTTTTGATAGTATAGGTACGCTCTCTAGCTGTGACGGAGCGACAGAGACTACAGGGCGAGAGATGAAAACGATGACGCAAGAGAACAACTTGCCAGTGAATCAAGGGGCGTAGCCAGGGCTAGCAAAAGGAAGAAGGGCACCAGCGAAGGCTAGGGCTAAGGCCACGGCAGCCGCGCAGGCAGAAGCACAGGCAGAGCAGGGAAAGCGAGGATCGTATGTGGACACAGGGCGAGGATGAGGAGAAACTATAGGTCTCGCTTATAAAGGCGAGTTTAAACGCGGCTATGACTATGGCTTTTGGAGATAGGAGTATATTCCTATATACTTATGACGGCGTGCTGCGAACCACTGCGGAGGAAAGAATATTGTGGAATCAGTCCTCGGGTTCAGGTTTTCTCTTTGTGTTTCTATGGGTTTCCGTTACACGGGGTATGAGTCATCCCTAGACAGAGATCAGGAATTGTATATATAGTCGGCTACGAACCTTTCCTTTCATCAGCAAGCTTTACCATTTGTGACTGGAGTCTCCTGAGTCTCCTGACGGTCTCCTGAGTCTCCTGAGACCCCTGTAATCTCCTGAGACTTGTAAAATCTGGCTGATGTTGTCTTTTCTCTTCTTTCTTGAGGCTTTCCTACGCAGCCTTCCTGCTATCAACTCTACGTTTCTAGTCTCTTAGTTATCACTTGTTCTCTGTCTCTCTGAATACAATACGTCATCACCCTTAGTCATCCTCGTCCTCATACTACTTCGTCAGCTTCGCTCATAGTTCCACCTCGTTTAGCCATAGTCCTAGTTTATGACTGTAGTGAATGTCATCTATTGGTATTTTCGTCTCCACAACTTCGTACGAGAAGCCATTTGGACTCTCTGCCCCACGACTCTACTTCTCGGTTAAGTTCCCTCCTCGTCGCTCCCCGTTGCCATCCTTGTCCTCGCCTCGGTTGTGAACATTGGCTTGTTCAGTTATTGTCTCTGCTCCGCTCCGTAACTGTCACGGGTATGAGAGATGGGGACCCGAAGACAAGAGGAGGAGCCCTTCCCACGTCACTATCACCCCACTGGGCGCGCCAGAGAGGCACGGTATTGCCAGTATGGAGCCCAGTGCGGAGTTGCGGAATCCCTAACAAACAAACCCGTTTTCGACCCCGAAAATAACCCCCGGCGTCAGCGCCCGGCACAGGCGCTCTGGACACCGGTGGATATATGAGGGGGCAATAGTGCTTGATTTGGAGTCAATCGGACCAAAACCGAATGATCGGTGGAGGTAACGAAGAAGCTGGCGCTGGTGGCGCCCAGGGAAGGTAAGACTACCCGACACCTCCGTGCCGATCGGTATCGATCCTAATGTTGAGCCATGCTCTTTGGTGATAGATAACGATCTGGGAAAGAGTTGGCGGCGAAGTCGGCCGGTACCAGGGGTTATCAGGTAGGCAGATCGAAGACTCTGACTGGTTTTAGACATGGTTGTTGACATGGGTGTTTGGTTTTTTAGAAATGGGTGTATAGAAACATTTGGTGTTCTTGGCAGGTTTTCAGGGTCTTCGGGGTCTCGCATCTAGAATCATGTAATTGTAATAGCTAGTCCGCGAGACATTTCTTGTGGATATAAATCTGTGTCATTCTCCGACTTTGTTGAAATCATCAGACGAAGAAAAGTCTTATCGATATAAAACATATTCGATCTATACGCTTTATCTTTTCAGGACTTAGTGATTCTGTGAAAACTTTACTTGAACGCTTCGTCAAGAATTACTTCGTTGATTACCATTGAGGACTAGCAGTGGACGACCGAGACTTACAGTAATGCATTGACTGAAGAGACCTCGTTTCTTTCTACCTTTGTAGTTAGCGCTTCGAACTCCTAGCTCTTTACGAGACTGCTCGGGTTGTCTGGTGCGACACCCTAATAGTAACAGTACTGAGATAACAGGAAGACGAGACAGAGAGGAAAGAAAGGAAAAGGCTAAAGGAAACGTCCACACCAGCTATTTAACAACCCCCCCCCCCTCCCCATCGCCAGTCCACTATGACTCATACATCATGACATAGAACCCCATGGAACCTTAGTATCACCACAACTCGTATTCCTCTCAACCATCACACCACACTTGATTATAAATTCCTCCTGCAACCAAATCTACTAGTATGTTACCAACAGTCCACTGCACCTATCTTCGCTTAACATTCCCCTTCTACTATATCCATACTTTGGCTACCGAACTGTCGGAACTAATGGCAAGACGCTGGGACAGATCAGGTCTCCTCCTAGTAGGGTCTAGCTCCCGATAGGCCAAGGTCTCGAAGGATATTGACAATGAAAAGATTGTAGGAGACCGGGGCTGTATTGTAGATCAATCGATGGTTACCAGGAAAGTTGCTCGTATCCCACATATTTAACCAAGTATTCTATTTGTCATCCCCTTTTCCGTGAGTCCAGTATCTCCTCCACTTCCCATTCAGTTTCTCCTTCCACCTCTGCAGGTAGAGGTGGTTTAATGACTTGCCCCGGTACAGGGTCATTTCCAAACGGTGTCAGTAAAGCCATGTAAAAGACTGGATATACTTTCATGGAGGCCGGTAGATTTAGCTCGTAGGCATAGGGGCTCACGATGAGTTTTATCAGATAGGGACCAAGCTGTTTTCAATCCAGTTTTTTCGAAGGTCGTTTCGTTTCAATATTTTTTGTCGATAGCCAGACTTGGTCGCCAATGGCATGTCGAGGGCCAGCGGTTCAGTGGAGATTGGCCATCTCCTGTTGTATCCTTTGGGCTCTAAACATTTCGCTCTTTAAGAACTCAAACACCTGTGATATTTCCCTTGCGAATCCATTTGCCTGATCCTCATTGACAGTGCTTCCATACTGTATGAGTCCAAAGGTCATATAGGGACTCTGTCGTCCATAGTTAGCTTGGAAAGGTGACATATTGGTAGTTTCCGAAATGTAATTATTCGTTGCAAATTCCACCAGTGGTAAAAAGTCTGTCCAGTTATCCTGTTGATAGGATACATAACTCCGCAGGTATTGTTCCATTATCGCGTTTGTCCGTTTAGTTTGTCTATCAGTTTGGAGGTGGAATGCAGTAGAATATCGGGGAGCTATTTCTAAGCGATCAGAAAGGGATTTCCAGAACTCAGTGGTAAATTGCGTTCCCCTATCAGAGACAATAGTTTCTAGTAGCCTATAGAGTTTTCAAATATATTCTAGGTACAGACAAGATACATCAGACCCAGGAGGCTGCAGACACAAATGGTAAAGCTTCCTGATATAGCTTCAGAGCGTTAACACTCTTGGTCGTTGCTATAAGGTGCTTCATCTTAGTCAAGCGGTCCACTACTACCAGTATGATGTTGAACCCATCGCTTTCTGGAAGTCCGATAACAAACTCAATAGTGATATCCGTCCATGGTCCTTTGGGCACAAAGAGAGGTCTTAGCACCCCTTGGAGAGGATTCTGATTTGGCTTGCTACAAGGACAGGTATGACAATTGCAAACATATTGGTCGAAATATTTTCGCATAATGGGCCAGTAGTAGTTTCGGCTAAGGAGTTCTAAAGTTTTGGACCTTCCGGGATATCCAGCTGATGGTTTATTATGATGTTCCTGTATGAGGTATAGTTTGAGCTCATCGAAGTTAGGGACATATATAGCATTGCGATAAAGCAAGAAACCCTCCTCGCTCTCCTTGCATTCGGCTAGAGAGATTCCCTTCGACTGTCGGGTTCCGTTGCGGAGCATGGTAAGAATTTTGTTTATGAAACTGTCACACTGGTAAGCTTTACTCAATAGTTCCGTTACGATAGGCGTTCCTTCAGCGGATTCATTTGACAAAGAACCCATGAACAAACTCATCAGGAAAAAATATGTTTTGCCAAGACGCAACCACTTCTCCCAAGATGCAAACCCTGTCTTTTTTCCCAAAACTGCATCTTTTGAAGAAAAATCACATTTCTTGACACACTGTAATTCTTGGTCCGTCTTACAACCTCAATTCGTCATCTGACTAGTCGGCCTACCTCGTCGTTTGAACCTGCCTTTTGACTTGTCGTTTTCCTCGTCTTTTGACCTTCATCAGCAAGATTTTACAAGTCTCAGGAGACAACAGGGGCCTCAGGAGACTCAGGAGACTGTCAGGAGACTCAGGAGACTCCAGTCACAAATGGTAAAGCTTGCTAATGTTGTCGTCAGAGCCTGTTTTTTGGCTCGTCGCTTAATATGCAGTTTCACCTAGATATATGATTCTGTCGTTTGATCTCGTCAATTGACTCCGTCATTTGCTACTACATCTTTCACTACGCGATAATGCCCAAGGGTCTTCTGCAGAACAATGTTTATTGGATTGAAGATTCCTATGCGTCTTTGAACTGAAAATTGTGCTGATACTCTAATGTCACATTCCATGGATTAAACTCCTATTAAGTGCTATACTCTATATGTATATTGGAAAGCATCGGAGGAACTATATGCCTTGGTTTCGAAACCTCAGGATCAGGTCGAAACAAATTTTCGGCGTCGGAAACCCCCCTCTTTTATGTGTATTAAGAACCCTTAACTTGCAAATGAATACATAAAGGGGGTGTTTCCGATGCCGAAAATTTGTTTCATCCTGATCCCGAGGTTTTGAAACCAAGGCATATAGATTCTCCGACGCTTTAGAGCCCATAGTAACTATGACTTCCGAAAAAAATACCTCTCCGGTTGGTTACCTCACCGTTACGATGACTAGCAGAAGCCTCCTTTGCTACGTGCTTGATTGTTCGCTGCCGTGCTCGACTCGTCAATTCGATGATGGGTTTGCGCAAGATATATATCAAAAAAAACAAGTTAGACTACATTGAACTCCCTAATCCATATTTGTGTCGTTATCCAAACCCTCATACGAGGATTATTTGATGCAGATTGGTCGGGGGAGGTCAAGTTGAACCACTCAGAAACTGAGTCTGGCTATCGAGCAAGCTCGCAAAAAAGGAAAATAATAGGTAGGCATTGGTCTTCCGACCAGTAAATTAATCCTGCATCCTGGCTAAGTGTTTTTCACTGCTTAGACGTGGGACATTGAGCTTTTCAGACGGGTGCTCCCATAGCTCCGACCTCAAAGTACATCTTTTACAAACTGACAGATGTATACACGCATGCCTCAAAGGTTGAGAACACATCCAGCAGTACAAATGTCAGTGCTCTGTATTAGTACCCATGGCTGCCCGTACAATGGCGTTAACAGTACCCACATTAGATGTCATTTGAAGGACTGCTGTTTGCCTACCCTTCCTCGTCGGGACGTCTATCAATCCAAAAAAGACTAAGTATGAGTTAACCCACCTTTAAGCGTGATTTTAGGCGTCGATTTGGGCATGGATTGGAGTCTATATAAACCTTGATAAATATGTCGATAGGAACAAGTAGGAAGATACTCGAGATGGCGATTGGGGCGGAGGGTGGGGGGTAGATGAAGCCGTAGTGGTGGAGCTTATAACGGAGCCATATCAAACCATCCGGTGTATGAGTACACATGGGGCCCGTTATATGCAAAGAGTCATTGTTAGAAGCCAGTTAGTACAGTAGTAGGGAATGTTACCACAGCGAGGTTCACTACCTGCTGTGAGAGATACAGACCTCCTGGCTAACTAGGGCAAAAGAACTATTCACGGGAAGTCTTGACTGCCGAGTCTACTACTTCGCCAGTGTCTAGAGGACCAGCCAGAGCTAGGCTCTGAGTACCGGGCATCTTCTACAGTCCCTCTGAGCATGATGGCTACTGGTGCTGGCGGTAGTAGCCTAGCCCGGGTTAAATCTACAATGAGCAACAGCTCTATCACAACATTGGGTAGATCATCTGAGCGGAGTCTCATTCATGCATGCCCGGACCTAGGAGCTAGCTTGGGATGCAGATGATCCTTGACCCTGACTAAGGATGTTATGCTCGCGAGCCGAGAACACCCGTTAGCGCTTAGAGAGAAGCGGGGTAACGGAGGAATTCAGTTCCGCGTTGCAACAGAGCTTTCATCAGAACTTATTAAGAAAGATGGAGGTCAAGAACTGAGAGGCTGGCAATATAAGTACTCGCCTCCGTTCCCGCACGTCTTCTCCGACCATCATCTCCAGTTGAGGAATCAGAGTGGAAGAGGTCCCTTAAGATTATTCTAAGTGCATACGCGAAGAATCTTCATCTCTATACCTGATTATTCCTATCGGCCCTTTGCTACTCCATGTCAGTGGAGAGAGTTTTCTATTGGTACCTTAGAGCCCATCTATTTGTTCAGGACGCCCTACTCATACTTTGTCCTACTCTCCTACTGTTGTAGAGTCAGAGCCCCATCACAGAGCTATAGTGATGAAGACGTATGGAGATGAAGATGAAGGCGTAGAGGTTACTAACCCCTCTTTCAAAAACCTAACTCTACTTTCCGCTTAGAGTTTTCTTTTCCGGCGTTAAAGCACCCCTTCGCTCCTTCGCTACTTCGCTCCTTCTTCCGACCTTCATCCTTAGATTCACGTCTTCTGACTTTCGTCTTTCATCTAGATTCTACATGCTATTACACTACTATCACTACCCACGTGGATAACGACTATTGGGAAAAAACACAGATAATGACTGATGCCGCTGCGAAAAGAAACAAAGCAGAACCTTGCTGGTACATCAAATAAAGGTTTCTCGGCACTGCCATATCTTTTTGGCACTATCTAAAGAGGAGTAATATTAATGCGTCGTTTGTACTTTAAGCATACATCATGTGTTGCGTCCGAATAATCAGAACCCTAAGATTCATATCTCGTTCATACCCCATAAGAACATCTGCAGGTCAATTGTGCTATTCACCAGCCACCTCTTTGCCCCCGCTGATGGTCTTTCCGGCACTAGATGTATGGCCCCAATGATAGACTTGATACTAACTACCCAAATATCATCGATTGATACCAGTTTCGGCGATACCCTCACCAGACCGTGATTCTCATCTGCGACTCCTTGATGATTCGGCTTTACCGGCCGGATCACCGCGAGGAGCCTAGCCCTTATGTGTTCCAGATCTTTGAGTTTTAGAATACATAGCAGTGTTGCTGGCCTGAGCCCCTGCAATGCATCATTAAGGCCTCGTGGGCCCTCTTGAAACCCAATCCTTTCTTTGCACTGATCCTATTAGGGTGTCGCACCAGACAACCTGAGCAGTCTCGTAATGAGCTAGGAGTTCGAAGCGCTAACTACAAAGGTAGAAAGGAACGAGGTCTCTTCAGTCAATGCGTTACTGTAAGTCTCGGTCGTCCACTGCTAGTCCTTAATGGTAATCAACGAAGTAGTTATGACGAAGCGTTCAAGTAAAGTTCTCACAGAATCACTAAGTCCTGACAAGATAAAGCGTATAGATCGAATAGAATAGTTTTTATATCGATAAGACTCTTTCTTCGTCGCTGATGATTTCAACAAAGTCGGAGAATGACACCGTATTTATATCCCGCGCAAATGTCTCGCGGACTAGCTATTACAATTACATGATTCTAGATGCGAAACCCCGAAGACCCCGAAAACCTGCCAAGAACGCCAAACGTTTCTATACACCCATTTCTAAAAACCAAACACCCATGTCTAAAACCCAAACACCCATGTCTAAACATTCGTTTCATAAATCCCTCACGTTACATCCGTTGCTGCATGCACTCAGCCTTCGTCAGTGGTCATGAGAGTCTTGAGTTTACCTGATAACTCCCTGGTACCGGGTTCGACTTCGCTCGCCAACTCTTTCCCTGTATCGTTATCTATCGCCAAGGAGCATGGCTCAACATTAGGACTGATACCGATCGGTACCGGAGGTGTCGGGTAGTCTTACCTTCCCCTGGGCGCCACCAGCGTCAGCTTCTTCGTTACCTCCACCGATCATTCAGTTTTGGTCCGATTGACTCCAAACTCGCACTGTTGCCCCCTCATATACCCACCGGTGTCCAGAGCGCCTGTGCCGGCGCTTTGACGCTCCGGGGGTTATTTTCAGGGTCGAAAACGGGTTCGTTTGCTAGGGACTCCGCAACTCCGCACTGGGCTCCATACTGGCAATACCGTGCCTCTCTGGCGCGCCCAGTGGGGTGATAGTGACGTAGGAAGGGCTCCTCCTCTTGTCTTCGGGTCCCCATCTCTCATAACCGTGACAGATCCCCTGTAGTCTAAACTACCAGTAGTGCAAAGTGTATGGACTACTTTTTCGTCGCCTTCGCCGTATAGCAGTACCGGCACGTTGAGTTGTTTGAAGACCTCCACCCGCTAGTCCTCAATTCCTTGTGGCATATTGCCATCCTGGGGGTTGGCGTTGAGTTCCCTCCTGAAGTATCGAAAAATATAGAAACCGAGCCGTGCTCTTATCCCTGGTATAACCACTCTCTTCACTGTTGTCGTTTCCTCCCTGCTTCCAACTGACCTCTTTTCAACCGTCGTCTCTTCCGATTTTAGGCTTAATGGCGCTATCATCTGCAGCTCCATATCTGGATTGTCGCACAGGTCTTCCGAATTTTGTCTGGCCTTTCGTCATTTGTTTCTCAATGGTGGGGGCCCTGGTCGAAGGTTCAAGTTGTCGATAAACTCTGCAGTAGAAAACCCCTTTCGGGCTAGCTGTATCAAATTTAGCTCCCGCATGGCGAATGTGTAGTCCCTATTGAACGTGCTCAATATCTGCATCGTTGGATTCATACGATTGCTCCGACAATATAATATTTTGATATGGTCCTTGTGCGCCATCTCGTAAGATTCCATCGAAAAGTTGGGAATGTTGCCAAACTGCCTGATATGTTTGGTGAAGTGGTTCATCAAATGAATCTTTGGAAAGTTGAAGTGCGATTCTGTTCGTAAAATCTCGTCGATTTCTGCCTGCATGTTTAATCTTTGATCACTGACAAGTCTTTGTCTGGGGAAGGATGGTTCGTTGAGATTCGCTAATTCTATGTTGTATCCTTCTAGAAGCTCCCTTCATTGTTGTACTGCTAGTCTCTCGGTTTCCCTACTCGCTTGATATTTCCTGAATATGCCCTTCGTCCTGTGAAAATCTGCCAGATATCTCTCCAACATATCTATCGTTGTATCGTTATGGGAATGGTACTGAGCTACAAGTGCCCAATTGAGAAGGCATCTGACGCATTCCAGGGCTCTCTTAAAAAGTTCTACCTGACTTCTCCCTAGCTTTCCGAGGGCTAATGCTAGAGCTGGTAGGATTATCTTCAGGAAGTTTTGCATCTCCTTTCTTTGCCATTGAGTGAGCATCTCGTGGCCCATAGGTGTAAGTATCCTTGCCTGCATGTGGGTGCTATTGTATCCAGGGGGCTAACTCACTAAAGCGAGGGGGGCGATTCGCTAAGGGCATTCGTCAAGGAGAAGGGGGTGATGAGTGGAGAGGACCAGTAGGCTCTAGTTTCTGATGTCTCTTGCTACAGTCTATGTTTATACTGAATAAGGAATGCTCAATCTATCAGGTAAACGTAATTATCTCTTGCTAGACTGCACGTACTTGAGGGTTGGATCCCAAGCCTTTTATCTTTGGACTTACAATGAGGCGTGTGGAGTATCTACTGGCCGGGGAAAGGAGAGCGAACGGGGTAACAGCAATGGCATTTAGGCCATGGGCCCGAAGGCCAGGGAGTAGCGAAGAGGAAGAACAGCGAGGAAGCAGCGATTCATTATAGAATGTAAGTGCCTAGCCCTACCTCCCGGAGGAAGGAGAGGCAGGGCTTAGGCGAAGAGAATAGGTGAAGGAGAACTCTAGTGATTGTAAAGTGTATATTGAAGTATGTACTAGAGTTCAGGTGAGAAGACGTTGCGTGGAGAGGAAAGTAAGACAGCATGTTGCATCCGCGGCCCTTTATAGCTCTCTCTACTTGGCGCACGACTCTCTTCATTCGAAAGAAGTGAAAGAAGGAAACAGTGAAAGATACATGTGACATCGATCCTTGGGAGCTCTAATGGCCAATCCGAGGATGTTACAGTGTAAAGAAAGAAAGAAAGAAGAAGAAAGACAGCGATAAAATAACTATACAAGGGTCTTTGAGGCACTAGTGCTAACTGAAGACCAAAGACCCAATCATCCTTTGGCAACGTCTATCTGGAAAGTACCATAGTGTACCGGCGGCCCAGCCTAGACGCACCTCTAGCTCATAGGGGAAGAGAGAAGCGAAGGAAGGAGACATTAAAATGACATACATCGGAGTTACCCCCGAACAAGAACCTACAAGCGAGTAGTGTCGGGGGGTTGTACAGGTTAAGGAAATGAAAGCATTAACGCCGAACAAAGGAAAACCCCGCACCAAATCACCCCACCAATTATCATATTGTTCCCCGATCTGTGAGGAAGCTCACCTAATAAGCCTGCCGTCGTCCCTGTCAGCATGCTGACCCTCCATATGCCTTCGTCTCGGTCAGGAGACCCGTGATCTGCCAGAATTGTGTGTATTCATGACAGACTGCCTGATATGGTTTCGTTGATTACACAAAGCCAGGATATGGAGGCATGAGGGTCCAGACCATATTGAAATGATCTACACAATTATGCTCCTGCAGAAAGTCCTCTAACTACTCCATCAGATATTTTAGAATCACAAAGTAGATGGCGTGAAGCATATCCGGCTTGTAAAGGTCGTAAGTATTAATGTAAGGTAGTTTCCAGAAGGGATTTTAGGTTGGTAATATCCCACACGCGTCAAACCACTGTTACAACAACCTTATCCGCCTCTTCTGATCCCTCATCGCCAGGTCGATCGATTTTAGCGTGATGTAATCATCGTACATCAGCCGATAGTCACCCTGGTTCCAGGGGTAAGCCTTCCTCAGCTCAGTCTGGTATTCTTCCAGCCTATCGACAGGAACCTCACACTTTGGGCACATGTTGAATTTGGTGCTCAAGATGTTGCAGTTCTCCATATAGTCAGCCAACCATGCCGCGAGCACAGGCCAGCACCGCCTTTGGTAGCCGTCCGCGCAATCCATTCGATGATTAGAGGCTCGAGGATAACTGACATGACCATCCTCAATGTTTCTGACGCCCGTAATCGCATTCTCTCCTTAGACGCCGCCTCTCTGCTTACCTTCGGCTGAACCGGCAGTAAGGCTAAGAGGAGATGCGCTTTGCTCGAGGCTTTCGACCGTACCTTGCCTGGGATATTGCCTATCGTCATATATACGGGCCAGCTTTTCTTGTCCCCCGAGAAGTTGGTCAGATGAGTTACATCAGAGCTACAGATGATAGGGATGACGGTAGCTCCAGGTGGAAGTCTTTCTTGCATCTTGCACCACCAATCTGACATATGCATAACAGAGCCATATCAAACCATTTGGTGTATGAGTACACATGGGGTCCGTTATATGCAAAGAGTCATTATTAGAAGGCAGTTGGTACTGTGGTAGGGAATGTTACCACAGCGAGGCTTGCTACCTGCTGGGAGAGATACAGACCTCCTGGCTAACTAAGGCAGAGAAACTATTCACGGGAAGTCTTGACTGACGAATCGAGTACTTCGCCGGTGTCTAGAGGACCAGCCAGAGCTAGGCTCTGAGTGCCGGGCATCTTCTACAGTCCCTCTGAGCATGGTGGATACTGCTGCTGGCGGTAGTAGCCTAGACCAGGATAAGTCGACAATGGGTGGCAGCTCTATCGCAACATTGGGTAGATTATCTGAGCTGAGTCTCATTGATAGATGCCCTGGGTTAGGTGCTAGCCCAGGATGCAGATGGTCCTTGACCGTGACTAAGGATGTTATGCTCGCGAACCGAAAACGCCCGTTAGCGCTTAGAGAGAGGTGGGGTAACGGAGGAATTCAGTTCCGCATCGCAACAGAGCTTTCATCAAAAGTTAGTAGGAAAGATGGAGGTCGAGAACTGAGAGGCTGGCAGTATAAGTACTCGCCTCCGTTCCCGCACGTCTTCTCCGACCATCATCTCCAGTTGAGGAATCAGAGTGGAAGAAGTCCCTTAAGATTATTCTAAGTGAATACGCGAAGAATCTTTTATCTCTATACCTGATTATTCCTATCGGCCCTTTGCTGCTCCATGTCAGTGGAGAGAGTTTTCTATTGGTACCTTAGAGCACATCTATTTGTTCGGGACGCCCTAGTCATACTTTGTCCTACTCTCCTACTGTTGTAGAGGCAGAGCCCCGTCACATGGGGAGCCTTCAAGAAAACCCGCCACGCATTCAGGAGCGATATATCGAAATGGTAGAGCGTTATAAGAACGATATGTCAGATACAGCACCCGTTCAATACCTGGTGTCGAAGTCCTTCAAAACTCTGTACATATAACAGAGCCACAAGCGGTTAGGAGAATAGTTCTCACCCGGCCTGTTATAGGCTCAGAGTCATTGATAGAATTCAGCAGTTACAGTGATAGGAAAAGTACCTGTAGTGAGGACCGCAACCTGCTACAAGTGTACCTACCTTCTGACCGCTAGGGTGGAGATCTATTCATGAAAGGATAGGCTGACGAGTCTAGGCCTTGTCAGGGAATAGAGGGCCGGCTAGAGAAAGGTCTCTAAGTGCCCGGACATCTCCAGTATCCCTCTGTGCAAGAATAGCCCTGCTGCAGGCAGCAGTGGTTATGCCCAGAATAATCTACAATGAGTTACAGCTCTGCAGCCAACTAGGGAAGACCACCTGAGCGGAGACTCATCTAATGCGGGCCCGGAGCTGTGTGACAGCCAGGCTGCAGGTGATCCTTGACCCCGGCTAAGGGTGCTTACTCTAGGACCGGAAACACCCGCTAACGCTTAGAAAGAAGCGGGGTAGCGGAGGAATTTGCTTCCGGTCCAAAACAGAGTTTTCACCGGAACTTAGTAAGAGCGGTGGAATGCAGGAAACAGAGAGATTTGGAGTATAAGTACTCATCTCCGGTTTCCGCCCATCTGTTCTGATTTTTCTCATCATCAGTTGTAACAAGCGGAAGAAGACCCTTAAGATTATTCTAAGTCTACCCAGAAGAATCTTTACTCTCTAAAACCTAATTTCTATCTTCTACCGGCCCTCTTGCTTCCTACACTCTTGTTTAGTAGAGGCAGAGCCCCGTCACAGTACAATGCTTTATGAGCCTTGCCGAAGGCTCAGGTGTATAATCTTCACAAGCCAGATATGTTGCATAATATTTATCTTGGCCTATTGAAGCATATGATGGAATGGATTCAATTATTTTTGAAAAAACACAATCGGCTAGAGAATTTTGATCGGGCCTGGGCATCCCTTAAGCCTTACCCAAGGCTTGCTGTACCAAATAAGGCTTATCGGGCAGCTACTCAATGGCAAGGTAAAGAAATGCATCATTTCGGCCGGATAGTGCTAGGAGCTTTTGCAGTGTCTCTTTGGAACCCCCCAAAAGCTTCGCAAAGCGACTTCGGGTGAGCCTTGAGGTGTGTTCGGTCACTAACCGATTTCCACTTGATGGCACAGTACACTACGCATACAAACGAAACACTAGACTATCTTCAAACGTATCTCGAAGATTTCCACAAGTATAAGGATGTGTTTCTGGAATTTAGAGCCAATAAACGAACAAGGAAAGAGGCAAAGGATCGAACAAAGTCACTGCAAGGTTCGGGAAGCATTGACAGAGGCCTGGCTGAGCTTGAAGAAATTCGCGAGGCTTCTCATTTCAACTTCATTAAAATGCATCTTCTTTCACACTTCCGGGAGCATGTAGAGCGATTTGGTAATATCCCAATGTTTTCAACCGATGTGAACGAGTTAGCTCATAGACAACAAATTAAGATGGCTTATACAGCCTCCAACAAGGTCGACTCAACAGTTCAGATTCTTGATCACAACTCAAGGCGTATAGCTATAGAGATACGGATCTTAAATCTAAAAGATATCGTTGTCAGTCTTCCAGAACAACACTAGCAAGAGCGGTGTCGGAATATGGTCAGGGCATGAGCCGGGGAGAACAAGGCTTATTGAGCCTTCTGGAATGCCCAGTGGGGTGCTTTAAATGCCTACAGGTACCAGTATCAATTTTTCAGAAGCCTGACAGTTACGAGATACACAATATACGGTGTACGGAAGAGGAATCATTTAGGAGACAGTCGATTCGAAATGATTGGGCATGGATTAAGGTGGCCACAACAGAGCCGTGGGGAGCCTTTCAGGGACGCCTACTAGGGCTTGTACGTGCAATATTCAAGATATGTGATAGTATATCGACGAACACAAATCAACTTTGTCTTGTAGAGCTACTGGAAGCCAAGGATAGGGGTCTTCCAGACGGCTCACACGGTCTTCTTAGAGTTGCGAAGCGCTCTCGGCAAAGGTTTTGGGTAGTTAATATCAGTAGTGTTTTGGGAATGGCTCATTTGTTCGAGCTGGGACAAGGTCAATAGCTTGTGAACACGAGTATAGATTTGAGAACGTGGAATGAGTTCTATATATAGTGACAATGTCTTTGGTCGCCTGGGGAAAGGTACGAGAGGATTTCGTAAAGGCTCGAGGGACTTCAGCTGGCAATCATAGGTATAGGTAAAGTAGAATGTATTTAGCGTAGCCTTTAACCTGATAATAAACGAAACGATATGATCTTGATTGGGGACTCATGAGGGCTCCATAACCCAGGGCCAGAAGCTCTCTGAAGTAGTGGGGTAATAGCTTTCAAGTTGGTGGCCTCCGAAACTTACTAATTAAGACTTGGAAGGCCCTCTGGTAGACTCAGAAAGCCCTCTAGAAGACTCGGGAGGCAAGGAACAATTAGCGAGGGTGTCAGGAGAGGTATCACAGTGTACCACGAGCTACTGCGGAGGAAAGGATATTGTGGAATCTGGTCTCGGGTTTAGGAGTTCTCTTTGAGTTTCTATGGGTTTCCGTTATACAGGTTATGAGTCATCCATGCACAGGGATTAGGAATTGTATATATAGTCGGTTACGAACCTTTCCTTTGTCTTTTCTCTTGTTTCCTTTCCTACGCAACCTTCCTGTTATCAACTCTACATTTCTAGTTTTCTTGGTTGTTACTTGTTCTCTCGTCCTATGAATAGAATACGTCATTACTCTTAGTCACCCTCATTCTAGTACTACTTCGTCCCCGCTTAGCCATAGTCATAGTCTATGACAGTAGTACGTGTCATCTACTGGTATCTTCTTCTTCATCACTTCGTTTGTGAAGCTATCTGGACACTCTGCCCCACAACCTTGCTCCTCGGTTAGGCTGCCTCGTCGTCCCGCCTCGTCTTCGCCCTCGTCCTCACCTCAGTTGTGAACCTTGGCTTGTTCAGCTATTGTCTCCGCTTCGCTCTGTAACACTAAGGTTGCGTCCCCTACGCCAACCTTCACAACACCAACCCCACCTCGCTTAGTTCCGGTCGCAACCATGACCGACCTCAGTTGGGACGTCCCCAACGAGGACTGCCGCCATATCAGCAAGACTTGATTTATCTCCTGAAGTCTCCTGAGCCTCAGGAGACTCAAAAAATATCAAGAACTCTCAGGAGACTCTCAGGAGACCCAGGAGACTGTTGGGAGGCTCCAGTCATAAATGGTGGTTTGCTGATGCACCCCCCTTGTCTTCTCCCACGGCCCGCTCGAATGCTACTTTCCTGAATGGAAAGGATTTTACTACCTCGGCCTCGTCCCCCAAGCCCACTGGTATAACATGGGTCACCGCATCGGCCCCGACCCCTCCTTCTCCGTCCTCCGCTAGTATGCACTGGCCTACAAGCTTAAGCGTGCCGAAGCCCACTGGGGCAAGGCCACCTTCACCCAACCCCTCGCCGGGCAGCTTCATATCGGAGCACCCACCACCGACGTCCCCTACCCCGTACCTGACACGGAAGCCATCATCTGTGGCCTCCGGGACCCTACTCTCGCCAACCACACCATCGGCCGCCCCGCAGCCGAAGCCACAGTCCCCGTCGCGCTCCTCGAGCGCCTTGCAGAATTCCTGGGCACATTAGGCCCACTATCCATCTCCGAATGTTTGGTTGTATTGACCAACCACCCTATCACGGCGTGATACGATATCGAGTACGGTTGCGGGGAGAAGGATTAGTCAGGGTTTCTCTTATGTTCTATGGGTTTCAGTTGCAGGGTTCTATGAGTCAACGGCATGCAGGTATTTGTAATGATGGATTTCCTTGGGGTTCTACAGGTTTCTATGGGATGAGTCAGCGAGGGTTTTCAGGGCTATATATAGGGAGCTTGTTCGCCGCTTGTAGGGCTTCTTCTTCTTCTCCTTTCTTCTTCCATAACCTTCCTGTCATCTTAGGCGTCTTTAGTCTTCTCGTCTAGAATATATTCTCTCTCTTTTAGCCATAGTCCCTTGGTCGCTGCTGCCCCCGGGGCGTTAGACTACCTCACCGTCTGCCGCGCTCGCCCTTAAGCCGTAGGTCCCAAGTTCTCGGCGCCCTCCCACGTAGCCCACTACCTCGCTCACCATAGTTCAGCCTTGGTGGTTTACCTTGGCTTGTTCAGTCCTCGCCCTCGATTAGCACCGTGATACTAAGGTTGCGTCTCCAACGCCAACCCGAACCACAACCTCGCCGACATGTCACAAGAACAAGTCATAGCCGGACCCAACAGAACTTCGACTATGACCGACTCGAAGAGACTTGGGTCGCTTTGCCCAAAGCATACCCCGAGCACCACCAGGCGCGTCTGAGGGCGCGTTGTTTAACCACAATAAGTCATGCGTAGCCATCAGGCGATTAGCGAACTCGAAGCAAGACTAACCCAACAGGAGGCAGGCGAAGCAGCGGAGATATGGAAACAAGGACACCGAACTGGGGCAAGACTTGGAAAAGGAAGAAGCAAACACCACAAAGCTCCAAGCCCAGGTCACCGCCCTCCAAGCAGAAAGTCGCCACAGCGCAACAAGAAACCCTAGCCCAGGAAGCACTTGCAACCAGGCCCACCACCACCAGCAGAACAACCAGCACCGCCCGCACCTCCTCCTCGTCGCCNCAACCGATTCCTCCAGAGCTTAGCAGTAACACACCCGGAAACAAGAATGGAGAAGTCGGAGAAGCTCCCGGACCCCAGGCAGTTCACGGGCCTCCGGAAGGAACTTCCCCTCTTCCAACACATGCTGAAACTCAAACTCTTGGGCAATGCCGACCGGTACCCCACCCTACAAAACCAACTCACCTATGCCATCTCTCGCCTGGAAGGCCCCGCCGCTGACCAGTTCATGCCATACCTTACCAACACTGGGGTTAATCTCCCCTCCATGGATAGGTTTTTTGAAATTCTACACACAGCCTTTGGAGATCCGGACTTGAGTGGCACCGCCCGCCAGAAGCTCAGGAACCTCGCCAGTATGAGACGATCATTTTCAGACTACTTTGCCGAGTTCCAACGATTTGCCGCCCGATGCGGGTTAGGAGGCTGCCAATGTGGAAAACCTCCTGGCCGGACTAAACGAGGAGCTGACCAGACTCATGGTCCATGAGGATACCCCCGCAACAGTCTTGGAACTCGCTACCATCCTGCAGCGGTTGGATAATAAACAGCAAGCCCTCAACGCCCGCTTCCGCCCCCGCTATCAGTCTTCTGCGCCGCCCGCTCGCCCAGCCCCTCGCTATACCGCGCCAGCTCCACCCCCCCCTCGCTACCAAGCTCCTGCTCCCCGTTACTCCGCCCCGGCCCCCCCGGCGCCCCGCTACACCCCTCCCGCTCGCAACCCTCCGGCCGCCGCACCTGCCGCCGCTCACCCATCACACACACCTGGAGGAACAGTCCCCATGGATCTATCCACTGGCCGGGGCCGCCCGGACCCTCAGGAAAGAGAGGCCCGCCGGGTAGAAAACAGATGTTACTATTGTGGAGGTGTGGGACACCTCATTCGGGAATGCCCACAGGCGCCGCCCCCCAGGAACCCAGCCCCCAGGATGAGGGGAGCCAGGGCAGATATTAGGAATGAAGAAAAAGAAGAAGGAGCCTCCGGCGATGAGGCGTTAAAAGATTTTTCCCTGGACTGAGTGGCTCACTCCAGGGACGGTTAAAAGATTTTTCTAGGATTTCGGTTTCGGGGTTTTCGGTTTCAGAGAAGGATATGGATGGGAATCAATTAGTCGTAACTTGTTCTGTTTCTCAAAATAAAGATTCTTTCATCCCATCATATGCCCTCATTGATACTGGCGCCTCAGGATACGCTTTCATAGATAAAAACTTCGTACGCCACCACAAACTTAAACAAACCCCTCATCCTCCCACGACACATAGGCGTAATAGATGGTAGACCTATCGAATCAGGAAAGGTTACCCATAAAGTCATCCTCAGCAGACATAAGCGGACACAGAGAAAGAGGCCCCCTTCTTTGTCACCCAGTTAGGACATTACCCCATCGTCATGGGCCTCCCATGGATCTTGAGACATGCAACTCGATTCTCCTGCCACCAATGAAATACAATTCAACTCCTCAGCTTGTGTCAAACACTGCTCCCTCAATAACACCAAAGTCACCGCTAGGGGTATCTCTATTGAACCCCCCACCAAACCAACAACGAACATCTCCGTCATCACCTCATACGCATTCCACAGATTGCTCCATAAACAAAGAAAAGGAATGCAACTATACTCGACCACGCTCAAGGCCCTCGAAGACCTCCTCACCCCATCACCCAAAGACCCCCGGACCCTCATACCAAGTGAACATCACCACTTCCTCCACCTCCTTAACGAACCTGACGCTGCAGAACTCCCTCCTCGCCGACCCGACTATGACCTCTCCATTGACATCCAGGAAGGCAAGACAGTACCCTTCGGGCCTATGTATGGGATGACGCGGTTGGAGCTACAGGCACTCAGGGATTACCTAGCGGAATACCTTTCGAGTGGGAAGATCCGCCACAGCACCTCCCCAGCAGGCTCCCCAGTACTCTTTGTAAAAAGCGGATGGATCCTCCGACTCTCGTCGACTATAGAAAGTTGAATCTTGATAGCGGTTAGAACCGCCACCACTACCATTAACTCCGGAAACTTTCATGGGCATCTCGGCCGTAAATACTTCACTAAACTAGACTTACGCAATGGATACCACCAGTTGAGAATCAAAGAAGAGGCGAATGGAAAAGCGGCATTCAGGACCGAATCTGACCGCCGAATACTGCGGTCATGCCATTCGGTCTCACCAGCGCCGGCAGCATTCCAACATTGGGTAAAGCGACATGCTCGTCCACACCTTGATCGCTGCGGCGGCCTATCTGGATGACATACTCATCTACTCCGCCACACTAGAAGAGCATAAGGTTCATGTTGATAAGATTCTTCGGATACTGGAACAACACAAAGTACATTTAAAACCTGAGAAGTGTGAATGGCATGTCAAAGAAACAAAATACCTGGGATTCGGACTCACTCCTGAGGGAATCAAGATGGACGAAAAGAAGGTCGCTACAATCAGGGATTGGGAAACACCAACCTGCCTGAAAAGGCGTCTGCAGGAGTTCCTAGGCTTCGCTAACTTCTACCGGAGATTCATCTATGCATACTCCAGAGTCGTTTCCCCTCTGACGGCCCTCACTAAGACAGGAGTAAAGTTTGAATGGACTGAGAAGACCCAAAAAGCTTTCGATAACCTAAAAATAGCATTCACCACCGCAATACTCAGACACTTGACCCGACCGAGAAGTCATAGTGGAAACAGACGCCTCCGACTATGTCTCCGCCGCCATCATGTCACAAAGGGATAACGAAGGAATACTACATCCTGTGGCGTTCTTCTCGAAGAAGCATACGCCGGCCGAGTGCAACTATGAAATCTATGACAAAGAACTATTAGCAATAATCCGAGGGTTCGAAGAATGGCGCTACTTCCTAGAAACAGCCTCCTTCCCCATCAAGGTCCTGACAGATCACAGGAACCTTGAATATTTCATGTCAACAAAGCTATTGAACCGACGACAGACACGTTGGTCAGAGTTCCTATCCCGTTTTGACTTTGTGATACAATTCCGACCAGGCAAACAAGGGGGAAAACCAGATGCTTTAACTAGGAGATCGGGAGATCTACCTAAGGAGGGGGATGAACGCCTGGCGTACCAGTACCAGACCGTGTTGAAGAAAGAAAATTTGGATCATAAGCTAAGTTTGTTCGCGGGTTCTTTGATAAATGAATCCGCTGAAGGAACGCCTACCATCCAAGAGTTGTTTGCAATTGCTTACCAAAAAGACAGTTTCCCGAATAGCGTCCTAACTATGTTGAAAGACGGCACCAAACAATCAAAACAAATCTCGCTCGCCGAATGCGCCGAAAATGAAGACGGGCTTCTCCTGTACCGCCGAAAACTCTTCGTACCAGAACATGAGGAGCTACAAGTTAAGCTCCTACAAGAATACCATGACAAACCATCAGCGGGTCACCCCGGAAGAGCGAAAACACTCGAACTCCTGAGCCGCGAATACTATTGGCCAAACATGCGAAAATACACAGACCGATATGTTATGAATTGCCACACGTGCCGAAGGAGCAAAGCAAACCGTAACGCCCCCCAGGGAGTCCTCCGCCCCCTTTCAGTACCCAAACTACCATGGTCGGACGTATCAATGGACTTTGTCACCGGCCTTCCCCTCAGCAACAACTTCTACGCAATCCTCGTCAAATGAATCGACCGCCTCACAAAATGAGACACTTCATCCCATGCACTGAAGAATCAGGAGCCAGAGACGTCGCTAGAATATATCTGGAAAATGTATGGAAACTCACGGCCTACCAGAAAAGGTCGTGTCAGACAGAAAGTACCCAATTTACCTCGGACTTTTGGAAATCACTTTGCGAAAAGACTAGAAATCTCTCCCGCTTCTCTCCACAGCCTTCCACCCGCAAACTGATGGCCAAACCGAAAGAATCAACGCCATTATGGAACAATATCTCCGGGCCTATGTCGATTACCAACAAGACAACTGGGTCACATACCTACCTATGGCCGAGTTTGCGACCAATAACCATGTATCGGAATCTACTAAGCTCTCCCCCTTTGAAGCAAACTACGGGCGACACCCCCGAATGACCTTTGGCCCCGCCGTCGCGGCGGCGGCGCTAACACTATGGCAAGAGACATGTCAGAAGTGTTTGACTTCCTCCGAAACTGAGATGTTTAGAGCACAGAAGATTCAGGAGGAGTCAGCCAATATCAGCAGGACTCCAGCCCCCCGTTACGCCATTGGAGACAAAGTGTGGTTGTCTACCAGGAACTTATTGACCAAGAGACCCTCGAAGAAGTTGGACTGGAAACAAGTCGGCCCGTACCCCATATCCCGTATTGTGAGCCCCTATGCCTACGAACTCACCCTACCCTCATCAATGAAAGTTCACCCAGTCTTCCACGTATCACTACTGTCCCCTGCGGCCCACGACCCCGTCCCTGGACAACTACAGCCTCCGCCACCACCTGTCGAGATAGAAGGAGAACAGGAATGGGAGGTCGATGCGATCCTAGACTCTCGCAAACGAAGAGGACGACTGGAGTACCTCGTCCGATACGGGTATAATGAACCCTGTAGCAACCTTGGGGCGACTTGGACAACTCACGAGTTAGTGAAAGACTTCCACGAACGCTACCCACATAAGCCTAAGAGGACTTAGGCCTCAGAGGGGGACCTAATATCTATCACGGCGTGATACGATATCGAGTACGGTTGCGGGGAGAAGGATTAGTCAGGGTTTCTCTTATGTTCTATGGGTTTCAGTTGCAGGGTTCTATGAGTCAACGGCATGCAGGTATTTGTAATGATGGATTTCCTTGGGGTTCTACAGGTTTCTATGGGATGAGTCAGCGAGGGGTTTTCAGGGCTATATATAGGGAGCTCGTTCCCTCGCTTGTAGGACTTCTCTTCTTCTTCTCCTTTCTTCTTCACGCAACCTTCCTGTCATCTTAGGCGTCTTTAGTCTTCTCTCGTCTAGAATATATTCTCTCTCTCTTAGCCATAGTCCCTTCGGTCGTGCTGCCCCACGGGGACGTTAGACTACCTCCTCGTACCCTCGCCTCGTACCTCGCCCTTCGCCCTTCGTCCCAAGTTCCTCGGCCGCCCCCCTCTCCCACGTAGCCCACTACCTCGCTCACCATAGTTCAGCCTTGGTGGTTTACCTTGGCTTGTTCAGTCCTCGCCCTCGATTAGCACCGTGATACACCCCGACACCCCCGCCTCGCCGGAACCCGCCGTATCTACGGCCCACGAGGACGTCGTGAATGACCTCAACCAAGAAATTGCAGACCTCAAGTTTGAGGTCGAAGAACAACAAGCCGAAAAGGAACAACTTTGGTACCACCTGGCACTCCATCAGGATGCCCTCGCCACTGCCGACTCCGACCTCGCCGCCGTGGAAGAACATATTCGCCGCATCACCTCTGTTGCGAAAGCCTGGGAGTCCCAGGCCAATGCCACCATCGCTGACTTATGCCGCCGCCTCGCCTCCGCACCCACCACCACCAACCAACACCCTCCTCGCCCTGCCACCTCGAACCTACAGCCCCACTACCTTGCCCCCTGCTCTCAAGACCCCCGCACCCTCGACAGCTGGCGCAACAAACCAGTTGAACAAGCGACCACCGAGCCAGCGTTAAAAGGTCAGCCCCTTTGGTAGAAAAAGGCAAATCAAAGGGGCTAGTCCCGCCACCCACCTTCGTCATCTCCGCTGCAGCTGAGTCTGAGGACAAGTTGTCCGAAGACCAACTCATCGTCACCTGCTCTGTCTCCCAAAACTCTGTCTCCTTCGTACCCACCTATGCCCTCATCGATACGGGAGCATCTGGATACGCATTTGTTGACCAGGATTTCGCAACCAAGCACGGCCTCACCCTGACACCCCTAAAGAAACCACGCCTGCTTGAAGTAATCGACAGCAGGTTGGTAGAATCAGGCAGGATCACCCACATCGCCAAACTTTCATTGGACATTCATGGATACCAGGAAACCGCCCCGTTCTTTGTCATCAAGCTGAGATACTACCCAATCGTTATGAGTATCCCCTGGATGCGCCACCACGACCTCGCCCTCCGCCCCAAAACGAATCAGGTCATGTTCGACTCTGATTTCTGCCTCAGAACTGCTCAGTCTTCCGCTCCCCGGTCACGGCAAAGGGAATCTCGATTTCGCCCCCCGATAGCCCACTCATACACATTGCGGCTATAGGGGCAGCCCCGTTCGTAGGCCTCGCCCGCAGACGCCAGAACCACCTCTTCTGTGCCTCCCTCCATGCCATTGATGAAGCTCTCATGAAGAAACCCAGCACCGACCCTCTGGCAAACGTACCCAAGGAACTATCAGAGTTCAGGTCACTGTTTCAGGAACGGAACGCCACATCCCTACCGCCCCACCGCCCTCATGACCTCAAGATTGTACTTCAGGACGGAAAACAACACTCCTTTGGCCCGCTATATGGAATGTCACAACCAGAGCTAGAGGCTTTGCGAGACTACATTACGGAGAACCTAGGGAAAGGCTTCATCCGTTACTCGGAATCCCCTGCTGGTGCCCCCGTTCTGTTCGTCAAAAAGGCCGATGGATCTCTTCGTCTGTGCGTAGACCACAGGAAGCTCAATGAGATTACGGTTAAAAACAGACACCCCCTGCCTCTCATCCCGGAAACACTGTCCCGCCTCTCCAAGGCAAAGTACTATACCAAGCTGGACCTCAGGTGGGGATAACATCAGATCAGGATTCAGGAGGGCGACGAGTGGAAAACCGCATTCAGGACCCGTTATGGCCACTTCGAATACAATGTTACTAGTATGCCTTTCGGGCTGACCAACGCCCCCGCCGCATTCTAACATTGAGTGAACGACCTGCTCCGCCCCTACCTCGACCATTTCGCCACGGCATACCTCGACAACATCCTGATATACTTGGAAACCTTGAAGGAACATAAGCAACACGTGCAACAAATCCTCAAGGTCCTGCAGATCCATGATGTCCACCTGAAACCTGAGAAATGCGAATTCTACATCCAGGAGACCAAGTATCTCAGCCTTATCATTACCCCTGAAGGCCTCAAAATGGATCCTAGTAAAGTTTCGGCAGTCACAGGATGGAAAACGCCCACCAAACTTAAGGAAGTCCAGGAGTTCTTACGGTTTGCAAACTCCTATCGGCGATTTATATACGCGTACTCCAGAGTCGTCTCCCCGCTCACGGCACTAACAAAGAAAAACGTAAAGTTCCAATTGTCCCCAAAGGCAGAAGAGGCGTTCCAGAAACTTAAGAACGTATTTACCTCGGCCCCGATATTGGCACACTTCGACTACGAGAGGGAAACCATAGTGGAAACCGATGCCTCTGACTATGTCTCCGCAGGAATCATATCCCAATACGACGACCAAGGAATCTTGCACCCAGTGGCTTTCTTCTACAAGAAGCACTCACTAGCGGAATGCAACTACGAGATCTATGACAAGGAACTACTAGCGGTCACCAGATGCTTCGAGGAATGGCGCTCAAACCTAGAGGGGTCTAAGTTCCCAATCAAAGTCCTCAGTGATCACCGGAATCTGGAATACTTTATGTCCACCAAGCTCCTCAACCGTCGCCAGACCCGATGGGCCGAATTCTTATCTCGTTTCAACTTCATCATCACATTCAGGCCAGGGAAACAAGGTGGAAAACCAGACACACTCACTAGGAGGTCAGGAGACCTACCCAAGGAAGGGGATGAACGCCTCACGCACCAGTCGTAGGTCGTGTTGAAGAAGGGGAATTTAGATGCAGGAGTCAAGCTAAGTTTGTTCGCAGGTTCTTTGTTAAATGAATCCGCTGAAGGAACACCCACTGTTAAAGAATTGTTGACCCAAGCTTACCAAGTTGACAGTTTCCCAAACTAAGTCCTCACCATGCTCCGCAACCGCACCAAGCACTCCAAGAAGATCTCGCTAGCGGAATGCACAGAAACGGAAGAAGGCTTCCTGCTTTACAGGAATGCAATCTACGTCCCCGACTTCAGCAAACTCCAGCTGCGTCTGCTACAGGAACATCACGACAAACCCTCCGCTGGACATTCAGGCCGGGCCAAAACTCTCGAGCTCATTAGCCGCAACTACTACTGGCCTAACATGAGAAAATACGTTGACCGCTATGTCCTGAACTGTAATACCTGCTCCCACAGCAAAGCCTCTCGAAACGCGCTACAAGGTGTCCTACGCTCACTATTAGTACCCAAAGGCCCATGGACCGACTTATCAATGGACTTTGTCACAGGACTCCCATAAAGCAAAGGGTTTAACGCCATCCTCGTTGTTGTCGACCGGCTGACTAAGATGTGGCACTTCATACCATGCACCGAGGAATCAAACGCCAGAGATGTAGCCACCATGTACCTAGAGTCAGTCTGGAAACTTCACGGCCTCCCCGAAACCATAGTATCAGATCGCGGTACCCAATTCACAGCAGAATTCTGGAAAACCCTATGCGCCCGATTGGAAATTGCACCTCGCTACAGCACAGCTTTCCACCCCCAGACGGATGGCCAAACGGAAAGAGTCAACGCAATTATGGAATAATATCTTCGGGCCTATATTTTGTACCAGCAGGACGATTGGGTTAAGTACCTACCAATGGCAGAGTTCGCTACCAACAATCACGTCTCCGAAACCACCAAGCTCTCCCCGTTCCAAGCAAACTATGGCAGGAACCCACGAATGTTGTTCGCACCTCTACAGCATGGCACCACGACCAAGGAAGACCAAGCCAATGGTATGGCCAGGGATATGGCCCAGGTCTTCGAATTCCTACGCGATGAGTTGTTTACGGCCCAGAAGATCCAGGAAGAGTCAGCAAATGCAAACAGGACCCCCGCTCCTAGGTATACGGTGGGCAACAAGGTTTTCCTCTCGACTCGGAACATCGAGACCAAGCGACCCTCGAAGAAACTCGACTGGAAATGCATCGGCCCCTATCTGGTCAAAAGGATGGTTAGCCCCTACGCTTATGAACTTAGCCTCCCCACCTCGATAAAAATCCATCTGGTCTTCCATGTCTCGCTCTTGTCCCTTGCCGCCAACAACCCCGTCTCAAGTCAACAACACACCCCGCCCCCTCCTGTGGAAATCGAAGGCGAACAGGAATGGGAAGTCGATGCAGTGTTGGACTCACGCCGACACTACGGCCGCTTAGAATACTTGGTTAAGTACACTGGTTACGACGAGCCATCATGGCAACCCCCCTCAGATTTGGAACATGACCCCGAGGTGGTGCAAGACTTCCACTACAGGTTTCCACGAAAGCCTATACCTGCCAGGAATTAGGCCTCGAGGAGGGCCTAATCTATCACGGCGTACCACGAGCTACCGGGGTATAACAGAGCCACAAGCGGTTAGGAGAATAGTTCTCACCCGGCCTGTTATAGGCCCAGAGTCATTGATAGAATTCAGCAGTTACAGTGATAGGAAAAGTACCTGTAGTGAGGACCGCAACCTGCTACAAGTGTACCTACCTTCTGACCGCTAGGGTGGAGATCTATTCATGAAAGGATAGGCTGACGAGTCTAGGCCTTGTCAATGAATAGAGGGCCGGCTAGAGAGAGGTCTCTAAGTGCCGGACATCTCCAGTATCCCTCTGTGCAAGAATAGCCCTGCTGCAGGCGGCAGAGGTTATGATCCTTGACCCTGGCTAAGGGTGCTTACTCTAGGACCGAAACACTACTAGCGCTTAGGGAGAAGCAAGGTAGCGGAGGAATTGTTTCCGCTCCAAAACAGAGTTTTCACCGGAACTTAGTAAGAGCGGTGGAATGCAGGAAAACAGAGAGATTTGGAGTATAAGTACTCATCTCCATTTTCCACCCACTAGTTCAAGAGATCCGGATCATCAGTTGTAACAAGCGGAAGAAGACCCTTAAGATTATTCTAAGTCTACCCAGAAGAATCTTTACTCTCTAAACCTAATTTCTATCTTCTACCGGCCCTCTTGCTTCCTACACTCTTGTTTAGTAGAGGCAGAGCCCCGTCACACGGGGAGGAAAGGATATTGTGGAATCGGGTCTCAGGTTTAGGAGTTCTCTTTGGGTTTCTATGGGTTTCTGTTACACGGATTATGAGTCATCTCTGGACAGGGATTAAGAATTGTATATATAGTCGGTTACGAACCTTTCCTTTATCTTTTCTCTTGTTTCCTTTCCTACGCAACCTTCATGTTATCAACTCTACGTTTCTAGTTTTCTTGGTTGTTACTTGTTCTCTCGTCGTCTAGATAGAATACGTAATTACTCTTAGTCACCCTCGTCCTAGTACTACTTCGTCCCCGCTTAGCCATAGTCATAATCCATTACAGTAGTACGTGTCATCTACTGGTATCTTCGTCTTCATCACTTTCATCAGAAAGCTTAGGGGCTTCTGCCAGGCGCTCCGGGTGCTCAGGGAACTCAGAGCGCTCGGTAGACAAACTCCATCTCCGGAGATTACCGCAAGTGCTCCTGGCGGCGCCTGGCGAGATATAGCAACGCCCTGCGAGTGATAACAATGCCAGTAGCGCCTGGCACATCCTCTCTCCTCACAGTGATTAGACAGTTAATGTAGCAAATGGGACCTTCTTTATTCATTTCTATTTAGTCTAATGATATCTATGTATGTACATATGTATGCTTCCGCTGCCTCCATTGCTTCCGCCCCCCCAGCCTGAAGGCCTGCGCGACTACCCCACCTGCAGAAATCGTCATTTTGGGCGTCAATTTGGGCGTGTCCTAGGCGTCTATTTGGGCGTGTCCATGGCGTCGATTTGGGCGTGTCATAGGCGTCATTATGGACGTGTCCATGGCGTCGATTTGGGCGTCTATTTGGGCGTCGATTTGGGCGTTGATTTGGGCATGTCCATGGCATCGATTTGGGCATCAATTTGGGCGTGTCCTAGGCATCAATTTGGGCATCGATTTGGGCGTCGATTTGAGCGTGTAGGACTCTATATAGACGTTAGCATGGGTGTCGGAGTATAGGGGTAGGTGGACGTGGAGATGGAGGTGGAGGTGGACGTGGACGTGGACGTGGAGATGGAGGTGGAGATGGAGATGGAGGTGGAGGTGGAGGTGGAGATGGAGATGGAGGTAGAGATGGAGGTGGAGATGGAGATGGAGATGGAGGTGGAGGTGGACGTGGGGGCGTAGGAATAGGGGGGGGTGCTCACCAGGCGTCTCCAGGTGCTCCACATCAGCAAGATTTTACAAGCCTCAGGAGATTACAGGGGTCTCAGGAGACTCAGGAGACTGTCAGGAGACTCAGGAGACTCCAGTCACAAATGGTAAAGCTTGCTGATGCAGGCGTTGAGGCTTGGCATCTCCGCCCTGGCGTAGGGGGTTGCGCCGGGAAAAGTTAGCAGGCTTGCTGATGTTGTTTGTGAAGCCATCTGGACACTCTGCCCCACAACCTTGCTGCTAGGTTAGGCTGCCTCGTCGTCCCGCCTCGTCTTCGCCCTCGTCCTCGCCTCGGTTGTGAACCTTGGCTTGTTCAGCTATTGTCTCCGCTTCGCTCCGTAACAAGAGGTAAGGAGGGTAACAGAAGGTTCGGGAGGCCCTCTGGAAGGCTCGAGCTGGCATCGGGAGGCTTGGGAGGCGACAAATGGTTAACAAGGTTGGTAGGAGAGACGGGAGGGTAGTTGCCTTGACAACGGCCTCCGGAGACTCAACCTGGTCTCCGGAGAGAGTTTGAATCTTGCTGATGCATGCGGAGATATGTCAACCAATACTTTCGCAACTGCCACACCTGTCGCTTTAGCAAACCTAATCAGAATCCTCTTCAAGGGGTGTTGAAATCACTTTCTATACCCAAAGAACCCTGGATGGACATCACTATGGATTTTGTTACTGGACTCCCAGAAAGCGATGGGTTCAACGCTATCCTGGTGGTAGTGGATAGTTTGACTAAAATGAAGCACTTCATTGTGACTACCGAGAACGTTAGCCCCCAGGAACTATCTCATTTATGCTTGAATCACGTATGGAAACTTCATAGGTTACCAGAAACTATTGTCTCTGACAGGGGAACTCAATTCACTGCTGAGTTTTGGAAATCTCTTTGCAACTGCTTGGAAATAGCCCCTCGATATTCTACCGCGTTTCATCCTCAAACCGATGGGCAGACGAAAAGGACGAATGCGGCTATCATGAAACAATACTTGCGGAGTTATGTATCCTATCAACAGTATAACTGGGCAGACTTTCTACCGATGACGGAATTTGCAACGAATAATCACATCTCGGAAACTACCAATATGTCACGCAACTATGGGTGACACCCCCGTATTATCTTTGGGCCTTTACGGCATGGAGCCACTGTCAATGAGGATCAGGCAAATGGACTGGCCAGGTAAATGTCACAGGTATTTGAATTCCTAAAGAGCGAAATGTTTAGAGTCCAAAGGATACAGGAGGAAATGGCGAATCTCAACTGGACCCCTGCTCCTAGATACTCCATTGGCGAACAAGTCTGGTTATCTGCAAGGAACATTGAAACGAAACGACCCTCAAAGAAACTCGATTGGAAACAGCTTGGTCCTTACCCAATAAAATGTATCATGAGCTCCTATGGCTATGAGTTACACCCACCGGCCTCTATGAAGGTACATCCAGTCTTCTATGTCTCTTTACTGACACCGTTCGGAAATGATCCTGTACTGGGGCAAGTCATTGAACCACCTCCACCGGTGGAGGTCGAAGGGGAAACTGAGTGGGAAGTGGAGTAGATACTAGATTCACGGAAGGGGAGACGACAAGTAGAATATTTGTTCAAATACGTGGGGTACGAACAATCTTCATGGCAACCGTCGAGTGATTCACAACACAGCCCGGACCTCCACAAGCCTTTCATCGTCAATATCCTTCGAAACCTCGGCCTATCGAGAGTTAGGCCCTAGAAGGGGACCTGATCTGTCCCGGCATCTTGGCATAAATCCCAACCATTCAGTAGTTAGGGTAGGAATATAGTGGAAGGGGAAATATTAAGCGAGAATGGATGTGGTGGAATGTTGGTCATGTCATTTCTTTCTAGGAAGTTCGGTTACAGGAGGAGTTTGTGAGCCAGTGTGGTGTGATGAAGGGGAGGAATACGAGGTCTGGTGATACCGAATTCCATAAGGTTCCATGGCATAATGTGTAGGTCATAACGGACAAGCGGAGGGGGGTGTTAAATAGCGGGTTCAAGCTTTTCCTTTAGTTCTTTCTTTCCTTTCCTCTCTATCTCGTCTTCCTGTTATCTCAATATATAGGAATCTATTCCTATCTACAGAAGCCATAGCCATGGTCCTGTCCCAGCTCGCCTCACAAGGGAGACCTATAGTTTCTCCTCATCCTCGCCCTATGCCCTCCTGTGATCCTCGCTTTCCCTGCCCTGCCTGTGTTTGTACCCGTGCGCTTGCTGTCGTCCTTGCCTTAGCCTTTGCCGGTGCCCTTCGTCCTCCTGCTCATTCTGGCTACGCCCCTCGATTACCTTCTTGCGTCCTCGTTTTCATCTCTCGCCTCTAGTCTCTATCACTCCGTCACATACATGCATGCCGTTGACGTATATCATTATTAGAACTGAAACCCGTAGAGCAACAGTAGTCGATATCATATCACGCCATGATAATCATGCTGTCAAAAGCATCATATTTCAGAACTAAAGTCATTTTGGGCACAACAAGAACGACGAACAGGGATACTTGGCGGACAAAGCACAGACGCTCAGGCTGCTATCTAATGGCTTGATTGACTGGGGCCTGTGTTTCCGCCGTTGCCCCAGGTTTGTCGTTCCCCCCAAATTGACTTTACTGTTTTTGATCGCACTACACTAATTAAATTCAGGCATATCACCTAATCAGGCTAAATTCAGGCATATTTTGCATAAAAGACCTATATATAGTTTTATTAGCTCCAGGTCGCTAACTAAGTATAGGAGTATAGGTTCCGGCGTTAGAGTAGTTGTGTTTGTAATGCAGTTTTCCATCCCTCAAACTCTGTTTCACATCGCTCCCAAACGGCCCTTATAGCCCGTTCGGTAACTAGGGGTGGAGGTTCCCTTTTGTTAGGAGTTGACCTTTGAAAACTCTGTTCTGTCTTACTGTCGAACGGGCCCTTAGATGCCGAGTCGGATACTAGCCATAGAGCTGATGTTAATCCTGTTTCAAAAGTTTCTGGATCTCAATCATATCACGATATTATTTAACGCGAGCGGCATTACCTCCTTACATAAACAAAAGGGCATAACCGATGTAATTTCTGCTTATCAAACAGCATACCCTTTCCTGCTTTATCTCCTTCTGTAGTGATGATACGGGGCCATGATGATAGCGATAGATAATTAAAACACTAACAATGCTTGAGCAGGTTATACGGTATCAGGGTAACCGAAGTCAAACCTTTCAAACAGGGCAGTGGATATTTGCACAGACTACCTTTATAATATTAAAACAACTCTAGGGAAATGGTCTCTTGTAATCAGCCCCAACATATATCGAGTGATACCTGGTGAGTACCATGTTTGAGTTTTCATCATGGGCTGTCACTCGGGACGACGGATCCAGCTAAGTTTGTCTCTGACCGTCGGTTGGGCCTGTGCGATTGGATGATATAGATTCCTCCCGGAGCAGAGCTTAGAATTACCACCTCCCACCGGAATCCTGCCTTGAACCGCCTAGTAATGATCCTGATTACCCACAGTTTCTGTAGTCCATTATATGATTCTACCGATTAGGGGCCGAGGGGGGCCGCTACGGATTACCGCAAAATACTAGCAGTTCCCCTAGCTACATCTCCCATCGTATATCATCACGAACCCTCATCCCACATTTGCTCACGGAAAAAATAAGGGATGAGACATAGCCTTGAATAAATGGAACAAAATCTCTATATGTATAGGCCTTACCCAGTCTGGGGCCATGACGTTCATCTATATGGCAGCCCAATCGGACCAGGAAGGGGGAGGGGGGGGCCGGAAACCGGCCTAAGGAGAAAACGAGGACGCTTCCTATATCGAACTACATAGTAAGTGTATATATATTGGATACTACTACTTACGACGCTTAGCTCTGCCCGAGTAAACTGCGCCAACCAACCTAAACCTCACCCAGGCCCGGAAAAGACTAGTTGAAGCTGATTCTAATTCAAAAGCCTGCATCAACCAAAAATAATAAGAAGAGGAAGAAGAAGAATAAAAATAATAATAGTAACAACAAAAGAGTCGGTCAGTGAGTGAGCAAGATCATGTTGAAGGCCATGTCTATCCGACTATACACATGACTGAGCCAATAGTAGGGGCAGAGACCCAAAGCCCTAAAAAATTCTGCGCCATTAACGGATCAAAAGATGCCGAAATATCTACATTCTCCTGGCAATGGCCATTCTGGCCTCTTTCTTTGTGGGTGGGCCGAGCTCGGCCGAACAGATCCATTTGCGGCCGCGGTTGTCGTCCTCCAGTGGACGTCCGAAGGGATAGCTACCACAGGCGCCACCAGTCAGTCGAATCGAAAGAAAAAATAAATAAACTTAACTATATTGGAGGCATAGAACTTACTCCTGCTCACTTTCAATCCTCTTCTTTCCCTTTGGCTTATTCTCATAGATCCTCTTCTTCTCAAAAAAGATATACCTATCGTACATGCACTCAGTAACATGACTCTCACTATTACGGCCGCCGCATCGCGACCCTAGCCAAAAGAGACGAACAACAGATCAAAACTTACGCTCCCCTAAAAGTTCCGTTCTCCGCCCCCGACCCCTCACCCTTCTTCTCCATAAATCTACGATAGCTATTTGAGTTGACGTTCCCAATTTCCTCCCTAAACCTCTTTTGTGTCACCTTCGAATATTTTGGGTCGCGGAAGAAGGCCCTGATCTTCCTCCGAATCTCGTCGCACGAGTCAAAGATCGGCACCTCGCGCTCTTCCTCTCCAGGCAGCTTGACCGCCGTTAGGAAGATAAGCGGATCCTCTGCTGCGGACGCAGACGCATCAGCAGAAGCACTAGCATTGGAAGTAGGCTTGGATCTCGATTTGGGCACGGTTGCCACCGCGGCTACCTCGGCAGGGGGTGTAGGGGCCGCAGAGGCCACGGCGGCCACGGCGGTGTACGGGTAGTGAGCGGCGGCGTCGACTGCTGGGTTGGAGATCTGTTTAGACGCGGCCTTGGGCATATTTGTTTCAGTCCCGGGGGGGTGGAGGGGTGTGTGGGGGGTTGTTTGTTTGATCAGAGAGTATTAACTAAAGTAAGGACAAGAAAGCTATTGAGAGCTGACACCAAAAATGAAAGCGTTACAATTACAGACAGATCGGGGAAAAAACCGAGTCGTGAGAACAGGTAGGTTAAAAAAAAGAAGGCAAAAAATCAAATTTCACTCCAGGGTTGAGGTAGAATGAGATAGGGTTGTCTCCACAGCTTAAGTATCCATCCATGGAAGCATTGACGTTGGGCACGTGATCCACGTCATCCTGATCCGTGGCCAGAGCCTTCTGGAGACTGGCGAGAGTTTCACAAACAGCATGAGCATGAATACTCGCTGCTGTGCTGTAGCGAGAGGAGAGGATCCCGGTCAAAACCTGACATAGCTCGGCAGGTGGGCGCACGTCCGTCCGTTTGGTGTGGGGGTCTGTGCACTACATAGAAACACTCTCGGTCACTCGATAAATAGTATACATGTACAATTTTTATTTAACTCCAAATAGAAAAAGCATTGACCATTTTGAGAGTGAGATTTTATGATATAAGATGACAAGACCGCATGTGTACGTACATACATGCAGTTATGACGACCTCGGATTTTGCTTGATAGTGATGATGGTGAAACTTCAGGCGTTTATTTTATTTAATCCTTCCCAGGAAGTCTTGACATGACTCGACATCAGTGGTGAATACGGCCGTTTGCACACCCCTTGAAGGGATGGATGGCTCTGTTGACCCTCGAGTCGACCCTTCCGCTTACAAGTAAAAGATAGATATATTAACGGAGTATCCTGAATGACGCTGGTGGAGAGTCATGAATTACTTAAAACGACCTTGCAGTATTGAAGCTCATAGTTTGAGTAAGGAAAGACCTCACGAGGGCCTTCAACTCTACTCGCAATTTCACACAAAAAACCCGTCAAGGCTACATTTTTGTATAGCGGTTGTGTTCAGAAACACTATGAAGTTGCGAGTATATACATGTACCTAGTGCAACCACATCCGGAGCCCATCAACTACCACAAACACACAATTTGTTCCGAACACACTTCGAGAGTGCGATTGATTGCACGAGACCTCTATACTGACCCTAGGACTTTTCGTTTTCGAGGCGTGGATTGCAAAGGCACACCACCACCACCCCGACCTTCAGTTCTTCATGTGCAGAAAGAGAAGAAAAAAAAAACCCCCTTCAAGCTTTGAATCATGATATCCATACCCCAACCAATCACAACAACCAACCTGTCCCAGCCGATTACCTATTGTAAAATGAAAGAAAAAAAAATTTAATAACCCCCGGTGAAATTATCAAAGGAAATCATGAAAAAGAAACCTGAAAAAAAAAGCCGTAAACGATCCGAACCCCCCAGACCCCACCCTGAAAAATCTCGTTATACATGACAGACTTTTTGTGTGAGAGGAAACACCCTTCGTTTAAAAGGAAAAGAAAAAAGCAAAAAAGAACAGGGAGATAGGAAGAAATCAAGTCCGACACAGCAACAAGTACTCATCATATCGCCAGCAAAATAAAAAAAATGAAATAAAGGATAAGCCCGGTAAGCTCTGCAAGTGGTATATATAGCAAATATCGTCGCAGTAAATGCATTTTTTGCCCCTTCCAACACTGACATCAAGATCGTAAAAAAAGATTTCGCGCAAAAAGAGATAAAAGGAAAGAACAACACTTGCGAGGAGGGAAACCTTGTCCTTCACTACTCCACGGATTTCCACTCCTTTTGCAATGAATCAAGTCTCTTGTAGAGGTCGGCTGTAACAGGATCCACCCCGTTATTTTCATGCCTAGATCCATACGACTGCCCATCCTCGCCAACCCGTACCATAGCATTAGGATAACGAGGGCCACCTGCCCTCTTCCTCGCCGCAATCAAATCGTTGATCTCTTTAGACCTTTCCAGAATATCGCAGTAGATCTTTCCCCTTTCAACAGCGGCATCCACAAAACGATTCAAATCCCGCATGTGGCAGGCCTCCTCCCATATCTTCTTCATTCTCGGCGAATAGAGATCACAAGCTTGTGGCTCTGGAGAGAAACGGGCATGGACTGTCATGTAGTGAGCCAAGGGACTTTCCCGGACGTGCTCAAACCAGCATTCCTCGCAAACCACGAAGTCGTCTGTCCCGTACCACTTGGCTCGCGCCAAGAACTTTCCTGGTTGACACGGGGGTATTGAGGCTCGGATGATGTAAGAGAGAAAGAGGCCAAAGTCTTTCCAATTTGCGGCCTCCCCAAGCTTTTCTAGTAATGGAATGAAACGCGGGCTGTCTGGGGTTAGGCTGCAGACCCGTACGACCGAGGTGTTGTAGTTGGGACTGGAAGGGTCTGAGTTGTTTACATATATCACGTGTTGGAAGTATTGGGCTAGGTTGAGCGGTCTGATTAGGGTGAAATAGCAGGTTCGGCAGCACTTAAAGTTCTCGAGGCAAGGGTCATGATGCTGGAGGGTATACCATTCCCCCCCTACTGCATGATCTGGAAAACCTTTCGATGTACAAGGCGGAAGGTCGGCAACAGCGCGGGCCGCTTCCCACCACACCGAATATTGTCCTCTTTCGACAGCAAGAGCCCAGGGCATTTTAATATTGAAACTTGACATCGCACAGGTGAGGAGCTGTGATGATTGCGCTGCAGGTATAACGGCTTGAACAAATTGGTCTTTGAAATGCGGCACTATATCATCGCAATAGCAAGCATCACAAACAGTGAGTCCTGGAATGGGATCTTTCGGAACCCACCAATTCTTGCCGGAGCTCTTGATTGGCGTTGTCCCAGGACATGAGGAAACCTCATTGAGGCGGTATAGAGCGATATTTCGAAATTCATCCCATTGATCCTGCCCGGTCTGATCCTGGTATTTTGAAAGCTGCAGCATCCCCCCGGCGATGAACGGGATTGCCAGATCACATGTCCATACTTTATCTTCTGGCGCAGGATGCACCTGAGTAAAACAGCCTGCAAATGCTGTTGCCATTACAATATCATTGTAACACGCATCGCAGCACCGGAACTTTGGTATTGAGCCGTCATAAACCTTCCAGCGTTTCGCTGATGGTCCGCCTGATGTGCCTTCAACACCATTGCATGGCGGAATGGTGGATCTTATGGCCGCATAGTCTCTAAGATGATTGAAATTGCCCGTTTGCAGGACATGAGGCCAAATCTTCTGCAATATTCGCTCCGTGTTGAAATGGCATGAAGCGTTCTCGCCATAAGGTTTATCTGCGGGGACAAAGAGGGCAAAAAAGGGCGAAGGATGTATGTGTATATAGTAACAACTTATACAAATATCAAAGTTTGGAATTGAAGGTATCTGAAACCACCTATTCCAGTGAACCTGTGTCTTTTTGGGGCATGTAGGAAGTAGATTAATGGGGGGGGCGGGGTCCCTCTTCGGCGGTGGACGTAGCTGGGTTTGCTGGACTGGAGATGGCGGGGGTGGTGTCTGTCGGAATCTTGTTTGAGGGCTTGGGCGTGGGGGTGCTTGGGATTCCGGTGGTGGGGGCTGGTATCTTGTTTGGGGATTGGGGGAATGGGTATATGGTCTTGGTTCACGCATAGCTTCTGGTTTGGGAGTTTCTGGTTTCAAAGCATACGGACGAGGAACTCTAGGCTCCGGGGGTGCCCTGGATTCTTGAGTTGCCCTAGATTCTTGAGGCAGCCTAGATTCTTGAGGCAGTCTAGACTCTTGAGGCGGCCTGGACTCTTGAGGCGGCCTGGACTCTTGAGGCGGCCTGGACTCTTGAGGCGGCCTGGACTCTTGAGGCGGCCTGGACTCTTGAGGCGGCCTGGACTCTTGAGGCGGCCTGGACTCTTGAGGCGGCCTGGACTCTTGGGGCAGCCTAGACTCTTGAGGCAGCCTAGATTCTTGTACTCGGGATTCTTGGGGTGCCCGGGATTCTTGAGCTATCCTAGGTTCTGGAGGTGCCCTGGACTCTAGGGGCGGGGGTGCCACACGCTCCGGAGGTGCCCTATGCTCTGAAATTACTGGCTCGGGAGCATCCGATATAATAGAATATGGTCTTGGCTGCCGCGTTGTTGGAGGGATAACATGTGGGGGTGGTGAATTGTTACTAATTGCATATGGTCTTGATTTTCTAGCGGATGTTTCGTTTCCAGGCGAATCGGGCTCTGAATTTGAGTCAGAATGTTCAAAATACTGGAGAGGATGATTTCTCCATGAATCGGACTTCACAAGAGCTGGTTTGATGAATTCTGTTGATTTATTTATGGGTTTTGTATCTTTGTGGACTAGAGCTGGTTCAGGCACTGGCTCAGGTTTATAATCATCTGGCAGAGGCTCGTTTCTCAGCCGGGCCTTAACCTCAGCAGAAAGCGTAGAAAAGTAGCCCTCATCCTCATCAAGCACATGTTTAGAATCCGGGGAAAGAGTTGCAAAGGAAGCTGGCGAAGGAGGTACACTCTCTACGCTAGGTGATTTATAGCCCGGGGGCCTTTGTGGGATTCCAATGCGCTTTGGGGCATTGTTTTTCTTACGGCCCGAGGGTCGACGCTGTTCTTCGAAACGCAAACGAGATACATCCGGTAGGCCCTGTTGTTGCGGACGCCGCGATGAAGATGAATGCGAGGAATTTGAAGAAACAGAGGAAGAAACTGACGATCCCGATGATAGTGAATGTGGACGGTATGGTTGTTGATACTGGCCTCTTTGTTGGCTATAAGGGTCAGCACTCTTTGGTTGTTGGGGGTAACCCGGTGCAACACCTGATGCTGCTGAGGTTTGGAGAGGTGGTGGATTATGTTGAGGTGGGTGATGATGTAGCGAGTTCTGACGACGAACGTTTAGGCGATCGAAGACCCTGGGCTCTCTTCTAAATCCACCAGGGCTAGATGCAACAGAGTGTGGATCGTCATGTGGTGGTGGTGGGTACTGAGAGGACTGATTGAAGTTCACAGGAGGGGTAGGCGGAGGCGGGGGTGGAGGCGGAACATAGGTTGACGATGAAGTTTGAGGAGGGTAAGGGCCCGGGTGATAACTCTGTCGAGGTGGAGCGGAAGAGGACGCGGGGTAGCGTCCACCGGGGAAGTGGTGATGAGGCTGCATCGTAGCTGGCTGAAGCCGAGCCGACTTTGCCTTAACGAAACGGAGCTGGGACGAAAACTATGTAAGGGCTTAATAATTTTAGTTGGAGGATGGGGGGGGGGGGGGGACGATGATCGTGGGGAGGGGCTCTAGAGGAGAGAATGAAGCGTTTGTGTAGAGAGGACGTTGAGGTAGTAAAGTTGTGAAGAGAGGGAGGGGAAGGGCAGATGCGGAAAACAAGCGTCACCTTTGGTGACGTCGGCTACCGTGTACGTAGAAGTCAGTCCAGTGGACTTCTTATTTCTATCTAGCTGGCAGGAGGTCTCTTTCTGCTATGTGAATGGACCAGTGACGTGACACAGGCACCAGGAATAGGTAGAAGAGAAACACATAAACTAGATCCATCACTTACTCAACCCAGGAGCAGTCTATGTTGGTGCCTATGTATGAAGTCTTAGCAATTGGGTGCTCTCCACTTATTTCCAAATATCTGTTACATACATGTACTGACATTCCCTGGAGGAAAAGCTGTTTCGTTTGCTTTTCACGCCAATCCCCCGCACACTGATTTCCCCCACCCACCTACTAGAGTACTCCCAGTCTTTCCAGAATGTTCCTGTTACCTGAACTGGACTTCATACAGTGATGGGGAAAATTATTGTAGAAACAGGGGTCTAAGACCAGGGTTTAGGTGGCTGCCCTGGCCAATAGGGCTTACCATACTTCTACAATAATTTGCCCCCATCGCTGTATTCGCCCTGTGCCACTTGGGTCGATGCTTCGAGCCTCTGCTCGAAGTACATGTAATTACATGTATTTTAATCCCGAAACTCTAGCAGCCCCCAACTATATGTAGGTGAGGTGACTATTGGGGGTTGCCTCCGCACTTTTTTGTATCATTGTTCAGCTCCACATGCCTTAGCTTTTCTGTCACGGCAGTCAAATTCGTCCATCATGTTTTTGTCTAATAACGACGATAGGTATTGCTATCCTGCGTGCTGATGCACATATGCAGGCTGTTGAGGAAGACTCCATATGATTGGTGGTAACCGGTGAGGAACAGATCTAGATCTCCCCCAGAGATGCCTCAAATTACAAAAGTATATCAAGTTACTGTCGGAATTCCATGCCTTTCATTTGCCCAGGCAGTGATGATGAAACGGGTAGCCAAATACTCATATGGTACTGCCCCCCCCACCCCAGAGACATTCATATATCTGTCTGATGCGGAGTAACAGAGATTTTGGGCCAAGCATCAATTTTGAGAAATGCTGTTTGCCCACCCAGCAAAAAGATCCCTGCAACTAGCAATTTTGACCAAAAGTCATGGTTGGCCTAAGGTTTCTAATGATGTGTTCAACATCGTTTACCCGGTTGCCCAAAGCACTTCTTTCTGAATAACCACAGCGGTGCAAGAAGTCGTACACCCTGGGAACAGAGAGCACCTAGGCATGCATCTGTATCGCTAACCAACCAATTGGTGCGCAGGAAGTACAATTGACTGCCAACAAAGCCGAGGTTCGTCCATATCATCAACCAGTTCTCCCGAATGAGGAGACTAACCGTTTTGTCTACCGTATAATTTTAGTTCACTGTGACAAGTACCTACATATACCGGGTAGTTACTATAACCCAACTACATGTATACTATTTACACGAGCGGAAATATCTAATAGCACTTAGCCATATCTAGAGCTAAAACCTTCGGGCAAAGCCCAACATGTAGACATTAAAATGAAAATACGAAAAATAAGGAAAGAATTTTTGGCCTCTATCCTCAAACTCAAGTTTAGAGAAACCAAAATTACCTATATTATACGTGGCCAGCCATTCCTTTACATCTCTGAGATATATCGATAGTACCTTTCCAACCACCTCCCCCACGAGTCCTCCTTCACCTTGCAATACTTGCACCAAACTACTTATTCTCTTCTCGCAGATGCGTATGGCCGCCATCATCGCAGAGTCCGCTTCATTTCGAGCAACTGTTAGCATTACAGTCGCTCTAGGGTCATTGGCGAGCCCGCTCGGTAGCTAATAGGCGAATCAAAGCCAGCAGAAGCTAACCCGCCACTCGTCATAGAGCCGGGTTCGCCGTTGACCCCGAGACGGCTGTAATCCGGGTGTAACAGTACAAATCAGAAATAAGTTTGTTGGTCAAGACATTGTTCTTGATAGTGGCCACGGTTCATCCTCACACGATATAGTCGCAGTCCGTCTGAAAAACTCCTCTTTGACGTGTAATTCCATTTCTTTACCATCCAGCCGATTTCAGAAATTTACCATCATTTCCAGGGATCCAAATAGCTTGAATTTACTGCGAACGGTAACAAGCTGCTCACTACCCAAAAATCCGAAATTCATTATGGAGCGAGAGTGGCTCTTTTTTATAACCGTCAGGACAGATTTGGCGCTAGCAGGATCGACAAGAACTGTTGCATCGTTGGACAACTAAGTCCAAGGTTAAAATCTAGTAATTTTCTTTCCAACAAGGAGATAAGCCTCGGGTTGGCCTTGGCCTTCTGCTGTCCTGATCTCGAAGCTATCACCCGTGATTGATAGTTTCTTTTCTCGAAGATTCCAAGGTTACTCGGCCAGCTACAGAATCGTTAGTCATGAATTCAATCCGGGGTCCAGTTTATCGTACGCTTAAAGTGTATCTTGAGCGTTACTCATTTGAATATGGGTATTCGGGGCTTTTTGAAAAGATGTATTTTTTGGTGTCGTCAGTTACAATGCTGAATATGAGTGTGTGATTAAATGGCTGAGAGCCGAATATGTTCTCATTCAAAAGACAACGTTAAATGCTAACTACATGAGTAGCGTTAAGACAGCCTCTTGACTACAATCGCCGTAAAGCACCAAGCCACGCATGGATTAAGCCTTGAACGTTCATTAAGAGTACTCGTACTTTCCTGACGTTTGTAAAAATGGCCGCTATTGCATGCCATACAAATACGCGCCAAGTCCAAAATTTAGTACGGTATGCAATAGTGGTCCCTTTACAAACGTCAAGTCATAGCGCACGTGCCAGAATGTGGCGTAAATATTTAAATCTGCCAAGCCCGGAGATCACATGCGACTTCATGAAGGCCGGTGTGGTCAGCACAGGGGTACTAAATATACGCCGAAGTGATGTATGATACGCAGGGAGTGATCGACTACCTCTTTTGGTCTGCATACATTTTAAAATCTTGGAATTGACCACACCCCCGTGGTGGAGGAGACTCTGAGCAGGGAGCTCGCTAGGCAGGGAAATTAGGTACTTACAGTAGGTACCGCTAAGCCATCAAAAAGATTAAAAGTACGATAAAATAATCCTATTATCAATAGCCATAGACTTTGCGCAAATGGAGCTAGCTCTTTCGATTATCACTATGGTACATTTTTGTGGTGCGGTGTGTGTTAGTTACACATTTCTTATGTGTAACTTACCGCATTATTGTGTAATTTACACAGTACTATTAATTAGATGTGTAATTAATACATGTTCTTACTCTAACCGAGAAGGTCATGTGTAGGTAACACAGTACTAAGTGTTTCCGTACTAGTAATTTTGTGTAATTCGCACATAGCACACTTAATTGTGTTAATTACACAAAAATATACTTATCCATTTTATTCAATTGTGCAAATAGCACAATCATCCACGGTCGCAGGGTGTGCAAATAACACACAAGAAACTCACTGTGTTATTTACACATATATAATTATCCCTCTCTATTCAATTGTGTAAATAGCACAATTGTCCACAGTGACAGGGTGTGTAAGTAACAGAAAAAAAAACCCATTGTGTTATTTACATATATATGATTATCCTTTGTGTAAATAGCACAATTATCCACGGTCGCGAAATTGTGTGCATCAGCAAGACTTCATTTGTCTCCTGAAGTCTCCTGAGCCTCAGGAGACTCTCAGGAGACCCAGGAGACTGTTGGGAGGCTCAAGTCACAAATAGTAGTTTGCTGATGTCATCAGCAAGATTTTACAAGTCTCAGGAAATTACAGGGGTCTCAGACTCAGGAGACTGTCAGGAGACTCAGGAGACTCCAGTCACAAATGGTAAAGCTTGCTGATGGTGGCTGATACCTGAAAACAATAAAGTGTGTTGTTTGCACAACTGATTATGTTAATTGTGCATATCATCATTGGTATAAAAATTATATTTTATTTTATGTATTCTAATCTTATTCTAATCCAATTGCTATATGTAATTTCTATAGACGTTAATACATGTATTTGATTAATTATTATTATTTGAAAAAGTGCGGAGGTTTTCCTAATGATATATTCCCGTCTATCTTTTTTGAGGAGGCGAATCAATTCACAAATATTCTTCGCCATTATAACCTCTAGAGCTCCAATCTTAGACCTCTCTTTGTATATAAGTTTCCCGTCTCTGAAAATTGAAAAGCGGCGCACATATGTTAGGAGTAGCTCATTTTGGTTCTTCGCTTGTGGGGTTCCATTTTCTAGTTCGGATATAACTTCCATTAGCAAACTACCATTTGTGACTGGAGCCTCTCAACAGTCTCCTGTGTCTTCTGAGAGTCCTGAGAGTCCTAGATATTTTTTGAGTCTCCTGAGGCTCAGGAGAATTCAGGAGACAAATTAAGTCTTGCTGATGTCTTTCATCTGGTTCTCGTCATTGGCTTGGCGTAGAGCTGGTGGCACGACCCAATTCTCTCTGTCATCTGGTATTTCAATCGAGAAGAAGCGAATTATTTCTCCAAAATGGGTTTCTTTTCGACCTGAAGTTTTGCAAGTCTCGTACTGAACGAATGAAGTAGATCTTGTTTGATTTGATCTTTTATTTTTCGACGCTGTGGTTTTGAATCCGTAAGTGTATGCGTCATCTGATCTTATGCAAGAACCAACATCAGCAAGCTTGTTGTTTTCCCTGGGCGCGCATGCATGCGTCCGGGCGTCACGTGCCAAGCATCATTCCGCCCGAACGCTACCAGCACCCTAACCGCCCCGGCAAACTGCCAAAACCTATCCCTCTCCTGGAGGTATCAACATTCCTTTGTTAGAACTGGCGAGTGCTATCTCCGCAATCAACCACCCGGCGAGTTTTGCTTCAGCACTCTATCGCTGGTGCACACGATCTCTTCTTCACTCTAAAGTTCGCATTTACCCCAATCATGAATACTTCATTATGGATCGCTATTACTATAGAAGGCATCTTCACTTCCCCGAGAGCATTGTCTTTTTATTACTTCATTGGTAGCTAAAATCATTCCATGTACGCAAATCAATTCGGGTATTTACAAGCCAATTGGAGCTGTCTATCTGAAAGAGATGTGCCGTTCCCAAGATGTTACGAATGTTCACAACCCACATCTTTCTCTTTCTTCTCCTGCAGGCTTTAGTGAGTCCGTGGGAGGTATCTGGAATCCCCCGATCTTTCGCCTCCAGGAGCTCTATCAGGCACAATCTGTGTGATCGGCCCCTACTGTCGCGAAGCTTAAACAACGCCTCTAATCGACCTGGTAAGCGTCCTCCAAACACTCCCCAATGCTCTGAAGACGCTACTGAAACCCACGCCCAATCTTTTCTCACTGCCCGATTTCTGAACGCCTCTTCTCCAGTGCATCGGAGATTGTGAATCTCATATATGTCCGGCTTTTGGAAAATAGGTATGGGAACTTGCAGGCAGGTAAATCTCTCCACACGATATTCGCCAAGGCTCTCTAAGCTTCCGATAAAGCCCTGGGAGCAATTTCTATCCTCTGCATACTCCTTGACTAGACAATATAATGCCGTTCGGTTCATTTTTAGCTCATCGGCGATATCGTAGAGCTTTTGCGACTTACATCAGCAAGACTTGATTTGTCTCCTGAGCCTCAGGAGACTCAAAAAATATCTAGGACTCTCAGGAGACTCTCAGGAGACTCAGGAGACTGTTGGGAGGCTCCAGTCACAAATGGTAGTTTGCTGATGTAGTCGATGGATTACATAGTTTTTTTAAGGGCAATTTAGCGTCAATTAAAACCCGTTCGTTGTTTGTTGATTTGTTCCTGTCTTCGATCATGAAAATGTGAAGCAGCTCCTTGAGATTTTCGCGATGATTCCAGAGGAAGTCGCCATTACTCTCTGAGCATCCAACGATATTCTTGAGGTTTAATATTCGTATCTCTAGTGCTAGCCGTCCCCCGCAGTAGTCTAAGATCTGCGCTGCCATGTCGGCCTTGTTTGATGCTTCATATGCTTCTTTGACTTGATGAACATGAGCTAATTCGCTGATGTCGGTAGAGAACATTGGGATGCTGCCAAAGCGCTCTACATGCTCTCTGTAGTGCGACAATAGGTGCAATTTGATGAAGTTGAAATGAGACCTTTCACGGATCTCGCGAATCTCCTCCAAGCTGCGGTCATTGCCCTGAGAGCCTTGAGATTGCAATGCTCTGGTCAGATCTTTCGCCTCTTTCCGTGTCCGATTATATGCTCGAAATTCTAGGAAGATGTTCTTATGTCTATGGAAGTCTTTGAGATAGTTCTCTAGATATTCCAAAGTACTCGTCGTGTGACTCCCGTATTGCGCCATCAAATGGAAGTCAATCAAGGCTCGCACACATTTCAACGCCTTCGCAAAGTCTGCCCTTACAGCATTCGGAGGGTTTCTCAGAGCAACCGCCAGTGCCTCCAGGATAATCTGCCCAAGATTCCGCATCTCCTTACCCTGCCATTGTGTCGTCGCCCTGTAAGGCCTATTTGGTACTGTAAGCCCAGGATATGGTGCAATAGACGACCAAGCCTTGCCGAATTCGTCTAATCGGTGATGCTTCTTAAGGAAACCTTGCACCCACTCCATCATATGTTTCAATAGCCTAAGATAGATATTGTGTAAGATATCTGGTTTGTTCAGGTCGTAGGTGTTAACTTTTGGCATGTCCCAGAAGGCATTGAAGAGTGTCTTTACGGACTTCGACACAAGGTATTCCACTGGCGAAGGGTTCGCTGGGTTGTCGTTGAACTCCCGCACCATCTCCTGATAGGTCTCCTGATTGCGGGGAGGGCTTCGCCCAATGCTCCCAAGACTCTTGAAATCAACTTCGCACCTTGGACAGGCTTGATTGCTAATATTCTGTAAGGAGGCGTGTTCGGGTTGGTCGGCGATCCACCTGTACAACACCGAATAACATAGTCGCTCATAACTATCGGCGCAATTGATAAACTCGCCACCGCTACTCCTAAAGCTTTCGAAAATGTCTTTAAGAGCTCGGTGAAGTACCATTTGACTTTGACGTCGCAGTATATCACGGCTCAGCCCCCACCATCCTGTCTGCCGCCAAGGCGCCTCCGGAACCGGGTTGTTGGTTAAGATCAGTCAATGTCGGAATCAGGGTAACGGAATAGGAAGGAGCTCGGATAATAGAAAGTAAGCACTAGGGATAATTGAAATACTATGGGAAGAAGTTATCGGTATTGGGAATAGTATGGACGGCTCGGCCGAGAAAAGGGTTCTATGGGTTTCTATGGTCTGAGTCAGCGATAAAGGAAATAGTTGTATATATAGAGCTTCGTTTCTCCTATGTCTTCACCTCTCTAGGCAACGTCTTCTTCTTGTTAAGCAATCTACACTTTGGTTCCAATCTTCTGTTCTATTTGTTCCCATTCCTAAAACCCGTACCGACTTCGGTGAATCCTGAGTTGAATCTGCCCCGTCCTCGTCCCTGTCCTTGTCCTTGTTCCCGTTCCTGAACCTCGACCCCGCCCGTTAGACAGTATCGCATTGGCAGTCTGGTTGGTCCCTAACTTTGGAGGCACTGGTAATAGTGCTAGAAGTATTAGCGAATGCCCAGAGGGCTTGTTTCGTACTGATGACTTGATATTGCCAATCGTCAGTTATAGTGGCCAAGCCTTCTTGTCGCCGCTGAAGTTCGTCAGATGGGTTCCGTCCGATGCGCATATAACGGGTACCAAAGTGGACCCCTCTGGGAGTGAGTTCTACCTCTCTGTGTCAGCCGCTGCTGCTCCTAGAGTAGTCGTTAGAGCTCACCGGTGTTTCCCACCACCAATCTGCTGTATGCAGTTCCCCGTATATCCGCTCACCAGATTCATTATGTTCTACCACAGGTGCGTACACCAAAGACTCTCTGAATGACCGTTGACCTAGAACAAATCGTACGATAGTCATTGGGTCGCGATAATAGTAGGGAACTCTGGTCCCGCCTATCTCGACTTCAGAATGCTGCCAGCTTGACTTCCCAAGGCAATTATTCATTTCCTCCATTTTCCGTATAAACCCCCTGCCATTCCTGTAGGAGCTTTCGCGGTTGCCATCCTGGGTGTGGAGGAAGAAGTTTCATGGATATACTAGGTTCGGAGGGCTGGAAGGATTATCACGGGTGGGGTTATGACGCGATACATGGGGAGGATGAGTCAAGATAGTTTCCACGGGTTTCTGTTACACGGAGGAGTGAGTCATAAGAGGGGTTACGCGGACGAACGGGTCAGGCTTGGCGGAGGGGTGGTGGCTATATAAGAACGACGCTTACTTCTGTACTTTCTTTCTTTTCCTTTTCTCTTCACGCAACGTCTTCTGTCTTTAGTATACCAATACACTATAGTCCTATTTATAAATTAGTGACTATCGCTGCTCCTTTATTTCCCCTCCGATATACTCCCCTAAGTATCGCCAGACATTACGCACTCGCAGAACGAAGCTACCCCTGACGCCTTGAGTAAGCTGTCAATGTTACCTTGTGATGCTTTACATAGTATGAAGTAACGTGCTATTCTAAATTCGTCTGCCGAAAAAGGGTGCCATGGGTCCCTAAGGAGGCTTTCCGAGGTTTCCCCATAGTCCTCCAAGGCAAACAAGCGCTCTCTTGCGCCCTCGTAAATAGTGGTCCTTGCTACACGTGTCTCCCCATCCGAGTCGTCTGTTTCGTCGTTGAAGTAAGAGTCTGACTCGAGGTCTGAATTGTAATGATTCCCCTCATTATAATCGGAGGAGGCGAGGTTGCCATCTATAGTGCCCCCGTGGGTATCATTTGTGCTCTCAGGAGTATCGTTATGCTTTTCAAGGAGCTGTGACTGATTGCCGAACCACTCGTCGGCCTCGAAGGGATGCGTAGCGCGAAGATGCTTATCAAAATTCGCAGAAGAGCTGTAGCGTTTGGGGCAGAAAGGGCACCTCGACTTCATAAGCATTCGCGACTGCTCTCCAGGCAACCTAATCCTAATCCCTAATCCGACTGTTTGGAAATTAGACCCTACCAAAAGACCCCTGCTCTCAAGGGGGCGTCAGGGGGCAGGGCTTCGTGTCTGCAGGGTACGTGGTAACAACGGCGATACTCCGAGGGAGGAGTATATAAGTGGAGGGATGGAAAGGCAGCGATAGTCACTAGTTTTTAAGTAGGAACTATAATGTATTGCAGATACTAAAGACAGTAAGACGCTATGAAGAGAAAAGGAAAAGAAAGAAAGACAGTGAAAGAGTAGGCTGTTCTCCCTTATATAGCCACCGCCTCCTCCGCCAAGCCTGACTCATTTGTCCACAGAACCCCGCTTATGACTCACCTCCAGAACAGAAACCCGTGGAAACTATCTTGACTCATCCTTCCCATGATAGCCATAACCCCACCCGCGATAATCCTTCCAGCCAACCTAGTACATCCATGAAAGAAATTTCCTTCAAGCCAGCCCTGTAGCCTTGATTTCCTCGGCCCCGGTTTATTTGGGTATTGTGTGGAAGGTCTCGACAGCGGCTGTGTATTCGCGATAATTCCATGGGTTCCCAAGTAGGGTCGGTATATCCCGTCCACTTGACGTAGTACTGTAGTCCTTGCTTTCCATGGTACCTCGAATCCAGAATCTCCTCAACTTCGTACTCTTCTTCCTGGTCCACGATAACGGGTGGTGGTGGTATTAATCTTTGTCCCGGCACAGGGTCGCTGGCGGCGATGTCAAGTAGAGAGACGTGGAAAACGGGGTGTATTTTCATCGAGCGGGGGAGGTTCAAGCGGTAGGCATAGGGGGAGATGATCTCTTGGATGGGGAAGGGTCCTAGCTTTTTCCAATCGAGCTTCCTCGAATTCCGGTTCAGACGAATGTTCTTTTCATGGACACGAATACCATGTCTCCGATTTCATATCATGGCGGATGCGCTTTGCATTAACCGAGCTTTCTTGTTGGTCTTGAGCTGTCCTTATTTGTGTTCGTAGGGGGTTGTGTAACTCCTTCATCCTCTCTGCAAAGTTGTGGAGTCCAGGCTCGGGGGTTCTGTCTAGCTTTTGTAGGTTTATCGTGAATCGGGTGGTACCCATAGTTGGCGAAGAAAGGTGTAGCTTTAGTAGAGGCTGAGACTTGATTATTTGCTGCGCACTGCGCCATTGCCAACCCCTTACCCCAGTCGCCTTGTTGGTATGACACATATCCCCGAGGTATCGCTCCATTATCGCTTCATTCTTTCCGCTTTGGCCATCCGCTTCGGAAAAGCGGTCGACATTCTCGCTTCTATCTGGAGTTGTTTACAGAGAGACTTCCAGAACTTTGCGGTGAACTGGGTGCCCCTGTCGGAGGTGATGTGCGTGGGAAGGCCGTGTAGTTTCCAGACATGTTGTAGGTAGAGATCGGCTAGGTCCTTTGCATTGACGGTGGTGTTGCAGGGTAGGAGGTGACGCATCTTCGTTAGCCGGTCCACAACTACTAGTATGGCATCGTATCCCTGACTCTCTGGCAGACCCGTGACGAAGTCCATAGAGATCTCTCTCCAGGGTTGTTCCGGGATGGGTAGCGGTCGGAGAACTCCCAACTTCCCATGTGTTGCTGGCTTACTTCGCTGGCAGGTGTGGCAGTTCCGGATGTATTGACCAACGAATGATATTTGGCCAGTAGTAGTCTCTGCTGATCAGGTCGAAGGTTTTTTCCCTACCTGGGTGGCCTGCGGAGGGGGCATCGTGGTATTGCTTCAGGATTTTAGTGGTGGGTAGTCGGGGATGTAGATGCTTTCCGATAGAGTAGGCGTCATTCGCCTCAGTGCATTCCGCCAGCGATATTTCCTTGCAGTGCTTCGTGTCTGTCTGTCGTAGGTCCAGTATTCTTTGTGGGAATGGGTCAGCCAGATATCCTTCGTTTAGTAGTTTTTCCAGGGGGGCGTTCTTTTCAGCGGATTCATTTGACAAAGAACCCGCTAACAAACTCAGCTTAGGATCCAAATTCTCCCTCTTCAAGACTGCGGCTCTGGTGCAACAATCTTTCATCCCTTCTCAGGGAGATCTCCTGATCTCCTAGTCAATGCATCCGGTTTCCACTCTGCTTCCCGGGTCTGTACTTGATCGTGAAATTAAAGCGCGATAAGTATTCGGCCCATCTCACTTGTCTCCTGTTGAGTTGTTTGGTGGACATGAAGTATTCGAGGTTTTTGTGGTCGGAGATAACCTCGATGGGGTGCTTCGCCCCTTCCAGTTCTGGCCTCCATTCCTATCACGGTGCTAATCGAGGGCGAGGACTGAACAAGCCAAGGTGAACCACCAAGGCTGAACTATGATGAGCGAGGTAGTGGGCTACGTGGGAGAGGGGGCGACCGGGGAACTTGGGACGAAGGGTGAAGGGCGAGGTACGAGGCGAGGGTGCGAGGAGGTAGTCTAACGTCCCCGTGGGGCAACACGACCGAAGAGACTATGGCTAAGATAGAGAATGTATTCTAGACAAGCAAAGACTAAAGACGCCTAAGATGACAGGAAGGTTGCGTGAAGAAGAAAGGAGAAGAAGAGAAGTCCTACAAGCGAGGGAACGAGCCCCCCATATATATAGCCCTGAAAACCCTTCGCTGACTCATCCCATAGAAACCCGTAGAACCCAAAGGAAATCCATCATTACAAATACCTGCATGGCGTTGACTCATAGAACCCTGCAAAAACCCATAGAACATAAGAGAAACCCTGACTAATCCTTCTTCCCAAGAATCAAGGCTGACATCGTATCACGCCGTGATAGATATTAGGTCCCCCTCTGAGGCCTAAGTCCTCTTAGGCTTATGGGGGTAGCGTTCGTGGAAGTCCTCAACTAACTCGGGGGAGTTGTCTAAGTCATAAGGTTGCCACGAAGGTTCGTTATATCCAGTGTATCGAGCGAGGTATTCCAATCGCCCACTTCGCTCATGCGAGAATCTAGTATTGTATCGACCTCCCACTCCTGTTCTCCTTCAATCTCGACGGGTGGTGGGGGAGGTTGTAGTTGTCCTGGGACGGGGTTATTGGCGGGTGATAGTAGAGATACATGGAAGACTGGGTGGACCTTCATTGAAGGGGGTAGGGTGAGCTCGTAAGCATAGGGGCTGACAATACGGGAGACGAGGTACGGGCCGACTTGTTTCCAGTCCAACTTCTTTGAAGGCCTCTTGGTAAAGAGGTTCCTGGTAGATAACCATACTTTGTCTCCAATGGGCGAACGGGGCGGGTCCTGTTGGCGTTGGCTGACTCCTCCTGTATCTTCTGTGCTCTGAACATCTCAGCTCGGAGGAAGTCAAACACTTCTGACATATCTCTTGCCATAGTGTTGGCTTGGTCCTCATTGGTAGTGGTGCCGTGACGAAGGGGCCCAAAGGTCATTCGGGGGTGTCGTCCATAGTTTGCTTCGAAGGGGGAGAGTTTCGTCGATTCTGATACGTGGTTATTAGTTGCAAACTCAGCCATGGGTAAATAGGTAGCCCAGTTGTCTTGTTGGTAGTCGACGTAGGCTCGGAGGTACTGTTCCATGATTGCATTGATTCTTTCGGTTTGGCCGTCGGTCTGGGGGTGGAAGGCTGTGGAGAAGCGGGGAGATATTTCCAAACGCTCACAAAGTGACTTCCAAAAGTTTGAGGTAAATTGGGTCCCTCGGTCTGATACAATCTTTTCTGGGAGGCCGTGGAGTTTCCATACATTTTCCAGGTACATGTTGGCGACATCTCTGGCTCCCGATTCCGCAGTGCATGGGATGAAGTGTCTCATTTTTGTGAGGCGGTCAACGACGACGAGGATTGCATCGTAATTATTGCTAAGGGGAAGGCCGGTCACGAAGTCCATTGATACATCCGACCATGGTAATTTGGGTACTGAAAGGGGGCGGAGGACTCCCTGGGGGGCGTTATGGTTTGCTTTGCTCCTTCGACATGTGTGGCAATTCATAACATAGCGGTCGGTGTATTTTCGCATGTTTGGCCAATAATATTCGCGGCTCAGGAGTTCGAGTGTTTTCGCTCTTCCGGGGTGACCTGCTGATGGTTTGTCATGGTATTCTTGTAGGAGCTTAATTTGTAGCTCCTCATGTTCTGGTACGAAGAGTTTTCGGCGATACAGGAGAAGCCCGTCTTCGTTTTCGGCGCATTCGGCGAGCGAGATTTGTTTTGATTGTTTGGTGCCGTCTTTCAGCATAGTTAGGACTTTATTCGGGAAACTGTCTTCTTGGTAAGCGATTGCAAACAACTCTTGGATGGTAGGCGTTCCTTCAGCGGATTCATTTATCAAAGAACCCGCGAACAAACTTAGCTTAGAGTCCAAATTTTCTTTCTTCAACACGGTCTGGTACTGGTACGACAGGCGTTCATCCCCCTCCTTAGGTAGATCTCCTGATCTCCTAGTCAAAGCATCTGGTTTTCCTTGTTTGCCTGGTCGGAATTGTATAACGAAGTCAAAACGGGATAGGAACTCTGACCAACGTGTCTGTCGTCGGTTCAATAGCTTTGTTGACATGAAATATTCAAGGTTCCTGTGATCTGTTAGGACCTTGATGGGGAAGGAGGCTGTTTCTAGGAAGTAGCGCCATTCTTCGAACCCTCGGATTATTGCTAATAGTTCTTTATCATAGATTTCATAGTTGCACGCTTCTTCGAGAAGAACGCCATTAGGGTGTAGTATCCCTTCGTCATCCCTTTGTGACATGATGGCGGCGGAGACATAGTCGGAGGCGTCTGTTTCCACTATGATTTCTCGGTCGGGATCGAAGTGTCTGAGTATTGGTGCGGTGGTGAATGCTATCTTTAGGTTATCGAAAGCTTTTTTGGTCTTCTCAGTCCATTCAAACTTTACTCCTGTCTTAGTGAGGGCCGTTAGAGGGGAAACAACTCTGGAGTATGCATAAATGAATCTCCGGTAGAAGTTAGCGAAGCCTAGGAACTCCTGTACGTCTTTCAGACAGGTTGGTGTTTCCCAATCCCTGATTGTAGCGACCTTCTTTTCGTCCATCTTGATTCCCTCAGGAGTGAGTCCGAATCCCAGGTACATTGTTTCTTTGACATGCCATTCACACTTCTCAGGTTTTAGATGTACTTTATGTTGTTCCAGTATCCGAAGAATCTTATCCACATGGACCTTATGCTCTTCCAGTGTGGCAGAGTAGATGAGTATGTCATCCAGATAGGCCGTCGCGAAATGATCAAGGTGTGGACGAGTACGTCATTCACCCAATGTTGGAATGCTGCCGGCGCGTTGGTGAGACCGAATGGCATGACCGTGATTCGGCGGCCGCATTACCTGGTCCTGAATGCCGCTTTTCCATTCGTCTCCTTCTTTGATTCTCAGCTGGTGGTATCCATTATGCGTAAGTCTAGTTTAGTGAAGTATTTGGCGTCGAGATGCCTATGAATGTTTCCGGAGTTAGCGGTAGTGGGTGGCGGTTCTTAACCGTTACTGCGTTCAACTTTCTATAGTCGACGCAGAGTCGGAGAGATCCATCCGCTTTCTTTACAAATAGTACTGGGGAGCCTGCTGGGGAGGTGCTGTGGCGGATCTTCCCACTTGAAAGGTATTCCGCTAGGTAATCCCTGAGTGCCTGTAGCTCCAACCGCGTCATCCCATACATAGGTCTGAAGGGTACCGTCTTGCCTTCCTGGATGTCAATGGAGAGGTCATAGTCGGATCGGCGCGGAGGGAGTTCTGCAGCGTCAGGTTCGTTGAGGAGGTGAAGGAAGTTGTGATGTTCACTTGGTATGAGGGCCCTGGGGTCTTTGGGCGATGGGGTGAGGAGGTCGTCGAGGGCCTTGAGTGTGGGGGAATATAGTCGCATTCCCTTTCTCTGTTTATGGAGCAGTCTGTGGAATGCGGATGAGGTGATGACGGAGATGTTCGTTGTTGGTTTAGTGGGGGTTCAATAGAGATACCTAGCGGTGACTTTGGTGTTGTTGAGGAGCAGTGTTTGACACAGGCTGAGGAATTAAATTGTATTTCGTTGGTGGCAGGGAGAATTGTAGTTGCGTGTCTGCGCATCCATGGGAGGCCCATAACAATGGGGTAATGTCCTAACTGGGTGACAAAGAAGGGGGCCTCCTCTCTGTGTCCGTTTATGTCTAAGCTGAGGATGACTTTATGGGTAACCTTTCCTGACTCGATAGGTCTTCCATCTATTACGTCTATGTGTCGTGGGAGGATGAGGGGGGTTTGCTTAAGTTTGTGGTGGCATACGAAGTCTTTGTCTATGAAAGCGTATCCTGAGGCGCCAGTATCAATGAGGGCATATGATGGGATGAAAGAATCTTTATTTTGAGAAATAGAGCAAGTTACAACTAATTGATTCCCATCCATATCCTTCTCCGAAACCGAAAACCCAGAAACCGAAATCCTAGAAAAGTCTCTTAACCGCCCCTGGAGTGAGCCACTCAGTCCAGGGAAAAATCTTTTAACGCCTCATCGCCGGAGGCTCCTTCTTCTCTTTCTTCATTCCTAATATCTGCTCTAGCTCCCCTTATCCTGGGGGCTGGGTTTCTGGGGGGTGGCGCCTGTGGGCATTCCCGAATGAGGTGTCCTACACCTCCTATCACGGAGCTAAGCGAGGGCGGGGACTAAACGAGCCAAGGTAAACCACCAAGGCTAAACTATGGCGAGCGAGGTAGTGGACTAAGTGGGAGAGGGGCGGCCGGGGGACTTGGGACGAGGGGCGAAGGGATAGGTACGAGACGAGGGTGCGAGGAGGTAATCTGACGTCCCCGTGGGACAACACGACCGAAGGGACTATGGCTAAGATAGAGAATGTTTTCTAGACAAGCAAAGACTAAAGACGCCTAAGATGACAGGAAGGTTGCGTGAAGAAGAAAGGAGAAGAAGAGAAGTCCTACAAGCGAGGGAACGAGCTCCCTATATATAGCCCTAAAAACCCCTCGCTGACTCATCCCATAGAAACCTGTAGAACCCCAAGGAAATCCATCATTACAAATACCTGCATGCCGTTGACTCATAGAACCTTGCAACTGAAACCCATAGAACATAAGAGAAACCCTGACTAATCCTTCTCCTCAAGAATCAGATTTCGATATCGTATCACGCCGTGATAGATATTAGGTCCTCTCTGAGGCCTAAGTCCTCTTAGGCCACGTTGGGTAGCGTCAGTGAAGTCTTTCACTAACTCGGGGAGTTGTCCACGCCGTTACAAGGTTGCCATGAAGGTTCGTCATACCCCGCAGATCGGACGGTACTCTAGTTGTCCTCTTCGCTTATGCGAGAATCTAGGATCGCATCGACCTCCCATTCCTGTTCTCCTTCTATCTCGACAGGTGGTGGTGGAGGCTGTAGTTGTCCTGGGACGGGGTCGTGGGCCGCGGGGGACAGTAGCGATACGTGGAAGACTGGGTGGACTTTCATTGATGGAGGTAGGTGCAGAGGCGAGGGGCTGACAACACGGGAGACGGGGTAGGGGCCGATCTGCTTCCAGTCCAGCTTCTTCGAAGGCCTCTTAGTGAGTAAATTCCTGGTAGATAACCATACTTTGTCTCCGATGGCGTAACGAGGGGCCGGAGTTCTGCTAGCGTTGGCTGATTCTTCCTGGATTTTCTGTGCTCTGAACATCTCCGCTCGAAGGAAGTCAAACACTTCTGACATATCTCTTGCCATAGTGTTAGCTTGATCCTCGTTGGTAGTGGCACCATGGTGGGGAGGGCCAAAGGTCATTCGGGGGTGTCTCCCATAGTTTGCTTCGAAGGGGGAGAGTTTAGTGGACTCTGATACATGATTGTTTGTTGCGAACTCGGCCATCGGTAGGTAGTCAGCCCAGTTGTCCTGTTGGTAGTCGACATAAGCTCGAAGGTACTGTTCCATGATGGCATTGATTCTTTCAGTTTGGCCGTCAGTTTGGGGATGGAAGGCCGTGGAGAATCGGGGGGAAATTTCCAGTCGTTCGCAGAGTGATTTCCAAAATTCCGAGGTGAATTGGGTACCCCGATCGGACACAATCTTTTCCGGGAGGCCATGGAGTTTCCATACGTTTTCCAAATACATTCTGGCGACGTCTCTGGCTCCTGATTCTTCAGTGCATGGGATGAAGTGTCTCATTTTTGTGAGGCGGTCGACGACGACGAGGATTGCGTTGTAGTTGTTGCTGAGGGGAAGGCCGGTGACAAAGTCCATTGATACGTCCGACCATGGTAGTTTGGGTATTGAAAGAGGGCGGAGGACTCCCTGAGGTGCATTGCGGGTTGCTTTACTTCTTCGGCAGGTGTGGCAATTCATAACATAGCGGTCAGTATACTTTCGCATGTTTGGCCAATAGTATTCGCGGCTGAGGAGTTCAAGTGTTTTAGCTCTTCCTGGGTGTCCTGCTGATGGTTTATCGTGATATTCTTGTAGGAGTCTAAGTTGTAGCTCCTCATGTTCTGGTACGAAGAGTTTTCGGCGGTACAGGAGAAGCCCGTCTTCGTTTTCAGCGCATTCGGCGAGCGAGATTTGTTTTGATTGTTTGGTGCCGTCCTTCAGCATGGTGAGAACTTTGTTTGGGAAACTGTCTTCTTGGTAAGCAATTAAAAGTAACTCTTGGATGGTGGGCGTTCCTTCAGCGGATTCATTTATCAAAGAACCCGCGAACAAACTTAGCTTAGAATCCAAATTTTCTTTCTTCAGCACTGTCTGGTATTGGTACGCCAGGCGTTCATCCCCCTCCTTAGGTAGATCTCCCGATCTCCTAGTCAAAGCATCTGGTTTTCCCCCTTGTTTCCCTGGTCTGAATTGTATAACGAAGTCAAAGCGGGATAGGAATTCTGACCAACGTGTCTGTCGTCGGTTTAATAGTTTTGTTGACATGAAGTATTCGAGGTTCCTGTGATCTGTCAGGACCTTGATGGGAAAGGAGGCTGTTTCTAGGAAGTAGCGCCATTCTTCGAAACCTCGGATTATTGCTAATAGCTCTTTGTCATAGATTTCATAGTTGCACTTTCGGCGTATGCTTCTTGAGAAAAACGCCACAGGGTGTAGTATCCCTCGTCATCCCTTGTGACATGATGGCGGCGGAGACATAGTCGGAGGCGTCTGTTTCCACTATATGATTTCTCGGTCGGGGTCGAAGTGTCTGAGTATTTGCGGTGGTGAATGCTATCTTTAGGTTATCGAAAGCTTTTTGGGTCTTCTCAGTCCATTCAAACTTTACTCCTGTCTTAGTGAGGGCCGTTAGAGGGGAAACCACTCTGGAGTATGCATAGATGAATCTCCGGTAGAAGTTAGCGAAGCCTAGGAATTCCTGTACGTCTTTCAGACAGGTTGGTGTTTCCCAATCCCTGATTGTAGCGACCTTCTTTTCGTCCATCTTGATTCCCTCAGGAGTGAGTCCGAATCCCAGGTACATTGTTTCTTTGACATGCCATTCACACTTCTCAGGTTTTAGATGTACTTTATGTTGTTCCAGTATTCGAAGAATCTTATCAACATGGACCTTATGCTCTTCCAGTGTGGCAGAGTAGATGAGTATGTCATCTAGGTAGGCCGTCGCCAAAATGATCAAGGTGTGGACGTATGTCATTCACCCAATGTTGGAATGCTGCGGCGTTGGTGAGACCGAATGGCATGACCGTGTATTGAAGTGGCGTACCTGGTCCTGAATGCCGTTTTCCATTCGTCTCCTTCTTTGATTCTCAGCTGGTGGTATCCATTGCGTAAGTCTAGTTTAGTGAAGTATTTGGCGGCCGAGATGCCTGAAAGTTTCCGGAGTTAACGGCAGTGGGTGGCGGTTCTTAACCGTTATCGCGTTCAACTTTCTATAGTCGGCAGAGTCGGAGAGATCCATCCGCTTTCTTTACAAATAGTACTGGGAGCCTGCTGGGGAGGGGCTGTGGCGGATCTTCCCACTTGAAAGGTATTCTGCTAGGTAATCCCTGAGTGCCTGTAGCTTCAACCGCGTCATCCCATACATAGGTCCGAAAGGGTACTGTCTTGCCTTCCTGGATGTCAATGGCGAGGTCATAGTCGGATCGGCGGAGGAGTTCTGCAGCGTCAGGTTCGTTGAGGAGGTGAAGAAATTGTGATGTTCACTTGGTATGAGGCCCTGGGGTCTTTGGGCGATGGGGTGAGGAGGTCGTCGAGGGCCTTGAGTGTGGTTGAATATAGTCGCATTCCTTTTCTCTGTTTATGGAGCAGTCTGTGGAGCAGCGTATGAGGTGATGACGGAGATGTTCGTTGTTGGTTTAGTGGGGGGTTCAATAGAGATACCCCTAGCGGTGACTTTGGTGTTGTTGAGGGAGCAGTGTTTGACACAGGCTGAGGAATTAAATTGTATTTCGTTGGTGGCAGGGAGAATTGTAGTTGCGTGTCTGCGCATCCATGGGAGGCCCATAACAATGGGGTAATGTCCTAACTGGGTGACAAAGAAGGGGGCCTCCTCTCTGTGTCCGTTTATGTCTAAGCTGAGGATGACTTTATGGGTAACCTTTCCTGACTCGATAGGTCTTCCATCTATTACGTCTATGTGTCGTGGGAGGATGAGGGGGGTTTGCTTAAGTTTGTGGTGGCATACGAAGTCTTTGTCTATGAAAGCGTATCCTGAGGCGCCAGTATCAATGAGGGCATATGATGGGATGAAAGAGTCTTTATTTTGAGAAATAGAGCAAGTTACAACTAATTGATTCCCATCCATATCCTTCTCCGAAACCGAAAACCCAGAAACCGAAATCCTAGAAAAGTCTCTTAACCGTCCCTGGAGTGAGCCACTCAGTCCAGGGAAAAATCTTTTAACGCCTCATCGCCGGAGGCTCCTTCTTCTCTTTCTTCATTCCTAATATCTGCTCTGGCTCCCCTTATCCTGGGGGCTGGGTTCCTGGGGGGCGGCGCTTGTGGGCATTCCCGAATGAGGTGTCCTACACCTCCACAATAGTAGCATCTGTTTTCTACCCGGCGGGCCTCTCTTTCCTGAGGGTCCGGGCGGCCCCGACCAGTGGACAGGTCCATGGGGACTGTTCCTCCGGGTGCATGGGACGGATGGGGGGCGGCTGGTGCGGCGGCTGGGGGGTTGCGAGCGGGGGCGGTATATCGAGGTGCGGGAGGAGCGGGAGCAGCGGAGGCGGGAGCTTGGTGGTGGCGGGCGGAGCGGGGGCTGTGTAGCGAGGGGCAGGGCGTGCGGGCGGTGCGGAGGACTGGTAGCGGGAACGGAAGCGAGCGTTGAGGGCCTGTTGTTTGTTGTCCAACCGTTGTAGGATGGTAGCGAGTTCCAGGACTGTGGCGGGGGTGTCTTCATGGACCATGAGTCTGGTCAGTTCCTCATTTAGCCCTGCTAGGAGGCTTTCCACGTTGGCGGCTTCTCCTAACCCGGCGTCGGCGGCGTAGCGTTGGAACTCGGCGAAGTAGTCCGAGAACGATCGTCCGTACTGGCGGATGTTTCTGAGCTTTTGGCGGGCCGTTCCCACCTGGTCTGGGTCTCCGAAGGCTGTTGTTAAGATTTCAAAAAACCTTTCCATGGAGGGGAGATTAACCCCTGTGTTGGTCAGGTATGGCATGAACTGGTCGGCTGCGGGACCTTCCAGACGAGAGATAGCGTAGGTTAGTTGGTTTTGTAGGGTGGGGTACCGGTCGGCATTGCCCAAGAGCTTGAGTGTCATCATATGTTTGAAGAGAGGAGTTCCTTTCACGCCCGTGAACTGCTTGGGATCTGGAGTTTCTCCGACTTCTCCATTCTTGCTTCTGGGTGTGTTGTCGCTAAGCCCTGGAGGAATCGGTTGGGGCGACGAAGAGGAGGTGCGGGCGGTGCTGGTTGTTCTGCTTCGGGTGGTGGGGGCCTGGTTGCAAGTGCTTCCTGGGCGGCTCTGGTTTCTTGTTGCGCTGTGGCGACTTCGGCTTGAAGGGTGGTGACCTGGGCTTGGAGCCTTGTGGTGTTTGCTTCTTCCTTTTCCAAGTCTTGCCCCAGTTCAGTGATCCTTTGTTTCCATATCTCCGTTGCTTCATCTGCCTCCTGTTGAGTCAGTCTCAGTTCGTTTCGGAGTTCGCTAACCGCCTGATGGCTACGCATGACGACATTGTGGTTAAACAATGCATCCTCAGATGCGCCTGGTGGTGCTCGGGGGTATGCTTGGGCAAAGCGACCCAAGTCTCTTTCAAGTCGGTCATAGTCGAGTTCTGTTGGGTCTGTCATGACTTGTTCTTGTGACATGTCGGCGGAGTTGTGGTTCGGGTTGGCGTTGGAGACGCAACCTTAGTATCACGGAGCTAAGCGAGGCGAGACTAAACGCAAGGTAAACCACCAAGGCTAAACTATGGCGAGCGAGGTAGTGGACTAAGTGGGAGAGGGGCGGCCGGGGGACTTGGGACGAGGGCGAAGGATAGGACGGCGAGGTGCGAGGAGTCTGGCGTCGTGGGACAACACGACGAAGGACTATGGCTAAGATAGAGAATGTTTTCTAGACAAGCAAAGACTAAAGACGCCAAGATGACAGGAAGGTTCGTGAAGAAGAAAGGAGAAGAAGAGAAGTCCTACAAGCGAGGAACGAGCTCTATATATAGCCCTAAAAACCCCTCGCTGACTCATCCCATAGAAACCTGTAGAACCCCAAGGAAATCCATCATTACAAATACCTGCATGCCGTTGACTCATAGAACCTTGCAACTGAAACCCATAGAACATAAGAGAAACCCTGACTAATCCTTCTCCCCGCAACCGTACTCGATATCGTATCACGCCGTGATACCTCCGCAATAGTAACATCTGTTTTCTACCCGGCGGGCCTCTCTTTCCTGAGGGTCCGGGCGGCCCCGACCAGTGGACAGATCCATGGGGACTGTTCCTCCAGGTGTGTGTGATGGATGGGCGGCGGCAGGTGCGGCGGCCGGAGGATTCTGGCGGGAGGGTGTAGAGCCGGAGGGCGGAGCGGAGTACCGGGGCGGGGCTTAGTAGCGAGTGGGGCGGAGCTGGCGCTTGATGTAGCTGGGCGGCTGGGCGGCGCAGAAGACTGATAGCGAGGGCGGAAGCGGGCGTTGAAGGCTTGCTGTTTGTTATCCAACCGCTGCAGGATGGTAGCGAGCTCCAAGACTGTAGCGGGGGTGTCCTCATGGACCATGAGTCTGGTCAGCTCCTCGTTTAGTCCGGCCAGAAGGCTTTCCACATTGGCGGCCTCTCCTAACCCGGCGTCGGCTGCAAATCGTTGGAACTCGGGAAAGTAGTCTGAGAACGATCGTCCGTACTGGCGTGGGTTCCTGAGCTTCTGGCGGCGGTGCCGACCAAGTCCGGATCTCAAAGGCTGTGTGTAGAATTTCAAAAACCTATCCATGGAGGAGATTAACCCCAGTGTTGGTAAGGTATGGCATGAACTGGTCGTGGCGGGGCCTTCCAGGCGAGAGATGGCATAGGTGAGTTGGTTTTGTAGGGTGGGGTGCAGTCGGCATTGCCCAAGAGTTTGAGTTTCAGCATGTGTTGGAAGAGGGGAAGTTCCTTCCGGAGGCCCGTGAATTGCTTGGGGTCCGGGAGCTTCTCCGACTTCTCCATTCTTGCTTCTGGGTGTGTCATTGCTAAGCTCTGGAGGAATCGGTTGGGGCGACGAGGAGGAGGTGCGGGCGGTGCTGGTTGTTCTGCTGCGGGTGGTGGGGGCCTGGTGCTTCGGTTTTCTTTCGGGTTTCTTGTTGCGTGACATTTCCGGCTTGGAGGACGGTGATCTGGGCTTGGAGCTTTGTGGTGTTTGCTTCTTCCTTTCCAAGTCTTGGCCCAGTTCGGTGATCCTTGTTTCCATATCTCCGTTGCTTCATCTGCCTCCTGTTGGGTTAGTAGTCTCGCTCATTCCGGAGGCTCGCTAACCGCCTGATGGCTACGCACGACTTACATTAAATGTTTAATACAGTCTGCGTCTTCAGCCGCCTAGTGAACGAGACATGCTTGGAAGCCATGGCCCAGAATCTTTTTTTCGAGTCGGTCATTATAATGTAGCTTCTTGTTAACCGTCACACTTGTTCTTGTGACATGTCGGCGGAGTTGTGGTTCAGGTTGGCGTTGGAGACGCAACCTTAGTATCACGGTGCTAATCGAGGGCGAGGACTGAACAAGCCAAGGTGAACCACCAAGGCTGAACTATGATGAGCGAGGTAGTGGGCTACGTGGGAGAGGGGGCGACCGGGGAACTTGGGACGAAGGGTGAAGGGCGAGTCTGGCGCGAGGAGGAGGTAGTCTAATATCCCTTGCAAGAACACGACGAAGAGACTATGGCTAAGATAGAGAATGTATTCTAGACAAGCAAAGACTAAAGACGCCTAAGATGACAGGAAGGTTGCGTGAAGAAGAAAGGAGAGGAAGAGAAGTCACAAGCGAGCCATATATATAGCCCTGAAAACCCTTCGCTGACTCATCCCATAGAAACCCGTAGAACCCAAAGGAAATCCATCATTACAAATACCTGCATGGCGTTGACTCATAGAACCCTGCAACCGAAACCCATAGAACATAAGAGAAACCCTGACTAATCCTTCTTCCCGCAACCGCGCTCGATATCGTATCACGCCGTGATAATTCCTCGAAACACCTGATGATAGCTAGTAGTTCCTTGTCGTATATCTCGTAATTGCATTCCGCCGGTGTATGTTTCTTGGAGAAGAAGGCGACAGGGTGGAGTTTGCCTTGCTCGTCGTGCTGGGAGAGCACGCCACCGGCGACGTAGTCGGATGCGTCTGTTTCTACTATGATTGGTTTTTCGGGGTCGAAGTGGATTAGGATGGGTGCGGTGGTGAAAGCCTCTTTCAGGGACTGGAATGCGAGCTCAGCTTCTGGGGGCCATGAGAAGGGGATATTCTTTTTAGTCAACTTGGTTAGGGGAGCTACGAGTTTCGAAAATCCGAATATGAAGCGGCGGTAGAAGTTGGCGAAACCCAGAAAGGCCTGTACGTCCTTAACCGTCTTAGGGGTGGTCCATTCCTGTACTGCCGATACCTTGTGAGGGTCCATACGGATGCCGTTTGGTTCGATAATCAGCCCGAGGTATGTGGTGCTTTGGGTGTGGAATTCGCACTTCTCCGGCTTCAATAGGATTCCATTCTTCCGTAATGCTTCCAGTATTATTTCGACGTGTTGCTATGTTCTTGAGGAGTCGCTGTATATTAGGATGTCGCCAGGTATGCAGTGCAGAATTGGTCAAGGTGTTCTCGGAGGCAATCGTTAATGAAGTGTTGAAACGTCGCGGGGGCGTTGGTGAGGCCGAAAGGCATAACAGTGTACTCAAAGTGACCATAGCGCGTCCTGAATGCCGTTTTCCATTCTTCCCCTTCGGTCATTCGAATCTGGTTGTATCCTTGTCGTAAGTCCAATTTGGTGTACCATTTAGCCTTTGATAGTCGGTCCAGTGTTTCCCGAATTAGAGGTAGTGGGTATCGGTTTTTAACCGTCAGCTCATTCAATCATGTAGTCCACACATAAAGGACCCATCAGCCTTTTGACAAACAATACCGGTGCACCAGCAGGAGATGAGCTTCAGCGGATGAAGCCCTGGAGAGGTTCTCGCGGATGTAGTCTGGCGTAATAGCTCATCTCTGGACATGCCGTAGAGGGGCGAATGGTGGTTCCTTCCTTCTTTGAGGATTTTGTGGTCGTGAGGCGTCGTGGTGGTAGATCTTGGGCAAAGGCTTCATCGAACATATTGAGCGATTGTGATAGCGTTCGAATCCTTTGTTTCCATTCGTTTTGGGGTTTTCAGAAGAGCTTTGTCGATGTCGTGGAGTGTTATACTGCAGATTTGTAGTTTCTTTCGGCGGGCAAGACGGCTGAAGGGAACGGGTCCTATCATATATGTTGGGGGTCTGATACCTGGAACAATACCGGCGGCGGGTGTGGCGTTGCAGTTTTCCTTACAGAATTTTGAGTCGAACGCCACCGTATTGTTCTTGAATTTGAGGGTAGCGTCGTGATGTTGTAGCCAAGGTATTCCCAGAACCAGGGGATACTGCCCTAGTTTGGTAACAAAGAGTGGGATTTGTTCCTGATGAGATCCGATGATTAAAGGAACGCGGCATATGGAAGTGATTTGTCCGGAGGTAATAGGCCTCCGGTCGATGACTTCAAGTATTCGGGGGGTTTTTAGAGGAAAGATAGGAAGTTGGTGATGGCGCGCAAAGGTTTCATCGATAAATGCGAATCCTGAAGCTCCCGTATCAATCATAGCATGGGTGGAAATAGAGTTCTTATTGTGAGCAATTTTACAAGCTACAACTAAGTGATCTCCATTTAATTCCTCCTCTGTCACAACTGAAACCGAAAGCCCAGAGATAGAAAACGCAGATAAAGAAAATTCCTTTGGAGGTCCCTGGCGAGGGCCATGATACTGACCAGGGACTACTGAAAACCCGAATTACCAGAAGAGAGAATAACATCCGTGGAAGAAGAAGAAGAAGAAATAGGAGCAGGGGCTTCGATCGGGGTAGCGGGGGGAGCAGACACGGCAGCGCCCCTCAATGGAGGAGGGCCGCGTGGACGGGTGCCTTGTGGGCAGTTGGCGAATACGTGGTCGGGGGCAGCGCAGTAGGCACAGCGGCCGTTTTCCATCCTCCATTTTTTCTCAGCGGCGGTGGTCTGTCGGCCGTTGGCAAGGTACCTTCCTCGGGTGGGGCGGGCAGTGGGGCGTGCTTGGAGGCAGAGAGGTCCATAGGGCGAGGCCTCCTGGGGTGTGTGTGAGGATGCGGAGTGTGTGGGGAGGCAAATTGCCCCATGGGGTTCCTGTTAGTCTTATGGGCGTCTTTCCTGGCCCTGATCCTGTTGTCCATCGTCATCAATTTCCTAACATAGGCATCGAAACCTTCTGTCGTAGCGTCTTGGTATATCATCGCGTCCTTCAGGTCGTCAGACAGCCCTGTCTCTAGAGCGTCCTTCTTTGCCTCTTCGTTGTAGTCCAGTTGGCCCATGATGCGTAGGAATTGGGTGAGGTAGGTCGCGAAGTCTCCCTTGCCCTGGCGGAGGCTTTGGAGTTCCCTTCTGGCTGTGCCTCGAGGGTCTGGGTCTCCAAAGGAGGCTTCCAGAAATGCGACGAAGGCGGCGACCGATGCAAATGGGGCAGCGTCCCCGGTGGCCATAGGAATGACCTGATCCAACGCCTTCCCTTCCAACCGACTCACTGCGTAGAAGACCTTGGCCTCCTCATTTAGGAACCTATCATGGTTGACCCTGAGTTTGGTGCGGAGGAGGTTGAGGAACCCTGGTAGCTCCTTCAGTTCCGTTAAACTTTGGGGGTCGGGGAACTTTTCGGGCGGAAGGTGGTGGGTGGGGGTTCGCAGTGGTGGGGGTAGGACCTCTGGTGGGGGTGGTGGAGGTGGTGGAGGAGGTGGGGCAGCTCGTGCTGCGGTGAGTTGAAACTCCAAGGTACGAACCTGGGCTTCTAAGGCATCGGTATGGTTATGGGAGGCGATGAGTTGCTCCTGGGCGGCGGTCAACTCCTGCCTGGTTTGCGTGTGTAAGGCTCTGCTGGCGTTCCTTTCTGCTTTCCAGCGGTCCCCTTCCTGTAAAAGGGCGAGGATGTGTACGTAGTGGTAGTGTTTATCTTCGACGGCCTCAAACTCTGCGAAGGTTGTAGGGATCTGGTAGTTTCCATCCAGGGTGACCCGTCCACTATGGGCCTGGGGAGGGTGGTGGAGCTGGGGTGGACATCGGTAAAGTGCAGTGCAGATAATGACAGCAACGTAATCTGAGGCGTCGGGGGCAGGGCCGTGTCTGCGAGTGCGTGGTAACAACGGCGATCTTTCGGGGAGGTATATATAAGTGGAGGATGGAAAGGCAGCGATAGTCACTAGTTTTTAAGTAGGAACTATAATGTATTGATACTAAAGACAGAAGGCGTTGCGTGAAGAAAAGGAAAAGAAAGAAAGTACAGGAGTAGGCGTCGTTCCTCCTTATATAGCCACCGCTCCTCCGCCAAGCCTGACTCATTTGTCCGCGTAACCCCGCTTATGACTCACTCCTCCGTGTAACAGAAACCCGTGGAAACTATCTTGACTCATCCTTCCCATGCATAGCGTCATAACCCCACCCGTGATAATCCTTCCAGCCCTCCGAACCTAGTACATCCATGAAACCTGCCAAGATATGCATGATTAGTAATCTCTATGTTTGTTCAACCCCACATCAATCACGTCATCTATCAACTCCAACATGCTATCTCAAACAAACCTCCTAACCCACCCACCCCACCTCTCTTTAAATCTTGGCGTTTCTCCCCAGGTCTTCGCAGGTCGTCCCTCTCTCTCTGTAAGTCTCGGCGGCTTTCCTCTGAACATTCGCAGCTTCTCTTCCTACTAAATCTAACTGTAGGATCTATCTACCAAAATCTATCGACTAGTAGTCGCTGACTTCCAATATTGCACCCGTAAGCAATCACCAACAACAACACCAATACCCTGAGCCACCCGACCGACGTCATATATTGATAATGTTGGAACAAGCTATATTGGGTGAGTGCGGAAGCTCTGAGAGTACTGATGACTCCCCGTTGAGCTTTGGGTGATATAAGAATGCCTTCACCCACCCGGGATTCCCCTCCCTACCTTTCCTACTACTATACGCACTGCTGGCTCTATCTTCAACTTCTCACGGTTTTAACTCTCACGGTCCCAACTCTCACGGTTTCAACTGTCACGGTTTCAATTCTCACGATTTCAACTTTTAATTTTCATTTCAATCTTCAAGATGCCTCAACTTTCAAAGTATAAGCTGGCCCCGTATAAAAGCATTGAGGTTTGCCTTCCTAAAGTCATAAGCTATCCGTTTGTTACTCACTATATTGATCTTTACTAGAGCTTTAGCCGTGCCTCCCAAAGCACTCCGGCGAGCTCCCACAGGCGCATTGATCCATACGAAGTCCCCCAAACCCCCAAAGAGGCAGCCCTGAACTCGGCACCCCTAGAACACGCATAGTCACGATCGCTGCTCCTAGAGAAGTCGTTCGCGTTCCCAACAGCCCTCCGGTCACTAAAACACCTGGTATCTTCCCCAGAAATTGGGACTTAGCAGAATACAGCTCCGACTCCAACAACTCGGGCGTGCCTCTAGCCCCAACAGGCGCAACAGGCGCAACAGGCCCAGTAAGCCTAGTAAGCCAGTAAGAAGGCTAGGGAAGACCCCAGCAAGCCCAGTAAGCCAAGTACCAGTAAGACGACCACGGAAGACTCTACCTCGACGTCCCGCCCCTACTACCATAAAACATTCCTCCTCCCCAGCACCAGGCTCAACAACACCGGAGCCAGCAACAGCAACAGCAACAGCAGCGACATCCACTGCCTGCACAGCACTCGCCACCCCTAGGAGAGCATCCGTGGAAGACATGACAACTCCGGCAGCAAAGGCTAAGATGGCCCTGGGCCTAGCCAATCAGAGGAGTGTCTATATTCGCCCTCGGAAGGAATTACACGCACAAATGATATCGACAGCTTGGGTAAATAAAACAGTCTCCGGCGCTGCCACCTTCAACGGCCTTTGTAACTGGGTCATGAATACCCTATATCCCTCCGGGCATAAGTCTGTCTGGACTGGACCTAACACCGCTGATCAGAGAAGGATCGAGGAAGCTCTTAAGTGGGTCATCGCCGACGTTGGAAGTAAGGAAAAGTGCTCAAAGATCACAGGGCAGAGAGAGCTCCGTGAGAACAATGGTTCTGACACACCTGAGGACCCTGACTCAGGCGTGCCCCTATCAAAGCGCCAGAAGCAACCACATGAGCCCGCAGAGCAATCGAGGGTGACCATAATGGTTACTGTGGTGGACCCTAACGCCATCGCTCCCTACGACCGCGATATTGTCCCGAACTACGCGTGGGACAACCCGCTCATTGAACCTAGTTTCATCGGAGTGTTGAATGGAGAGTCGTTTAGTGGACTGTGTAAGATGATAATGAAGCACACCATGCCTAATAGAATTATCAGGACTATTCGGGGAGCAATCGCAAATGCTCCGCCCCCTCTTCCAGGTGCTCCCTCAAAAGATCCACCAGTAGTGCAGATTACCAACGGCGAAGAGCTTGAGGGGTGGTTGGCCGACACCACTGCTAGACCTCGGAGGGTTTTGGCGATACTCCATAGGGAACGAGCCGGTTTTGGTGAGAGTGGTAACAAGTCTCCACCCAGCCACCAAAGGTTTCCGCACATTGAGGAGACCGATTACTCCATCCTCAACATTCCTGCACAAGACCCCGCCTTTGATCCTCATTTTAAGGTGACTAATACTGGACGTCGAGTGAATATGCCCCGTACCTTTGAGAGCTTTCAGAGGATCATATAGGAGTATGTTGTCCGTCGTGATAGGCAGCAGGATGATATTACCCATCTTGAACCTATATACCTGAGGAAATTTCCCGACGCCGTCTGTGTTGGAGACCCGAATTTCCAGTTGGGGAAGATATGGACACAGGCAGAGATAGTAGCGAAAAGAGCTGCTGATAGAAACGTTTCCAAAGCTACCCCACTAATCCCTGGTCCTTCCCGTGCTTCCAGGTAGAGCAATCGTGGCGACTAAGAGAGCATTAGCAATATCTTTCTTACGGTTAGTTATTGTACATTTTCTATCAGTCTACAGTCTTACTAATAAGGAGTCAGTAGTATACATAACTTCCTTTTGTTGCTATCTATATATTTAGAGTATCGTTGGCGCTATATTTCGTTGGTGCTATCTTTAGAGGATCGTGTTTTGGTCCTAGGGGTGCTGATCAGTAAGCGGTGATTTGTAGGTATCCTAACACACATCTCACACGTCAGAGAGTCCTAACTAGCTTTTATAGGTTTTCGATATTTCCTTGATTGGGAAGGACTCTGGGAGTAGTCGCGGTAGTCTATGGGGCGTTCGGTATCGTTAGTTAGGGTCGGTTGATTTAGGTTTTTATGGTATTGCTAATTTGAGGAGGATTGGGAAGGGCTCTGGGAGTAGTCGTGGTGGTTTATGGGACGCTCGATATCGTTAGTTAGGGTCGATTGATTTAGGTTTTTATGGTGTTGAGCTTATTGTGTGTTAGGGTCGGTTAGGGTTGATTTAGATTTTTATGGTATTGAACTTATTATGTGCCTAATAATATATCCATTTGCCCTGATTGAGTTAGGCTTCATCCCAATTACATCAGCAAGCTTTACCATTTGTGACTGGAGTCTCCTGAGTCTCCTGACAGTCTCCGGAGTCTCCTGAGACCCCTGTAATCTCCTGAGACTTACTATCACGGCGTGATACGATATCAAGTACGGGTGCGGGAAGAAGGATTAGCCAGGGTTTCTCTTATGTTCTATGGGTTTCGGTTGCAGGGTTCTATGAGTCAACGGCATGCAGGTATTTGTAATGATGGATTTCCTTTGGGTTCTACGGGTTTCTATGGGATGAGTCAGCGAGGGGGTTTCAGGGCTATATATAGGGGCTCGTTCCTCGCTTGTAGGACTTCTCTTCTTCTCCTTTCTTCTTCACGCAACCTTCCTGTCATCTTAGGCGTCCTTAGTTTCTCCTCGAATATATTCTCTTTACTTTAGCCATAGTTCCACCAGTTGTACCACCCGGGGGGCGTTAAGACCATAGCGCCACCGCCTCGACCCTTGCCTCCCGTTCCTTCAGCGGCGTTGTATCCCACCGACCTCTCTGTCTAGCCTGGGTGGTTTGCCTTGGCTTGTTCAGTCTTCGCCTCGCTTAAGCACCGTGATACTAAGGTTGCGTCTCCAATACCGAACCACAACCCGCCACCATGTCGCAAGAACACCATGTGTGGGACCCGATCGAAGTCGACTACGACCATTCGAAAGAGACTTGAACCGCTTCATCAACTATTTGAAACACCACGCGGCGTCCGCGGTCTTCAACCATGCATAATCATCCGCTGCCAGCAGCGATCCAAACTTCATGAGCTTAGATTAGATCGGGGAAGAAGCTAAGCGAAGCAACGGAGGCATGGAAGAAAAAGATTGACAGAACTGGGACAGGAGTTGGACAGGGAAGAAGCAAAGGTAACGACCCTCCAAGCCCAAGTCACCACCCTCCAAGAAGAAGTCGCCAGCCTTGACAAAACCCGTACTGAAGGCTCTTGCCATGACCACCACCAACAGCAGAACCACCAGCCCGCCCGCACCTCCTCCTCGCCCGCGTCAACCGATACCTCCAAAGGCCTAGCAATAACCCACCCAGAAGCAAGGGTGGAGAAGTCGGAAACTTCCAGATCCCAAGCAGTTCAGGCGTGAAAGGAACTCCCTCTCTTCAAACATATGATGACACTCAAGCTCTTGGGCAATGCCGACCGGTACCCTACCCTACAGAACCAACTCACCTACGCTATCTCTCGTCTGGAAGGCCCCGCAGCTGACCAGTTTATGCCATACCTGACCAACACGGGGGTTAATCTCCCCTCCATGGAAAGGTTCTTTGAAATCCTGACCACCGCCTTTGGAGGCCGGACTTGGTAGGCACGGCTGCCAGAAGCTCAAAACATCCGCCAATATGGCGCTCATTCTCAGATTACTTTGCGAGTTCAAGCGCTCGCCCGCCGATGCGGGCTGGGGAAGCCGCTAATGTGGAAGAAGTCTCCTGGCGGACTAAATGAGGAACTGACCAGACTCATGGTCCATGAAGACACCCCGCCACAGTCCTGGAACTTCGCTACCATCCTAGCGGTTGGACAACAAACAACAGGCCTAGTTCGCTACGTTTCACCGCTTCTGGAGTCATCGCGCATACGCATTTCAAATTCCCGCCAGCTTCTGCTCCACCAGCCCGCCCCCTCACCGCTGAACTGCCCCGCTTCGGCTTACTCCGCCCCTGTCCCCTGCTCCCACATATCTCTTTTCCCTTCATAGCGTTCGACGCCTTATTTCCGGCGCCCAGCCACCATGTTGCCCTGGAGGAGCAGTCACGTGGATCATCCCTCTGGCGAGTCGCCGGACCCCGAAAGACAGGGTTGAAACGATGTTACTATTAGCGGTGTAGGACCTCGTTCGGGGAATCTTGCGCGCCCCAGAAGGAAGCCACGAGGATGAGGGCTAGGCATTAGGAATGAAGAGAAGAAGAACCTCCGGCGATGAGGCGTTAAAAGATTTTCCCTGGACTGAGTGGCTCACTCAGGGACGGTTAAGTTCTAGGATTTCGGTTTCTGGGTTTTCGGTTTCGGAGAAGGATATGGATGGGAATCAATTAGTAAATAACTTGTTCTATTTCTCAAAATAAAGATTCTTTCATCCATCATATGCCCTCATTGATACTGGCGCCTCAGGATCTTGGCCCATAGATAAAAACTTAAATGCATACCACAAACTAAAAACCACACTTATTCTCCCTCGACACATAGGCGTAATAGGCGGTAGACCTGTCGAATCAGGAAAAGTCACCCATAAAGTCATCCTCAGCCTGAACGTAAATGGACGTAGAGAGGAAGCCGCTTCTTTGTCACTCAACTGGGACATTCTTGTCGTGATGGGTCTACCATGGATCTGTAGACATCTTTCGTCTCTTCCACTCACGCCGAGGAAAGCGCATAAAGATCCACGTCGATAAAATCCTCCGAATCCTAGACCAACGTAAAAAGTACATTTAAAAGCGCTGAGAAATGCGAATGGCGCGTTAACGAAAACAATGTACGCCGGATTTGGGCTCACCCGAAGGAATCAAGATGGACGAAAGAAGGTTGCCACTATTATAAATTGGGAAACACCAACCTGTCTGAAAGAGGTACAGGAATTCCTAGTCTTCTCTAACTTCTATCGAAGAATCATCTATGCATATTCGAGTTACCTCTCCTCTAACAGCACTAACTAAGGCGGGGTGAAATTTGAATGGACGAGAAGGCTAAAAAGCTTTCGACGATCTAAAGTTAGCATTTACTCTGGCACCAATACTCAGACACGGCCCGACAGCGAAATCATAGTGGAAGCGGATGCTTGGATTATGTCTCAGCCGCCATTATGTCCCAAAGAGATGATGAAGGATACTCCGCAGTGGCTTTCTTCTCAAAAGAAACATCGCCCGACAGAATGCAACTATGAAATATCACGATAAAGAACTACTAGCAATCATCAGGGTTTGAGGAATGGAGATATTTCTTGAAACAGCCTCTTACCCCATCAAGGTCCTGACAGATCACAGGAACCTTGAGTACTTCATGTCGACAAAGTTGCTGAACCGGACGGCGAAGCGTTGGTCAGAGTTTTATCGCTTCAATTTCATTATACAATTCAGACCTGGAAAACAAGGAAAACCAGATGCTTTGACTAGGAGATCGGAGATCTACCTAAGGAGGATGAGCGCCTGGCGTGCCAGTACCAGACAGTGTTGAAGAAAGAAAATTTGGATTCTAAGCTAAATTTGTTCGCGGGTTCTTTGATAAATGAATCCGCTGAAGGAAGCCCACCATTCAGGAGTTATTTTCAATTGCTTACCAAAAGACAGTTTCCCAAACAAGGTTCTCACCATGCTAAGAATGACCAAACAATCAAAACAAATTTAGATTGGCGAATCTTGCAGCGACGGGCTTCTCCTGTACCGCCAAAAACTATTACGTACCAGAACGCGAGGAGCTACAGCTCAGACTCCTACAAGAATACCATGATAAACCATCAGCAGGCCACGGAAGAGCAAAAACTCTTGAGCTCTTAGCCGTGAATACTATTGGCCAAACATGCGGAAATCTGCGGACCGTTATGTTATGAACTGTCATACATGCGAAGAAGCAAAGCGAACATAACGCCAAGGATTACTCCGCCTCTCTCAGTACCCAAAGCGCCATGACGGACGTTTCAATGGACTTAAATCACCGGCCTCCCCTCCAGCAACAACCAGCATAATCCTCGTCGTAAATCGACCTCACAAAAATGAGACATTTTATCTCATGTACAGAAGAATCAGGAGCCAGGGATGTAGCCAAAATGTACCTGGAAAACGTATGGAAACTCCACGGCCTCCCAGAAAAGATTGTATCAGACGAGTCTAATTCACCTCGGACTTTTGGAAATCACTTTGCGAGCGACTAGAGATCTCCCCTCGTTTCTCTACAGCCTTCCACCCCCAGACGGATGGCCAAACTGAAAGAATCAACGCCATTATGGAGCAATACCTCCGAGCCTACGTCGACTACCAACAAGACGACTGGGCTACCTACTTACCAATGGCTGAATTTGCAACCAACAATCACGTATCAGAATCCACTAAGCTCTCCCCCTTCGAAGCAAACTACGGTCGACACCCCCGTATGACCTTTGGCCCCCTCCGGCACGGCTCCACTACTAGGAGCCAACACTATGGCAAGAGATATGTCAGAAGTGTTTAACTTCCTCCGAGCCGAGATGTTCAGAGCGCAGAAGATCCAGGAAGAGTCAGCCAACGCCAGCAGAACGCCGGCCCCCCGTTACGCCATTGGAGACAAAGTATGGTTGTCTACCAGGAACTTACTTACCAAGAGGCCATCAAAGAAGTTGGACTGGAAACAAGTCGGCCCGTACCCCATCTCCCGTATCGTTAGTCCCTACACCTACGAGCTCACCCTACCTCCATCAATGAAAGTTCACCCAGTCTTTCATGTATCACTACTGTCTCCTGCGGCTAGTGACCCCGCCCCGGGACAACTACAACCTCCACCACCACCTGTCGAGATAGAAGGAGAACAGGAATGGGAGGTCGATGCAATCCTAGACTCTGCATAAGCGAAGAGGGCGGACTGGAGTACTCGTCCGATACACCGGAATCTGACGAACCTTTGGCAACCTTATGACGACTTGGACAATTCCCGAGTTAGTTAAAGACTTCACGAACGCTACCACGTAAGCTAAGAGGACTTAGGCGCCAGAGGGACCTAATATCTATCGCGGCATGATCACGATATCAGAAATGCAGTGCGGGAAGAAGGATTAGTCAGGGTTTCTCTTATGTTCTATGGGTTTCGGTTGCAGGATTCTATGAGTCAACGGCATGCAGGTATTTGTAATGATGGATTTCCTTTGGGTTCTACGGGTTTCTATGGGATGAGTCAGCAAGGGGTTTTCAGGGCTATATATAGGGAGCTCGTTCCCTCGCTTGTAGGACTTCTCTTCTTCTCCTTTCTTCTTCACGCAACCTTCCTGTCATCTTAGGCGTCCTTAGTTTCTCCTCGAATATATTCTCTTTCCTTTAGCCATAGTTCCACCAGTTGTGCCACCCCCACGGGGACGTTAAGACCATAGCCTCGCACCCTCGCCTCGACCCTTGCCTCCCGTTCCCTTCAGCGACGTTGTATCCCACCCGACCCCTCTCTGTTTAGCCTAGGTGGTTTGCCTTGGCTTGTTCAGTACTCGCCTCCGCTTAAGCACCGTGATACTTACAAAATCTTGCTGATGTAGGCTCAATTCAGTGAAATAGACTCTAAGCGGAAAGAAGGGTTAGGGTTCGAAAAAGGATTAGTCACCTTTATGCCTCCACCTCTACACTACACACCCATCTTAAGGCTTCATCTCTACGGCTTCACCTACCCCCCCCCCTCCGCTCCACTTTAACCTCCATCTCGAGTATCTTCATATCCCTGATAGAAACACCGATACTAACGTCTATATAGTCTCCTAATTCACCCAGTCCTATGCCCAACCAAACCTACGCCCAAACCTACGCCCGATCCTACGCCCGATCCTTCCTACGCCCGATCCTACGCCAAAACCATGCTTAAAGGTGTGGGTAAACCCCACTTGGTCTCTTTGGCAGTGAGAGCGCTTGGGTAGGGCTCTGCTGGTAGTCGGGTTATCCAGGGGAGGTATCACTACTGAGAAACCGCTTCTACTATGGGCCAAACCACTTCTACTACGGGCCCAAAACGCATCTAAAAAGATTATATGCCCTAGTTTCGAAACCTCGGGATTGCGACGAAACGAATTTCCGTCGTAGGAGACCCCCCCCTTTTATGTATAATACACATAAAAGGGGGGGGTCTCCTACGACGGAAATTCGTTTAAATCTCTTGAAACTAGGCGTATAATTTTTAGATGCTTTAGTAGTGCGGTTTTAATTAAGTAGTTTTAAAAAATAAATATTCTACATTTTATATATCTGTTCTCGAAAGAACGTAAACTATCGAGTAACAAAATATCAGAGATAGCCAAAAAAAAATCTGACCAAAAGCTAAACCGCCCACCACGATAGCTCGGATAGCAATGGCCAGTGCTATGGAAGGTGTGTGAGGTTACCAAGTAAGCAACTGTGATCGAATATCAACCCGATTAATCAAGGCCTAGTCAAAAAAAATATCTAATGATCTCACCTCGATAGTTCAGATAGCAATGGCCAGTGCTATGGGGGATGTGAGGTTATCAAGTGAGCAACTGTAATCTAACACTACCCGATTGGTACTAGTGTCATTCCAATTTGGGCTTAGCTCCATGCCAAGCCTTGTATTCAAAATCAGGGGTCACGAGGTCAGGGGCTCCTCCAAACACATCACACCCCCTACCACCACCGTGATTACTATCATCATGCCTCCTAGCAAGCGAGCTTCTAGTGGAGAAGTGTACCCCACTACTAATAAATGAACAAGACCCCCAAGGAGCCCTGAAGAGGATGTGGAGATACCTCAAGCGGCACTGGCAATGCCCCCACCCAGAACGACTAGGAGACCTTCAATAGCACCCCCCCCATCTCCCCAACACCCCCTATCAGCAACCCCTCACAAAATCCTTTTACACACCCGAGGATCCTCTAAGAAGCATGGGGATGACTCATGGAGAGTGACGATTCATGCCCCCGAGGACCATGAAAACAGTATGATTAACGCCGAACCTGAAGCAAACGTTGCAGAGGATGTTAATAGCAGCTGATCCGAGTATGAAGACCCTGCCGAGAGCTATCATGAAAGCTCTAAAGATGACGAGGAGGCTTTAAATCCGACCCTATCGCAGGGAAGCCAAATAAGTGGAAAAAAGCCTCCATCAGTGCCCTCCACAACTGCGAGAGTATTGGCAAAGGCCCTAAAGAAACCCACAGCTGGAGCCGCAGAAGCAATTGCCTCATCGGACGTTAATCTTCACGTAGTTGAGGTTCGTCAATGTGGCCCTTGTCCTTGATTTGATTGGTCCTGCTAATGTTTAATGATGACGAGTCAGAAAGGCAATCGACGCCTCTTAGAAACCAATGCAAAAGCAGTGAACTTCCGTAAGAGTCCAGCAGAACCTATGACTACTCCAGCAGCTTCCGCGGGTGCTTCCCGGGCACCAGAGGCGCCTCCTATGCATATTATTGACTCCTCACCTATGTCTATGCAATTCTCTTCGCCAGCTTATCGTGACCCAGCGCACGGGATGTCTCTGTCTTCACCATTGCCTAGCGGATTTGGAGAAGATATGCCTCCAAGCTCTCTTCAGATGCCCTCGACTCTCCCCAAATTCCTTCGAGCAATCCCTATCCTCCCCCGAGTCAACGTCGACCTTATCGACTTGTTCCCTTGAGTAGCTCCACGCCTCGCGAGCGGGCCTCCTCGGTCCCCGAGAGTGAGGACACAATAGACGACTACGTGCTCTCCCAGGTCGCCCCGCATATGCTCCCTCCGAGGACTCTCTACCCTTATCCAAGCCTATCCCAAGAAGGCACTGATGATAGCTCTGGGAGCTTTCAGAAAAACCAGTTAGGCAAAGCGCAAAGTTCCAGGAGTGCTAGTGTATTATCCCTTGAGGGTCAGAGAGTAGAACGCGAGTGGAGTTTATTGATCGAGGAGCATACTCTTCTCCGTGAACCATTCCCGTGCGTAGCAAGACTAACGGTTCTATCAATAAATATGTGGAAAAAGGCTAGTAACACTGTGGGGTGTAAAACAGATATCGATGAGATCATCATTAAGCAGGCAAGTGCTCTAGCAATATTCCCGAATGCTCTAGCAGCACTCCCCAATGTTCTGAGAGATGTTAACCAAGCATAGGTCAGAAGTCTTCACTCCTGAATTCGTTTACATTTGATGCATGAAGTGAAAGGGCGGCTCGCCGACTCATCTCTTTATGGGTTTGCTAAGCTCCCAACACCGCGCGAACAGGCGAGCCGTATCCAGTATCTTTTGAAGAATGACCGTTTCATCAGCCATCCGGATCACTACGAGGTGGGAATTCCACATACCCACCAGGGCATTGAGTATAACTCTCACAGCTATTAGGAGTATCGTCGCCGGTTCCTAGCACCAGAGATAGTTGATATTTTATATTATAAATTCTTCGAAGGTATCCGGATGCGAGGAGTCAGAGATCACGAATTTCTCGAGCCAATAAACCCTACCCTGATCTGTTTGGTGGCTACTGCAATTTGGCATGGGTTCTTGGCGCCTGGTCTACAGGGGTTTACGTGAAACCAGACTATTTTCAGTCCGGGAATGAGGCGGTTGTGAGTAATGGCCACGAGGAGCTATCGGGAATGCTCATACTGATGTGGTGTGCACCCCAGAGACATTCAAGAGAATGACAAACACATAGATAAACTGGACACCGGAAAATCAGGCTGGAATGCTAGAGTTGATTAAGGAGAATCTTCGGGATATGGTAGTTTTTTATACCAGAATGATGTTGCCGAAACATACTAACCTTAGAAAGAGATAAGAGACAAGAAGGGCGTCGTGCTGGAGGTAATACCAGTAGAAGGTCTCAAGGAAGATGATGATGCTCTCGCTGCAGATCTGGCAGCATTCCGGAATTCTAGAAGGGGGACCACGGTGACTCCAGGGGCATCACAGGGGATTAACGATGAGGACAGTCTTGATCCGGATGTTGTTGGCGCTCAGCTGCGGGAAGTTCACGCCGATGTCTGGGGAGAGTCTGAGGAGGAGGAGGAAGAACAGGAGCTCCCGGTTGAATCAGAGCATGATAAACAGGATTTCGAGCGAGATGAATAAGAAGAGCAACTTCCTACGAGATATCGCGATAGCTCTCTGAGCTTTTAGAAGCATATAGACATGATGTGTACTGCACGCTTGATAGTACTATTATTTTTATTATTTTTGTTTATATTATTGAGTGTTTAGAGATTGGTGTACGTGGATATATTATTAGTAGCGGAATTCAACCACCAATAGCTACCAGAGGTATCGTGAGCACTATGAGAGTGTTGTGCAATAGGAATATTATTTGAGGGCGTCTAGAGTATGCTATTAATTCAGGCTGAAGGGTGAGAGCGTCAGGCGGCTCCAGGTTGATTCCATATCCTTCAGGTGAAGCCAGGGGTATCTCGATGTCTTCAAGAGCATTTAACAAGATACCAGGGGGTATCAGAAGAAAGGTAAAGCGCCAGGGGAACACAGAGTAAGCCAGGAGAGAGTGATATACGTCAGGAGGGTCATAGCGTGCGGATCTTCACCCAGGCATGCCCTGAGGTAAGGTCAGACCTCCGGAGATGGAGTTTGTCTTAGCAGCGCCCTGAGCGCCCTGAGCGCCATTAACGTCTGAGAAGATCATCCAGGTTTGTTGATGAAAGCTAGCAGATCAAAAAACTCGACAAGTCCAAGGAATGTCAAATGCGTTGCTCTCTGCCTCCATTTCCGCGTCGCTTCTGTTATCAATTTCCACCCTGTTGAGATGCCTAGTCTCACCGATATAGAAATTCTTCAAGCATATCTTTTCATAATTGCTCAGGCCCTTTATGCTTGACGGTCAGCATAATAACATAGTGTCTGGTTGATCTTCCATTCGAAACTTATTGCTGGTGTGTTTGTTAGATGTGTTATCGTATATACTGGCATCCCTCATTTGCCTTGCTAAGAAATTAGCTAGTAAGACATTTCTATTGGCATCCTCATCCTCTCTTTCTGGAGTGCCATTATCCAGTACATGTACGAGGATGCTTTTCTGCTCGATTTGTATGAGATTGATGGATAGGTTGTGGTTTGTGGCAACTTGTGACTTCGCCATTCCCGCTAGTGTTCCACATGGACGCTCCATAGCCAATTGTGAATATAGGTACATTGGTCTAGTCCATTTTAGACCGTCTGCGACGTGTAAGATCTGGTGGAAGACAGGTAGACAGGCCTTCAAATGCATCCATTCCATACGGTAATATCATTCCTCATAGTATTTGCTGAACTTTACCAGCCAATCACTGACGTCTTGTATGTCCTCTCCGGTAATCGCATAGTTGCAGCATATTTGGATAGCTTCGATAAGGGATACCAGTTCATTGTAAGCCTCTTTCAGGAGTATATCCTTCATATATACGGGGGCTAGGTGGAATGTAAATAACTGCCACTCCGCAGCGGTCATTTTGTGTATGTGATCGATGAAGTTTCGTAGAACCGGACCAAAGACCGCCAGATACGTACCAGCACTATCCGCGATATCTTTACTGATAAATTCCCATGTCTGTAGGGTTATATTATATGGGTCGTCTGTTAACACCGCTTTTGGTTCTTTCAATCTTGTTTTAACTGGCGCTGTGCTCAAGACAACACTGTTCCTACCATCCTTCCTCATCCTTTTTGCCTGCCCCACGGATCTCTGAGAGTTCGTTGCTCTGCCGGCCTTACGCTTCTTCCCTTGGGGTTGTGATATGGGAGGTACTGGTTCTTGTGAGTCTGAGATATCCGGATTGGAATCTAGTTCCAGGGATCTATCAGACTCCTGTGCCTGTGATTCGTCATCTGCTTCAGAGCTGTCATCAGCCTCAACAGGCACGTCAACTCTGTATTTACCCCACCAGTGCTTCACAAAATCTGGTATTATGTTTTCAAATCATAGGTGCATAGAATCGGGCGGAAAACTCCAGGGGAAGTATATCGAAGAAAGTTGGCTGAGTATTGATAGACCCTTCATTCCGTATTTTGAACGCTGTTTCTCTGTGGCCCCTCTCCGTGCTACCTGAGTAACGATACGTCTGAACTCGGTGTTGCTTCTCATTGGGAGCTCGAGGTGGTCCCATTCATACCAAAGAAACTTTGTTCCCTTCCTGGTCTTTTCCTGTTCTGGGGTTCCCTTCAGTGGGGTGCATGGACAGTATAGTCCCCAGTTCCACACCCCCTGTATTAGGCAGTACTCGCAATAACAATATGAACGATTTCCAGTAACCTTTATGATTTTCTCTCTTGCGATGATATCCGCGCCTACGACACAGATATGAGCTCTTAATATGAATAGCTGGTCGTGTTCGGGAGCGGTTCTATGTATAGATACATTGAGCGGCTTCGGTTGTATTCCATCTTAGAGAGCGCGGAATTCTGCCACTAGTGGGTATAAAAATGAGTCCAGGTTTTTCAGTGCTTTAGGACCAAGTATGAACCCCCTGCAGAGCATGTTTTGCCGTTTTGACCTAATAGAGAGCGGGAGATTAAGGCATTCGAGGACAATGGGCCATATTGTGAATTTTGTCTTGGCCTTGTATATTTGAACACCATCGGTAATAAGCAAAAACCCAAGATACAGACTGTGGGTTCGCTGAAGAGACCATGTTTTCTTTTGAGGTCTTTGTAAAGCTCACTTGTCCAGAAATCCTTATATTGTGCTGTATGTAGTGGTGCCCATCTCGTTAGTCTAGAGTCTATGTGTGTCATCTAAGGCAGTAGGGTGGGTGATAACAGTGTACCATGAGTCTCAGATTCTTTGCGGTATGAAAGCAGTAGAGAAGCCCGTTCCGGATCACCGTACCAAATATTCAGTCGATGGATGATTGGGATGTATTTGTATGTCTTATATGGGATTCGTTCGTTTTTTGTACTTTCTTTCCATCTCGCAAGTTGACAAATATCACGTTTTTCTTTGTCTGGATACATGGCAAATGACATACAGCTATCTCTGCAGCAATCGTATCTAATGGCCCTAACACCTGTATGACTCTCTATCCATTTCCTAATCGTCCTATAATCCCAGCATTCAATATCGTTTTGAGCAAAAACTCCGATAAGTGAAGTTATTTGGGAAGTGGCGCTCCTGGATATCCGATTGTTTAGTTGCAAGTTGTGGAGAGATACTGACAACACCTCTTCATTAGTGAGCCCTGTTATTTTTTCCCCATATGGGTACTTGAACTCGTCGTCTAAATCATCTACTGTATTCCGGTCGGATAAATTGCGGGTGAGAGGGGGAGATGATGCATCGCTTGTATTATAGTCAGAAACAGCAATGTCATGTAGCTCTGGTTCGCTATCGGGGAGCACAAATCCTCACCTCATCTGACCAACAGGCCTATTACTCTCATCTGTTTCAAAGCCATCTTTGCCAGTATCGTCCTCCTCATTCGAGCTCATCGGAAGGGCAGTTCCATCTTCTATGATCGGTTCGTCATAAGACCCTTCACAATAACTATCTTCCAATTCAAGAGTGGCGGGCAGTATCTCCGCTCCATCCCATCGATTTGGCGGGAAATTATCATCATATGAGTTTAGCTCTTCTTGAGTTGGGTGTACTGTCTGAAGTGAGTTTGGATGTTCAGAACTTAAACCATCTCCATGTTCATCCGCGTTTGGATATGTTTGGATCTTCTTGTCTTCACCCTCTGGCTTGCGGTTCCGGAGATGGGGGGTCATCTTGTCTTCATCGCCTGGGAGTAGGGGATGGGAGGTCATCGTGTCGATGTTGCCTTCTCGATGTAGGAGATGGGGGATTGTTATGCAATCTGCATCCTCTTAAAGTAGGAGATGGGGGATCGACTCGTCGATGTTGCCTAGTATTGAGAGAAGAGGGTTGTCTCGTTGGCGCGATGGGCGCAGACCCGGGGAAGGTGTGTCTTTTTGATGAGGTCTCGATCCAAGAAACAATTCCTGAATCCTGTCTTGTTCTTGAGCCTCTAGATGTCAGCGCCAATCTCTGGCACTAGTCACAGGTTGAGGTCGGATACTCAATAATGAACAGTTGCATTCTTTATAGAATGATATGCCCGGTGCGATAGGGAGTATCTGTTTGATGGATTTAGAAAATCTTCACAAAATATGAGACAACTTATTGAGTGTGTATAGGATCCACACTTAAGCGAAAGCGGGAGCGGTGCATGTAGGTTGGTGTTGAGACTGAGAATTTCTTTATTGAGTTAGTGTATGCCAAGCCGGCACACAACTTCACTTGCTCCCTGAACAAGCCCTTGAGGCTCGACCCTCACCCCTCATTCCTTCATTCCTGCACTTCTCCTTGCCCAAATCTGCACTTCATCAACTCAATCGATCATCAACGTCATGGCAATCAGTTTACTTATCGCGATAATGGTCGAATCCGTCAAGCTGAATCGGAAGCTGGCGGCTATGTGCGCCGCATTCGAGGAGGAGGAGAGACGCATTAGGGAGAAGCATAACAGGCTAACATGATCTAATGCCGCAAGTCTGTACCCAACTGAGCTATTAATACTGACAACTTTTATTAATTATAACCTATAGGCTCATCTCATAACTCCTCCAACCGTCGTGATTCTGGTAATGATGACAATGAGGAATCTCATAGCACCGCTAGCCACAGCTCCACGACCAGACGTGGTCAATTGTTTGGAGAGCTCGCCTCACGCTATATATCGTCAAACACTGATAATGGAGCCGACAAGGACACTTCAAGGAAAAAGCATCCAAGTCGCAATGATCATAGCCCCGGAAGAGTTGGGGATGATGATGGTGGGGATATTTCCGATGATCACATACGGTATAGTGATAGTCAGCCTAAGCAGCATAAGAAGCGTAGTCGCAAAAAAAATTAGAGGCTGTGGACAACGCTAAATTTTGGAAAGATCTAAATGAAAGGATGAATATTTATCATTCAAACCCATGCATCATGGAAAGAAACAAGCGGGATCGTCGCCGATGTTTACTAGAACACTGCATAGAGGGAGGTATGTATCTCCACAAACCTTTTACTTCATATTCCCTTTCAACCAGAATGTACTCCATGATCAAATATATTCATTCGATAGCACCAAAAAAATGGAGATGAGATCGCAACGTAGTAAGCTATATAATTCGTACACTCTGTTGGGATAGAGTTCGTTCAAAGAGCCGTCGGCCCAGGGATAGTGATGAAGAGGAGGAAGATGAAGATGAGAAAGATGAAGATGAGGAAGATGAAGATGAGGAAGAAGACCCACGCGAATCGGCCAAGCTTAAACGTCTTAACAAAGCACGGCCTGTCCCTAAAACTATTTCCAAGGAGGATGTCCGTAATATTGTTGTTAGAGACCCCGCCCTCCATCATAAAACAAACAAAAAGGCTCGAAAGGAACCGGGATTTCCTACTAGTCCAGTTGCACCAATATCAATCAATTTCCCCAGTTCACCAGAAGCTATTCGGCGAGACAACATGAGTCAAGCAAAAACAAGTGGATCAATCTCGCGGCCGTTCCCCTATTGCTCGGGCTCGTTCCCGATACTCCGCAGCTTCTGATCAGTCTGCATCTCCAGATTTGAGGGTGGCGTCATTGTCCCGCTAATATCGTCAACGTTCGCCTGTGAACAAACTTCCTTTACATCCAAATACCACTCCTCGCCGTCGCACACCACCACTAGCGGCTCCTCGCTATCGCACACCACCCCCACCACCACCAGTGGTTCCTCGCCGTCGCACACCACCACCCCCACCATCAGCGACTAAACTGACTAAACCCAGTGCACCGCCCACCAGTCAGCCAGGCCAACGCCACCCCTCCTCGCTAACATATGTGGTCTCGACTCCAAAGAAGACTATCACACCGTCTAAATGCCTCACATTCGATGAGTGGCTGGACGAGATTGGTTTGAAGACTAAAAGCAATGTGATGCTGTGTTATCGCGCACTGCGTGGTAATAAAAGAGAACGAGAATGGAAGCCAATGTCGTACGAAGTTGAATACATGGCTATGCTTGATAAAGTGGCTAGTAAAAGTATCGAGGTAAAGATATTTAAGACGGTGGGTGATTTAACTGATTATATATATGATTCGATATAAACTGATAATTAATAGGCTGATTACTATGCCGAAGCGGAAAACGGTGGTGGTAGCAGTGGTAGTGGCCTGGAGGACGCTAGTGATTCAGAATTGGTTGGCACATCACCCCCGAATATTAACGATCTTTACTAACGAATCGTATGTCAATTATAGTGTAGTATGCCCAGCAATAATAATGGAGGACAGAGCACGACCACATACAGGACTACAGAAAGGGCTGCAGACAAGTCCAACAATCACACTGATCAGATCAGGTCAAAAAGAGACAGTATTGGAATGGCAAGTATCCCTGTTACTGCCGATAAAACTACCATAACAAAAGCTGCAGAAAAAAAGAAGAATATGGATTCCACCATGGCTACAACCACTTTCTTTGATGATACCCGCCCCCTCAATGGTTCATAAATAATGACTAACAACCTAATTGAGACAATTACTACTGCTGCTATTGCTGCTGCCCCCCCAAAACGCCGTGGAAGGCCACCGAAAAATAAGGGCCTGTCTGATAAGGATCCTGCAGTTAGACCGCCTACTTCTCGCGCTCCTAGAAGACCCACCAATACGACTACCACAAAAAAGCCCACTGTCAAGAGGACACGTAAGAATGGCACCACAGAAGCGAACACAACAGAAACCACCACCACTGTTACGACTACCACAGACACGAGAGCCCCTAATACAAAGTCGCCAGCAAGAGATCGAAATCAGTAAAAGGATGGCGAATGTGTCGGTACAGGAACCATGAGTAACACTCTAACTAATACTAACATGTCCGGGAAAGTGGGAGAAGGAGCAAAAATTCGGGAAGTTGTGGAAGGGGAAGCGGATGGAGAGGATGATAACAATATCAGGAAATCTGGTCGTGTCGCAACCAAAAAGTAGGAAGGTCCAGGAAGCGGAGGCCCATAAAAAGGAGATACAATATACTGATGATTTGAAAAGAGTAAGGAAAGAACTAAAAAATAGTTGGGAGATTTTCAAGGAATACCACCCTCCAGGTTATGTGGGTTAACCTCAACCCCTCCCCCCCATGACATATTAGTAGACTTACCTCACTAATGCACACATAATATCCTAATATAGCTCCAATATCTAGAATGAAAGTATTTTACGGGTCTTATTCAACAAACATAATCGGGGATATTAGATAGGGAGGACGGGAATTAGAAGGACAACAATTAAAAGCACAAATTAGAGGACCATAGATGCATAGGGTATTAGTGCTGGGCATTGTTACCAATAGGCTTTGTAAGATTTCTACTACGCGTAGAATCAATAATAGTAGAATAGATATTCACGATTGACGCAAATTAATAGTGTTAATTCCTTAATAAATTGTGCAAACAACACATATATATCGATAATTGCACATTTCTTTTTAGCTAGTAACACATTATTTTTGCGGCCATTACACAATAATATTGTGCTAACTACACACTATTCTTCGGCTATTTACACAATGTTTTTGTACTGACTATACACCTTTTTTGCGCTAGTTACACAATGTTTTTGTGCTGACTACACATTCTTTTTGCACTAGTAACACAGCATACTCGAACTAACCCGATTGGTAATAGGTGTGGTTGCGTGATGAAAGTTGTGTTACCGACACATAATCTCTGTGTTAACAACACAGCCAATTGTGTTATTAACACATAGTTAATGTGCTAATCGCACTTACACATTACACATAATTTATGTGTAAGTTACACACTGAATTTTGTACCCTGGTGTTATCTGATTGTCAGGCTATATACTCAGTCGTTAATCAAAAAGTCGGAATTTTTGAGTATATGGGATTAGAAAATGGAGCTGGCCCATTAGCACTTATTTCGGGACATAACAATCTACTCGCAATTTCATAGTGTCACAACTAATATTGCATACACACAAAAAACCGCCAAGACTACATTTTTGTATGGCATGTAATAGTAGTTGTGTTCAAAAACACTATGAAGTTGCGAGTACTCGACGGGGGGTATGATTAATATCACTGGCCAAATCCAGTAACAAATTAAACGAAGTTCCTAAAAACAGATGGTACTCTTTGTAAGAATATGGGGAACATTTTTTAATTGTCAAGATCCTCCAAGAGCACTGTTTTATATAATTATCGAACTTGGTTTTCAAATCTATAAGGAGTTAGTACCCCCAGAATAATCGTACCCCCAGGGGTACGTCTATATATTATAGCTAGTCAATATACCTACTTATCTATCCTACTCGTTATTTTACAAAGACTAGGTTCTAAATTAGAGAAGCTTTCTCCGAGATAAATATATTATCCCATCATTGACATCGGTAACTTTTCTTCGGTGACCCAACTGCCTAGCTGTTTAAAAAGGTTCTAAGGCACTGGGACCTGAAGCAATTTAAAGCGAATCTTCAGGTTAGCCTGATTCTGTTTTTTCTTGGCGCTCCTTGGAGCTTCGATCCAAGAATCGGGAGATTTAGTACGTTTTTAAAAGACCTTTCCATTCTCTTTAGAAAATCAGACATTGGCTATTAAGTACAGCGGCAGATAATAAGTGATGGAACACAGTGATGCCTGTTAATGTGGTAAAACGCCACCAACATTTGGTGTTTGTATCTCAGGGCGTTCCATCACTTATTACCTGTAAGTAGGTACCAGAGGAATACCGTTATAGTAAGGCAGAAAATAGCAATCTAATATATACCCCTATATATGTTTGAGCCCGGAATCTTCGCAATAGGCGGTTATAGTCTATTAACTGGACGAGTACGATACTGCACGTACCAAGTATATGTACCTACATCATCTACTACGCGTGTAGGGGTATACGTAAGTCTGTTGACAGTGAGAACTATTGCAACCACCAGTGTCAACAGACTTACCCTACTTTTTTTTTTTTTTTTTTTTAGCTCAAGCTAGTTTATTCTGGGCTAAACTAATTGCGTGCAGTCTAAGACTATGGCATAAAAACCCATCCCCCAACAGAAACAAACAGGCGTCCCCAAAAGACAAAGGAAAGAGAGCCCATGGTGAGTAGAGAAGAAGAGAAGCGCGATAGTACAGAGAGGGGGGGGGAGGACAAGAAGGTCATCCTGCATCAGCAAGATTTTACAAGTCTCAGGAGATTACAGGGGTCTCAGGAGACTCAGAAGACTGTCAGGAGACTCAGGAGACTCCAGTCATAAATGGTAAAACTTGCTGATGTGTGTCTTCCCCGGTTCCCCTCGGAGTGGAATATGTACCTGGGTGCCCATAAAGGGGCTTTTGAGGAGCGGAGGATGTAGTCGTGGCCTACGGTGGGGGGTGGGGTTTTATGCCGTTTCCATGGGAGTTGTTGGGAAGACCGAGAGCTGAGGAGGGGCTAGTATTGGAGGAGGTGGTGCGGGGGAGGGGGTCTTGAGGAGGGCTAGCCTTATGGGGCAGGCCAGGTTGAAGGAGCGGTGGGGGCCTTCGCAGTTGACACACTTGGCGTTGGAAACCTCGCAGCAGTTTTCCGTTAGCCACCTCGCCCCGGGGCAGGTGAGTACTGGGCAGCGGTGGTCGTTGAGGTCGTGTTTGAGGGTGCAGATGGCACAAGCTGGTTTGTTCTTGCATAGTTGGGTGGGGTGACTGAAGCGGTAACACTTACGGCATTGGGTTCTGGAGGTGGCTGAGATCATGACTGAGCAGCGGCGGGGGCGGGAGAAGAGGCGGACTGTAGAGCCGAATTTGTCTGCGTCTTCCGCAGACACAGAGATGACGACCGACGAGGTGGCTTTTGCGTTGCAGGTGGAGGGGTCAGGGTTAAGGAACATGACGGAGAGTGGCTTGACGCCGGTTGCGAGGTTGACGAATTCTGGGAAGGAAGCGTCTACGGACTCCTTGTCTTAGAAGGTGAAGAGTGCGATGCCATAGATGGCGATGTCGACGTCGGTGGGGGCGGGGCGGAAGGTGTTGATGGGGTTGTTGGGGGATTTGATGGCCTCGTTAATGAGTCCAGTAAATGCCTCAAAGTAGGGGGCGTAGGTGGTGGTGGGGACGGTGGGAGGGGCCAGGATGGAGACTGTGCCATGTTGGTTGATTGAAACGGAGAGGGAGGTGACAGCGGCTTTCTGGTTGTTGTGTTCCAGGAATTGCCCGAGGATAACGGGGAGGGTGACGGTGAGCCTATCAGCTTCAGGGAGGGGGGTGGGGGTGAGACGGGTCACGAAGAACCGGTGACGTGCAGTCGGTAGGGCCTTCTCCTTCTGGGCTGTAGAGCTGGTGGCCTTTCCTTTCTGGGCAGTCTTGGTCTTGGTTGCGTTTTGTTGGGGGGAGGGGGGGGGCTGGCTGACGCATATGACTTTTTGGCTTTTTTAGCCGGCTTGTTGGAGGTGTTGTTTGGGGGGGGCTGAGGGTGTGGGTGGATGCCTGATGTTGACTGGGTGGGGTTGTGGAGGAAGCTTCGGGATGGCCTTGACGTGGTCTTCCGTGGAGGGGAGGGCCTCTACCTTTTCCTGTATGGTGGTGAGTTGGTGAGAGACTGGAATGAAGTTCATGTTCCAGCGGTCTTCTCGGATGGTGCGGATGGACTTCAGAGTCACGGTGGTCTCCTTGTGGTAGGATTCCAGCGTAACTAATAGTTAGTGGACTTGGTTGATCAGGCCAGCGACGAGGGCGACCGTGAGTTTGTGGGCGTCGTTGGAGTTGGACTGTATAAGCATTCTCACAGTCTCAGAGGCGATGGCATCGTGGGTAGTGTAAGGAGAGATGATCCTGGCATCGACTTGGGGGAGATTGAGGTCTGCTATAGCTGCCTGTAATAGGGAGCTATGGAAGTATGACATTTTGAAGCTAAAGTTTTAAAGAGTTTTGGTGGGGTGGTGATAGTTGCCACGCCAAGCTTGGTGGTTGATTTCAAAAATCAGGGACGGAGAAGGAAAGAAGGATGAACAGAATTACCCTACACACTTAGTATATATATATGGAGCAGTAAATGTGCCCAAAGCAATTTCACCAACGGTGGTATAAGCACTGAATTTCAGTCCTTGTTCCAGTATAAATGCTGACTTTCAGTCTTTATTCCGCATTATCATTAATACCAACAGTTTCACACTGGTAAAATTCCTGCCACTAGTGGTAAAATGGCCTACCACTGGTGGTGGGATTCCCATCGGTGGACAATGTTCATATATACTGGCATTATATAGCCCCTTTTGGCGAAAGGTCTATGCTATTATCCATTTTGAGGTATAAATGCTGGTATTATTTTCACCACCGGTGGTAAAATAATTTACCACCGTTGGTAAAATCACTTTTGACACGTTTGCCGCACCATACCTAGTACATACTCGAACCCACATGCTGATACATTCCGATACTTACTTTAGGTATGTCTTCGAATTCTTTCTTCTTTTATCTAAATCATAATTTCATTGTTTTCTGGCGCCAATACAAGAATGCATGCAGCTAACACTATCCATGGCGTGAACAAGTGCCCAGTCTTCGGGTTCAGTTATACCCCTCTATTTCAGAAAATTCAAGATAAGTGGAGCAACAGTAATTGGTATGTAACTGGTATGCTATTTTACTTCATGCACCCATAGCCCAAATATTTCTTGTTAACTACAATCATCAAATATCACTCGTAAATTTCAATACAGCTCAATAGCATCTACGATGTAATTCGCACTCAAGAAGCCCGCATCACCACTTCCTGTCACGCCTATAACCAACGTATTCTCTCCCACCACTAATGTCCCTGCTGGCACCTCCCACTCGTAAATTTCACCATATCCCCTGTATCCACCTCTTGTTATCCCTCTTGAATCAATCAATACCGGCGCGCCCGGGTCAGCGCCTGTCCACGCGCCATTAATTACCACTGAAGGTCTCCCCGTCTTAAATGACAGTGTCGTTGCAATCCTCAACGTTCTCTTGACTGTATCCGATGCAGTAAACTTGATAGTCGCCGGGCCCCCGGTCTTTGCAAACAACGCCATGGGAAAGTCGGCAGCAGTCGATACACCAACGGTGTAGTTCCCGCCCCACGAAGACATACGAGCGTCGCTGGGATGCATACCGAGGAACTTGTCGCCGTTCTTGAACTCGAAAGGCTGACCGTCGAATTCACCGATGCGGAAGACAGGCGAGGCGGCGACAACCTCGGTGGAGGCGATGTTGCTCGTAGAGGAACCTCCCACGGTGACAGTGACGCTCTGTGTCGCAACAAGAAGCTCTTGCTTATAGAGTTTCATGGTGTAGGTGCCCGGCTTCATGTATGGGCTGGTGTAGCTGCCCGAAGTGTTGGCACGCGTCCAGTATTGGTTCTCGGTGTTGGACCAGGAAATGACTGTTTCAAATCCCTGGAATTTCGAGACTTTGAATTAGACATGACTATACACAAGATTCAATAGGGTACCATACCGATGGAACACCTGAAGCAGTCCCGGTAACCAGTCCACGGCCCGACTGCGGAACATAGCCAAGGATATCCAGCTCGCTGAAGAAGCTAGTATCCAGATCAGCCGACGCCGGACCCGTACTTGAGAAGACGGCCGCATAAGGTCCCTTAAGACCCATTCTCCAAGGTTCTGTGCGGAGATGGCCCGAGTTCATATAAAACGTAAACTCTTGCTGTGTCGCAGTTTCTATATTCAATTAGCTTTATCTACTCCTACAAATTAAATCACTGGGCACAACGACCACATATATACCTTGGTTATTAATATCACGCATAAATGGACCACCAGATGAGGTCTCATATGCCGTTCCCGGCATCACAAGCGAAATATAAATTCCTATGAACGGAGTCAACAATACCATTCACGTGCATGATCACCCCTTTTAGATGGGGTAATGGTTTTTTGACTACATACCAGGCCCAGAAACTGTGTGCACAAGGTCATCGATAAATCGATCCGAGCTGAAGAACTTGCACCTCGTGGTCCCATCAGCGAGGAATACATCGCTCCCCTCGATCGCCACGCCGCCCGTGTTGTCACTCGCCGGGTCACGAATACTCGTTGGTAGGTTCGTCTTATCCAGTCTCGCCAGCCACCGCAGTTCGCCCGGCGACACCTCACCCGTAATATAGGTGCCCATATCTACATTCATTTACCACCCGCCGCACTCATTAGTAAACTTGTAATACCCAACAACCTGAAGCCCGCACCCTATCCATCCGTCTGAAATACTTACAGATTACACTATCCCCCTTCTTCGCAACATAATAGTGCGTAACTGGATTCGCCGCCGACACAATTGTGATTTTGATATAGTCACTGCCGACCGTCTGTGCGGTAACAGTGCTAGTCCCAAGGCCCGAATTAATATGCGTCCATTTCCCTTCCTTGGACTGGTAGTCGACCGAGTTATAGACAAGCGTGAGGATGTCGCCTGTCGTGCGACTGACGCTGAAGACGAGACCACCGTCTGTATCGATGGTGTAGGCGCTGCTTGTGCTTGTTAGCTGGAAGGCACCAAGGACTGCAGGTGCAGATAAAAGGAACATGGCGAGGGAGCGTGAGAAACGCATGCTGGGAGTTTTGTGCAGTTATTAGCTAGCTAGCTAGGCGTATATTGGATATTTGGGGGTTGTGGTGCTGGATATAACGTACAGTATGTACCATTGTGGGGGGATTTATAATAAAACAAATTAGTCTTCATATTCTACAGAGCATCCAAGCTAGATGCTGTACTCGTAGGTACTCGGTGGAATATCTCACGCAGGTGCGAGGACCAACGGACCGTCCGCTCCCCCGTGCTACAGGTCCAGGAAGAGCGACTCGTCCCTTGCATATTGCACTCGGTAAAATGGGTCCCGACCCCGGGAACTGGCTAGCCGGAGGGATGTGGGGATGTGGGGGATGCGGGGATGTGGGGAAGGTTTTGCTCACTTACATACTTCTTATACAACTACCAAATCTTGCATATTTACGTCTAAATACTGCCTCTGGTTGGCCCATACCCCTGCTGCAGCGCAAATACTACGGTACTTTGCGTACTTACCTCCTATAGCTAAGCTTAAGCTTAACTTGACTACAGTTCCCCCAAGAAAAAGAGTGGTATGCTTTCGCTGGTACATAATGCAGAGAAGGATAATAGCGTATATATTGGCACTGTATTCTGGTGATTTCAGCCAATTCTTCCCATACAATTTAATACCCAAGTACCAACCAAAAGGATGCCTTTAGTCCTACGTAGCTGCTCTGGAATCTAAACCTAGCCCTAAAGACAATGATAATTTCACACTTTTTCTCCACCCCTACATGTATGACCGGAAAAGGGGGAGTGGAAAAAAAAAGAAAGAAGAGAGAAAGAAGATAAAGAGATAAAGAGAAGGCAGTAAAGTGAAGGACACGCCGACCGTGTGACCAGAAGAAAATATATATAGAAAAATACCTAGCATATACGGCACATGTAACAAACCCTACAGGTAGGAAAGAAAAAGAAAAAGAAAAGAAAAAGGGGATACAACGCCTACCCCAAGGGGGAAAAAATAAAAAAATAAAAATAAGAACCCCATAACTCCATGTCCTATCGAAATCCTTTAATGGTTGTAGAAAAGCCCAAAGCTCAATTAACCCCTCTCGAAAACCTAGTATTCACCGGACTGCCTGCAGGGGACTTCATCACCCACGAATTACTCCTCTGGTAATGACTCCCCCTCGCTGATACCCTCGTATACGAGTCCCCCTTCTGGATAGGAATCACCTCATCGTCCGTTCCAAAAGCCGCATGCTTCAAATTCGTACCGGTCGACGAAATCTCATCAATGACCCCAAACTGAAATTCCTTCTCCTTCAGTTCCTCCGGAAAGGGGTCACCTCCTAGACACACGCCTTCGTACTCCTCCACGAGTCTATCTATAGTGCGGTTCCGTGTTGTGACCATGATCTTGGAGAATGTGGTGTCCGAGGTGATGCCATTGCAGCGCAGCGATAAGCCACCGACAATGATACAGCCCAGGGCCATAAATATGGAGATCGCGTACCCACCCCAGAGACTGATTACCTGGTAACGGAAATTGTTCTGAGTGTGGCGCATGACGCAGGGTACGCTTACGTTGTAGCTGATGCCAAGGTAGTTCTCCGACAGCAGAGAGATGATGATTTCTTCGAAATAGTTTTGGAAGGCCCTACGTAGGTTGCGCTGGGCAAGCGCGGTATCCTGGCTGACAAGCTTCGTCTGTGAGATATAGGAGAATGTTCGCACTTGTTCGGTGTAGTTATCTTGAGTGATCCTACCCACTATCTGCCTCCTGGCAAGCTGGCCAAGGCCGTGGTAGACTGCATATTCCTTATATATAGGGTTTGTGGGATGTATCTCCCCCTGGTCGGGGTTGATTGGAACTCCTCCTGAGATGTTGACCCACTTGTTAACTTGCGCGTTATTGATATACTCAAAATCAATATCATAGCGAGCCTTCTGCAGCACGCATTGTACGAGATGCTGCTCCAGCTGAAACGGCCAGCTGGGATTGTAACCTGGAGAATCAGGAGAAAGGCGAGTTGTGGTGTTTACCACCCATCCTAACCATATCTTCGGCTCGCTGTAGAATATCCCTTGGTCCAAAGTCAGGTTCGAATCATAGTCTTTTTGAGGCCGTTGGTAATCTACACTGTCTTCGTCCATGAAATACATCTTGTTTCCATAGGGCGCCAGTGAGTTAAATGTGTCATTCTCAGTCAATGGGTTCAAATCATTAGTTAATTCGGTCCCGTTCTTCTTTGTGCAGTTATACCATGGCCCTTCGAAGTTAAGGACCCAGGTACAATTAAATCCCACGCATGGCGACTCCATGGGGATAAAAGTGTGTGACATCGTAGTCAGTGTAAATAGACGCACAGCGTTAAAGCTGGGCTGGTCGAACCACTCCATCTTGTCCTCAACTTTCGTCTCGTATGTCGGTGTAACGTTCCAAAATGCTAGAGATTCGCCAGCACGAAATCGCGGTCTCCTCCAGTCATTAACGTTCTCAGATGTGAAATTTATGGTGTGAACATCACAGGTATTATTTCCACCAACGATGTATGCTAATTCAGTCGTGAGCGCTGCGGGTGATAGAACTGAGGCAAGTGGTATAATCCTTTTGGGGTGAAGCAATAGTCAGAAGCCTAGACTAATTATGATTTGGTGCGAATCATTCATTACCAGGTAATTATTGCCATTGTTGTGGCTAATTTTGCTTTTTTATACATTTCTAGGGTAAAGAAATGTGTAGGGTCCTCTACTACCGCGAATAAACCATCAATACCTTTCAGAGTCAGTGGCTTTCTCCGCATCGTATACCAAATACGTTGTCTGTGAAGGGAAAGCGAGATGTTAGTGCGATCCAAGTAGTAGCGCCGGGACAACAAGCAAGCCTCCCGATGTAACATCCAAGATTCAAACCATTTCCTAAGGCAAAGGTAAGGAAAGCACTTGAACAAACCTGTAAGCAATAATCACGGACCCCACCAGCATAGCTTTTGTAAAGAACGCCAATGCAGTACCAATTCGCACCATCATTAACTGATCTTTAGCCACCTTTCCATTCAGAGACTGGTAGAACAAGTGATGCGCAACCGCCCCAAGAAACCCTAGCAACAAAAGCCCCACCATTGATGATGGAAGAAACCAATGTATTTTTGTTCCCCACATCATCCGCATCTCCTTTGACTTCTTTTTCTCCAGTCTTTCCATCCCATTTCCGGAGTAACTCGATTCCACGAATGTGTCGGTGCTGGGCTGGCTGAAGCTTCTTGCCGGGATCGAACTATATCCAAATCTTGTCTTAAACACTGGTGGTGATCCAGGTGTGAAGAACTCTGGGACATTGGTGCCTGGGCTAGTAATGGGGGAGAGGTTGTCATACATTTCATAGTCTTCCCGTGGTTGTGACATTTCTGCTGTACTCGCGCTTCTCTCTTTGTTCTGCGCTGCTCAGAAGTTGACGAGATGATGTTCTCACGAAAGGGATCTCGCGGCAAATACACCACTGCTAGCTTGTGCTATCAGACGACAAATACTAAATCAGACCAAGGCCTAGGGCATATGCTGACAGAACCGGGTTCCGTTCGTTGGCCAAGTTATCAGAGCCGCGAAAATAGGTTTTTCGGAGTTCCTTCTTCTTCTTTACCACCCTCACTAATCTTGAATCAGTGGAAGCATCAGCAGACAAAGGCAGCTCGGCTGCATTAAAAAGGCTCTATGTCTGAAACCTAGAGATGGAGGTGTGGGTGGTTTCAAGTAATAATCTCTTCAGCTATTGGCAAGTAGAGGGGGGTGCTCGTGCCATGACGCGTTCTGCCCTATAGGAAAGGGCGCTCAAATATACACATATGGCCGTGGATTAGTCTCAAAATGCCATCGCCCTCATCCAATGCATCATACCTACATAATTCATGGTCTTTTTAGGTTTCCGGAGAGCAGAATACGGAAAAATAGTAGTGCTATGAAATTAGTGCACGGCTTTCTCGGCCGGCCATACCTATGAAAATTCCTTTGCGCTGCAAAGCAAGGAATCTCCACGTACGAGGGACGAGGTAATCTTTCACTCATTTTGACTGAACGGATTCAGCCCTACTGGCAAAAGCAGCTATATCTATAGGCATATCTGTCAACCAGACATGTAGTCAAGGCCGCGTGGACACGCATACTTTCAGAGCTTGACACAGATAAGCATGATTATTATTATTTTTCGATCCTGATTCCAGATCTTCAGCTATTCGTATGCACACAGGGCTGAGGCTGAATATAGAAGATGGTGGGGAAGCTTGGTCTCGTGCGGTGCCGAAGTCTCATTGGCTGTCGTTTAGCGAAGAACCCTAACCTCTCTGTGAAACCTTCTCCCATTTACAGGGTGACTTCGTATTCACCCAGCCAAAAAGGGGTTTAATTTTAGAGGTATTTTCTGCAAAGAACTGCAAAGCATAAAGTAGATGCACAGCTGGCGATTGCTTTAACTGCGGGCCACAGTTTTAAGAAAGGTGTGATTATGATCCATTATATCACGCCCCACTGGGATCCCATTAGCCTGGAACATCTCAGGTTCCCTTACCCAAAACTTGGCGTGGGTGTCATTGATGCCAGAGACGTTGAAATAAGCTCTGTACGAGAGATAATTAGCTGCGGCATCAAAACTCGGATCGAGCTTGGCGATGTTATGTAAGGGCGAAACTACATGTACTGTATGGAAGGGCCCGTCAAACACTATGTGGTAATTACATACATGCATATGTAGCCAATCACAATGTATATGCCCAAGTACATACTTGACTACATGTAACTAAGACTAGTGCTAGTGCCTACTGCAATTCTTATTTTAGGCGGCCGTCGATGGTGTTTGCAAGGGAACCCATGTGTTCTCCGATGTGCTGGTATCTCTAGAACCAGTAGTTCGCTCCAGACGTTCGATGATTGATGATGGCTTAAACATATACCTGGGTCCTCCCCGCAGTTTTGTGGTACAGTAAGCTAGGGAGTGTAACGTAGGAATAGCCATTAACAAATCCCAAGATTGCGGAACCACAGCTGGTGCGTGGTACCTACAGCAGACTATATATGATTCTTCGTAGATGATCAGCCATTCAAGGGAATGGCGTTTGCAAGCTTTGTCAAATAAAGATCCTCTTTTATATCGAGCCGTGCGCTATATCTTTGAAAGGTACCTTTCTGTACCGGAATATGAACTAATTTATTAATAGATTGTTAAACGCACTACCTCTGGCAGGGACTTGGGAGGTGTTGATGGCAGAGTAACCCTACTACTCCACCAGGTTCTACTACTGCCATTGCGCAGATGAGCAAAATACATACCGAGCACTCATAGCTTTCAGCCAAACGAACCACTGGCTTCATTACCCTTGGTCTATCTGGCGACGAAGGGTTCTTACCAGCCCATAGCTACATATCTATTCGTTTGCCAGCAATCAGATACCACCAAACTCTCCTACCCCGTCTTATCGAAGACTTGCAGCTCATGTGGACAGATAACCTATTCTTCCAGAAAGCCGCCTAGATATATCTTAAGGTCTTAAACATCAGCAGCGGTTCTCAGACATGCTTATTTTGATCGGATTCGAATCTAGTGTCTCATATTTCTGTCAGTGTGCCAAACAAAACTCCAGAAGCCGTGTAATGTCGCGACCATAGAACGCCTCGGTGGAATGATTCTACACACTGTATTAAGTCCGTCTTTCAGGTGCACTGCCTCCACTGATCTGACAGTGGTATTCACTCTACATATTAACTGCCAAGACATCACATGCAATCATGAGCGATCACTCATCGTCGTCGTCGTCACACAACGCTCGCTGCATGGGCAAAGTAAGAGGTTCGACGTAAAACCAAGCTGAGAGTAAGGCAGAGAGGCAGTCAGGGTTAAAGAAGTTCAGTTTGACTCCGATATCAGGTAAGCCATCGCATCTGATTCACCGTTCGCTAGCCATCTTACCATCCACCAGCTAAGTCCCAGCTAGGGCAACAAACCTAAACTATGGCATGCAGGACATTCATGTCAAGCTAGCTGAACTAAATCGCATGTACCCAAGGTACATGTAGTATCCTCGTGTGGGTCTTGGCCGGGGTTCGACAGCCATGGAACACACACAGCACGTTTCCGGGGGCACAGCACGTTTCAAAGAGTACAAGACACTGGCATAGCAAATTTGCCCCTAACTTTGAAGTATCTATGCATCATAATGTAACTACCATCTCCTATGAGATACAAAGAAATAAAGAAACCCCCATCCTAATACATACCCGCAAAACATGAGTAAAATCCAATCAGTAGGCTAACCAAAATTAAGCAGATCATAAAAAAAATATAAATATTACATGAAAAAAAAAGAGAGAGGAGTTAAAAGGAAATCTATCGTCCCCCAATCTGTCCCTTGGGAATTGGCCTAATCCAAGAAATACTCAAATTTACACCAATGCAGATAGCACCGATGATCATGATGACCTTGTCGTATCTCGTGCCGTTGTAGCGGAAGATGACAGAAAAGATCACACCACCGAGGTTTCCAGTTGCACCAACAACACCAGAGAGGATACCTACAAGGAAGACAGTTAGCACTATATCCACGGGGGTGAGAAAATTGAAGTATTTTAGGCTTACCATTGGCAAATGGGTGCACATGAGGCACGATAGCAAAGTTTGCTCCATTGGCGGCATCCATGAAAAAGGCTAGTCCAGCAACCAGTCCAAACATAGTGGCCTCACTCTTGGGATTCAAAATTCCAATGGCAAGGCACATTGCGCCCTGGGAACATCCAACGAAGACCAGCCACCACTTCTTCACAGCAACACTATTTGTACTCCTGTACAAAATATCGGCAACGATTCCACCGGTAGGTCTAAAGAATACATTCAGTAGCCCGAACATCGCAGCCCAGCGTCCAGAGTTGGTCTGTCCAAGGTATGGGAAGTTCTTGAGGTAGTATGCACCGAGGATCGAGTTAATTGCAAGCTCGCCACCGAATGAACAGGCGTACGGGGCGGCAAGCATGAGACACTGCCATGAGAAGATGACATGAAGGGCTTCCTTGAAAGTTGGCTTGACAATGACTTCGCTTTGTACGATCATCTCGATGTCCTGGGCAGCGGAGGCATACTCGGGGTCGGATTCCTCAATCTTCTTCTTCTCATCGAGGGACTTCTTCTCTGGGCTCTCGAAGTCGGGGGTGTTGGAAATCTTTCCAGAAGCGTCCACAATGGTGCCAGAGAGGGTAGTGTTGCTGTTGGCGGAGGTATTGTGGGCAACATTGTGGCGGTCGGCCCAAGCACCGGTGGGTGTGTCCTCACAGAAGAAGAGCATACCAAGCGCCATGGTCACGATAAGAATAAAGGGGACAACGAAGGCAACGCGCCAGGCTTTGTGGGGAGTGAGGCCTTGATCATGAACAAGGGAGTCGAAGAGGGCGGGCATGACGAAGCTGGTCTGCATGTTAGGCTCAAACCTCAGATCCTAGAAAGAATATAGGAGACTCACTAGGTGATACCACCACCAGCGTTTCCAATACCAGCCATGAGGGCATTGGCAGATCCAACGACGTTCTTGTCAAAAAACCCTGTTGACCATACCTGGCAAGGAACGAACGAGGCACCAAGAATTCCAACGAAGAATCTTAAGGTGAGAAGACCAGGCGCATTTGTTACGAGTCCAGCCATCGCTGTTGGAATAGCACCAGCAAGAAGAACACCAGCAAAGCAAAGCCTTGCTCCGAATCGATCACATAGAGGGCCAATAATCAGACGAACAAGAAGACTGTTTGTGTATCCAAGATTGTTAGATGTTGCGGGAGGTTTGGTATTTTATATTCTGGTGAGTTGTGAGCACTTACGTTGCTACGAGAGCAAGAACGTTTGAGTTGGCAATTTCACTTTGAGTAAGGTGAAGATCACCCTTAATTGTTTTTGTCATCTACAAAAAGAATTTTGTTAGTGACATTCGTATTATGATGGGAAATAATACTAAATTTATGGGTACTTACCAATGGTGGAAAGGCATACCACGACAAGAACGCAATCATAAAACCGAAGGTCGAGAAGAAAAAGGTCCGACCATAAGGGTCAAAAGGGTTTAGTATAGGGATCGATTGTGCCTTGCGGTTGATCGGATTAATGGTCGGAGCTTTCCAGAGTAAGCTGATCTGCATGGTTGCGAAAGTCTATCGATGAGGAGGGAAGAACAAGTGAAGAGAATATCGATTCTTCCTAAGCCAGGTAGAAGAGACTTATTGCTTGATTGAAGAATAGGATGTAAAGATGATGAGTCCAACTCGGCCCTTTCAAGCTGGCTATATAATCTTGAGGCTAAAGCTAGAATCCCGGATTGTCTTCTATTCTTTATCAGTAGATAGGGCAGATCAGGCCTTGGTATTAATTGGCAAGCTGCGACACGATAAATAAAACCAAAGCCACCTTACCCCCACTAGGGTACTAGTTCAAGATACAGCTACCGTTGTAGTAAAGTATTCTGCGATTGTTTCAAATCCTTGAAAGCATTGAGATGTGTATCTCTCTTTTTGCACTAAAAGTACTGATCTCGATATCAACACTGACCCCCACAGGCACACAGAAATCCCCAATACTCAGCTGATATTCAGACTCACCTACGTTCGTAGCTAGCAGTCTAAGAAAAAATGTTCCTCTACAATAAATGCATGCAGCAGAAAACGTCCCTTGATTTTGAGTAGTCTTTTTTTTTTTTTTCCTTTCTGATTCCCTCAGAATCGTAAGTTTGGAGTACCAATATCTGATTTGTTACACGATCTTGATATTTTTCTTTCCCCTTTTTGATACTTTAAATTTTTTGACCACGGTGCCTGTTTGATGTGGTCGCAACTCAGAGCCGGTATTACCCTCCTCCGGTGTAGCGGTTGTAGCTGCAGCTGTCTCAACCTGTTGTTGACTCCTCCCCAGTGGTCTCGCTTTCCAATGACGATAACTGTAGGTACTCTTCGTTCGTCGTTTCGCCACAGATGCTGCAAAGAGTAGCAATAGTGTCCCGATCTAGGTCAATAAGTTGTAGGAGAACTTCTCCGCGGGAGTTGAGTAAATGCGGCCAGCCCAGGTCAAATATATATTCGGTCGCTGTCGGATGGTAGACTTTGATTGCTGGGATAACCAGGAGGTCGAGATGCCGCCGCAGGTCGATAAGGTGGGATTTCTTACCCCCCTCCGATCCTAGTTTGCTCCTGCTGGGAGGAATAAGAAAATAAGGAGCTAGGATGACCCCCACTGGGGAATTGTTCCTGATTGGGGTGGGGGGCTGAGAACGTATTAATTGGTGGCTTTTATTAGCCTGTAAGAGGTATCGTGGACGGAATTTCGCAACTGCAGCAAGTCCATGAAGCGAGGCGGTCACTTCTGAGGACTACAAGGTACTGACGAATCTACAGGGGGGTGGGGGGACGGGGGACGCGAGGTTCTGTGATGTTTGTTTCCTGTGGGGCCCAAACCTTGTGCTAGAAGGCGCTCCTATTCGAACGAGAGCACAAAGATTTATGGGGTAATGATCGTGTGGGTAGGATTTTGTGCACTGTATTATACTGTATACAATCTTATATTGATATACTTACATGTAGTCTTGTATCGAATTCTCTAACCCCCTTCTTAATACACAGAGCAACATAGACAGACAGTAAATAACAGTAATTTTCTGGTCTCTTGTGAAACAATTTTGTCTAAAGCGGAACATCTCAAGACTCAAGCAAGACGTGCAGCGGCCTACCGTCTCTTGCGCCCATGGCTGGCATCTGCTAATTTACGTCCCTCTATTCTACACGCTTACAAAAGAACCAGAAAAATGCAAGAAAGGAACCAGGGATTATTTGTATGAGAGAACGGCGCCACTCCATACAAATTATCCTTGCCCTGAACAACCGCATTTTCTGGTTCTTATGCTGAACGGCTGCTGAACAGGGGTGCGTCCACGCATGTACTCAAGTACATGTACTCTGTGTACCTACATGTACTCTACAGCCGTGTCTATGAACGGTATCCAACCAGAATATTAGGAAAAACTGCTAAAGACTACGTACAATTATCTAAAAAAAAATCCTAGAACCTCTATTTTTGATGTCTACCCTTGATCTGTTTCCCTTAGTTTCTACTGAATTACTTAAATAGAGAAATACCAGAAAAATATATATATAGGACAGAGTCTATTTTACCTATACTGAAGGTCTTGCCAATATAGGTTTGTGGAGTTCGTTGTTATATGGGGGCTCCGAAAACTTCCCAGTTAATAAACACCTAGAAAACTTGCCCCTTGGCACCACCATGCCACACCTTATCACAACCTCCCGAGCTTACCGAAGCACGTCGATATCGATTCAAGGAATGGGTGGAACCTCCAACATTCCAAACGGTGCTGCCCCTTCCAATCCCCTTCCGCGATCATGGATCGAATCGTATCTCTCTCTTCCCCGCGGAAAAAAGTACCTACGTGGGATGGATAGGATATGTATGGGTCCGGGGAAAGCAGGAACACATCCGAATTCTCTACCTACTCTATCTCTCCGGTCCAGCAGGGGAGTGTAAAGGGAATAGCCCATTACGTGCAAGAAAACAGTAAAAAAACATCAGTACTTTTCCGCTTGAGGTAGAGTATGTAAGAGTCGCTCAACAATAATTACTGCTCAATCTGCACACTAAACTAAGCAGTATTAAGGAAAAACTAGAGATCCACTCTACTAGCCCGTTCTTTCTGAATCCCAACGTGCCCGGCAGGGAAAATACATAATATCATGTCAACACTCCAGTTCAAGACGCAGTTCCTCGACTTGTTCGTCAGCTGTCTCTCCTACATTAATATTCTGACCCTTCTGCGAATTTCCAAGTCTTCACTCCCCAAAACCACCAAAGATACCACACCCGCTCCCCCTACAAACAGTGGAAATATTACCACGACCACTACGGCAAAAATGAACCCTCCAACCGCAACAACACCCAAAATACAGAGCCAAGTAAACCAATATTTCCCACCAAGTCCCCCTCGATCCGACAAGGGAGACAATGATGAAGAAATTCAAGAAGTCGAAGTCCCACTGCCACCGCCGTCGAATAACCCAACAAAAGTCCTGGATATAGACCTGGGAACCCCAGATGCGCATGTCCCAAGAGATCCCCGATTAATTAGATTGACGGGCGTGCATCCATTTAACGTGGAAGCGCCATTGACGGCGTTGTTTGACTCTGGTGGGTATTTACATTTTTTCCTTTTCCTTTTCCTTTTTTTCTTTTTTCTGTCCGGGTCATATGACTATGTGGCCCTGTCTCAGCACCCGGGTCTTGAGTTCTTGGACGCTGTATCCATAGGTATGATTAGCAGTGTATATAGGAGACTGACATGTCGATTATAAAGGTTTCTTGACACCCCCTGAGCTGTTTTATGTCCGCAACCATGGCGCAGTTCCACAGGTACACGATGAGGATATCATGGATTGGGATATCTCAATTGAAGGGTTTGCCCACCTCTAAAGCCTCATTGAAAACCCCAGAGCCATATATCTAACATCCCCGTGTCTCAGGCTGGTTGAAAACCCCATGACAATCTCACTGCGCCAGATCCTCACAGAGTTCGAAAATGTTACACTGCCCATAACACTCGTCTGCGCTGGCAACCGCCGGAAAGAACAAAACATGGTGCAAAAGTCGCAAGGCTTTTCTTGGGGCGCCGCCGGAGTATCGACCTCTCTTTGGACTGGCCCGCTCATCAGCACGATCCTTGCCGCGGCCCGACCCCTCCGGCGCGCCAAGTACCTGTGCATGGCCGGTGCTGACGACCTCCCGAACGGAAAATATGCGACTAGTGTGCGCCTTTCACACGCTACAGACCCGAACCGTGGGATCATGCTGGCACATAAACAGAACGGAGAGGTGTTAAGGCCGGACCATGGAAAGCCGTTGAGAGTGGTAGTTCCGGGAATGATTGGTGGACGGTCTGTGAAATGGTTGAAGAAGCTGGTGATCACAGAGGAACCATGTGATGGATGGTACCATATCTATGATAATAGAGTGCTACCAGCGATGGTAACTCCGGCGATGGCCAAGGAGAATGTGGAATGGTGGAAGGATGAGAGATATGCGATCTATGAGCTGTCTGTCAATTCTGCTGTTGCATACCCACAGAATGATGAAAGATTGGACGTAGAAGAAAAGAAGGATGAGATGTATACGGTAAAGGGATATGCGTATGCTGGGGGTGGCCGAAGGATCACTAGGGTGGAAGTCTCATTGGACAAAGGCAAAAGTACTACACCCTACATTCCTCCTGTAAGTTATTTATCGACTAACAAGATGCAGCATGGGCCCTTGCACCGATTACATACCCCGAAGATCAATACCGCGCCGCCCACGATGCCCAAACCCTCTATGGCGGCCGCCTTGACATGAGCTGGCGCGACACCTGCTTCTGCTGGTGCTTCTGGTCGCTGCCTGTTGCCGTCAGCGCTCTGAGCGCCGCCGAGGACATCGTTGTCCGCGCCGTCGATGAGAGTCTCGCTATTCAGCCGCGCGATGTATACTGGTCTGTCCTCGGTATGATGCACAATGCCTGGTTCCGAATTGCAATCCGGAAAGAGGAGGATGGCCGTGTATTGCGGTTTGAGCACCCGACTCTGCCGGCGCTGATGAAGGGTGGGTGGATGGAGAGAGTTAATAAGGAGGGTGGTGATCTTACAGACTTGAACTGGGGCGAGAGGGCGGACACGGGCGACTCGGATGCCGTCAGAGAGGTCAAGCAGCGGAAAAAGGATGTGGTCAAGATGACTAACGATCAGGTCAAGAGGATCATTGACATCGACGAGCTCAGGAAGCATGACCAGAAGGAGGAGCCTTGGTTTGTGGTAAATGGAGAAGTGTATGATGGTACTGGGTTCTTGGAGGGGCATCCTGGTGGGGCGACTAGTATCATTGCTGCTGCTGGGCTGGATGCCACTGATGAGTTTATGGGAATCCGTAGGGCACCCTTCATAAACTGCCATATACATAGTTATTTTCAACTAACATTCCCACAGACAGCGAAAATGCCAAACTAATGATGCCAAAATACCACATTGGTTCCCTTTCTGAATCCTCCCGCCTTGCCCTCCTTGAGCAAGGCAACTCAGATTCATCCTCAGGTGAACCAACGGGTACCTTCCTGAACCCCCGAGTATGGTCAAAGGCTACTCTCATTGGCAAGAAAGTTGTTTCATGGGACTCAAGGATCTTTACCTTTAGTCTCAACTCACCAGACCAAATCCTCGGACTGCCTGTCGGGCAGCATCTATTGATCAAAGTCAAAGATGAGGTAACAGGCGAGGTAATCACCAGGCCATACACGCCCATGTCGACGGATGCCGAGAAGGGTGTTGTGCATCTCCTTATTAAGATCTACTTTGCTACACCTACCACTAAGGGTGGTAAAATGACCATGGCTTTGGATAAACTACGTATGTTTCCTACCCTTATAAATAACCCAAGAGCATATGTTCTAACGTTCCCTTCAGCGATGGGTCACACCGCCGAATTCAAGGGTCCCATTGGAAAGCTCATCTACCAAGGCAACGGCAACCTCACGATTAATGACGCCCCCAGGAACGTCGACTCCTTCCTCATGATCTGCGCCGGCAGTGGCATCACCCCCATCTTTCAGGTCCTACGTTCCGTCCTCGAAGACAAGACCGACCCTACACGCTGCGTCGTCCTCAACGGTAACCGTCTTGAAGAAGACGTTTTGTGCCGTGAAGAACTAGACGCCCTAAAAGCGGAGAACGGAGATAGGTGCGAACTTGTTTACACCCTCACCAAACCAGGGAAGGAGTGGAGAGGTCAGGTTGGAAGAGTCGGCGAGGACTTAATCAAGAGATATATGCCGGCGGTGCAGAACGGAAAGAAGCCGTTGGCGTTGATTTGTGGGCCTGAGGCACTGGAGAAGAGTGTACACGGTATTTTGAAGGGTATGGGATGGGAGGATTCGGATATGGTATTCTTTTAGGGTTAGGGATTTAGTGGGTTTCCTTTTTCGGGGTTCATTGGGATTACTAGCGATTGGGATCTTTTGTGTATATTTTTCTTTTAGTTGTAAAACTTTGGTTATTTTTAAATCAATCTTAGTCAAGGCAGAGGCTCTGGAAATCGCATCTGTATGCGCTTACTGTAAAATATCCAGTGAAGTCCTACTTACTAACACCGCCATTGGTTGTAATTATTGTTTGACTTAAATTATAACTGTAAGCTCTTGGAAGGAGCTTAAGTAGTACTAAACTCTGGATGTATAAAGACAGAATGTTCCTATCCTTCTAAGTATATCAGTTGTCTCTCTCCTCTTAGCTACTAAAATAATATACGGTTATACCTATAGCACCCGGATTTACGGGCATCTGCCTCATCGTGACTTACCGCCACGCCCGGTCCCCCGCACCGGGTTTACAGTTAAAGTCAGTGTCCCAGCTTCTTCGATCACAGGCCCATATGTTATTAATAGGCCTAGGCCCACGAAGCAAAACCACAAGTAACCCTAACCCTGCTCTGTAGAGTATCTCCTACAACGTACTAGGCCATAGCATGATACTCGGCATCCTCAGGAAGGAGCTCCCACAGACCAGAATTTTTTTTTTCTCCTAAAACCCCACGCCGCCTAAACTCAGGCACACAGTATTGATCCGGTCGTGTTGGATCGTAGAGTCCGAGATTGTAGATCAATCTAATTCATTAAACAGCGAATCCGATCATAATCAGAACGTGGGGCGTTTTTTCATATAATCGACATATGTAATTATAATAGCCACCGAGTTGGGTAGCTTTATTTAGACGGATGCCTTTTTTTTCTTTCTTTTTTAATCCTAACGATCCCGATTCTCGATCCCGATTTCTTCTGGTCGAGTTTGTTGTCCACGCCGAGTGATGGGAGTTGAAGCTTGCAAGGGCTGTAGGAAAAGTCGGGCATGAAACACGTAACAACTAACCTAAGGATTGCAAAACAATGTGACGTGGGGCAACATTTGGATATTCTCTATCTGTGCTACTCCTCTAAGCCTGGACCTCTATACCGGAAAAACTACTAGCAACAATTCTCCGCTCTCCCCCCACAATTTCTGTAATGGGCTACTACTTGTACGGAAGTTCCCGTCGTCGTCTCCGGATCCTACTAAAGAAGTTCGTGGGGATCACGAAGAAGACTAGGAGAGGTGGGGGGGGGGGGGGGGGGGAGCAATCATATAACCCACTGCATTCCTGTTGCGAAGTTGGTACTATTAAGTTTCACGATCGAATTAACTTTCTTTTTTTTTCCCTTCTTCTTTTTTCTTTTTTTTTGTTTCTTCCCTCAGTACTGCTTCGATTTATAGACAGCAGTCTTTATGAGCGGAGATTCTCGAGAGAGCCAGGAGGGGGTTTCAAAATCCTGTTCGGCGGCAGAGTGTGGCGGTACCGAGTGATATTTCATGATGCACATATCCAACTAAGTACGTACATACCCTTTCCTTTTTTTTTTTTTTTTGCGTACCAAACAGAGAACTACTTTTCCCTAGAATTAATTAATCCGTTATCTAGATTGCATCTTCCGACTAGATCGACTTATCGGAATAACCTGGCTATTTTAGTAGCAGTGTTTCCGCGGAACATTTCTCCGGTGCGTTGGTCTTCGGTAGTAGGGGAGCTTCGGATCCCCACGCTGGAACGTTAGACGACAACCTTATCTGACATTGCCTGGCCTATGCAGGGAGGCGATATCACCCTTGACACTATATCGGGTCCGATTAAACTACCGACCCTACTACCGTAGATACTCGAAAAATTCGCTAGCGTCGTTTAAGGGCAGCAACGCTAGTATGATGTACCTGTGAAGAATTTCTCCGCGGGGTAGATTTCCCACCCATATTCCCCGGGCCCCCAGAGGTATATTGTAAAAGGTGCTCCTCCATATACAAGTATGTACATGCTCTAGTGCTGTACGTACAGGGGCATATATGAATATGAGATGCATACGGGGTAGAAACCGGCTGCTCGGAAACGGGGGTTCAAGGGCGGTTTCGGAAGGCAAGGATAATATCTCTATCTGGTAGGGTAGTAAGTGCACGGTAATTGTGGAGTAAGTCTCCAAGGAATCAACTTCACACTTCCGAAGAATGAGCAGCAGTAGAATAAAACACGGGCGCTAAGTAAAATAAACGTAGACACAAATTGAAAATGGTACGATCCTGATTGGCTACACCAATCTTTGTCAAAAAAAAAAAAAAAGATCATCTGCAGACGATTATGATCGATAGTGAATAAATTGCAATTGTAATAGTACTGAAAAAAAAAAGAAAAAGAAAAATTCCATGGCGACGTGGGAGTTTAATTAAAAGCGTATATCGTCCCCTAGTCTTTTTGTTCCGTAGGAGTGTTTTAGTGTTCAATCCAAACTTTTTTAATTCTCTTATCTTCTTACTCACGACGAGATTTATACCCCCCCAAAGTCGTCCAACTGGCTTACTTCATAGGCACCGTTCTTTGCTTTGCAGTATTTGCACTGCTCTGCTATCATTACACCACTGTCAAAGTGCAAGTGGCCCCACCAAATAATAATAATAAGCCTATTATGGCCAGCACCAGCCCAAGCAGCAGCAGCATAAATACTGCAAAATCACCAACAGCCACCCATGGGGAGTCCTCACTACCATCATCGAAGCCCGCAACTGGAATGGAGACACCAGAAGAGGTGGACGTGATACCAATACCGCAGCTTCTGGGTCGCGAGAATGGCAGACAGCGTATTGTGGTTGTTGGACTGGGGATGGTGGCCATTGCGTTCATGTAAGTGCACCAATGATTAAAAATCAAGGAATAAAAGGAAAAAGGAAAAACTAATTAACGTCCAACAGAGAGAAAATCTTGAAACTCGACGCAGAGAATAACCAATACTCCATCGTCGTGATTGGCGAGGAATCCCACGTCGCATACAACCGTGTGGGACTGACCTCGTTCTTCGAGCACCGCAAGGTCGAGGAGCTGTACCTGAATCCCCTTGAATGGGTATATACACCAAAAATACTTGTTTCGAATAATTAATGCTAATCCGAATATTACCAGTACGACTCACACCCTGACGTCCTCCACCACAAACTCAACACCAGAGTAATCTCCATCGATCCCACCTCAAAATCCATCTCTACTTCCGCCGGCTACGATGTCAGCTACGATATTCTCGTCCTTGCGACAGGCTCCGATGCTGTTGTACCCACGTCCACCCCCGGCCATGATAGCAAGGGCGTCTTCGTCTACCGCAACATTGACGATCTCGAGCGCCTCATCGGCTTCTCTGCCACTGTCCCCGGCAGCACCGGTTGTGTTGTTGGTGGAGGACTGCTGGGTCTCGAGGCCGCAAAGGCCATGATGGATCTGGAGCAGTTTGGGAGCGTCAAGCTGATCGATAAGAACCCATGGGTGCTGTCAAGACAGCTGGACCAGGACGCAGGGAAGCTCGTTGTTGATAAGGTGACGGAGCTGGGACTGGATGTATTGTCTTGTAGAAAGATTCAGACGATTAATGTGGATGCGGAGGGGAATACGAAGAGTGTGACGTTTGAAGATGGGAGTACGTTGGAGACGACGTGTATCTGCTTCGCTGTAAGTACTGGAAACTGAGAGTGGTACATAAGATTGTGACCCGAGGACTGACAGGAGGCAGATCGGTATCAAACCTAGAGACGAGCTTGCTGCCTCAGCAGGCATCAGGACCGCCAGCAGAGGTGGTTTCATCATCAACAAAGAGTACTTACCCCTTCCCCAATACTCAAACTCAACCTCAAGGTCAATGATCACTAACTCCCGATTTTCTGCTACAGCGTCGAAACATCCGTCCCCGGCATTTACGCCATCGGTGAATGTGCCTCCTGGGAAAACCAGACTTTCGGCCTGATCGCCCCCGGCGTCGAGATGGCCGATGTCCTCTCATTTAATCTTTGCAAATCTACCGAGCACGGGCACTCCGAGACGCCCAAAGCCTTCCGCCGCCCAGATCTGTCTACCAAGCTTAAGCTCCTCGGCGTCAACGTCGCCTCCTTCGGTGATTTCTTTGCGGACCGTGATGGGCCCAAGGAGCTCCCTGGGAGAGACTCGCTCAGTGAGGCTGCGGGGCGGGGACCAACGATCAAGGCGCTGAGTTACAAAGATCCCTTTGAGGCCGTATACAAGAAATACATCTTCACCGCTGACGGGAAATATCTTCTCGGCGGAATGATCATTGGCGACACCAAGGACTACATCAAGCTGGTTGGGATGGTGAAGTCGAAGAAGGCGCTAGAGATCCCGCCCTCACAATTGATCCTAGGGGCGAAGGCGGATGGCGAGGATGATAATCCAGATGATCTAGATGATGATACGCAGATCTGCTCGTGCCACAATGTGACGAAGGGCGATATCAGCAGGGTAGTGAAGGACGGCTCGTGTAAGAGCCTAGGTGAGGTGAAGACGTGCACAAAGGCAGGGACGGGGTGTGCGGGGTGTATGCCACTTGTGCAGAGCATCTTTAACGCGGAAATGAAGGCTATGGGGGCGGAGGTTTCTAATCACCGTATGTTTGATCATTACCCCTCTGTGGTGGTGGTGATGGTGATGGCGGGAAAATCAACCACTGACATGTTGTTTTAGTATGTCCACACTTTGCTTACTCCCGTGTTGATCTCTACAACATCATAAGTGTCAAGGTAAGTATCCCGCCATAAGTACATGAGATATCAAATGCCCTCTAATACCCCACCAGCAACTCAAAACCCTCCCCGAAGTGATGCGCGAGTGCGGAAAGGACCCCGAATCCCTCGGCTGCGAAGTCTGCAAGCCTACCCTTGGTTCCATTTTCTCCTCCCTCTTCAACGAGCACGTCATGGATAAGAGCATGCACATGCTTCAGGAGACCAACGACAAGTTCCTCGCCAACATCCAGCGTAACGGCACCTTCTCCGTCGTCCCGCGAGTCCCCGGTGGTGAGATCACTGCGGACAAACTCATTGCTATCGGTACCGTCGCCAAGAAGTTCAACCTCTACTGTAAGATCACCGGTGGGCAGAGGATCGATATGTTTGGTGCGAGGAAGCAAGATTTGGTCGATATCTGGTCGGAGCTTGTGAAGGCCGGAATGGAAAGTGGGCATGCGTATGCAAAGAGTTTGAGGACTATTAAGGTTTGATTTCAATGCTGAGTGGGTTGTGGTGGTTATATATTAACGAGCCTGTAGAGCTGTGTTGGAACTACTTGGTGTCGATTCGGTGTCGGTGACAGTGTTGGAATGGCTATCAGACTTGAGGAGCGATACAAGAGTGTCCGTTCACCTCACAAACTCAAGGGTGCTGTCTCTGGCTGTATCAGAGAGTGTGCCGAGGCCCAAAACAAAGAGTAAGATCTCTCTCTATATATAAAAGTATATATACGTATCGTTTCCAGTTCAAAAAACTAACAAACCCTATAGCTTTGGCTTAATCGCTACTGAGACCGGCTACAACATCTTCGTTGGCGGTAACGGAGGGTCAAAACCCCGTCACTCTGAGCTTCTGATCAAGGACTGCCCGGTGGAGCAGGTTATCCCAATCTTAGACAGATACCTCATGCTCTACATTCGCACTGCCGATAGACTCCAGAGAACAGCGCGCTGGGTCGAGAACCTGCCTGGCGGGATTGGATATCTCAAACAGGTTGTTCTAGAGGACAAGCTTGGTATCTGTGCAGATCTTGAGAAACAGATGCAGGAACTTGTCGCATCCTACTTCTGCGAGTGGACAGAGGTGGTGAATGATGAAGACAGGAGAAGGTATGATAGAACCCCCCATTCTCTTCTCCTTAGATTTTCAAACCCATACTAACGTCTCTTCTTCTTCTCCTTGCTAGACAATTCCAACAATTCGCCAACACCAATGAATCCAGCGACAACATCGAGCTCATCACCGAGCGCGACCAAACCCGCCCCGCCTACTGGCCCAAAGACAGCGCCAAATACGACTTTGCTAACCACCGCTGGTCCTCCCTTTCCTGGCAGCCCATCCTTGAATCCAGCCATTTTGGACACGCCGACGCCTCCTCCTCTACGCCCGTCACCGCCGCCGTCAAGCGCGGAGACACCCAGCTCGCCATCTTCAAGGTTCGCGGAAAGTACTTTGCCACGCAGCAGATGTGCCCGCACAAGCGCGCGTTCGTACTCTCTGACGGTATCATCGGCGAGAACATTGATGACGGCACCGAGGAGGGCCGTAAGAAGAAGGAGATGTGGGTGTCGTGCCCGTACCATAAGCGCAACTTTACGCTGGAGGGGCAGAAGCCCGGCGGGTGCAGCAGTGACGCAGAGCTGAGCGTCGCCACGTTCGAGGTCGAGGAGAGAGGCGATGGGTGGGTGTATCTGAAGCTGCCGCCGGTGGCAGAGCTGGATGCGTTGTTGGGGACGGAGAGGTGGAAGGTCAAGAAGGAGGAGACGACGGACCCGTTCGCGGAGATGGACAGGAAGGCTTGTGGGGGGAGTAAGGGGCGGAAGTCGGTGAAGCCGGCGCTGTTTACTGGGGGAGTAGGGAAGGAGGTGAAGACGAAGAGTATTGATTGGTAGTTATGCCGGGCTGTTTTGGGGGAGGGGGGGCGTTTTTCTCTTTGCTTGCTTTTGTTTTTGGGGTAGCATTTAAATTGGATTGGGCTCTGTATTTTTTTTTGTATATATAAGTATTTTAGCATGCATCATATTACATAGATGAACATTGGTCACTTCATATTAAGCAATCTAATTTTGGTGATAAAGTGCCCACTGCGTTGCCACAAGAGCCAATGATCGAATCCGCATGGTTTCACGACTCCAAACCACAACATCACTCCCCGCGACATAACGCCTCCCCAACACTTCCCTCTCCACCTGCACACACGACATACGAGCCGGCACATAAATACAAAAAACAAAACACCTCACGGAGCCACAAACTATCTTCCACCTCCCCAACCACCGCGCCGCCATCCCTCCAGCCAGTTTACCATGCATGCAATACAGCGCCCCAGGACCGTCTGGGCTGTATCTACCGAAGAAAAGACCATCTCTCACTGTGTACATGCAAAGAAAGGCTCACCGTATAACCAGGTTTGCATGAAGCCGCGGGCACAGACAGACATATTCTCCACCCCACCCCCAGAAGCTCAGAGGAAGGGGTGCGGTCTCCCATGGATCTAGTCATCGGCGAAATTAGTGGATGGCTAAAGGGCTGGGCCTTCAGGTGCAGCTGGACCTTTAACCTGGACTCTCTGGATTGGCTGCACATACATTGCTCTACTCTACTCTACGTGGTGGGGTCTTTTACTGGGGGAATATTATTGGGCCTTCTGCCTCCAACCGAATAACGCAAGTCCTCATCAACAATCATCGCCAGAAAAAGAATGCCACGCTGAAGAAGGTTAAAACACATCTTCTGCTAGCTGTGATTATTTTTTTTTCCATCACCACCAGTGGTACCTAGACATACAGATTGGATTTTTAGATTCAATGAGATACTACTACAGGTAACATAAATTGGTATAAAGGAATTATACGCCAAACAGACCCAAGAGACCAAACAAAACGCCCCTCTACAATTTTGAACCTGCCTCCAACTTCCTGATCGCCCTCTTGTACGCCTTTACCAGCTCTCTTACCCCCAGATCCAACATGACGTCCTCGCTCCCCCCTGGCACCACGGCCCCCGGAACATCTCTATAGATCCTCTCCACCAGCTCTCCCCTCCCGCTCCTCGTCAGCCCACTCCCACCCAGTAGCACCACGGCCGTCGACGCCGCCTCCGCCAGCACCATCCCAGCACTGGCCTTGACCAGCGCCAGCACGCCTCCCATGTCCTCTTCTCCCTGTCTCATCCTCCACGCCACGCTCTCGACCCACGCCCACTGGCTCTCGACCCTCGCGCCGACCTTTGCCAGGCGGTGGCGCACCACAGGCTGCTCGATCAGCGCCTTGCCGAAGGCCTCGCGCGCGAGCACGTACTCGAGCGCTGCGCTGACGGCGACGCGCGCCTGCCGGGTGGTCCCGATGGCGATGGAGAGCCGCTCGTGGTTGAAGTTTGTCATAATCATCTTCATTCCGTGGCCCTCGACGCCGATGATATTCTCGCAGGGCACGCGCACGTCCTCGAGCGTGATGAAGGTGGTGCCCGAGGTAGCCATACCGGTCATTGGGAGCTTGCGAACAGACACGCCGGGAGACTTGAGGGGGATGAGAAGCAGCGAGAGTCCACCGGGGCCTGGACCCCCGGTGCGGACGGCGGTCGTGGCATATGTTGCCCAGATGCCGTTTGTGATCCTGGAAAGACACATCAGCACCAGACCATAATATTCACAGATGGAGGGTGGTGGGGGGGAGAGAGAGCGCACCATTTCTTCTGCCCATTGACAATATACTCCTTCCCATCCGGGCTCTTTACCGCCGTCGCCTCGATCCCCGCCACGTCGCTCCCCGCCCCCGGCTCCGTAATCGCAATACAAGCCCTGACCTTCCCCAGCAGCAGGTCGGGCAGTACTCTTTCCTGGAGCTCCCGACTACCATACTTGATGATGGGGGGCACGCCGAACGCCGTCCCCGTGGTCAGTGACGCGCCCGGCCCCGCCAGCCCACTGCGCGCCATCTCGTCCGCGTGTATCAGAAAGTGCATGTAGTCGAACTCATCGACGGGGAGGCCACCCAGCAGCGTGTGGATGCCCAGACGCTTAAGCCAGTCGATAGGCAGCGGGCCCGGAAGCGTGGGGATCAGCATATGGGCGGCCGAGAAGGCGTCGAAGACCTCTGGGGGCACTTCTTCGGCACGCTCCCAGTCCATGGCATGAGCTGTAAGATTTTCGGTGATGAAGGCACGACATGCCTTTTGCCAGGCGAGGTGTGAGGGCGAGTAATAGGGGTTGGGGGTGCCTGTGAGGTATGGGGGTTCTGAGAAGGGGATTGGCGTGGTCATGATGGGTGAGTATGGTAATGGTGGTAGTGATAGAAGAAGGAGAGGAGAAGAGAGAAAGAGAGAGCTTTGAGAGCTCCGGGGTTGTGGGGATTTTTTGTGTGGGGAATCCTTGCTGACACATGACACAGCCACATTGCCGAGGATTTGCATGTGATTGCATATTGATGGAGATGGAAATACTGTTCTGTTTATGTACAATGCAGTCCCCGTCTTGTGTGTATATAGATATATATATACTTAGATAGTATATATACTTATACTCTACCGTGTGAGTGGGTGAGGTGAGTGCCATAAAGTCCTCCTGAGCAAATGAAGCAATTTTAATAAAGCAATAAGCTGATTGTCCGGCCAGGAGCCTGTCCTCCTTCTCGTCTCGACCTCTCCCACCTTACATCCCACCTTTTACAAACTGTGTTCCCCTCCTAACAATATACATCTTTTTTACGCGATTTCCCAAATGACTACTACATAAATCAGCAGTGCCTGTGATCGATCCCGGGTTGATGGGTGGTGGTGGGTGATGTACTGTGTATAATATACTTGCACGGACGCATTACTACGGGTGTGGGAAGGTCATTTAATTTATTCACAGCCATCTCATGGCCCATGAGAGGTGAGGGAGGACATATGCATCGCTCTGGCACTCTTTGCCAGCTTAATTAATAGATGATGAATGCATGGGCCCGGAGAGAACGCTGTCTACAGTACTACTACGCGTCGAGTGATATTTCGTGAGAAAACTCTAAAACTCTTTAGTCAATATTGACCCGGAAGACAACGTCCCAAGCTAGAGAACACAATAGACCCCAGTTAGCTACATCTTGTGTGGCGCATGTCTATTCATGATCAAAGATGATGGATTCCTTCTCTGATACTAGCTATAGTAAAAAAACATTAAAAAAAAATACATGTACTCTTTTGGCCACAAGGGGAGAAGGAAAGTCTCACTCCTCCTCGCCACTCTCATGATCATCACCATCCCCATATTCACGAACTATTACCTGCTCCTCCTCCTCCTCCTCCTCCACACCGCCACCACCACCCCCAACCGCATACAGCACCATCCTCCCCACCGGCACCGTCTCCGCATCAAACACATACACGCCTCCAACCCTCCACACGCCGTCCACCTCCGCCCTGCAGAACCTATAGATCTGGTTCGCCATCTTCCCCGCATCCATCGACCGCATCACCGTACCCTCTGGCCCACAGATAGCCGTGTACGCGCCCCTGTTCTCCGTCAGGTCCGTGCAGAATGGGTGCGCGGGCTTGTCCTGCAGTGCGGGCCGGTACAGACGGGCCCGCAGTGATTGGATCGCGCTGATGGCGGGGTCGATTTCCGGGGAGGAGGACGAAGTGGAGCAGAGGACGTAGCCACGTAGCATGGCGCTGAGATCATAGAGGTAAACCGGGGGGGTGGAAGGTGCGGTTGCAAGGGCGAGGGTGAGAATGGAGAAGAGGGAGAGGGTGGAGAGATGCATTTTTGTCAATTAACCTTAGCTATAAAGATGAATTATAGGGAATAATATTGAAAAGAGGGGAGGATCCCCCCCCTATCCTAGACTTTATCACCTAATCTAGTGACAAAATGACGTTATACACATGTAAATTACCACTGTCTGACGTAACCGCTACATACAAAGGGTTTATGGCACCTTAAAATTTATACGTAAAGAGCCGCTCCTTCCCCTCACCCACTTCTTGGTCCCTTTACTCCTCCCTCAGGTACCCAGCACAAAACATCAGTTTCATACATCTATCTGTGGCATCATCAGACTCACCTGGTTACCTCAGTCTCTGAGTGCACCACAATGTATTTGATGCATATTAAAAACGGCCACAACGAGCCTAAACCCTCTCCATGTTATTCGGAGCACTAGGTATGTGAAGAAGCCTCCATCCATATATGACCCAGTTACCTAGTTAAATGATAAGTGCTGATGATCATATTGTGTTCTGTGGACTAATAGTGGTGCGCTGAACATAGTTGATTCATACACCCCTTAGTCAGTTTTATCTGAATCAGGATGAGGATGAGCAGGACTGTGCTGTGTGGCCCACAAAACATCTGTCAAAACGTAAACCTTCCTGTCTATTCCTCTCTTTTTCAGGGTAATACCGCTAATATGCATACCACAGATTCCTTTCTAGCGCGATGGGGTTGTGGCGCGGGAATCCTAATAGAAGATGATCGATAGCATAAAAGTCTATCCGAGCAAATCTAACAAGTTTGCGTCCGGTAGAATTATACCCCCAAAAAGCAATACGCCAGTTGCCGCTCTCAACATATACTACTATCGAGGCACAATTGTGGATTCTATTTGGGGCCTCAGACGAGGAAAATTCACATTGATGCACCCAAGCAGGGAGTGCGGTGGGTACAGACAACACCAGAAAGATGGCTCAAAAAAATTACGGGTTCGAAGTTTCTCTAGATGCTTTAGGAAACGCACTACTACTTGCATGGGAAAACCTATCCTCAAAGTCTATCGTATCGCTAGGTCGCAGCTGATTCGATCGCGTCTGGCTTGCGTTCAAAAACCCCGGCTATACTATAGCTCCCAGCATTTCTCTTACACGCGAAGCAACCCTGGTGGTTATGAAAAGTGTTCATATGACAGGGGTCAATAAAAGAAATGGTTTGGTCGACAGGAACTAACGAGACCGAGTGATATTATGTGCACTCGGATAATACTGATTTCCATGAACTACATGTATAACACAATATAATATCGGTTAGAGGTCAAAATCGGTTCGAGACTTTATTTAAGTACGATATCGCTTCTCCGGACCAAGTAGCCTCCTTAAAGAATATCGCCGATATCACGCACGACCCCGGAGGTAGTTCTAATCTCCTCGGTGAGTTATTAACCTTATACTCCATATCAGGTTGCGCTTTGAGCTTTGAGCTTTGAGCTCTATATCAATATACCGTAGGAACTCATGAAATTGGTTATCTCCATACTTGGGTAGCATAAAGCCGGACCAGAGAATGGTGGGCTCGGCACAGGAAGGTGCAGGGCTCGGCGCAGTGAGTAGGCCAATAGTAAAACTTCAAGTGCCGTTGGAGTCCATAATACTAATACTCCACAACCCGATATCTACTGTATAGACTAGGTACAAAAATAGATTATTCGCTATGAGCTACACATTCCACTGCATCGCTATCATCATATATACTACTAACATCGGCAAAGTGATGTACATCAGACTGGATACTTGTTTTTTTACAGTTCCAGTCTCCGATACAGATTTTGTCAAAACTTTTAATATCCAATTCATAGTCTGCACTACCATCAATGGGTAACGACAGTCCAACCTTCCTGAAAGCCTGTATAATAATCTCTTGCTTCTCAATACAAAACTTATACCAAGCATCACCCACACATGATGTAGTTAATACATCAGAAGTAAACAGCTATGCCTTAGGGCGCCCCAAGGCTGTTACCCACATTAAGACATCAAAGACGTCAAAGACGCACAAATATTAATTGCTTACCTGCATTCCCGCGCCTCGGTGCCACAAGATAGTCTTGGTCTCCCAAGACGCATTTTTCGTCTTTAGTCTCCAAAACCTCATCTTTTACCTTTTGCCAGGCTAGCAGTCATGGCAGAACCTTGACGCTAATTTTCGCTGGAAATTGACGTCACATTGACGATTGGACAGTTCAGGTGTTCACGGTACATTGTTTATTTAATTCTATGTAATCCTATATAATTCTATATACAGATAGATGCCTGCGCAACGGTCCCTGCTCCACCCGCGCGCCCACCTCACTACCTATAGAAGTCGTCGATTTGGGCGTGTCCATGGCGTCGATTTGGGCGTGTCCATGGCGTCACTATGGGCGTGTCTATGGCGTTTATTTGGGCGTGTCCTAGGCGTCACTATGGGCTTGTCCATGGCGTCGATTTGGGCGTGTCCTAGGCGTCACTATGAGCGTATCAATGGCGTCGATTTGGGCGTTGATTTGGGCAAGTCCATGGCATCGATTTGGGCGTGTCCTAGGCGTCGATTTGGGCGTCGATTTGGGCGAGTCCATGGCGTCAATTTGGGCATCGATTTGGGCGTCAATTTGGGCGTCTCCATGGCGTCGATTTGAGCGTCACTATGGGCGTCTCCATGGCGTCCATTTGGACGTCACTATGGGTGTGTCCATGGTGTCCATTTGGACGTCACTATGGGCGTGTCCATGGCGTCGATTTGGGTGTGTCTATGGCGTCAATTTGGGCGTCGATTTGGGCGTGTAGGACTCTATATAGACATTAGCATAGGTGTCGGAATATGGGGTAGGGAGATACTCAAAATAGAGATGGAGATGGAGGTGAAGGTGAAGGTGGAGGTGAAGGTGGAGATGGAGGCGGAGGCGGCGGCAGGGGTGCTTAAGACCTGGAAACTGCGCCAAGAATGACGTTGATGACAGGAGCTAATCATAATCGGGCTTAGTCTGTGCCGGCATATCACTTTTCTGCCAACATATCACTTTTTGGAGACGTCAAAAGACGACCTGTCACATTTAGGACGAGCTAAGTCGAGTTTAGACGAACCAAAGACGACAGGTCACTTTTAGACGAGCTTAGACGAGCCAAATGTGACCTGTCACCTTTTTGAGATACAAGACGGCACCCGATGCATCCAGACGACAATTTTGGGTATTCTGCATCTTGAGAGACATGATTCGTCTTGGCGAAACCTATTTTTTCCTGATGTACCCTTCTATCACTTATAGTCCACTCTTCAAATCTATCACTATTCTCGCAATCCAGTATAGTTTCGTCTGTAAGTTCCCGGATTCATTCTTTGATAGGTTTATTGATAGATATATCAAGTGGCTGCACCAAGCTTGTACATCCTGCTGGAATCATGCTAGGAATTATATTATTTGTACGTAAGAGATCGAGGACTGCGGGAATTTTGTGGGATGTGCAATGATCGAGGGCAAAAAGACTTGGACGACCCTCTAGTACAGGCAGTATATGGTCTTAGAGATAGCGTAAAAAGAGTTGATCGTTCATGTATGCTTTATCGTTGAACTCCATAATTACTCCAAGATGGTACAAGTCCCTCTCTTTAATATATTTTGTACCTTTTCCATGAAAAATAATAAGAGGAGGAACCCGATTGATACTATCTGCAAAAACATAAAGTACTAAACTAGTCTGTCGTTTATCCTAACCACCGTGACTTTTGGTCTCCTTAACCCATATCGTTTTAGCTCCAATAGCATTATATGTATGGCCATTAAGATATTCAAATGGTAGAGGTGTCTCGTCAACATTGAAAATGTTGCTGAGAGTATAACGGCTCTGAACACGATAAAAACCACCTCCTACCGATACACGATAGCTAGTAACTAAGGGTGATCGAGTTAAAGGTTGAGAGTTGTGACGGTTGAATTGCAGCCAGTTGACTACAAGCTGCCGGTACTCCTCTGGAATTGTTTGAGCCTTTTTTGTAATAGCACGCAAACGGACTCGATAACGGCCGAGGAATGCTTCAAACCATCCATTTGAAAACTGGAATATTGAAGTACTAGCTCCTGGATTATCACGGTGCTAATCGAGGGCGAGGACTGAACAAGCCAAGGTAAACCACCAAGGCTGAACTATGGGGAGCGAGGCAGTGGGCTACGTGGGAGAGGGGGCGGCCGGGGAACTTGGGACGGCGGGGCTAGGAGGCGAGGCGAGGAGGAGGTAGTCTAACGCCCCCAAAAGAACACGACCGAAGGGACTATGGCTAAGAGAGAGAGAATATATTCTAGACGAGAGGAGACTAAAGACGCCTAAGATGACAGGAAGGTTGCGTGAAGAAGAAAGGAGAAGAAGAGAAGTCCTACAAGCGAGGGAACGAGCTCCCTATATATAGCCCTGAAAACCTTCGCTGACTCATCCCATAGAAACCTGTAGAACCCCAAGGAAATCCATCATTACAAATACCTGCATGCCGTTGACTCATAGAACCCTGCAACTGAAACCCAGAGAACATAAGAGAAACCTTGACTAATCCTTCTCCTCAAGAATCAGATTTCGACATCGTGATCACGCCGCGATAGATATTAGGTCCCCTCTGGTGCCTAAGTCCTCTTAGGCTTACGTGGGTAGCGTCAGGAAGTCTTTCACTAACTCGGGGAGTTGTCCAAGTCGCCCCAAGGTTGCCATGAAGGTTCGGCTTATACCCGTGTATCGGACGAGGTACTCTAGTCGCCCTCTTCGCTTATGGTAGAGTCTAGGATCGCATCGACCTCCCATTCCTGTTCTCCTTCTATCTCAACAGGTGGTGGCGGAGGCTGTAGTTGCCCAGGAACAGGGTCGTGGGCCGCAGGGGACAGTAGTGATACGTGGAAGACTGGGTGGACCTTCATTGATGGGGGTAGGGTGAGTTCGTAGGCATAGGGGCTCACAATACGGGATATGGGGTACGGGCCAACTTGTTTCCAGTCTAACTTCTTCGATGGCCTTTTGGTTAATAGGTTTCGGGTGGACAGCCAGACCTTATCTCCAATGGCATAGCGGGGGGCCGGGGTTCTGTTGGCATTTGCTGACTCTTCCATAATCCGTTGAGCTCTGAACATCTCGGCTCGGAGGAAGTCGAACACTTCTGACATGTCTCTTACCATGGTGTGGTAGTCGTGCCATGTCGGGGGGCCAAAGGTCATTCGGGGTGTCTGCCATAGTTGGCTTCAAGGGGAGAGCTTGGTGGATTCTGATACATGGTTGTTAGTTGCGAATTCCGCCATTGGTAGGTAGGTAGTCAATTGTCCTGTTGGTAGTCGACGAGCATGGGAGGTACTGTTCCACGATGGCGTTGATTCTCTGTCTGGCCATCAGTCTGGGGGTGGAAGGCGGTGGAGAAGCGGGGGGAGATTTCTAGCCTGTCGCAGAGGGATTTCCAAAAGTCTGAAGTGAATTGGGTACCCCGGTCTGATACAATCTTTTCTGGGAGACCATGGAGTTTCCATACATTCTTATCACGGCGTACTACGAGCTACTGCGGAGGAAAGGATATTGTGGAATCGGGTCTTGGGTCTAGGATTTCTCTTCGGGTTTCTATGGGTTTCCGTTACACGGGTTATGAGTCATCCTTGGGCAGGGATTAGAAACTGTATATATAGTCGGCTACGAACCTTTCCTTTGTCCTTTCTCTTCTTTCCTTTCCTACGCAACCTTCCTGTTATCAACTCTACGTCCCTAGTTTCTTTAGTCGTTACTTGTTCCGTTCTTCTGAATATAATACGTCATCACTCTTAGTCATCTTCGTCTTAACAGTACTTCGTCCTCGCTTAGCCATAGTCCTCGTTCATGTACGAGACAGCAGTACGTGTCCTCTACTGGTATCTTCGTCTACATCACTTCGTTCGCACTGCCATCTGGACTCTGTGTCCCACTACCCTGCTTCTCGGTTAAGTCCCCTCGCTGCCCCGTCCTCGTCTCGTCCTCGTCTCGTCTTCGCCATGTAACCTTGGCTTTAGATATAGTCTCCGCCGCCTCAGAACACTAAGGTTGCGCTCCCACGCCAACCTTCACAACACCAACCCTGCTCGCTAAATTTCGTCGCCACCATGACCGACCTTGGGACGCCCCCAACGGCGACTGTCGCCACCCTCTCGCTCTTTCTCCCCGTCCTCGAATGCTTCTTTCCTGAACGGAAAGGATTCTGTTACCTCGCCTGCTCCTGCCCCATTGGTTTAACATGGGCCACCGTGATCGTCCCGACCCTCCGCTCCTCCGCCAATACGCTTTTGAAATACAGTTCAAGCTGCCGCTGAAGCCCATTGGGCCAAGGCCACCTTCACTCCAACCTCTTGCCGGGCAGCTCCACGCCGGAAAGCACCCACCATCGACGCCCTCTACCCTCAAGACATGACACCGGTTATCATTCGTGGCCTTCGCGACCCCACCTCGCCTAACACACCATCGGCCACCTGGCAGCCGAAGCCATCGTCCCTCGTCAAGGCCCTCGAGCCGACTTTCAAGACTTATGGCCCACTACCCACTGACGAGGACTGCGGTCCTGAACTCACGGAGGCCCACAGCCTCATCTCCGAATGCCTGGTCATATTGACCAACCTCCCCGACACCCCCGCTCCACAGGAACCTGCCGTATGCACGGCACACGAAGAGGTCATCGCCGACCTCAACCAAGAAATTGCCGACCTCAAGTTTGAGGTTGAAGAACAACAGGCCGAAGAAGAACAGCTACGGTACCGCCTGGCACTCCATCAGGATGCGCCACATCACGACTCCGACCTCGCCACAAGGAAGAAGACATCCGCCACATCACCTCCGTCATGAAGCTTGGGAATCTCGAGCCAACGCCACCATCGCTGACCTTCGCTGCCGCCTGGCCTCCTCCCAGTACCACCAACCAACATCCTCCTCGCCTGCCCTCGAACTCACAACCCCGCTTATCTCGCCCCCCGCCCCAGGATCCTCAAGACTCAACAACTGGCGCAACAAGCCGGTTGAACAAGTATCAACCAAGCCGGGCGCTAAAGGTCAGCCCCTTTGGTAGAAAATGGCAAACCAAAGGGGCTAGTCCCGCCACCCACCTTCGCTGCTCCGCTGCTGCCGCGGTTCTGAGGACAAGATGTCCGAGCGACCAACTCGCCGTCACCTGCTCGGCCTCCCCAGAACTCTGCCTCCTTCGTACCAACCTACGCCCTCATCGATACGGGGGCGTCAGGTTACGCATTCATTGACCAGGATTTCGCAACCAGGCACGGCCTCACCCTGACACCCTTGAAGAAACCACGCCTGCTAGAGGTAATTGATGGCAGACTGGTCGAATCAGGAAGGATCACCCATGTCGCCAAGCTCTCACTGGATATCCATGGACACCAAGAAACTGCCGCTTCTTCGTCACCAAGTTGGGGACACTACCCTATCGTCATGGGTATTCCTGGATGCGCCACCACACGACCTCGCCTCCGCCAAAAACTAATCAGGTCATCTTCGACTCTGATTTCTGCACCACCAACTGTTCTGTCTCCCGCGCGTTACAGCCAAAGGAATCTCAATCTCGCCCCCGATAGCCCGCTTATACACATTATGCCATTGGGCAGCCCTGCTCAGAGGCTTCTCGCAGACGCCAGAACCACCTCTTCTGTGCCTCCTCCGCCATCGACGAAGCCTCACCAGGAACCCCGCCCCCGACCCACTAGCTCAAGTACCCCAGGAACTAGCGGAGTTCAAGTCACTGTTTCGGGAGTCCAACGCCACGCCGCCTCATCGCCTCAATGACCTGAAGATAGTACTACAGGATGGGAAGCAACCCCTTCGCCCGCCTATGGAATGTCCCGACCAGAACTACAGGCTTTATGAGACTATATCACGGAGAACCTCGAAAAGCGATTCATCCGCTACTCGTAGTCCTCACGCTGGTGCCCCTGCCCTGTTCAAAAAGGCCGATGGATCCTTCGCTTTGTGCGTGGACTATAGGAAGTTGAATGAGATCACGGTCAAGAACCGACATCCCTTGCCCCTTATCCCAGAATCGCGGGCCCGTCTATCCAAGGCAAAATACTACACCAAGCTAGACCTCAGGTGATACCATCAGATTAGGATCCAGGAGGGTGATGAGGAAACCGCTTTAGGACCAAGTATGGCCACTTCGAATACAACGTTATGCCCTTCGCCTGACCAACGCCTCGCCATCGCTCCAACACTGGGTTAACGATCTGTTCGCCTTACCTCGACCATTTCGCTACGGCATATCTCGACGACATCCTGATATACTCGGAATCTTTGGAGGAACATAAAGAGCATGTTAAGCAAATCCTCAGAGTCCTACAGATCCATGATGTCCATCTCAAACCAGAGAAGTGCGAGTTCTACGTCCAGGAGACCAAATACCCTACCTGATCATCATCCGAAGGCATCAAAATGGACCCTAGCAAAGTTTCGGCAGTCACAGGATGGGAAACACCCACAAAGCTTAGGAAGTACAGGAGTTCTTAGGGTTCATGAATTTCTATCGCCGCTTCATATACGATACTCCAGGGTGGTCTCCCTGCCACGGCATTAACCAAGAAAGACGAAAGTTCCAATGGTCCCTAGAGGCAGAAAAAGGCATTCCAGAAGCTCAAGGACGCTACCTCGGCCCGACATCGGCACACTTCGACTACGAAAAGAAACCATAGTAGAAACCGATGCGTCCGACCACGCCTCCATGTAATCATGTCTCAATATGACGACCAAGGAATCCTGCACCCAGTGGCCTTCTTCTCCAAGAAACACTCACCAGCGGAATGCAACTACGAAATCTACGACAAGGAACTACTAGCGGTCATCAGATGCTTTGAAGAATGGCGCTCCAACCTAGAAGGGTCTAAGTTCCCCATCAAAGTCCTTAGCGACCACCGAACCTGAATACTTCATGTCCACTAAGCTCCTCAACCGCCGCCAAACCCGTGGGCAATTTATCTCGCTTCGACTTCGTCATCAAGTTCAGACCAGGAAAACAAGGGGGAAAACCGGATGCACTCACTAGGAGGTCAGGAGACCTGCCAAAGGAAGGGGATGAACGCCTCACGCACCAGTCACAAGTCGTGTTGAAGAAGAGGAATTTAGATGCAGGAGTCGCTAAGTTTGTTCGCGGGTTCTTTGTTAAATGAATCCGCTGAAGGAACGCCCACTGTGAGAGAATTATTGACCCAAGCTTACCAAGTTGACAGTTTCCCACACCAAGTCCTCACCATGCTTCGCAACGGCACCAAGCACTCCAAGAAGATCTCAAGCGGAATGCACAGAGACGGAGGAAGGCTTCCTGCTTTACAGGAATGCACCCACGCCCCGACCTTGACGAACTCCAGCTACGGTTGCTACAGGAACACCACGACAAGCCCTCCGCCGGATACCCAGGACGAGCTAAAACCCTAGAGCTCATCAGTCGCAACTACTACTGGCCCAACATGAGGAAGTATGTCGACCGCTATGTTCTGAACTTCAACACCTGTCGTAAGCCTCTCGCAATGCCCCTACAAGGCGCCCTCCGCCCACTAGCGATACCAAAAGGCCCGTGACCGACGATCGATGGACTTCACAGGACTCCCAACATCTCGAGGATTTAATGCTATCCTAGTCGCCGGACCGTTAACTAAGATGCGCCACTTCATACCCTGCACGGAGGAGTCTAACGCTGTCGACGCGGGCCAACATGTACCTAGAGTCGGTGTGGAAACTGCATGGCTTACCGAAACCATAGTCTCAGATCGCGAACCCAGTTCACAGCAGAATTCTGAAAACCTTATGCGCCCGCCTGGAAATTGCACCCCGCTACAGTACAGCCTTTCACCCCCCGACAGATGGCCAAACGGAAAGCGATCAACGCGTCATGGAACAGTACCTTCGCCTATGTCTTATCAACAGGATGACTGGGTCAAATACCTACCGATGGCAGAGTTTGCGACTAACAACCATGTCTCCGAGACCACCAAGCTCTCCCCGTTCCAAGCAAACTACGGAAGGAACCCACGGATGTCATTCGCTCCCCTACAGCATGGAACTACGACCAAGAAAGACCAAGCCAACGGCATGGCTAGGGACATGGCACAGGTCTTCGAATTCCTACGCGAGGAGATGTTTAGGGCCCAGAGGATCCAAGAGGACTCAGCGAATGCGAATAGAACCCCGGCCCCCAGATATGCGGTAGGAGATAAGGTGTTCCTCTCGACCAAACCTGGAAACCAAGCGACCCTCTAAGAAGTTTCGACTGAAACGATCGCCCTTACACCATCAAGAGAATGGTTAGCCCTTACGCTTATGAGCTCAGCCTCCCGCCGATGAAGATCCACCCGGTCTTTCATGTTTCGCTTTGTCCTCGCCGCCGATAACCCCCGCCCTGCGCCAACGACATACCCCGCCACCGCCTGTAGAAATCGAAGGCGAACAAGAATGGGAGGTTGATGCTGTCTTGGATTCACGACGACGCTACGGCCGCTTGGAATACTTGGTTAGATACATTGGTTACGACGAGCCATCATGGCAGCCCCCTTCCGACCTCGAAAGATGCCCCTAAGCTGCTGCAGAACTTTCATGACAGGTTTCCACGAAAGCCTAGGCCTACCAGGAGTTAGGCCTGGAGGAGGACCTAATCTATCACGGCGTACTACGAGCTACTGCGGAGGAAAGGATATTGTGGAATCGGGTCTTGGGTCTAGGATTTCTCTTCTGGTTTCTATGGGTTTCCGTTACACGGGTTATGAGTCATCCCGGGACAGGGATTGGGAACTGTATATATAGTCGGCTACGAAACTTTCCTTTTCATTCTTTCTTCTTCTTTCCTTTCCTACGAACCTTCCTGTTATCAACTCTACGTCCCTAGTTTCTTTAGTAAGCATTTTGTTCCGTTCTTCTGAATATAATACGCCATCACTCTTAGTCATCTTCGCCTTAACAAGATTTCGTCTCGCTAGCCATAGTCCTCGCTCATGTAGAGACAGCAGTACGTGTCCTCTACTGGTATCTTCGCTTCACATCACTTCGCTCAAGACCGCCATCTGACTCTGGTCTCCACTACCCCCTGCTTCTGCTAAGTCCCTCGCTGTCTGCCCTCGTCTCGTCCTCGTCTCGTCTTCGCCTCGGTTGTGAACCTTGGCTAGTTTAGATATAGTCTCCGCGTCGCCCCGTAACAATTCTCCAGATACATTCTAGCGACGTCTCTGGCTCCTGATTCTTCAGTGCATGGGATGAAGTGTCTCATTTTTGTAAGGCGGTCAATCCATTTACGAGGATCGCAGAAGTTGTTGCTGAGGGGAAGGCTGGTCACAAAGTCCATTGATACGTCTGACCATGGTAGTTTGGGTACTGAAAGAGGGCGGAGGACTCCCTGAGGTGCGTTACGGTTTGCTTTGCTTCTTCGGCAGGTGTGACAATTCATAACGAATGGGTCGGTATACTTCCGCATGTTTGGCCAGTAGTATTCGCGGCTGAGGAGTTCAAGTGTTTTAGCTCTTCCTGGATGCCCTGCTGATGGTTTATCATGGTATTCTTGTAGGAGTCTGAGTTGTAGCCCCTCATGTTCTGGTACGAAGAGTTTTCGGCGGTACAGGAGAAGCCCGTCTTTTTGCAAGATTCGCCAATCTAAATTTGTTTTGATTGTTTGGTGCCGTCTTTTAGCATGGTGAGAACTTTGTTTGGGAAACTGTCTTCTTGGTAAGCAATTGAAAATAACTCCTGAATGGTGGGCGTTCCTTCAGCGGATTCATTTATCAAAGAACCCGCGAACAAACTTAGCTTAGAATCCAAATTTTCTTTCTTCAACACTGTCTGGTACTGGTACGCCAGTTGCTCATCCCTCCTTAGGTAGATCTCCGATCTCCTAGTCAATGCATCTGGTTTCCTCCTTGTTTCCCTGGTCGGAATTGTATAATCTAAATTGAACCGGATAGAAACTCTGACCAATGTGTTTGTCGTCGGTTTAATAGTTTCGTTGACATAAAGTATGCAAGGTTCCTGTGATCTGTTAGGACCTTGATGGGGAAGGAGCTGTTTCAAGAAGTATCTCCACCTCGAATCCTCGGATGATTGCTAGTAGCTCTTTGTCGTAGATTTCATAGTTGCATTCTGCCGGGCGTGTTTTTTTCGAGAAATAGGCCACTGGATGTAGTATCCTTCATCATCTCTTTGTGACATAATGGCAGCTGAGACGTAGTCCGATGCGTCTGCTTTACTACTATGATTTCGCGATCGGAAGTGTCTGAGTATTGGTGCGGTGAATGCTATCTTTAGGTTATCGAAAGCTTTTTGGGTCTTCTCGGTCCATTCAAACTTTACTCCTGTCTTAGTGAGGGCCGTTAGAGAGGAAACAACTCTGGAGTAGGCATAGATGAATCTCCGGTAGAAGTTAGCGAAGCCTAGGAACTCCTGTACGTCTTTCAGACAGGTTGGTGTTTCCCAATCTCTGATTGTAGCGACCTTCTTTTCGTCCATCTTGATTCCCTCAGGAGTGAGTCCGAATCCCAGGTACATTGTTTCTTTGACATGCCATTCACACTTCTCCGGTTTTAGATGCACTTTATGTTGTTCCAGTATCCGAAGAATCTTATCAACATGGACCTTATGCTCTTCCAGTGTGGCAGAGTAGATGAGTATGTCATCTAGATAGGCCGTCGCGAAATGATCAAGGTGTGGACGTAGCATGTCATTCACCCAATGTTGGAATGCTGCCGGCGCTGGGTGAGACCGAATGGCATGACCGGACCAGTATTCGGCCGCATCTGGTCCTGAATGCCGCTTTTCCATTCGCTCCTTCTTTGATTCTCAGCAGGTGGTATCCATTGCGTAAGTCTAGTTTAGTGAAGTATTTGGCGTCGAGATGCCCATGAAAGTTTCCGGAGTTAACGGCAGGGTGGCGGTTCTTAACCGCTACTGCTGCTCAACTTTCTATAGTCGACGAGAGTCGGAGAGATCCATCCGCTTTCTTTACAAATAGTACTGGGGAGCCTGCTGGGAGGTGCTGTGGCGGATCTTCCCACTTGAAAGGTATTCCGCCAGGTAATCCCTGAGTGCTTAGCTCCAACCGCGTCATCCCATACATAGGACCGAAGGGTACTGTCTTGCCTTCCTGGATGTCAATGGAGAGTCATAGTCGGATCGGCGGAGGGAGTTCTGCAGCGTCAGGTTCGTTGAGGAGGTGAAGGAAGTTGTGATGTTCATTTGGTATGAGGGCCCTGGGGTCTTTGGGCGATGGGGTGAGGAGGTCGTCGAGGGCCTTGAGTGTGGTTGAATACAGTCGCATTCCTTTTCTCTGTTTATGGAGCAGTCTGTGGAACGCGTATGAGGTGATGACGGAGATGTTCGTTGTTGGCTTAGTGGGGAGTTCAATAGAGATACCCCTAGCGGTGACTTTGGTGTTGTTGAGGGAGCAGTGTTTGACACAGGCTGAGGAATTGAATTGTATTTCGTTGGCGGCAGGGAGAATTGTAGTTGCGTGTCTGCGCATCCATGGGAGGCCCATAACAATGGGGTAATGTCCTAACTGGGTGACAAAGAAGGGGGCCTCCTCTCTGTGTCCGTTTATGTCTAAGCTGAGGATGACTTTATGGGTAACCTTTCCTGACTCGATAGGTCTCCCATCTATTACGTCTATGTGTCGTGGGAGGATGAGGGGAGTTTGTTTAAGTTTGTGGTGGCATACGAAGTCTTTGTCTATGAAAGCGTATCCTGAGGCGCCAGTATCAATGAGGGCATATGATGGGATGAAAGAATCTTTATTTTGAGAAATTGAGCAAGTTACAACTAATTGGTTCCCATGCATGTCCTTCTCTGAAACCGAAAACCCGGAGACCGAAATCCTAGAAAAATCTTTTAACCGTCCCTGGAGTGAGCCACTCAGTCCAGGGAAAAATCTTTTAACGCCTCATCGCCGGAGGCTCCTTCTTCTTTTTCTTCATTCCTAATATCTGCCCTGGCTCCCCTCATCCTGGGGCTGGGTTTCGGGCGGCGCCTGTGGGCAGTCCTCGATGATGAGGTGTCTCTACACCTCCACAATAGAAGATCTGTTTTCACCCGGGCCTCTCTTCCTGCGGGTCCGGGCGGCCTCGACCAGTTGACAGGTCCATGGGGACTGTTCCTCCGGTGCATGGGACGGGTGGGGGCGGCTGGCGGCGACAGGGGTTATGAAGGGGTGGTATATCGGGGTGCGAGGAGCGGAGCAGAGATGCGGGGCTTGTAGAAGTGGCGGCGAGCGGGCTGTATAGCAGGGCAGGACGCGCGGTAGCGGAAGACGGTGAAGCGGGCGTTGAGGATCTGTTGTTTGTTGTCCAACCTTTGAAGGATGGCAGCAGTTCGAAGCCGTGGCGGGGTGTGTTTTCGCGACCATCAGCCTGGTCTTTTCGCTTAGTCCCGCCAGGAGACTTTCCACGTTGGCAGCTTCCCTAATCCGCATTGGCGGCATAGCGTTGGAACTGGCGAAATAGTCCGAGAACGATCGTCTATACTGGGGATGTTTCTGAGTTTTATGCGCGTTCCCACCAAGTCCGGTCTCCAAAGGCTGTGGTCAATATTTCAAAAACCTTTCCATGGAGGGGAGGTTAACCCTGTGTTGGTCAGGTATGGCATGAATTGGTCGGCAGCGGCCTTCCAGGCGAGAGATGGCGAGGTGAGTTGGTTCAGAGGGTGTACCGGTCGGCATTACCCAATAGCTTGAGTTTCAGCATGTGTTGGAAGAGGGGAAGTTCCCTCCGGAGACCATTGAACTGCTTGGGTCCGGAGTCCCGACTTCTCCATTCTTGCTTCTGGTGTGTTGTTGCTACGCCTGAGGAATCGGCCAAAGAGGAGGTGCGGGCGGTGCTGGTTGTTCTGCTGGGTGGTGGTGGGGGCCTGGTTGCAAGTGCTTCCTGGCTAGGGTTTCTTGTTGCGCTGTGGCGACTTCGGCTTGGAGGGCGGTGACCTGGGCTTGGAGCTTTGTGGTGTTTGCTTCTTCCTTTTCCAAGTCTTGCCCCAGTTCGGTGATCCTTTGTTTCCATATCTCCGTTGCTTCATCTGCCTCCTGTTGGGTTAGTCTCAGTTCGTTTCGGAGTTCGCTAACCGCCTGATGGCTATGCATGACGACATTGTGGTTAAACAATGCGTCTCGACGCGCCTGGTGCGCCGGGGTATGCTTTAAACCCAAGTCTCTTTCGAGTCGGTCATAGTCGAGTTCTACTGGGTCCGTCATGACTTGTTCTTGTGACATGTCGGCGGAGTTGTGGTTCGGGTTGGCGTTGGAGACGCAACCTTAGTATCACGGTGCTAATCGAGGGCGAGGACTGAACAAGCCAAGGTAAACCACCAAGGCTGAACTATGGTGAGCGAGGTAGTGGGCTACGTGGGAGAGGGGGCGGCCGGGGAACTTGGGACGAAGGACGAGGCGAGTAGGTACGAGGAGGTAGTCTAACGCCCCTCAAGAACACGAATCGGGGACTATGGCTAAGAGAGAGAATATATTCTAGGCGAGAGGAGACTAAAAGTGTTCTGGTGACGAGACAATAATAATAAACAAACAAAGGTTACATGGCGAGGGCGAGGCGAGGCGAAGCGGCGAGGAAGTTACTTAGAAAGCGAGGTTGTGGGACAGAGAGTCCAGATGGCTGTGCAGACGAAGTGATGTGAGCGAAGATACCAGTAGAGGACTTACGACGGATTCGTGGACTAGGACTATGGTTAGCGAGAGACTATGGTAGAAGCCCTGAAAGCGAAGAGCGAGTAGCGAGGATGCGAGGATGACTAAAAGGTAGTGGCGTATTCTATTAGGAGCGAGAAACAAGTAACAACTAAAGAAACTAGAATGTAGAGTTGATAACAGGAAGGTTAGTAGGAAAGGAAGAAGAAGAAAAAGACAAAGGGAAGGTTAAGTGGCCGACTATATATACAACCCCTAATCCTGTCAGGGATGACTCATAACCGATGTAACGGAAACCCATAGAACACCAAAGAAATCCTAGACCGAGACCGATTCACAATATCGCTTTCCTTGGTAGCTCGTGATGCGCCGTGATAGATTAGGTCCTCCTCAGGGCCTAACTCCTGGTAGGCTAGGCTTTCGTGAAACCTGTCGTGAAAGTTCTGCACTAGGCTCGGGGCATCTTTCGAGGTCGGAGGAGAGCTATGATGGCTCGTCGTAACCCGTATACCTGACCAGATATTCCAAGTGGCCGTAGCGTCGTCGTGAATCCAAAACTGCATCGACCTCCCACTCTTGTTCGCCTTCAATTTCTACAGGAGGGGGCGGGGTGTGTCGTTGGCCTGGGACGGGGTTATTGGCGGCGAGGGACAGGAGTGAGACGTGAAACACCGGATGGATTTTCATCGAAACGGGGAGGCTGAGTTCATCTGCGCATGGGGACTGACCATTCTTTTGACGCGTAGGGGCGATCTTGCTTAGTCGAGTTTCTTGGTCGCTTGGTTTCAATGTTTGAGTTGAGAGGAAAACCTTGTCTCCTACTGCATATCTAGGGGCCGGGGTTCTCTTCGCGTTTGCTGAGTCTTCCTGAATTTTCTGAGCCCTGAACATCTCGTCGCGCAGGAATTCGGACACCCGAGCCATGTCTCTAACCATACCATTGGCCTGGTCTTCCTTGGTCGTGGATCCATGCTGTAGGGGAGCGAACGACATCCGTGGGTTTCTTCCATAGTTTGCCTGGAGCAGGGGACAGCTTGGTGGTTTCGGAGCGTGGTTGTTGGTAGCGAATTCTCTGTGGGTAGGTACTTGACCCAATCGTCCTGTTGGTAAGAGCGTGGGCCGAAGGTATTGCTCCATAATTGCGTTAATCGCTTTCCGTTTGGCCATCCGTCTGGGGGTGGAAGGCTGTGCTGTAGCGGGTGCGATTTCAGGCGGTCGCATAGGGTTCTCCAGAACTCTGCTGTAATTGTGTTCATGCGGTCGAGACTATGGTTTCTGGTAAGCCATGCAGTTTCCATACTGATTCTAGGTACATGTTGGCTACATCGATAGCGTTGGATTCCTCGTGCATGGTAGGAAGTGTCGCATCTTGGTCAGGCGATTCGGCGGCGACTAGGATAGCGATTAAATCCTTGAGATGTCGAGTCCGTGACAAAATCCATCGATCGTCGGTCAGGGGCCTTTTGGTACTGATAAGGCGAAGACACCTTGTAGGGCATTGCGAGGGGCTTTGCTGCGAGAACAGGTACTGCAGTTCAGGACGTAACGGTCGACATATTTCCTCATGTTGGGCCAGTAGTAATTGCGACCGATGAGCTCGAGGGTTTTTGCCCGTCCTGGGTGTCATGGCCGGGCTTGTCGTGGTGTTCCTGTAGCGTAGCTGGAGTCGAAGTCGGGGCGTAGATCGCATTCCTGTAAAGCAGGAAGCCTTCCTCCGTCTCGGTGCATTCTGCTAGCGAGATCTTCTTGGAGTGCTTGGTGCCATTGCGGAGCATGGTGAGGACTTGGTGTGGAAAACTGTCAACTTGGTAAGCCTGGGTCAATAAGTCTTTTACGGTGGGCGTTCCTTCAGCGGATTCATTTAACAAAGAACCCGCGAACAAACTTAGCTTGACTCCTGCGTCTAAATTCTCCTTCTTTAACACGACCTGCGACTGGTGCGTGAGACGTTCATCCCCTTCCTTAGGCAGGTCTCCTGACCTTCTGGTGAGTCGTCCGGTTTCCCCTTGTCTCCCTGGCCTGAATGTGATGGCCGAAGTCGGCGGGACAGGAATTACCTCGTCTGGCGGCGATTGAGCAGCAGTGGACATAAAGTATTCAAGGTTTCTGTGGTCGCTAAGGACTTTGATAGGGAACCTAGATCCTTCCAGGTTTTGGCGCCATTCTTGAAGCATCGACAACCGCTAACAGTTCCTTGTCGTAGATCTCGTAATTGCATTCTGCGGTGAATGTTTCTTGGAGAAAAGCCACTGGGTGCAGGATTCCGTCATCGTCGTATTGGGACATGATTCCGGCAGAGCGTGGTCGGACGCATCAGTTTCCACGATAGTAGCCTTCTCATAGTCGTAATGTGCCAGTATTGGGGCGAGGTGAAAGCATCCTTGAGGTCCTGAAAGCGCTTTTTGTGCCTTAAGTGGCCAATTCGAATTTCACGTCTTTCTTGGTCAGTCTTTGTGAGTGGGCGACTACTCTGGAATCTGCATATATGAACCGGCGATAGAAGTTCGCGAACCCTAAAATTCCTGGACCTCCTAAGCAGTGGGGCTTCCCATCCTGTGACGCTGATACCTTGCTGGGGTCCATCTTAAAACCCTCAGGGGTGATGATGAGGCCGAGATACTTGGTTTCTTGGGCGGAGAATTCACATTTCTCTGGTTTCAAATGAGCGTCGTGGATCTGCAGGGGCCTTGAGGACTTGTCGCGCGTTATCACGGCGTGATCTGATATCAGCCTTGATTCTTGGGAAGAAAAGGATTAGTCGGGGTTTCTCTTATGTTTACATGGGTTTCGGTTGCAGGGTTCTATGAGTCAATGCCATGCAGGTATTTGTAATGATGGATTTCCTTTGGGTTCTACGGGTTTCTATGGGATGAGTCAGCAAAGGGTTTTCAGGGCTATATATATGGGGGCCCGTTCGCCGCTTGTAGGACTTCTTCTTCGCTTTCTTCACGCAACCTTCCTGTCATCTTAGGCGCCTTTAGTCTTTGCTTGTCTAGAATACATTCTCATCCATCTAGCCATAGTCTCTTCGTCGTGGTTGTCTCCCCACGGGACGTTAGACTACCTCCCTCAAGACCTCGCCTCAGACTCGCCTCTTCACCCTTCGCCCCAAGTTCCCGGTCGCCTCTCCCACGAGCCCACTACTCGCCATCATAGTTCAGCCTGGTGGTTCACCTTGGCTTGTTCAGTCCTCGCCTCGATTAACACCGCGATACTAAGGTTGCTATGCCTCCAACGCCAACCCGAACCACAACCCCGCCACCATGTCGCAAGAACACACCATGACGGACCCAATTGAAGTCGACTACGACCGACTCGAAAGAGATCTGAACCGCTTCATCCAACTATTTCCCAGAGCACCACCAGGCGCTGTCAAGACGCGGTCTTCAACCATAAGATAATCATCCGCTGCCAGCAGGCGGTCCAAGAACTTCGAACGAGCTTAGATTAGATCAGGAAGAAGCTAGCAACGGAGGCATGGAAGAAAAGATTGACAGAACTGGGACAGGAGTTGGACAGGAAGAAGCAAAGGTAACGACCCTCCAAGCCCAAGTCACCACCCTCCAAGAAGAAGTCGCCACGGCAAGAACAAGAAACCCAGATTGCCCAGGCTGCCCTCGCAGCCAGACCACCACCACCAACAGCAGAGCCACCAGCCCCAGCCTCAAGACTCTCCTCCTCGCGCCAACCGACACCTCCAAGGCCTAAGCAATAACCCACCCAGAAGCAAGGGTGGAGAAGTCGGAGAAACTTCCAGTTCCCAAGCAGTTCACGGGCGTGAGAAAGGAACTCTCTCTTCAAACATATGATGACACTCAAGCTCTTGGGCAATGCCGACCGTACCCCACCCTACAGAACCAACTCACCCACGCTTATCTCTCGCCTAAGGCCCCTGCAGCTGACCAGTTCATGCCATACCTGACCAACACAGGGGTTAACCTCCCTCCATGGAAAGGTTCTTGAAATCCTGACCACCGCCTTTTGAGACCCGGACTTGGTAGGAACGGCTCGCCAGAAGCTCAGAAACATCCGCCAATACGGGCCGCTCATTCTCGGGACATTATGCGGAGTTCCAACGCTACGCCGCTGATGCCGGGCTGGGGGGGGCCGCCAATGTGGAAAGTCTCCTTGCGGGACTAAATGAGAACTGACCAGACTCATGGTCCATGAAGACACCCCCGCCACGGTCCTGAGCTCGCTACCATCCTACAACGGTTGGACAACAAACAACAGGCCAACGCGCCGCCTCAAGTATCAGTCCTCTGCGCCACCCGCCGCCTAACCTCGCTACACCAAGGCCAGCTCCGCCCCCACCTGCTACTAAGCCCCGCCTGCACTTCGCCCTGCCCTCCGCTCCCTCACACCCTCCTCGCCAGAACCTCCGGCCGCCGACCTGCCGCCGCCCATCCATCACACACACCTGGAGGAACAGTCCCCATGGATCTGGTCGGGGCCGCGGACCTCAGGAAAGAGAGAGAGAAAACAGATGTTATTATCATGGAGGTAGAGACACCTCATTCGGGAATGCCCACAGGCGCCACCCCCAGAAACCCAGCCCCAGGATAAGGGAGCTAGAGCAGATATTAGGAATGAAGAAAGAGAAGAAAGGAGCCTCCAGCGATGAGGCGTTAAAAGATTTTTCCCTAGACTGAGTGGGCTCACCTCAGGGACGGTTAAGAGACTTTTCTAGGATTTCGGTTTCTGGGTTTCGGTTTCGGAGAAGGATATGGATGGGCGTCAATTAGTTGTAACTGGCTCTATTTCTCAAAATAAAGATTCTTTCATCCCATCATATGCCCTCATTGATACTGGCGCTCAGGATACGCTTTCATAGACAAAGACTTCAGATGCCACCACAAACTTAAACAAACCCCTCATCCTCCCACGACACATAGACGTAATATATGGAAGACCTATCGAGTCAGGAAAGGTTACCCATAAAGTCATCCTCAGCTTAGACATAAACGGACTTCTTTGTCACCCACAGACATTACCCCATTGTTATGGGCCCCCATGGATGCTACAGACACGCAACTACAATTCTCCCTGCCACCAACGAAATACAATTTAATTCTCAGCCTGTGTCAAACACTGCTCCTCAACAACACCAAAGTCACCGCAGTATCTCTATTGAACCCCCCACTAAACCAACAACGAACATCTCCGTCATCACCTCATACGCATTCCACAGACTGCTCCATAAACAGAGAAAAGGAATGCGACTATATTCAACCACACTCAAGGCCCTCGACGACCTCCTCACCCCATCGCCCAAAGACCCCAGGGCCCTCATACCAAGTGAACATCACAACTTCCTTCACCTCCTCAACGAACCTGACGCTGCAGAACTCCCTCCGCTACCGATCCGACTATGACCTCTCCATTGACATCCAGGAAGGCAAGACAGTACTTCGGACCTATGTATGGGATGACGGTTGGAGCTACAGGCACTCAGGGATTACCTAGCGGAATACCTTTCAAGTGGAAGATCCGCCACAGCACCTCCCCAGCAGGCTCCCCCAGTACTATTTGTAAAGAAAGCGGATGGATCTTCTCCGACTGCGCCGACTATAGAAAGTTGAACGCGGTAACGGTTAAGAACCGCCACCCACTGCCGTTAACTCCGGAAACTTTCATGGGCATCTCGGCCGCCAAATACTTCACTAAACTAGACTTACGAATGGATACCACCAGCTGAGAATCAAAGAAGGAGACGAATGGAAAACGGCATTCAGGACCAGGTACGCCACTTCAATACACGGTCATGCCATTCGGTCTCACCAACGCCCGCAGCATTCCAACATTGGGTGAATGACATGCACGCCCACACCTTGATCATTTCGCGACGGCCTATCTGGATGACATACTCATCTACTCTGCCACACTGGAAGAGCATAAGGTCCATGTGGATAAGATTCTTCGGATACTGGAACAACATAAAGTACATCTAAAACCTGAGAAGTGTGAATGGCATGTCAAAGAAACAATGTACCTGGGATTCGGACTCACTCCTGAGGGAATCAAGATGGACGAAAAGAAGGTCGCTACAATCAGGGATTGGGAAACACCAACCTGTCTGAAAGACGTACAGGAGTTCCTAGGCCGCTAACTTCTACCGGAGATTCATTTATGCATACTCCAGAGTTGTTTCCCCTCTAACGGCCCTCACTAAGACAGGAGTAAAGTTTGAATGGACTGAGAAGACCAAAAAAGCTTTCGATAACCTAAAGATAGCATTCACCACCGCACCAATACTCAGACACTTCATCCCATGCACTGCGGAATCGGGAGCCAGAGATGTCGCCAACATGTACCTGGAAAATGTATGGAAACTCCACGGCCTCCCAGAAAAGATTGTATCAGACCGAGGGACCCAATTTACCTCAAACTTTTGGAAGTCACTTTGTGAGCGTTTGGAAATATCCCCCCGCTTCTCCACAGCCTTCCACCCCTGCAGACCGACGGCCAAACCGAAAGAATCAATGCAATCATGGAACAGTACCTCCGAGCCACGCCGACTACCAACAAGACAACTGGGCTATTTACCCATGGCTGAGTTTGCAACTAATAACCACGATCAGAATCGATTTAAACTCTCCCCTTCGAAGCAAACTATGGACGACACCCCGAATGACCTTTGGGCCCTTCGTCACACGGCACCACTACCAATGAGGACCAAGCCAACACTATGGCAAGAGATATGTCAGAAGTGTTTGACTTCCTCAGCTGAGATGTTCAGAGCACAGAAGATACAGGAGGAGTCAGCTAACGCCAACAGGACCCCGCCCCTGCTACGCCATATTGGAGACAAAGTATGGTTATCTACCAGGAACCTACTTACCAAGAGGCCTTCAAAGAAGTTGGACTGGAAACAAGTCGGCCCTGCACTGCCTCCGTATTGTCAGCCCCTATCTTACGATTTCACCCTACCCCCCTTCAATGAAGGTCCACCCAGTCTTCCATGTATCTCTACTATCACCCGGCCAATAACCCCGCCCCAGGACAACTACAACCTCCCCACCACCCGTCGAGATTGAAGGAGAACAGGAGTGGGAGGTCGATACAATACTAGATTCTCGCAGACGAAGTGGACGATTGGAATACCGCTCGATACACTGGATATAACGAACCTTCGTGGCAACCTTATGACGACTTAGACAACTCCCGAAGTTAGTTGAGGACTTCCACGAACGCTACCCACGCAAGCCTAAGAGGACTTAGGCCTCAGGGGGGACCTAATATCTATCACGGCGTGATACGATATCGAGCACGGTTGCGGGAAGAAGGATTAGTCAGGGTTTCTCTTATGTTCTATGGGTTTCGGTTGCAGGGTTCTATGAGTCAACGCCATGCAGGTATTTGTAATGATGGATTTCCTTTGGGTTCTACGGGTTTCTATGGGATGAGTCAGCGAAGGGTTTTCAGGGCTATATATATGGGGGGCTCGTTCCCTCGCCAGGACTTCTCTCTTCTCCTTTCTTCTTCACGCAACCTTCCTGTCATCTTAGGCGTGCTTAGTCTTTGCTTGTCTAGAATACATTTAGTCTCTGTGGTCGTGTTCTTTTGGGGACATTAGACTCAGACTACCTCTCGCCTCGTACCTCGCCCTTCACCCTTCGTCCCAAGTTCCCCGGTCGCCCCCTCTCCCACGTAGCCCACTACCTCGCTCATCATAGTTCAGCCTTGGTGGTTCACCTTGGCTTGTTCAGTCCTCGCCCTCGATTAACACCGTGATACATGTTTTTTATGTTCCTCCAAGGTCTCTGAGTATATCAGGATGTCATCGAGGTAGGCTGTTGCGAAATGGTCGAGGTAGGGGCGGAGCAGGTCGTTAACCCAGTGTTGGAATGCGGCGGGGGCGTTGGTCAATCCGAAAGGCATGACATTGTACTCGAAGTGGCCGTAGCGGGTCCTAAAGGCGGTTTTCCATTCGTCACCCTCCTGGATCCTGAGTTATCCCCACCTAAGGTCCAACTTGGTGTAATACTTGCTTTGGAGAGGGACAGTGTTTCCGGAATCAGAGGCAAGGGTGGCGGTTCTCACCGTGATCTCGTTGAGTTTCCTTAGTCCACGCACAGCGGCGGGATCCATCGGCTTTTTGACGAATAGGACGGGGCACCGCAGGGGATTCTGAGAGCGGATAAAACCCTTTCCTAAGTTCTCCGTGATGTAGTCTCTAGAGCCTGTAGCTCTGGGCGCCGACATTCCATATAGCGGTCAAGGGGGGTTGCTTTCCATCCTGAAGCACGATCTTAAGGTCCATGGGGGCGTGGGGCGGCAGTGACGTGGCGTTGATTCCTTGAACAGTGGCAAGAACTCCCACAACTCCTTGGGCACTTTGTCTTGCGGGTCCGTGGTGGTCCTGGGGGCAAGGGCTTCGTTGATCGTGTTGAGTGAGGCACAGAAAAGTCGGTTCTGTCGTCATGGGCAAGGCCTATAAATGGCACAGCTCCTATGGCCGCAACGTGGAGGAGTGGGCTGTCCGGAGGGGTGATTGAGATTCCTGTAGCGGTGACCGGGGAGCGGGAGATGGAGCAGTTCTTGATGCAGAAATCAGAGTCGAATGTGACCTGATTCTTCTTGGGGCGGAGGGCGAGGTCGTGGTGGCGCATCCAGGGAATACCCATGACAATTGGGTAATGTCCCAGCTTGGTGACGAAGAAGGGGGCGGTTTCCTGGTGTCCATTGATGTCCAACGAGAGCTTGGCGATGTGGGTGATTCTCCCTGATTCTACCAGCCTGCCGTCGATTACCTCAAGCAGGCGTGATTTTTTCAGGGGTGTCAGGGAGAGGCCGTGCTTAGTTGCGAAATCTTGGTCGATGAAGGCGTACCCTGACGCTCCCGTATCGATGAGAGCGTAGGTTGGCACGAAGGAGACAGGGTTCTGGGAGACAGAGCAGGTGACGACAAGTTGGTCCTCAGACATCTTGTCCTCGGACACAGCGGCAGCGGAGACGACGAAGGTGGGTGGCGGGACTAGCCCCTTTGGTGTGCCATTTTTTACCAAAGTGACCTTTTAGCGCCGGCTTGGTTGACACTTGTTCAACCGGCTTATTGCGCCAGCTGTCGAGGGTGCGGGGGTCCTGAGAGCGGGGTGTGAGGTATCGTGGTGGTGAGGTCGAGACGGCGGGGCGAGGGGAGGTTTGGTTGATGGTGTGGGCAGGAGTGAGGCGGCGGCGGAGGTCAGCGATGGTGGCGTTGGCTTGTGATTCCCAGGCTTTCGCGACAGAGGTGATGCGGTGGATATCTTCTTCCGCGGCGGCGAGGTCCGAGTCGGCGGTGGCGAGGGCGTCTTGGTGGAGCGCCAGGCGGTACCGAAGTTGTTCTTCTTCGGTCAGGGATTCTTCAACCTCGGCAGGGTCGGCAATTTCTTGTTTGAGGTCGGCGATGACCTCTTCGCGCCGCGATGGGCGGGTTCCTGTGTGCGTGTCAGGGAGGTTGGTCAACACGACCAAGCATTCTGAGATGAGGCTGTGTGCCTCCGTGAGTTCAGGACCGCAGTCCTCATCGGTGGGTAGTGGGCCATAGGTGCCCAAGAATTCAGCAAGGCGCTCGAGGAGCGCGACGGGGACTGTGGCTTCGGCTGCAGGGCGGCCGATGGTGTGATGGGCGAGGGTGGGTTCACGAAGGCCGCGGATGATGGCCTCGCGTGCGTATGGGCGTCGGTGGTCGATATGGAGCTCAAGAAGAGTTGGCAAGAGGTGAAGGTGGCCTTGGCCCAATGGGCCGCACGCTGAGCTTATATTTCAAAGCGTATTGGCGGAGGACGGAGACGGAGGGTCGGGATCGATGCGACGCCCATGTTGAACCAATGGGCTGGGAACGAGGCCGGTAACAGAATCCTTTCCGCTCAGGAAAGAAGATTCGAGCGACCGGGGAGAAGACGAGAGGTGGCGACAGTCCTCATACGACGTTCCCAGCTGAGGTCCACTATGGTGGCGACCGGCGCTAAGGCAGGGTTGGTGTTGTGAAGGTTGGCGTGAGCGAGACGCAACCTTAGTGTTACGCCAAGCGAGACAATAACTAAACAAAGCTGCTGCTCACAACCGGCGCGGGCGACGGCGACGCGAGCGAAGCGACGAAGTTACTTAACCGAGGTTGTGGGACAGAGAGTCCAGATGGCTGTACGGACGAAGTGATGTAGACGAAGATACCAGTAGAGGACTTGCACAACGGTCAGGACTATGGTTAGCGAGAGACTATGGTAGGTAAAAGACGAAGTAGCACGAGGACGAGGATGACTAAAGGTAGTGACGTATTCTATTCGGAGAACGAGAAACAAGTAACAACTAAAGAAACTAGAATGTAGAGTTGATAACAGGAAGGTTGCGTAGGAAAGGAAAGAAGAGAAAAGACAAAGGGAAGCTCAGAATGACTATATATACAACCCCTAATCCCTGTCCAGGGATGACTCATAACCCGTGTAACGGAAACCCATAGAACACCAAAGAGAAATCCTAGACCCGAGACCCGATTCCCCAATATCCTTTCCTTCGCGGTAGCTCGTGGTACGCTGTGATATAAAGACGCCTAAGATGACAGGAAGGTTGCGTGAAGAAGAAAGGAGAAGAAGAGAAGTCCTACAAGCGAGGGAACGAGCTCCCTATATATAGCCCTGAAAACCCCTCGCTGACTCATCCCATAGAAACCTGTAGAACCCCAAGGAAATCCATCATTACAAATACCTGCATGCCGTTGACTCATAGAACCCTGCAACTGAAACCCAGAGAACATAAGAGAAACCCTGACTAATCCTTCTCCCCGCAACCGTACTCGATATCGTATCACGCCGTGATATGGATAGAGTTCTTGGAAAATAGTATTTGCATTCCGTCTAAACCAACCTCTCCTAATCGCTTGTCCTTTTTCTCGGCGGTCCAAAAACAGCTGATACAACTGTGTTTCCAAATCAGGCTATCTGCAAATGCTGGCTGTCCGTGAAGTGCGAATAGTTAAGTTGGTTCCTCCACCTAACTGCTCTATTGAGTCTTGTCTTTTGACCCAGTTGCTTATTGTTGTTTCTGGTACTCCGAAAATATCTGCTGCTTCAGCCTGTGTTGGGGGACGGAAGGATTCGCTATCATTTCCTGACTTTGAGACTGGAATGCGATGATGGTATAAAAAAACAAGTACCCGGACCTTTTGACTTTGACTCCAAGAACGCTCTGGCCGTTGAATAGGCTTCAAAGATTTATCTGCATTAAAGGTACGGTCCTTAATTTGTTTTGGTTTAGGACCGGAACGTCGCTTTTTCACTCTAGTATTCTGCTCACTCTCTGTTTTCTCTCCCAGAACAATGGTACGAGGTTTTGCAATAGATGCGCTGACAGAATAAGTCATATCCGTGAAGTTGAGTTTAAAGTTGATGCTCTCGCTAATGTGTTGTTCAGTTTTTCAGATAGCAAAGTGCTATTTGCACCTTCAGGCGCCGAGCCCACCATTCTTTGGTCCGGCTTCATGCCACCCAAGTATGAAGATAACCAATTTCATGAGTTCCTATGGTATATAAAAAAAAAAAAAGCACCCACTTACGTTGACCAGACTAGCGTTATCTCAGTTTGTTAATTTAGGTAACCGACATATGATTACTCATCTTTAAGTTTACGAGTTGGACCCCCATACCTACATCTCAGGGCATGAGCCCTTATCCTTGTCATAAATCTTCCAGAAATCTAATTACTGAGGGCCCGTTTTGCAACAGGCCAAAACGGAGTTTTCACCCGTTTCAACGATTTTGCCTAGTTGCCAAACAGGCCCTGAGTAAGTTTAGCTTGGTTTATAACCAAAACAACCTTTTCGGAAGCTTGCGGTGGTAGTAGGTATGACCGTGGATCCTTTCGCGCCTTGTAACTTCTATACCTAGGAAAATGGCACACGTATGGAGTGGTATTAATTTGGTATAACGTCCCCAATACCTAAACGGATCCCTACCACGTCTTATTGATATCCATTCTAAAAGAACGCAGTGAGGCTATCACCGAGATGCCACAGCCTACATAATACTAGATTGTGAATACAAGCAACGAGGCGGAGGTCATAGGATCGGACGGGCCCTAACTGTAGAGAGCTATAGTAATGATTGACGATTTGTTACGAGAGGCTTCATAACCCAAAGATGGGTCCAATAAACGCAACCTAGTGACCGGAATGCAGCTAGGCCAATGGGATAACGGGTAAACATCAGGTATGTTGATCATGGAGCAAGGATTGCTGAGCCACTTTCTACAAGAATCGAGTGATGGTTTATGAAAAGTGTTTAAGACCATAGAAAGAATGCATAAGCTATCAGCAAATATCATCAGAGATATCGGACGGGCCTGGAGGAATGCTATCGTATACTAAAACTGGACGCGATGGCAATTTCACTACGCCAGTTGGCGCTGGATAAACTTCTTCTTTTAAGCGTAAACTCCGCATGCGATGCTCCATGGTTCTATCTATAAACAAGAAATTATGGTTGAGGAAATAAGACTCATAGCTCTAGCTTAGGAAATCGCATTTACATACAGTATATATTTAAATGCAGTGCGACTTATGCTCAGCCAGCTACCCGCATGCCTACGGATCTTGAAATGCCATGTGGTATGTATGTATCTATTCATAAGCTGTTTGGTAAACATCCACTCAAGAAGCGGGGGTACAAACATCGGCGCACCGAATGGTTCAGTACCAATAAGTACACGATACACGCATAACTGTTGCTGGATATACATTAACACCTAAACTTGGATGCTTACTAGCACCCACGTCCGAAATGGTAGGGGGGTCCTTGCAACCAAAGTTAAATAACCGAATTGGACAACATCCCTGAATATTAACCCTGCTAAGTTATGCGCAAATCACCTAATACCATCAATAACGCCCTTAACATATACTATGAATTACCCGAAAATGCAAGTCCTGCAGTTTATTATTGGATTAAAGGGTACTTTTGTCTGTCGCGAGTCCAAAGCGCTTACATACGCCTTATCGAGAGCAGCGCGTACTGGTAGGTACTGCTGCACAGGAAGGACATAGAGCCAGACGCGATGGTACCCAGACTATGCTCTAGAGTGGTACTTGGTACCTACATGTACATACATGTAGGTACTACTAGAGTCTATCCCAGCTATTTTAAGAACGATAGGTAGAGTACTCCAGTAAGACTCGCATATGTTGTAACCCAAGAGCATGAATGGTTTAATTATCCGCCCAATTAAAACGAGTATGTAGGCAGGTGCGTGCAGAATTTTATGTAGCCATGTTCCATTCAAGCTATCACCATATTGACCACGTTAAAGCCACTCAATCATGCCGTATTCCCAAAGCTGATAGCGGTTTTGACTGTTGTGCGCAACAAGAGTAAGGCCAATACAATTTAAGGCACTCCACGATATGATATGAGAACCACAGAACTCGAAGGGTCAATCCAGCCTCGAGAAAATGGTGAACAAGGTATACATATACCAAAAACCCCGCATTAGATGATGTTGGTGATACGGGCGTTGATTCCAAGCCAGGCAGCATGAAATCTAGCTACATACATCCACATCAATCCCGCTGCATGTTCCTCGATGATGGGCAACCAATAAGTTTGTGCACATGACAACTCCAAGGTCCAGTGCAAAATCGATCGTTCATCCACGACACATTTGGAAGGTGAAATTAAATAGAGCATTTTAGTACACCCCTGTCTGTAATATTTCTCCCACTTGAAAAAACAGTGTGGCGCAAGTGGCTTCAACAGGGACTAAAATTCAACTTAGTAGGTTTGATTTATGGCTATTTTACCGACTACTTTATTATGAGGTGTGTCTACTTTATTTGTTTATTGTCCGCGTCAAGGGCTCGATCATGTTGAGGCTTGGATAAGCTTTTTGTTGGTGTTGTCACAGGGGATGCTCTTTTGGAATGCAACGCAGGGTGCCTCATCTAACAGTAGGTTACATGTAGTACTGCCTCGTTGGTTGGCCTTAGAGTACTACGGCAAGTCCGGCGACAGTAAGAACTGTTGCAAGTTGCAACTACGGTCATACTTACATGTACTTACCCCTACACCCGTACTACATGTATGATGTATCGAGTGACGGCGAAGAAAGTGTGACGTTTGTGGGGTAACCGAGGTTACATCTTGGCGATGGGTGTGACTTCGTTGATGTAACGACTTCCCAACCACCGACCGTGATTAGTCAACTACATGTATGTAAGTATAAACATCATTTAGGTAGTAACATAAGTTCAATTGCAAAATACGAGAAAGAAGAAAAAAAAACTTACGATAAATGCTTAGCGAAAGAGTCCCTTATCTTACTTGACCTGATATATATTTGGAACCATCTATCATACGGGCACACGGATCTATGGGTCGAAACAGATGGCCTGGCACGATTTTATTAATCCTAAATTACAGCACCCTTACAAATTCAACTCAGTGTTATGCATAAAGTCTATTACCCAAATAATAGGGGTTTCGCCTCCCCTTTTTTTCTGGCGGATTCAATCCCTAACATTGTAACCGCGGAATGGGACTATACCCTGCTCATACATGTACCTGAATTTCAAGTACCAGCAAGGACTCAATCGGAGTCATACGTACATACATAGTTATATACTATATAGGTATAATGAGAGAGGTGGATACTCTCCTGTAATATCCCACAACGTACTTATGTGTTCCTCAAATATACGCTAATGACTGGAAAGTCAGGTCAGGTCAGGTCCGGTTTGAAAGAGGACTCCACCTATCTGGAATGGATCAATGGATTCCTATAGTATCAACAGAATCTTTTGTATCCGCCACTACAAAATGGGTAATGGTGGCATTCCTGTGCCACCGGAAACTACCTGAGGTGAATGGCTTCTGCATCACCGTATATCACGCGGTTATGCATACATTTCTAGAACCTCTTAACCTCTTTTAACAAGCTTCCTCTCGGGATGAATGAATATTCTATATATCAGGAAGATAAGGTAAAGACCCTAATATATATATAACGGAGGAGATCTCACGCCGCCCCACTCCCAACCTCAACGATTAATTTAGGGGAAATACGGCAATGTATATTGGTAGAGTCTAACGCGAAGGGTTCGTGCCTACCCTGACTGAACGGAAGGGATTTAGAGGGAAGCGAGAAAAATTTAAAAGTCACGTCACCATACGACTTGATCCTGTGAAGGAAGCAAGAATTAAGCATGGATCCATATGTGCATGCACTATCATACTACCTGGTATGCATCAAATGTATCCCTCACCGAAGAGCCTCTCACTCCCTTTCTATCAACCTAATCTAATCTTTAGGGGGTGTTTGAAGGGTAAGGACCAAATACCAACATCATGAGGCTGGGTAACCCCTACCCTGACCTTCCCGGGTAAATGCCATCCGAATACCTCAAATCCAGTGGTCTGTGTGGCTCTTCCTTACTTGAGTCTACATTTAGATAAACCCGACAGTAGGTATTCCAGACGTGACTCAGATTCCATGTAACTATTCTATTAGATTTCCTCTCTCATCCAATTTTTCAACCTTGTTACATAGTTTAATTTTGATGAAATTGCTCTCGTGACGATACTAAAACACGTGTGTTGGAGGCGACTATCGATTATTTTCTTTCTTTTATCGCAAGCGAGTTTGGATAAACTCATCTTACACGCATGCGAGATGTTTCCGGAATTACTTCGGATTCGCTATGGCTCAATAAGTCCGTTTGTGACTCGCTCATGAGAGTAGGTGCAAAAAATTCCAGAATGCTCTAAGCTTTGTAGGCAACATCTCTTGGCTCTTGGCTTTTCCTATTTATGTCTTCAGCCCTGATTCAGAACCGAGAAATTGAATCCTTGGGAGGAAAAAATACCTTGGCTGCATAGTCTAAATCGGGCTTCTGAAATGTTGCACAGCAGAGGTTGCTTTAACAGTAAACAAGCTATCCCTGTAAATGATACCGACAGAGAGGATGGACAACGCAGACATGAGAAAAACTCACTGATTAGGGCATGATGGTGATAGCGACAGACCGCGACCTTCCCAGTTAGGAGATGTGAGGGAGGCATTCCCCCTCTGGAAATGGATGTAATTGAGATGCGATGTCATGACAATACTATACTTCCTGCCGGTAGGACTCAATACGAAGTTGTATCAGCCAAAACCAGAAGTCTCGGACCGTTCGGCACAGTAAGGTATCGATTCTATCTACATACATAGTATGTGCGATGATCAACTTCAGATTGAGTTTATTTTACTTTACGGTTAAATCTTTAAAATTGCACGTTATGTGCTAACCATTCTAATATAGTATGGTTCCCTATACCTTGCTACAAGTAGGTACGGGAGTGGAACACAAAGTGCATAACCAGCCAGCCAGCCAGCTGGCTAGTGAGGCTGAATTCATGATAATCGCCATGGCATGTATCTCGATGATTCTTACTCTGTCTCTCACCTTATGATGTGTTAGAATGAATTCCTTAGTTGCAGGTAGAGGTGATCTACTGTGTACGCCTCCGATGTAAGGGAGAACTCCTAGTGAAGGCTGGATAACTCCATATACTACTTATTTACTTAATTCTCTAAGTCGAGGCTCGGTCGGCTTAGGTCGGCCTGCTCTACACTACATGGAGAGTAGGTACATATGTAAGCTAGTCTCCTTGCAGTGAGGTGAGGTGAGGTGAACGGAAGGGGTTCATGATCCCATTCGGAAGCATCCGAAAATCGTCATAAGAAGTAAAGTACTGGGGTACTCTAGTTGATTAGAAAGCGCGTAGCAGCAACACGCCAATATGAATTTGTTGTTAGGAGCACTCGCGCGCCTTTTTAGTTTCGGGTCTGATGTTGTCACTTACTTGTACATAATTACACATTCAAGATTTAAGTTCCTAAAGAGGAACTATGCCAAGAAAATACCGTTTTTCTTTTTGTTTTCACATCCCGTAGATGTGCAGGGCATTTGGACCCTTTCTTCTCCTAAGCTGCTTGTCGCCGCTGCCGCAGAGACAAATTGACAGCTAGACCTGACAGATCCTGTGAGACTTCATGAGGGGATGCGCCTACGGACTACGGTACTGCCTCTCAGCCAGTACAACTCATAACCACGGCTGAGGAGCAGGGGGGGTATTCTAGAGTAACGCAGTTAGTAGAAGAAGATCTTAAATGATTGAGTTACATAGTTGAGGTCAACACTTGTCTCGACCACGACAGGTCCCCACTGGATCGGGTGTCGACGATTATAATCGATTAAACGTGGCACTGGGTTCGGAAACTCGCGTATGTGGAATCCCGTATAATCTGGCCCACGATCCTTCCCAAAACCTTGACATCAATGGTTGCTACATCTCTAGAAAAAGAATTGTCTAAGGTTGTGTCTCTCTACTCAGACATAGTCAGTTGTCCTACCTATCTTTGTGGTATGCACATCAGTCAGTTTGATATTGTTCCCGCACTACCTGCCGCAAGGTAGACTCGTGAAGAAGTGGGTGGGTGGGTAAGTAATCCATACATTTTTACACCCATGTAAAAATACTTACATGGTACTACGATCCCTTCTTTTACACTACAACATAACTTACACCTCTACTCTGCACAGTTGTGATACAAGGTCCCAAAGAGCAGTCATAACACTTCCCTTGGGGGGGGGGAGGTTCTTTTCTTTTTTCTTTTTTTTTACCTCCTTGTCTGGCCGCGGGTAAAGCTGAAGTAGCTAACCTTTTGGGCCCGGATAGTTTCTCGTTCCCTTTAGATATGCAAGTTGTGATTGGATCCAAGGAGATGACCGAGACGATAAACTCGATCACAGTGCTTGAAATGTTGTTAATAGGGAGGAGGCTTTTCCTAGAAAGGAATGATGATTATCTATCAAGGCTTATGGGGAAGACCCGTAGAGTACAAGGCGGATCAGGACCAAGAGTCAGTCACAGGTCAGGTTGATTTGACGAATTTAGATTTCATGATTTGATCTCACCGACCTCTGCCATGATAGTACACCTAAAGTTGTATAAAGCACCTGGCACAACCCCGAGATTTCCATCCGGACATCCAGCACACAGTCCTCGTTCTAAGAGCACCAAGTATCTGATCAGCTTCTCACAAGTACAATGCCTTCATTCACTTCATCAAAGTTCCTTCTTCTCGGCGCGGCCGTCCTTGGGCTTGCAAACGCTAGTGCGCTGCCCGCGAATATCTTTGCTAGACAGGCGGCCACCCCGGACGGAAGCTGTGGTGCCAGCAATGGTGGTTATAGATGTCCTACGGATTCCTACAAGTGCTGCTCGCAGTATGGATGGTGTGGTGATACCGATGAGTACTGTGGTATGTGAATAAACTCGCTGCGACCAATTGAGTCGAATTCCTATATAAGGTTTTGGGATGGTTCATTAACTATCATTTTACAGGAACTGGCTGCCAGAGCGGCTACGGAACCTGCAGTGGAGGCTCCAGTACCCCAACTACCACTACCCCCCCGACCACCACTCCTACCAATGGCGGTAGCACCGGCGGCCGCTCAAAACCCGGAAGTGTCCCATATGGCTCCTTTATCTACAGCTGCAATACCCCTAATACAGTGGCCCTCACTTTTGATGACGGTCCCTTCATCTACACCTCAAGGCTCCTCGACATCTTATCAAGCAATGGCGTAAAGGCGACCTTTTTCGTCAACGGCCAGAACTGGGGCGAACCAATTACCACTGCTACTAACCAGGCAATCCTGGTGAGGATGAACAATGAGGGTCATCAGATCGGATCCCACACATGGTCCCACCCGTACTTGTCTTCGCTCTCCGATGCCGATATTACCTCACAGATGACCATGGTTGAGAGCGCAGTTTCCAGCGCGATTGGGAAATACCCAACTTACATGCGCCCTCCTTACTTTGATTGCGGTAGCGCCTGCTTGAATGTCATGAACAACTTGGGCTACCACGTCATTCATGCCAATGTTGATCCCCAAGACTATGCGCACACCGCCGACATCCAGACCGCTATGAACTCTTATGACGGCGCCGTCCAGAGTGGTGGATCCTACATTGTGCTAAACCACGATGTACACCAGACAACCGTCGAACAGCTGGTGCAGCATGAGATTGACACCGCAAGGAGCCGAGGATTGACTTGTGAGTTATCATTACTACCGTTTAAGTTGTGGAGGCGATTGCTAATAGTAATATCTTTTAGTTGCGACTGTTGGAGAGTGCCTCGGTGACCCTGCCGCGAACTGGTACAGAAACTAAGCGATCAATTTTTGAATAATAATGCATAATATTTATCATGTTTTTCCTTTTTTGGGAAGGGGGGATGCCGGGCCCACATAAAGCGGATCACTGTTTGGTTGGTTTGGGCTGGATGGGGGTTGGGTTACACTCCTTGCTTTTCTACATTCAATTGGGTACAAAATGGGACATTTGGACATGGTTAATGCCTGTAGAAAAACACATTAAATAATTAGAAAACCAATATAATTTCCTCTAATCATCATTATCCCCCTCCCCATAATTACCACTATTGACACTGCTTATCAGAGTTATGCTTGTGATTTGTACACGATAGGTCCCATGGGTAGCGCGACCGGCGTGAATGATCGCATCGTGTGCTCAAAACACTACAGGAATAAAGTTTACCTGGCTAGCTGGCTCCCCCTACTATACATATACAACATGGACACAGATGGCTGTTTCTGAGCCTCGAGCGTCGCGTTGGCGCCAGCTACCCAGAAGTTCCACGCCGCAGCATGCATTCCCGTCTTTTTACCCTCTCGCTTTCTTTCTTTCTCTCTATCCCACGGCGCGCAAGCTGTGCTAAAACAAACAAATAAATAAATAAATCTCAGCACACTCACGCTCATGATCATGATCACACTTAAGGTTCTAATCTCTTACTTGCAGCTATTGACCTTTCATGTGGCTGCTACGGTAAGCCTCGTCCGTCACCCTATCGGTCTATCAACCTATTTCACTCTCTAGATCTCACCTCCAGTTCATTCTATCTTTTATTTCCTGCTGATCTATCCTCCTAGAGTGAAGTGCACTTTTCTAATAAATCATGAGGTTGGGAGCCCTTTCTCACCCGTGGGCCGCCGAGAAAAAGAAAAGAAACCTTGTAGCCTCCAGAAAGTAAACATCCGCATCCCACAAAAAAAAAATACCATCCATCTACAGGTACACTTCCCCATTTGTCCCCCTTTTTGCTACTCTTCCCCTCTGTGACCACACCTCCTTATTTTCGGTGGGTCACGGCGCTTTGTGTTTCTACTGCCTCGGTCATTTAGCCATTACTGTTTACTCCTGTGTACCTGCGTTGCTACTAATCACGTGATGGTTGTCATGTATATAATCAGTGTATCGATCATTGACACCACCAAATAGAAAATAGAAACACGGGATGATCCCAAGTAATGTTTTCCTTTTTGGGGGAGGGTGTGGCTTGCTTTTTGTCTTGGAGGACTAAAATAGGAGCGACAGCTAAGGAAATTTTTTTTTACGTGTAGATCGTGGGTGTGGGGTTGTTAAGGTTTGGTGCGTGTTTGCCTAGGCAGATAGGTGATAGCTGGGCTGGGTTGGACTGAGTTGGGAGTGTGACCACCAGTGAATCTATTCATCTCTACTGTATGGTACCCTAAGGTGGCTCACATCATATGTGGGTGGGGAATGTGTTTTTGGAAGTGATTTTTCACCCCGAGTTTTAGTGCTATTCTTTTTTGGTTCTGCCCTTTTTAGCCTCAGATAGCAGACGAGATCTAGGCCCGACTGACTGGCTGGCCTTTTCCGTGGGCGTAGGGTTTTTTTTTTCACTTTGTGGTTATTCTTAATTATCATCTTCAGCTGCACAGCTCATGTCCTGAGGTTTTATTCGATGACGTGCTGAGAAGGTGGTAAGCTTCGACGAAAAGGAAAAGGGCACATAAAATAGCTGCACTTACATAAAAATGGTGAGCATTGTATTGTGATCGACAGGACCATCGAGAAAGCTACTTGCTCGCTTGTTGTGGCCCAATGATAGCGCGCTCAGTGGCTGTTGCTCCTGCGAACGCCGCCGTTGACAAGAGTGGAAGTATGGAACTCCCCGATTCCTCGTCTCTTGAGGCAATCTTGTGCGACGGATCTGCGAGACAAAGACAAATAACCTGTTTGGGACGTCTCCCCACGTGTGTCTTAAGCTTTTTAGGGGATAAGCTGGACCATTGCGGGCAGTGATCGTCATTAGGGGGGTTTGCGGTGGGAGCAGCGGGTCAGTGGTGCAGCGTAGTGACACATGTTGTGACCTGAGCTGAGGGAGTCAGTTGTGCCGTGTGATGTGTAAGTGTGAGAAGAAGATATGCGCATGCATCAGACGACACCACCATCACCACCACCATCATGATATCTATTGCTCCGATGCTACACGAGATGTTAGTTGAGAACAAGTGAAAGTTCGCAGGTACCTTCCATTCCAACTTAGATCAGCTACGGGGTGCCCGAAATCTTACCATCATCAGCCATACATTTTGGCATTGCACAAAGGACGTGAACCGTAACAAGATCATCTCGGGGACTGTCTCTGTCAGTTACGCTCTCCTACATAATGTAGGTACTCTACTCTACTCTACCTGTGTCAAAATTTCAATTCCGGCACGCAAATGAAGAAGTACCTGTACCTACATAAATGTGCTTTTGATCTGTATCGTATGCACATTATATTTGTCACCCTGTTTACCCCCGCTGTCAAACGAACCCGTACCATGATGTGCTTCTACAACACGACAAGGACAATAATGGCATAGAGTGTCCTAATCCGGGCACTGCCAAGCCTTATCCCGTATACAAATGGGGCCGTAACGCTTCGGGCAACCAGCGATCAGTCCTTCGGGAATTTCGGAACAGATAACTTAGTTCGTTGTGCACGGAACAGTCTTACTCAGGCACCAGTACACTTGGCACCGGTTGCGAAAATTAGGGGAGCCGAGGTCGGACCTAGCCAACGGAATGGCTTGATATCCGAGTCACCGAGACGGATGCCCAGAGCAGAAAATTTAAGACGTGAAACATGTATGGGGGATGGCTTCTTCATGAGCGTTTACTAACCCCGATTTATGTTAGCGACTGGCGACATGTCTCAATGCTTCACGATGCTCTGGGATCTTGGTATTCTTACTAGAATTGTTTGCCCGAGTGCTCCAGGTAGAGTACCTAGGTGCGTCTATCTGGTTTCGATTGATGGCGGTGTTGTATTTAGAAACAGAGACAGGAACGTAGACAAAGTTCTTCGGATGAACACGTATGCGTTCACTGTCCAGGGCAACATGTCTAAGGTCTAAGGGAGCAACAGCGCGAAAAACCAACCCCCCGCGCTCTCCGAATCTTAACCGTAGAAATTTCTACGAACCCGAATGATTTAGGCGAAATCATGGAGTAGTAAATTTAAGGTATATATACCAATAGATATCATCTTGTCGCTGTGTCGCGCTGTCACTTTGAATGGTACACGCTCAGGGTTAGGTGTTGTGTGCAGTGCCTGCATGTGTGATTCAGTGTTGTAGTCACTTGTTATCACTCGTTTCATGGATTTAGGCATCCCGCATACGCACAGTAGCTAAATGGTGTAGAAGGTGGCTGATAGATTCTCACATCATGCACGACTTGCGATTATGACAACTACCGCAATACCCGTAAATGATACTCTTGAGGCAAACAGTCATCGTGAGGATTTGGGAGTCAATGGTTTAGAGGTATGCACATGTACACGTACATATTATTGTGCTCATTATAACATCGTGGATGAAATAGTGTAGCTCGCGAATATCAAAGCTCGATTCCCCACCCAACCTACGGTTCATAAGAATATCTTTTATTGTCGATATCTGAGATGTGATCGCCTTCGTATTGTTTGGGTGTTCGATCAGTTGCATTGACATTACGATATGATGGACGCCTGAATGAGACTCTGGGATTTTCGATCGCTTCTTCTTAAATCACTATTTACTTATCAAGTCCTGAGGAGAATTAAATCGATTCTTGTGATATCAATGGTGGGTAAATTCGTCTCCTAGGTTCTTTCGTATGACTTGCTGGGACCGCTTATAACTCGAAGGTAGTCACATTACCATATTCTTTCCGGTCTGGTCCAGAAATACCGTTTGGAAAAAAGGAAAAAGGACTCGGAGACTTTGGAACCCAACCACACAAACAAAAGAGCGGGCGTCTTCCGGCAAGGGCACGTAGGATATTGTAAGTTCTCTTAGGTTTTTGGTTGATTGTTACGCTGGTAGTGAGAGTTCTCGCTTAGATGATTGTGAGGTTACCAACAAAATCCTGTAGGATACAGAACGGCAAACCTTTTTCTTCAGGACAGATTGTGCTCACGAATTTTTTCCGCGGAATATCGCATATATTTCTCGCATATTCTAGTCACTCTGGTTGCACTCAGAAAGACACGTTATCAACCCTGGTTCGGCTGCTGTGTCTTGGCGCAAATATCTGCAAATGATCATTGGCACGCGAACGTTTGATAACTTTTCCTCAACGCGGGAGAAATTAAGCCTACGACACGTATTAACTGGATATCCTATAGATTTTATATCCCTTACCTTGAATGATTTGATTGCAGGTAGATATAACGAGGAGCGATCCCAGCTCCACATGCTCTGCCCCATCATGTTTGCGAGTTGAGTTTTGTAACCATATCAATATCCAATATCGCGAGAACACAAGACGCAACCCTGACTTCACCGTCATACACCCCCTTCTCCAGAACCTCAACACTCGTCATGCGATACCTATTCAGGCATCCCATCGTACACACTAAACCCAACCCTGCATTTTTGCTTACTTATCACTACCCCCTCCTAAGGGAACGCTCCAATTCAGGCGTCCATCGCATGCCCAATCAGAACAACGGGCTTTTTTTTCTTCTCCTTGCCCCCGTCGTCGATCGCTCGTCGGGAAATCCCTATATATAAAGCAGTAGGTCAATTGATAGAGCTCTGATCCAAGAGAGACTAAGATCTGGGGCGTAAGAAAAGAAGGAGCACACACTTTGAGGTTTTTAGCTTCCAATCCTCCCAAATAAGTTTCAATTCCTGAAACAAGCCAGGCCACGACGAAAACGAGATTACCTCGATGGCCCATAATCTTCGTCAGCGATACCCTCTATACGCGCCAGACGTCGATCCGAACTGGTATATTCCATGGGTCCAAATCACTCCGGGCCCCAAATGGAATGTCCCACCGCCACGGACATACAAGGTCCCGTACTGGGTTGGCGCGACTAAAACGGTACTACCATTGTGGATGTTTAATACTGCCGGTGAACTTCTTGATAATCTGGAGTGGGACGATGGGGGCCAAGGTTATACGGCGAACGTATATGAGGTTTCCTGGACCGATGGACCAGGGTCTGGGGGTGGGGGCTATGGTGGCGGTGACCGGGGTGGGCGTGGCGGCGGTAGAGGCGGCGGCGGCGGTGGATGGGGTGGTTTTGATAGAGGCGGCGGTGGTGGCGGCGGTGGTGGCGGCAGGGGGGGTGGAGGTGGCTATAGGGGTGGTGGAGGCGGTGATCGGGGCAGGGCTGAGTACCGAGTTGGAGGGGATCGGGGTGGTAGAGGCGGTGGTGATAGAGGAGATAGGGGTGGCGGCTATAGAGGAGGGGGAGATAGAGGAGGAAGAGGAGGCGGCGACAGAGGAGGCAGAGGCGGTGGTGATAGAGGCGGTAGAGGCGGTAGAGGCCGTGGCACCTATTAAGAAAGGATTGGGAAAAAGTGACAAAGCTGCTCTGCAACTTTACAAACTTTACATGAGGTATTCCGACTACTGCTTGAAACGTATTTATTCAGATATTATTTCCTTTGTAAGATGTTAGCAAACTGGAAATTTTCATATGGAAGGGCGATTTGTGAGAGAGGGAGAGAGGGAGAGCGAGGGAAGGAGGGAGGGCAAGAGGGCGAGAGGGGGAGAGAGAAAGAGAAAAGGCCGCTTACTTTACTACATGTATGTTGTAACCACTTGCGTACAAAAAAACCATCTCATTTGTAATCACTTTGGCTGTATTATCACCGTGTGGCTCCTACTGTTATTACTTTCACTATTAGCATTAACTATCACTACTGATTGGCGCTTATATCAGTAGAGCAAAGGCCAAGCCACCATACCGATTAAATCAATGCCGATTAGATAATGTGTATAATTACGCACCTCTACCTACATTATGTAGACTGACATTGCATGCATAGTACATACACCTACCGAGTACGGTCTTCGGAAGTAACGCCCTCTCAACGTCTCGAGACATAGCAACCCTTGCTCGTGGGGGCGAAGTGGGTGGCTAGGGGCTCTCAGGTTCCTTGTCGCGATTCCCACACTGTGGCTTTCATGGAGCAGTTCCAGGGGTGCCATCTGTGGGAAAGAGAGAGCTATCCAATTAGCTGGTTATTCAAGATTAATTGGAGGGGGATAAATAACATACTATATGGGATGTTGTGATATTGGGTAAACTAGGCCTAGACGATTGTCTGTGGTATAATCACGGGGTGTCACTCGTATAAGCTATAAGGGGGAGAATGGATATATTGAGAAGAGCAAGATTGAAATATGAAGGGGTTCTAATCGCCTGATGTATAGGGAGGGTGGTTTTGCTGACTACATGGGTAGTGTGGGTTGCTGAACGTAGATGTGTACTCCATTTGTCTGTTGGTTGACGTGTGTGTCTGGCCGGGGCTCGGGTTACCCAAATCCGCGAAGTGATATCTGGGTCTATAACGTATTTCATTCTGTACCTGCTCATCACCGGGTAACCGCCCACCCACCCATATATACATACATGTATTGCTATTCAATTGCAAGGGTTGTAATATAACTCAAGATAGGGATCCAGAGTTAACTAGAATATTACTACTGTAAGGTCATTCGAGAGCCCGTTTCTGCTATTTCCGGTATTTCTGTGTGGGTAAGGATTGGCTTTTATAAAACTGATCTTTCCCGAAAATGCTAATAATGAGACATCAATAGAATTATGTGATATATATATAGACCAGTGATGCTTATGTTTTGATCTCTTCCACTACTTAAGTCTTTTGATTTAAACCCATACGCATGAGACTGATTAAATTACCCATTGACAAAATCCCATAATACCCATATAAGCGACCCAACCCCCCCCCCCCCCCCCCCCTGGCGCTTCATTGGGGCCACCTCACCACTTCAAGTTTATCTCACATCACTCGATATTAGGATATCCTAAAATTCTTAATACACCAACCGAGAAAGGTGTTTAGGGAGGACATGAGTGGGGTCGAGGTTTCCATAAACCCGGGTAGGCTCAGGAACCCATGCCAGACTCTGGACTAGGTTGACTTAGCGGCTCATCGGGGCCATTCTTTGCCTACGACTCCGAGCGAGGGCCAGATTTGTCGGTGATAGGTAGGGGGGTGGCCGGAAAGCACAAACCTTTCGCGGGATGATAATTATGGCTCTTTTATACTCGGTGTCTTGCACCCGCTTGCATCATTGGTGTGCTAGTGATTGACGAATCTGGATTGGGCTTGAACTAACCTGAAATATTATGCTCTGCTCATGTGGGATAGTAGGTGAGTCTTTTCTCATCCCATGATTATGCCCGCTGTAACCGGGCAGGGGTAGGAGTGGGGGGGAGTTGGTGAGTCTCATAGAAAATGGGTTTGGGGGCACCTTGGGGCCTTTGTATAGTGGTGTTCATGTGCTGAGGTGACAGTTGCAGCAGTGAGAGGGTAGGAGTGGGTAATTAGCAGATGCTTGTACTGTGATCATGTTGGGTAGGGGATTGTACTTGTGTGAGGAAAATAGCTAGACAAGACAACTTACTACACCGTGGCAGTATCAGCATAGTGGAGATAGGGTAAATATGCACCTGTATTGTGTTCTGGGTATACTGGTGTTATTTCGAACTTTTCCCCTTTATGATGGCATGAACGTAGGTGATACTCATGGTGGATAGCTGCGAGTTATACTGGTCTGGTAGTGACTGCTTTTTTCTTAGCGGAGTATGGAGGGTTGCAGTATTTATATAGCTGAGTGTGTAGCTTAGGAAAGATTTCTCTAATCTCAGAGTTCGTTTACTACATTGGCGAGTATTTCTAGGTCTTATTCAGGGGTTGCTGGTGTTGGGGCTGTGTTTGTGTCGGGGTGGTGATACTTGTGGGCTGTGGATCATAGTCTAGCACTCGGCGTTCAAAACAGTGCGCGGGCACGCTATTTTTTTTGTGGAACGCTAAGACAACACGGCGAAAACTTAGGGTTAGCCCTACCTCAATACTTGGTAGTAGATCTATTTGTACCTATATACATGTATTCATCTTCCCATATTCTCTTCTTATATCCGCCGCCGCCGCCCCTCCCCTCCCCCTCTGCCCCTCCCCTTCCTCTTCCCTCTCCCTCTTCCCCCTCTCCCCTCCCCCCCCCCCTCTCACCCTCTACCCTCCTGCCCCCCCACCATCTCCCCTCATCGGGGTTACTTTTTGCCCTCCCCCTTGTGGAGGGGAGACTTTTTGCCCTCTCCTTTTCGGGGAGAGGGCACTTACTTTGTTTTGGTCCTCCCCCTGGCGGGGGGAGCCACATTCTCTCCCCCTGGCGGGGGCCATTCTCTCCCCCTGGCGGGGGGAGCCTCATTCTCTCCCCCTAGCGGGGGGAGCCTCATTCTCTCCCCCTGGCGGGGGGCCATTCTCTCCCCCTGGCGGGGGGAGGCCCATTCTCTCCCTGGCGGGGGGAGGCCCATTCTCTCCCCCTGGCGGGGGAGGCCCATTCTCTCCCCCTAGTGGGGACAGATTTTTTTTGGCCCTCTTCCCGCTTGTGGGGGGGGGGCATTTATTTTTGGTTTTCCTCCCCCCCTTCATGGGGGATATTATTTTTGGCCCTCTCCCCTTCTCAGGGAGAGGGCCTCTATATAATTTTTGTCTGCCCCCTCCCTTAGTGGTGAGGGGGCTTTTTTTTTTTTTTTTAATTTCTGGCCTCCTCCCCTTCACGGGGAGGGGGCCTTTTTTACGTTAGGACCCCGTCTCTTCTGCGTCCTCCGCCCCGCATATTTGCCCTCTCTCCTTCGTACGAAGGAGGGGGGGCTTTTTTGCGTTAGGTCTCCGCGCGCCTCCGCCCCCTCCTCCCCCTCTTCCCCCGCATACCAACCCTCCCTCATATAAAGGAGAGAGCGCTTTTTTGCGTTGGTTCTTTTTTTTTTTTTTTACTCTGTGGGTTCGTGGGTTCGTGGGTTCGTGGGTTCGTGGGTTCTGTCGGCTTCCCACATTTGCCCCCTCTCTTGGGGAGGGGGATTTTGTGTTAATTCAATCTGCCTCTGTTGGGCCCTGGGTGAAACCGAGGGCCTAACAGAGACATTTGAATTATATCGATTTCTCTAAATGTATGTACGCGGGGAGCTGGATCAGGTTGAGTACATATATATGTCCGTGTATATATAACAAACTACAACATGTAATACTTGCAAAACCCACCAATCCACTCTACTATACCTTCAAGATCACCTCCGGGGCGCTCTCTTAAACACGGATATACAGATTCCTTCGGCATATATAGCCTAGTTAGACGGCGCGGTACCAGTGCGTCTTAAGCTTATAAGCTTATAATTAATGAGTTAGACTTACATGTACTTTGCGCTTTAGTTGAATCATGGCACATCACTCGATTAGTCATCCTCATTCATTCTAATATCAAGTAGATACATGTACTTCATAGTGGTTTCGTTATTATACTACCACCTGAAAGCCCATTTCTTAGAAAAAATATCTGAGATTGTGTCTCGAACGCTGTCTCTGGCTAATAACCTGCGTTTTTTTTTTGGTTCATTAATTGCTAATAACCCGCGTCCTCCAGCGGGCAGTCAGTCGTTTGGCCTTAAATATATGAGTCTCGCAGTCGATCGGGGATGTTGATATTGTAAAAACTGTCTATATCAGACTTTAAGAGGATAAAGGGAAGCTATAGAGCCAATCACATGTAGGCCCGCTAAGATCAGTCCCTTCGGAGGATAGTGTGCAGCCTAGGAAGCAGCGTAGCTCTAGATCTGGCCCTGGGCGCTGGACGTCGGTGGTGACGCGGGTTGAGAAATGAATATTAAATGGCATGGTCAGCGTTGGTTACTATAAATGAGTGGGTTGATAGGTACATGTAGGTTGGGTTTGGGTTGGGATTTGGTATGTAATGGTATAGACCACCGAGTGAGATTTGATGAAGATGAGCTGCACTGACCTACAGGGCAGGTCTATATATCTATTTAGGAAATGGATCTAGGTGCTAATACGGGTACATGTATTTGGTATAAGTCAGTAATCTATGTATCTCATTCTCGCTCTACCTATATATCCTATCCTCATACCATATTCTATGCTAATATATGCCGAGTGGAGACTTTTTTGTCGCCCAGGTGCGTGCCCGTCGGGAAAGCATCTCATGGTCAGATGCATTCTCCATCCCCTCCCGAGCACCTGAGTGAAAGGAGGAATCTCCACTCCTCGATACAATATATATATATACATGCGTGGGGTTATAGGCGGGAGTGGAGAAGCTCATGATCATAAGAGCAGGTCATAAAATACAGAGAGATGGAGAGAGAGAAGGAAAAAAAACATCAAATCATCCCATCGTCTATCGGTTCTAAACAACACCCAAAGAAAAAAATAAAAAAAGAGGCCCAAGTCCAAAAACTCCATCCAAGAAGAGAAAGAAAGAAAAACTAAACTCCAACCCACCCAAACCCAACAAAAGAAATCCAGGGAAAAAAGGAAAAAAGGAAACTAACCAAAACCGCCCTACGTCGCATAACTCGGGGGCCTCTCCCCCGAATCCCACGGCGCCATCTCAGCGCCCAACACGAACTCCATCGTCCCCCCATTCTCAAACAGCTCCCCCCAACTAATCCAGTTCTTCGTCCACGCCTCCCCATTCACCTTAAGGCTCTGCACATAATACGCCGTGTCGCTGCCACCGCTCGTCTTGATCACCACCTTCTTCCCGCCGCCCATATTAATCGTCAGCTCCTCAAACCACGGGGACCCGATCAGGAACGTTGTCGACCCCGTGATTGGGTACAGCCCAATCATATTCCACAGCAGCCATGACTGCATGGCTCCCGCATCGCTGTTTCCCGGCAGCCCCTCGACGCCGGTGTTGTAGTAGGACTTGGCGATGAAGCGTGATTTCTGTACGCTGAGGGCTTGCTGGTTGGCGTAGTTGAAGAGGTACGGCGATGCAAAGCTGGGCTCGTTTCCGGGGTTGAAGAGCGTCTTGCCGAAGCGGGAGTCGCCGTTTGCGTTTGCGCCGGGCTCAAAGAGTTTATTAAGGCGGGCGATGAAGAGGTCGTCGCCGCCCATATACTTAATGAGGGTCTCCATGTCGTGGTGGGCGCCAAACGAGTATTCGTAGGGGAGCGCCTGGTAGTAGTTATCACTCCAGTAGCACCCACCACAACTCAGCGGGTCCCAGGCGGGGGACGGGAAGGCCCCACTCTCTGAGATGGGCGAGAGGAAACCCGTAAAGCCGAAGGCGGTGGACTTGGTATCCCAGTGGTTTCGCCAGTTCCGCGAGCGGTTGAGGTACTTTTCTGTGTCCTCCATCTTACCGAGGCCCTTTGCGACCTGTGAGAGCGCAAAGTCGTTGAGCGCGTACTCGGACGCTCGCGAGACGCTACGGCTGTACTTTGTTGTAATGTAGCCCTTCTCGAGCCAGTCGGGGAGGGCGCCGCGGCCCTCCTTGGTCGACGAGTCTGGGGCCATGGCATCTTTATTGTTGGCGGGAGTGACTTCGGCGTCCTTGACCATGGCGCTGTAGGCATCGTCCCAATTGACGGCACCGCAGACTCCCTTGACATAGGCATCAGCGAGGACGTTGTCGGCGTTGCTGCCGCCCTGCACACGGCCATTGAAGTTTGAAGATCGGCCATCAGGGAGGTAGCCGTCGTGGCGCCAAATATCAATGAAGGAGCGGATATAGTCCTCGTAGCGGTGGGGGAGGAGGATGTGCATAAGAGGTGTGTGGCTGCGGAATAGGTCCCAGAGAGTGAAGATGTCATCGTACTATTGTGGGTTTTGGATAAATCAGCCCCTATAATTGACACCTGTGTGGATATATAACATAGTACTAAGGGGAAAACATACATATGGCTCGGTGGAACTCCATTTGGGATTCTCCCCCGTACGATTCGATGGGATCAAGAACATCCCGTACAGCGACGAGTACAAAAGCCCCAATTTCGTAGAATCAGTCTATTTCTATCGTCAATTATACTTGTCTTAATCACCAGCCCATCACTCGGCATCAATTTACACCCAAAACTCACCTCTGTCGTAGTGATTGCCGAGAAAACCTCGTTATTCCACGCCTCCTTCACCTCGCTCACCGCCGAGTCAAAAGAGACCTCCGCCGGTACCTCCTTCTCCTTAAACTCGCATGCCTTTGTCGTTGAAATAAATGAGATGCCAATCCTTGACTCGACGACCAGCTCTGTCCCCGCTGTGGAATTGGAATTGAACGAGAGTAGTGCCCCAAGCCGCTTCTTTCCCGCCACCTTTGTCGCATTCCCAAAAGACTCGAGTGTCTCGCCGGAAACAGCGGTCCCCGTGAACGTCCGCGCCTGCGATGGCGCCTTGTCGACAGTTCCGCAAAAGTAGATTTTCCAGTTTTCGCCTGATGGAATCCCGCGTGTCAGAATGGTAGACAAAAATATATTCCTGGAACAGAACAGGAGAGAATAAATTACCTAGATTCCAGCCCCCATTGTACACGCCGAAACCGGTATACTTCCCCTGCGCGTTCACCTCAATCTCTCCCTCCACATACTTCTGCTCGATTCCCTGCCCGCGAAAGCTCGGCAGAAAATGCGACACATCTACCAGCACATGAGCTCCGCCGGCGCTATCGCTAAACCGATGCCGCATCACCCCCGCATGGTTCGCCGCCGTGAGCTCTGTCACGACGCCGTTCGCCAGCGTTGCCTTATACAGCCCAACGGACGCCTCATCGTCGCCCACACGCAGGGCCGAGTGGTCGAGGAGTGGGTTCTCAATTGCGCCAGTAATTGGTAGCTGCGAGACGACACCGTATTTAGGCGCGCCGCCGGTGCCAGACTCGTGCATGAGGGAAAAGGCCGTCACGCGCCCGCTGGGCAGGTACCCAGAATAGGCGTCGGCGGTACCTGTGGCGGGGAGCATGTCGACGCCGATTTTGACAACGCCAAAGGGGAGAGTGACGCCGGGGAACATGTTTCCACCATTTTGGACGCCCATGCTGGAGTGAATTGCTTGTTAGCATATTTATACTCAGAGTATTTTGTACCAGTATCTCTACCTCTACTGCTGGGGGAGAGTAGAGTATACTTACAATGGGTTCACATGTCCCGACAGATCAGCAAGGTTAACATCGTCTCTCTTGTCCGAAATATTATCCTCACTCCTTCTATCACTGTTGCCCCCCGCCGCCGCTGGGTTCGCGGCCACACGCGCCAGACGAATCCCCAACACCAGCGCAATCGTTCCTGCAATGAGGACCATTATAAACAGTACTATAAACCAGAAAAATCTAGGTGTGTGGTAGTATATCGATTTCTCTTCTTTCTGCGGCTTCTTATCCTCTAGACTCGCGCTGTCCTCGACGTCCTCCGCCGGGGGTTTTATAGTAGTGCCGGTGGTAGTCTCAGTCATGGTGAGAACGTGCCCAATTTTGCTATTATAGATATTGTATTGTAGGTTGTATTGGGGGGCCCCCCCGTAGGGTCGTAGTGGGGCACTTGTCTCTCGGAGATGAGAACGCCTGCTAAATTAAAAAATGCGCACCGGATAGTGTACTACTCCGGGCGTGAATATTAGTATTGAGTATTTCGTCCGTTGGCGTGTGCTGCCTTGATATTATTCTATTGGCCCCAAGACTGATACTATAGGTGGACGGGGCGGGCGAGAGATACTATAAAGTGGGACTAAAGAAAAATCCCTAGATTGTCGGGGAGGACAAAGAGCCCCCAATATAAGAAGGCACCGAACAATTCATCTATATATTGATCGAATCATAGAGGGTGTCTGTCAGTCTGTCCCCACTAGTCACGAACCATGAAGCCGTTCCTGGAAAGTCGGTCTGCAGGTGCATGGCTTCTCGCATTCTTACAGGCACAGACAGTAGATGTCGGGCAGAGTTTGAAAGCAAGGCAACATGTGGTGGAGGTGGTTGGATAAGCCCATCATCATCCATCATCCATCATCCACATCCATCATGGGCTAGGGCCACCACCACCAGCACCAAGAAAGGGCCAACCAGCCATTTCTTACTTTAGAGGATGCATGAGCCGCCCCCCTTGTGGCCATGGGGATTTGTTTTGTTTTCAATTGGGCATAGGGCCAGCCGCTACTCTGAATTCTTGTGGTTTAGTCGGGGGGTGGGTGGTTGTGGTTGAGGTTTAATAGAGTAGCACCCACCGGTGATCACCATCCTACCGGAACCAGATGAGAGCGGCGCACATGCCATCATCCTGAGCTTAACTTTCAGGGCAGGGATTTAGGATGTTCCAGGGATCATGTTTTCAGATCCAACCGACGACACGCCAAAGTCAACCAACGAGTCAGCCAACCATAGCGAGCGTCGAGAGCATGAGCCTACTTCCCCTCCTCCTCTGGAACATGTCAGTTACTTTCTATGCTTGGAGTGGAGGGCCCCACGCACATATATAGATCTGGATGAGTAGCTCGTGGATCCTGAAGACCTCGTGGGGGTTTCTATTCGCTTGAAGGACTTCTAGGGTTGTACATAGGTAATAGATGGTTGGATTTGGACTTCCTTAATAGGTAATATGATTACTTAGAAGAGCAGTGAATTGATTATTCGGTCTATGGGTAAAGCCCAAAGCCCCTATTTTATAGATAGATGAAAACAGATCCATAAGAAATCATATCTCGAATCGGGAAGATGAATCCAAATAAGGAAATTATCTTCCTGATACGGAAAGAAGCTGATGGTCAGCTTTCTTGATCTGGAAGGCAATGTCCAGCAGTAGGTATTCAGATATCGGAGATGTAGACAGTTCTGCGGATAAAAATCATCAATATATCTCATATCATTCATACTATCTATCCGACTTGATCCGTGGGCGCGGTAAGTAGATGATGAAAGAACCACAGCGCTTAACTTTGACTTTTTGGTAGAGAACCCGAAATTTTCTGAGGAGGAGAGCCCAGCTCGAAAGTGAGGATTAAACCCTAACCCTGCTTACTTAGCCTTGGAGGTTTGGGACACCAAAAACTCCGAAAATAATCTCAACTCTGAAGGCAGCTTCTCTATAGCAGTAGGCATGTTTTTTTTCTCTCAACCCACGCATCAACGGGCCGTATGCGGCTCAGTCAGCTATTTTCGTTTGTGTTCCTGGCTCGGTGAAAGTCTCGGCAGGTCCGCAAACAACTCGGCTATGTAGAGCTTGCAGGCAGGCATTCCCCTCCTCCACCCTCCTAAAATAATCGCAACAAATCATGTCTATTCGCGGCGATAGCCAAGCCTCAATCGTCCCAAAACGAGAAAGAACAAGCTTTTCCTGCACCGACCCCCTCTCGATCTCCCGCGCGTGGTTAAACCATGCCGAGTATCCTTATCAACTGCACTTTGTTTCAGGAGCAAACTCTGATCTGCTTTTCTTAGGCGAGAACCCATTCTCTATGCTACATGTGTAATTGTCAGCCAGCCATTCTACTCCACCTCAACCACCTCCTGAGCTGAAGACTTCCTGGTAGATATCTAGCCGATGGCTAAATAGCCCGATCTTCTGTTCGACTACCTTCCTGTGGCGAAAATTTTCGCGGGTCACCAGAGCCTACTACAGGAGGGGAAATACCTTTTCAGAAGATGTGTTGTCATGCATATAAAATGCCTCCATGTATCCTGGACATAGCCTCCACTACCAGCTTTCACGATGAACGAGGCAAAACAACTTCAAAGAATTCTGTGGCGCCCAACACCAACTCAAGCGAAACCTCGGCTCCATTCTACTCCACATGTAGAATAATAGGCACATAGATGTATGTACCTACATGTACTTACCCAGGGCTACACTGTAAGAGTGTGTCAGTGGTGTATCTCACCAGATTGACGCTGTGTGACTGCCAAGCCAGCCACCACGAGAAGGGTTCTGTTTTGCTTGGTTAGGAAGGTTATGTATTGAATGCAAACAACATCCACGCCACATTGGTAATCTTTTCTTTATATCAAGAGAGGATAATTGAGCACACATAAGCGGCGCCAACTGGAATCAAACGATGAGCCTAGGGCACCTTCTTCCTCGACTCGGGTACTCCCTGTTGTACTCAACACCCACGCCAGAGCTCAGGTCAATCCCAATAGAAACATCAGCATTTCAAATACCATAGCGGGGGTAGCTATGCATTACCCAGCAGCCCTAGTCACAAGTTTGTAATGATAGGATAAGTATTGTGCTTCAAAGCATTCAAATGCCTAACAATGCCACGATACTTTCCCGCATCATTTGCAATTACCGTATAACTCTGCTTTTAGCCGTGTATGTATAATGCCTCGTAGTCAAAGTTCGTATTCCTACCAGTGCGGAGCAAATCCCGCGAGCATGTCACCTACCATATCAATCGATGGAGTCTTTATTTTCTTCCATTGCAATACCTAAATACGACTTGAATACATGCTTGGCCCGTATTTTACGTACCCAGGTTTGCACTATTATCATAGTAGCCTAGAAAACAGTTCATATGTCCTCCATAGCCTATAACCTCCAGGTAAGAAGCCACTTAAATGTTTCCGAGGTCGGGCTTATTTTTGTAGACGGGATTGGTCCCGAAGGTTATAGTCTGGGCAACGGCATACATACTGTCAACACGAGGTAGTCAGGATACGAAGTAATAATCCCGACTATCGATTCCTATAATCGGGATCGTGGGAGCGCCTGCCTGTATCGAAGAGGAAAAACCAGGGACCTGGTAGCTCCATTCCATCGGCAGGAAGGGTTGACACTTGCGCTATTGAGTTTGTCTAGCCGTTAGAAATGAAAACAAAAAACCTGCGGGGAAAGAAGAGTTAACAGTATTGTGGGCTTACTACGTCACATATAGATGCCCCCAGCCTATCAGGAGAGAGCGAGTGAGACACAATTGATCGCATTGCATTGGTGCCAAGTCTTTAGTGTTGTCTTGGTGTTCTTGGTATGCGATTGGCTCGCATCTAGCGGGGCAGTGTTTGAGTCTGACTGACTTTGAGGTTGTTTATGGATGATGTTTGGTGGGTGTGAAAGGTACGAAGTTTGAGGAGTATGAAGTGTAAGGGTACTCATAGGCTGTCACTCGATTGGTAGCTGGAGTGCCCGTTTCTCTGGGTAAGGGGTGGGGTGGTGTCCCGTTCCAAGTCAGATTCATACGTCATAGGATAGATTCCATGATCTGCGCCATCGCTATGGAGTCTCATGTTGACGTGGGTGGTGTTTTGAACGGCAACCTACGTAGAGTGGCGACTCCAGTTACTGGATCTTGGTTTGGGTTGCCAAGAACAGTGTGGCTTCATGAGCGCTCACTCGAATTTGTGCTTTTTGAGCGCAGATATTTCCAGGAGAGTGTTGATATAAATGGTCGCTGGTGTGATGTATCGAAGTGGTCTTTGGGAGCCGCTGATGCAGGGGATAACTCTGATAGATCTGGAAAGGGAGGAAAGGGCATATAGCTACATTTACTTGCATGCCATAAGGTCCACAATACATAGACTTCGCTTAGAGCTAGAGCTACATGTAGACATTAAGCCACTGTTTAAACTACGGATTAGATCATAGAGACTTGAACACTCTCTCTTGATATTACAGGGCGTAGAAGTCCCTTCGGATGTATGTTGAGTGGCGTACATATGGCAAATGCCCTATAGGCATCTCGCTCCGAGTAGCGGTAAAGTGCAATCATTATATACTTAATTGGCAACTAATGCCACCCCATACGGGGTCATCCTCTAGCCTCAGTTCAGTATCCACGAGTGGCTCCTACACACCAGGGGTACCATTCGATCCCATATACGCTTCATAAAAAGTCCCATTGAGGGCATCCAGCCGATAAAAAGGCCCTTTTCTTTGTTGTTTCCTTTGTTAGTTTTTGATTTTGTTTCTTTTAAGGGGATAGGAAGTTTTGAGGAGGCACAGAGGTTTTTTATGCCATAGTTTCTACTGCACGTAATGTTTTAAACAAATACAACTGAATTAAAAAAAAAATTGGCAACTAATGCGTAGCTATAACTGACCTCTGATTTTTTGCTGGAGGGACTGATAGTTAACTACATGTAGCTAGTAATACTACATGCACGTATGTCTTCAGAGGGGTTGAGAATGGTCACTTCGATAATCGAGTGATATACTATGATTAGATATAGTAAATAGCAGGCCAGCCCCCAGCTTCGCCGACAGCACTTTTTCTGAACCTTGTATTATCTAGTCGGTCCCCATCCTCAAACGGGAATCAAATCGCACGAAATTAATCACTTGACTCTGCTCTTCTAGAAATTACCGTGCATTATTTCTTCCGTCTCCACACTCGCTCTTTTGTTTGGGTTCTGGTCTTAACGGTGTTCATCTGACCTCCAATACACCTAAAACCCACCATCCCAATAGGGCGGGTGGCGGCGTTCAAGGCTAAAGGCGGTGGTCTTGGCAGAAGCCAATGATTAGAAGCCCGCTTGTTACCCGGTCCCTAGATTTAAGCTTTTGGAGGCTTGACAACGTCTGCCAAGAGTTGGGTCAAGGATCGAATTGTGGTTTTTAGTGGCTACGGTGACGGATATCTGTAATGCTGGTAGGAGCTCTGCATCGTGTATTTTGAACTCTGAGAGTACAGACGGCGTAGTTACGAGAGTCTGCGGGTAGATGGACGTAAGCGTGTAGGTATCCAGGCGTACGTGGTGGTGATGTGATGTTTGGGTCGAGAGCTAGAGGCAGGATGGGTAGGGACCAGTGGGTCGGGAAGATGTAGGGATAGACGGAGAGCGACTGGATGAAAACAATGGATGCAAAATAGTCAAAACAATCAAGAAATAATAAGTCGAATGCCCGGGGGAAGGAGGGGGTGAGTTATAATTAGTGGGTCTTATTTGAGATAGGAATTATATTAACGGTGTTCATTTAATTAAGTGAGAAAGTGAAGGCAGTAAATAGATGGGGATCAGCAGGAGGAGAGACTTCAACAAGTGCGTATGCATGGGAGTCATCACACAACTCCTCAAGTGCGGGTGCATTGGGACCTGGGACGGACCGTCTAGCTTCCCTTCCGACAGGAAAACGAAAGGGCAGTCGAAATAGAGAGCATATAAAGTACATGTACCCTCTGTCGAATCAGCGCATAGATGTAATCAGTTAATTAGCTTGAGTTTTTTAACCTTTCTGAATGCCCACTGTGGGCATCTTGCGGCTTTCGGCAAACACATGGGTTGCGGGGAATGTGATTTAAAGACTTGCATCGGATCTAGCTAAGCTACATGTAGGCTGGTTGAAAGCTTTGAATCCCCGAACAAGGCTTTGAACCATTCTCCCCACCCGTCAACAAGTAAATTCTTTGGAACGTGTGTCCAGGTTTGAGACCAGGTACTGAATAAATTAAAGTGACGCCCATATAAAGCAATTATTGATGTAGTGTAATTAAACCAAACAATCCTGTAAATAAGCTCTGCCAGAACCCGAAATATATAGCCCGCACAATTAATACTTCAGCAATCACTGCAGGTCGGCGCTCTTGCCTTGACCCTGCCCCTCCGCCAAATAAGTACCTACCCTCAGCGACCGCCCACCTGCATGTATGATGTACGTACATGTACACATTTATCTACGTATTCCTGATTGTCCGCCATAATTCTCATTATCAGCTGTAGAGTTCAGAACCAGAATTGGGGTAAGCCCTAATTCCTAGCTCCAAGTCCTCGCACAAAGATATGGCGCCATCAGCATCGTGCTCAGCTGGCCTCTTTAGTGCCTTTTGATCTTTCTTCCTGTAGATATCTCCTAATCCATATTCTTACCCATATTCACATCCCTATCTCTAGCCTTATCCCCATTCTTATCCCTTCTAAACCCTCAACGGTCTGCTTCATACGCCTCTCGAGCCCTCAAGGCACCGAAGAGGGCCATGAGCTACTCTACCTGGGGCCTGGACCAACCTCAAATATCGAGCTCCATAATGGGGTGTTTGGGATTGGGATCTAGATGGGATGTACATCCTCCAATTCCTCCGAGTACTTCAGAGGAGGAAGCCTTGGCCATCTTGGCCGCTACCAGTAAGGTGAGTAGCTGGAAGAGGATTCCCCCATATCCCTTCATCCTAATATCTCGCCAAAGATACAGGTGTTATCTCTCCTGATAAAGGGGAGGGGGGATCGAATGCGCCGCAGATCACTCAGATTTCTCCCCCCTCCCCCCCTCCGCCGTAGAGATCCACTGGTCTTGAGGTTGACCGGGAGATTTTCAATGTGTGAGTAAATATTCTCTCTCTGCCTTTCTTTTAATCTGGTTTGATTTTTTCTTCTTGATAGCAAGTTCCCATATCAAAACTAGAATCACGATTACTGATGCCGTTGGCTATCTTGTAGCAGTAATATGGAGCAAGTCGTCGCCTCTCCATCACGAGGTCTTGTACCTCTCAAATATTGACAGTTAGAGGTCAAATATTAACCCTGGAAGCCTGTGAGCCCACTCTTCTCCCTATCTCGCTGCATTCATATCCTGGCCCACTTCTCCTGATAAATAGAGCATGTATCAATCATGGTTACTGACACTTCTATCTATCCCATAGCCGATCTGATCAAGGGCCTTAAGACGTTCTCCAGGTATGAGGTGGGGGAGAACACCAAAGGCAGCGCCTGTAAATGTTGTCTCCCCACTCTTCCTCCAATATCTGTGGCGGTAAAACTGGAGGTTGACTAACTGGCCTGGTGGACCTGTGAGTATATTCCTCTTTTTTTCTTCTTTCTTTCTTTCTCTCTTTCTTAGTAGAGGGAGTCCGTGTTAGGGTTAAAAAAAATATGGCTACTGACATCAGTTATCTATCTCGTATTAGCATCATAGATTAGCAGAATTTTGCCTCGCCTGCGTCACAGACGCCTAGAAAACTGGAGGTTAACCGGCAGACTTTGGAATCCTGTGAGTATATTAATCTTCCCCCCCTCCTCATAATGGCCCTGTCCTTTCTCTCCCTTCTTTTCCCTTCATAGAGTAGGTATCAGAATAAAGACCATGAATAATAACACCACTGGCTGTTTTGTAGCCTTAGCAGCGAGAAATAGATCTTCGGGCCCTCGGGTCCTAGCCATTGAGTTCAGTCCCCAGTCGTTTGATAATATCCTGGCGGTCGATCCCACAAGATACATGGATTGCTTGTGGTTCTCTCTAAGCCTGTAAGGCCTCTCTTCTCTAACGTCCCCTCCTTGTATATTCTTTTCTGGCTCTTGATATGATGACCGGAGCCCAGATTTGAAAAAGTATAATATCATGGCCGCTGACACGATTGAACAGTATGTTGCAGAGGTTTCCCCTTCCGCCTCGCACCCCTCAACTGCCCAACGACTTATATCTGAGCCTGGTAAGGCGGGGCCTCAAGAAATTCTGGGCCCATTTATGGTTTCCCAGTTCTGGACGCCCCTACCCCATTCTTGTGTGGGGATGCATGTCGTAAGTGGTCACTGGTCGTCCCCCTCTGCCTCGATGCGCCTGTATCGGTTCCCTACTAACAATTTTAAGATCGCGGGCAGGGCACAATATTGGTGGGGTTTTCCCCAGGATATATCGGTATCGCGGTGTGCGGGTGGTGAGCGGCTTTCTTCGCGGAGGGGTAGACATACATACATATAGGCAGCAACACCATCACATGTATATATAGACATAGGGTCTATTCCCGATGGAACAGAATTCCTGAGAGTAATTCTGTCCAAATATAAAAGGCAAGATTCTTCCGTACTTAATAGTACCGCAGGCGTTGTCCAGTAAATCGAGTGTCTGCATGCACGCACAACTTTCATCTTTCACTTTTGACTTGTAGTTCCTACGCAGCCTTGTGGGTCAATTCCTCTCCTTGGTAGTATTTACCAATGCTGGCGTGAAACCCTGCATAAGGGAGCAACGTCCACATTCCCCGCCAGTCTCAAACCCAATTTCCTAGTGGGACCAGCGAGAACCACGACCTCCTCTTCTAGAACCCCGAACAACAGCCAGTCTCTAACTTTCCTGTTGCCGCACATTTCTAACTGATTACTAATCCCCCCAAATGAAACCTAACCCACCTGACTACTGCGCGTGCGTCCCAACTGACTTTTCTCGCAAGCCATGGCTACGAGCTGAGGCGAGATATGTAGGCTGTCGTGTACTCACCCACATGCCCCTAACCGCCATGCGCGCAGTAGAACAACAGTCATGATGAGAAGGCTACATATGACTCAGTACGGCGTCATAGACTCAGCAGTACCTTGCGGCACTATAAACCAGCTGGGAAACGCTGAGGCAGACCCCCCAACCCTTCCCTCGGAACCACCGTACGCCCCTCCCGTGATCGATGGGCTACTCTTCGCGAATGACTCTGCGCACATGGGGGGGTGGTCCACCAGCCTCATATCAGTAGGACAGGGTAGACACGCCGCATGCCTGTTCAGCGGCGCGAAGGGGGTTATCCTTCCCCCGCAATTAACAACTGGCCTGGGCGGCCAGATCATGCCCGGGACCTGACTGTAGAGAGAACTGGACGGTGCGAGACTTGGTTGGTTTACTACTACATGGCTATAGACCTATGTGCTAAAAGAAACATACTCTGCCCTTACGGTAGTGGCTGGGGGATAGCCCAGCATAGGCACAACGGTTGTCCCCTAGGCCTAGCACATGCCAAGAACCGCCCGGCGAGTGACGGCCTGTGATTGTCGGTGTGACGAGTGTTTGAGCGGAGTCGGCCAGTTTAGGGTAGGAGCGGCGGGTAGTACTAGGCTAAGGACTGTCTTTGTGTTTGGACGTTCTGCGCCCTTGCATGGGGGGGTGCGTGCGTGGGTCGTGCTTCGGTTGTGGGGTGCGTGGGGGTTTCGTAGTACAGTTCAGTCCGGCCGTGGAGTCGGTGACATAAAGGTAGGGCATGTGTGCTTTCTCATTGGCCGGTAGGTAGGTGGGAGAGGGGGGGGGGGGGGGCTAGCATCTGGCGTTGGCTGGACGGGTGCGAGTGATATACTATGATTGCGGGCCCGGCCCCCGGAACATGGCGCCGAAACACTAGCGGTTGGCTGATCATGATGTGATGTTACCGAGAAATCGTGACGAGAGCCCAAGTATGCGTAACAAGGCACGGCTACTATGCAAGAAACCCAAAACATCGTCAGCAAGGCGCGTAGCTGGATCCCGGGATCCTTGCCGCTGCTGCAATTGTCTCTCTCTGCATTGGGCATGGCAGCCTACGTTGAGGAGCCACTGAGGCGAGTATGATAGCTATGCTATATATGAAGCTACTATAGATAGATATGGCCCACCATTGCACTCTAACCGCCATCTTGACGCTTTTCCTGCCGGCCCTATATATGGGCTGGGCTATATGTATTCCCCCTCTCTCTCTCGGAGGGTTCCTGGCACCGCTGGCTGTTAATGCCCCCTCTCCACAACTGTAGAGGGTGAATAGATCTAGAAGTTGGAAGTCTACAGGAAGACTAACCCTCCACTCTGGCAATATACAGGACCGATCAGCTGTGGCATGGGCTAATTTAACTGATCTACTTACTTACCAGCTCCCCTCCTTAGTCCAGTAGAAGTACCTTCTCCACGTAAGTGGCCCAACGCCGTAGCCAAAGCTGTGCGCAATAAAGGCGACCCCCCCAATTGCAGTTGTGTAGGTACATGTACATACTTGTATATATAATACGTGACATCGACAGCTCCAGCGCGCGCCATCTTTAATTCCGCCACTGGCGCGCCTGCAGAGAACAAACCCATGCAAGAGCCCCAAAGTACACACTTAAACCCAGACGCACGAGCGTGGGGGCTGTCTCACTTTTACCCTCCTTATCTTTTATTTTTTTTATTTTTTTTATTTTTTTTATTTTATTTTTGTACGTTCCGGTACGTAGCAGTAGTACCACAGGTCTCACGTCACGGTGGTACATACATACATACATACATACATACATACATACATACATATATGTACAAGTACGTACGTACATGTAGTCCCTGCATGATGCCCCGGAGTCCGGCACGAACGACGAACGAGCGGACGAAGGAGTGTGTTACACGTGACGCAATATGCAAGTGTGTGTGTGCGCGCGGGGGTTAATTTTGTGGAGGTGCCGACGGAGATGACCGGGCGTGTGTGGGGTGGAGGAGAGACGTGGGGGGGGGGATTCTACTGCCTTAATGGGGAGAGAGAGAGTGGGTGGGTGATATGATAATAAATATATAGATATAGATATAGTGGAGAGAATGTTAAGGTTAATTGCGAGGGAAATAGTTTTGCTGTTAATGCTGCTCTCGCGAGAGGGGAAATTAGTTAATTCGGTTTATGCAAAATCTCGGCCCATATTCCTGTAGCTACAATCAAGACGTATCTATCTCCCTATACGGGGCCGGGTTCTAGTATATAATTATATAAGGATTACTGTTCTTCTTCTTCTTCTTATACCTGTTTGTAGCCAACATGTAGAGTACATAAACATATACATTATCTACTCCAATATTATATCCGCAGGCCGCTACAGACGCCCTATAATAGCTCACGACCAGCACAATAATTACAACAATTACAATATAACACTGTACAGTACGCATCTCCTGCACAACGCCGCACCCGAAAACGTCACCAAACTTAAATCCGAAAACTACGCTACACAAGGGTACATACCTTTATATCTGTACCACCACCACCACCACCGCCGCCGCCGCCGCCGCCGCAGCAGCATCTCCGAGAATAACCATACATGATCCCCACTATAAACACCACAATAACACCCCCTTCTCTGTGGCTCCTCGGGCGGAACCCCCCAAGCCGCATGTCACGCCCATTGACGTCCGTCCGATACTCGCAGCGGCTGCACGCACGCCACGGTACGGTACAGTTACCAACCGACCCAGCGCCGCAGGCAGAGGGGATCGTATCACAAAAGGCGTCCGTTAGGACCTCTCTCTCTCTCCCTCCTGCATGGGAGGGGGGGATCTACACGAGTGATATCTCATGATGCTGCCTTTTCCACACACACCCACCACGCCCCTAGCTAGCTACCCGCTTTTGAATCTGGCGGAGCGAATGGATGGGCACGGAAACAGATGTCCTTCCCCACACATACTCGAGATATCTGTCTGTCTGTCTGCCTGTCTGTGGAACCATGGCCCCTCCCCCACCACACACACTTGGTGGCATGTATTTCATTCCGGAAAATGCGGTTGAGTGAAGGAAGGAGAGAAAAAGAAAGGAGGGGGAAGATGGGCAAGTGCGGCAGTCGGCAGTCGCGGTGCATGGCTGGCTGGCTGGCTGTGCTAGCTGCCCTTTGCTGCGAGTGGCAGCTAGGCGGTGATCATGGGCCGGCTGAGACAACCCAACCCTCGAGAAAGAGAGAGAGAGAGAGAGAGAGCTGGTTTTCAGGAACTTGGACCATCCCCCGATCCTGTACCTACTGACTGCAGCTGGTGCATATCAGCGTCCGCCCGGAATAAATTACGTTTTTTTAATCTTCTTGCACCCCGTGTATCCGTTCCCGGGCCGAGTTAATTGCTAGGAAGCCCTGAGCAGCGCAGGATATGTTCCGAAAGAAGCCCCATGGGAGCTACATAGGTAGTTAGGCCTATCAGGAGATGGTGATGTGCAATGAATTAATTGCGAACCTTATTCCAAAATTAACCACCTACGCTGCCGTACTATGTTGATCTAAAAGGCGTACATGGCTGATCATGATGGATTAGCATAAGAAAATCTCTCACGGGATTCAAAGTATCTATCTACATGTATCTGATCCCGTCTTCCTCAATTAACCTCAATTACAAGAGGTTAACGCCAAACAATGGCACCCCAATGGGGCGCCGTTACCACAACCCTAACTCGTCTGTAACCAATAATCGATCCACCCAGCTAAGTAGCTCGGCCTCCACATATATACATGTATACTTTATATATAGAAGTTAAAATAACCCACCGCCTCCTTCCCTCCTTCCCGCCCAGGGACCACAAGAGTGCAGTTAACCCAATAACATGTGCGCCTCCCCCCGGATTCCCATCCCGCCGGGCCCAAGCTCATCATCAAGCTCGGGACGTTTCACCCACAAAACACACACAGGGGCCGGGGGGGGAATGGATGCATTTACGTAAAAACCGAAACCGTTTTTTTCAAATTCCCACCCGCTGATCACTGGCTCACACATGATAATTAATATGGCCAGCCAGCCAGTCGGCCAGCCACTGGCTACATGTATTGTGTTTTAAAAACGGAAACCCTCGCCATTCACCAAACAAAACAAAAAACAAAAACAAAAAGACCGAGAAAAGAAAAAAAAGAAAGAAAAAAAAGCATGTCGCAGGGGTGCGTGTGTGTTGAGTTGAGGAGTTGAGCAGCTCGTCGACATGACATGCAGTATCGTGCCCCGAAAACCCGGGTACCTTTAAAAGCGGACCGCAGATGGGCCTACAGCCTCCAGACGATACTCTGCTCTCTGCATACCTACTTTGTTTTGTTTGTCACACACACAGCGCTCAACTCATGATGCCCAAAACAAAAACGTGGGGTTTGTGAATGGCTAGGCGGGCGCGCGCGGTCCCACTGCAATTGGCCATGGGCTGAGCCTGTCTGTGGGCTTTTTTTTGTTTGGTTTTCCTCGGACGACGACGAGCTCTGGGTGCCGTTTTGCATCATATACTAGCTGGTAGTACCTACTTACCTACTTACCCCCTTGCTGCGGTGGTACCAGTGTTTCCTTTTTTTTTTTTTTTTTTTTACTTTATCTTTATTTTTATTTTTATTTTCTATCTCTCTTCTTTTTCCTTTTTTTTTCTTCCCCTTCTCCCTCCTAGCTAGAGCAGTTCCGAAAGGCATCTCGAAATTCGCTCATCCGGAGGGTCTTTGCCAGTAATTCGTTCCTTTTTCTCTCTCTCCCGCTCTTTCGAATTCCCCCCCCCTTAATTTGAAATTAACTAGCTAGTTAGCTGGTGTTGGTGGTGCACCACCGCCGATATCATTCGCTTCCGAAAACTTTCTTTAAACGCTAATATATGTATGTATGTAACGAGGATCGACCCGGGACCCGGGGGGGGGGGGGGTGTGTGGCCGCGGCAGCATCTCTCTATGGGTGAACATGATCATCATCACGGCCGGATGGTTGTTGATCAAATTAGACTCGTTCACGGATTCGCACTCGCCTCGCCTCGCTTATATGTACGCGCGAAATAAAAATAAAGGCAAAAAAGTCGCAGTTATGTCATTGCCCCTCCCTCCCCCCAGGTCAGACAGCACAGCTCGTCGTCACCTGTCTCAACAACAACTGTCTGTACCCATTCCATTCCGGCCCAGAGCTACATTACATGGAAGTATGTAGAGACGTAGGTAGAGGGGTGAGAGAATACATGTGTCTACCCCAGTAGGCACTGCTCCTAACGCTCGTGAGTACGATCAGCCCGGCCGGATTCGCAAGTGGCCGTGTCTGGGAAGTATGTAACTACATGTAACAACATACTTGCATGATGAGATGGTACTCAACTCTTGGACAAACGGGTAGCGACCTTCATTCATTCTAAGTACGAGTCTACCATGCAAACCGTGTCTCACGACTGCGCGGAGGAGGAAGACTCTGGAGACGATAATATTAGTATTTTGAATTCAAGCAATGAGGTTAAGCCAATGGTGTAATATGGTCGGTGCGCAGCATGTGTGTACGTAACGTACCATGTACCCCGGATTTTGCGCCCCCACCGTCTTTGGGGGCCGGTGGGAGAAACATGTGTAGGTACATGTACTTTACCCTGCCTGCTCTATGTAAATGTACCTGCTCCTTCCTTCCTCCTTCGCTCCGTCCAGCCTCTGAATGTCTATAGATCTACATTCCGAGGGGGGGACGGAAAAGAAACTCCCGGTAGGATTCAAGTTGTCACACGCTGAATTTTGTTTATCCCAGAGCAGCCCCCCCCAGCGCCCGCCGCGCTTGCCTACCACCTGCCCGCCCGGGGCGAGAAGTCGAGTCGTGTGTCCGCCTACTCTATTGCGTCAAGCGCCTGCCTGCCTGCCGTCTCAGTAGCTATTGAAATTCCGAAAAAAACAAAGAAAAAAACAAAGAAAACCGACCCGTCATGTTACAGGCAGGGCGAACAGAAACTCAGCGCGCAGAGGTAAAGTATATGCAGGGTTGCTGGTGGAGATCAGGTTTCTCTTTTTTTGGGCTTGCGCGCGCGCGGGGGGGAAAAAGAAAGTTACACTGGTTGTCACGCTAGGGAGTGACGCTGGGGGTTAATGCCCGCGGTTACCGAGTAGAGGTATGTCTGTACTTTGATGTAAGGCGGTGATGAGTGCGTTTGCTAGACAGAACAAGAGGATTAGAGAGCGCCGCGCTGCACTGGGAAGAGAGTCAAGACTTAGACCGAAAAGTCAATATGTAGGAAGCAGGCACTCAGGCAGGCAGCAGGCAGTACCCAGGCAGCTAAGCGGTGAGGGACTGACTGACTGACTCGTGTCGAGATTTTGATCTGGCCGGCGGCGTATGTCGGTACATAAAATCTACACTGCAAATACCTGTCTGTCTCTGCTTTTTTTTCCCACCAACAGACAGCACCATCATGCAATTGCAGCGTATTTTATTCTAGGTATTGAAGATCTGGCCCAAGCACATATGTAAGTGACAAAGACAATTAATTAAGCGTGATCATGTTGTTGGAATCCGAAACGTTAACACGGGAGTGGTGGGTTACTGTTACTGTTACTGTTACTGTTACTCAGCAGCTGGATTTGAGCCTTTTTGAGCTTTGACTTTTGAATTGATTCCCGAAGTCGCACGGGGGGATCCAGAGCGAGGTACAAGTACGAGTTTGCTAAAAGCTTGTGTTGACGGAATGTGGTACCGTGAGACCTAGAGTAGTAGTAGTAATAGTTAGTAGGAATAGTAGTAGATGGCTGAGCAATGTCAATCATTAATTATTCAATCGAATATCGTAGGAGATTGTTAGAAGTTGGAGAATGGATGGATGGATGGATGGGATGGATGGAATGAATGGATGGATGGATGGCGTCATTGTTTGCCGGTACGATATATGCGTACGTTAATGGGGTCGGGTTATTTCTCTCTTTGGCACGGGCAGGAAATCCAGATCCAGCTCGTGGTGTTTGCGGTGGCATATGTACTCTCTTTACTCTTCTCCACTACATGTACCTCCTCCTCCACCCCACTACTCCACTCAAACAGACAGCCTTATCTAGATGCTAGGCATGTACCATGTAGATACTCTCTCTAGCCCCCCACGAAGAATGGAGCGAGAGCATGTACCCACACATGGGGTAGAAAGAGAAAAGAAAGCAATTAAATACGCATTCTAAAGATAGGAGCGCTACATCTATCCGTCCAGCAAAGGTACATATACATGTAGTTAATAGAGACCCTATCCTGTCTGTATGCATGATCCCTTTTTTTTTTTTCCCTCTCTCCCCGCCGTACCGCCGTCGCCGACATAATCCAATAATTAACAATCACAAAGCAGAATAGAACAGAACAGATATATCATAACAATCACCATAATCAATCTAAAGGCCCTTAGTTATGTATCGGTCGTTCCTCTCTGGATCTAAATATCGTTCTATATCGCTCACTCTGCCCGGGAGAATGCAAATCAATATGGTGTCAGGGAAAGTAATCTATCGCAAAACACACCCCAGATGCTAGATTATCGAGAGTGCAACCCGATCTCTCTTCAAGTTTCGGGGGGGTAAGGATGATGTAGGTAGGGGGTGGGGGGTGTAGGGTAGGGGAAGGAAAGGAAGGGTGCCATCCCCCATAACGGGGCGCAGGCAGACTGGTACTTAGTGAGTATGTAGCCGCACGAGGCCACCGCACTTGATGATGATGATGGTGATGATGAGTGGACGACAACGCTCCGCTCAGCGGGCGCAAAAAACAAAAGCAAAAAAAACTCAAGGGGAGAGCTGAATGCGGATGAAACTATCTGTAACTGTCGCTCCTCCGTTCGTACTCCTCTCCTCTTGGAGGTTTACCTTCTATTTTTGTTTCTTTTTTTTATTTTCATTTTCCTTGACTTCCGGGAAGTGCGCGAGTTACGTTGTTGATCAACAAAGCACCTTGATCATCATGGTAGGAGATACTCAGGAAGGAGATATTTTATTTTACTAGTATCTACCCCACCTCGAGCTTTGGTCGGGTAGAGGAAGATCTCCTGTTTTACCTATTTTCAATAGGTCGGGGCCTCATGACCGGGGAAACAGGTGGGAATGTCAGACTTCTAGATGACGCTTGCTGGCAGGAAAATAATACTCATCTTACACGGTCAACAAGGAATAGGGAGAGAAAGAGAGAGAGGGAGAGAGAGGGAGAGAGAGGGAGAGAGAGGGTGTTGTAATCTGGGGAGGGGGGAATAGAGGTGAGGTGAGGGGGAGGGAATAGAAGTAATAGAGACAGACAGAGAGAGAGAGAGAGAGGCTCTTTCATCACACAGCTGCAATAGTAAACCTACGTCATAAACCCTGCCTCTCCTCCACCTCCTCCTTCCGCCACGAACCAATCAGAGGTGGCGTGCACCCTGAATGGAACGGTCGGTTCAGCAGTGCCCTGCTTTTCTTCTCGACTTGCCTGCTTTGCTTTGCTTACATACACTCTTCATAGATTAGAGTAAAGGGCAATGCTAAGTCGCGTATCGCAGCTGTCTCGGGTGGGAGAGATTACTTCTCTCGCTTTCAGGTCCTGTGGTCTAATAAAAAAGGAAGAGAGCCAGTTAGATGCAAGATACAGGAACGTGTCGCGTGTGTCTTGGAAATGTCACGGTGATAATATCTATATTCTTTTTTCTTGCTTGCTTGCTGTGTGTGGCGGCGAACGTTTTTGTGTGCGGCTACGGCTGCGTTACCTCTCTTGCTACCCTGTCCTTACCTCCCTGCCCCTCCATCCCAGGTTTTGCCCCGCAGATGTGTGGTGGTGGGTGTGTGGGTGTGTGGGTGGGTGTGGATGGATGGATGTATGGATGGATGGGGAAATGGAAAGGAAAGGGGGAGGGAGGGGAGGGAGGGAATTTTGTGGGTTCCAGCCCATCAGGGTCCTCAACATGCATCTGAACTAGGAGTGGGTTGTGGTGGTGGTGGTGGATAGATCACTCGGAAGGAGAGAATTATAGAACGCAGTATGTAGTTTAGTTGAGCATGCACAGCACAGAGCAGGGAGTAGCTCGTTCACATCCCACACATCCCACATCTTCAATTATTCAAGCCAGCTAGCTCTCACTCGCTTTCACTCTCACTCTCTGAGTGGTAACGTAGCTTCTATGTACTCCTTCTCCCTCCCTCCCCTCCCCTCCCTTCCCCTTCCTTCTTTCCTCTTAGTATTTTTCTCAACCCCACCATCCTGGCCAATCACACACCCAGCCGATACACAGCGCTTTTGCTGATTCCTGTGTTAACCTGATAGCGCCGGTTATTTATCCATATCTTATTTCCTATTATTACTCCTTTACCTTAGATGGCCGCCATTTTTTGATATATATCTTCTTACCTCCCTTCCCATAGTCTGCCTACCCCAGCCATCTTCAGCTTCATCTTCAGCTTCATCTTCACTTCCTCTTTCTTCACTCGTCCTTTCCCTCTTCCATTACTTTTTGGTTCTTTTTCTCCATCACTCAAACTCCCCAATATATCTATATATATATATACACCATTGTCTTTTAGCTTTCTAGATCATCTAGACTACAAGCTTCACCGCTTTTGATACCTTTTCCAATCCACCGCCTGGCTAGGGCCAACCCAATCCCAGTATGCGGTTCATCACTTCCGCCGCCACCTTTACTGCGCTTGCAGTCTCTCTTCTCGCACCTTCAATAAAGTCCTCTCCCGTAAGTAGCCAGAAGCTACCGGCGCACGTTGAGGACTTGCCCTCCACACAGCAAGTGATCCAGACGGAGCAGCCAAAGAAACTCAAGGGGAGATTTCTCCACATCTCAGGTATGCAAACTTTCGACTTTGCGCTTTTTCTTTTCTTTTTTGTTGCTTTGTGGGTACTTGAATATTGACTCTGTGAATGGTAGATGTGCACCCAGATCCGTTCTATGTCGCCGGATCAGATCCTCTACAGCGTTGCCACCGCGGTTCAGGGGACGCCGCCGTTCTTGGCGCTGAGACTTCGGATTGTGATACGCCGTTCACACTTGTGAATGCGACGTTCAAGTGGATCGAGGAGAACCTAAAGGATGTACGTTCAAACACCTAAATCCCGCAACCCAACTCCCGGGGGTGAGAGAAAAAAAAGAAAGAGAGAAAAAAAAACTGACACATTACAACAGGAGGTCGATTTTGTTATCTGGACCGGCGATTCAGCGCGCCACGACAACGATGCCAATATCCCCCGCTCGGAATCCCAGATCTTTGACCTGAACCGGCGCATCTCGGACAAGATGTTTGCGGTGTTCGGAAAGCCCGACAACCTTGGCGATGACGACCCGACCAACGACCTGATTGTACCCATCGTCCCGACTCTGGGAAATAACGACATCTTCCCGCACAACATCATGACTTCCGGTCCGAACAGGGTTACCAGGGAGTTCTCGGACATCTGGCGCAGGTTCATCCCCCAGGACCAGTACCACGTGTTTGACAAGGGTGCCTACTTCTGGACCCAGGTTATTCCCGGAACGAATGGGAAGATGGGATTGAACAGCAGGGGCGGTCTTTCAGTCATTTCCCTAAACACAATGTATGTTTGATGAGTGTTTCTCCCTGCTGTGCTTTGTTTGCTCTTAGTTTGCTAACATTGAATCGTAGTTATTTCTTTGGGTCTAATGCGGCAGTTGACGGATGTGATGTCAAGGGCGAGGCTGGTTACGAGCAGATGGAGTGGTTGAAGATCCAACTGGCGTTGATGCGCGACATCGGCATGAAGGCAATCCTGATCGGGCACGTTCCACCAGCATGGACCAGCACCAAGCAAAGTTGGGATGAAACGTGAGTTGCCACCGCATATCTCTGTAATACAACAACGAGCTTCAAACTAACGGATACCTCTAGTTGCTGGAAGAAGTATGTTTTGTGGTCCAAGCAGTACCGCGATGTCATCGTTGGCTCCATTTATGGGTATGTCGATCATTTCCCCATATAGCAGAGAAGACGTTTTTTAAGGCTAACATATCCGGTTTAGCCATATGAATCTCGACCATTTCTTGCTTCACGACACTGACGAACTTGAGCCCCCACACGAAGATGAGATCAGACGTCCGAAGAAGCCAAGAAAGAAGACTAAGGTTTCCTGCGCCGGCCACCCTAGCTGTGTAGAGGAGGAGCCGGAGCGCGAAGACGAGGTCGCGCAATTCGACGAGGAGAACCCTACCTTCTCCGCATCGAACGCCGAGACATATCTACACTCGCTACGCGAGGCCTTCTCATACCTGCCTAGCCCCGTCAACGTTGTCGGCTCCAGCGCAGAGGAAGTCGAAGCCGCCAGCCGCAGCTATTCCAAGAAGATTGGTGGCAAGTGGGGCGAGCGCTATATCCTCTCTCTTGTTGGACCCAGCGTCGTTCCGAACTACTTTCCGACATTGAGAGTGGTCGAATATAACATTACCGGTCTTGGCGAACCCCATGATGATAACGAGCTCGGTCCCGGCCCAATCGAGGAGCTTGAGGAGGAGATTGCCAGCATCACGAAGAAGAAGAAGAAGCAGCCTGGTGCTCCAGACGGCCCTACAAAGACAACGCCTCCTGGCCCAGCGTACTCTATGCAGCCTTTCACATGGTTGGGATACACACAGTACTATGCCAACATGACCAGGATCAACGGAAGACAGCCGGAGCAGGAGGATGCAGCGGAATACCACAAAAACCTTGAGCTCCGAGACGTCGAGGACCGCGAGTTTAGATACCAGGTCGAGTACAACACTAGAACCGACAAGACTTACAGTTTGAAGGACATGACGGTCAAGAACTACCTTAAGCTCGCGCAGGAGATTGTCGATGCCACGCTGAGAGACAGCCGGAAGAAGAAGGCTGGCGCAAAGCAGGTAGTTGGACTTGATGAGGAAGACGAAGAGGTAGAAGAGGTAGAAGAAGACGTAGAAGAGGAGAGCGAAGACGCAGATGCCTCAAAGAAGAAGAAGAAGAACAGGGGAGGGGACGGCAAGAAGCACAACCACAACCTCAAGAAAGATAAGATCTGGCACGCTTTCGTCACTAGAGCTTTTGTCAGCACCATCAAGGGCAAGGAGTTCTCAGAGTCCCCGCTCACCACTAGAGAGTCGTCGTGATTGAGTTTTATACATTCGTTTATTGTTGTTAGGGTTTCTTACTGTTCTTTATGGCGTATCATTTTTAGGGGCGTTTTTACCTTTATTATTATTTTTATGTTTCTTTTGTATGGGTTTCCTACGGCAATGGAAGGCTCAAGGGGAAAGGGGGGGGGGGTTCAAATGGCTTTTTCTTTCTCTACTGCGTTTGCATTCATTTTTGCATCCGTCTTTTTTTTTTTTTAAACAGCGCTGCTTGATTGCTGCTGCTGCTTCTGCTACTACTTCTTCTTTTACATATTTTTTAGTTTGGTTATTCTCTCTCCTTTGGTGTTGTTGTTGTTGTCCTTTGGGGCAAAGGAAGCAATCCATTATTATTTTTGCGTCACGAAGAATGAAAGAACGAAGAACGGAAGAATTGTTTTTGTATGACTAGAACACAATGCAAATCGAAACATGGTGGAATTTTCGATAAAAAAAAAAAACTCTTGCAATTCCAAATCCTTTAGAAACCTCGGCGATGATAAGATAGAATAGATATTTGAAATTCCTCCTGCCATTTTCTAGCGTCGGCGGGGCCACCACAACCACAACCCACAACCCAAAAGACCCCACCACACACCCCACCACTACATACTAGGTAACTACATAGCATACTAAGCACCACCACCCCCGCTATTCCCTCCGGAACCTCCACGGCAGGGCAGGGCAGGGCAGGGCAGCGGACCCGTTTCCACCCGCCGGCCAATAAGGAAGGGGGGACCCCTCGAGCTTCTTCTCCTCCGAGGAGCCGTTAACGTCGTTGTTGTCGTTGCGATGGGGAGCGTGAGCTAGGGTTGGTTAGTGTTTACATATGCAGGGTTAGGGTTTCAGATGCAGATGATGGTTGCAACGAACGACTTGCAGCGGCAGTGCAGGGCAGGGCAGGGCAGGGGGTGTGTGGGTGGACCCCCGATTGGGAAAGTGATCGTGTTTAGGGCAACACGAGACACTGGACTCAGGAGTTTTGCAAAAAAGAGAGCTCGATCGTGATGCCGATGGCGGGAGTTATGTTGGCAGGGGGAGAGAGAGAGAGAGAGGGAAGAGAATGGTTTATAGGTCGGTTTTTCAATTTTTTTTTTTTTCTAAAAAAGGGCCCCTTTGATAGTGGGATCGGGATGTGGTGGTGGTGGTTGTTTGTTGGGTAGGTTTTGAAAACGGCATGTTGATAGTGGGATCTGGGAGTTGGTTGGGTGGTTTTTCTTTTTTTTCTTCTTCTCACCTCACGTTGCGTGCTGGTGCTGCGTCGATGGTGATTCCCATGACTGACTGACTGACGGGCAAGTCTATCATTCATCATTGTCGTCATCATAATAGAGATATTAATTTGGGACTTTTTTTTTTTTTGAGTACTGATATCTGACTGCTCAGCGTTTCGCCTTGTTGTTTGGTCTGATTAGTTGGTATATATTATTATTCACTGCTATGTAACCAGCTATCAGATGGCGAAGAGCACCCGGAAGGAGCGATATAGAGTACTTTAGACCCTCATCGCTGGCTGACTGGCGGTCTTCTGTCAGTTTGGGGGGGGCAGGGTGTCATGTCAGCCAGCCAGGAGGTCAGCAAGGTACTCAACATGTCAATATCACAAAACCCCCAAAGACCGATTCGATTCCCGACATTCGCAACGAATCAGACAACCGTGCCAGAATCGAGATTCGATCGGATCGGTAGTGAGAGTAGTAAGGCAAAAGGTTCATATAGATGCAGGGCAGGGCATGGGGGTGGGTGTGTGGGTGTATGCTGGGGGTTTAGCCGGACCAATAGTGGGGTGTGGGAGAGGAACTATTTTTGAGGGCGGATAGGAGGGCCCGACAAGCGCGCTTGCCCCGGCCGGCGGGCGACGTATCGGAGATGGCTGGCTGGGGTCGGTGATAGGGGGGTGGGTTGGGCGGGGAGTGAGTGGACTCGGGGGTGCTGTTGTTTATTGGTCTGTCACGTATATGTACTACTAGTATCGGTACTTGAGTTTCAGGATCTTTATTCCACTGAGTATTTCATGTAGATATACGTGTGGAGACTTGCTACTCCGATCAAGGGCCGGTGATAGGTTTTCGGGAACCTGTAGTGTATTTTGGAGTCAAACTTCATGTGTTGTCAGACTTGTTGCAAGAAACGGAATGATCTATCTTCTTTGTCTATATTGTTGTTTGAACCGTAGAATTTTGTGTTTCTGATATCCTTATTGGACGTGTGAGGTTCCTCCCAGTTTCATCAGTTTAGCCAAGTGGTAGAACTTGAAAGTCGAGAGGACATGGATCCAGTGGTAGTGTAAGTATTCTAATCATGAAATCGAGTCGTGTTTCAAATGCTTATTAGATTTAGAAGAGAAAATAATCTTCGCACAAGAAATGGAGGTGGTGCACACGTGGGTGGTAAAAAAAATTGCTGTCCAAGGCGTCACACTAGCACTTTCTGCTAGAACGGGTACCGCAGGTACTTCAAGCGTGACATTTGGCGTGACAACTAAAAAAGAATAAAAAAAAACTCTTCTACCAGAACAGATGGTAGCGGCTAAACGGGGAGTCCCGAGCCCCGAATCCCGGAATCAAGCTAAATCTCCTAGGGACCGGGCCGAAATGGCACCGAAGTGGCGTCAATAATTAGCCGTATCGGATGAACATGATGATGCCGAGCTTTCCTTAGTGAATTATCAGAGGACTCTTTACCGAATGAGCTTATATTATAATAGGACTAGATTAGCTGCCTACGGGAAAGTATTTGGTCTGTCTCAGTACGTAAATAACTACTGTGTTGTCGCTGTTGGAGAGAGGCGCTTGTGTTATTTAAATTAGTTGCACGATCATTTCCAACTATCATAGGATCAAAACGTTGAAGGATTCAATTCAAACCAACATATGCGTGTTTACTATCCCATACTCAAATATTCCGCGTTCAAGTCCAGGAAACCCCAACCCTCCAGCCGCAATCAGCCGTTGATTCCAGTAGAAGGTTTAGAGTAGTATCATCCGGTACCGTCCCAGGTTTCCCCATTTCCCCAGTCCCCACAATCTGACTTTAACCTATTCGACATCCCCAGAACAGCACGTGGGGCACGCGTACCCCGCAAAACAGGCAAGGCGAGCCTCGTTCGCTCGGTTGGCTATCAATTTAGCCGACTGCAATCCTTACATATGTACCCCTGATACCTCATCTCATGAGATTTTCCGTACGCTCTAACTGTTTATCTAGGTAGAGCTCGGGGGATCTAGTAATTCCATCCCAGGTTTACTTGGTTCTCGTATTGCAATCCCCCACCTCGCGAACCCGGATGAATAAAGACCGCTGAAAAAAAAAAAACCTGGGCAACTGGATGTAGATATATTAAAATTTGCGGGGATGAGATGGAATGTAGTCTGGGCTAGTTCGTGGGATTTGGGTATATAAACCTCCTCGGTCGTCCAATCTTTTCGGCTGGAGAACCATCTCTAAGCTCTATAGTTAGGCAGACCTGATCCGACGACGCGCGCAAAATGTTATTCTCAATCCCAAGTTTGCAATTGACGGCCTTTGCCTCTTTGGCTGCAGCAGCTCTGGGCGCACCATCGGGGGGTGATAGTGCTAAAGATCTTTTCTCACCGTCGAACTGGCCGTACCCTGCTAAGGTTTGTTTTTCTATTACTTAATTCGTGTTATAGGCCTTCATCTAATGTCCGGTAGATCTTTGGAGATACAGATGGCTGGGGGACTGTTCACATCCACGATCCTAGTGTCGTGAAGCATGACGGATGGTACTACTCCTTCGGAACCCATCTTCGCGTCACCATTGCCCGGTCTCCAACCCTCTACGGGCCCTGGAAGCACCTCGGGAGTGTTCTTGATGCCGGTCAGAGTATCATTGAGCTCCCAGGCCGTGACGATATCTGGGTAAGTTGATAACCCACGAACTACACGAATAGCTCCGTTACTGACAATATATCCCACCTCAACAGGCTCCCGATGTTATCAAAGTAGGGGACACCTTCCACTGCTACTACTCCGTCTCCACCTTCGGCGCCCAAAACTCCGCCATCGGTCTTGCAACCTCCAAGACGCTCCTACCGGGCTCCTGGACAGACCATGGTGAAGTAGTCCGCTCCTACGACTTCGACGACTACCCCAACGCTACCGAGCCTTGGACCATCACAAACGCCATTGACCCGGCTGTCGCTTTCGATGTCAAGACCGGGAAGCCTTACATGTCGTACGGCTCCTTCTGGACCAACATCTGGGGGTTCCCGCTGAACAAGGAGATGGACGGGATTGAGGAGGGTGCAGCGCCTGACCATTTGGCGTATGATCCTGTCTCCCCGAACCCGGTTGAGGGGCCGTTTGTCCACTATGCGAGCAAGACGGGCTACTATTATTTGTTTGTTAGCCATGGCTTCTGCTGCGGGTATAATGCCAGTATGCCTGCTGCTGGAGAAGAGTATGTTTCCTCGTCGCCCGTGGGCATTTGTGAGTGATCGCTAATGAGTATGGGGAATTAGGTACAAGATCAAAGTAGGACGTTCAAAGTCAATCGATGGACCCTTCTTGGACCGCAATGGCACGGATATGGTAAACGGAGGTGGTGATGTTATCCTCGGTAGCCACGGCTGGCTGTACGGGCCTGGTGGACAGGGTGTTCTTGTTGATGGCAAGAAGGATATCCTCTACTATCACTATGGTATGTGATTTTCTTTCTTTCTTTCTCTGGATGAGCTTTTGGTGCTAACAAGAACCTGCAGTCGATAACAGAGTCAGCTATATCGACGAGGACAAGTACCTGGGATGGAACGAGATTAAGTACTCCCAGGGGTGGCCTTACTTGGTTTAGAATTAACCTAGATGGGAAGTGCGCCAATAAGTAGCTCTTAATTGTAAAAATGACCTTTATTTGTAATGATAGAAATTGAAGACATAGGTACATGTACTTCTGGAGAAATAAAAAGTTATCACGGGAGGTTTTTTAAATGATAGGTTGATGACTATGACGTGTTGACGTGGTTGTGTGTGGTTGTGGTTGTGACGACCTCCTTCGCTAGGCAAGTGCATAACGAATCATGTTTGCTTAGCACTTGTTTCTAATACCGTTAACATTAACCTGACTGGGATACCACTACATCGTAGATAACGCAAGCCCCACAACGAGAATCATGCTACGACATTCATATTTATACATAATTCATCGAACTTGATCAGGAGGTTCTATTTCTCAACAGTAAATATATACATACATACAGACACCTTTATATACCCTAGTTCACCCAGAGGCTATTGTTATGTGCCAATTGAGGTACCGTTAGATAATATCAATCATTGTAAAACTCTCGTATGAATCTCCACGAGGAATCAAACGTTTCGCGGCGGCTATGTTCTTGCTAGTTTGATGGTGGCTTGACTGCCGATAGTCATAAGTTATCACTCGGGAGGCATCAGTTCTTGGCGCGATCAATATGGAGAACAATCAATCGCTTTGGCTCACTGTTTCATCCGTTATTTTATGAGGTAGGGTTATTGGGGTTTGGAATTTAGAGTAGAGCCGTAGCCTCATTACTTCATGATTCCCTAACCCTATCGTTTCCCCTAACCCTATATAATATCTGCTTTTAATATATATTTCAACATAAAATCACTTCATGGGTTCAATTGCATTTTATAACAGGCCATATCTATAGTTAATGTATACGGTATAGTTTTCAACGGCTATCAAAGCTTTATAAACACCACTAGGGAATAAAACTAAGGGATTGCGAAGAGCTTGCTCTTCCACCACTATCTTTCCACCCATAATATAAAGTACAAATACAAAACAGTCACCACCCCCACCCACTAGTAGAGTAGACCAGGGAGTTAACGTTCACTCAACCAACTTAAGCATCACACCTATACAGGAATCAATAAACTATCATATATATTAAGACGAAAGAGGGATATGAATACCTCTCAGTGTACCTCTACAAAATACGTCTAAAACCCGCCATGTCCGTGGTGATAACCACCAGGACCCCTGTTACCAGGGGCACCAGATGGCTCAGCGCCTCCCGCAGTAGTAGTTGGGACGACAATAACTGGGGAGCCACCGCTTGGATATCCTCCCGTAGCGGTCGCAACCGGAGCATCAGTCGGTACACCTGACTCAATTGGAGCGCCAGTAGCGATGGGAGCACCAGTGGCAGTTGGGACACCGGTTCCGGTGCCGAATGCCTGCGGGGCAAAGATACCGCCAGCGGTGGGGGCTGCGCCGGATGGGAAGGCGCCGCTGGGGAAGATTCCGCTGGGGATTCCGCCAGTGGGGAAGACACCTGTGGGGAAGATACCGGTGGGAGCAGGGCCTGAGGGTATCGCGCCGGAGGGAAAGCCGCCAGTGGGGAAAACAAAGGTGGGGAAGGCGCCGGTAGGGGCGGTGTCGATGGGGGTGTCAGTGGGAGCAGCGCCTGAGGGTATCGCACCTGAGGGCGCCTGAGGAACTGGGACGGCGCCGACCAGGGCGGAGAGGAGAGCGGCGGTGAAGGTGACTGAAAAGAACTGCATTTTTGTTGGTTGGAAAAGGAACGGTTTTTGTGTGGTGTAAAGTATTTGAGAGTGAACTAGCACTGCTATCTAGAAGCTTTTAGAGAATGAATTGCAATTGAGTTAGGTAGACGAGGTTGAACTTACAAGAAAGAATGTAAGGTAGGGCGAAAAGAGGGGAGAGAATGTGTAAGTGGTGGAATGAACTGATAGACCAAGCTAGTGATTTCGAGACGATGGGGAGGGAGACACCATGATTTATACGTTTTCAGAACTCAAATCAATCTTAACCTTCATATTTGTTTGGCGATCAGAAAACTTGATTGCACCAATCAATCAATGCACGGCACCCTATCCTCAATAGACATATACACCATAAACAGCCCTATTAACATAGATTGAAGCTCAACCAAGAATACTGGGCTCTACCCCTGAACAAACGAAATATCTTTAGATCTTCAGGTTGTTAGACAGCTTCAGAATGACTCTCCGTCGGCCCATGGCCAGGAACCCGCATGCAGTTGGCAGGTATATTTCTCCCTCGGTAATTATATTGACTTGTATTAGTTAAAGATCGGTCTCTAGATTGAGTTAGGAGAAACTACCCTGGTTTATAATTATCCAGCCTCAAAAATTTCTTGGTTCACATGGTGCTGAACATCCAACAGTTGGGTCTACCCAGTTAAAAGCACAGTATTCTGCAGCATCTTGACAACCTTTTGGTATGGGATTTTCATAAACAGCTGACGCGTCGCCCGTTTCAGAAGAACTCTACAACTGTCGAATAGATTAACATCTCGTTTGTTCCGGAGCGTGCAGCCCTCGGTTCTTTCTACCGAACAGGACGTACCAGAGGATCTACAGTCCAGGATCATCAGTCCCGATTTGTCTATTCCTGGTACGTTAAGCGCACATATCTCGGACTGCTAATTTATCACGTTTCAGAAGTAAGTATACTTGGAAATCGAAGTACATATCTCAATATTTTTTGAATACTACGCGGCGTTGGTTCGCGCGGCGTCGGTATCATGCGGTAAGTTCCTTAGTGTGCTTGTAGGCGAATACAGGTTAATCTAGATATATCAGGGGTCTATTCGTTTGAGTGTTTTAGCTACAGTATGAGGCTTTGATATCAGTAAAAGTTAGGTATGTTTAAAGTCTCGGAAGAACACATTACTTTACGTCTCGGAATCTAGCTAGTAAACATACAATGGCTTAACACACACTCTGGTTCACAAGGGAAAGAGGAGAAAAAAAATCTCGGAAAGTAGCTCTGAGGGTTTGCTCACAGGTTCTAGACTGAAGGATACATTTGTTTGTTCGATAGCCTTGATACCGCTTCGGACTGGGGTCGATCACCAATCCTACTAGATGTAGTTCATCATACTCCTCTTGTGTTGCGCGATTGAAGAATATGGAAAATCCCGTGTCAATAACAAGGGATAAATAGCTTCCTTAACTGCATATTATGCATAATTTGACATGCCACTAGCTAAAAAGCTCCTCGCGAAGGTGGGTCCGACCATAAGCGGGCGATATAGAGTAGTGGCATCGTGCACAGGGAGGTATTTCATCCCCTAGATCCATAAAGAGAATTTGTTACTTTACCTCCTTCCCATTTTCAACTAGCCGGTACCTAACAATAAAGCTTATCATTGACAAGAAGAATAACCAACCTAGGGTACCCTGGTAGAGAGAGGTAAGTCAGCATTTTCCTCTCAATGACTTGCAGCCCTTGTAATGTGCCGGGACAATAAAGGTTCTAACTCGGGATCCATCGGCCGATATTTGACAGGTTTTTATTCTCTGGGCATGCCTCATATAAAAGATCAGCAGCTTTTTCTGCGGGCTTGCTGTCCGCCGTCCGTTCGGTGGAGTAAATAGCTCGGTATTTATTCAATCCTACTTGGCTCCGATCAGCTATATCGTCGCTGTTGGTTCTCCAGTGCTTCAACAGTTTTCGGCACAGACGGGACTTGGATCCTATCTGGCTTTGTTGTGGGCGCCGAACCTTGCTTTGGGATACCTAGGTGGAAATGCTGCACCAGAAGTCACTCGGGGTTGGTCGCGAAGGGCGGGCTTCCGGTGCCTTGATTGTCTAATACCCTCAAATTATTTCTCATACCTGCAGTATCTTTAACCGACTTTCAGCATTTCATATGGTAAGCACATACTTCAGAGAACCGAACTAATTTCCAGACAAAAGAGTATTGAGGAAACCCACCTCGCTTACGGCTGATCCTTATGAAGAAAAGAGAGGTGACCTGGATGGGAGGCAACAGAAGCAACGGTGTTCTCAATAGTAAACACTATTCTAGCTTCAAGCTTTCACTTCATTTTTACCACCAATCGAATTTAACAATGAACCCAAACATTGCAGGCCCTGGAGATACTTAAGGACAACCATTCATCGTGCTACGTTTCAGGCATCTAGTTCTCACGGCGGCCTAAAGAAACAAGGAAAGGAGCCCATTCGCGAACTTTCTAGAGCTACTCTCATGACGTTACCAGCATTTTCTATCCTCACCCCCTTTACCTTCCGCATACGTCTAAACCCACACAGCGGGCCTAAATTCTGGCACAGTTTCCATCTTCCACCATGGCTAACCTTAAAAATCACTTACTCCTACGCAACAGTTCTATTCTATTCCAAAGTTGAAGGTAGATATGGTACTCATAACTATATCACAAGTCTCTCCAAAGCCCCACAAACCTCTAAGCTATCATAAACAAATAATTAGCATCAATACTTCGCCTATCTCGATGCCAATAATCTAGTATGGGTCTATAAACCATAAGAGTTTAGGCGTTGGATTACCATTACCTCGGCAGCAGGTTGGGACTTCGCACACGGTCACTACTGCCTTTCCCGTCGCATATCCTTAATGGAAACATTGAAGGTCGTGAAACAGCCGAACCGTACATGGTCGAGCTCATGAATGAGCAGAACGGCCCAGGAGAACATCCTACGTGCAAGGCATCACCCTGACTATTTAGAGATGGGAAGAGCAAAGGGATAGGGAGAAAGAAAGGAGATAAATGAACGCGGGACACTTCCCTCTTGAGCTTGAGTTCTCAAGTGGTCAATAAACAGCCACTCATTAAACCTAGAAGGAGTAGTACAGCTTTACACTGAGCTGGGGGTTCTGCACGGGAAATTTTCGCCGGCTAGCAGGCTTTGAGAAGTTATTGGTCCATTAATGCAGACCTCCCGGTGTTTTGTAGGGGTTCGATGGCGACTATTTTACTTCTATGTAGACACAGATTGTACAATTGTACACGTCGTGTTTCTAGGTATTATGGAGCGCGATCAGCAAACGCCCGGTGGCTATGATGGGTGTAGATATGTGATGTGTAGAGCGAGGGTAAGGGGGGACGTGGAAGTAGTTTAATATTGTGTTAGTTAGGGTTTAAATATAAAAACGGAATACTTGATGGCTCATACTAATAATAAAGTCACTCACATTTGCCATAGCCTAAGGGCTGCATGCAATTAATGATGTAAACAAAAAAAAAGTCACTCACATATAAGCGTGATAGGATAGACGAGTGATATACTATGACTACGATTACAACACAGGTGACTCGGTGTTTTAGGGTATACGCACCGAGCTTTGACGCATTTACCGGTATTCTTTAAATCATGCAAGTAAAGTACATGCACCCACTACACAAAGGCTGCATACAATCATGATTTAACAATGTACGATAACAACAATGCCGACTGCACATAGGCCTCGCATATCTTCAGAGAGCGTAGAAATGCATTAAGAAAGGAAGTTCAATAACTGTATGTATATTAAGCACTATAGTACTATAAATGTATTGCCGCCACGAACTACAGCGTATATTAACCTAGTGCGGTAAACAATTCGGAATTCTTGTTTGGTTCTCTTGTTGCTATTTACTGTAACAAGCAATATAATTCCTCTACCAAGTGGTGCACGGTCCAGGTCGCGAATTTGGCAGCTTTCATCCGTGCAAGGGATAAGCCAAGAATGGCGTAGCCGAGTGATAATTTGTGATTCGCAGAATCATCACTATCTGGGCGTCGGACCCCCCGTAGAGTATATCTACAGTAGCGTAAGGTTTGACCTTAGCGTGTGTATTTAGCCTATGTACAAAAACCCAACCTTGAGCCAAAGTTTGAGGTACGAAGACCGATACCAGAGTGTTCTCCTTTGTCTATGATGGTTGGTGTTTTTTCTTTCTTTTTTTCTCTCTCTCTTTTTTGTTTAACCCATTAATTATGATGGTTAGCCGGAGTTAAGGCGTATAAAGGTTCTATGAGGTACCACACCCGAGGCTTCGGTAACCTTATTATTAAGCTTAAGAGTCCTACTAGTAGACGGATTATTCGCCGGATATTTTGCGTTATCGGAAATTCGAAAGCTAGCTGAAGCTCAACACTGAGGCTTCATGTGAAATTCCTATTCCCTTGAGAGAGGCCACTGATTAGACCCATACGCTATTATCAGACCACCTGCACCACCTATATGCCTAGCAACGTGCCCTACCAACATAATACGAATAATGACCGCGAGTGTCTGATATTTAGGCGAATATCCTATATTTTGCGATTGGACTACTCTGTAGTTTGCAAAAGAAAAAGCAGTAAGCCTTCTTCCCCTTACATAGTATGTAAGGGTTGTGTTCTAATCGATTGTGCAACTAGAACTCTTATATATTACTTGGGTAGCCAGTAAATATAAAAATTCCTGAGTGCAAGGGGGCGCCAGCCAAAGGATATCATGACAAGACTAAATGCCTACAAACCTTTAGGTCATAGCATATAAGTTATAATTTATGAATCGCATCTGATATCAAGTCTACGTAAACATAACCAGCCTATGACAGAATTCCTACCCATTTATATAAATATTTTTGTAAGGGTCAATATGGCGTTATAGGTAGAGATCTACAAGGCTAGGGCTTTCGGCCGTTCAACGGGGACATATATCGATCGTATCACACGTTCGATCATGGTGTGATTGAGCTGAAGCCCCCCCCCCCCCCATATCAGCTGTATGTACGTTAACGATGGCCCAGTTAGTAGGTGGCCTGAGTCCCATGTTTTTTTACTGTATCTCTTGAGCTGACATGATAGATATATTCTGGAGTACATGCAGTGGGTAGTTCTGATGGAAATGATGCATATATACGTATGCAATGCAGTACCTGACCAATCAATCAATCAATCAATCAATAGGATCTGCGAATACAAATTGAAATAGTGCATAAATAGGTGTTCGTCTATTATGTCTCATTTCAGCCCTACTTTCTCCCACCTCTCTGTGTACGTGTGTAACTGTAGATTATCACGATTCTTTTGCAATTTGTCGTTTCCCGGTCCTCAAATATGATTATATATAAATGTTATTATGCCTAGCGCTAGAAAGCTGCGAATATGGTAGGATGGGCGGGGGTGAGTACAAGTGCAATGGGCACTATATATATGCACTTAAGATTTTTGCAGTACGTAAGGAGCTGTGGGGGCACATTGATGAGTCTGGACCGAATACCACGCGCGTACGCGTACGTAGATCAACCACTCTGGAAAATAACTAAACCAACTCGGATCCACCAATACTATAATCAGGATGGTCGATCGCTTGGATGAAATTATGATCTGTTGGATGCTTGCGGCGTAAATAGACGCCAGAAGCGCAAGTCCATAATAGGAAATAGTATCGTAATATACGTAACAACTTACATGCAGTGCATATTGCACCTTCCTACATGTTAGGATATCAACTGGTGTGTGTAATTGTTGTATTTATTTCTGTCTCAAATATGTCTGCAATGTGAGGGCAAACAAACTGACTTGCAGAGGCCTTTGTGGTCAAGTATTTGCATGATTATGGGAACAGAGATGTTGATGTACCGATATGTATATATTTCACTCTACTTGTCAGATGTCTTAATTCATGAGTGATATTTGATGAAGCGGAAATGCCAACCCGCATACTTGAGTCAGCAATCAAACGAAGTATGTCGTGCCCGAATAAAAAGGGATTGAATCTGCGACAAACTAAAGCACTATACAGCTACCTGCAAAGTCCCGCATAGCACAGCTCAATGATCTAGAATCTCGATTCCAAGCTTTAGATTTCTCTTCCTCCAGATGATATTAGATAGCCGATCATGTTGGTTCCCGTTTCATCTATGATTTTACCGGTGGTAAAAAAGATAGCCTAGAACATTAAGGGGCCGGCCAGATTATAATGACCTTTGTCAAAGTAGATTGAATTTTAGAGTAGGGGTTGGAATACCATAAATAGGATTAATTCTTAATACCGGCACAGCGGCTACGAAGTACTTTTGTAGACGTATGTACATGTACGTACATGTACTTACATGTAAATAAAGGCTGGGCCGGGTCCGAAAAAAGGAACATGCACGGGTATATACATGTACTTGTACATGTATCCTACGTCCTGCACAATACATATGTATCTTCCCCTGTACTCGGCCGCAATCAATGCACCATGTCATGTACATGTATGTATCATTGGTTCCATTGCCCAAGATTCGCGCAAGTATCGAATAAAGTAAGTTGGTGTGATATGTACATCTCACATGTGTGGTAAACCAAGATTGACCGCTGCCTTCACCTTATATCACTCGACCCTCGTCCATTGTGTGATCTAAGCCAACAAGCGAACCCTAGCAGGAGGAATCCCGGTTCCTGGCGAGAGAAAAGGCAATCTTTGGAAAAACAGGCCCAGGTTGGCATATGTAGACTACTAGAGATAAGAAAACCTGAGAATGCAAGCTAGCTGCATTTATGGAATTCAATCGTAGGTGATTTTTGAAGGGCCGCTACCACTCAAAACCTTGATCAGGTTCAGACAGCTCCTTATCTACCTGGTTATAGTATAGTTACATGTAGTTAGCCTTTTCTAACTACGGCTCTATAAGATCTTATATATCTAGCTTAAGTTGAAGAGTGTGAACGAGGTGGAACAAAACCCCTTTTCTCTCTATCTCCCTCTTACCACACATGCAGGTGGTGATATACTACGGAACTTTCAAAAACCGGAAACTTGGTAATTGGCATGTGTGTTCCTTTAGGCCCGCGCATACATGTGCATGCAATGAGAGTGGGGGCCAGAGAGTGTAACTGGTCTCCCCGATGCACAAGGCATCAACGCATCAACACATTCAGATACTACCGTAGAGGGTACGTACCGTATCATCAAGGCATCTGAGGACAAAGCTCCCATTAGATCAGAAATTGGATGGGGACGGCGGTAGCCCGATAATTGGAGCGTTGTTAACCTGTGCAGAAATTCCGAGCCTAGATATGCATATATGACAGTCTTCATTGCCCAATTAAAACTACACTACATTGCTCTTCACAAAGAGATATCAAAGATTCCGTACGAAATTAATCGAAATTACTCCGGCTCTGGCTCTCCTGGCCTAGACAATGCATTTAACAGTGGATGGATGCGTATGTCCTAAACATTACATGTATGCAGGTCCCAGTCAAAGTAGACTGACAGACGGGCCGAGGCCCCTTAAAATATATTGTACGCAAGCGATCGCGAGTGGTTCATTCATCCAGGAAGTAGGAAATGCCCGGTTTTTAGATAGTACCTTGCATCAAACACCAAATTTCAAAGTTCACCGGGAGGAATTCTTCATGTGTAAAAAAAAAAATTCGGTCCCTATGCAAAGCGGCCAAAAAAAAAAGAAAAAGAAAAAAGAAAAAATTCCGTGAAAGGGGTCTGAATGCTGATCCGGCCTCCAACTCCGCGGTTCGCCGGCCGAGCCGTCCCTACTTCCCAAGTAGAGTGAAGTTTCTTTACCACCCCAAGGGTTTTCCCTTGATTATATATGTTGAAAAATTAATGTCAGGAATTTTCAGGATAGATCAAGTCTTTGTTCTATATTAACAGGTCAGCGTCAATAGAACTAATACGTAAATCCCTTTTTGTGGAAATTATATTTCACCGAGAGGTCGTGGAAGATAAAAAAAACTCCACATGTGATTATATATAATATATCCGTACCTGAAAATGGAGTAGAGCGGACTCGAGGGATGCAGATACATTCAGAATATCTAACCCCAAGTTTATTCTGTTGAAAATGCTAATCATAGACACGTATCCGGCGATTATACCGTTAGGGAAAACTGATGGTGATATTTCCCAGCCAGAAGGTCTAATACCGTCCTCTCTGAGTCGATCTAAGCATAACAGATTTGATTGAGCACTTCAACCGGTGAAATACACTGCTTTGTCATGCATGAGTACAGAAGAGGGCATAAGTACTTTATTTAGTTTGTTGTAAAAAATTTGTCCACAGGTCTGTACCCGGGCTCCCGCCTCTGTTGTGCGTATAATTACATGGTACATGTAATTAGTACAACCTCCCCACTCACTTCCCCATATCCTCACAGAATGGTAAGGGTCCGTGCAGTGCACGATATAAGACAAGCCAGGTTAGTTTTTGCGGATTCCAACGATTGCTTAATTTAAAATATCGGTAAACTGGCGAGGGTCAGCGTTAGAGTACATGCATGTAGTTTCGCAACCTTGGCTTGCGAATCTAATTGAGGAGGAGTTTCGAAACTCAAGACTCGTCTTCATAGTTAATATGAATCCTACGTACTTAATATCCATAACGAAAAGGGCCTAACTTTTTTTACCCTGATGCTGTTGCAGCTCAAGTTTATCGGTACTAGGAGTGTTGGTGCCCCCGTGCATGACTTTCGACCATGGTACCGGGGACTCCCCCCACCACGCCACGAAGCAGGCTTACCGAATATGAAGTCCTCGTGGGGTTAAAATTCCCGGAAATCCGTCTTAAAACGACTTTCTTTCCACTCTTCCCGCAGCCGAGAAAAGATCATAAGAGACCTTTATAGGAAAGAGCGTACCGCCCCCCATCCTATGTATGTGTTACTGAATTCGAAAACGGCAGGAGTAGTACATGCATGTACATATTTGGGTCCAGATGACAGCCAATCGATAAAGGGTTTTTTACCGAAAGGAAATGCCATGTTATTCCAATGGAGATAGGAGAACATCAGCATTCTTGTTCGAACTAGTAGGCATCAACCAATTCCATACCATCGTGATCATACAAGGCCCATAGACCCCAGAGCATGTGCTGCCCAATTTAAGGAATGATATTCTCTGCGCAAGATAGGTGGGAGAACATTGGCAGTAGCCAGCCGAAGTAGACGTGAGGGGGAAAGCTGTTGCGCTGTTCACTGGGACCCAGAACTACTTTTTTCTCACACATTGCACATAGTCCCGCTTGGCCCAAAGATGGAGATGTCAGCCGGCCCCGCCATCCTACACCCTTCGTCCGCCATGCGGCCCCTGCTTTCAACATGTCTCACTTGAACCACTTTGGACCAATTCAGCTGCATGTGCTAGATCGAATCATTAAGTTCTAGAGTCAATTACACACAATCGTGATACCATGTTAATCCCTTTTCTATCAAGCCCGTCAGAGAGTTGAGCACACGAGCACAGTTTCCTGGCCAATTAGATAGAAAGAGCATTAGATAGAAAGCCTCTGCATGTATGTGCGATGCAAGCACTAACCACAGACCCTGAAGCGCTGGTGAGGGCCCGGATGTATACGAAAGTATGTATTTGGAGCAGTAGGGTACTACTACAAGTCGTCAGCGCCGCAAACTCCAACAGTCCTGAGAATCACACTAGTTGAGGTATATGAGCCTGGGCCTTGTTTCCCAAGATATATTTGGTTCCATGTATATCAGGCCAACCGATGATAGTTTCGATGACTAGATGGGTGAGGTTACTGATGAACCTAGCTAGATAGGGATCTCCACAAACAAAAACTGGAACCAGCAACCCAACCCGTCGTTGCTCCAAGTAGATAGTCTTTTCTTGGATGTATTGCCAGTATTTTTGGGTGTATAAAGGTTCATTGCATGAGATAAAGCGGATATTTGAGAGAGCTGATTTGAAGGGATTAACATTGGTCTAGAACACCATCGAATATGGCATGGACATACAGCAGCACATGATGGCAGTCGAATACGATCTCGGTTGAGCTTTGTTCCCCAGGAGGGGACTAAGAGAGGGCCTTGAGGGTGATTTTCACAGCCAAACTAATTGGAGATTCTTCTGGTTGGTGGTCGATCTTCCATAGCGCTGATGATGGTTGATCCATGAGCCGGGCTAATGTGGTTCGGATTTTGACGTACACGTTTTTCATTCGGGATTGCCTGCTTTGACCTTCACGGATGCAGACTACCAACTCTGAGCCGAACTTCTACAATTGTATAGGTTTCTCTGTGGGATCTAAGGATTACTCTCATACTGCTTTAAACCTCGGAATTATGCAGCCCAAAGACAGAACTCCTGCAGCTTTGTACAGCGGCGCGCTCGATCAACGCGTTGCAATGATAGGCCACGGCGGTGTCCGCACGTTGATCAGTCGCTGCCATGCTCTCTCCCCGTACAAATATCGATTGCCTTTGATACATATCTTTCTACATACTCCTCCCTTTCTGATCCCCCTTGTTTGTATATAACGTCCTATGCCTACAAACAAAATGGGAACCTGCTCTACAGAGAAAGAGGGCTCGTGCCCTTAGCAGATAGGTTGATAATAACTCCTCAGATACACCCAATCTGCAGGGAGCCGCGGGAAGGCTTTGAGTAAAAAAAACTTATTTAATTTTATAAGGATTAATGCCGTGAAAGTCAATGAAGCATTGGTGCGGTATGTTGACGTGTCCGCTGCTGCCCGGAGAAGGTTTGAGTTTCGGGTTGAAGGAGGTCAGTCTCCAATATATAAAGACACTGATATCTCCCGCTTGCTATATTGAAATAACTAGGTCCTACTACTACTACTCCCCGCTGTACGTGTTAGTCTGCCCTGCAAAGCTAGCTCCCTTCAATCCAACGATCTGTGCCAGTCCACGTCAGGTCTATATTTGTCCCCTTCGTTCTTCAATTCAATCCCTATATACACTTTCATCCATCTGCTCACCTCAGTCATCTTATCATCCAGTGAATCCTGCTGGTACATAAAACAATGGAGACCGTCCACCTAATCTCGAAATTCATCTCTCCCCCTCTCCCTTCGTCCCCATCGGTGCACACAACCCCAAACCTTAACCCTCTCTTTACATCTCAGCCCGATGGTTACATCCTTTTTGCGCTGTTGGTGCTTCCTGCTCTTGTGTTTTTAGTATACAAGGACTATAATGCCTTCTTATCACTCGGTCCTGGAGGAACCCCATCAACATTTTGTGGCTACCTAAAGATCACATCTCTCCGGGTCATAACTCTCCGCAATACTCGAGTTCCTGGACCAATTCCTGAAAGCCTGCAAGACGGTGGTTACCTTTCACCAATTGGCATCCCAAAACGCAACTCCAGACGTCCCAATGTAGCTGGTATTGCGCCGCATAGGCAAACCAACCAGAAGCCTTCAAAGGAAATATATGACCTTCTTTGTCGATCGATAGTTGAGCTAGCGGATAAACATCCAAAAAAGCTGAGAATGGCTACCAGCTGTTTCGAGAAACATTGTTCTGGCCTGTTCTCCATAAACCAGGTTAATAAGACCCGCAACGGAGAGGTTGCTCATGCTCATCCATTTGATGGGAGTCTACACTTGACATTACACCCGAAAGACGCCAAGGCTGTGATTGAAGCGGGGTGGGGAGGTATGTAACCAGTTATCCTATATCTTTTTTAAGGTTCTTTTGACCAATTGTTATTGCCCGATCTAGAACGCCACCCTCTTGCTCGTGGTGGATGGTGCACACGCTTTGTTCCAGTCAATTTCCTCATGGTATACGCGCCACGTACTGAAGAGGAAGTGAAGACTGTTATGGACATCATATTGGCAGGGTTTGGATGGGTCAGCGGCGAGACTCTCAGTGGCTCCGGTACTGGAATTTACTCAGAAACCGTTGACAACCTAGCTTATACCAACCGCGCTTATGGCTCTGAAGCCGCGTCCACAGGTGACGGATCTGGGGTTACTGCAGGCCTTGCAAATGTGGTCATGGGAACTACTTGATTTACTACAGTCCTGTTATGGATGTCCGGCTTTTTTCAAGGAACTGAAACCTTTCCTAAATCAGGGATTTGGGCGTAGAAGTGGTCAGTTAGTACGGTACTAGCGAGGGTCTGGAAGGCTAAAGTTCCTTAGGCGTTATTCATGGGCTCTTTCCTATTGGTGTTAATTTTCTTTCTTCTCAAAAAAAGTACTATCTCTCTTAAATTTACTTCATACTTGAAATCTCTGCTTAAAATAACCTTTAATGTTCTCTCAAGATTTCCGTTTTAAATAATTTTCTAGTGCCAGCTCGCATCACCCTAGGTCATCATCATAGTGTTTGTACATCCATTCCCCAATGTCGTAAATCAGCGTCATTCCAACTATAGCTAAGCTACATATTCCGCAAACCTGAAATCCTAGCCCTTATAACACAATAAGACCTATAGGAATACAAGATCACAGTATACTAGGAAAACACCGGTTTACTGCTTCCTTCGGGGATCGAGCTGTTAATCAGAATCAGTCAGTTACACGACCATGAACTTACCCCCCGTTATTTTTTTTAGTGAAAGCCAATGACTTGCTAACATCCAGTAACATAGCCACCCTTATGCAGCATGTATGCTGTTCTTCTTTCATTGGGAATATAAATGGATCACAAGGTACCAAAAAATTCCTAAACGCATAGGAGAACCAAGATTATTTAGAGACCTATGATCTAGTTTATCCCCAGGATATGAATCATTGTATACACTGTCCGGCGAACGGTCGGTGCTTCCTATAAATACACAAGACTGAGGTCACGGAGTAGATGAGACTAGATGATTATTTGTCCGATCGGTTCCTCGAATTGCTAATGGTAATCCTTTCGGTGACATAGGCCTACGGCCTACACATAAAATATTATAGGGCTGTTTTTGAGCATTGACACTTGAATGTTTAGGTTGTTTCGCCATGAATAAACGCGTATATGCATGTATTTACTACTGCATGTATGTACGGGTTTCAGGAACAGAGTTACTGTGGCACATGTTACCATACCAAAATTAAAGGGGAGTGTAATAGGTACTGCAGCAATACGGGATCGTGCAAAACCTAGCTATTATGTCGTAGTATCATGGTATTCTGCCCAGATAAGGTACCGGATATACCCACTTTTTTGTAGTGGCTGGACCGAGTTTATTATGTGGTAGTCAAAGTAACACATGTCATAACCGTCAAGACACGTACCAGACCGTGGATGCCCACATACGTATATAACGCTTCTCTAGGATTCATCTGTCGCCTACTATATGAATACATGATGATCATAATTTACCCGCAAGGCTCAAGTGTTTTTCAATATTATAAGTGGCATTGAACAGCTGCATTAATCTCACTAATCTTGGGTGCATTCCGGATAATCAAAACCGGTTAGACTTCAAGGGTTAGGGCTAAATTCCCCATAGGAATCATCTCCGTGGGAAAAAGTTCTCTAGCGGAACATCATATGCAGATATACGATGCATTACTCCACGTTCTTTGCGCTTTGACAATACCCTTCATCTTCAACGGGCTGCCTGGCTACCTAAGCTCTGGGCTCTTCGGAATTCATTCGTCAGAGGAATACTCTGGTTGGGTGTCATAAATGTGAACTAGGATTGGGAACTTTTCATTCGAGCCTTATTGCTGGGTTCAGAATTAAGTAGCCTATGACAACGACACACGCGCCCCACGCCGAACTTACACAGAAAATATCTTGATGGAAGAGGCCATGGCGGAAGTCACTAGCTCACTCGTGCCTCGACTGCTCGTCTTCTGCATGGGATCCTATGCGCAACTTAATCAGCGCCTTGTTGGGATGATTCATGAGATATCACTCTGGGAAATCACCTCTTGCATAGCTTTCTTTTTACATGCAACACTTATGTATGTATGCAGCTGTGTGCACTGTCATGGATCGGATAACCACCTCCGTCCATAATGTTAGTGTATCTAACCAAGCTGTCTACATATAGTTGGTACACCGCCTCCTTAGGAGTATCAATATCTATTCGTCTGCACTTTTTGCCGTTGTCCTTGCTACTTAATTGGACTGAGGTATGACTTACGAAATATTTAGGATAGAAGAAAAGCCCAACTGCGCCATAGGAGGAATCACGGTGTATCACTCTTCCGCGGGTGGCATGAAATGGTCTCACACTCAATTAACCCACATAAGCCCGCTTATTTTTTTTTTCTTTCTCGGCGCCGGTACCACCGTTAGCGCCTAGTAAAATCGAGGGGCCAATGTTGCAAGAGGAGCACGGAGTTGAGTTCGATCGCCCATGTGTATCTGCATGTGCTCTATCATAGTCGATAATATTGACGTACGTAGCATGAACTACACTACCTTTAATGATAAGGCTGAACCGTTTCAACTCTGTAATTCAGCTGAGACTATGCATTATGACATAGCAGTCAGAAACTGAGGAGGGATTATCGGGAGCCCGCATCAATGTGTGCTCCTGGCTCTCAGATGACTCTTCACCGACGACTGGGCCTTTTCTGCCTATCGGCTAGCTGCAGTAGAAGCTATCTACCTCCCTACACAAAATTGAGAATATTAGGATCTTACTTACGGAATAACAAAATTCGTAAATGAATATACTCCAAAGAAAAATCTTTCTCAAACCAATCATATCCCTGACGAAATGTGTCAAACGCGCGTGGGGATCTCCATGCATGCTTAATCAGTCTGTGTGGGTCCCTGCAGCAGAAATCCAGTGTCGCCATTTCTGGGAGCATATGACTTTAGTTACACTTCCACCAAGACCAAAACACGCGTATCTACCAGGTTTTGAAATTCTCTGTAACTGGAAGGAATGACTTGAAATGTCGGTGAATAGAGAGTTTGCGATACAGACCTAGGTGGGCGTAATGAGTTTATTCACCCCTACTTTACACTTCAATTTACACACCCCCGAGCTTAGGAAGAGATGAATTATTGGGGTTTATCTTGTTGGTATTTTTTATAATTTTACCCCCATAATCTTGTTCTATCTTTATGAGTGGAGACTTTAGGTGTCCAAATCGAAATTTTAGACCTCCAGTAGGTGAGTACTCTGCATGCAGATCCAGAAGGCATTTTCTCGGTATGACCGTGACAGTGCAGCGACCTAGGTCTGCACCGCAAACTCTCTAATACCTCAAAGAATTGGGCGAGGTGATACCTGTTTTTCGTCTGTTGAGGGGCACTCACTATACCTGTATCGGGGGTAAGAGGTCGATAGTAACAAGACATCTACGCTATGACTGTGATCGAGGAAAAAGCCTGTCAGAGGGCCAAGACTCGGGTTGTCTTCTCGAATCGGAAATTGGAGATTGATGGCAATCTTCAAACTAGCATGCTGAACTGTTTGAATCGTGTTCCGCGGGTAATAATTACTCGCAATTTCATAGCGTTTTTGAACACGACTAATATTGCATACACACAAAAAACCGCCAAGACTACATTTTTATATGGCATGTAATAGCGGTTGTGTTCAGAAACGCTATGAAGCTGCGAGTATAATCAGGAGTAGCACTCATGCAGCTTGTAGATTCCCTTCTTATCCCGGTAAACGCCGTTGGGAAGGCCTCGACTGATTGCGGGTGATAGTCCTGGCCCTTTCAAGACGCCGGGGCAAATAGGCACTTCCATTTAGATCTCTGTCTTGCTATAGTATTATGCGATTCAATATTATCTTGCAAAAGAAAGGAAAAAAAAAAAGGCATGGCCATCACTAGAATTATTCCTTCCGGGGGTCATACGAGAGCGCCATGCTGAAATGGAGTACGTAGCGTTTATAACGGACAACTTGGAGTAAAGAGGTCAGAAAATTGCCAAGATCTTATAAAGCTTATCTGTAGCGGGTTCGACCCACATGTATATGATATCAGGTGTGATATACATGTACGTTTGTACCGCACAGACAGATCACAAGCTGGGTCATGAAATATCACTCTGAAAGCTAAATATTCAGACAACTACCCTGGCTATCAATTAATTGATTTATTCATCAAGTCTGATGACACAGGCTTCTTATACAGTTTCAGTCGGCTTCGCATGTTTCTTTATCTTATTAGGATACCAGTAACCTTATAAGTCTCATTGGATCACAGTATATCACTCGAAATACCATATGTACAATCGTATTTAATTGTAGCTTGCTTGTCCAATTATATCCAATTATAACCGAAAAGTCCCACCTGGAACTACTGGGGCAGCGCCTATTGAAGTATAGGTCGCGTGGAGATCCATTTAGAGAGTGGCGAAGGGTATACCGGGTTTATTCCCACTCACAGATTCTGGCAGTAAATTTGATATCTATCTCAAATACACACAGAACTTCATACGTAGCACCATCACACGGGAAGTACATTTACTAGCATCAAATATGCTGAAGGGTATGGCAACTAAATATAATAATAAATTCTTAAGCAAGCCTCGAATTTTCAATAAACATTGACGCTGGTGTCCCAAGAGTGTACCCTTCAATTACCAAAGATCTAAACATACCCTTTCTTCTCAATACGACCTTGCGCCATCTGCTCCGCCCTTCTTCTTTTTCTTCTTCTTCTTTCCTAGACATGGTAACCACATTTCCTTCACGCTACTCCATATCACACCGGTCTCTAAGGTATCTGTACTTCTACCCACTGTATACAGTATCAATACCATCAACACCACAAAAATCCCACTTGCAGCCCAAAAATGAGCTTGTGTGTAGTCATCCATGTCCTTCAGCTGCATCGAGAAATACCCTGTAATCAGCGTGAGTGGTAGAAATAGAAACGTGAACTTTGTTAAGAAGATGGCTACACGAGAAAGGCGCTCCACGGCCTTTGCCTCCTTCATTGCGAGTAGATTGAACACCATTGATATTAACTCGGTTTTCTCCTCGAGACAGTCTTCGATTTCGCCGAGAGCGTAAAGCTTCACACGGTCTCGGAGACGCTCAAATTTTGCGATGGCAATCGGAGAGAGAGGTACACCAAGGATATTAGGATCACCAAGAGTCGGAGATGGATCATTAGGGTTGGGGGGAGCGGCGGGCGGTGACTGGACGGTGGTACGGTTGGAAAGTGAATTTTCTTGCCGGTAGAGAACGTTGTCAATTATGATCTTTTTAGTCTCATACATGCGCTTCAGTGTAGCAAGCTGGCGGGCAAGACGGTGGAGGCGAGAAATGTGAGAAAGTTTTGGATCACGTTGCATTTCCTGCCGGAGGTTGCTCATGTGGATGCTGTAGGGGTCACCTCGTCCGATCACAAGGTTGAGAGAGGAGTACCAGTCATCGAAAAGATAGTAGAAGAGTAAACTCGGTGCACTATCAACCTATTTTATCAGTCTCGTTAGCTGGTGGATACAAGCACAAAGAGTTTTGAAACGCACATCCTCCCTCTTGTCACCTTTGGTATGAATACGTCTAAATGGCATCTCCTCTAACCCTGAGTTTAGGTCGTAAGAGTTTCTTGCTTCATCTTGAGCCTTGGGTGATTGAGATAATGACCGAAACACGGTGAACATGTTTTTCCGTATCAGTTTCATTTGGTTTTCTGAGACATTTCCTGTTGGCTCGTGTAGTGCTAAAACAGTTCCTGTAGGTGGCTTCATGTTAGTCAAATCATTCTTACCACCAAAAGCATGCCGTATTTATGTATTTATGTATGTGAGGGTAACGAACCATCATCACAGAGAACTAGCCAACTCCAGAGTCGTTTTCCTTGTGGGTAGTTCTCGCCCTTATCCATAGAAGCTTTTCCATCCTTGTCACCGGACCAATGCCACTCGCTCTCATAGTCTGTGTCCTCCTCATCCCCGTTGCTGGAGTCTTCTCCTTCGTCGGGGACCTGATGAAGGAGGTTAAAGCCGATGCACATGACTAAAGCGGGATCAGCATAAACCCCCTAGGACACTAAAGGATATAATTTACATCTACCACCCCACTCTACAGCATGCCAATGCCACACACTGCTAACAAGGTCCATATACCCCTGCCTCTCGTTTCCTCCAGCGAAACGGCTGTTTTCATTAATATCAGGTATATTTTCGACATCTCGGCCCCAGTGAAGGTGAAGGCCATTTCTGAACCTTTCCAAGGTCTGTTGCCGTGGCTGGACAGGTTTCTTTGGGACAGGCTCCACGCGTTGCGGTGGGGCAATCAGGGCGCTAGTATGCCGCGACGAAAGCCCGTAGTGCTGCGCGATGGTCCTAACAAGCGCCTGCTGTGTGTGGGGGGAGAAGATGTTTCTACAAATGGGATTAGCCAGTTTTCAATTATTAGGGTTTAATTATAGGTTTGGTGGCTATGCAGGTACTAACATCCATCGAGTTCGTAGCTCTCGTGGTCTCTACAAGTATGGGAAGTATGTTAATACTTCCTTCTCTCTTTTATTACAGTGAGAGTAGTCCAAATACCTCCTTTCCTAACATGCCCTTAACTGCTTCCACTGTAGCTGGAGAATCGTCGAGATTAAGTGCACACCACGCGGTGCCCCCCTCCTCTGCTGCACCTCCAAAATCGATAATGAAGTTGCTAGTCGCCTCATTCATGACAGCCGCCTTGCACTCCTCGTAGACCGCGTCTGAGTCGAGATCTTGGAACTTGCTACATAGCGTGGGGAAAGAGTGGTAATATTGATGTGTCGGAGACGAGTTGCTAGGTTTACTCGCGGCTCTCGGGCTTGGGGGAAGGTTGGCAAGCTGTATTCCAGTACTGTGAGCGGTCATTATAACCGTATTTGAAGGGTTTAAAGAAGGACTAGGGAACAACTATTGAATTAAATAGATGGGAGACGACCGTTGCATGTCTTAGGTAGATGCATGGGAGCTGTAGAAAAAGCAATCGTCGCTTACGTGACATAGGTGGTGCCTGTGATAACTGCTTCTTCTCTAAGCAAATAATTGGTTAATTCAATAGAAGGCTGGAGAACTCAAGAATTCTTTCGGATCGAACCCATCAAGTCAATGGAGAGGCTCATGGACGTATGTAAGTAAACCTTAGAGCATTAAGGTCAATGTTTTTAGTTTTTAGGGAAACAAGATATAAAAAGTACTTATGTAGGTGCTCATATGAAATACACAGCTACTGTAGTATAGCTAGAAAGCTAAACCTGGCTTTCCGATCAGCCTCTCCCCGAAAAGCAGGTCATCCGCTCTGTGCATATTTGACGATGCATAAGTGCAAGGTCCCCTAGCCACTGAGCCTCATCCAGAAACCCTAACCCTGGTTGGACTGACATCGGCATATATCAACTCACTCCAGCATCTTCAATAAGCTGTTTCTCCTGCCTAAAATCTATAACACAGTCCGGTACCTTTAGATACCCGGATATCATTACACAGCTCTCTCGCTTCAATATCGCTCATCTGACTACATGTTCTCAGCCATCGTCCCCTCCTCCCATACGAGAATGCTGCCCGCATCTCTAGAGTTGCTACAAAACCCTAGAACTCGGCCTCCGCCGCTGCCGTCATCTTCCAAACTCTCAGACCCCCCTCTAGCCCTACATAAGGATGTACGTGCAGTCTCATGACAGAATCCGGGCCTCGGAACATACTTATGTCTCAGTTCTCAGGCGAATAGCATGCAGGGATACGCTTTCTTGCGTGTGTTCCGTGTCGATAATCGATAAACTGATAGCGCTATCAGGCGGGAAGAAGGAAATACATGTATCCTTAGAGCGCCTAAATTATTCATGGCGCCTGCTCTATTACCTGACCCGGGAGCCGTCTAGGTTACCACAATACCTACAACATCAAGCCGGATAGGGTAAGCCGCCTTTAAACCTACGAATATCACGCAGGGACAGACTGCACTGCACGTTAATTGCGCAAGCCTCTACGTGATCATCTAGGATCATCAAGAGAGATTGACTTGCTTCATTAGACAGGAACCCTATGAAATTCTCATGTTACTATTATAGCTTCCTACGCTATAAAACCATATAAAACTGTAGAGCAATAATCTTCGTTGCTTATTCGTATCATCATCATCCTCTACACGTAACTACCCCACACCAAGCACCAACATATTGCAGAAACAACAAAAAAACCTTCAACCTAAACCGAGCCCACTAAAACACACAAAAGTTGAAGGCAAAATCGGCATTCATTGGATCTGAAGAAAATGATATGAAGGTAATTCAAAATCATAAAATCACATCCCGTTCGATCCAGATTCGGCCTTCAAGAAAAGGGAAAAAATATGTCTCACAAAGATTACCATCTTTTTTTGTTTATTTGATTGTTAAAAAGATTTGACAAGAACACTAAAGGCTGGCTGGCAGACGGAGGGGGGGCAAATAGACGGGGAATGTCGATAGTTTAGCGAGGCCCCCTCAACTTGGTGCTAAGCCACTCCAATCCTTCGTAGAGACCGTCTCCGGAAGTGGCACAAGTGGATTGGATGTACTGAACACGGCCCTGTCAGCTAAAATAACTTCTGAAGGAAAAGGACACTGAAATAGGGAACATACCCAATCCCTTTGTCTCAAACTATGCAGGCCAAGCTTATCGGTAATCTCGGCAGCATTCATCGCATTCTATTACACAACGGTCAATCAAGAACTTCCCACAAATCAAGAAATAAAACTTACAGGCAAGTCCTGTTTGTTGGCGAAAACTAAGAGCAAAGCCTCCCGGAGCTCATCCTCGTTGAGCATTCTCTGCAGCTCCTCACGGGCCTCCGTGACGCGTTCTCTGTCGTTAGAATCAACAACGAAAATGATTCCCTGGGTGTTCTGGAAGTAGTGGCGCCAGAGGGGACGAATCTTGTCCTGACCACCGACGTCCCACACGGTGAATGAAATGTTCTTGTATTCGACAGTTTCGACGTTGAAGCCTATGTTGAGCGTAAAGTTTAGCATATACTTTCTAATAGTATAGTATCGGGCTTGCGCCACATTGTATCGCATTAGGTGAGAACGGGGATATCCTTACCAATGGTCGGGATGGTGGTGACAATTTCTCCCAACTTCAACTTGTAAAGGATGGTAGTTTTACCAGCAGCATCCTAGAAATTCACAAAAATTAAGTATCAGCCTTGGACATCCCTGTAACCACACCCGCAACATCCTTCAAAACCTGCATACTGCTGTCAAAAGCTTTGTGCACCCAGCGACCTATCGCGTAGGCACTGGTGAAAAGCCTTCAGCAGACTACAGCTGCGATAAAGTGAATAAACGAAGAGGATTGAAAAAATAGAACTTACCAGTCCAACCATCAAAATTCGCATCTCCTTCTTGCCGAAGAGGCCAGAAAGAAGCTTGGATATTGAGAGACCCATTGTGAATTTTGTTTTTGATTAATCCCCTTTAGAATCCGTTATTCCGTGACGAAGATAAGAAAAAAAGCTTCTATAAGTTCAGGTGGAGGTGTTAGCGTTAAATGCTCGGTGCTGTTGGCACGTGGCTACAAAAAGCAGAGCAATCCGGAACGCTGCGGGGAGGATCAAGAGATAATAGAATAGAATACTCGAGACTCCCAAGCTAAGGAAAAGCAAAAGCAGGATCTCAAGTAGCCGGCTCTCGAAAAGGTGAGGTGATATCTCGTGTTAAACTTGATAAGGGGTGCGACGGGGCTGATTACAACAACGAAATTGTACAGGAGGGGTAGAAACAGCAGTTTAAAGAGGTGACTGCACTAGCAGCGCATGGGTATTTTCTATAGGAATGGGGACATAGCGGAACTTACAACGATGAATACGACAGAGATGGTGTGTTGAGAAACAGACGTTGAACGTTGCTCCAGGTGTCGTGATGGGTAGAGGAAGCGGTGATGGCCTTTGAAAAGTTGACAGAGAGGTTGGTTGGGAAAGCGCAAAGTAAAGGGGCGTCGACGGGTTTTTGGGACTGGGGGAGGCTAATTAGCTTGCTTTTGCCGCGTAGGTTGGCTTGATCAGGATAAGGAGACCAGGTTATTTCGATTGGCTTCTGTTTTTACAACACAAGAGGAATTTATTGAACTTTTTAAGTGAATGCGGTGAGATAGTGATGCAGGAGAAGATGATTAAAGTAATCCTCGGGACCTGCGTTTTATGGCTTAGATACGAAAAGGACACTTCACTATGTTGAATGGCTATTGCTCATTCAATAATAAGCCACAGGGGAGTCTAGGTATCGACGTATCAGCGTACGATGTTGCTGCGCCACAAATACCCGATCTAGGGTAATTTACTGCCATTCAATCCTCGAAGATGACAGCATGTCATCAGCCACGTCAAAGCTTGTGGTCTTGATCCAACGACAGACTATGTTTCCATGTATTATCAGTGCTTTATTGATACTAATGTGTGTACAGCGCCCAAGCTGTTTAGTAGGTAATAAGCCGGATGAGTTGGTTGAGACATTCACTGTGACATTTTGCTTTATGGCATGTCCGTTGATAACCCCAGATTTCCGCGATGCCTTTCTACTAGTGGTAGCGTCTACATGACATGTAACAAGCTCTTGCCTCGGCTCAAAATTGTCTACAAACAATGGTCTAGGTCTCATTTAATATATATCTCATTTCTAGCCTCGCCGATGGGGAAATGGCAATGAGCCTCCGCGACCGCTACAGGAACTGAAGATGTTCACACTCTGTCTTTATTCCAATTTATGACTCGATAAAATAACCTGGCTTGTGATCGTCACCAATATGTTTCGGCCACATCTCCGTTTGGCTTCAAAGAGTCATGAGCATTTTTGTTTGCAACGCAAATAGACCTAGAATGGGAAAACTGAGATCTGTCCTGAAGAAAATCATAGAATACCCCAGACAATAGTCACGATAATCACTTGATTACCGCCGTGGATATGGATCAGGAATGTTTAGTATCTGGTTCGTTTGGGAGGCACAGAGTAATCCATTGCTGGTAACTAAATCGAACTTACTTACAAAGAAGATAGCGTCCAACATATTCTTCAGCTACATGCATACATGTATGTATCTAGCAAAACCATTGCCTAAACTTCTGCATCTCTATGCAAGATGCGCTCTCTTCTTCGCTCAAATTCTCTTCCTCCCACTGGTTCCTCTTCGTCACCCGTTGTATCACTTCTTTCCAATGTCCCCGGTCCTGGTCCTCCATTACCCGCGAATGGCGTCGTGTTATAAAGCCAAAAACTCCAACTCCTCCCTATCCCCGCCGCCGCCCTACTCGGTGAATACAAAAGGTGGGTATTTTCATCGACTACATCATCGTCTTCTCTTCTATTCCTCCCCCAAATGCGTCTCCATAAGGAGAAAAAGGAGGAACAGTATCTTACGATAGCGAAGATTATCCCAACAATCAAAAGTGTCGAGAGCACACTGCCAACCGCAGTGAGAGCAGTCAAAGTACTGACATTACATCTCAGGGGTTTCGCGCGAAGCTCGAACCGCTCAGAAGACATTGGACAGACATTTGAGTCTCCGAGTGGGGTAAATAACCCCACTAAAGCTGGAACACAAGCTTGACTCTGAGTGTTTTTTATCAGTCCTGGAACTTAATACAATGAAAGATGAAGGAGGGAGGTATCTCATTACAATCGGGCACCATCCACATGGCATAGGTGTTCTCAAACACTCTCCACAAGAGTTCCGTCGCCAGCAGTGCTGAAATAGTCTTTCAGGGTCGAAGTCAGATAGTAGTATCCCTGCTGGGAATTCGATGAGTTAGGAAGTTTGCTCTTGACAAGTTATCTCTTTCAAGTAAGCGTATACCCGAGCTAGAACTGTTGGCCCGCACTTTGACGCCAAGCGCCTCAAGCTCAAGTGGGCTTTCTATCATGTCGAGGGCAACCATAGTTAAGTGCTATGTAGTGAAAATACTAGATCTGCGCAGAACAGAGCCTTGAATGTCGTTGTATTTATGTGGCCGATCGCCCAGCTCAGACATGGGGTACAACACAAAGCAGGATGATCCAGGACCCAACCACACATAGACAATTGTTTCCACATATTGTGCACATCTCCAAACGCCCGAATGATACGTAGCGAGACCCGGGGCGAGTTATAATTCGCAGGGTTACCGCCAATCAGTACGTCGTACATACATGTGTTCATGACAAGTTCCTGCATACGAGGGGTTACGGGGAAATGTTGTTCCACTCCGAGTGCTTAATTAGGTGATGTGCGCTAACCAGGTCAAACTGTCTCCTCTCCCATGAGCTCTACCTTAATCTTTGAGAACTAGCAGGATGCCTCGACTCGACTCAGTGGACTAATGCAGGAATCGAAATCCCACACACACATAACGTGTTTTCACCGGGAAAGCAATCATCACCGGGTAAGCAATCAACCACGACAAGTACAGGACTTTAAAAATTTCGGATTTTGAGGCTGGAGCGAATCAAGTGTCCGGATCCAGAAACACCCTTTAGATGTCTTTTGACTATTTTAGGTGATATTTGCTAAGGTTGAGTGGTGAAGGGTGTTTGTCATAATACATAATTTCTTCTCAGTTCCTGGGCTAGGATGACGGTCAATATTGGCAATCAAATTCAAATGGTGGTCTTGTGCATGTGCCCGTCCCAAAGCCACCTGCATAATAGGTCTCCCTTCGAAACAGGACAATACAGCTGCTGGGTGTTAATACCAGGCATGTGAAAAAATCAGCAATGAATAATTCTCAAACTACTGTTGTCTTCGAACAAAATCGGGTTCGAGAGAAAGACCCACACACCCCCAGATATCTAGCCTACAACCCGCCGAGACACTAAGCGGGGTATATAGATGGACGAGTGAGACCTTATGATCATGGGTTCATCATAACTACATGTATCACTCGATTGAGTTAAATACAATTTTGAGAAACAATATACATCCTTAGAAATATCTTATCATTTAAATACCCCTCACCAGAGTCACCAAATACTCTACAAACTGCCCCACAAACGTGGCCGTCGTTATTGTTGAAAAAACAGACCTTACGCCTTCCGCCAAACGAGAACAGAAATATGCAGAAAATCTCAAAGCGAAAAAGAAAAAAACTTGAAATAAAAGATAAAAGAAGAACGATTACCCAAAAGGTATATACCCGTCCCATTTTAAAAGTTGAGAAATAAAGCCCCGTTGTTGAAACACCATTTTTGAACCATGACCAAAAGAAAGGAAAGAAGAAGGTTAAGAAATGGTTTGATTTGCTGCAAAAAGATTTAAGGGGATTAACTTTACTGTGAAAAGTATCCAGACCTTTATTCTTTATCGGGTATAGAGTAGGGTGTTAGACCTACTCCATCGCCCATCTCTTCTCTCTGATACCCATCTCCCCAGTCCTAGTACCCATTTTCTCCGCTTTCCAGTCCCAGTACTCGCCCAACCTGATTTCAGCATACCCTTTGTAGTCGAAATGGATTTGACTGATCTCAGCCTGGATAAGTGCCCAGATACCCCAATAAAATCCCGGTACGCCCCTGAATAGGTCAACCTCGGCCATGAGGCTCTCGGTCTCCGCTTCCAGAGTCGCACTGTGAAAGCAGTTACGGTGCTGGTGAAAGCTCTGAAGATAATGTTTGATGAACTCGCGACGGGTAGAACGGGTTGGAAGGAGGTTGAAATCACAGTCAAAGCCACCCCATTCAGCGAAATGGTTGGCAATGTCGAAAGCGCGTTCGCAGGGGGTGGAGTACCTATTGCTGGTTAACACATAGCCAGTAATGGACTATTCAAAGTGGGTGCCTACTCGTAATCGATAAAGTGAACCTTCTTTTCCCCGTCCGCGGATGTAACTCCTTCTTCTTTAGGCAGTATGATAACATTTCCGCTCAGCAAATCGCAATGCCCAACCACGAGCCCCATTCCACCATCTTGTCCCATGATGTTATATCCGCCTTCATCCTCCCCTAGCTGTAGTAAATCCAGCTCCTTCTGGAGCAACTCCTTCCTCTCCTTCTGGGGCTTCCCCGTCTCTGGCAGTGCACTAATCCATTTCTGCAACACATTCCATAGAGTCACATCCGGTTCAGACGAAGAAGCCGAGCTTGATGAAGCTGGAGATGGTGGCGGGGTAGTGCTAGTCGGAAGAGTACCATGCCATTCACCCATTCGCGCAGCGACAGCCTTCCAGACGTTGGACTGGGACATCTCCGGGACTGTGCAAACTCTTCCGGCGACAAATCTGTAGAGGAGACCATTCTCGAAGCGCGCGAGGAGTGCTGGCGCTAGGTTATGGCGAGAGAGGAGGAGGTGGGATGCACACTCGCCTGCCCCTTGTTAATCGATGTTTCTGCTAAATGAAGTTGGACGGATATGAAAGCTTACGTTCACGATCAATCAGGATGCCGGTGTCCCTCCCGTATGCGCGCAAGAGTACGGATTCCTCATCTGCAAGCCTCTTCGCTTCGGCTGAAGATACGCCCTCCGGAGGATTGTGGACGCACTTGAGGAGCTATTGGCGGAATCACGAGTTAGCATTCAGAATAATTCAGAACCTCCGAAATCAATGACAGCCAAATATCACAAAATTCTTTTTTTCAAATCCGCTGTCGTAGGGATTAAGAACTTTCACATGCAAATTGCACTAACGCAGCTGCAGGAATCGCCTCAAAAAAGCAAATTACAACACCCCAACAAAAACACAGAACAGGCAACTACGTACAGTATTAGTGATTCCATCTGTGAATCTCACGAGGGTGATGCCCCTTCCTCCGTTGATGGGGTTCCATTCTGGCAGTAAAGTATATACCAACTGTTTTGCTGAATCGTCTGAATTCGCTACGCTATAGGATAGCGGAAGTACTGGAAGCTGCTCCATTTTCGCCAAAGCTTGTAGAGTCGGTTTGGATGAAGACATTTCGGTTGGATTGTTTGTTACAGGCTTGGTAGGGGAACAGGGTAGACGACGACGATGAGAGAAGATGAAAGGTTCACAGTAGCAAGTTCACTGAAATGGGCTACAAGTGAGTGCGTAACAGCAACAACAGCAACAAGCTTGAAGTTTCAGAAAGTGAATTTCACTATTGCTCAGCTGAACCTAATTTCAGGATAAAGGGGATGGTAATATTATGGATGGGTATGTAGATGGTGTAGATGTAGGAGAAGGAGGAGAAGGAGAGAAGGAGAGAAGGGTAGGAGGAAAACTATGGAGTAGAAAAGGTTCGGGGGCCTCGTGCCCCAACCTAACACACTCCCACGTTTTTATTCTCGACTCCCCCGAACGCCCCTGCCCGATCATATTATCTGGTCTGGATAATTTCCCCGTGGTGGGGAGGGGGGGGAGGGATGGGATATAATGGATCGGATGGGTGGTCATTGATACCATGTCACTGGTGTGTCCAGTTTTATGGGGGGGGGGGGGGGGGCATTCCATGCGTGGCCATTAGAATGGGATGAAGACTGATGTTCTGTTATACCCCTGAGTTACCTGAAGGGACAAGAAGAGGTTCAAATTATAAATGTGACCTGTACCTACATGTACATACATGTATATTTACCAGTACACTACATAATCTCGTTACTACATGTACATACATGTAAAGTAATACAATTCTAGTCAATGTGGTCCTATGCGTAGCAGCTTGATTGTTCTGCTCCAAATGAAGGAAGGAAGTGAGTGAGAAAGGAAAGTGGGGCTCTGCCAATTAATTTGTAGCCTTGTATGAACTGTCCAGATCATCACTTTGCACATGTCGATGGATAGTAAACTTGATATATTACGTAGCTCTCTTCCTTGCACTTCGATCCCAGATATTGTCAGCTACAACTAACCTTGGGTTGTAACCTTTATTCAACCACTAAAAACTGTCTAGCGACACAACTTGCTCGCGTGAGTGGTGAATTGTGGGAAAAAATACCGTAGATATTAATTCGCTAGCGTTGTTGCCTTTGGCACTCCAAAAAAACAGCACTTTGAGTACTTTTTGGTGCAGACGACGCGAAGTGAGGTGAGTGAAAATATATTAGTGTGATATAACATGCGCATTTTACGGGGGCGGGTTACCAAGCTGACTATCCATCAGGGTACATTCAACTCCAAGCTACATGTACATACATGTATGTAGTTGAGAAAAGAACACAAGTAACCGCATTTCTACGTCTCTACATCTTTGAACGCAGCCCAGAAAAGTGTGGCTTTGAAACAAATATGTCTGAATCGCCCAAGACGCACACGTACATGGTACTAAACGTAACGTAGGTATGTCAGTATACATACTACAACCTCTGTCACAGTTGAAGGGCTTAATATGCACTCTCTACTTTCACTGTAACAGTAATAATCAATATTAAAACTAACCGTAAGCTACATGTAGGTACCTCCGAGCAAGATGATAAAGTAGACGTGCATGATATATCGTTCTATCACTGGTACTCTACTATATATAAGTACAAATTATAACAAGATGTCTCCTGAGCTAACACTCGACTAGAGTAGGTACGCTTGTGCCTAATATTCAAACATATCCATTCAATTCTACCTACAAAGCCTCCAGTTGATGGCTCGCATAGAGAAACCATACATTTGGAATAGCTGTCATTCTCGCCGAAAAGCGGAAGGAGTTGTTGGGAATATGCATAACTAGCCGCATATAGATACGCCTCTGCTGTTGCTATGGCAACAAATGTCCGGGGCTGCGCGCATGTGATTTTGTCCTATCTGGTATCAGATAAATATTTACAAAAACTAATCCCGGAAAAACAACCCCCTAAAACATTCCTCGGTGGCGATCATCGAACCGTTAAGTCCTTCTTTTGCGGGAACAAGGATAGTAGAAAACCCGATGAAGATCAAAACCACATTAAGTCAGTTGATTGGATCGGCAGTGCCTGTATTTTCCTCTTTGACCTTTTCCTACTCCACAAGAGGCAATTCAAAAGACGGATCAATGATAGTCTGTTATCACTAATTCATTGGCCACGCTACGCACGTTAGTGAGTGGTGGGGAACCCCCTGAATGTCATATCAAAATAGTTATAAACACTACAAAAGGACTTTAACAAAATTCCTACGAGCGTTAACCCCCTAAATCCTTCAATGCTATCGGAGTCTCAAATTTAGGTCGGCGTACAGTTTTTTGATTCGTTACGTCTACTATCACTGAGGGACATCGAGAGAAGCGCACAGCGCCAAAAACAATGGGTTGGTGGAAGAACCTTCAAGATACACTCCATCCCCCCCCGCCTCGTCGCGCGCGACCTCCTGGCGCCACCCCTCCTCCTCCTCCCGCCGAAGTACTTCTAAGTCCCTTATCCGACCTCGAATCTAGCAAGTTATCATGGCCGCCTACGCCGCGCCGCCCCCCATTTGCTGGTCGACGCACATTCATACGCATTCTTATTTCCATAATAGTTTTTACGCTACTCATTGTTGTGCTCTCAGCTAGTGGAGCCTCACCTTCGAGCCCGCCCACAATCCCATCGGACAGCGCAGAATTCTCCTCTCCCGATGATACTCCGCAGCCTCCAAAAATGGAGTCATTCCCGTTCCTCAGGAACTACTATAAGGGCCTGTTTAGTCTTGTGGACAGTGATGTGAATGTTCCCGAGTACCCTCCGCGTCTTGCCTGCGAGCAAAAATCGGCCTTGGAGTCAGCGCGGCCAACTGCAGCAGCTGGCAGTGGAAAGACTGTCGGAAGCAGAGTGTTTAATCCGTATCCTAAGTACGACCATGATGAGTACCGGCAAATATGGGAAGGCGAGTACAAAGAGTGCTCTTTCGACGAAGATGAGAATTCGGGAAAGACGAGAGGTCGGCCGGAGATTAGAGTTTTCGACGGTGTACCTCAGGGTATGCCTGCACCGATCTTTGGCTCGCATGGGTTACTTGAGATCAACGATAATGTGTGTTTCGATCGATATGGGAGATATGGCACATATGGATACGGATACATAGACGTCGAGGGCGGTTTAGGGGAAGCCGTATTTGACGGTGGTGATAACGAAACCGATATAGAAACTGGCTGGGGACCGGGTAAGATGCCGTTTAACAGAGTCGATTGGAGGGGTGTTGATTGGGGCACACTTCAAAAGAATTGTTACGAGAAAAACAAAGACCGGTTTGAAAGTGTGGAGACAAAGGACACTTTGTACCCGAATGAAGATTTTCTTGCTGTCAACGTTGTGGAAGATAAGAAGAATATTGATCTAGAGACACGAGGCATGCCCGGCGGCAACTTGCACAAGCAGAAGAAACACCTTCCCCGGACTGCAGTTCTTGTCCGAACCTGGACAGGTTACCAATACAGCGCTGGAGACATCGCGTTCCTCCGATCCCTTATCTCCGAACTGTCTATCATCTCTGGCGCCGAATACAGTGTCCACCTGCTCGTCCATTCAAGAGACAACAAGGTCCCAATCTGGTCCGACAGCGAGGTTTATCGACAAGTTCTCCAGGAAAATGTTCCTGAGGAGTTTTGGGGAATCGCAGAGCTATGGAACGAAGCAATGATGGCATCCATTTATGCTAGAATGGAACCGTGGAAATACAGAGACCTCCCACTGCATGGTGTATACCGCAGCACCTTTATGCCAGTCCAGTGGTTCGCGCACCGTCACCAGGAATACGAGTTTTTCTGGAACTTGGAAATCGACGCACGCTACACTGGTCATTGGTACCAATTCTTCGACAAGATCGCGTCCTGGGCCAAGCAGCAACCGCGCAAGTATCTTTGGGAGCGTAACGAACGTTTCTATATCCCAGAAGTGCACGGTAGCTACGCCAACTTCTCCGAAACCATTTCTAAAAGCATCCACGCAAACTCCAGCGTTTGGGGCCCACCGCAAGTCGAGACAGTCAAGATCCATCCCGACGACCCCGTCCCGCCCTTCACATCAGCAGAAGAGGACGTAAACGCCGAATGGGGTGTCGGCGAAGACGCCGATCTCCTCACAATGAACCCTATATTTGATCCCGAGGGCACAGACTGGGGTCTCAGCTCTGACACCACCGGGTACGGGACCTACACTGAAGCCTCCTACCGGTACAACCAAGACCCGCGCAAAGACCGCCTCAAAGAGCCGTCCCCCCCGCCCCCGGGAACCCCCACTGGCCCACCGCGCCGCACCTCAATCGTCGCAATCTCCCGTCTCTCCCGGCGGCTCCTGAACCGCATGCACTGGGAGAATGCGGTACAGGGCCACACGATGTTCTCGGAGATGTGGCCTGCGTCGTGTGCGTTCCAGCATGGGCTCAAGGCCGTGTTCGTCCCGCATCCGGCATACATTGACCGCGAGTGGCCCGTCGATCATCTGGAGAGAACATTCAACATGGGTGTTTACGGCGGCCAGACGGTGTTTGGCGAGGCGAACCAGTATAACTTCCTTGGGAGTACGTGGTTCTATGTCTCTGGGTTTCCAGCAGTGCTGTGGACGCGGTGGTTGGGTGGGGAGGCGCATAATGATGGTGGAGAGGCGTGGGACAGGGAGCGCGGGAGGATGTGTCTAAAGGGCATGTTTATGCATCCTATCAAGGGATTGTGATGATGAAAAAAAGATTCGCATATATGGATGGATACTTATATTGGCGTCTTTGGGATTATATTTAATCTTTCTCTTTTCAGAGGGGATCTCCATGGGAGGTTTTGAGGACTGGAGGTGGATATTCTTGTAAATACTTACTTATATATATATGTATTCTCTTAGTTATCATACTTATTTTTATGTGTATGTGTACGTCCTCTTGTTCACTTACTATTCGTCTAGGGTGCCTTCGTTATAAACCAGCCAAGGGGATTAGATGTCCCATTCTTTTTAATACACATTATCGATATCTACTTCCAAGGTCTGCACCCTGCTTTTTAAAATACCGTATGTCTGCAGCTACCTTTCTCGAGACGAAACTGCAAAACCACACGAAAGCCCCGCCGGTGCTGCAGATCCAATGCAATTATACATTGGTACCCAGAGAGCTAGCACTAAAAGCTTGACGATCCGCTATGCATGTCTAATCCCAGCTCTTACCACCTTGTTCCCACCGACAGCTACCCAGTGACTTCCGAGTGACGGTCTATGATTGTGTGCTATGGTAGTCCCGGGAGTACTGTGGGTCGGTGCTAGCTGGCTGCTTGGCTTGCGGGAGGGCTGGTGGTGGTGGTGGTGGTGGTAGAGTGTGTGGGGGGGTGTGCTGGGTTGCGTCTACAGGTAAATGTGGCACAGTTCGAGGCGGGCTAGTGGGTGTGGTTTGGGAGGACGAGGGCGGTCCTGTGAGGACTGGGCCTGTATAAGACCTCCGGCATTGACTAGGGCGGTGGTCTGGCATGGGGAACTCATGTACATGTATGTATGTACGTACGTACCGAGTTGGCTCATGTACTTCATGTATACAGCAGATTTTTGCTATAGGGATACATGTACCGTCAGGACCAGAGTACGGTATCCTTATCGTTATAGAAAGGTCAGGGTTAATAGGTAGGTTCTGCTCCAGTACCATTTAGTAGTATATTTTTGATCTGGCCCTATTCCATGCTTTGCATAATAGAAATTTGTCCTGATAAGATAAAGGACCTTTTTCGGTTTTACAAGTTCTGGGTTTATTATAAAAGAAGATCTGTATAGTAGGTCTGACGAATTTGTTATCGTTAGAAGTTTGACTCTTAACTCTCCTCGCTTCTGAGGAAGACAAACCCTCCACAGCAAGAATACTATGTACTTTCTATAAGGATACATGGCTTTGTCAATATAAATTCACTCTTAGTATAAGGGTACCAAATTTTGGTCCCGGCGTACCCTATAGAGAGATTTGACTGTACAGCGGTAGGTAATATAAAACGCCGTGTTTGTACCTCAGGGCGTTCCACCACTTATTACCTGTCGATCGCTGTACATCAAAAATATCCTTATTTCTCCATACTGAATCAATAGCACCAGACGATTGTATCTTTATAGGCCGCATATCCTTATCAACAACATCCTTACAGTGAGGTTCCACTTTATCTGGATAGACATCAGACGCCAACCACCCCCTCCTCCCGTGCTGTACGGGTTGCTGGGAAGGCCGGGCCCAAAACATATCAGATCATATTATCTCCCCCAAAGTATAGATAAGGAGCAGAAAGACCGCCCTACTGTCATGGATATGAGCCCAAGTTGTCGTGGAGGAGAGGAGAGGGGATGATAGGCGTGTTGCCCCCGCCACGCATGCATGGGGCGGTGGTGGGTTGGATCTCTACCCCTGATGGTATGTTTTTGCCAGTACACGCATGTACTTAGTTATACGTACATTCTTATATACATGCATTCTGCCCATGCCCAGCCAAGGCCAGCATATATCGAGTGAACCCAGGCTCGTGGTGCTTCAAGGACGGAATTAAATAGGCACGGGCGCCAGTCAGACGGCAGAGCGAGGCCCGCAGGTTCTCTTCTCCGGTGCGTCTGTGGTCTTTATTTCCAGGTATGGAGTGCGTCATGAACTATCACTCGTGAGTACTGGGTCTCGAGCTTGATTGAACTATTCTCTGAATACATTTACAAGCTTTAGATTATGTAGAGACCTTTAGTTGGACCCCCAGTAACTACATGTATACTTACATGTCCTTGGTGTTGGTGCGGCTAACGAGTGCGGGCCTGGATTGACAATTCAAGGACAGGCAGTTTGATTTTATACTGGGGGCTCCCCCATATCACCGGCTAGGTTAAACTAAGGGTTAGGTTAGATACACATCAAAGATTATTTGTACGGAGGCCTTTGGTGGCCTCGTTTCTTACTAAGGCGCAAATGTGTCTTGAGCAAGTGGATATATGAGTAGCTACTACATTTACAGGGTGACGGCTCTTCCTTCCTGAAGATGGTCTGTGGTTTCAGGCCAGTAGCTAGTCGAGCTCACATTATTGACGACACGGATCATAAATGACAGTGGGGACCACTATCAGACAGGATACGCCTTCGTGAAGTGAGTGTACATATAAAACCAGGCACTCCACCTTCCTTTCCCGTCCCGCTTCTACTCATCATTGCAGTCATTTACATCCCTCCGCGCCGTCTATCACTCCGGTTGAGTTTTTCTCTATTCACCATTCTAACATATCACAGTACCGACGATAAAAGCAAAAACAAAAACAAAAACCCCCCACCATGGCATAACGAAAACATAGTCCATCACTCGCACCATCGGTCTCATATAAGCATAAAGTATTCCTACAGGCATAAGATATCCCTACATCCATGTAACACGTACATGTAGTTACCAAAGCATTGGGTTCACCGTTTCAACTTTTACATATTTCCGAGGGAACGTACCATGTGGTGACAATTAGTGCCAGCCAGCAGCCTATGGATTTGATGCAATAGCGTGCAACGGTACACATGCCAGTGAAGGCCAACCTTTCATGTGTTTGATATTTCCAGGCTCGATCCTGTTCCCAACGCTTAACTAACTGACACGTAGAGATACGGCTATAGAGCTAGGGTCACGGAAAGTAGGGGGAGGTGGAATTCAAAGACACGATAGCTAGCTAGCTGGAGGACTGCATAATGATCTGGGTTGTTCCTTTCTTCCCTTCTATTCTCCCTGCTAATTGCTCTCTTTTCAACAATCTCTAGCCTTAGACTAACTCGTACGGGAAGGTCTGTAATGATAGCATCTACTCAACAAAAACCATGAATTATACAGGACCAGAATAAACCGAGGGTGAGACCATTCCATGAAGTGTGGGAATGCAAGAGCCCGGGCCTCCGAGGTGAGCAAGAATAAGGTGCCAGCACGTGTATAAACGACAGGGCATATGTATAGACCTGCGATATTAATACATGTGCGTGTAGTTTGTTTACCCACCAGGCTGCAGGGGATTGGTCCATTCTATCTCTGCACTTCCGTATATAAGCGTCGCTGACAAATCAGGTTGGGCCTTATTTAAGCCACAACTTCCCTGAGTGTTCCGGCAAATCAACTACATTGATTCTGTCATCTTCCTATTTGCAGCCCAAGCCTGCGGTTGGACTTGGCACAATTGATGGGAATCGCGATTGCACCCTGCTACAAGCACATACACGAAGTTAAGTGGCAGTCCAGTACGAAATATCAGGATCGCCGTACATCTAGCCGGCTGCCTAGTTACTGATGGTCGAATTGGGCAGTAGGCAATCAGTTATCAGTTGAAGCATTAGGCAACTATGCGCCCAATGCCACTCAAGCCTCGTCCGATTTATGTCGAATGCATTCGCCCGGATGTCTAATCATCGACTCTCCTGCATCTCTATTCTTTCCAATTCGACCTCTCGATGGTACCGATATATCACTTTTGGCATCGACCCATTCTCCAAGCGATAGCGAACTAACTCCGCCCTCGACCATGTGGCACGAGAGACTTCAGTGATTACCGCCGGCCGTTGCGTCTCCATTTGCGCAATGGATCATGATCGCCCAAGCACAACACAACAAACCCTCGAGTGATGTACCATGACGCCCTCCTTATAAACAACAGACGCCCGGTCTACCCAAAATAACGCACGGACGCGTGGTGTAACGTGTCAAAAAGCTTAGCACCGAGCCGCTAACGTTTCATGTCCCCTTACTAGAACGCTATCTACAGAACATATCCCATGCAAAGAAAAGGAACACAGAGGCAGTGCTCTGTTTGTATATATAGAGCGGAGCCGGGGCGACTAATGCGGAATGGATATATCCAAAGGGGTAGTGAAGGGGGGAGGGGGGGGTGGGGGGGGACACGATGTTTCTCCAAGAGTCCAAGAAAGTTCCTCGGATGAGTCGGGTCGGTTTGTCAGTTGAGGTAGGGGGGGAAGGTCATGGGAACACGATGAATTCCCTAAGTCATTGTTGACAATGCACTTTTCACTCCTAGCCGTCCATATTTTCGTTCTCGTTACCCTTCCCAGCCAGACAATAAGTAATTGCGGTTATGGTTGTGGTACCTACATGCGTGAAGGAGGGCGTTCGCGAAGAGAAGGAAAAAAAAAAAAAAAATTCACTTCCATACGCAAGCGAAAAGTAAAATTGCACCCCTATCGTACCTACCCAATTAAAGAGCCGTGATCTCCAGCTGTCGCCTTTCCTTCGTCATTTTTTGAATCCCCCTACGGAGGCGTTTCCCCCAACCAACCAACCAACGTCCAACGTCCCCCAGCCAGCCAGTATGTAGGTCATCCTCAGGCTACATACATACATACATATCACTTGGAAACCAAACCAAACATCACGATCTCGATTCTTCTCAATCCCATCTTGGGCCATATACCACAACATTACCACCTCACACTTCTTCCCTTTTTGAATTGAAGCTGAAAAGGGGGGGGGGGGGGGATTCTCCAGCAGCCGTTTTTTTTTCTCTTTGCTTTTTTGGAGCGAGGAAGATTTCGGAAATTAGCCTACCCCCCCAGCCCTTGTCAGTCAGTTGTTTGTGAGCAGCAGCAGCAGCTTCTAACTGATCTGATCTGATCGTCGCACAGGCACAGAGGCCAAAACTGGTCAGGGGTGCAGAAGAGGTCCGCCGAATGCAGTATGGTAGTAGTAAGCTGGGGGGTTCCCCCTACCCTGAAAAGTACATGTACCTACATACATAGGAGTACTCTTGGACGTAGATCGCAATACGTAGGGTAGAGTAAGTACATGGGGTTTATAACCGACTAGGCTAGCTACGGCTGCCCCCAATCCCGGTCAATGACATGGTCATGGTAGGGGAGATTGGAGGAGGACGACTCGACGTATGTATGTATAGAGGAAGTAAGCTTAAAATCACCACTCTACCAGTATATATGTTGCTATGAGGGTGGGGTGGAATTGGGGGTTTGGTCTGATTGCAATGGATAGGATACTCTCTCGTAGACTACATGTAAGTACACACATGTATGTACTTCTACCTGGTCTGGTCGCTCACACAAGTCTACTGGCAGCAAAAGCATAATTGGAGAAAAAAAGCGTAATGGAGAAAAAAAGTATTTTCGCCAGTTACATGCAGGAAGTAATATACAAAAAAAAAAAAAGAACCCAAGCCCCAAATAAAATATTGTAAACACAAAAAAAAGAATATCACAGTAAAAAAAAAAAGCAAAACACCGGTACCGTGTTTCCCGCACTGAAGGCTCTCTCTCTCTTCTGCCTCTGCCCGGAAATTCGAACGTAAAAAGAAGAAAAGAAAAAAAATAAGCTGTACACCTTTGCACTTTGTAGTAGTAAGTAGTAGCAATAGTAGTAGTAGTAGTAGTATTTGGTGAAGACCATGTTGGCATGAGAAACCCAGCAGCTTGTTGTCCATTAAACCCAACCGATCCATAGAAAAGGACCGACTGGCCCTCAATCCACCGAGATCCACAAGAGGGAAACATTACAACCCCATTAATATCTCTATATTCGTCCACCCATCCCCGATCACCACCCCACACACACCTATTACACATAACGGGCCGGTTTTATGCGTCCGTCAGATTTAGAGGGCGAAGACAGCAGCAACAAGGACGCTGCCAAGGGCAACAACCGACGAGACGCCGAAGCTGGACGCAGCACCCTCCTGGCTCTGGTAGGTGGGGGCCGAGGCGTTCCTTACGGTGGTGTCAAGGGTGATGTTGACGCACACGTAGCGGCCGCCGCCAGCCCTGTGGATGACAATTGAGCGGTTCCCAATGAAGGCGCCGATGCCAGACTTGGTCGAGATGTAGTTGTCGACATAGGCATCGTGGAACTCGACTATTTCCCCCCAATCAGTACTGTGCTTACTTGTGTGTGTATCTCCAAGCTAGGAAGAAAAAGAAAAGGAAGAAAAAACTTACTCAGAGAGCCATTGGTGTTTGGAATGGCATTGTGCTTTCCAGACAAGTCACCGACCTCGCAGGTCTCTGGGGCAGCCTTGTCACAGACGGGGGTCTGCCCGCGCTGGTATGGGTCCAGATGAGCGAGAGTGCCGTTGCAGTTTCCGTCAGCGGGCACGGGCTGGTCGTGGACGTGGTAGTTGAAAGGACCGGTGGCACCCGCGAAGCCCCTCAAGTCGACAGTGACGGCGACACCAGTGCCGTTACCATTGGCGGTGAAGGCAATCTTACCAGTGACGTTGCCCTCGAAGGTGGCAGAGTATCTGTATAATTGTTGTAATTAGTGAGTGTTGATAGAGAGAGAGGAAACAGCCTATATCAGGGTGCTGATATAGATATCGCTATCATTGACTGATTTGCAGGAAGTGAGACTTACGTAGTGCCAACTGGATTGTCATTAACGACGGCGGCGGGCCCAAGGTAATTTGCAGGGAAACCAGTAGTCTGGGCCGAGACAGCAGTGATAGCCAGGATGGAAGAGGCGATGATGGATTTGAACTGCATATTTTCTGTATGAATTGGTTGGGTCGAGAGTATTAGAGAAGTTGTAGTTATATAACTAAAATGTATGTATATCTAGTTTGATGGAGACGATTGTTTTGGTTCAGCGAGTGACTTTTTTGCGGAGAGAAAAAGAAAACCCTTTGGCCGGATCGATGAGGAAACAGAGGAGGAATGTATGTGGATGGGGGTGGAGAGGGGGGGGGGTGGGAGTGCAGAAGGCGGCGGGCGAGTCTTATAACTACTACACGGGCTGGCTGGGGCTGGCTGGGTTGGGCTGGCTGGTAAGCAGGTACGGTACGGTACTAGCAACTTTTTCTTTTCTTTTCTTTTCTTTTCTTTTTCTTTTTCTTTTCCTGTGCTAGCTAGCTGGCAGCTGTGTATGTGTGTCTTTCTCTGGTCCACGAACCATCATCCCTCCAATGTGGCACATACTGGCAGACACACACACACACACACACACATCAAATTCATTCATTCACATTCATTCACACACACACACACACACACACACACACACACATACACACAATTGTACAATATCATATCACATAGAATATATTAGGATCAAGATACTCTACTTCAGTCCTAGGTCTAGCCAAACAGAAGCCCGGTCTGTCGTCCATGCTCACCCTCACCCCTCTATCTCTCTGCCGTATCCCGGAAAAGTAAATATATGTAATTCACATCATCCACAATTCCTATTCCAGGCCCATGGCCATAGAGCACTACAAAAGAGGGCTCCGTGCTTCTCACTACTGGCTGAGCGGCGCTTGCTTTGCTAATTCCCCGACCCAATTGAATAGCCCCCCCCCCCCCCCCCCTAGCCAGGAAACCCCCAGCCGCAGAGATAATATTTTAATAGAGCTTCTGCGCCACTCTAGACTTAACTTAGGACTGGAGGTGGAGGTGTAGGTGGAGGAGGGAAGAGAATAGAATAGAAAGGGCTTAAGCTTGCTTATTTTCTGTTTTTGGGGGCAGGCCGGGGCTGGTGGCCATGTATAATATGCTGTAGGAGCTTGAGTAAGTATGTAGTCAATTCTACTTAATTTGTCCTCGAGCGCCCTGTTCTGTTCTGTTTCGTTTCCCTGATCCCCTCCAAACGTGGCGGAGCAACCCTACTGACCCTCCAGATAGAACAGATCAAATCGATCAGCAGCACCTCCTCCAAGCGAAAAAAAAAGAGGAGGCCCGGAATAGATCTGTAATCTGTAATCGATAAGCAGTCAGTCAGGGCCCTTACCGACCGACTGGCCAACTGACTGACTGCCTGACTGACTGACTGACGCCAGCCAAAGTACTGGTAATAATAACAATAATTTTGTAGACATGATTCGCAAACGTCGCAATGTTACTCACATCCACTTTCCACACATTACACACACACACACACACACACACTCTCTCTCTCTATTAAGGTACATAGGTACAACATGAGTAACATTAGCATTAGAAAGTGCATCGCATACCCTTCATGTAGCTGGCCTTGAACATATTAATTAAATTAACCTCCGACTACTACTCTATCTCTATTTTTCCCTACCTACCGGCGGCCCCTACCTACCTACCTGCCTACCTACCTGCCTGCCTTACCCACATAGGATAGGACGGGTAGGGGACTACCTTATTTTTAGCCCTGCCTTCCGTTCCGCATAGAGGGAGGGAGGGATGGGATGGTGGATGGATGGGTGGGTGGGTGGGTGGGAGGGGGGAACAGTCCTGGGCAGAATGTACCCGTTCCTAATAACTCTAGACAAGGGACGTGGATAATTTTATTATGGTTGACTTTTGACTTGACGTCTACACACGCACGCACACACACACACACACACACACATTCCCCTCTAACCACTCTAGCTAATATCTTTACTCCGGGCCCTGCACCACCCGTGATAGTAGCACAGAACAGAACAGACCGCAACAACAACAATAACATCGACATCGACACAATTCATAATTTTACTATGTACCTACATGACATCTCGTGCTCCATCGTATCGTATTCAGGTGTATATTCATAGCTACTAATCAATTCAATCAACCTCTCCCCCACCACCACCACCACTCCTCCCGCCGCTCCCTCCAATCGGGCACTTGTCAGTCTCTCCTTGGTCCACGACAAGCCCACTCGCTATCGATCGCAGGAAAAAAGAAGAAGAAGGGAAAAAACTAAAAAAAACTAAAAAAAAAAAAACTGAGGTATGTAGGTATCGACAATTTCAATATCATGCCTACATACCTCCTTCTCTACTACATACATGCATACATATACCCGAGTCTATATCTGTCTTTACTCCGGCTCCGCTCGCATACATCTGTTTCTCCCTTCGTACTTTTCTAATCTACATGATGACATCGCACCGCTACCAGCGCTGGGCGATGATCCCCCCTCAGATCTCTCCCCCTCTGGTCCGACTGCAACGGCCGGGCGGTCGAGCCGCCTATACAGTATGATAGGAGTCAGTAGGTAGACATGGTAAACAGGTACATGAGGTACTTGTATCATAAAGGATCATAGACATAGATCTAGGCCGCTCGGATACATCATATCCTCGATCCTCTCCACAATCAATAACCCCCCGGTCCCGTCATTTGGCAGCGGAGGGCCCCATCATTTTTCTTCACCCTTCTTCATCTACCTAAAAATAAATGCCTATCCTAGGCTAGGTAGAGAGACAGAGACAGACAGAGAGTATTAGTTACTCAGTCAGGGCTGGCCGCACGAACGATCGGTTCCTGCCACCGGGTACAATTTCTCCGCACCCCCGCCCTGGAGCGCGCGAACTAGCAAGCAATCACAAAAAGGGAGGAGGCAAGAAAAAAAAAACCGTGAAACACGATTAGCGGACCGAGTGGTGGTCCCTTTCCTTGGTCGACCGACGGTCTACATACATACCCACTTGCCACGCGAGCGAAGCAGAAAAAAGAAAAAAAAGAAAGAGAAAAAAAAAACCCCGGGCCGGACTTTGAGCCATGTGCTGGGATTGGGATTGGGATAGGTATTGGACAATTGATTTTTTGCTTGGGGAGGGGGGTAGGTGCGTGGTCGGTCGTTCCTTCGATGTAAAGTACGGACATGTGTAGGAACTGGATATAGAGTATGGCGGGTATGAGTGGTGGATTAATCGAATGGCCCGGCTTCCAGGGTAGAGCTGCCAATCGGTATGTTATGCCTTCCTCCCTTCATTCCCTTGGTCCTTCGTTCGAATCCCCAACCTTCTCTCGAGAGTCTCGTGAACCTATTCGCCTAGCTATGGATGGAGGAGCTGTGGCTGGTGGTAGATCGTCGTGGATGACCGGTCCGGTTACGATTGGTTGGGAAGAAAGGGAAGAAAGGATCGACAGAAGCGTATTGTAGAAACATGCCTGCCCCTGCCCTATAGAGTAGCTAGGTAGCTGGCTCCATGTCTGTACCGGTCAATTGCCTCTTCCTAGCATCTTATACATACATGTACATATAGCTATCTACATGTAAATATGTGGCCAGCCTCCTATTGGCGTTTCGGTGAGTAAGTGTAGTTAGTGCAGTTTATCTACCTGGACAGAGTTGGTAGTCTACTTACTAGTAAACAACAACCAATAACACCAATAACAATAACAACAACAGCAGCAACAGCAACAATCAACTTTGACCGGAATCGGTCAGGACTTGTCTGGCATTGGCATTACGGTAGGTATTCTTCCCTGGCCCGCCTGCCTATCTGGCTGGGCAAGCAACATCAGACCAAGTGCTGTTGTTGGTACACGTCCCTGATTGAGTTCCAGACCTACAATCGCCTCTCCCCTCCGATCAGCGAATGAGCGAACAAATACAACAAAGGCACCTGGAGTACTTATTTGCAATGTAACTAACCATGTAACTTCGCAATTGTCCAGGCAGCACAAGACAGTCCCCACAGTACGGCCATCCCGCTAGCCGTAGCACTTACACTTTTTTGATATGCAGGAACACACGGCATCTCTGTACCTACAAAATCAACACAGACAAAGGAAAGTAAAGGATCACATCCTTCCGGCCGCTTGCAGGTCCGTCCGGCCGTTTGTTTGATGAACTACTACCTACCTGTACTTGCGCCATGAACGTTCAGGGGGAAATTACCCATGCTGTGCGACAGAAGAGGAAGAAGAACAGACACTTATTCAGAAGATACTTAGGTAAAACGATTGGCTGGGTGAGACCACAACTCCGCCAAACTCGTCCGCATAGGAGGATAGAGTATAAGCCACATCATATCGATCACCGACGGTGAATGCAGTCAGCTTAAAGTTCTCCACGATTAAGTCATAGGTACTTCTATGTCTTATCCTTTCCTTCGACCCTGTCTAGCCTAGGACTAGTACAGATAGAGTAGGTAGGGTCGGTCATGCCAGTTAGGAGCGGGCTTGAGTTGTGAGGATTTCTCCCCTCCTTCCTTTGCTTCTTCAGCCGTCATATGCACCGCGCTTATCAATATTGCGGCTGATTCGATTTCTCGTAATGAGGTCCCAGGAACTCTATTCTGGAATTAATCATGCATATCTGTATGTCAAGTGATAGTGGCTTACTCCATAGGTTTCCCCTAGCCCTATCCACATACAGAAAAAACATGCGGCTGGAGGGATAATTCACGCAGATGATATGATCAGAGTGAGATTATGCAGTGGGTGGGAGGAGATTTAAGCTTATCTGATTCCCCCGGCCTCCCTGACATATATATCTTGGCATAGTGATTCACTTTACATATGCAGTCAGGATATGCCCGAGCTCGTTCAATTGCACTCGAGAGCCAGTCAAGCTAGTCAGGTGGTGATTGAGGGCTCACAGCGGTGGAGATGAGAGATTCTATTTTGGTAGTGCACTGTGAGTGAGTGAATGAGCGAGCGAGTGAGTGAATGAGCGAGCGAGTGAGCGAGGCGGGCGATTGAAATTATACCACATACTTACTAGACCAGAGTAGACGGCCAGGCCAGCGTACGTACATAATCATAAATACTTTGATCTTGGGTTCTACCAGCCAGGCTAGCAGGTCGCCTGATTGTCTTGGATCTCCGCAAGTAGATCTCGAGTTACTTGACTACATAGCCAGATGATCATAAGTTGACATGTATTAAGTTTTGCGATCTGGAGTTCTGCCAGCCAGCCCGGATTATTAAAGGTGGGGAGAAAGGGATAGAGCTAAAGGCTTGTACTGTATGATCTAATGGCACAAGAGATGAAGAAGAAGCAAGGTCCTTCTATCAAAGATCTTGCAAAAACAGGTGAATTAAACAGGTGAATTAGACACGTATTGCGTCTAGTCAACATAGACGTTGTCCAATATTGCATATATTCGAAATAACAAATATGTTAATATGTAACAAACAAACGGCTAGGCTAGGCCGCGCTTATTAGCAAGTGCTACCACCTTAGATGCCCCGGGGGTCCTCACAATTTCGCAGCCACCGGCCACCGTGGGAGATGCGTATGATTTATATACTATAGATCGAATGGCATCAGGCGGGGCTACATATAGAGTACCTAGAAACAAAAACGGGAAAGGTTAGCTGGGGCCACTTTTGATGGTGGTGGTGATACCAGTGTATTGAGCTCGTTGTGTCACCTTTAAGGACCCCCGGGGTACATGTAGGTACATGTAGTTCTGCCAACAAAGGCTGGACAAACATGGCAGAACTACGTGACATATACATACTTGCGTGTATATACCTACATGTAATTACATAACTAGAGCCTTCTCTCGATACTACGGATGTGGCTGCGAAAGATAAGAAAAGTGCAATTATGCGCCATTTACCACCCCCTCCATATTGCAATCCGAAATAACCAGCCGAGCCCTCTCTCCCATAGGCCCAACAATTATTTGCGCCAGATTGCATACATATATAAAAATCCCAATAATCCCGCCACACTGATGTATGTAGATTATCGATTTCAAAAGTGACTGCGCTGCGATGATCTCCTGGTGCGCAGCATGCCCAATTCCACGCGCAGCTGCAATATATATCTCCCCCACCAGCACCCCACCAGCACCGCCACAGTCATAACAGCAGCATTTCTTAATCCATGACCCTCTGGTAATGGAAGTAGATACATATGAAACCGCCATATCATCACCTTTCCCTTCGGTGTTGTGTTGTCACGCATAAACCGCACAATGGCATTGTTTCATGACCCATTCGTATCCGGTGCAGGGGGGGGGGGGGGGATATTCGTATAAAGTTTCAGACTGTGCAGCACAGGACAACGCATATCTCTTGCTAGAACTAGTATATTCGACAGGTGTTATCTATCCGCCTCTTGACCTTACCCCCATTGATTATCGACATCATGGTGTGGTCATGGTGCGTGTAAGAGTCTTCGGGCTTTGCGTGAAGTGTGTAGTAAGCATTAGTCACCCACCTAAGGCTAGACCGGCATCACCATATTAGTGCTATGGTGAGGTGGTCAAAGCCTGTCGCACAATCGCTTGGAAAGGAACAGAATAGAAACATAGACACAGTTCTCATGATGAGTGACTGTTTCATTGTTTCTACGTACGGGAGCTCCTTTTGGACGCTCTCGCGCGTACCCCTGACCTGGAAGGCAATACGTAGTATGTGGCTTAATTGGGCTAATATTGGACGAGGTAATGTAGCATGTCGAGTGATACTCTATGAGTAAAAATATTCTACAACATTAAATAGATTTGTGATCATTGATCCGGTGCTGGACAAGCGACAGGTAACAAGTACCCGAATATGCAGCTGCAAGTTTCTGCTGTATTTGGGACTTCTACTCTAATAGAAACTGCAGATTAGGACGTGCATTTTTCGGGGTTTTACTACTCGCGACAGGTAACAAGTACCCGGAAATTTTGTACAAATGCAGAGACGGATGGCGTGCTTCTGTGTGGGTGTGGGGTGTGGTGTCACATGGGAAGACGTACGATGGAGTGATGGGGTAATTGAATTAATGACAACAGGCTGTGATTCGCTGTGATTCGCTCGAATGGATATGTAGTTATGAAAACTAGAGGGTTCCTTTTTTCTTCTGCTCAGCGCCCCGCTAGGCAGAGTTTTTAGTTCTGTAGAGGAGCGCCGCCGGGGATACTTTTTACTTTTTCACTTTAATTTTCTTTTCTTTTGTATTTTTTTTTTTTTTTTACTTTCGTTTTCGTTTTCATTTTCATTTTTTTATTATTATCACAAGGCCGCCGGCGGAAATTGGGGCCGAACACGATGATGGGATATTTGCATAAATGCACTTTTTATTTTTCTTTCTCTTTCCATTTCATAAGTGGTGCTTGCGGTATTTTTGGGAATTGGATCAGGTGAAGATATTCAGCTTCATGAGTTCAAATGTCGAAAGACCGAACATGCTTTTGCAATGGTCATTGGGAGATTCGGAGAGTATTCTCCTCCTACATGAGTAACGTTCACATGTAGAGGCACAACCAGCTCGTTGTCATTTGAAGCCTTACTTTTACCACTGACAGCCATGGACTAGTGCTTCGTTCTTGGTACTTCCACGTAGCGTAGGTAGTAATTGATTAATATGGGTATTATGAGAAAAGTACATGTAGGCATGGCTTTGCAACGTCCAAGAGAAAGTTCTTGGTAATGGGAGTAACGCCTCTTTTCTGCCCTTGTACTGCGTTTAGCATATAGCTACATGTAGGACTTTCGATGATTCATTCTAGAAGCCGGGTGATCAACTACATACTCCATCGGCGGTATGGGGTAATATAAGCTTCACCTACATATATATAAAAAGTACTACATGTATTGATCCAACCACATATAGATGAGGGGAGCACGGGGCCACATGTTGAGTGTACGTGTATGGACATACACGTACTCCTTTCTCTACTCAGCTAAGCCAGGCATAACGTCTAGTTTAACTACATGTATTCTGTACCAGCGAGTCTACGGGGCCCTTGCCGCGGTTACCGATGCTGGAGGTCGTGTTTTCGTAAGTGCATTTAAATTTTAGTGTGTTACGATATGTTGAAGTTTTGATGATTAACTGGTTCTTCGGCATTGCTAATCCTATATTTTTTATTCGTTGGTTTCTATTGGTGCTCTCTTGGGCGTGTTCTTCATGTCCTATCGGGTGCATAGTCCCGTATAGAAGAAGAAGGGGATTCTAGCAGCTTGTAAAATTTTGTGCTACATGTGCACAGATCTGTACTTAGGTATCGACCGCATGAGATCTTAAGAGGCAGACAAGTGGTTCTGCAGCCACTGTTTCGGGAACCCAGTTGTGGTGTGTGAACTGTGTCTCCTTTGATATCGACTCCCGGGGCAGTCTGCCGCCGTTAATGATCCCCAACTCCAATGTGTATATCTACTCGATGTTAAGATTTTGTAGCCAACGGACGTATAACCGAATTTTCATACATACGAATGGTTCTTGCTACCGATATTCTTTTATTGGAATCGGAAGAACCCGAGGGTAGGTGACGATTATCTAATCTCGTAGATCTTGATATAGCTGTGCAGATGCCTCGGATGGGCCCCTGCTGTTGCTCCTCTAGGCATCGAAAGATCTCAAGGCGGATAATGTTTCTCGAGCTGCAATAGGTCTAAAACAGACCTGCATATTAAAAGGGTCCAAGAAGGGTTCCTGCATGGCTGGAAACCAAATTGTCCTGGGACCTCTGTTCTCGCAATCAAGGCTTGCTGCCGGTGTTCGGGAGATCTCATGCCCTCAAGTTCTCCACAAAATGTACCAGATCATGGAAGAGGAGAGGAAAAAAAGCAAGTAATTTCCAAACGGATCCTGCAGGCTTCCCCTCTCCCACGGATGGAGGGGGGAATTTCCTGTTAGCACTCTTCTGTTCTCGAAGAACCGGGTTATTGCCGCTGGTACCGAAATTCAACCGCATCTCTACCCGCATGATACGCTACATGATTCTATATTTTCTCGAACCATGTGTATTCTGCCCTCTTTTACCGTCAATAGGGTCGGGTTACAATAGGCACATATCGTATACATGACCTGTAACCACCAGCCCAAAGAACCCACGGATCTCCACTTTCATGTAATATGCACGCTCGTCCCCCTTGGAGGGGAGGGCTTGGAGGGGAGCTCAAGCTTCGTATATTTCCAGCCGGTCAGAGCCCAGGATCATCATCCTATAATATCCACGGAAAGCGGAACTGGATGTGTGAGGTCCCCTTACGATATGATTCTATTTTCATTAGTCCATGTCATCCGGAAGAGTAGTAAACTGCACATGTGGGTATATATAGGGACTGTAGGGTGAGTTAGGAATGTATGGATGCTCGATTACTGAACCGGCGGATAGAATAGGCATACGGATACGGCGGCATATAGGCGTCGATACAAGCTTTCCAATACATATATCCATGTTAGTCGGAGAGAAGCGAGGCGAGGTCAACCAGGGGGGGTGGTAGTAGTGTACATGGTGAAGTGTAGAGAGTAGAGTGAATTTACATCACCATCTATCATGTGCTAGGGGTGGGGGGAGGGGGTAGTCGTTTACCCTCCCCACCAACCCACCCCCTATCGCGGGACCAGACCCAGATCTACAGCTCTCGAAGATTACATTCCTCCCAACCCAACGCCAAGCAGAAACAAGCTTTTTGACATCGGCGCTTAGGTCGGTTCTAGACAGAGGGGCTAGAGGACACTAGCCCCCCGGAATTGCTGTGGTAATTTCTTTAAGCGCCTGTTGGCGTCTGTCTCGGAGGGCGAGAGAGATTGGTATATAGTGAGATTCATGGTCCGTCACTCGTGTGTGCCAGCCTGTGTGTGATATGTGACGCGGACGTTGGAGATTGTTGGCTGGGCGGGTTTGGGAGGGATGGGGTGGAACAGATTCGATTAAAACAGGTTACTCTCTCTACCAAGGCTGATCGATAATTACGCAACAGGACCCAGGGTGAATGCCTTATGGGGCTGGGGGGGCAGGGGCTTGAATTGCGAATCTCAACCTGGTCCAAACCATCCCTCCTTGCGGAGGTTTGTTAGGTATGTATGTATGTAGCTTATGGGTTGAGAGTCCCGTGGGAGACCGTCGGCCGTACCACCACCACCACCCACCAATTAATTGACCCAAGCATGCTATAGCTTGCAGCACATTAAAAAACGTAAAGGCTCGCAATTTGTCCTTAGTTTTGATGTTGAGCGATATTTGTGGTTGTGAGAATGAGTCTTATTCTATTTTCATGCGTGGGGGGGCGGCGATGCTTGAGTACTACTACATATAGTTAGGCAAGGGTGACGGTCACCAGTCGGGATTTCAGAACAGCTGTCATTAGCCCCTAGTTAGCTACACGGAACTTGGCTTGGGGAACTTGGCTTGAGCGCGGAACTCTAGAATACCCAGAGACACATACACCCACACCCACACATGCACCTCGCAGGGTACATACATGTAGGCAGGAAAGTAGGCAATATGCAACTCATGCACAGAGATTATATGCGGGCTTCTGTCTTATAGAGTACTCACTCTCCAGTATGTCTTATGAGAGGATCACTCTTCACAGATCACTGACTTATATACTAACTGCTCGTTGTTCACAAATGAATAAATAAAAAATCAGGATCAGAAGGAGAAGGAAAAAAAAAAAAAAGGAAACTAGTACATCTCCCCATCGAGTTAGCCTCACACCGCAACAAATCTAGGCCCTTCCGCACACACGCGCCCGTTGCAATTAATCTTCTCCTCTCTCGTCCCTAGGTAAGTTCTAGGCCGCTATTCACTGTTATGAAATATGAAATCCACGATATATGTGGTCGAGATTAGGTAGGGTATTCTCTCCCCCACCCCCCGGCGGTTCCTAGTTAGCTTGGTTAGTGGCTGTTGGACCCCCCCCCCCCTTACCAGCAAGGGACAGAGGCGGCCAATTAAGGGCCGATATCCTTTTAGTGTAATATTGCAAAGTAGTGATCTTAGCTAGTAGTATATGCCAATTTGAAATTTAGATGCTAGCTGGGGGTGGGTGGGTGTTAGGATGTAGGCAGTTGGTACATGTAGTGGGTGCATTTAGGTGCATGTTACATACTCGTGTCTAACAGAGTATATATATAATCTTTCCTCTTTCCCTGGCCATCTTCACAGCCGGCATCGCATGGTGGTCGCCTTCTTTTCAGCCTTCCTTCCTTCCCCATTATAGTTGAGTCTTGACCTAGCTTACCGGGGTCATTGTCCTGTCCTACGCACACTAATAGGGACGCTTGGTGAATTGAATCGACCTCATCATCTGCTTCTCCTACTTTTGTGCTGCTATCTTCATTATCCATCGTCAAGTTTTCGACGTCAGTATAACTCAATCGATTTAGTCACACCATCCTACATACTTGCTGCACTGAGTTCGAGTTCGCTCTACTACCGGATTCTTATCAATACTGAAAGGTATGAAACTACTATGGCATATAGTTGACTGATACACAATTGCTCACACCAGCTAGAGTTGATAGGAACCAGCTCTCCGAGGAAAAAAAAAGTAATTAAAAGGGCAAAAAAAAAAAGAGATCTAGGAAAATCGAAAAAAAAAGAAACCCATCGAAACAAAAGAAATCAAAATCAAAAGGAACAATTGCCGGGAACAGCAGCTCGGATAATATATCATAAAAAGGAAGCCCACACGTTCGTATACAAAAAGTCAGCGCCCCATTATAAGAAGACATCATCCCCACCTGCACCAAGGGTATCGACCACCCCTCTCACAAGCACAAGCCCCAGAACCGAAAGAGGAGAATCTAAACGCTTCAAACCCGGAAAAGCAAAACCTGGAGTAGAAGAGGCATCATTTAATCTAATCCTATCTGGACTTTATATATTCAACGCCCCAACAATGCCTGCCAAAAAGAATAGGAGACTCCTTGAGCTAGGTCTCAATGAGTTTCTCAAGGGATCCCCTATATCTTCGGCCGCCGAAATAGCTGATGCCGGCCCACGCACGATATACCGCGCAAAAGAGCGCGTTCGCAAGTACGGCGCGGTATATGCGCCCAAGCCTGAAAACGAAGGTCGTCCGCGGGAACTGGACCCGCATATGATGGCGGTATGCATCACCAATCTTACGAGGATCCTCATTCACATTACTCCCAATATATATGAGTTGTTTCATAGAACTACTCATATCACCTAGAGTTTCGTTAAAACACATGCTAATCTATAATTAAACCCACAGTGGCTGCTATTGCTCCTCGAAGGGAAGCCAGATATGTTTCTTGATGAGATGCGTGATGAGCTTGAGGACGTCTACGACCGCAAGTTCAGTCTTCCCACAATTTCTCGGCGCCTCAAGGAAGCCAAATGGTCCAAAAATACAGCCGTCCAGGAGGCAAGGGATCGGAACGCTACAGCGCGCAATCACTATCTGAAGGAGATGAAGGGATTCCGCCGCCCACAGCTAGTCTTTGTTGACGAGAGCGCGGCAAACGAGAAGGTCGGTGACCGTAAGAGAATTTGGGGCTACCGCGAATCTCCGCCCAAAAAAGATACCTCCAAGTCTATCGAAATCCATAGTGATGGTGATAGTTCCAGCGCTGGCGTTGTCACAGGTGGCGGCCGCCGCCGGTCATCACTGGCCGGATATCCGGTCTCCCCGCCCCAGGAGGAACATTTGGCCCCAGAGGGAGCATCTCGCATGGATCTTGAACAAACTGCCGGGGAGCAGGCATCTACGCAGAATGCAACAAAGAAGTTCGAGAGATATTCTATTCTCCCAGCATTTACTATCAATGGTAATTAATAACCTGACAATACCTATATAAACAAATTTCTAATCAGTCCTTCCAGGTTTTATTTGTCATGACATAGTAGAATCGGCACCTGCTCCTCCATACGATAGTGAAAGCTTCTATATCTTCCTACGAGACACCCTGCTACCACTGTGCAACCCCTTCCCAGGTGACAACAGTGTGCTCATTATGGACGACTCACAGATTCATCGCGGGACAGCGATACGGGAGCTAGTGGAGACTGCTGGCTGCAAGCTTATCTATCTGCCTCCCTGCTCTCCGGACCTAAACCCCGTCGAGAATGCGATGATTTACGTCAAGAAATGGACCCAGCTACACACAATTGAGTTCAGAAAGGCGCACGAAGGAAGCTACGTGCCTCAGTTCTTTGAGGCTGCGATGCGGGCGGTGGATGCAAGGGCATGTGACGGCTTCTATAGGAAGGCCGGGCTGTAGAGCTAACGCAGTTTGACGATAAAGGGTGTTGCCAAATGATATTCTAGGAGGTTGTAATTTGTGTTGATGTTACGCTAGCATTTGTGGAGAGTTGTGGCCATGGAAGTGTCTTGGCGTTTTGTCTCCTATTATCATTTTCTATTTTTCCTTTCTCTTTTCTTGGTTGGGCTCAAAAAGTTATCAGCAGCATATTAACAACAGGTGGTTTTGTATCCGGGGGATTACTATAGCTAGGGGACGAGTCTGATCGGCATGTACCCTCAGTCTCCTCCGGAAACTAACACCACTTGTGGCTATATAGTACACCATTCGTCGATACCTCTCTTTATACGTCAGTCTTAGGTGAGGAGAGAGTTATGGGGGTGCATAGGCATAGGCATTGGGTTGGGTGGGGGGGGAGCGGGGGGGAGGAGTTCTTTGATTTACAATTTTTATATTTTATTTTTTCTCGGTTTTCATTTTGTATAGGGAAAGAGGAAGCTGGGTGCTCGGGTTTTTTTCTTTTCTTTCTTTTCCCTTTTCCCTTTTTTTTTTTTTCCATTTTTTCATTTTTTCGGATTCATGGCCGGGTTTTTCATATTTATTATTATTATTTTTTTCATCGCAATAAAATGGTGTAAAATCGATAAGCCGGAAGAGGGCCTCTTTAGCCGAGCTTCGCCCAGAGTTAGTATCGCTACCAGCAAGAGTCATAAATACGTGTACTCGTTTGCCAACATAAGAATCATGACAGAAAATGCAAATGGCGGAGACAGGGGCGAATTGTACGAGAGATCACCACCACTCAATACAAACTACATGTATCCTATATAATGGTGGGGGCAGTAATTCTTTTTCTATCGATAAGGACGCCCGGTTAGGAAACTGCGGGCGACAAAGATCTACATCTCTCTTTTCATCCCACACGCATATTTGGGGCCTGACGTTGGTTAAGCTTGGGCCTTGTGCATGGACATGATGGGACCATCTACTCGTGTGTTAGGCGCTGCGAAAGTCTCCATAGTCGGTACATAATATAATACGTATACACCCCTGGGGTAGGGTATGGATGGGATAATAGTAATTAGAGAGTCTGTGCAAAGCTTCTTCTTTCAAATTGACTGACTCTGGCTGTTTCAAAACTACATGTTCTGGAGGGAATAATACGTGGACGTTGTTTGCGTTGTCCTGTAAGGCTACTTACATACCTGACCAGCTAGCGAGGCGCGAAACAGCCAATGTTGTATCCCGAATGATCGCCCATGAGTCAGTCCAGAACAACTATTTTTATTTTAGGTCTGGCTAAATTAATTTTTTTTTCTTTGTTGGCGTGGGTCGTGTAATCATTTTCCCTTCTTACCTCTAATAATCTTCTTCTTGATGTGTTTGGGCATTTTGGTTTTTCGGGCCTCGCGTTTCTCTTCCTTAACTTTCTTTTTGTGGTCCTGTTGGCGTTTTTGTTTCGAGTAGTCAGCGGCGTAGTGTTTCTGATGGGGAGTAGGGGGAGCGAGGGGCTTTGGGTATGAGAACTGAGTGAGGAATGGAAAAGGCCGTGGCAGGGAATTCAAATACTCAGGCAGATTGTTGTCTGAACTAGGACTTGGGGAACTAACCTTCTTCTCTTCCTTGTCCTCGTGTTTCTTTCCACGGGGCTTCACGTCTCTGTCCTTCTTGTGGATCCTCGCACCACCGTCTTCGCCTTCACCTTCGTCACTCCTCTCCTGCTCGCTGTCTTCGCCGCTATCCTCCTCCTTTTCACTGTCCTCCTCCTCCTCCTCCTCCTCCTCCTCCTCCTCCCCCCCAACTTTTTTCTCCGCCAGAAGGTCTTTGTAGACCAGGTCTGCGCCCTCCCCTCGACCGACCTTCTCTGCATCTCGCTCAACATCATATACTTCTTCCAATGTCCTCGGCACATATGCCTGTCTGTAGACTGCGATATCGACCTCTGTGTCGACCTCGCCGCCTCTCTGCAATGTCTCTACAGGCTCATCGCCCTTTGTGATCCACTCGAAGCTCGTCTTTTCCGGCACAGTCTCGACACCCTTCCTGCGGAAAAAGTCACACACATTCTTAATATCCATGCGCAGGAACTCGAGCGAGCGCGGATGGTCATGCTCAACCGACTGTGACACATCAATGATCCAGAGCCGCTTTTGGTGGTACAGAACATTGTACTCGCTCAGATCTGCGTGTACTAGCCGGCACTTGCGATACATGTCTTGCATGAGGCCAAGCAGTTCCAGGTACAGGGCATCCCACACCCGTTCGTCTTCGATGGGGGCGTCGCGCAGCCGCGGTGCAGGCCACCCCTTCTTGTCACCAATGAAGCCCATAACAAGGACATGCAGGCGGAGATATAAAGGCTCAGGGCATGGGAGACCGGCGGCCCAGAGGCGCTTGAGATTGCGCATTTCTTTCTCGGCCCAGATCTTGACCATGGCACGGGGGTTGGACTTATTGTAGCCATTGCGGAAGCGATGCTCGCCAGTGACGTACCGGTCCCGGTCCTTGAATACTAGGATGGCCGTCTTGTAGACCTTGATGGCGCGGTGGAGGGGTGAGGACGAGTCGGGAGAGTCGGAGAGCGCGTGGTAGACATTGGCTTCCTTTCCGGTGGAGAGAACGCCGTTGATGGTGTGGATGGTGTTGCGGTTGATGAGCTGTAGGAGAATCATGCGGGTACGGGGGTCGAGTACTTGTTCGGAAGTTGCGCGCTCGGATTTATCCGTTGTTCTATAGGCAGTGTTCCCAATATCAATAACCAATATCACAAAGTAGAATTACAATATGAAATGCACAATAAGAAATAAGCAATAAGCAATAACTAAAAACCCGAGCCAATGAAGTGGGGGGTCCAAAAAAGTGGAACCACAAACTCACTTGCTAGAGCCCCCCATCCCACTCTCCACATCCCCTAACTTAATCCTCGCCGCAAATTTCGTCAAGCTTTGTATCTGGTCGTCAACACGCGCCTTGACGTTGGCCTTTGGCTTCAACTTATTTCCCTTGACCACACCTTCTGCGCTTGCGGCGTTGGTTGCCGTGGTTGCCTCAATCGCCTTCCGCTGCCGGTTGTACGACTTTGTGAAATCGCCACCGCCTCCACCAGATTCAGTCCAGTCCTGATCATTGAGCTCATCGTCAAACAGCTCGTCGTATGAATCTTCGTCTATTTCGTTCTCATCGTAATACCTCTCCTCCTCCTCTCTCTGGTTATGTGTAGTAGTGACAGCCTGCGATACGTCTGCAGCCTGCTCGGGGTCGGCGAAGCGGTCGAGGTTATTGATATATCCCTGGTTGGGAACGTAGTCATAGCGTGGACTTGCGGCAGCGCTGTACTGCGGGAGATTCTGCTGTTGCTGCTGTGACTCGGCCATTTGTAGTTTCCTCTGTGGGGGAAGGTGGGGGGTTGTGAAAATGTCCTGTGTTGGAGTTTTTGTCTCGGTGGCTGTGGTTGTAGTGCTCCTCTATCTACTCGTATGACGTAAAGTGTGATTTTTTTTTTTGATGTTGGAGGGGTCCCGAGTGGAGGGGTAAAGCATATTTATTTTTTTATGAGCCTGAGTGAATTTGTGTGGGGGCGGCTTGGCGGGGATCATGAAATATCACTCGGTCCACGTGTATATATAAGCGTGGGGGGTAAAGAAAAATGCAGGATTACAAGACACCAACCATACGAGGACGGCAGATGAAATTATCGAATATTATACCTAGTAAGTACATATGCATACGGGTGTATATCCTGGGAAAAAATGAACTGCGTATATATCGTGGGTAATGTCAGACCCAAGATCTAAAATCCGATCAGCACTAGCACGTCACGTCGTATAGTATACCACTGCGCGTGAATCCACAAATTATTATAAAGCCTAAAAGGCTCGAATTTTCAGGCCCAAAATCACAACCAGAAACATACATGTGTCAACGCACAAGCTATATGTAACACACATATGAAATCATTTACAAATTACAGCATACGAGGAGTAAGACTCCCCCCGGATCTCGTAACGTCGAGCAAGTACTGTTGTGTCTCAGGTACGTACTCCTGGCGCAGGACCAAAATATAGGATAACAAGATATACAAACTAACGTATTAATAAGACTAGGAGCTATTATTATTTAGGCTAGACTATCACCCATTTAATTTCTTCCACCATAATTAAGTCTTAAGTTCAGTCTCAGGTCAAATACATAGTACTATAATCTCCCCCTCGCCGCCAGGAAGTGTTCCCACATAACATGTGCCACATATACACATGGCATGAGAAGCCACTCTAGGTATCGATTACACAAGCCGATATACTGCTGGATAACTATATCATAGAGCCCAACTACCCCCTCTCCCTCCCCAAGCAGCAGCTAAGTTTAGACCCTATCTGGTCAGCATCAGAGCTTGTCTGTGCCCCTCATTACTCCCTTTTCGCAGCCCCGGAAAGGGAATAGAAGCAGGGGGTGGGGAAGAGCAAGTAGGGCTAGTCCTCTTTCCACTCGACTGGACAATATAGCCGTAGAGGGAGTGAGAGACTAGCCCTGCTATCCCTCTCCTGGTCACTATCGGGTTAGGGAGCCGGAGGCGGAGGGGAGCCTCCCTTTATTCCCCAGCTATCCCAATAAGTCCTATTTATCTTTTTATATGTTGGGTCGTTTTAATTACCCTCTGTCCCTGCATGACTCTGCCCCTCTACTTCCTCCTCTTCGCGGAGGAGAGAACACACAAAGGCCCTCCTAACACCAAACCCAAGGGTCAGGAGAGGCATCTTATACATTAGGTCCCTTAGATCACAATCAATACTCTGGGTGCAGTCCGAGGGCTTGAGAGTGATTTTCGACTTCTCTTCAACTTTTATATATAGAGGTATTGTGGGGTGTCATAAGTGAGAGCGACCACCAAACCCATCTATGGCCTCACAAGCCGAAAATCCCAAAGCAGTGCTCTTGATGAGACACTTAGGGTAAATATATTCTCACAACCAGAAAATCTACCTATAAATCCAATACAAACTTTGGTTGCAACGGGTTTTCGGTTATTTAATAATACGTAAAGTATACCTCCATGTCAAAAATCCCGGGACAAGCCCCCGTAGCAACTCGCGGTTGCGTTGTCCCGGGACTTTTGAACAAGAACTACATTACAATTGGAGGAGAGAAAATATCCACTATGGCTTCAACTCTTGCTCATTCTCGCCGAACTAACAAGATAGATATAACACTCGCTAGCCTTGTCTCTTATCATGACCAACTGCGCCGGATTTTGTTTACAATTACCCCAAGACAATGGGGCATCTCTATACTAGTAATGTGCTAACAATGATTATTATACTACTCCCTTAGCCACGCTCGAGCCTAAAATAGTGGTCCACTCCTCTAAAGCATACCGTGCTAATGCGCTACCAGTATATTTTCCCCACGTTATCTTTTATGGTTAATAGCTCACGTTAAATTCGTTTCTGATATGACGGGCCTAGGATGCTGAAAAAGGCGAGATTTGATCATTGGTCATGATGTCAACACCCCAGTTAAGATGTTACTACCTTCAAGTTATGAGTATACGCGCAACTGCATAACTTCACTTATGATGCAAAGATTGTCCACGGACAGCTGCTGCGGCTGTAAAACATGCGAAATAGGTATACCTGGACCAATAGTCTGCTAACGAGACAATTGCGGTGGGGGCCGCCCCAAGGCTTAAGCAAAATTTGCAAAAGGCTAGGGGCCGAGAGCTAGCTAGTCAGCAATTGTCAAATTAATAATACCTCGCCCAGAGGTGAAAATCAATAATTCTCCGAGCTTTACCAGACCCGTTCCTGGGAACTATATATCAGAAACTTGGGAGCCATCCTATGAGTACCATGGTACTACCAAAAGCGCAAAGGAGCTCTAGAACCTATAGTTCTCAACCTTAACCTACCCCATGGTCGATCCCAGATTTAAAAGTAGCTTACATGTTGTTGCGCGTGTGGAGACCAGTCACATACCACGATACTGAGTTGACCATTTCCGACGCAAGATTACCCGACTCGATCGACGCCGATGCTTAGCTCGAGCTCTGTCATAGCTCCACGGGAGCTTACAGTTGCCCCTCCATCTATGGACTATTCTACCATGCCGCTCCCGAGTCTCCGAGGGAAAAGAACATCCTTGTTGGTGCATAGAATGGAATAGCATACATACTTGTAGTAGCTAGTTTTCATAACACGGTACACCTACCGGGCATACATTGATCGCCAGGTCAAGCGTCGTCGGCATATAGCTTCGAAGCAGCTAGAGTACTATATTCGGCAATTCAATAAAGCAGCCTTGGTAGCTTCAAATTACCGCCGATCAGTCATATTGACTCTGTAAGAACGGTCCTAAAACTGGGTGAGAATATCAAGTAAGCGGCATTTTAATTCTGGCAGAATGAGTAGAGTGGGTACTCGTAACTGCATAGCGTTTTCGGACTGGACTGGGTATGCATATGGGCAATATTGATGCGTAACAACCAGATTTTGGTGGTATGCAGCCCCAGTCCAGTTCGGAAATGTTATGAAATGAAAAGTAGATAATGGACCTTCATATTCTCAGGTTGTCATATTGTACTGACTAATACATCGCTACAATATTGATAAAGATTACTAACCACATATTAGTAGTATTATTTTCCAACGAAAACCCACTCCCGAAACCCATACATGTATCTATACGGAATTACTTATGTACATACATGTATGCATGTAGTTACTTACATGTACATTCGTTTCCGCAATTTCTCTCCCGCGAGCCAGGAGTGCTGGGCCGACAGTCTCTGGTTGCAATTGGACGGGAGATCCAAGATATTATGTATATACACATGATATATATATAATACACCGCAAAAGTGCATTTTATTGCCTACGATTTCCTTCTTTCGGGAATGCGCAATTTTAACGACGAGATCTGGTTCTTGTGTCGTGTGTAAATTTAAATGATTTGAAAATGCGGAATCAGCCTTAAAATTTAGTAATGGACTCGGGTACTGTACAGCGTAGCACGCACCCCGGGGGTAACCGTACATACAGCGGAACTTGCCCCTAACCCCCCCCCGGCCAGTCAAGCGGATCGGAGATGAGATTACATGTATTCTATCACGCGTACAGCAAACACAGTAGAACTTTTGAAAACTGCTCCATTACTCAGAGTTCTCAGCTGTGCGTGTTAGATTCTGCAGATATGAAAATGAAATCACGGGCACTAGTGTTCGTGGTGCAATATGCCTATTTATATATATACCAAAATCCACTCAGTCCCAACTCAATGTCTCAGAGGTACATACGTACATACATACATACATGTACTGGTACTTTTGGAAATACACATACATTCTAAAGGCCTGTATATGCTGTGCACATGTGCATGGCGTAGATCCTGGAAAATACGACATCTTTCCACCCCTTACTGTCGGCATAGCTCGGTTAGTCAAGGAATATATTGGTTAATTACATGTACACAATGGTTTTCAGGCTAGTTAGAATTCGGCTCGATTGCGCACTTCACGAAGATCAATAAAATTTATAGGACCATGACCACTTACTATGTGAATCTCTTGACTGGACAATCAAGACAGCCTCGTCAAATTCGTATGTACCTCTACTCCAGGCCCAAAAGTATAAACAAAGTCAGCTGTTGGCAGCCTCGCACAGATTCATTCGAAAAGTAAATATTCGTACAGCTGATTGATCATGAGAACCCGGGAACCCCAGAAATCCGATCCCGGCGCAGCTTTAGTTGCACTAATGACATCTAGAATAAACTAACAGACATGTATCCATGCATGAATCACGTGATTGATGGCGTTAATGAATCCATGTATCTTGCCTGGTGTTGTTAAGTTACGTACCCAGTCACCTATGACCAGAGACGAGTGAGAGAGTGTGTCGCTAATGGAAGATTACTGAACCCACCAGACATTCTTTTTAGATCGAGTCCCCTAGTTGAAACTTGTCAGCATTGATTGAGTATACGGAGCCACGAATAATGCAAGAATCCTTCGAGAACTTACATGTAACTTGTGGAATATGCTGGGGGCCATAGTTAAGGGAAGAATAGATACATAAATGATCCATCGTATTACAAGAGGAGCAGATTCGCCAACCGCATAGAAACCTGGCTCTTTAGCAATTGGATCACGAGCTCGATTTTCTTTGCCACGGACTGACACGCGGCCAGCGAATAAGCCATGCAACTCAAGGCGTGCCACTTGGCTTCATTGGGTTGACCCCTCAGATACATGGATGGGTCGTTTCATACGAATCATCAAATCATTCCTCTCGGTCTTTTCGTTGGCCAGTTGAGGGGGTTGCGCGCAAACTCGGTAGCTAGTAGGTTAGTTTCCCTCTGGGAAAGATCATAGATCAAGGCTCCTCACAAGGTCTATCATGAATCAGCTAGTTCGAGCTCCGCGAGCTTCTATCGATGTCATCACTAAAGTGTAGTAAAGAGAGTGCCTGAAATGAGGCATTGAAGAGGTTCGAGGGTTTGGGTTTTGGGAGTTTAGGTTTGAGGGGGGTTAGGGTTAAGAGAATCGGGTTGTCACAGCTGTGTGCTGAGCCAGTAATCTTTATTCAGTTATACTAACACATCTACCAAGTACAGAGACAGGTAATAAGTAATTGCCGCCCTGAGGTACAAACACAAAACGTTTGTGGCGTTTTGCCAAAACAGGCATCACCGCGTCCATCACTTATGACCTACCGCTGTACAATTCACATTTTGCAGCTATCTAATCTTTTATGATAATCACAGATATCACTCGGAACTGAATGACGTATTGAACTGATTAACGAACATCCCAATATTAATAGTCGCTACATATCATGGGGCGGGTCAAATTTCAAAGTGGCGCCATGATAAGACCTAGTTTATAACCTGGATAGGGTTTCATTTCCGTATGCGAAGTTAGATATCTAAGAATTACGGTGTATAGGAAATTAGCTATATTATCTCTATTAGTTCCAGGTCCCGAGTCCCATCCTTTCTGATCGAGGATAGTGGAATATAATGGCTAAGGGCCGAGTGATATTCTGTGCAGATGCTAATTTCCGCGGATATGGTATTTCTATAAATGACATTATGCATGCATCAAATATTTCTAAACGGCTTACTGCCTTCTATAATGCTCGGGCGGCCCGAAGCGAGATACATCCAGGTTGACCAAGCACCACCTCGCAAAGAACACTACGAGTCGGAATCAATGGTAAATATTAGCCGTTGTGATATGTTATATCACAAACACGGTCCCTGGGTATATACATAAGGTAACGAGGCCCCGAATGTTCTTCCCACTACCTATATTGTCGTAACAAGAGAAGAGATGAAAATTTGGTTGGTAGGAACCCAACCGGGCAGGTGCGCGCTGTAAGAGCAAATGCCACTATCGTCACCACAAGCAAAGTATGGAGGATACCAAGTACAGTAACGATCAACAAGTAAATGCTCGACAGGATGATGTCAGTTTTTTCAGACAGGTCACTATCAACAGTCATGGGCCAGGTTCGGTCTAGTATTACTATTTTCTTATCTCACCCACATGCACGACATGCAGAAAAATGTCGGCAGCCTTGTGCGTCAACTAGCTTAGTTCTCATAGGCTATTTGATCTCGTCATGACTTGTTTGGATTTTAGTATTGGTTACAAGAGGGTATAGATGAACCTGAAGATACCATCGATCTCAAGATCTGCTCTGGGAGCGGCGAGCCAACCTATCAAATACTTAAAATGACATGTCTCCTGCACTGGAGAGGGGAAGGGGCGACTTTATACGTACTGTTGCCAAGCTGCAAGAACTGAGGGATGGTATAAAGGCTAGCTGCGGCTAGGATAATCAAACAGGATCGGATCTGGACCCACAATTACTGAGAGATGTCGCAGCTTCATGCATGCAAACCTACATGAACTATCTTGAGTATAGAGTACACCCGCGTGCATCACGATGGCTTTAGCTAGACGACCTATAAGCTGCGCACCCTAACTCATCATGATTTACAGTATATACCCTGTGAAACCCAGAGACGATCATGCCATGCGGTGCATGTCCTTACGTAAAGTACACAGCCTATATACCATCTCCGACCACCTACGAACTTGAGAACTCCGTAAATCCTAGGACCAGACTTCTAGGATCCTACTTAGTTTTACGTAGTACTATACATGTATCTATATGCTGCATACGTATATATTGTAGCAGCCCCAACACTTCAAAAAGCTTAAGGGATACGAAACGTCTCTGGTACTTGTCAGGCAGCCACAAGCAATACTTAACCAATAGATCAAATCATGTATCTAAATAGATTAATTATATTACTAAGTAGGTGCATACTGCAGTACTGATAAACCCCCCTTGCAGCAGCGCCATAGTTTCATTAATTAGTAAATATGGCCAATCATCATCTCCTTCGTTGTCACTGGAGTATTTCAGAAGGCTTGAAAGGTGGGGGTTACAAAACTTCTAGATGGGGCTACTATCACAGGCAGAGTAATAATTAATTCTCCTCACAACACAAAGCAGCAAATTTTAAAGCCCCTGGCCTGCGGCTCGGTGTGGGGGTGAAGATCTCTTCTTGGCAAAAAATTGGTCGTTTAGTTCATCACACAACGTCACTCGTCAAACATCGCCCCCCCCCCTCCAAAAAAAAACATCCAAAACAATGAAATCCATACTTCGCCTCGGCAGCAGAATCTCGGTCCGGTCTACATTCCCAAGGCTTCATCAATTGAAAAGAACTAGGGCATTCACAATATCCCACAGTAACTATGCACGGAAAGTACCGCACCGCAGCAAAAGCGCTGCGGCGCTGAACAGATTCCAGCAGCGGGATAGCTTAGCGAGTATCAGCCATAATGAGGACATTGATTACGATGCACTCCTCGAACAAAAGCTCCAGCAAAACGCTGAGGCTCTAGAGCACGTTACGGATGAGCAGCTGAAGGTGAGTACCCCCCATCCAGGCAACCGTCACCGCGGCTGACATGAAAGATAGTACTGGGACTCAAAAGGTTTCGGTGAACTACTCTCGGAATTCCCTTCAATGGCACTCAACATCCAAGTGCCGCCCAGTGCACCCGTAGCGGAGGTTGATGACGAAGCGGCGACGGATCTAGCGATCGAGCTATATGTGGCTGGGCATCCAGTAGAGATGCTACAATTGCCGGGGGCGCAGGAGAAGTTTGCGGAAGATATGATGACAAAGTTGATAGAGGAGATGGTTCCGGTTATCAAGGAAGGGTTGAGAGTTGGTTGGTTGGCTCCTGGTAGGTTTTGCTCTATGTTCTTTTGGCCAAGTGGGATATTTGCTGATTTTGGACTTGTGGTGTAGTGGATAAGAAGGTGGCCGCTGTGTTGGATAGAAGGGTGTAGGTTTGAACTCGGTGCGCAGGCTTGAGTCGCTTTAGCCGACTTTTACGCGCTATAATCCACTAGCCCTAGATGATGCCATTAAATAAGTTGCAGGTTGTTACTAGATGAATTAACGCTGGAAAACTGTTTATAAATCTAGTTTACAATCAGGTACACTCTGGCCATCGGGCCAATCTGGGATAGGCCACTAGTCTAGGAAGGCCCTATTAGGATCATGAATAATGGAATAGTTAATGAATTTACTCGCGGTAGGTACCAAATATCCACACCCATAACATTATAATGACCCTATCTCGAGTTAGTGGTCTACTTCGATTCGTCCTGGCGGTCAGAGGAATAAGATACCAGGTTCCGCTCTGAAACTGGGTAGGGAATCGCCGAAAACGATGCAGGTTCTTGCAGAGCGCAGCTTATAACTAGGGACTATAGTGTGTTTATATGAAATAAGACCCAACTGCGTGCAGAGATCATAAAGATACATATCGTATATTTTAATGCGCGTGTAATAGGAAGAGGAAGGTGGTATCTCTCTTTGCGGCTTTAGCGGTGCGGTTGGGCATTGCATCTATGATATGACCACCTACTATGAACAGGGAGTTCTTTCGTCATAACAGTTCTAGTTACCCTTTACAGTTCCAAGTAACACTGAGGCCCAACCACTCCGCAATGGATAAAGACCTCACAGCAGATGAGGCGGTAGCCGATATATGCAGCTTTGCATGACAGACATAAAAAGGAATACGCAATATACTAGGTTTGACAAGCACGCCACTTATCCCTATACATAGTGGCACTATACACCCTGGAATTTGAAGCCATATACTAAGACCTCTAACACGTACGGCGTCTGTAGGCTGCATGTATTTAATGAATTGGACAAAAGAAACTAGGTTTCTAATAGACTCTCTGTCCGAGTGATAACTTATGACCGTGGCCCGACCTATGCTGGAAACGCATTCCACTCCTGAACCGTTCACAATTTGAATTCCCGGGTCATAGTCTGTCTAGCATTCAGTTTAATATAAATAATTGTAAGCCTAGCCAGCCTTGAGATTATTCATTCAAAGACAGCCTGTTGAAGGGAGGGGCTGTTGAAATAGCGAGTGCAGTTGAGATCACATCGTGCGCATCTGGAGTTACATGAATATGAGGGATGAATCAGTTGATAGGTTTTGCCCTAATTGAATACCCCTGTTTATCGATGAGCGTTAACGATTGGAACGGGACAGAGTATCGGGCGGAATTGAGCCGACAAGCAGTAGAATATCGAAGCCAAGATTTTAAGCATATACTCGTCTACCAGCATAAGAACCAGAAAATGCGAGTGACAGAGCCAAGGATTATTTGTATGGAGTGGCAACGTTCTGCCATACAAATAATCCTTTCGCATTTTCTGGTTCTTACCCTGGTAGACGAGTATATACACTAGCCGTGCTACCACCATATCCTTTATGTCGTAATCTGCGAGAATCGCAAACAACCCCGCCTATAGCTAAATGGACATGCATCTACTCCTACCCCAAGTTTAGTTTCTAAACAAAACCGCCGCCACAGGTGTTGATAATGACGATTGGGGGGAATGCAAGCAAACTTCTCGGGAATATAGCTTCATTCGTAATCAAGACTTCTCTGGTTGCCTCATATTCCCCTACTGTGGCACTTGTTGTGGCACCTCCACCCCCCACTCCTTCCGTCACTGACCTATCCAACTTTATTACTAGACAAAATCATGGATAGCTAGAGATGCCTCTGAACCAACCCAAGACGGAACCTACACAAGAGGTCATGGACAAGCTCCCGCAGGAGCCGGATATCGAGCGCTGCATGAGGTTCGATAATCCGGAATGACCTACACCATGAAACAGCACTATTAAACAACGGATATTTCCTAATCGGTATTGCTGCCTCCGAGGGATCCAGAACTCCAAGAAGTTTATCAACTTAGCCTCAAGGCAGGAAGGGCTGATAGAGCTCTGGGACCATGATTGGTAGTTGTCAGCCACCTGTTGAAGACATCTTCAAGGAATATCATAGAGTATGTTTCAATTTTAGGGGATAGCAGAAAATTCTTCCCTGCGGATAGAGGGAAAAATTTCTTTAACCTAGCTAAAGGAAACATCCCCCATCCAGGTGGCCCACCATTGGGAATGAGTCTGAGAACTTGTGCTCCCGAGTTGATGGTCTGCGATCGCTGGTACACGGGGGTGGTAATAAGAACCAGAACATGCAAGTCAAGAAACAGGGATATTTTGTATAGAGTAGCGCCGCTCTGTCATACAAATGGCCTCATTGCATGTTTTGGTTCTCCCTCGTACCCGAGTATTAACCGAGGCCCAAACAGAGTATTTACCACCCCCATGGGCTCCGTATATCAAGATTTGTGCAGGAATCCACGAACAAGAGTATCACAACTCCTTTGACCAGCCATACACTCGGCTACTACAAGCGTAACACGGTCCGTCCGAAGGTTAGTATGAATTAAGAGAAATTACTATAGAAACTCGAAGGTGAACAAAACAAAGGTAGAGAGGTTAACCCACATCATGAATTTTACCGAGTGATAACTCGTGCAACGGTGAACGCGTCCTTAGGTTAGGTCTTTTTAAGAGCCCCAGCACCCTATAGACAAGCTTTGTATCGGGGAAGTAAGTTAAACGCGATTGCTCTGAGTGCTAATGGTAGGTAGAAGGCCAAGGTAGAGAGAAACCTACCTATGGGTGGCCACTCTAAGCTTAGAATGTTTATGGCATGAAAACTATAGCTAGTGAGGCCCGGTACAGTGAATCCATAGAGTCTCGATAACAGCATATGGTATATAGCATGCTACTACCGAATATATGCTTATATTGAGAGCGGGTTCGTCCGTACCGACCCGCTCGCGATCGGGAATGTCAAGCGATGTGTTACCACCGATAATTAATATGCTACCACGAATGATTGTCCACTCACCATGATGGTTCACTCGCCGTTTTTCTCGGCAATGACATATCAGGCCAGTTTTTTTTTACCAATATAGAGAGAACCCCATAGATCACCTCCTCCAAATGTCGTTGCCGAGAAAAACGGCGGGCGAACCATCATGGCGAGTGCATGGACCATCATTCGCGGTACTACCGAAATTTAGTTGTAGCATGCTAGGCATAAATCTGTTTGTTTATTTAACGCTGACCCACAATAATATAAAACCACCACCACCCACATGCATCATTGATTTACCCTCAGTTCCCGGTATCTCTAGATGATATTGTGGCCAAATCACACACCATCTGGTCATTCTACCACGTCATGATATATAGATATCTGTTGAGCGTTGTAAAATAAAAAGCAACTATAAAAAGAAATGTACGTTGATCGATGCATCATGTTAATCTAACCACGGGCTCAGTTAGCTGTATTAAAGCACCAATATAGAGATCAGATATCAATAACAATAGAGCCAAGTGCCACTAGTACTATGATCTCCTGAAAACTCTGTTAATTGACTCTGTAGCTTGCCTTTTCTGCTAGTATTGGGCAACTCTCACGCTGTCTTAGGGTCACGTATATGCATACGTGTTCTTTTATTTATTTCCTATATGTGCCAAAGAAGAGCTCGATCCTTCTTCTCCTATTCAAAACCAAATACAGAAGATTTCTGTCTGGACCCTTCAATAACTTTAGTAGTTAGGTCGAACCCCCCACGGCCTAGCATAGTACCCGAACTAATAGATACAGGTCATTATATTGGAGACTAGCCACCTTGATGGAATTTTGGGCGCGGTTGGCTACTTATTCAGCTTCTTATTCGTCTTTTTTTCACTTGGCCCCCGCCCCCCCCACCCGTATGACTACACATATGTTTTTTACGACACAAATTAAGACCCTACGAACATTCTAGACCCCAATGACGTTAGGGCATGATCGGCTGGGGGAGCAGCATTTGAAAGTATATAATACTCTAGCCCTGCAGCAGCCTTAGAACAACACTTCTATGCAGTTCAGAAAGGGCATTTAAACCCGTTAGTGCGATCATCAGGTGTTCATTATGTTCGTCAATTGGTTTCCAAACTACATCCACCTTTAAGAGTACTGCGTGCATTTTTTTTTCTTGCACACTTCTGGGGCACTATTGGATGAATAGTCGGTCACCACAAGGCTGCCCCACCTACTCATATACCACCACCAGGTAGTCGATAGTCAACATCGATCAGTTTACGACCCATCACTTAACCAGCCATCTTCAATCCACTATGAGGTCCCGATCTCAATCTCCGCGCGGAGCTTAGCAGGACGGATCCGGCCGCCAATGATCGGCGCGCATGTACAACACCGATCCAGTCGTGTCTTGTGATCTCTGCGGTGAGTCAGTATTTTCGTTGGTAGCCGATAAAGTTTGTATTGAGCTCTTCCATTACTTATGTTCCTTGCAGAAGAAGGTTGATAACTCTAAGTAGGCTCAGCTACGAGTTCTGATACTGATTTAGCCGGGCTGTGTAGAGCTGAGAGGGTACATACACCACCGCCAACGTACTAGCCAGGTCGATCGTTACTCTATTGCAGGCTATGGTAGGGCAGGCACATGATGGTATTTACGCGCCCTTGCTATTGGATAGGCATGGCTAATTGACTCTCTTCAATGCTATCTGTGACTTTGGCGAGCGAGCATCTAGTTGTGGTTAGCTATCAACAACATTTAATCCGCCAAACTGCCGCGATTTAACGCGAAAACCGCCGAGTGATATAACATGATGCCGGTCTGGTTAGTACCAGCGTTACATAATCAATCGGGGGACCGCTTATGAGAGTACTCTGCCGTCCCCGGGCTAGAAGCAGTACACTACAGTGCAGTATTGTAATGTCTACTCCAAATTGGATAGGAACAATCTGTAAGGCAGGTCACGATCACAGTGAACCCTTTACCCGCGGATAATCAATACCTATATTCCCCCTTTGAGATATTCCTCATTCCCGTATATAGGTACAGCAGTGATACTACGAGGCTACTCTGACACGGCTATAGAATATCTGTTTGCACTATCTGGTCGCGATACCACCTCGTTACCGTAGCACCTTAGACATCGAGCATCAGGGTTTCTAGTGACACATTGCTTTTTACGACTCACTTGCTTCGCCCCTGAATTAGTATTACTGATCATCAGGTGACGACATTATTCGGCGCCGGTTTGATGTACCAGATAGATTGGGAGGAGCTGCAGGAACCGGAGTGCTATAGAACGATGTTAAGGGTTCTCTGCCCGCCGCTCATTAAAACCACACGGGAAGTTTCTTTTCAATCCTTTTGTGCATGAACGTATGTACTGTATAATTTCCTCAAAGTGCCGACAAATTTGCACAGATGGGCCAAATACCACCCAATGTCACCTGAAGGGTAAAAAAAAAGTGCACATATAGAACGCACCTGCCACACGCACGGGTACTGAGCCCGTGCCGGCCGAGCGGGGTTGGGCGGAGGTGGTCATACCCCTCGGTGTATATTGGAGCAGCGCCGCCATAGCCCTCTCTTCTCTTGCCCGCCCTGTGGATATTGCGTCATGTCTGTGGGGGAACCATTAAGCATATATTCCCTATGTGCCTACACAGGGTATGGAACACAGGGCTGAACCAAACTATGTAGCCCCGGACCGTTTGACTGATCCCTCCGAGTATAGTGTCCTTTACCGCAGACTTCCTTCCGGGATAGCAAGGTGAAGCGGGAACCAGCGTCTCTCGAGAACAGTATGCTCCTGGCTTACTACAAACATAGCCGTGTAAGCGATAATGCACCGCATGCACCGTCTGACGATATCATTCCTTTCATGTCATGTCCCATGCTTCCCGGCTTGTGACTTGCTTCCTTTGTGGACCTGGCCGGGCTATGCAAAAAAAAAAAAAACTAATAAATAAATAAATAAACAAGTAAACAAGCCAATAAAATAAATAAATAAATAAAAGGGCTAAAGTGACACAAGAATAAGAAAGCGCAGTTACTAAGATCTGTGTGTATGGACCCTCGCTTACTGCCGTGTCGGCTACCAGCTTCCTACGCGTGGTCGTCGAGCCTCTCTCTCCCGGGTGCGCAACGCAGCCTTTATTCGCACGCGCGCGGATGCAGGACCATGCGCGGTACAGATTTTAAAGACCCCATACAGTGGAATAAGGACTTCCAGAACTCGACAACCACCGTGAGTAGCCAATCGATATGCTTGCCGATCCTATACATATGTATATATATATGTGAGTACGTTTCTTTCCAACAGGGCTGGGGGCTATGACCGATGACACCCGTAATGGAAGCAAATTCACTCATGCTTATAATGCACTTATTAACCTCGTAAGTGGCTGGCAGTGCATAGTCCCGAGAGTTCTGAGGTGCAACAGAACAATATTCGCCGGGTAGCCCCCCCTCGGCAGCTACCTAAGTAGGCCCCTCTCCCCACCAAAAAAAAAACCCCTACCTAAGGCGCGGCGCGGCGTTAGCAAGCGCTCTATGACATGAATTAAGTGAACTTGTGCCTCTAACATTCAAGGCCTCCGTAGTAGGTGTTTTAAGAATATATCCGTATATAGTTGATATTAGCGATATGTACGTCCGATCAACCGATCAGGAATGAAGCCTACCTACCTAGGAATACCTGCAGTTAGGACACCACAGCAAAGGAAGGAGCAGATTCAAGCTGCCAAAAACTTATTCACAGCCTGCATCTGATGATGTCTTTGAATTCATCCGGGTTGACCTCGGGGTGACTTCGGGCCTCCTATATCTTGAACAGCCGATTACTCGGTAATCGGTCAAACCATAACCGCGCGTTTGCACCCACAGCCTCCGAGTAAATATATCATATACAACATGAATATATACACTCATAATTCAGTACTTAAAGCCTAGAGTAGAAATTTGTTAATAAGTAATCAACTATTTTCAAGACAAGAGCAAGACATGTACTAATTTTTATTAGAAGTAGAAAAATGCGCATTAAGAAAAAGTAACTACCGTAACTGTACGATTGGTTGCATTGTAATACCAACTGCGCACGGCAGTACCGTTCCTACATGGGAAGCAGAAAGTCCATCCAACCAACGTGACAACGGTTGTATCAAATCTCCAGAAAGTCTCTTCCTGCCTGCAACGCACCCAATAAATAGCCAGGGATCATTCCAGCAATCTGACCTAGGTCTGCAACAAAGAAATACCACACATGTGCAAGACACTAATGACCCAAACCAGCCACCAGCATCGGGTATTAAACCAACTAGTAAACCGATAAGGAGCTTTTAAAGGAACCAATCCTGTAAAACACAATTGTGTACCAAGTTGATTGACTCGAATATGGAGAAAATAAATAAATAGGTAAAAATAGACAGAGAAAAGGGGACCTATGTGTAGATATACAGGCCTGATTTTCAGAGCCAAAAAAAATACAAACAAACAACCACAACCAGAAGCAAGATAGAGGACCTGACCGCCCAGACCCCGTAACCACCCAATTCAATCCTACCAATACATTTAAAAGCAAGGAGAAGCGGCCCACGATGGAACAAAATTTAAACAAAGAAATGTGCGGTGCGCAAACTAAAATTTTAATTTTTCATGCCCCTTTTTGCAGGGCGAAGTGCTAGGAGGAATGGGGTGTTGCATCCATCAAGAGAAATCAAGGAGGCATGTGCGATTTAGGTGTGCTGTTGAGATGAGAGGGCCTCATTCCCGCTCCGGGCTCTATAATCTATTATTCTGTGGGGTTTAGGAGCATATTCCGCGACTCTTGAAGTCAAAAGAAGTAGCTTCGTGTTGGAATTTAATATGGCGGACCGGAATGACCAGCTGAATCTGGGTACATATAAAAGCTGATTCCAATTATGGTGTATCTATAAGTCAAGGCGGTCAGTCAGTCCTGAATCAGATGTAACCATCACTTATCCGATCCTCTTTTTACAGCGGCACAGTGCCAAGAACTGTAGCACCAAACAAAAGGGCAACGGTGGTAAGGTTTCATTGTACTCACATCCCCAGTAGCATAGCCCCCTCAAGGTAATTACTCTTTCCGTCTTGGATGAGATAATTTGTAATGAGCACGCTCATAAAGAAAATAACTGTCTCGAACGTTTGGAAGTAAAGGCTCATTGGCTGTCCAATAATCCATCCGAGGATGACTAGAGCTGGGGTAACGAGAAGTGCGATTTGCATGCTACTTCCTATCGCGACTCCGATTGCGAGGTCCATCTAAAACCTCAGCGTCAGTATTTGTTATTCCTGTGCTTGTATGGCAGAAACTCTGTTCTTCATGGTTGGGGCTGAATGAGTGGGGTACTCCGTGCAAGGATGGGTGAGTTGCATGATCTCATAAAAAAAAGAAAAAGAACCATCTACGCTTTTTTTTTTCTTTCTTTGAATGGGCTAGCAAAGAGTATGCTAACCTTGTTTTTCATCGCCACCACCACAGCTGTAACATGCTCAGCGGCATTCCCCACGATTGGTATCAAAATCAACCCGATAAATGTTTTGCTAATTCCAGAACTCCCCACCACACTGTCAATCGAGCCGACCAAGTATTCAGCACAAACAGCAACTGCAAGTGTAACAGCGACTAAGACAACACTAGCCTCGATGACTGTGAGGGTGGGGTTTTCAGGTCCCTCATCGGGGCCCCCAGACTGCATTTCCGCGTCGAAGAAGTTGGCGTGTGTATGTAGCTGAAAGACCAGATAGAGAATATAAAGGATGAGCAAAACAATCGAAGTACCTCGGGAAAGATTAAGAACAAGAGCAAACCCCTCCTCCTTAGAGAGATCCACAGTCGAGTAGAGCGCTGCGGGGATGATTAAAGATGCAGTGGCGACAGCCATGAGGGAGGACATAGTAGAAGCGACCGTAGTGTTGAAGGTTTGTTCTGGGTACTTCATTCCGCCAAACAAAAAACACATCCCGAGTACCTTGAACATAACTCTTCAGTAAAGCTCTCTGAAGGCGAGAGGGAGCCAGTTTTAATAAGGACATACCAGAAGAATGTTTGATAGGATACTTCCTAGCATGCTGGCCTGCACAATCCTAATCTCGCCCTTGGTCAAAGCAACCACACTGACCTTTACAAAGAAAGAATCGTGTTAGTTGAAGCTATCCTCATGCACTGCGCCGAAAGGCAAAACCATCTCCTAGAATCCTTACGATCAACTCGACAGCATTCCCAAATGTAGCATTTAATAACCCTCCTAGAGTTTCGCCCACAACCAAGGCCAGCTCTTCGGTGGCTAGACTAAGCAAAGACGCAAGCGGAATGATAGCCATAAAGTTTAGTATAAATGTAGCAGTCGGACTCCATCCCAGGAACCCAGATAATACACCCAACGGCACAAAAACAAGTAATATGTTAACATAATTGCTGAAGAGGATAAACTTCGACTTATGGTAAAAGTTTTTGCTGATTTTCTTGACCGATTTTTTACTTCGCTGGACGAAGCCGCCGTAGTTGTTGTGGCCGTTGCCGTTGGATAAGAGGGGCGTACCCTCCCCATATCTGTCCATATTTCCTCTGGGATAAGCAATTGTATTTGTTCGACGTCTTAAATTTCCTATCCAAGTATTCCAGCAACGGCGCCAACAAGGCACAGTGCCGATGGTGGTTAGCTTTGAGTCCAACACTTCGACTGATTTAAATGGGAATTGCAGTTCTTGGTATAGGTTGAAGACAAGAGGGGAAGAATGTAAAGACGAATATTCATCGATATGTGATGATTTCAACACCTAGAGGGGAGATGGGGGGGAGGTCATATTTAAATTATGGAGTGTACAGCCACTGCACTCACTCATCATTTTGTGGGTCCTTTTTTGTGGAGAGTACCGGAGGGACCTAAGAAGTATGTAATATGCGCACGTCCGATGCGATACAAGAGCAATCACGCTAGATTGAGCAGATGAGGGTGCAACGGTGTGATTAAGTCCGTTGGCTCTGGAGGTCCAAAGCAATCACGACCTTGTGATGCGTGCGAGGATAATCTCTGAAAGTTCGGAAGCGAGCCTGTTCAAGAGGTCTTAGGCGCCGAAGGCTGTGCTTTTAGATCTGGCAGATGGTGGTGCGGGGATTGCGATCACAAGAAAAATGTCTCGGTAAGGGAGGGTACAATGGAACAATGACAGAGGGAGAGGAGGGAGAGGAGGGAGAGGAGGGAGAGGAGGGAGAGGAGGAGGAGGAGGAAGGAGAAATTTAAAGAGAGCGCCCTGAAAGTAGATGGGCAGTTCTTTGAGCTGATAACCCCAGTATAAAGTTTATGTATAGCGGCACATCTTTAATGTCCCTGACGTATGTAGTAATGCCCAATGTTTGGGTCCAGCCCCTTATAACTTTCTATCTAATACAGAACATCAGAATGTCATTCTGTGGAGCTTTGGGAACCCCGTTAATACATAGAAAAATCAATCACAGCCCTGTTTTTATTGATAGCGTCATTCCCCTACAAAGAGATCAAGCTCTGGTCTTCGGGATGACCTCCGCATTCAATTCATGTACTGCTAGGCCTGCCATGTCAAAAATACATGTAATAAACGGTGAGTGGTTTGTGTACCGCGTAGTGGATGTTCGAGAACCCTAGCACCTTTCACCAAAACGGGCGGGCATATGGAGTCTTTCATACCGGCCGATGTTTTCTCCGGAATAAAAAGGCCACCGGAATTTGCACTCGCATTGCCACCACAAAACCCTATTTAGTGTATATTGTTAGCATTATACACTGTGCTCTATACATGCAGGTACCTTACCTACGTGTAGTCTGGTACAAAGCTTGCCAAGCCGTAATTGTAGAACTACAATGTCGTATTTTCTTGAGTTTTTGTCGCGTCGGCAGCTTCACTTTTTGTCCCTAACCCCCTGAACCACGATACCTAGATCCAGGACCTACGCGAATTCACCCCGCATCGCTGAAGAAACCATACCGCCCTGATCTTGGATGAGGGAATTGCTTCCTAACATTCTGACAAAGCTAGCATCATCTATCATCGCCGCGCCGCCGGTCAACATTTACAGCCCGTTGTTGTCCTTTGCTTCCCACCCGCCCCTCGACCACTGCCACCACCTACTCAACACCACCACCATCTCTACTACCACCACTACCACACCGATAGAATCAGTTAATAGTGCAATATCTCTTTACAAATAGCCAAGCCGCCATCATGGCCGAAACCCCTGAGGTCCCCTCCTTTATGGGTGTGCCAATGAAGCACTTATCACTTGTTACAGTACAACGCCCCCCTTCATTCAGGAATATAGGCCGGTACATGTAGTTAATGGCGAGCTAACTTCTGTAACTACAATACAGTTAACATTTCAAAACTCAGCATTAATACTTGTAAAGCCACCTTCTTCTATTTTCCGCCATGGAGTTCGCCTACTCACACGTGATTGTAGATAATGCATTACTCCCGCATTATGCCCATGACATCTCAGCATCGATATTTTACCTCAACAGCGGTATTCCTCAATGAAGTTATCAAGCTTGCTATTTGTGTCTGGGTTGCACTTCGCGATCGCCGGAAAATTGACGGTCCAACAACTACGGTGTCCCAGTCTGTAAAGCAGCTCTATACCGAGGTCTTTCGCCCAGATAACTGGAAGCTGGCCATTCCAGCATGTCTATACACACTTCAAAACACTCTTCAATATGTTGCCGTATCTAATCTGGATGCTGCGACTTTCCAAGTCACCTACCAACTTAAGATCCTGACCACTGCCCTGTTTAGCGTTACCATGCTACATAGAAGTCTTTCTTTGAGGAAATGGGTATCTTTGGTGCTGCTAACAATAGGAGTTGCAATTGTCCAGCTACCTTCTCCCGGCCCTTCGGCACCGACACAAACACAATCGTCAGACAGTACCGATGCTAGCCATCAGCGCCGTTCAGCAACTTATGATAGCACCCACGATGACAATTCTACGGAACTACGGATGAACAGAGCGGTCGGGCTATTTGCCGTCGCAATTGCATGCACAATCTCTGGTTTAGCTGGTGTGTACTTCGAGAAAGTGCTCAAAGGTTCAAGTGCAACTCTGTGGGTTCGGAATATCCAGCTGTCGTTCTATTCACTTTTTCCTGCCTTTTTTATTGGCGTGGTATTTTTAGACGGATCGGAAATCATGCGTAGGGGATTTTTCGACGGATATAATGGTGTGGTATGGACCGCGATCGCATTCCAGGCTGCTGGGGGAATTGTGGTTGCACTTTGTGTGAATTTTGCGGATAATATTGCCAAGAACTTTGCAACTAGCATTAGCATCTTGATTAGTTGTTTGGCGAGCATTTATTTCTTCGATTTTGAGGTCACTATTAATGTAACTTATACCTTTCCATTGCTTACTTTGTGACCCGCTAACCTTTGACAGTTTATGATCGGTTCTGGCGTTGTCCTCCTTGCTACATGGCTTTATTCAAAACCTGAATCCACTACAAACGATTATATTCCGCTTGAGAAGACGGAGGCTGAAACTGTATTTGACAATAAGGAAGCTATTATCTCTGAAGACGAAACATCTAATCCCGCGGAGGTATTTAAAAGACAGGATTGATCGGTTGGCTTCTTGCAATCATATCATAAATAATATTCCGTACGGGTTTTCTCATTTTTCTCATTTTCTTTTTTCTTTCCCTTTTCCTCTTTCTTTGTCTTTTTTTAGTTCTGTAGATGATATCAATGACAGGGTTGTTCTTTTTTCCTTGTGAAGGATTTTTGTAAATACATATGTATGCATGGGAGATTCAAATACAGGTATAGGTAGATCAAATTTGATTTTATTACAACAATCGTATATGCAGGAACAGCCAGAAGGTCTGGAATGTCTCGACCCTATCATGATCGGCGTCCTTCAACGGGTCGCCCAGTCAAAAATGCAATCGATTTGAAAAAAAATGCACATTCTAAAAAAAAGAATGAAAGATGACGCCAAGACATAATGTAAGCGGTCAAAGACTCCGGGTACATATCCTACTCGGGGCGGGATTACCTGCTGGCCCCAAAAAGTGCATTGCACAGCTCTCAGCTGAAGTTTGCAAATACCTAGGTACTTCCATTTGCTTGTATTTAATTTTCTGGGCCACGGGCCTCATCGACCCGCTGTCAATTGAGTTGTCTGTTACAGGTTCCCAAGGAAGTATTTTCAGGCGTTGAGATCGTGCGGGCTCGGATGTCTTGGCCGGGAGGGCGCAAGCTGAGCGAATACACCTCCCTAAACCTCGATCTTTGCTAATGCACGCTTAAACTACGGTTTCAAGAATCGTAATTTTAACCTGTGGCTGATACTCTATACATATATTATTACCGAGCCTAAGCTCCCCGAGACATGCCCCCCAAACTCAAACCCAAACAGGCTGACGCCCAAAGTACTTCAGTTTAGGACGAGATATAACCAAAGGTTAGATGGCAACCGTCCCAAACTTGAAAATTCGGCAAGTACTTCTAACGTATAAAAATATTTTTTATACAAACCCCATTGATTTGTTTGAAGACCGTCAAAAAAACATTTTGCACAGATTAAACCATGCAACCCGCACAAGTGTCCGGCCCATACGGTGTACTACGCGTACAATATACATTTAAAGAGTAGGTACAATACACAAAGCCCTGGATAACTGGGACCTGAGCCTACGAGGTGGTGTAGAGTAAACTATTGCAAACATAATCACTTATTACACCTTCAAGTACGTGGTTTCTGACAGTGCCGTCAACATTCACCCAGCCCTAATCCCTCCGCCATTATCCAAGCCTGTTACCTATCAGCATAACCAACACCGCCATGTCTGAGGCCAGAAACTTTTATTCTTAAAGCTACACTATTCAATGTCTTGACTAACCCCCCTTGTGAAGTTCGTTTAGCTGCGGCTACAAGATCAGTGAGGTCAATGCGGCCAAATTGGGTCATGACCAAACCCCTCGTATCGGTTGTCGATATCAGAGGTTATATATCTAGACAGCTTAGCCACCTATGTAGTCGTTGGGGTTATGAATCTCATTCTACAATTACGAGTGCTTTTTACTCTAGCTCTGTCATGCCACGACTCTTGGCACATATCCGAGTGACCTCTCATGACGCGCCTACACCACCGGCCGGCGCTGCGTATCTATCACACGCAATCCAGAGCACTGCCATACCACAATATTTATCCCGGGAAAAATGGAAGGATAAAATTTGGTTGGGTGCCGCGTGGCGATCGCGTAATCAGCGGTTGATCGAAGCAACACAGCCACGTTCTCGAGACCACGAGCTTTCTTGACAGCTGCAAGATCGAGTATAGAGGGGCGTAATTGGCGCATGTTACATATACAGGTTATGCAGATAAAACGTTGAAGAGGGCAGACAACCGTGGAGTAGGGTTGGTTACGTGGGTGAGTGAGGGGCTGGCTTGGTATCTTGACATATTACGTAGATGTTTGCTTGGAGAGAGCCAACTTTTTTCTCAGCCCTCGGATAGTTACACATTTATTATTCCATTGGTGGCCTGTCGATCCGCGTGATGAATGTCCAGCCTCTGCGCGAAACCTGCTTGTAACAATTCGAAGCGTGATGGACAGATGGTTGGGTGGTGGGATTTGGAGTGTAGAGAGTATCTACATGTAGGTACGGTATGAATACATCAATGCGCTAGTAATGCGGTAAGAATACGGTATTCTTCCTATGATTCCGGTTTAATTCGGTTCTTTTTTTTCTTCATACTGTAGCTATGGCTACACGTAGATATGTGCTCGACCAAGGATATGTAAGTATCAATGAGTGGCTTCCTTGGCGTACATATATATGTGTATTTCCTTGCCTGATTCCCTTAATCTGAACGTCATTTGCTCTCCATTACCGTATTCAAGGCAATCCCTTCCCCACACAGTTATTTTTTTGCAAGGTGCATCCCATACTAGTAGACGTCCTCTACGAATGGTCCCTCAGCTCAAGTGATCGTTGAAAGACGTGTCAACCAGTCTAATGCCAGTAAGCGTTCAATTGGTTCTGGAAGAGAGGGGTCGGTGTGGGAAAATGTGTTTAGTCTTACTTGGAGGCCATTTACAGTGGGGGACCCTTTGCGCAAATTTCCGGTAGCCTGGCCAAAGTTCGCCGCCAATCAGATAATCACAATGTAGAGCAGAGTCGGTTCCACCTCATCAATAGAGACTTTAGATGCCTATCGCTCATTTTGCCCGTTGGGATGGCGTAACCCACACTGTGTTGGAACAATCTATGTAGGGCATCTGTAAGTCATGAACGATCCTGGGTCTCGGGTTTGGGAGATTTGGGTTTATGGCTTGAACGAATCATCAGGAAGGAATGGCACAAACGAATCTGTTGAATGTCTCACTTGTTGTGTTGTCAAGATTAATATCTGTTTCATCTTGACATCGCTGTGGATGAGAAGGATCTTATACTCATTTGACTGTTGATGGCAATCAAATGTATTCTCTCCACGTAACGCTAATTCATAAACATGGATATCGATTATTGCCGGTGATTTTGTGACGAGTGATGTTTGATGATGGGGAAATCTCGGGAGAGAAAAAAAAAAGGAAAGGGCTCATTCTTACACGTGGGTAATATCTACGAAGAAAGTCAAACGATATGAGTTACAGCATCATGTAATGTAATGAAATGCTCTGCTATGTATTTCGCCCTGTACATACATTGAAACGCCTCTATCTATCAACCTCACCAAACACCAAGTCCATGGTTCCAATAATAGCGACAGCATCAGCCAAAAGATGTCCTCTAGAGATCTGATCAAAAGACCCCAAATGCGCGAAACCTGGTGCTCGGATCTTGCATCTATACGGTCTCTCGCTACCGTCTGAAACAACAAATACACCCATTTCACCCTTAGGCGCCTCAATGGCGCTATAGGTCTCACCAGGGGGGACAGCGTAACCCTTAGTGTACAACAGGAAATGGTGGATCAGTGCTTCCATGTTCTCCTTCATTGCCGCTCTTGGTGGTGGCGAAATCTTGAAGTCTTCTACACGGACGGGACCAGAAGGCATCTTGTTCAAGCACTGATGGATGATTCTGAGTGACTGTCTGAATTCTTCCATACGGCAGAGGTAACGGTCGTAGCAGTCCCCGTGAATACCCACGGGAACATCGAAGTCAACTTGGTCATAGGCGTCATAGGGAGAGGCCTTACGGATATCCCAAGCAACGCCGGAACCACGGAGCATGACACCGGTGAAGGAGTAGTTGAGCGCGTCAGCGGCAGAGACAACACCGATACCCTTGGTACGGGCGACCCAGATCCGGTTGTCAGTAAGCAGCTCTTCGGTCTCATCGATTCGATCACCGAATTGGGTGGCCCATTGGTAGATGTCGTCTAGAAGACCAATGGGGATGTCCTGGTGAACACCACCAGGGCGGACGTAGGCGGCGTGGAGACGGGCACCAGAAACACGTTCGTAGAATTCCTGGGTGGCGAGTGAGAATTTATGCTATGTCGGGGTCAATAGAATTGATAGACATACCATCAACTTCTCACGTTCCTCGAATCCCCACAAGAAGGGTGTCAGGGCGCCGACATCTGGGAACTTATGTTACCATGGTGTTCCTCCCCCCGTATGATTGCAAATTGGTACGAGGGCTTACCCATAGCGTGTGATAAGACGGACATGAGGTGGTTCAGGATACGGGTGATTTCACCGAACAAAGTACGGATAAACTTGGCTCGTTCCGGAAGCTCGACATTAAGTAACTTTTCCACGGCCAACGAGAAACATTGTTCATTGGTCATCCTGAATTATTGTTAATTGATGCGATGCCCTAGATAATGCCAGAGGCAGATAGAAAACCCACATGGAAACATAGTCCAAGCGATCAAAGTACGGCAAGGCTTGCAAGTATGTCTTGTACTCAATCAACTTTTCTGTACCTCTATGAAGAAGTCCAACATGAGGATCAGCACGAATGATTTGTTCCCCGTTCAATTCGAGAATCAATCTCAACACTCCGTGAGCAGCCGGATGTTGGGGTCCCTGTCCAAATCAATTCAATCAGCTTTCCCCAGCCCTTCCCACCGACCATCTCAGTGGCGACATACGAAGTTAACGGTGTAGTGTCTGATCTTTCTATTCTCGATCGGTTCCGGGTGGTCCGTTATAACTGACAACCCAAGAGTTAGCCCCCGGCTATATTTGCGCCTACCCGCCCGCCACAGTGAACTCACAAGCAGCATCATGTGCCGCCCCTCCAGGACCAGACTCTGTAAGTGTTGTAGGTGTGTACGCCTCCGCCCTCGATATTTTTGTGTTTGAGAATGGGCGTATGGCGAATGCCTTCAGCGCCGGCGGGTTCGCCCTAAAGGTGGAAGGCCGAGCAAAGCATAGTCTCTTCGCAGCCAGGCGAGCAAAAGATGCCATATTGGCGGTCAAGTTCAATTGGGGTTGAGGGGAGATGCAGGCGCGAATCTTAGAGGGCGCGGGGGAGTTGAGGTCTCTGAAACAGACCGGGGGTGGTGGCGGGATTATTACTAAGGTGATGTAGTTATCTACCGCCTGCAGACCTGCTAGCACTTTATTGGGCAATTTTTGACCTCGAGGGAGCTCCGCAGGCGGGTAACCGCCCTATAACCCCGCGAAATCTCCCCCGCAAATGATATCTAATATAGGCGAATATGCCGAGAAGAACAAAAATCGTTGCTCCAGACTCCTCTACTGTGGGGGTAGACATCCCTAAAACATTCACTGATGGGGGCCCACTCCCCAAGCTGTTCGCCTTCGATTTGGATTACACTCTTTGGCCATTCTGGGTCGACACACACCCCACACTGCCATTCCGGTATTCAAACCCCACAACTGTTCTCGACCGTGTAGACACACCCTATGGCTTCTACGATTCTGTGCCACGTATTCTGCATGCTCTGCGCGTAAGGAATATCTCAATCGCCGCAGCATCAAGAACCCACTCCCCACAAGGGGCCAGGCAAGCCCTCTCGCTCCTCGAGATTGAGGGCGAGAAGGCCATTGGGTACTTCGATTATATGGAGATCTACCCGGGCTCGAAGATTACCCATTTCAAGCGGTTGATGAAAGAGACTGGCATTGACTATGAGGATATGCTATTTTTTGATGACGAGCATCGGAATGTGGAGGTTGATCGTGAACTTAGAGTGTGCATGATTCATGTACTAGATGGGATGGAACCAGGTGTGGTTGACGAAGGTGTGAGGGAGTGGAGGAGGAGGAAGAGAGAAGAGAGAGGTGTAGAAGAGGAGGAGGAGGAGGAGGAGGAGGAGGAGGAGCAATCGGATAAGGATAAATGAATGCCCAGAGCCTAGATTCCTTGATATCACATTAGCGGGTTTTACATAGATCATAATACAAACCGTCAAGATTTAAAGATATTAGTTGGCCTTGAAAAAAGATAAAAAGTGAAATGCGCGCTTCCACATCCTCACTTGGTTCCCAAGTTGCAATATTGAAAGGCTACGCTCCCGTGCAGGAACGCCATTGAAGTGAACAGATTTATTTATAATAGTCTAAAATGTGACTTTAAACAACTTGCTCAAGCAAGGTTGCCTAACCCCCAAGCATCTACAAACAGGAGTTTATTCAAATAGAAGTAACAAAGAAGCAAGCGGAAAAGCCAAAACTTTTGACGTTCGTTATCGATTTTTTCCAAGTCCCGAAAACTCCATGTTCAACAAATTACAGCCTATGATACAAGGGAAGCCACTCATGGATATACAAAAGAAATATGGGAAACGTTAAGAAAAGACACCAGAAAGAACAAAAAGCAGTAAGGAAAGCCCTCAAACTAACATTAGTCCTGCATATCTACCTCTTGTACATCTTCCTCTGCACCGTCATCACCCCAGAGTCCCTCCAGTTTGAATTCAGCCGCCCACTCCTTGACAATCTCCTTCTGATCACCCTCACCAACCCCCTCATAGGATTGCTTGACTCCGCCATGTGCTGCTGCTTCCGCAACAGCGGTTACAGTGTTTGCAAGCGCTGGAGGATCGATCCAACCCTGAATACGCCCGTCACGCCAGTCCATGATGACTGTCTTTGCGGCAGCATCAATGTTCGGGATACCGCGTTTTCCGAGCCTTCCACGCTTGCGAGCAACCTGTACAAGAAAGTCGTTGACAACGTCTTTGGCACTTGTGTTAATTAGCGGGGGGAGGTCGTACAACGCAAGGAGCTTCGCAAATAGAGCTTCGGAAGTTGAAAGACGGCGGATGAGTAGAGCAATTGCCGGGACAGGGTCGTCAATCTGCTTGGGTGGGATGGCATTCAAGAGGATAAGGCGGGCTTGATCATCCTGTGATGAGTTCTCGGCACTGCCTGGGAAGACGATACCGGGGGAGTCAATGAGCTTGAGCTTTTTGTCGAGCTTGATTTCGCGGAGAGATGTGGTGACACCAGCTTCAGCTCCCGTGGGGCAGGAAGCTTGGGATCCGCCGAGACGGCCGCAGAGAGCGTTGATGACAGAGGACTTCCCAACGTTTGGGTACCCAATTACACCGACTGATACCGAGCGCTTCAGCTGCTTGCTGTGAGCGAAGGTCTTGAGCGCTTTCAGTAAGGCAGCGGATGTGCCGGCAACAGTAAGCGCCTTGTGGTCAAAGGTGTGGGCATTGGCTGCAGAATTGCTGGCGCGGAGGGGGAGCGTCGGGAAGTATCGGCGAAGGTAAGTCAACCATCCCTTGAGAACGTTCGGGGGGATCAGATCGATTTTGTTGAGAATTAAAATCAGCCGCTTCTCGCCGCCGTCTGCAGCCATAACAGCACGTTCTACCTCGCGGGAACGAGTCCCTTCAGGGTCACGGGCGTCAAGAACGTAGAGAACAACGTCAGCGGAATCAACAACCTGCTTGAACATCTTGTCAAAGGCCTTGCGAGAGGTATCTTTGGTGAAGTTAGTCTCATTCTGGTCATCTTCTGAGTCTGACTCGCCGCTGGAGACACCATGCTCGGCTTCATATTCCATGGCACGGGCACGAGCAGAGGCGAGAAGGGCTGCCATTGCTGAATTTCCGTTCTAAAGACAAGCAGTTAGGAGCCGGTTTAGCATGGCCAAGTTCGGGAGAAACTCACCCCTTCATCCATGTCCTCATCGCTCTCCTCCTCTTCATCTGACATGATGTCTTCTTCGTCAACCTCATCAACGTCTACCATGCCGTCTTCACCATTCTCCGCGGCAGCCTTCTTTCTCAATTTTGCAGCCTCCCTTCTCTTGATCTGCTCCTCCTCTTTTGCTCTTCGGCTATCCTCAATCTCTGCAAGTAACCGGTCCTTGTAAGGAAAACTGTTTGGGATGTTCAATTTCTCGGTTTTCTTTCCCCTGTGGAGCTCGGGGTGCTTTTTGGCTTCTTTGCGCTCCTTGCGCTGTTTCTCAGCACTGCGCTTCTCAATTTTGTGCCGTAGGCGGACGGGAACACGCTTTGACTTCTTCTCTAGAGGGGGAGAATTTATATTAATTTCAAAACTCTAACGGATTGACATTGACCCGTGGTAAACTTACTTGGCATCTTGAGGTTTTGTTGTTCGAACTGAGGTTTGTGGTTGTGTATGAGGGAAAAGAAGCTTTTTTCTTTTTGAGAACAGAGGAAAAATTTCGTGGGGCACGGGGGCGCTTATGGAGCCCCGTGCGCAAAAAAAAGCTCAACAGCAACGGACTGTCAGTAGGGTACAGGGTCTCCTTGATGGAGATAACAAGATCTGTTAGCAACTCTTAGTTTTTCCTGGGAGGTTAGGACTCCACGGATACTCTAATGTAGTGCTTGTAGTGCTTGATGCGAATTGAAACAGAACTACCTTTTTTTTCTTTTCCTTTTTTTTTTTTTACCCATTGAAGAGCCCCCGCAGTGGGTGCACAATGAGAGCCGGGTAACGTGAGAAATTGATTGAATCCTACCAAACATGGAGGGTAGTAAGCAGAGCCTCCGCGGTCAATGACCTAGACGTCCTGTTTTGTAGGTACAGTTGGAAACCATTTGGCAGGTGGGCTTAAATAAATTGCTTACCCCGTCTAAACATGTAGGTAAATACAACATACCGGAAATAATTGTGTCCTTTTCATCTATCCTCTCGACTCTAAAAGCATTAATAATAACATACACATCTGTTCTTGAATGAGGACCAACCTGATGGAATCTCTGGGTGAACAATAACCAAACCGACAAAATTAGTGCCCTGTGCTGTAAACACGCGCCCGAGCAGATACTTTAATAAGCAGGGAGCGATAAATCAAAGGGTTAAAATTTCCAGTGCACTCTTGTATCTAGTCGCCTGGGCGAGTGATTATCCATGACGATATCATATTACCCCTAACCCACATCCTAGTTCTTCACATCCGTTATTGTGAATCCCGTGCGGACAACTGTTTCTACAACCACACCATCTCTAATCGCACTGCCTGCCAGATAACCGATAGTCATGAAGATTTTCATCCGTCATCTCCGCACCCGTCCAAACATACGATCATCCCTCCGCGCGCCCCCACAAACCCCATCAGCGCATTATCAACCACCTCCCCATGTGCCCGAGGGCATTGAAACAGAATCTCTTGCCAGTTATCGCCCACCAAACGAGTTCAATACACTACAGGAGAATATCATACCGACTAGTTGGCAACAACCGCAAAGATCGCAATATCGGAACCGAGATTACGATGCGGTAGAGGAAACTAGTAGTTACACTTCTGGGCAGCGTTTAAGGGAACATGAAGAAGAGGAGATAGGCTCCTACTCGCCCCGCCAGCGCTTACCAAGGAGTCAGTTTCAATCGCAGCCCCGATATCCAAATTATCAAGCAGAAAAGGTCGGCGCCCACAACTCCCCCCAGCGCTTCTCGAGGGATAGAGGATATGAAGAAGATTCAAGCAACTACACCCCCCACCAGCACATATCAAGGGCCGATTTCAATGTAGAGGCCAAGTCTATAGAGCACACTCCTAAAACTTCCAAAGGGGTGCGAGTTAAAGAGCCCCACTTGCACCTCTCCGACATCATTCCCGAAAGCTTCAGCCAGTACGCCTACCGCTGGGAGACGCTCGCCCCCACTCCCGACGAGCTTGTTACCGCCGATCGCTTCTTCCTAAAATACCCCCCGAAGCATCTATGGTCCGAGGCCAAGTTCAAGAAGATTGACTTCGGGGATGTGCCTGAGGTGTGAGGTCTCCCTTTCCTGTTCCGTCTCCCTTCCCTGCTAATACTAGAGTTAGGTTGCGTTCTTGGGTCGCTCAAATGTAGGCAAATCTTCACTGCTGAATGCGCTACTAAATAACAAGAGCCTGGCGTATACGTCGTCGAAGCCTGGGCGAACGAGGCTCATGAATGCGTTTGGTATTGCAGACGGGAAGCTGGTCTTATTGGATATGCCGGGGTATGGACATGCCTCAAGAGAGGAGTGGGGAGTACAGATCATGAAGTATTTAAAATCACGTAAGCAGTATGTATGGGTTTATTGATATATGCGAGGGTGACATACTAATATTAAAATTCATAGGTTCCGGCGTGCTTTCCTGCTAATCGATGCGAAGCATGGGTTTAAAAAGAATGATTTGCAACTTCTGGAGCAATTTGGACAGGAGGGTATCTCATACCAGATCGTATTGTCAAAGATTGACAGGGTAAAGCCAAAAGATTTAGAAACGCTCTTCAAGGAGGTACGTGATCTCATGGAAAATGGAATTCCGGGTGCCAATGCTGGTCTGGGAGAGGTCCTAGCTACGGCTGGAGACCCTGCAAAGAAGGGAGAGAAAAGGGTGGGATTGAGCGACCTAAGACGGGCTATCTTGGTTGCCTCTGGTCTGGAGAGCGTTCAAATTTAAGAAATGATCGCTTAGACATGAAATGGGAACTAGGCTTGTATAAGTGCGAAAGTGTACACTAGGTATGTTTACGGCAATCAAAGGGTAATCTAGACAGTGTTTGGCCTGCTCTCAAAAAAAGAAGTGAATATAGAATACAGAATGGTAAACCGCCTACTTCCACAGCTTGGACAATGACATCTCTTTGTCGTCGTGCTTGTTAAGGACCTTGGCCGTTGCAAGATCTATGTAAAGTTTATTAGCAGGTGGGGGGAAATATCGAAAGGGGGCTGGCGTACCAAAATCTTCCTGTGTTACGTGAATCCGTCGCTCTCTGAGGGCGTACATCCCCGCCTCTGTACACACACCCTTCAGCTCAGCACCAGAGCAACCGTTCATCTTCTCTGCAATCTTTTTGAGATCAATTCCCCTGGTCAAGTTCATTGACCTGGAGTGAATTCTAAGAATATCGGCACGGGCCTCGACACTAGGGCAAGAATGTCAATGATTCATCCAAGGAGGGCAAGGCACGTGTGACATACGTTGGTGGTGGAAACTCAATCTTCCTATCAATTCTTCCGGGTCGTAGCAGTGCGGGGTCCAAGATATCCAGCCTATTTGTCGCCATGATAACTTTGATGTTCTTTGTGGGCTCAAAACCGTCTAGCTGATTCAATAGCTCCAACATAGTCCTCTGAACTTCAGAATCTCCTCCAGAGTTTCCTTCAACACGACTGCTACCGATACTATCAATTTCGTCCATAAAAATGATACTAGGCGCATGCTCTCTCGCCATTACGAACAGCTCTCTAACCATGCGAGACCCTTCACCAATGTACTTTTGTACTAACTCCGAACCAGATACACGGATAAAGCGACAGTCTGTGTGATGGGCAACAGCACGAGCAAGAAGGGTCTTTCCGGTGCCAGGTGGACCGTAAAGGAGGACACCCTTTGGTTGCGCAATACCAAGAGATTCGAATAGTTCGGGATGTTTTAGTCCGAGCTCGATGACCTCCTTGATCTCTTTAATCTGCTGGTCAAGACCACCAATCATATCGTATGTGCTATCGGGGACTTTTTCGACCATCATGAGTGAAACAAGAGGGTCAACCTGAATATATTAGCTTGAAACTTGGTGGGTAATGATTAATGAAAGACACACAGAGCTTGGAAGCATCCTTTCTAGTCTGTATGAGTCCGAAAGAAGAGTGACACGCTTGCCGGGGGTGAGTTTAGAGATATCAACACTTTCCGCAACATCGACGACTACCACCAAAATCAGATGGCCCTCTCCTAATACTGTAGCTTGACCGGAACATACCATATTTCCCTTCTGGGTGAACCTTGACCAAAACCCTTTTGCTGCCCATTACTTTGACGACCTCTCCAACGTATGAGCCCGGCTGCTGGAGTAATCCAAGCTCCTCTCTGAGGAGGCGAACTAGGAAAAGTATTATCAGCATTCATAGGCCATCGGGATAAATCATAAGCAACATGTTTGCGACAAGGAAGGTAATATCTGATATCAGAGAAGGTAAGGGCCCGCGAAGACCCCACCATGTAGCTATTCCGCATGAAAAGAGTACAAGTCTCTAAGACTGGTGCCAGCTCATGTCTCATCCCATATATAAGATTAATAGGAACGCATAATACAAAGGCCCACCAACCTCTCGAGTTGTAATCATTGCGCTGGGCCTCCAATCTTCTTAGTTTGGAGTTCCGTTCGATGATCTCCAGCTCCAATGACTCGATCTTGTTGTGGAAGAAGCTGTTAAGGGCCATATCGCTTGCCCAAATGGTACTGTGTAGTTGGAAATTGGCGATGAGGGTATTTTGTTAGATACTTGATAATCTCGGGGTATTTGATTAGATGGATAATGTTGATGGATAATGTTGATGGGGAGGCGGTTCACGATGATATGGTGATGGATGGCGGAGTACTGGCGTGGAGCAGCTGGTGGGCATTTAATCGTCACGTGATCTGGACTAAACAATAGGCTTGTCGTGAGGAACGAGCATGATGTAGGTTTCCCTGATGGAGAGCAGTATTGATCACAGCGCAGCGCAAAAGAACACCTCGCCTCTCCCCTGACCTCAAGCATTTAGGTAGCCTGATTTCTGCCTCGATCTTTCTTTCAACAGCATACTGCTTAAACATTACGACCACTACCAATTTATACCCTAACTAGCCATTCCTTCAGCTATATTTACAATGTCCGACCAACTCGCACAATTCGCCGAGATCCCTAGGGAATTTCTTAAAGATGGGACCCTATTCATTAACAGATGCACTAAGCGTATGTTTCTATCGTTATCCCATTGCGCTCCTCTTTATTCTAGCGCACTAACAGCTACTACAGCGGACAAGAGAGAGTTCATCAAGATCTCACAGGCAGTCGGTATCGGTTTCGTTGTCATGGGCGCTATTGGCTTTATTGTCAAGCTCATTCACATTCCCGTTAACAATATTCTGGTGTATGTATTCTTCTCCGGTGTGCCCGGGTATATAACGCAGATTCTAACGATCCGTTCAGCGGCGCTGCTTAAATACACAATTTAATCATTTTCTCAAACCGGGCATTACGAGATAGTAACGGTACGACTGGATTTGGAGTTTCGCGGTATTTGGTGGACAAAGAAAACCAAGGGAGGGGATTTTCTTATCGATGAGTGGCGATTTTAAGAACTATTACTGTACGATATTTAGGCGCGGTGTCTTCTTTTTGTTTGTCCTTTTTTCTTCTTTTTTTTTGTGCAAAAGCATTGGATTAGGTTCTACAGCCATGATATAGAACCGGGCGTAGCTTTGGGTGTTCAGTGATCTTAATATGAGAGAAACTTGGATAAGATAAGCAGAAATGATAGTAAATACTATACGCGGCTCAAGCCCCCAAGCGCAAAATGTAGAACATCCAAGACCCCGTTCATAGCTTGACACTACTAATACACCTTCAACGAATCACGATTTTCGCTAGCTCAGATTTGGCGCGTTCCTGAACGCGTCTCATCACGTGGATCCTCATATTATTCTAAAGTGCTCCCATCTCCTCCCATCTCCTCCCCTTCTTCTCAACATCCACGATTCAGAAAGAACAATGTCAGATTCCGAGGATAATACTACATCAGATTCAGGCGACTTCCCTTCGCCCCCTACCTCTATCAACCCTTATACAGTTCTCTCTATCTCGCCCACTGCTACCGTGGGGGAGGTTCGGGCAGCATACCGTCGTCTCGCGCTCCAAACGCATCCCGACAAAGTGCCACCTGCCGAGCGTGAAGCAGCACATGTAAAATTCCAAGAGATCGCCTTCGCATACGCCATCTTAATTGACACGGACCGACGCGCACGCTATGATGCTACAGGAAACACAAGTGAAGATGTTATTGAGGAGAATTTTAACTGGAAGGAGTTTTTCAAGGCTCAAGTTAAGGATCTCGTGAGTCCAGAAGCTGTGGAGAAGTTTAGGAAGGAATACCAAGGTTCGTTACTCGCCATCCATGCCAATCATTGACACCAATGCTTACAAGGCATAGGGTCCGACGAGGAGCGTGCGGCAGTTCTACAGGCGTACACTGATACCAGAGGCTCTCTCGACCACATATTTCAACACGTCATGGTTTCCAGTGTTCTTGATGACGAAGATCGTTTTCGGATAATGATCCAAGAAGCTATCGATGCTGGCGAAGTGAAGGCCTACAGAGCGTTTACAAACGAGTCCGCGAGATCCAAAAAGGCGCGAAGGGACCTAGCCGAGAGTGAAAAGAAGGAGGCAGAGGAATACGCAAAGGAACTAGGTGTATGGGATGTGTTATTTGGGGAAAAAAAGAAGCGCAAGGAGGAGCAAGAAGCTGCAGAGGCAGAGGAGGAGGAAGCAGAAGTGCGGGACGCCGAAGAAGCCGAAGAAGAGGATGAAGAGACTACCAAAAATACAGGTGGTAAGGGCAAGGGGAAGGGGAGAACTACGAAAAAAGCTGAGCCGGCTGGCAGGTCTACCGCGCGAGCTGAGAAGAAGGCTAAAGTAAAGAAAGAGGATGATACATCCGCCCTGGAGAACCTAATCAAGAGCCGCCAGACAAATCGACAGGCTGGCTTTTTAGCTAGTCTAGAAGCCAAGTATGGTGTCAATGGAAGCGAGATCAGGAAGGGGAAAAGGACAGCTCGGAATAAAAAAGCCGTTGACGATGATCTAGACGAAGAGGTCGTCACAGAACCAACAGAAGAGGAATTCCAAGCAGCGAAGAAGAGTATTGAAGCCAGAGCAGGAAAAAGGAGGACTGACGAAAATGTGGGAGAGAGACGTTCCAAAAGGAACAAGCCTTAGTGTATTATTTTACTCTTCACCTAATCCTAATACCTATCTTCACCTTTACTAAATTAGATATTGACCCAAGGCTTGGTTGAACATCCTTAATCAACGCTGCACAAAGGTCTCAAGATTACGAATAATTTATTTTGGGTTTAATTACATGTATCTATTTATATGTAATGCATGTTGTTTTACACCAACCTATCCGAGTAAAATGCCTATTAGCGAGACCGAATTAGAACGAATATTCGTTATTGGATTGTAGGGAAAGTATAGTGTTTGAAGAAACAAAAGAAACATATATCAGGCTACGGCCCCGGTCAAAGGGCAGGTTCATCAATACCCCACATATGGCGGGGGCTTATGAAGACCGTCGTGAGATTGTAGAAGGGGTATCATCATATAAAAGATTTCTTTAGGAATTGAAAGGTAAAAAAAAATGGAATTGACTAACCTTGGAGGTATATATTAGGTGTTTTCGAGTATTCTGAGATGCCGTTATTCTGGGAAGGTGTTAGTCCCTGTCAGGTGGAATAAATGTGGTTTATGTGGATAACAAGCGGGCAAAGGTCAGATTTTCCAAGTTTTCGTCTTCTGCAAGGATGCTACTCCAGCTCAGACATATGCTTGTCTATTGTTAAGGAAATATCATCATACAGAATCAGACAGGGCAGGACTAAGGATAAATAGGAATCTTACAGCTGATATTATGGCTGTAGGTAGAGTTAGTAGTCGGTGCATTAGGTTCCTGTATCTGTAAAGCAGAAAGTTAGCATACTTCCACTTCCGTACGACTTTTATATTTAAGAGCATAGAACTCTGAATCTCAGATATTGCATGAATGGTATTAAAAAGTTTTTCTCGTCATTGGCAAAATGCCAGATATGACTCGTCATCTAAAGTGGATATCATCATTGGAGGAGCGGGAAGGGAAGGAACAAAGAGATTGATTTACCATTAGGTTAACTGATCCAGATATGGAAAGAAATATTTTCATTACTGATTGACACAAGTCAGTAACGATCGGTCTTCTCGATAGCATAGCAAAAAGACGACAAGGTTCGGGCAAGATGTCAGTGTGGCAGGGTTTCTGAGGCCCATGCCGAAGTTGCGTCTCGATCATTGGATTTCAGAGACCAGTGCTCTTGCAAATCATCATTCAAGATGGCCCGCACGGAAGACGTTAACGAAGAAAGAAGTGAGCTTACATTCACTAATTAGCAATCAAACTGCAACGAATAAATGTTAGCCAAAGCAAACAAGAAAAACGAAGTTCTCGGTGCAAGTTTAAATGGTGTGTGAAGGTAAAAGCTCAGAAATAGCCATTTTATTTCCGCAACGCGCCGAAGCACTTGGACGGTAATTTCCAGCGTATATAGTTGTCAAATTGTTCATCTTTGCGATATGGGGCCGGAACAGGGGAAGTATGAGGGGCAGGAGAAAAGAAGAGGAGAGTGGAACATACCATGGATTCTTTAACTAGGTTAGCATTGGGTCCCTATGTACATTTTCTCTATTTCAATTAGCCAAGAACCAATATATTCTCTTGCGATGTGGAGAAGTGATGATGAAGGTTTCGATATCAGCCTGACGTGCAAAGTAGTTTCACGCCTCAACCCTTTGGGAAGAAGTCAAAGACTCTAGTTATGCGGTTGTACAAATCATCACCAAAGAAACCATTGGTACAGAATGTGGGGATGTGGTAAGAAAGGTGGTGAGGGTTAATTTCTTACCTGCAATTTTTTGACCGCGACGAGTGAAAAGGGTCGAAAGGACAAGAAGAGCATGTAAAGTTCTATTTGTAACGTCCCTTTTTTTTTTTTTTTTTCACCGCCGCCTTGGCGGGCTTGAAATTGTGGGACTGGTAAATCAACCCTTAACCTGGTCCCTGACCCTTCACCCTCAGCCCTATGTAACAGCTGCACGCGCTGACTAAAATTTAGGCATGTGGTGGACCAAAGAATACATGTTACTGTTACAGTAACATGTATTATTTGACCGGCTAAATAAGGCTAAGACTATGTCCGATGACCCTCGCGCAACTTATGTTTAAACGCTGCATCTATTTAGATAGATGTATGTAACCAAACAATTGATCTTCAACCTCGGCCATGAACATTTCCGGTGGCGGAAAATCTCGGAAGACACCGGTTGATATATGTCTGAATTCTTACCTTGCCGAAACCTCGCGATGAATCGGAGGTCCGGGGGGAAGAAGGAATTTGTTGATAGTTAGATTCTAAGAAAGGTAGGGGTTACATGTAGGTACATATTTCTTCTTTGCTGAATAGAGGGGTTCTTTGCTGAATAGAGGGGTTCTTTGCTGAATAGAGGTCTGTGATCAAAGGTCACGAGTCGCAGCCTTGGATGCTAGCTGGCTGAGAGGGATGTATTAGAGACTTTGCGCAAATGGAGCCAGCTCTATATTTCGATTATCTGATTGGCAGGCTGTGGGATCGGCATCAATCAGGCTACCGGAAAATGGAGCTGGCTCCATTTGCGCAAAGTCTCTATTGAAGAGCGATTGCAGAAAAAGAAAAGATAAGAACGGCGGCTAACGACGGGAAAGTCAAGAGAAGGAACAGAAGGGTAATTTTTATGTAGTTGCCTTGCTCACATCGTGGGTAGAGCTGGGTAGAGCTCGGTAATCGCAGCAATTCGGGACGAGGAATATCTGTTCCTTGTGTGTGCTTCCATAGTCCCGAGCTTATTTAAATAGATCGTAGCAGTTCAAACTCTCTTTATACAACAGCTCATCTCAGTACCTCTTCTGCAGCTGGCCCATCGCTTTGTTATTTATCCTATTGCTTCTTATCATTCTACTCGTATCCCCTCAATAAATCCAACAATCTATTTTAAACAATGGCTTCAAACGGCAAATCGAATGCGGACACAGAAATCAAAACTGACATCATCACTTTGACTCGTTATCTCACTGAGACCCAGCATGACCTTGGTTCTTATGCGACTGGTGACTTTACGTGAGTTTTGACGCTTGGGATTTTGGATCATCTACTGAAAACTTACACCATGAGGATAGACTATTATGCCACGCCCTTCAGTTCTCGTTCAAGAGTATTGCGTATGTAGCACCCCCCTCAGAAACCCGTAGGAGTTCCTCGAGAGCTAACTAGGTTTTATCGTATAGCTATTATATCCGCCGTGCAACTTTGATTAACGTAAGTATATAAAGCGCTTTTGAGTATCGCCGGAAACAAGAGGGCTTATATCTTTCATAGCTTATTGGACTTGCTGGCTCTTCCAATTCGACCGGGGATGACCAGAAGAAGCTTGACGTCATCGGTAATGACATCTTCATCAACGCCATGCGTGGCTGCGGTAAAGTGAAGGTCCTTGTATCAGAGGAGGAGGAGGAGGCCATCATTTTCCCTGGTAATGGCAAATACGCCGTTGTTTGTGATCCTATCGATGGCTCCTCAAACTTGGATGCTGGTGTGTCAGTTGGAACAATTTTCGGTATTTTCAAGCTTGACGAAGGTGCGACTGGGAAAGCAGAAGACGTCCTTCTTCCTGGAACTGAACTGGTGGCTTCTGGATTTACCATGTACGGCGCTTCAGCCAACTTGGTGCTTACCATGAAGGGAGGAAATGTCAATGGCTTCACACTCGACAATGCTCTTGGAGAGTTCATCCTCACTCATCCCGACGTTAGTTCACCCCCATCCCCTAGGGAAATACTTTCTACTAACATCATAAAGATGAAAATGCCAAAATCACGCTCAATCTATTCCGTCAATGAAGGAAACTCCTTATATTGGACCGAAGGTTGCAAGGCATACTTCGAAAGCATCAAGTACCCTGAGGCAGGCGGAAAGCCTTACTCTGCCCGTTATATCGGATCCATGGTCGCAGATGCGTACCGAACGCTGTGCTATGGCGGGATTTTCGCTTACCCAGCGGACAAGAAGAGCCCCAAGGGAAAGCTCAGAATTCTTTATGAATGTGCGCCTATGGCTATGGTCATGGAGAATGGTATAAATATACTTTCCCCGTAGACTGCGGTAATGGAGGCTAATAGTAGTTATTTAGCTGGTGGATTGGCAATAACTAGTGATCGCAAGAGGATGCTTGATGTGGTGCCTGAGCACATTCATGATAGGTCGGGAATCTTCATGGGCTCATACAACGAGGTTACAAAAGCGAAAGAAATCCTCGATAAGCACGATTCTAAGTAAATTATGAATTAGCTTGGGCGTTGATCGTGTTACATGATTTATGACCGATCGTAACACAATTGGCGGTATCTAACACCATGATACAGGTTTCTGGGAAGCACTGTACTATGTAGCTCGTTTTTCTGTTTACACATGGCATTTTTGTATTATTGTAGGAAATAGGAGTCCCGGTTCTTTTTCGAAATAAAAGTGTAGTTGAAATATGGCTCGTCCCCACTATGCATATGAAAGTTGATATGCGGGCATCCTTTCACCCGGAGTTTAAGTGCCGAATCCTTCGCCTCATGCAAGATATGTGGGACATGTTTTTCTTTTCTTTTCTTGCAGAACTAATCATTTACATGATTCACAAATAATAGCACCCTATAAACGTTCAAAGAAATACATCTCGTATCAAAAAGAAAGGGAAGTTTTCACATTGTAAAGAACATCTACTATGATAGTTGGTTCATGCTGGAAACTATTGATTGTGACTTCTCAAACTCCATTCAAGCCTGTGCTACGCTACGCTATCAATCAATCTCACGTATATATATACCAACGCTTTCAAACTAACAAACACTTTTGATATGCATTTCTTTTGACTTATGCCTTGAACCTCTGTTCAGCGGCCTTCCAGTTGATAACATCCCAAATGGCGCTAAAGTACTCAGCCTTACGGTTCTGGTATTGGAGGCTATTGTTTCGTCAGATCTACCGTTCCCTTCTTTTAAACCTCGTCGGGCTTCAAGAGGGACTCACTAGTACGCATGCTCCCATGCGTCAATACCCAGCAATGGCGCATACTTTCCAACAATAGGGTCCTGGTTGGGCATGGTAACGATTTGCAACTGCTTGGTTTCCTTGTCCTTGACCAACCAACTCCATCCGCTCCCTTGAATGCCAGCGAGCGAGGCATTCACCACCTTCTTGAATTCTTCGTAACTTCCCCATGTCTGGTTGATCGACTCAGCGAGAGCACCAGTGGGGGGTGCTCCACCGCCGGCAGACTTGGGTGCAAGGTTTTCCCAGAAGAGTGAGTGGTTAATGTGCCCACTTGATTTGATGTTAGAGTTCTCTATTGGATACTCGATGGCTAGGGGTGTTTTTACCCTCCGTGAAACTTCAGTGCAGGCTGGAGAGCAATTTGGGTCTTAACGTCCTTAGAATTCACTGCGGTTGCATATTTCTCCTCGGCCTCGTTGAGAGAGTTGACATATGTTTGGTGGTGCTTAGAGTGATGGAGCTATTGCGTTTAAATTAGTGATAGATCTAGCTTGCTTCGTGACTCAAGACAGGATCTCAGACCTCCATGATCTTTCCCGAAATTGCGGGCTCAAGGGCGGCATAGTCGTACGGCAAGTCAGGAAGTGCGTGCTTAGCAGCAACAGCAGAGGTAGCAAATCCGCGACTAGCAAAAGCAACAGGGCGGAGGGCAAGGCGTGTGAAAGACATCTCCGAAATTGTTTTCAAATTGTTTGAGATATTGATGTTTTCGTATCCTGTTCGATGGGGCTAGTAAAGACGTCATTTTTGAAGGTTGTTGGCTGAATAATTGGCTTATGTTATATCCGATGATCCGATAACCGAGTCCGGGCCACGAAATCATCAAACATCACTCGAAATATCTACCAAATCAGGTAACCAGTAGCAAACAGTTTCTCAAACATCATGTGCTGTCACTCGCTAGCTTCCGTGAAACATTCTGATATATACCGCAAAGCTTCAAAATAAGAGCCCGGGTTTAATGCAAAAGAACAGATCAATAGGTGGTGGTAAGACGCAAAGTAACTACATGTAATTAGACGGTTTAGATTTGAGCCTTGAACCCAGCCTGTTCTTTCGAGAACAGGCGGTACTAAGGGGACCTCACCACAGCTGTAATCCTTGGGTTAACGTGCCTGCCGTCGTAAGAACGTAAGAGTTAGTAGTCTTCAATACAAAGTACATGTCGCCTGAAGGTTAATCTATATAAGGCGCATATTTGGAGTTCTAGATACCAGTCATCATTAGTTAGGAAGGGGGATGATTTCCATGTTTGAGGATCCGGATGAAACTAATTAACGATTATATATATATATATTAAATATTTTGGCGAATTATAGATTTATTATAGCGCGCATGATTTAATTAGCGAGCTAAGTCATAATATTAATAGAGCTAGCGAGGTTGTATATATTAGCTCCTACCGCCCAAATATGATGTTCTCGTAGACTATGGATTACTCTTGCCATTGAGTGATTCTCCTTAGATGTGTACCTGGGTTTTTGACAGACCTGCCTTCTAGTCCTCTATAGTTCCCACTGGTACAAGGGCCCACATATATCTTTAATATCCGACAAGTTGGTACTCGTAGGATTATGTCATTAATATCATGCAGTAGGTATATGTGTTAAGAGAGCGAAGGTATTAAGGTTTGACCAGTTATAATCATACCAATGATTGCAGTGGCGTCGATGGGGCGGGGAACATCGGCTACATACATTTACCTACTATCCAGACTATTTTCGACTTCCCAAGCTTTGCATTAGTTGAAAATTAGGTAGAAGCTCTCTTTGAGGGGGGTCAACGTGTCAAAGGGTAAATGATTTATGAATGTACACAGATGATGAGAAACGATCCCTCTTAAGAGCCTGTGCTCTATTCACGTTTCAAAATGACACCTCTAGCTCTAATTCTCCAAGTTCCCAAAGTTCATCACATGAAAAAGAATATACAAGAGGGTATAAAAAATAATTACATTGATGTTTTTCTGGTGATATATATGTATAAGGCTTGTAAAGGTTCTTATGTAAACCCGCCTGGAGATGGGTATATGGGAAGATAGCAAATGGAATTGCACCCCTCCCAAACACGAAAATCGATAGGGAATTGAGGCTGCACTCTTCCCCCACAAAAGAAAATAAAAGAAGAAAATAAGAGCTAATATGGTTTCATAATTCACCCATACCTCTTTTCAAAGTCCCAGGTAGCGATCAATTACTACCTGCTTTCGAGCTTTCCCCTGTTCGCTTTTCAAATACAACTTTTTTCCCCCCAAAAGCCTCAACTTCCTTCACAACTGCTCCAGCATCCTTTTTTCCCAACACTTCTCCAACAAGACCTCCTGGGGCTGGTCGAGGCATTGGGCATTTTCGCTTTTTCTTTCGCTTTTTATCTTGTAGAGGTGTCGGTGGGGTTGAAGCCGATTCGGCGCGCTCGAAGCCCGTAGCGGGGCATGGTAGTATATGTGGAGCTGCCACAACAAGGAATGCTAATACGGCGGTGGATGTGAAAAGACCGGCTGTCGAGAAAGACTTTGGGTGCATTGCAGGAGGCATTTTGAGATGTGTAGCTTGAACTAAGATGATGCCGGCCTTCGGTTTTACGGATGTTGATATATTTAGTTTCGGCTCGTACCGGTGGGTGAGACAGTGATTTCGCGGCGAATTAAGAACACAGCTCGACAGACGCTCTGGAACAGAACAAAAACCCTATTATAATGAAGGAGTTTTCCCACCAAGGGCCATTTTAACGAAAGATCAGTGGCGTAGAGGGTTCGTTTATCGGACCAGCAAGTGGTGAGGTTGGACTTCAGTTCAGTTGTCACGCCAGAAAATCTTGAGAGAAGAGAAGGTCGGCACAACACGGTAGCCGTTGTCTCTTTACCCCACCATGCTTTACGGATCTCTACGCACACGGTTCGCGCAACATCATTGAGTGTCAGTTGCGCCGCCGTTCCGGATCTCGAATTCTAGAGAATTTTTTCCTGGATCAACCTACCCTAGAACATCTAGGATAGGGACTTACTTTTCAGACCTAGGTGGAAAATACCAGGCGCGCATGCTACTTTGTGTGTATAAATATAAACCCGCGAAGAAAATCACAATTATTAGGGGGTAAAACTTTCACCATGTGCCCGTTTTAAAAAGTTGATATTTCGTCGATCTAAAAAGCGGTAATTGAATGTGCTGTGCCGGAGTATTTTCACAGCCAGTATAAGATACAGAAATTCTCATTATACATTCCTTAGGCAGTTAACCAGACAATTGAGGGGGGCCGTCACCTCTCACAACATTAAATTTTGGTGTCAATTGTCAAAATTGACACTTTGTAAGTACCCTCTATTAACAAAAACGAGCTTTCAAGCCTTCTAAGTGGCTAAAGAAAAGAAGCTCTATAATTTCGCTCACAAATTTCCCATGTATTGCAAGCGCAAGAGAATCGGAGGAAGAAAAGTAAACTACACTTTTTATACGGTATCATTTCTCCTTTATTGCGATAGTATCATATCAATACAAACTTTACTTCAGCTTTGCGAAGATCTTGGGGGCGGCGCATGTGGTGGCGCAGTGAAGGACATGGAAGACTAGATTCCAAATATCAATTCAAGTCAGTCAAAGTATTAAAGGCTGAGGATATTGGGGCAACCGCAGAGATAATGGGGAACTGTACACTCTTCGACGCAGTCCTCCTTGGGGCCGGGGGCGTTCTCGGAGGCAGCGGCAGTGACTCGCTCAACGCATTCGTCGTAATGGTGCTTGTATGGTCTACATTCCTTGGAGTTGGTGCACTCTATACTATCATCAGCGAACTCAATTCATTTTTATTTGTTTCTAAAACACATAAGAACCTCAATGCCGTGATGTCTCGGCATTCCCGGGTAAACACAAATTGGAGAAAGGCATACCTTCTGTGATCGCTGGGGCAGGATCCTCAGGCTCCTCCTCCTCCTCCTCCTCCTCCTCCTCCGCCGCCGCCGCCTCCTCCTTCTCGGCTTCTTCGGCCTCTTCCTTCTCTTCCTTGGGCTCCTCCTGCTCCTGGGGTTGTGATTCTTTCTCCTCAGCTGCTGGCGCTTCAGCCTGGACCTCAGTGATACTGAGGGAGTTGTAGAGATCAGAGATGAATGATGAAAGTGACATCTTCAATAATTTGGGGGGGAGCGGGGTGGTTGAGTCGATACGAAAAGGAAACGGAACGTTGAAGTTGGCAAAGATTGAACCTGAAATGACCCACGGATGATTGGCGGGACCTGATTACATAATAGCTGTCACGTGATCCAACTTTGAATTTTCATGAGTTGCATATTGGTAGTCTTAAAGAAGTATTTCTCCAAAATATCCTGCTCATTTGTACTACAGATCTAGTAACATGTACAAAGCTATGTAGAAGTACATGGATTACTACTCTACTTTACCTGCATTGCTTATATTGAGCATCAAGAAATAATAACCCAAGCCTCTGAATAATCTTTGATGCTTCGCACTGGTCGCACTGGTTATTCTAGACTAAACATTGGTTCTACATCCTGGGATCATGGGAATAAGAAATATCACAGGTAGTTGGACCTTGGTATCGTTTCCTGATCGACAACTTCCGACAAAGCCTCAATACTGGTGTTTGCGTATGTGGGGTAGAATCTAATAACCTCTTGAAACGAGGTTGGAGGAACCTCAACGCACAGAGGATTCAAGAGGTGGGGGGGGATAAGCCTTGTTTTTAGATTACATGTAATTGCATGTACTATTAAAAGTGCCCAAAATGCTGCGCAGTGTCTTTGTGTGAAGTAGCTACGTACATGGGGCGCCTGGGAAATCAACCGGTAACGCATAAGACTTGGCAAAATTGGTAATCCCTCAACCAAATCGAACACTCTCAAACTTCATCTCCGACCTCGTCCCTTTGGGAATATAGAGATAAAGCTTCCCATCCATTCATCAAAATATCCAGCGACAGCTTTGGAAGTCAGCGCGGCCTTAATTTATTGTGTTGTGTTGCGTCGTGCATGCCCCTCCAGCTACGATTGTAAGTCCCAAATTCGTCGTTGCTCTGGAGTACCTCCTCCTCCACCCATCATCTACTTGCTGCTATCGCTTCCATCAAACATCGATTACACACTTCACTGTTTTCATCCTAGCCAGGTCTTCTTTGAACTTTGGGAGGCATCTTCTGGTTCATCATCAAGCGAGGACGTTTCGTTTGACTATTTCTACCGGGGTGAATCATCCGAAATAAGCTAATTTTTCCTAGTATCAAAGCTTCATCCATCCTCCCACTCATATTATCATTTCACCCAACGAGGTCTCCTCTCAAGGAGATTTCAAGTCCCCTCCTTTGCCATCATGAGCAAAATGTCAGAGTACCTAGCGGCCCATATTGGAGCCAACGGGAATGATCAGGCAGCTTCAGGCGCAACCAGTCCCGGAGCCGAGTGGCGAGATGATGTTGAAGGCGACTCGCAGACCCGCTACAGACCCCGGTCTTATCCATATTTCAGATACCTCCCCTACAAGGTTGAAGACGAGACTGAGAGGCAGAAGAACCTGGAAGAGATCATCAAGCATCTTTACATCTCGATTGAAGCTGGAGACTTTGCTCCGGGGGCGGTTCATTGGTCGAGGGAGCTAAGAAGCTGGCTGACATTAAAATTTGATCCCCCAAGGAAGACCAGAGTCAAGCTTGCAAAGCTCTACTATGAGCTAGCTATGGCTCCTGGGTTGGATCCTGGGGTTGCCGAGAGATTTGCTAGCATGTTTATGGTTCTTACAAAGTATTTTTCCTACATTCCCTTTGTTATGAGTGCCTTTGATTCGCTACTGGCGTGGAAACACCCACTGGTTTTGTCTCTCACAATACTGTACGATCCCATAATTAAAATGAATGCTAAGAATATACAAGGCGAAAACACTATCTGCGTCCTGGAAAAGATCTTATCTTGGATTGGAGGCCCCTCTTCAAAGAACTCAAAGTATTTGTGCTACCACAGGAGTCGGGATTTGTCCATACGACTTCAATAAAAAAGAGCGTGAGGACATTGACGAAGATGTGTTCCTTTGCACAGCTTTATTTTGACCCGGAAGAGATTACATCAATGTTCGAAGAGTTCCTACCTTATGTAAGACTTAGTCTGTCCACTATCAATTTGAGGGGAAATATTGATAGTTTATATAGTTTAGTACTTCTTTCTCAGAGGGAGGTTTTGTGGTAGTTGGACTCTTGAATCTGCTTCTTCCAACTGGGCCGCCGCCGCCGGACAACCCAAAGCTCCAACCAGCTTACTATCTTCCTAGTGAGCACCCTCCCTTGCAGAATAAAATAGAGTCATAATATTAATTCCAAATAGCTTTATTTCACCTGTGGTCACTTGTAAATCGTTCCAGAACGTTTGATGTTAATTTTATGGATATGCTCTCACGATTGGCTCGAGATATGCTGCCATGCAAACACATTCCGTTCAGTCAGTACGGTATCTTCACCAAAGAGCAATCCACCTTAATATTCACTGCTATTTTGCGGCTTCTGGAGATACCGGTTGGCCAGGCAACCTCCCCATATAGCACCGTCGTGGATATGAACATCGGTTTGGCTATGGCTTTAGAAAGAGACCAAAGAAAAAACCCCGTGGCGCATCATATTGCAAGATGGATTGTTATGTCCCTGTCACCTCATTCACTTAATGGGCCAGATTCTATCCTCTCCAATCTTGAAGGTTTAATTCAGGCCGTTGAAACATTTTTTCATCCCTCAAATACAGGCAGCTGGACAAAGACACTTTCCCAGCTTGTCTATTATCTGGCAGACTTCTTCGTTATGAGGTGGAATAGGGAACGAAGTGGGGAAATGGAGGTTCCAGAAGATCGGAAACTAACCCCTGAGCTTAAGAGGCGTTTTGTTATGTGCTTGAAAGAGGTTATCTTTATGGGTATTTATGCAAAGAGCAACACAGCAATGAGTTTCTCACTATCTTCCCTACAAAGCTTAGCATACCTGGAGCCCGATCTCATCCTACCAGGAGCTTTGCAAAGAATTTATCCCAGTATGCAGGGATTGGTAGAAGTACACCGAACAACTTCTTCGTTGCGCTCTCTGCAGGTGCTTTCCCGGGTTATGGTTAAGACTAGGGGATTTCGAAACCATGTCACAACCCTATTGGGCCTTGCTCTTCCTGGAATTGACGCCAATGATCTAGACAAGACACTACATACTCTCTCATTCGTCCAAGCTGTGGCTTACAACATCCCCTTCAGAAATTTAACTGAGGATGAAGAGGGTGGGGGGGGTGGAAGCTTCCTTGCCTTAGAATGGGTTGGCTCTGAAGTAGAAAGGCTTGAAAGAGAGGGCGCGGAGGTTGTGATCAACTATGACGAAGAGCTGAATGATGAGACCGAAGCTGCAATACTCAGATCTTCAACCGCGGGGCTCAGCGAATTCCTAATATCATTTTTGGGGCGTGTTTTCACCTTATTAGAAAATTTGCCAGATGCATCTCGGGTTCGTAGCGGTTCTCCGGAAGAGCATATTGTTAACACATTGCCGGCGGCCTTTACACCACTTCTTGCTGCATTATCTCCAGAACTCTACGATATTGCCCTCCAAAAAATCACTGATTTTGTGGGCAGCCACGTTATTCATCAAGCTCGTGATGCGATGGCATTTATTTGCAATTCATTATGTAAAGTGAACCCAGAAAAGGCGCTGAAACAGTTGGTGCCCGTTTTGATTCGCAATATTCGAACGGAGATCGACGAGAATGGCGCTGCTTCAACACGAAACACAGGCTCTGATGTTCTCCCAAGAGACAGAGGTCTTGTTTGGAACGTGAGCATTTTGAGCATGTGTGTTGTTCATATTGGGGATGCAGTATTAAATCATAAGAAAGAATTGTTGGATATCGCAGCTTTCATGCAAAAGAGGTGCAAGGGAATTCCCACAGTTCATGTCTCTAACTTTATCCATCATTTGTTACTCAATTTGACAGTTGTGTATACTGTAGATTACGGACTTGTCGAGCCAACTGAAGGTAGGATTCTAAATCTTAAGGTTGATTCAATCAACAAGCTAATATAGTTTATAGCATGTGGAATTGAAGCCTGGGGAAAGGTCTATAATCCCAATGATCTCAGCATCCGCTGGCACAATCCTTCGCAAGCGGAAATCGAATTTGCTGTGGAGTTATTCACATCTCAGGCTGGGAATGCCTTAGAGGCGCTGACATCACTTACTAGTGGTGAATCTGATGTGAAACGAGATGGAACCGGAAAAGAATGGTCCGATGAAGTTTCTAGAAACTTGGTCTTACTTAGGCTCGTCATCTCTGGAGTTTCTGTATTATTCGACCCCCTACGAGTTCCGGGGGGAGCTCTGGCCGAGAAAGAAAAGAAAGAGGAAGAAGACGTGGAGATGGAAGATGCGGATGGGGAGTCAAACGATGGCCCTAATAGTGACGAGCCAATGGGTGAAGCACAGGATGACGATGTGAAGCCAACTTACAGATATCCAGCAGGGTATTTCTTCAAAAGTCCAGAAGATCCGCTCTATATCACTGTTCACGAGTTGCGTGATAAACTAGGGGAAGTATTACATAAAGTTCATGTCTTCTTGACTCAGTCTCAAGAGGATGATGTCCCTTGTTTTAATGCTCTATATACGGTACAAAAGATTCCTGAGCCTGTACTCATATTAATCTAAAGCTAACATTTTCCAGGCTTATCGCTCGTGGTTCGTAGATATTGGTATCGAGAGGTCGGCACACGTACTAGATAGAGTGACCCGTCTTTTCGCTGCGGACATTCACCCATTCAAAGTTAGCGGATTGCGAAAAAACTACCCTCGCCCCCTTTTACTACGAAGGGCCAATGTTTACCATCTCCAGCGTCTTAGGCATAATGCTGGGCCTCGACCGTTGTCCGTAATGGATAAGACGCTTTTATTGGATCTCGCAGAATCATGTGTATCACTTTACACTGAGATTCGCCGACACGCCCAGAGCGCTGGAGACTCGGCAACAAAAGTTATTATTGGCGCGAGACCTCTTGTGATCCCACCACTTCTTGCCGCTTTTGAAGAGTCCTTGAAGACCAATGATTTCCGTCGTATGAAGGGTGCCATGTACAGCCTTCTATTTGGATCTCTGGCTAAGACCGCTGGTCGAGATTGGAGATACACTCCTTCGTTGATTAAAGCATTTATTGCAGCAAGCACGGCGGATAAACCGTCCGTCCAAAAGCTTGCTACAAATGCAGTTTATCAAGTTATGGATTATGGGCGGCCATTAGAGCGTATGGTAATACTAAATGAGGAAACCATCAGAAGAATTGCGCCGAACGAAGACCTTCTCGCTGTTATTGCCAAAAAGCGAGAACAAATTGCAAGGAAAAGAAAGCGGATCGAAGGCAAGAAGGCTGATCTTGCACTGGAGCTTGTTGAGCTTGCAAAGAATTCTCATTGGAAGACTGCTAGCCGCACGGCAACTGTTGTTGTCAATCTCGGATTGAGATTTCAAACAATTGCGCCAAGCTCCATGCTCGAATTAACAACCAAGGGAACTATTGATAGTCATCCTGGCCTGAGAGGGCTATACTCAGGTGCTTTGGTCGCCCTTTTCTGCCTTATCGAACTCAGAGCCACCTGCGAGCATAACTATCGAAATTTCCTCCTAGATAAGCTTACCTTGCCAAATAAGCTTTTGGTACCGACCAGGACAAATGACCCAAATTGGACTGAAGAGTTCTTGGACTCTTTTACAAAGCCAGATGCTCAGTACTACGTAGACCACGATTACCCTGGGTGGCTAGTATGGGGCAAAAACTTTCCAGCATATGAAGTAAATCCAAGGGAGGGACTACAGTTTGATGAAGTTGAAACCAACGCCCGCAAGACAATTGCCAATATACTTGACAGAAATTGGTTCAGGTCTTTTTTCGAATATCTTAAACAAGAGCCGCGCGATGGGTCGCCAGATCGGTTCAGAATGGCCAGCTCAATGCTACTCCAGTTTGCTTTTGAGCTAGTTAGAGATGGATTGACGCCCGTAACTTACAGTGAAATCGAGGAGGAGACTGTTGCCATTTTTGAGGACGGAAGTGACAAGCACCAACACCGAGCAACAGCAGAGATACTTGGGGCTCTCGTTTCTGCCTACAGAGATTCTACAGTCGAGAATCGAGATGCAATGTGGAGTCATGTCTTCCCAATTGTGAAGAGAATATTTGAGGACGGCCTCACCCCAGAAAATTCCTCTTATTGGTCTTCATTCTTACATCTTGTTCTGGTAGGTTATCTAAGATGGATATAACTCGCGCACTTGCTGACCCTATTTTCAGCAAGGGAAAGATCTTAGGCGGTCATGGCCCATTGTTGAATGGCTGACCAATTTCAGGTTAGATATGAGCTCGAATGCTGCATTCAAGGAAAGCTCAAAGGTTCAACTTTTGCAGCAGTGTATCCTTGAAGCTGGATGGCATTTCAGATTGGAAAAACCAATTCTGGAAGATTTCCTAAAGCATATCGATCATCCATACAAAGGTAATTAACCACATCAACCCAAGCCTGTAATCGACTGTCATATTAATCTTCCGGTATAGGTGTGAGAGAGGCAATGGGACAAACACTAGGAAGTCTTTACCGATCCAGACATTACGAATCTTATAAAGACGTGAAAACCCTAATGGATACTCAAGGAAAGATTTCATCGGTTGGAAGTACTCCATACAAACCAACTGCAGAATTTTCTGAAACAATCATTGATGTGTTTAAACGACTTGAAAAATGGCGCCATGAACGCACACCAGGCCAGCAAGCCCCATCATCATACACAGCAGGAAGTAAGACGGTGCTTCTGTGGCTAGATACAACCCTATCATCCCACGAATGCACGCAATTGATCCCCTTCTTCCCTGACATATTTATGGGTGAAATGTTGCACATGATGGATATCAAAGAAGACCCGGAATTGATGTCGCTTGCGTATCATGTGTTCAGACATCTTCCTAACATCCCACTTCCTTATAAAGAAGACCACTCCTTTATTTCGGCTCTCATTCGCATCGGAACTACATCACCTTTGTGGCATCAAAGACTGCGTGTTTTGATTAATATGCAGGTCATATACTTCCGGCGCCTATTCCTTATTACAGCCCAGCAGAAAGAGCGAATTTTCACTTGTGTCTCAACCATGCTAGAGGACTCGCAGCTCGAAGTTAGGCTTGGGGCCGCAACAACACTTTCCGGGATGGTTCGATGTTCACCAGTCCGCCTTCGTGAGGGGATTGTACAAGAACTCAAGAAAAGATTTACCAAAATGTTGAATAGTAATCGACTGCCGAAAAGATCACCAGCCGGAACCCCAACGCCAGATTATAATCGCATCATCTTGCTACGGCACGCAGCGGTACTCGGACTCGGCGCTCTAGTACAGGCATTCCCTTACACATCCCCGCCACCTGCTTGGCTGCCGGAGGTTTTGGCAACACTGGCAGTTAAAGCTGCAGCGGACCCGGGAATGGTGGGCAAGAGTGTCAAATCGGCTTTAGGGGAGTTCAAAAAGACTAGACAGGACACATGGCATGTAGATGTAAAGGTATAGCTACTTTTAACTCTATATGCTGAATAACTTACTGACACCACAAACTATAGGCCTTTACCCCAGATCAACTTGAGGACCTTGAAGGTGTACTGTGGAAAAGCTACTTTGCGTAGATACGCAAAACGGAAATTCGTGGCAAGGGGTGATGGAATATATGGGTTCCGCAGGGGACTTCAGTGTGTCTTTCTTTTGTACTAGAGTTGATGCATAAAGGCTACAGGGCTGTCTCTTTTATTCTCTCCTTTGATAAGCCCTTAGTTTGAATAAATTCATAGCATCGGGTACCTAATGAAGGTTTGGATCTGTAACATAAGCACATTATCATTCATAACCAAGTGCATGGAAAGAAAGGAGTGTTGTCCAAGAGCTTGTGCTAGCGACAGCACACAGTATTCGTCAAACTTGCTTGCTACTGATGCTCCTTGACTAGTTTTAAACTTGAAAGATTTTGTTGGGCATGTGGTGTCACTCGGGGATCTTATTTGCGAACTAAGGGTTTGCGGATAGCGACTCGGAGAACTCGAGTACAACACATTCAGACTTGCATGTATGTACTCCCAGTTTGTACTCCCAGTTTGTGCTCGGGTATAATTAAAGAGCCATCAATCTTTCCTTTTGTTCGCTTTATCGGCTTGGCAATATCAAACAGCTCTTATGTATGATAGTAACTTCACTCGTTGACTTTATTTGGTTGTCTCTGGTTGAACCCCGTCGAAGATCTTCCTAAATTTACATCACACTGCATGAATCTGCATGTTGTGCCCCCACACGGAGAGGTTAGAGAAGCTAGGTCCAGAAGAAGATTTCGAGCAAATGTCAGAGTACATGTATGGTATGAACTGCTGGGCAGGACATCCTTGCAAGCAATAGTGTTCCAGTCTTAACATCCAGTGCACGTGCCCATTAACTTCTCCAGCTAGGTTCTTTAAATGTAGTTATGACAAACTACCGACTTCACGGCGCTGGAATGACCCAATCGGAGTATCTGTTACTGTCAAAGTTTGTGCCGTATCTTGAGGTGACCCATGCATATTCTAGGAAGGTAAAGTATGTATCGCCAGATATTCGATACCGATATTTCCTGTGGGCCTAAACGTGGCAATCATGAGGGCCGCCGTTTGTTTGGAGTACCGGATTCTAAACTTCATACTAGAAAGCCATGTCTGCCTTTTCTGCCTTACAAGCGCACGTAAGCGTAAACAATTGGGTGGTCTATAGGCACATAAACACATCTGTTCGATAAGAGGATTTGGTGCTCCAGAGTAGACTTCTACAGCGTTCGAACACAAGAATAGCTCGAGTACATAGAGAAATGCATTTTTAGCTCTGTTCTGGGCTTAGGGTACAAGTAGGAACGTATTTTAGAAGCTTGGTAGATGTTAGGGTGGTTACATGTAGTGCGTTACATACGTTGCTACATGGGCCTAGGAAGCGGAGTTTGTGACGACACGGGACAGGTGCCCTTTGGTTCTGCCGCCGCATGTTAGCGACAACTTACAGCTCTTTCCCATCGGATTTTTTTCCTCATCATCCGTCCCACACACATAATTCACACCCCCTCCCTCCTCTTCCCCTTCTACCCTCTTCATCCCCCATTCTCACTCCCTCAACCCCGCTTGTTTTACTTACGCTGCTGGTTTCCTCTGCACTCCTGAGGATTCGGCCATATCCAGCTCCCTGTATTCATCCATCCAGGCGAGCCGCTGAGTGCAATTACTTTCTGAAGACCAGCTGTGATCTCATGCACAGATAGAACCCTACTGCATTGTCACAAGTTAATTCGTCCTAGAGACACTGTTACTCAATCTACTGTAGGCTTTTGTGCTTGGTATTTACGAGTCCTTCCTGAAGTACATCACCGGATAAAAGCTTTAAGGCCTCTCTCTCTCTCTATATATATATATCTTTATCTCTCTCTCTCTCACTCTCTCTCACACACTCTCTCTCCTCTCTTCTTCCTTTCTCATTTTTTTTTTGAAGCAGCGACACAATTCAAATCATATGCGGATTCTCTGGCAATAATTTGAAAAAATATACTTGGAAGTACCATTGCTGCTACAATTAAACATCGAGTAAGACATTCTGATAACCCTACCAGCTTTCATGACAGCTTTTATAATCCTAACATGGGGATGATTCAGCAATATCACGCATTACAAATTGCGTATCCTAAGGGAGCGATAGGGGCCGGGTCTGAGGTATAAATTTGCATGCCTCCCGAGGGAAAAATCAGTTCGCGTAGGAGTCTTGAGGAGAGAATGGATCACCCCCCATCTCGTCAGACCCGAAGTTATCATCAGTACAACAACAGCAATCAGGGATACTCCAGGTCAAGGTCAATCGATAACCGCGCAAAACAGCATAGTCATCGCGAGCAGGAACAGCTTGACTACGACGATAGCACTGCAGCTGGGTTCAATATGGAGGATATGTACGAGGAACAGCAAAAGAATGAAGGCCCCAACAAAAATCTTGAGGATCGCATCTCTAATTCCATGCCTGATCAAGATTATAATGGGGACGCTTCCCCAGGAGCGGACGAAGAAATCGATCAAAACGGGGGCGGTTCTACAAATGGGAATCAAAGGCTCCCAGGGTCCATTAAGGTACGGGTGTCTATCATTGACTACAGAGTATTTTACTAAATCTTACAGGATGATGCACAATCGGCCGTTAACAATGAGGTGACGGGTGACAATCATAAATCTGGATATTTAGGGCTCAACACGAGCCAAAATAGTGGAGGTTCGGCTGACAAGGAGACGAGTCCAACTACTTCGAAAGACTCTTCAGCCGCTTCTAAAGATGTAGATCCGAACGAATTGCGTCAGAAGGTTCTTGAGTCGTTGGCTGAAAAGAAGAAAAAGGCTGCCGTGTTTATGAATCAGGAGAAAGAGGGAACTGGGAAATTAGACCTTTCCCCGGAAATCAAGGCGGTATCTGCTGCAAGCAACGGTGATCATGCCAGTGGTGCGGAAAATACCCAGCGTAAGGGATCTGCATCTAACCCAGAGCGTGATGCAGCTGTCAACGCTCTTCTAGCTGAGGCCATGATGGGCTCGGTAAAACCATCATCTGGTAAATCGGATACCACACCAACCGAGCCGTCTAAAGCTGGACTTAGGTCACCCATTGAAGATTCATTTGACCCAACTCGTCGCAAGAGACATTACCCAGATGACTTGAAGCTTGCTACAAAGTCGACAGGAAATGAACACCATAAAAATGCTTCTCCTAGGACAGGTCCAGATCATGACCCTGACTCTTCTCGCCGGAGCAGTTTTGGGGGCCAATATTTCCCCTCAAATCGAAATGAGAAGCAGTACCGAGGGAGGAATGCCTCTCGTGATGATTATAAGGAAGGACACGGTGGTAATTTTAGTCGCACTCCAACTTCAGCGACACGATCAGAGTTTTCTCGAGGCCCGCGTTATGAACATGAAGAACGGGATAGAAGAGATAGCTCCCGCCAGGATGTTCGTCATCGATATGAGGACCCACCGCTTTCGGCAAAAGAACTAAGGCATCCAGTGGAAAAAATAAGCCCGCCTGAAAGGGAAGGTCGAAGGAGCGATAGTGATCATCGTGGCCATTATGCGGAAGAAGAAGAAAAGGTTCGTGGGCGCAGGGATGATCAATTATACAAAATTCCAGAAGCTCCCAGAGATGAATCTAGAGACCCTTATTCAAGAACTTTAAGGCACCAGCAGACAGCCTGGCATGGGCAGGAGCTTGGGATCGAGGCTTCTTATCTTGCTGGCCCTCCAGGCCGATATCTTCCTCCTCGAGACGATCCTCGCGTGATCCGTCCTCCAGAAACAGATTACGCTGCACTTTATTACAGGGATTTGTCGGAATGGCTTGATATTACCGGCTATCACGACTTTCATCACCGTCAAATAACACTGGCGCGCCACCGCGAAAACAGGGCTTTAGAGGAAAGAAGGCTAGCCATAGAAGATGACACTGAGGCCTCAAGGGGCTATATGACACGTTCCCAGACAATTGCGCCTAGGGATGACGATATAAGAAGAGTACGCGCATCTTCTGCATATGCTATGCCACCACCATCAGGAATACCATCCCGTGAGGAGCGGGAACTATCTGTCCGTGCTCATGAAGGTGTACCGCTTCGTGCCCCATCCAGGGCAGCTATTTATCCACCTATTCCAAGGGATGAAAGACCACGCTATGCAGATGAATTTCGGGCGTCTCCTCCGGGCGATACCGGGGGCCTTAAGAGGCGAATCTCCTTCCGCGAGGATGATTATGAGGATCAATCTCGCCCTACTGGAAAATCTGCTCGTCTTAGCTACGAAGCTCCACACCGTGCGCCACAATCAGAAGAATATATCAATAATGAATCATTTGGTACACATAACAAAGGGTTTTCCAATGCTCGTTCTGGGCATACAGAGCCCACTGACAATAGGCATCCGTCGAGGCGCATCAAAGAAGAACGTTTTGAAGATACCGAAGATGAAGCATCTGCCGTACGTCAAAGCTTATCTAAAAGAATTGCCGCAAGCCGTGGCCGCGAAGCATCGCCTCCAGCGCTTCTAGAAAGCCGTATCCGGAAGCCGAGCCCATCTCGTCGTGGATATGAGAATGACTCACGTAAGGAGGGTTTCGTCAAGCGAGAACATGAAGATGGTACTACAGGACAACCAAACAAGTTCCATAGAGATGACGGACGCCCTCAGCGCAAGGCATTCGATAAAGAACACCGTACTCCTGAGCAATCGCCTAGGTTTCAAAAAGAATTTCAAAAACCAGGCCGTACAGCTTCTGGGAAGTTTGTTCCTCGAGATGAATTTCGAAAGCCATTTCAACCAAGGCGTTTTTCTGATGAATCCCACCCAGGAGGTAACATAGCTCGACGATCTTCTTTTGAAGATTTCAAGAAAAAACCATATGGGCGTGGTCGTGGTCGAGGTGGTGGTGGTTTCCATAAAGAATTCCATCCTTCCACTCGTCATGAAAACAAGGAATTCTATGCAGACACCATGGACGTCGAGAGGAGGCCAGAACATACCATTGGTAAGTGGACTACGTCTTAGCGTGACTCTGCTGTTACCGAAATAAACTACCAACACGTATTACATTCATGGCGTGGCACCAAGTGCTGGTTTGAATCAGGTAGTGGATTTCGGTAACTATTGCATATTGTTTTTGTAATAAAAAAGTTACTCACAATTCACTGTCTTGATCTCTTAGATACAAGGGGTAATGATACAAGGTATTTCGTGGTAAAAAGTTTTAACCACGATAATGTGACAATGGCGCAAAAAGATGTAAGATGAGCTTTTTTTCTACCATGTTGGTTTTTTGTGACCTAATGGTATTGCGTAGGAACTTTGGGCTACGCAAAAGAAAAATTCGGAGATTTTTGATGAAGCCTTCAAAACATCACGTGACGTTATATTAGTCTTTTCTGTTAACAAGAGCGGGAGATTCCAAGGCTATGTGAGTTTTTAATATCCACTCTCCCTATGGTTAATGTGTTAACATAATTAAGGCCCGTATGGAATCTGCTCCTGGAACAGCACCGGTCCCCACTTGGGCCAAAAACCTTCTTTGGGAATCTTCTGGACCCTTCCGCATCCGTTGGATCACTATCTGTGACATTAGCTTCCACCGAGTAGCGCATCTTAACAATCGATTGAACGAGGACCAACCGGTCCTTATTGGGCGTGATGGGCAGGAAATCGATACTGATTGTGGCGCCGCTTTATGCAAATTAATCGATGAGAGCGCTGCTTACCGCCGCTCCTTTGCCGACAATGGCGCTGGAAATTAAAACGATGACTGATATAAACGAAATACTGGGTGGCTACTTGATTTTTTTTTCAGTTTGGAAGATATAAACCACGAAATTATGGGGGAGAACCTCTTTCAGTGAACAGATTTACCTAAGGTTGCTTTTAATATTTGGCTTGGTATTATCTAAGGTTTCAAGAAGGCCTTTTTAAACCCTGTTTTGGGTACTGAATACTACGTCTTTGCTGCGAGCCACAAAAAAAAAGGAGATGAAAAAGAAAAAGAAAAATGGAAACAATTGGCCGTAAATGAAATTAAGAGAATATGCAACAAGGAAATTGGACTGAAAATATATGTCTGTCATACACTGGAATATCTCAAGTTTTGACAGAAAATTCGAAACGATGTGCTACAATAAAAGGATATCAAGGCCATATATTTGGCAAGGAAAGAAGAAAAACAGATTAAATGTACGAAACGGCGTCATGAGCTGAGGGCTGAGTTAGTTCCTGGGGTTTTTCTCTCTCTTTTTTTTATTATTTTTATTATTTTCGTTTTCACTTTTTTTCTCGTCTCCCCCTCGTCATCTATTTATGACGGTGATGTTGGGCTTCCTTTGGCGTCTAATTCCTGTTGGTATCAACCATTTCCGAAAGATGGAAAAAAGTTCTCTCTCACTCTCTTTACACTCCTTGTAGATTTTTGATTGAATATTGGGATAGTTGTTTTAATAAAAAAAAAGAATTTGGATCGAAAATTAAACTCTAAGATATCATGCAATACAAAAAACTCCGTCCCAATGCCTGCCTACCCCCGCTTACTCTTACATCCTTTCCCATTCTATCTCCGGGTACACTTCACAGCTCCCGAGCACTCTCGCTGATGATATCCAACACATCGTCCAGCAGGTTCAGATCAAACTCCTCCTCAAATTCACGAATCTCTTGTATTTCTAATTCCCCCGCAGTTAGCAATTGATAATTACATACAATCTCTGTTCCGGGTGTGTACCTTTAGGCGTGATACCGATATCACGAAACACCATACTCTCGTCCTCGGCAACGTCGTATTCGTCGCCGTAGTTGGCCAGACCGCCGCCCAAGCCTCCGCCGAAGATTGGGACCGAGAGGGCGCTGTGGGCCAGGGCGAGCGCGAGGAGGAGGAGCTGGGATTGCATGGTCTTTTTTGGTTTGGATTGGATTGGGTTGGATTGGGTTGGGTTGGGTTGGATTGGATTATAGGTGGTGGTGGTGATGGTGGTGGAGGGTGGAGGGACTATATATCATATGGGTGGGGGGGGGGGGGGGGTATTTTTGGAGTTGGCGGGCTCACCGGGCGGCGGGGGTGGGCGGGTGAGATGTAAGCATGCATGCATGGCGGGGGCGGCGCGGGAGTGGTGGTTGTGTGTGTGTGTATGTGCTTGGGGTGCTGGTGTGGAGCGGGTGCATGTGTAGTTGTGGGATAACGCTGCGCCAGAGTCCGGTGGGGTCTTGGGGAGGGATTGGTACGGGATCGATCGGGGTGGTGCGCGGTGTACTACACTACTACACTTTTCTTGCCTGTTTTTGCAATTGTCTGTTCTTGCAATTGTTTACTACTACTGCATACCTTTTTATATACGTACTTATCTGCAACTGGCTATTTGGTGGCTTGTGTATGTAGCGTCTCCGGTCACTTATCGAAATGCTTGTTAGTGGCTTCTAGAAGGACGTAACCAGTAACCACGACGATGCAATGATGCGTGCTATTTTTGAAAACACCCTGGGGTGAATGTACTTCTTCTGCGGCGTGGGGATTGGTTAGCAAGGTATATACAAAGAAAAGGTTGTGAAGGGGTGTTTATATTTATATTTATAGTCGGTCCGCGCCGCCCTATCAGAAACCGGCGCAGACCACCAACTGTGTGTAGCTTCTAGAGTAGCTAGAGCTCTTCACAGCTATCACCACCAACAGCTCGCCTATGCAGCCAAGCCACCAGCACCACCAGCAACACTTCACCACCCTCACCACCCTCACCACCCTCACTCCAAACATCCAAAAATGCCACCCAAACGCACCCCCGCGCCTGAAGCCGCCAAACCACCCGTCGACTTCTCCCCCTCGCTCGTGATGGCGGACAGCGCCTCGCTCTCGGGCACGCACCGCATCCGCATCGGCGCCAACACGGTCGTGCACCCGCGCAGCAAGCTCAACTCGACCCACGGGCCCATCACCATCGGGCGCGGCTGCATCATCAGCGAGCGCACGCAGCTGGCAGCCCCGGACGCGGCGGGCCTCGTGGTCGGCGACGCCGTGGTCGTCGAGGTCAATGCCGTGGTTGAGGCGAGCGCCGTGGGGGAGGGTACTACCGTTGAGGTTGGCGTTAGGATCGGGAAGGGGGCTGTCGTGGGGAAGGTGTGTCTCCCCCTTTTTCTTTCTTCTTCTTCTTCCCTTGTTTTTTGGGGGGCTAATGGTGGGTGGTGGGGCAGCATTGTAAGTTTGCGCCGTTGACGAGGGTGGCGGACGGCGAGGTCGTCGACGATTATACAGTCCTGTTTGGCGCGGGGGAGAGGAGGGTCGATAGGTCTGGGCAGGAGGCGGCGAGGAGGAGGTTGCTGGAGATGCATGTGGAGAGCTTGAGGGTGCTGATCCCGAGCAATGCCTCCAAGTGGATGTCGTAGGGGCATTAGAAATATGTTTTTATAGAATATAATTAGTTTTCTTTCTTTGGTGTGTGTGTGGAGTTGCCATGGACTTGTTGGAGGGACGGGGCAGAAGGGCTTTCAAAAGTGTTGGCACAGGCTGGTATGTAGTTATGTACTTTGACTGGTAATAATAGAAATGCCGTTTTTTCTGAGCGCTGTGACCGGAGCAACGAGTGACGGCCAGTGACCGGTCCCGCCAAGGAAAAGCTTGTTTGCTCCCGTGGCTGCATAAGTACAAGTATAATATCTAGCTGTGTGTATCATTGACCCTTCCTCCCACTCCCATTCTCCTCCTCCTCCTCCTCCTCCCCTTCCTCCTCGCCAGCCACCACCACCAGCGTAGAGCCGGAGGGTGGCTGGTGCGTGTCTTTTGCTGCTGGTTGGTATGGATTATGATGGTGGTATGCAGGTACAAATGAGACATCTATTAATTAAATTATATATGTACATATCCAATACTGGAGATGTGTACTGCTCTCCCCTCTTGTTTTAATTCTCATCTTCTCTTCTCTTCTCATCGCATCGCATCGCACGTGAATGTGAAATAGCCGGAATTAGAATTAGATTAAACACAAGTCTTGGAGATGACGTGGAGCCGCACCCAATGATCATCAATCTCCATTAACCGAAACAACTTGACCCGCCCTCGATCCCTCCTCTCCCTCCTCTCCTCCTCCAAACATCACCACCACCACCACCACCACCACCACCACCATCACCACCACCACCACCACCACCACCATGCCCGCAACCCTCCACGGCTCCTCCCGCACGCGCAAATGGCTCCTCTCCTCACCACCAATCGAGTACGTCATCTCGCTCACACAATCAGTCCTGATCCACGCGCTACGGCAGGGCCCAGTCCCGCAGCACGTCGCCTTCGTGATGGACGGCAACCGGCGGTTCGCGCGCAACTCGCACATCGAGACGGTCGAGGGCCACAACATGGGGTTCGAGGCGCTGGCGCGCATCCTCGAGGTGTGCTACAAGAGCGGCGTCAAGGTCGTGACCATCTACGCCTTCAGCATCGAGAACTTCAAGCGGCCCCTCCACGAGGTCAACGCGCTCATGGAGATTGCAAAGATAAAGCTGGGACAGCTGTGTCAGCATGGTGACCTCATGGACCGGTATGGCGCTAGCTTGAGGGTGCTTGGGCATCTGCCGCTGTTGAGGCCCGATGTTAGGGAGGTTATTGAGCAGGCGACGGAGATGACGAGGGGGAATAAAAAGTGCGTGTCCCCCCGGAGTCTTTTTGGTTGTTAGTTGCTTGCTAGATACTGACCACACACACACACACAGGGCAATCCTCAACGTCTGCTTCCCCTACACCTCCCGCGACGAAATCACCACCGCAATCCGCACCATCGTCTCCCTCTCCACCTCCCCCACCGCCGCCCCTCCCGCCCTCCCCGCCCTCCCCGCCCTCCCCGCCCTCCCCGCCCTCCTCCCCAACATCCACAACCTCCACCACATCCTCAAAGACCGCCACCCCAAGCTACATGGACATCGAGGGCATCACCGAGCACACCCTCACCGAGCACATGTTCACGGCCGACTGCCCGCCGCTCGACCTCCTCATCCGCACCTCGGGCGTCGAGCGCCTCAGCGACTTCATGCTCTGGCAGTGCCACAAGGACACGGAGATCGTCTTCCTCGACTGCCTCTGGCCCGACTTTGACCTCTGGAAGTTCCTCCCCATCCTCGTCGACTGGGGCGTAAAGTGCCGTGCTAGGGGCGCGGCGGGCGCGGGCGCGGGCGGCTTGGATGTCGTTAAGGAGGAGGAGGTGTATTGATTGGGTGGGGGCGTAATAGACTTATTTTTTGTTTTTTTTGTTAAAGTGTGGCTTTTTTTAAATGTTTTTTTTTAAAGCTGTTTTTGATGTGTGTGTAGGTTTAAATTGTGTGTTTTGGACGTGCGGTAGTGTTGTGGGAGGCCAATGATATCCAACCAACAAAAAAAAAACACAGCAATTCCATAAGTGACAAAACATCGACAGCGAGTGACAATCCATGACTGACAATTCCCCCCCCCCGTAAAACCCCCCACCAACCCACCAACCAACCAACCCTGTGATACAAGCATATCTACCACACCACACCCCAAAGAATGTACAGGTGCTGCGCTAATTACCCCCAGGATACACATGCCACACGTAGAGGACTGACTGGTTGCCTTATTTGTGTTGTCTATCCCTAACCCACGCCATGCCAAGAGGGTTACGAGGCGTCGAGTGAGGGTCTGTGATCAGGGAATCTACATGTATCCACCCTTCTTCGCCGTACACCATCCCCCACCCCACACTCCAACACCCACCCACCACCCCGCACCCTCCGGGCCCAGGCCTCGTGAGATTCATACGCATTATATTTTCCGCACATCTATGTAGTAGTAGTTCGTCGCCCGACATTACACCCACCCACTGAAAAACCAAACTGCAGCTAAGCCATGTATGCAGATAACCCACCACCACCACCACCACCACCACCAAGAAGACAGGATAGTAAAGTAGTAGTACTAATACACAACACAACGAAACCTTTTATATCCCCCGCACCCATCAACCCCCGCCAGCAGCAGAGAATAAAAGAACACAACGCCCACAAAACGCACATTAAAAAAAAATGAAAGAAAAAAAAAGAAATCTAAATCCCCTGTACCTTTGCGGAACTCGGCGGCTTCAACTTCCGCCTAACGGCCTTCGCAACCCACGGCGGTATCAGGCTGATGGCGCTGATGACGGCCACCCGCCACACGAACCCTACTGTCACGATGTAGCCCAGGTCGAAATACTCGCCGAGCAGCGGCATGCTGGCGAAGAAGAGGAGGGCCGTGCCGACCTCGGCAAAGATCATGTATGCGTGCCTAAGCCCACAGTATTAGCATTTCAAAAGATAAGTTAGAGAGAGGGAGGGGTCTCCTTACCAAGTGGTTATCTCAAGCGCGACCATAATTAACTCATTCAAAATAAGGACCGTGAACGATACCGACACCATGCGCTCAAAGTTCTCCTCCCCCAACCCGACCAGAATCTGCGAGAGGCCTTGTATGATGCTCCCCTGGTAGATACTAACCAGCACCCAGACCCCAAAGCTCCGATAGCTAAGACTGCGCCCCTCCGTGAGCTCCTTATACAGCTCCGGATATAGCTCCGCTAGGCGCTCATCCACGTCACGGTCCAGCACCAGCGAAAACACGGGGGCCATGGTGTACACACTCGCGTACCCGACCAGCAGCCACCCCTGGTACAACGCGATGGGCTCGAACCTGCTCGCGATACTGAACATGGTCTGGCACACGCTGATGACGAGACCACGGTGCATGACGAACTGAGCGAGTTTTGCGGACCGCTTATAGGAGTTGCGCCCGTGCCATACGAGAAGCTTGGTGAGGTGGCAGAACTGTTCGACGGAAAAGTCGGCGGCGAGGGAGGCCTGGCGACCTTCTTTGCCGACGATACCGACGCCAACGTCCGCGGCTTGGATCATGGAGACGTCGTTGCCACCGTCACCGATGCAGCAGATGCGTTTTTGCGTGTGGGTGCGGATGAGACGGGCAATGTCGGCTTTCTGTGTGGGGGTACAGCGGCAGGCGATGACAGCGGGGAGTTGGACAGCCAGTGTGATGAACTCGGTCTGGTATACGGACAGGAACAATGCCAGTGATTCTCCATCGATAAGGAGACACGAGTCGGTCTTATTCCGGAGAAACTCCAACGCATCGTATGCAAGATCCTTCCGTTTTACTATTGCATCATGGGTCAGCACTCGCCGCCACCACCTCCGGGGGAGAAAGAAAAAACTTACATTTCGCAATTGTATAGACGAACTGTCCCCTGGAAACCAGCTTAGCACTAACAGCCACACACCGCGCCGTCTCCACCTTGTCTCCAGTCAACATCCAGATCTTAATCCCGGCATTCCTCAGCAACTCCAGTGAGCTCTTCACATCCTTCTGGAGCTTATCCTCCACACCCGTGACACCCAGAAGCTCCAAATCCCTCTCCAGATAATCCTCCACCACCCTCGCCATCTGTGTATCCCTACTATGAAGCTGCAAACTGGCGGCCTTGTACGCCGCCGAGAACTCTGCATACTTTGAGTGCGAGAGCTTCTTTCTCCCTACAACCAGCGTTCGCAAGCCTTCCCTTGCCATGTTGGAGCATTCCTCATCCAGCCAGTCGTTTGACTGCACAATGGGGGACATTGTCGTATCTGCACCCTTCTGATAGAACCAGATATCGCCGCTTGGCTCCTCCGGCCCGCTGAGTAGGTCGGGGGTGTGGTTGTTTACAATGAATTGCACTACGATACCCATACGCTTTCCTTCACTGGTAAAGGGGAAGACCTCCAGGATCTTGACACGGACGACAATCTCGCCAGTGGCTACAGAGACAAGTCGCATGCCATTGCGGTCACGGTGGACGAGACGCAGCCCAACAGACTCTGTCCAGCGAACGATAGCAATTTCATCGGGCGAAGAAGCTTGATATGTTGTCGTTGTCTCTGTCGTACCCTCCTCCGTCGCTGTAGTCGGTGTCACATTATGGCAGAGGGCAAGCGCCAATACCACATCCCGTACCCTCGTGCCAATCTCCCTACGTGTCCTAGTAGTATTCCCTGTCCCTGCGCTCGGCGCTGCAACGTTATTTTTTACACCACTGCCGGCACCAGCTTCACCGGCAAGGAAACCTTGTTTAATGTAGTCGGCCACCTCCTCCATTGCCTCGCCCGCATATGATACCGTACCAACGTGGATCTTCTTGAGCTCCATGTCGTTCTGCGTAAGCGTGCCCGTCTTGTCGCTCAGTAAGTACTCGACTCTCCCGAGCTCCTCGGGAATGGTGGATGTACGAACAACGCAGCCGGCAATGTTTTGGTCGTGCTCAATAAACCATGCGTAGGCGGACTTACCCATATCGAGGTTGACACGCAGCGAAATCGGGATAATTGTTGAGAAAAGGACCAAAAAGCGGAGAATCTGCAGATACCATGGGCTTCGCTTATCGCCGCCATCTTCTTCCTCGGCCGGGTGGCCTTCAGCGGCTTGGAGGACAACGAGAGCAATTGAGAGTGATAAGGTGATTGCGCAGAGAATCTTGGTCAGATTATTGATCTCCCTCTCGAGCAGACCAGTCTTGCTACGACTCCGGGAGGTAGACAGAGCAGCGCGGGTTTCTGGACCTGTATAAATGATTGCCGCCAAGGTTGTCGAGTTGGAGGCTAGCACTGTGTTTGCCCACGCCGTATTGTCAATCGACAACCCAACTTTGAAACCCGCTTGCGGCGTATACGGGCTTGCAAGTGACGACTCTGTATTCTCATCCTCCGGTATCGAATGCGGTTCGTACGCCAGTGACCCTACAAAGTTATTCACCTCCCTACTCGGCGCGCTCGCAGTGACCTTGACCCCCGCCAAAGACCCAGCCCTCAATGCCTGCGTCGGCGCCGGTGCAAGCCTCAACTTCCAGTCCGTCTCTCCATCCAGTTGGTCGGTACGGATAAACGCCTCCCCCGAGGCCGCCTCTTCGTTCCCGCTGTTTGTCTCGTTTGATATCGTCTTTAGGATTATCACGTCTGCGGGTACCCGCTGGTCCTTCTTCAGGATCAGTATATCCCCAACTCTAAGATCCCGTGATTTCTTCATGAGCGTAAGGGTGTCGTCTAGATGATCCCCCGCATTTTTCCGCTTCGTTCCGGGGGCAAAGGAGAGGACCTCGTATAGTTCACTATTGGCCTCCTTGTCCCGCCGCCGGCGTGCAATGTCGTCGTGTGCCTCCTTCCCCAATGTAATTGCAAGCACAAATACTAGTGGGACTATATAACTGCTGAGGTATCCTATCCGCAATGCCGGAATACATTGACTAAGTGCCACAAGTAAAAAGTAGAGGTTGAAAAAGAAACTAAATTCATGGTAGAGAGTAAGTGGTAAAAACGTGATTGGTGTAAATTTATGATTCGAGATGATATTCGGCGGGTATACCGCCTCCTTCCCTTTCCTCTTACTGAGCGCCTTCAGGCCCCCCACGCCCGCCGCCCCCGAGGCCCCCAATCCCACCACCCTTGTCTCCTTACTCGGTTTAAAGTCCAGATCCACCTCCGGCTCCGCATCCCCTCCTGCCACGCCTGCCGCCGCCCCCGAGCCCCCAATTCTCCCTGGCCGCAAACTTAACCGACTGCTCAATCTTCTCAGAAGCCTCCTCTTGCCCCCTCCAGCATTGCCACCCTGAACCGACTCCCTATCCGCCCCATTCTCGGCATCGTGCTCTGCCAGAAGTGCCTCCTCGTCCTCGTCGAGCTCCTCCCGCCGCACACCCCGTCGTCCCAGCCCCATCCTCAAACTCCGCAGTGCAATGCGCGCGCTATCGCCGCTCTCCCTTGTGGTGCTATCACGGTGGTCCCGTTCGCGATCTCGCTCGCGCTCGCGCTCGGACGAGAGAATTGAGCGGCTTGCGGCGCCGTCGTGCAGCTCCGCGAGGTCGAGGTCGAGGTCCGAGGAGGATGCAGAAGAGTAAGTGGGGGAGGGTGGGCGATGATGCTGGTAGTTGTGGGTGGACATTTCAGAGTGGGTATGAAGGGGGGGTGGGGACCTATTCCCCTATTTATGGCGGTGGACAGGTGTGTGGTTGTGGGTGGATGTGTGGGTGCGTTGGTAACTGGACGGGGGTTAGATAGGGAGAGCAAGATGTGCTGGTCGAGGGCTGGTAAGGAGCTGCTGCTATTGCTGCTGCTGGTAGGTAGCTGGTGTGGTGGGTGACTGATGAGCTGTGCAAAGAACGTATCGGGATAGGAGGTGCGAGGAGAAGAAGATAGCGGCTCAAATGGGGGGGAGCTCTGTGGGGTGGATGGCTGGGTGATGGATAGATGTGATGTGATGCAGGGTGCGTTTGTGCTTTGAGGTGTGTGGATGCTGTTGCTGCTGCAACGTATGTATGATATGTATGTCTTCGTATCTGGGGGTGCTGATCGTGTGCTCCTCTGATTTAGAATCAGGGGAGTGGGTGAGTAGTATAATAGAGGAGAGTATATATTATAGCCTTGTAGATGAAGATGTATATCAGAAGGTATTGTATATATATATACTGAAGTTGACGGTGACAATGATCCTGATGATGACAATGAAAGTGCCCAAAGGGGTGGCAGCAGAAGCAGCAGAAGCAGTAGAAGAGGATGACGATGAAGATGAACAGGAGAAGGGAGAAGAATCCCACTCCCTCGCCAAGGAAGGATACCCGTATATTTCAGCACAGCGCCTTCTATTTACTTTCAGCCCCGTATCTAAATGTACCTACTTGCACTTAATATTTGATTCTACTTATACACATACGCGGCTTTCCCGGGGGGGAGGGGCCCTATGACCACTTCGGGGTCCCGGAGTGTAACTTGCGGTACGGCAACGTAACACCCCGGCTTGGCGAGAGGTCGGTGGGCCGTGGATGGTTGCTAAGGGTTGGGGGAGGGATCATGAGAGAGCACTCGCTGAGAGTAGGTAGAGCCTGTAGAGGGGAAGGTACATGTAGGTACATGTATCTTGTACCCACATGTACCTACGATGTATGTAGCTTGCTTGTTTGAGCCGCGTTACCGTTGCTGGGGGTAAGTATGTACATGTAGTACAAAACTTTATTTCTTTGGAGATCATCGCCGGCGGCGAGAGTGCCATTAAAGTTACGTACATACATGCATCTGTGGAGTACAGCATCTTTGGATAAATGAACATTTGGAAAATAGAAATGTAAGTAGGTATTCTACATATGCCACTGACTAGCAGGCCACCCACCCCCCTCAGAATTAACACAATCAACACACTACTATTTAGAACTACACACCCTTCAGATTAATCAAAGCAAAATCAATTTGCATTCCAATTGGATATCGCATGCATCCCCAAATGCATCCACCCTTTATGATCGCCTATCTATACAACGCCCCACCCCACCAAGAAAGGAAGAAAAGGAAGAAAAGAAAGAAAAGAAAGAAAACAAAAAAAAAAAAAAAAAAAACAGAAAACAGAAAACACACGATACCGACAGCCCAGCCACAGCCTCACATTCACATCAGATCACATCACAGAACAGAACACCGGTATGAGTTTCAGTCGAGCGATGATAGAGGTGGAAAACGATTCGTTTTTCTCCCAAAACCCTAAACCCCCCCCCCCCCCTCCCCCCGCCAAGCAAAGACCCAGCTGAACGTCTTCCCCCACCTACAAAAAATTAAGGTTGCGATAAAGAAAGAAAACCGAAAAGCCACATGTCTTCGGTTGAGTACCACCCGCCGCATAAATATATATAACAAAAATAAGCTTGGGAATAAACGCACCAACGGCGCCCAGCTAGCTAGATGGCCTGTATCCCAGGGTATCATCAAAGAATTGTTGCTACGAAAGAAAGAGCCACCCTTACATATGAAATATTTGGGGAAGGAGTGACCGTGTGAGTGTGAGAGATCTAGAGTGAGAGAGGAGAGAGGATGCGCGGAGAAGACAATAGAGGAGGGATGAGAAACGAAACGATAATGAAATAACGAACCCGCCCAGCTTTTGTGGTGTATAATACTAGTGATAAAAGGGAGAAAAAGAATCGTAAAATACCATAAATGTGCCCCTGTAAATAAAGTATGAAGGAAAGCGAGAAGAGAGGGGAGGAGAAAGCCAAATCAACTAGCAGCGATAATAAGATATATATATATATAAAAACGAGAGGGAGAGAGAGAGAGAGGTATATATCCAGCCTGCCTGAGGATAACAAAAAGGTCCACTTTTTTTTTTTTAACTACGACTCCTCATCGCATCAAACAACCCACTAATCCTCCTCCCCCACTTCCTCTTTTCTCTCTCAGACTTTTTCGTCTCCACGGACGGCGTCGTTGATGCAGCCTGCTTCTGTTTCTCCCGATGTTTCGCCGGCGAATTGGGTAACGAGACGGAATTTGTATGTCTATGCCCCTTGAAGCTCCTATTGATACACCCGACCGTTGGTGGCGTCGTCGGCGACGCCGGAACCCTGACTACCGTCTCCGGGGTCGTCGCCCTCGACCTCTCCATAACCGGCGACGCCCTTCCAAAGTTCCTCAGCACGCCTGTGGAGTGCGCCCTTCCTCTTGGCTGGGCACCCCCTAATGAGTTTGCCCGCCTCGGTGGCGTCAATGACCCTGCCTCTCCTTGGAGGGGCGCGCTATGTCGGTGGTGATTTGTCGTGACATCATGTGCCAGCAGCGTCCCGGTCCTGCGGGGCCTCCGCGGAACATGCTCGTCGAAGGCGCCCTTGCCGCCGGGGGGGTCAGAGATGGAGCGCGCCGCGATTGATGGCCGGTTGTAGACGGGGGAGAGACGACCGCCGGGAAAGAGAGAGGAGGATGGCGTAAGTGGGTAGTGGGGCTGGGAGGGGTCATCGAGGCGCATACTGCTTGCGACAAAACCCTCGCGGAGGGCGATCCAGATGCCAGAAACGAGCATGAGGGAGCGCATGTGTTCGCTGGTCTTGACCATGATCCGCTCTTCGGATACCTGAAAGGCGACGCCTAGGGGACTAGATGCTGTTGTCGGGGAACCCGGCCGCGAGTGCGGTGGTGTTGCTGCAGGAGATGCTAGGGGTGAGGACAGTGACGGGAGCGGGTAGCTGTCATTGATCTCGATTGTCTGTTTCGTCAGACACCCAAGGATGGGGTGTTTCCTGGAGTTTGGGTTGACAAGAGAGAACTGGAACTTCTTCTCCTCCTCCCCAGTCTCGCTCTTGGTGGTCTGGTAGGATCGTCTGCGTGGGTTTGCAGATTTTGGGTTCCACCGCGCCATCAATATATTCCCATCCTCCTCGTGAGCCACAAATTCGTATCCTCCAGCAGCTGTCGTCGACACCTCCCATTGCGGACCACTGCTCAGTTGGATTACTGTGATCCTTGAGCCCTTTCCATCCTCACCATCCATCTTCCTATATCCCGAGGACACGGATGCAACCACCTGCCTAGCACTCAGGCTATCCTCATCGTCTTCATCGTCCTCATCATGTCCAAAATCCTCACTTAAGAGAAACACTAGATCCTGCATCCCCATGCCATTCCCAAAGAACTTCCCTAGCTTCCTCTTCAGCCTTGGGGCAAATACTGACGCCGGCAGCACATCCAGTGTTGGTAACGGGCGTGTTGTGTTTGAGAGCCTTTGCAGCTGCACCACCAGCGACCTCGAAGGCTTAAACGTATGGTGTGAACCTGGCGGGGGCTGTGCCAGGTGATATGATGTTTTCGACCTTGGGAGCTTCTTTGGTGGTGGTGGTGGTGTTGTTGGAATATCCTCAAATATAGGCGTTGGGACCGTGGGGACGGAGACAGGGGCGGGGGGGACAGCTGTGATGGAGGCCCTAGAGGACTGCTGTACAGTGTTGGGACTGAGCATCTGGAGAGCACACGAGGCCAGCCCGCTAGGTGATGTTGGACCAGAAAACTCGTGCCCGTGGGCGGCGGCGGCGTTGGCTGTGAAGAGGGTTAAGAAGGACATGGCGTCTGGGGCATGAACCTCCTCTTCTTTGGCAAATGTGCACTGTAGTCAAGTTGGGCAATGCTTCTTGCAGGTGAGTGAATACCTGCTTGATGGAATTGGTTGTGAAGTTATGGCCCAGGTGTTGTGATGTGGTACTGGTAGCTAACTGGAGATGGTAGTGAGTTTCCGAGACACGCAGTGTGAGTAGTACCTGAATATCGGAAAATCAGGCACTGTTGATTGTATATATACCAATTGGGGATATGTATCGACCAAAAATTTTAGGGAGGCTGGTAGTAAAAGTGGTTGTAGCAGGATGTAGTAGTAGCAAAAACAATAGTAGTAGAAGCAACTAGTAGCAGGGGGGGAAATTCTTTTAGTATATGAGTGAAGGTGAAAAAGGGACTTGAAGGGGAAGAGTGAAGGAAGGGGTGTGTGAAAGGATTAGATAGGGCTGGAGGGAGGAAAGCCATGATGATATAACCCATAGCTTCAGCAGGCACCGGCAGGTAGTGGTAATGTCTGATGAGTGGGTGTTCCTGTGTGTACAAGGCAAGGTTGCTCGAAGCAAGGTGGAGGGGGGGAGAGAGGGAGGGGGGGAGGTTTCTTTGCAGGGCGGCGCCAGTAAGTGTGTGCGGGCCGCTAATTCAACCAACCCAAACCCAAAGCTTTAGACACACGGAAACTCAAAGTACCCACACACCGAAGTCGACTTGCTCTCTCGGTGCCCCGGGGCCCCGAATACCCGTAGGGGGGTGAGTCGTGAATGACCCTAATAATTGTTATTAATGGTTTTCTAGATGTTCAGCATAGTGTCAGAAGTCTATCTTCATACAGAGTGATCGCTTAATTGCACCCTCCCACCCTTCTTTTACTCATGGCGGGAGCGAACACGAGCTGATTGATGGGTAGAACATGTAAGTATGGAAGAGTCCTTCCGTTGTTGTAGGACCGACCATGTAGGTTGGTACTGGTGGAATTAAACTCAGAAACAGACTCAATCAAGGTCAGGCAATTACAAGGACCATGCGCAGTGGGAGATCTAGAGGGAAAGGCTCTTTGTCTTCTCTATACATGATGTACCCAAATGTACCTATGTAAATCTCCATCTTGCCCACATACGCCGCAGTATTCTATTCTATTCTACTCTACCACGCCCCCCCAATACGTCCCACACCAGTTCCTCTCGCTGGCCATCTGAAGCGCTTGTTCTGGTCGCCGTAGCCGGACCACGTCCCAAAGCCTCTCTACTCACAACCCGGTTCTGTCCCACTCTTCCTTTTTTACCACCACTAATAGAGTACATGTAGGTACCTACATACACATTAAGATAGACTGGGGGAAGAAAGAAAGAAAGAAAAAAGCCAGTATTATCGGCCGAAAGCTTATTATTCAAGCCCACTTAATATAATGATGATGATGACGATAAATGATAATGATACGAGATTAAGTTAGTCACTTCCTGATCCTGTCTCTGGGATCCTTCTTTCTAGGTAATTCGCAACTTTTATTCCTCCGCCTCCGAGTCCCAAGTGAAAAAAAACGGACCAGTGAAAAAAAAAAAAAAAAAGTACTCCCGATCACCTAGCGCATCTTCAACCACTCATCGAAGCCTATTCTTAATCCTAGCCACTTTCTCTCTCCCCCCCCCCCCTTTGTAGAGCCGCAGCTGGCTGTGCATTAAGCGAAGTTTTCTCCTATTGGCCAGCTGTGCAGCTCCATAGATATGTGTGTGCTTTTTTTAAGCGTAATCTTGTGCTGAACCTGAATATGAGGACTTGAGACGAAACCCAACCGAGTGCACTGTTCAGAGTCTGTGATCCAGATCGAGCTGTTCATGAGAGGACGGATTTGTGCGGGGCCCTACCTAATCCGACCATGTCTAGATAGTGGTCCTTTTTGCACATATACCGACACTTGTGAAATAGTTCACCTGGATCCTGCAATTGTTTCCTCTCTCTCTCTCTCTCTCTCTCTCTCTCTTTTGGTAGCCTCGTTATGTGAACTACATGTACTTTAATTTGCACATACCAAGAGTCCAAGACACTCCTCCTTTCCACGTTACGTGCCCATACTCGCACGGGCTTACGACTACAATTAGCGAGCAGCCCGCCAATGAGCGTCGGGAATTCGTCCCGCTAAGTCTGCTGCTACCCTTTTTTCTACTGTTTTTCCAGAAAGGATACCGTGCAACATTGTAGATCCCACCTATCGATTGTGATGGTTACCTACGTACACCCATGGCATGCAGATAGTACTCTAGATTGTAGAGATAGAAGTCGTATGTACCTACATGTATCGATATCTAGAGCACACACTCAACTCGAGCACACACTCAGCTCGTCGTACGTCCATGACGAACCTTGCGTGACGCCAGAGGAAAAAAAAATATTCAATATATTCCAAAAACAGGGTGCTCTATCACTGAATAAATCAGGTATTGCTCATAATGACCAGCTGCCTACATACTATGTATATCAATGTACATACATGTACCTACATACACTCGATGATTCAAATCTGCCTGCCTGCCTGCCTGGCTCAACAGAAGCAAGGGGGGGTGGGATGCGTCCGATAATCATACCTAACCAGTCTACAATTACATACTAATCTACCCACTTTCTTCCTGCCCTATCGGCTCCAGCCATCTCTACGGTGCTAGCCAATAAACACATCTTACGCCTCGTGTAAATCTCCGTAATAAACAAACAACCGCGTATGTGATGTGTATTGTAGTACCAATCCTCCATTCAGTCAGTCAGTTAGTACTGGACAATCAATCAAATTCATGTGTCCACTGCACCAGATCCTGCAAACTGCAAGTCCAAATAAGCTCTGTACTCCACACACGTAGCCCGTAGGTAACGTGCCAGCTGCCCATGAGCCTCTATCACCGGCCAATCCAATCCCAAGAACTCTTTTTGCACTTGCCTTGCTGGACGCTCGGCTTGGTGAGGGGTTGATGCCATCGAGTAAAAAAGAAAAGGGAGCCACAATGTCAAGCCTGACATATGCAGACTTAGCTTTCGGCCCGAGTCAATTAGAGAAAAAGACGTTTGCTTTCTTCTTCTCTCTTCATCCCCCCAGAGCATTCCTGGGTACATCTTACAAAATGATCCTCAGACCCTATCATGCACAACACCGTTACCTGCATGTCACCCACCTGCCCCCTCACATCAATCAGTCAGTCCTTAGCCCTCAAAAGAAATAAGGCCCATGGAGCCTGCAGCAACGGCGAGATGGAGGGGAGGGGATCGCTTTCTCGGATTCCGGAACACCACACATCCCGGCCCGGGCCAAAAGGAAAAAGGAAACCTCACGTGCGGTGGATGGAATAAATAACGTCTGCCAGGAGAAAGGAAAAAAAGTCCTACCCTGATGTAGCGGCGGCCGGAAAAACTTGTACCGGACAGGCTACAGAAAGGGTGAAGAAAAAAGGCTTGTGTTTGGACCTGCGGAAGCGCCAAGGAGTCGAGAAACACATTACATGATACATGCTCTAGCTAACCAAGCAGCATTCCATGATGGCCGTTGAGTGTCGAAATAAACCCTTCTTGCTTACTCTATGGAGATCTGGATTGCGAGAGCACGCCACGTACGTTGGTATTTACGATAGCTGCACAATTCATACCTGTCATATCTACTTCCTTACTGTACGCACGAAGGATCTAGATTGTCGAACGTAGCACTCATCCCGCTTACAAAATGTTAGGGTTGTTTGGTTTGTCGTTAATCCTAGACAACGTCGGGTGCCAGTATCAAACCTGAAATACCTATTGCATTCCAGCTCGATATGGTGCGGGCCTCACTCAGGTAACTCTTGGAATCGCAGCACAAGATATTACCGGGTGGGCTATCGAATAGGGTTTGATACCCAGTTCATGTACCTACACACATAACTCAACTCTACATATCCATGGTATTAAATCTTTGTCCCTCTCTGACCTACCCAGTAACCTAGAAGATCCGGACTGCATATGTCACACCGTCCTTTTTTTTTTTTTCTGTGCGAAAAAACGGAGATCGGTAGCACCGCGCTAACTATGATGATGATATCCCACAACATGGGTAGTTAGAGTAGGTAGGGATGACTGGGCCCGTTGACCCAGCTGGGCCTTACCGGTACCAGTTGTCACTTGCGTGCAAATCGGCCCACTGGTAGAGGGTGGTTAACTAATCTGATAGTCCCCTTCATGTATTCGTTCGGGGCCCGGGACAACAGACATACCTAACAGACGAGGGGGAGTCATGAGTCTCTTCCTCCCAACCCAGGGAAACGATTGGTTGGTAGAGGAGATCTATACGTGCAACCATCAATAATTTGATGTATCATTCTCTGAAGGGTCTTTCTATACAGATAGACCTTACTCATCATGTCAGTTCTGGAATTCTGGCTAGTGCACTAACTATGTAGGGTAGCTAGCTACACTGAGTATATACCGAGGCTTCTGGAGGATCCTGATCCGATAGTGTTACTGCTAAGGGTCTGTTTACCTTGCGTTATAAAGCCCGTAACCTGCGGGCGTTCCCGAGCTGGGTCGGCCATTAGTTGTTCCACTACTACATAGTTAGCTCAGAAATATAGCTTCTGACTGCATGCTATGGGACACTGATGATCCCACCGCCGAGGTTAACGAAAAATTTGTTACCCGCCGACCCGTCCGCTTCTTGGAAAGCATCATCATTCATGCGACTTAACCGGGGACGCCGAGAGAGAAATGTTTATTCCAGGCATCCTCCTCACTCAGGAAGTGTTTTTGGCGGAAAGAAGTTTATATTGCTACCCTCGGAATTTCATATGCAACAGGGACCTCCCCCCTCGGCAAGAAGGGGAACAAAAAAATAATTCTTCTAAGTGGAGAGTTGAGAAGAAGAAGAAAAAAAAGAATCAGCCTTAGCATTCCGTACACATGAGGCTTGACTCATTAACCCAGCTAGTTTTGCTACGTAGCCTGATTGATAGTGTCTACCTATGTGGGACTCTGCTCGCGTGAGGAATTTTCTTCCCTTCCTCTTCTCCCCTCCCCAGTGGGGGATTTACAGAAATGCGTAGAACGAATTGTTTTTTCGCTGTTTGTGCGGCGCCGGAACCCGAAGTTGTGGCGCCATCGAGTGATGGCACGTGGTTGGAGTTCTATATATCTACTCTGCGACATGACTATCATTCCTACCCCTCACCATTGATATGGGAGGAGCCGGGAGGAAGAGGGGTAGATAGGCCTATAGGTATGTAGTGTTCCCGATGATGAATATGGATGCTCAGCTGGGCCAGTTGGGTACATACATGTAGCTACCCGAACCGGATTCGACTCGGCGGTGGTTGTGAGGTATCAGATCGCGGTGCTGGATGGAAGCCGTGCTTGAAAGTGGGGCTAGGGCGTAGAGTATTGAGCTTCAGTTTTCTGTGGCGTGCATGGGGCCCGGATGAGGGATTCTAGCTGTGGATGTGAAAGTGACGAACATCGGGCCGAAGGGAACCCGGCGGGACTTTAATTGGCCTTCAGGCCATGCATGGGGGTCATTTGGGTGTAACTATATACATATACGGGCCTCTATCCCGGGATAAATCCGGGTTCTAAGGTCTCTGGCTAAGGTGGGGATAAATGCACTCGACCGCTGGAGGCTGGCTAGCTGGGCCATTCTGAGTGCAAGAATGATGAATGATACGATGGGACGATATCGTACTACGTACATATATTTACAAACGCCCGGTGGCTGTCTCTATACAGTAACTGGACTGGTTGTTAATATTTGCATAGATGGCTACGGGGAGGACCGGATGGATCATTGTCGTTTATCTGATGTGAGGCGTTGGAGGTGTCCGTAACCGTATTGCTGATGCGGCGTTCCTAGAGTTGAGAAGGAGTAAGGTGCATCAGCCCTAAAGTGCTATTTTTGGAGCGGTTACTATCTTCGGCGTTTGTTTAATTACAAGGGGATACGTTGGCGCCGTTGCCGGTTGAGTGCGCGGCGGGAGTTCCAGGTGTCAATGATCGTGGGGTTCGGAAATAGAGGCGGGAGAAAATAAACCCGCGAAATTATATTTAGGGGCACAAAATTATATATTCTCCCTGATAAAAATTAACCACGTTCATGAAATAGACGGAGAAAGGTGACAATATTACTACAATATGCTACAATACGGGAAACTGCGGTGTTCGCACCGTTGATGACTATATATATATCAGCTCTGAGTTTAAAACTACCAGAGATATTTACCATAAAAAGCTATAATTTTTTATATCAGGTGCACCCCAGGAAAGTTTCTAGAAGGATATCATTACTACGAAAAAAAAAGGACTACATGTTTTCTTTATTCCTTATCTTCTCTCCCGCGGGAATGTTTCCACTCATCCTCCTGCTCTTTGGTCGTATTCATGAACAGCTCCTCCCTTAACTCATCACTGACCACATACTCTTTCTCCTCCGGTACCAACTTCTCGGCCTCTGCGATCTTCCCTTCACCAAGAAGTCTCTCTATCTCATGCGCCCGCTCGGTCACATCCTATCACCCATTCATTAGCCACCACCAACCACACCAACATCAAAACGAAAATCATCAGCTACTAGTATAAAACCTACCTCAATGCTCACAATCATCTCATCCACCCACTCCTTCACTATTCCCCTCCCTACGCCCACCTGGATACTCCTATATGGCAGCTTCCCGATCGCGACTGTCCTCTCCGGATCCCACTGCACACGCACCTCCTTCCGCTCCTTCCACGCTACCGACGCATTCGTAAGTAGCTTCTCGAACCCCTCGCGTTTCATCTTGAGTGCGAGAATGTGCGCCTGTCGCGGGCTCTTGGAGCCGTATCCGCTGCGGTACATCATCCAGTTCCAGCTCGGCTTAATCCACGTCATGCGCTCGAAGAGGAAGTCGGGCGAGGCAGAAAGCTTTTGGCTGGCGACAGCAGGGACAGCAATGGAGGAGCTGTAGGCCTGGTAGACGGTTATTGTGTCATCATCGTAGAGGGCACGGATTTGGCGGTAGGGGGTGGTGGTACTGGTGGCCATTGTAGTGGCTGGTGTGTTGGTTTGGAGGATATCTTGGGGGATATTTTCTAATTGCAAAGTTGCAATTGCAATTGCTTGCTGTTGTCGAGCCTGGTAAGTGTGGTTTTATATAGAGCGCGCGCAATTGCGATTGACTCAGCCCTGCGAGGTATCCTACCCCTCCATGCATGAAGCTAAGCCTTATACAATTATTGGAATGCTGAGATCGTCGGTGAATGAGCCATAATATTAAAGACAAAAAAAGATACGGGGTCATCCAGAGTGTTTAAATTGCTTGTTTCTTTTTAAGTGATAGCAGGGAGCTTAGAGCTATATTCGCTTAAGAGCTATGGGCATGGTGCATGAGTCAGTTGTACCTACACTCACTCGCGGTATGTGCCGGCGAAAAAGCAATTATGGTTATACAGAACTAACCCGTGACTCGAGCTGTTGGTGCCAACACATTGGAGGCTGAACGTTGAGGGAGGGAGTATCCCGTGGGCGTCATGGAGAATCACTCGGGCGGGATGTGTGCGGTAGGGGCATATTGGCCGAATGTGTTGGATCAGGGTGTTGGTTGGCTGTCAAGAGGACTTCTTCATGGGAAATCACTCGTGTGTGTGGTTGGTTGGATGGCGGAAGTTGGGGGTGCACGGTGGGTATGAGTGATCGTCAGCGGTACAAGGCGTGACAGTAGACACTTGGCATGTGCAAATATAGCCTGGTTGGAGGCTCATGTAGCTGACACTGGAGCGCAGTGCACGCCCGTTAGACTGACGACTCCAATGTCGTAGGAGCACTGTAGAAGCTAGGTGAGTAGCTGCCACCAGTACCGCAAAATCTCAGTTCGTTCGGACGGTTGCCAAGAGGAAAATTTTGCAGAGGAGCTGAAAAATATCACCCCTTCCCTTAAGGGAAGAGATCAGAGCCTTTTACAGCTAACACCGCTCTTAGCAACCGTCCGAACGAACTGAGATTTTGCGGTATACGTAGGCACATGCAGCCAGCTCTCACATACCCATATTATACTATTGCAACAGCCTGGAAAACCCCCGGAACACGAGCGGCCATGGACCGCCGTGCTAGGCTTATGAGGTTGACTTTGTTGCTGTTGGGAGGAGGAATACAGAGCTTCCGGGCTGGGCTGGGCGGGCTGGGCTTGATCTTGTCGTGCGGGCATCAGCGGCGAGCTGAACCTTATACTGGACAAGAAGCGGCTGCCGGCGTTCCTGCGGCAACTTTGATGCCACCTGGCTAGATGTTTAAAGTGGGTCCTTATCCCCTCTTTGCATTTCTTTCTTTCCCCCTTTCTTTCTCCTTTACGGCGAAGGGGGGCGAGTGGATGGTAGGATGGTGGTGAGTGGTGGGTCATGGGTTATCACTCGTTACTTGACTGCGCGCGGGTAGATGGTGGATGTCGGGGCGGGGTGGTAGTCCCGGCAATGCGCCACACAAGAATTATACAGCATGCCGATGTGGGTACGATTGGACATAACTATTTAGGGCTTGCGCGATGGCGGGAGGTAATGAAGTGGGTACGTCCCTCAGATACTCACGCAGACGGTATGTACAAAAGGCAAAGGCAAGGAAATCTCACTCAATCCTTCAGACTGAGCCTTAAATTATTGACTGAATAAGATGGGGGTTCTAATCTAACTCAGGTCTCTCCTGTTTCCTAGGGTAGAGTTCAAGGGCCAGACATGGAGAACTAGTGTAGGTTGGGTCCCTCTTTCCTAAGCACTAGTTGCTAGGGAAATAATTCCAAAGCGGGCTCTGTGGAGAGCAGAGGCAATTAGGAATGATACTATGGGTTTTTCCTCCTCATAAGGATGAAAAAATAAGGAAGTACACGGGGATACTTCCTGAGGAAAAATAAGAGAGCAGGAGGAAGTGGGTTTTATATGGTGGTTTAAGGGGGTAATCACGGCTTTCGTCCTACATTGGCAGCCTAACCAGGTGTATACACGCAATATGGTATGGAGATATTAACAAGGCAGAAGTAAAGTACAGACTGGGGATATAACGGCCAATGGAGACACTTCTTAATCATGGCAAGGAAAACTATCAATTGCAGAATCAAGGTTAATGACCTTTTTTTTTTCTTTCTTTTTTTTTGCTTCTTCTCCGCGCCAGGGTGCTCTTCTAAAAACGGCTGCCGGTTTCAGGCATTTCACACTTTTAGTTGGAAAAAGAAAAAAATCCAACTATTACTGATGTCACATCAAGGTGGTTATGCCTTTGCACTTTGGTTAGTAACTAAGTGGTCCGCCATTATGGGCTCTTAGTTACATATATATGGCTGTTGCAAAGAGATGAGGGGACTTAATAGGGAGGACGTGAGCAAGTTGGGAATCTCAAGGCATCCCGGCTCCTCCCGGCGGCTCTTAGCACACCTCCTATGACGTATTACACAGAGGGGGTAGAGAGCCCTAACTAAGCCCCCCTCAACCTTCTCCGCCGTTTCAGTTGCACTACTTTTGCGCAACCCAGAACTACCACGCGAAGTCCATACATGTTGTGTGCTCTTCTACTTACCAGGATCCCAGCAACCACACGAGTGAGAAACTATGACCTAGTTACCTACGTGTACTGAGCATAAACTCCTAGACCGTGAGCACTTTCCAAGCTAAAAGCAACTCCAACATGAGCGCGAACATCATTCTGCCAGGTGGTTCGCCATGACGTCGGAGTTTTCAGAGTCTGTAGGGCCAGGATGGACTCCTATTGGTGGGGTGGCACCGCATAGCCACAATAGTGCACTTTACTCGCACAACTTCCCAACAAAGGGTTTTTTATAACATCTTTTTGGTAGCTACTTAGAGTATGTACATTCGGATCCGGAGGCATATGGCTGACTGAGGAAAAAAGTACCCCACAGAACATTACCTGGTAAGACGCGCACCCAGGGGTTGTCGCGGAGCCTATCATGGCCCCCTTGGGCCGGTTCGTAATGTTCGCACCATTCAGAGACTACGCTGTACCTGCTGTTGTTGGGACCGAGTAGCGAATCGTGAGGGGTTCCGGGGTTCTGGGTTTGGGATATATAAGTATTGATGGTTCTGGGAGAGGTTTAGTAAACAGCAAATTTCTAAGATCTCAACTATAGCTCTGGGAGCAGTATCGACATCAGCAGTAATCACAAAAAAAGAAAAAAAAAAGAAGGAGGAGAAAAAGAAGAAGAAAAGAAGAAGAATAACTACTCTGGAAGTAGATCGGTTATCTTACATCAGAAATCGTATCAATATCTACTCTGGAAGCAGCATTTATACGAGATTTGGGTATAGACAACGATATGTCTTCAGAAACACCAACGCCATCACGACCAGCTACTCCAGTTCCGCCAGTTCCAGTATGTATTTTAAAACTCTTATGATATTTAAATAAGTATTGCATCTGCTAATACCTCTTTCAGGATTGCAGCCAAGTGCCGCCCACACCCACCCCACCCTATGCCGCCCACAATGCCCTCCTTGCAACTACCGAGGACCCTGAAACTACTAAACGCTTACCCTACATTCTCCCCACTCTCCGCCCGGGTACTACTCTCTCAGGCTTCCTCACCAAGGAGCTCTCTGTAGACCGTTTCAACAAGATATCCACCTATCTCTGGTTCGCCGGTCCCCCGGGCCAAGAGCGCCCCCTCCACCGCCAGGTTATGGCAGCCCGTGAGATCGTAATCGTAGAGGAAATTGACCTCCATCTCTGCTGGGAAGGGAGACAGCTCTATCTCAAGCCCATCCTGGCATTCCTTCTTCATTATGATTTTTTTGAAGAGCATCTGTGCACTTCCCCGGCCGAGGGCGGAAAATTGGACCTGTATGCCAGCGCCTGCGGCTTTCTGAGATCCTACACGCACCTGATTCAGCATGAGAGTGATCTGAATATCGCACGAGACATGAAGCTTGTCCCCGCCAGCGTGACCTGGGAGCAATGGTCCGCCTTTGCCGCAGACATCATCATGAGCACCAGCGGCATGATCCTGAGCCCGCGGTACGACTACGGGGAGCTGCGTCTGACACGGCTCAACCTCCTGTACGAGGCGCACGCATTCAAGCCCTTCCACTGGGGCGACAACAGATACAAATTCCTGTTCGACACCATCAGCTTCGAGTGGCTGGTGCTGACATTTGGGTATTTCTCGGTGGTGCTGACAGCCATACAGGCGCTGCTGTCGACAGAATATGGCGCGGCGAGTGCCAATGTGCAGAGGGCGTCATTTGGGTTTGGGGCCTTTGTGTTGGCGATGGCGGGGGTGGCGTGGGTCGTCGTGGGTGGGTTTGTCGGGATGAGGGTGTATATGTTCTTTTTTAGCGAGACGTGGATCGGCAGGCAACAATATAAAATCCATTACTTGGATCGGATCTTAGAGGCGCTGGCGTCCGAGTGACCGAGGGCGGGGGGTGGGGTTCTTGCTGCGCGGGAATGGTGGCCGGGGATATCGTGGGTTTCAGGTGGGTGGGTGGAAAGATGATTGGTCTTTTATTCGACCGTTCTATAGACATAGATTTTTTCCCTTTGTCCAAAAAGTTATAGATTAGTTGTTATAGACAAGACTTGAATTATAGATTTTTTTTGCTTCCACCCCCTCTTCGTTCCCCGCGGAAACATAAGTGCATGTATGTGATATAAAATAATATCCGCGGAAAGATGCATAATCTATGAATCACAGACTATCACTCGGTGGATATTCTGAGCGGGGAGTGGTCCTATGTCTCAGGGGAATGGCCATGGGCGCGCTGGCTCTAGGTTGAACACCGGACAGTTTATGGCGCGCATGGGCTAAACACGCTACCGGTGCTGTTGCAGATGCTAGTCCGGTGTAGTATACATTACGTCGTTACAAGGACTCTAGAGCTCCCTCCGACGTGCGGATGAAGGGTAAGCCATGGAAACTTAACTAAATCTAACCACTGTCTCAAGCGCCGGGATAGGCCCTAGTTGAATCAGTGGGGTGCAGGTACATACAATACAACGCATCTGCGGCCTAGAGCTAGGTCGTAGGCTCCAGCCCAGGGATTGGTGGTAGTTGGATTAGCTTTCTGCATAACTTTTACCATTTAGGGAAACATTTCATGTCTTTGGTGTCGTAAACCGGGAGAAGCGAGAGGGCCTAAGGGCTCCCTCTACCGGCCCCCTAACCCATGGAATTGAAGTCTACCATAGCTCCTGGTAAACACCTAGAGCTAATAATGACGGCGCACAGCGGCCATAAGACTATGCCTTCCTCCCCTTCTTCACCTTCCCTTTTCCTGTAGAGCGTGTAGAGGTATTTTCTGTCTTCCTTTCTACGCGTGAGTCTGATTGATCATGGATTCTCACTCGTCTGTTTGAGCAGCTGGCGGGCTGCGTATGGTATGGAGTGGTAGTGGCTGCAGTTCGCACACGAGTAGGTGCACATCACACGGACAGGTCGGGATGGTAAAGGGGATGGAGCTAGGGTAGAAAGATGTATATAGGATATTATGGCTCCTACAGTGGGGAAATATAAGTCCTAGAATACTGGAAAAAGACAAGTTAACACGATCATTAAGGGTTGGATCTCATGGGCTAGATGGGGAGTCATAAGATATAAGTAGGCTCTCCTAGCTCTCGCCTACTTTATCCTTGATTTGATTTTCACTCTAGGTGGCGACCACGCAGCCTATATACAACAGTCCTTTGACTTATATATATGCATTAATGCACTTCAGGGAGTTACACTGGGTCACAAGTTATCACTCGAGTGTCTAATTTGATAGCCGTGTGGAGGGCCTGAACCTGAAGGCACTCTCTGGCCTCGGAAAGAAACCCACCTTATCTACTCGCCCACAAAACCCGATTCTCAGATAAACCTTACGTTCATTGACCCTATCATGCTACTACCTAACGCTTGAGGATATTGATTCTGCGCTCACTGAGAAAACACTATAATGCACGCAAAGAAGACCTCTACTAATGTTTTTCCGGGGTGGCTCCATCTATGGTAGTAGGTACATACAAAAAAGAGGCTACATGTACCTGGAAGGGTGCTGTGAGCCACCCACTCGCCTCCGCAGTACCCTACTGGAACATCCACTCAGCGTTCCGAGCCGTGGCAGGGTTGTACACCACCAACTTCGTCTGGGGCGAAGGGCTAGGGACCAGGATAACACCCGACCTCCCCTCGAGCCGCTCGTATCTGCCGCCGCGCTCGTCAAGGATGAACAGTGGCTCCCTCTTATCATCCCGGAAGGCCTCCCGCCCCTCCATGATATTGTACCCTATCACCGTACAGTCAGCACCACTCCCCCCAACCCACCCACATCCAGGCACAGATCACCTACCACTAAAAATCCAATCCAGCACTCCCCACCACACGCGCAAGACCCGGCCAACAAGCGCCGCTACCCCCGAGCCCAGCAGGAAAACGCCCAGGACCGTGTTATAGCGCTCTCTGATGGCCGCTCCGTGGAGGCGCATCACGTCCTCGATGATGGCTAGGGCGCCGTTCTCGACCGCATAGTGGAGCGCGAGCTTGCTGCTGTAGAAGGCGATGAGCGTCAGCGGGAGGAGGAGGCCGTAGTGGGCGTGAAGGTAGAGGGCGAGGCTGGTTAGTGTGAGACTGACAGGGAGGAGTGGAATGGTTTGGCGGCCGTGATGGTCGTCCATTTTGTGGTGTTTAGTGGTGTGGGACGGAGGGCGGGGCGCGCGGAGGATTGGAAGTTGGGGTGGGATTGGGGGTGGGTGGAGAGGTTGTTTCGGGGCCTGGGATCAAGTGTTTGGCTCGGTGAAGGAGGCTAGGTCTACCTCTCCTGTGCGTATTTACAGGCCTACGTTTATACTAGGTTAGAGGGCCGAGTGATTATCTATGATATAGCACTGCATCATACGTTGTAAGCTACACTACAAACAAATCGAAGTTTCTAGGAGTGTTACTCGCCTGAGAGAAACATCTGTTGATGATTCATACATGTAGCCTAATTTGTTTTTTTACGAGTATGTCCACGGTACGGTCAAGCGGATTAACTAAGAAATATTAAGACTATTAGCATCATTGTCCGGGACCAGGACTTTTTCGCAGGATTATATTCTTTTCTTATTTCTCTATATGTTTCCCCCCCTGTATATCTACATATTTTTGAATCTATACAATGTTAGCTGTACATAATCAAGAAGCATCAACGCCCGCCTTCTCCGTCTTCTGCCTTCTCATTCTCCTCTTTCTGCTCCCCACCCATGATGGAGCAATCGCCACAGCCTTCCTCGAATCCTTCTTATATACTAATAACAGCCCCTGCACCTCTGCTGGCGTGAACCTCCCCTCAGGGACTATATCTGCAAACTTTGCCGCCAATCTAATAACCTCCCCCTCCAGAAAGTCTGGAGGGATATAGTTCAGAGCCAGATCATCACCGCTGACATCGTAGATATTCTCGAAGAGGGCGATAATGACGGACCCCGAGCTAGGCGCAGGAGAACGCAATCTCGGGGTCGACACGTTTGTCGGTGGGGGCAGATACTCCTGGATGTCATCCAGGACCTTGGCCTTTTGATCGTCCTCAAGAACCACGCTTGCGATTGAGCGCTTGGGGCGGATGGTGGCCTCTTGCCAGGATGCACCCCGATTCATGTCGTCCATGCGCGCGGGCTTGTAGACGGCGGTCATTCCCTGTCGCGGCTCTTCCCCGCGGGCGAGCACATCCTGGAGGAGTCCCTTAAGCACATCATGGCTGCGGCCATATGCCGTCAGTGTAGTGATCCCCTCTCCGTTCTCGTCATATTCGCGTTTACTGCGAACTATAACCTTATTGACCCTGATATTATGACCATTATGGCGGAAGCGGTACCCCGCATCAGGTGGAATCTGGTAGTGCAATTGTAGGGTAGCTGGGGAATCACGTCCGCCACTAAATCGCGGGATAAGGTCGTATTTGCGAGATCCACGAATATCACCGCCCTTGACGTCGCCGAGCCAGGTGTGGAAGTCGTTGTACAGGTGCGGAAGTCGTTGTACACGGTGGTGTAGCCGCAGCGGACGAGGCGGATACTGCACGAGTAGTGCTCGCCGACAAGGGCCCAGTTCTGTCTCCCACTGGCAATCAAGGTTTGTTAGCTGTTAATGAGCTTATTCACTAGGGGTGATGTCTTTATAACTATGGCTCATTATAACCGGCCCTTTGATTTATTTAGCATTTGAGCTGTTATCATTAACAGAACTACATGTAGTTTCTGTAGATCTCGAGTTCAAACAGGCAACGGCACCAAAACTCCGGGGGGACGAAGACCCAGAAAAACACCATAGTTGATACGTAAACCGCTCAAATGCTTGTGTTTTTAAGTGGAATTCATTTCGTAAGAATCTGGTAGTAAATATTTGAAGAGGTAGGTAGTGTAGTGGAGATAGCTTTGGCAGCAGAGATCGCCATACAAATTTCTGTGGGATTGACACTCTTCTAGGTCTACCACAGTACCCAGTCTAATATGTTAGGATTGGTATTATGATCACTGCGTTGGACGACAGTGCATATTTCATATATGTAGTATATAGTGGCGCCTTATGAATCATCGGCCGAGTGAGAGGACCTTGGATAACTGTTACTTGGCTAGGTAGACACATTGAAATGCCTGGGCTCTCATGAAGTCGGGGCAGGGCCTTGGTTCACCAATGGGTGCGCGAGAACTAGAGACAGGACTTGCATTGTCCGGTACTATTTGCCTGTCCCGAGTACATGAATTTAGGTAAATTCTATGTCTGTATTCAGGACTTGTGGCAATCTATGGCTCACCATACAAAATCAGTCTCTAGCTAAGAACGGCTGTCGACGGTGCAAGAGAGGCGCGCTTGGCGCGGTTGTGCAGGATAGTGGTGGTGTGTGTATATATGTGCTTGCCGTTAAGGTTGTGTCCAAAAAGCTGTGACGAAGACACCTATCGATCTGGATTAGCCATGTCACAGCTAGCGAAATAAATTTAGTTGTTGCAACCGCGTCTTATAAGTAGAAAATAAAGAAAACAGCGAAACTCCCTGCCTAGTTGGGCCGGGGGAGAATCTTTGAATACCTTTCTATTATCATAATCTAGATTTTTTTTTTACGGGTAGTAGGCAGGTAGGTAGTACGCTTGAACAAATAAAAATTCTAGTGAACTTCCAAGGTGGAAATGGACCTCCAGGAAATAATTATAGTACAGATAGACAGATATCAAGAGCTGAGTCGAATATATCAAGAACTAAGAACTGGCGGAAAAACAAAAAGACAAACAAAAATAAAGATAAAATAAAAGACACGAGAGAAGAGAGCGAATATAGATAGATAATCGCAGACATAGATTGTGGTGATTTGGTGTTATGGCACGGTTGAGGTAACACGGACGGGAAGCCCCCGATAAGGTTTTGTCACAGATTTTAGGATGAAAAGGAAACAAATAGAATAAAAAAAACTCCCGAACCAAGAAATAGCACCTTGATCATCCAGAATCTCGATTTAACCATGGGGGGAATTTTCTAGAATCAGTGGTTGTTGAGGCCTAAGGCATCGTTCAGCAGCTCCTGCTCCTCTTTCTATAAAGGAATTAGTATCAAATTGAATAATGGACACATAATTAAGAAAAACATACCACATGGCTAGCCTTGAGACCGGTAGCAACACTGGCACTTGGGTTTCTTCCGGCATACCGGACGTGCTTGTCCGCATGGTTTTGAGTGTTACGAAGAATTGTGTCCAATCTTGGCTGCACAAAGCTCCAAGCTCCAGCATTGAGTGGCTCCTCCTGAGTCCAAACGATCTCTTTCAGGTTGGGGTATTTGTCGAACTCGTCGCGGAGCTGAGCCCAAGGGAAGGGGTGCAACTGCTCAACACGAGCAATGGCAATGTCATCGATTTTATTGGCTTCGCGGTGTTTCCGGAGAGCAGCATAAACTTGACCAGTGCAAATCAAGAGACGAGTGCACTCGGAGGGATCTTTGATACCATTGCCGTGCTCAGTCTCGGGAATCAACCATTGGAAGTGTGAATCGCCGGTGAAGTCTGAGAGCTCAGAGCGAGCAATTGGGTGACGGAGAAGAGCTTTACTGAAGAAGATGATCAAGGCTATTGATTTTTATAAGAATCAGTAATGTCTCGTTGGTTTTAGGTACTGTAACTTACGTTTTCTAAATTGACGGTTCATCTGCCTTCTCAAAATGTGGAACAAATTGGAGGGCGTGGTCATGTATGCAACTTGCATGTTGCAATCCTGGTGCTGGCGATCAAGTTTTGCCTCTGATGGGAAAACGCGGGGGTCCTCGTTACACAACTGGAGATATCTTTCAATCCTTCCAGAAGAGTGCTCAGGACCTTGCCCGTCATACCCGTGAGGAAGTGAAAGAACCAAACCAGTACGCTGGTGCCACTTAGTTTCTCCGGAAGCAATGAACTGGTCGATGATACACTGTGCGTTGTTGGCAAAGTCTCCGAACTGGGCCTCCCAGATAACCAAAGCATCGGGAGAAGAAAGTGAGTATCCGTATTCAAAACCAAGCCTAAGAAGATGTTAGCCTATATAGCCCAGTGAAAAAAAGGCAAAATTCTAGAAAACTCACACTCCAAATTCACTCAACGAAGAGTTGGAAATGGCAAATTTAGCCTGGTTCTCGCTTATGTGCTGCAAGGGTGTGTATGTATCCTCTGTTTCCTGGTCATGGAGGATTGCATGTCTTTGTGAGAAGGTACCACGTTCTACATCTTGTCCACTGACACGAACGTGCTTGCCCTCATTGAGCAAACTGCCAAAAGCGAGCGCTTCAGCGGTCGACCAATCGATGTTCTTACCCTCCTCAACAGTCTTCTTGCGGCTTGCCAAGATGCGCTGCAAGTTCCTGTGAACCTTGAATCCTTCAGGAGCGGCCGAGATCGTATTGGCAATGTGTTTCAGGGTAGCCTCGTCAACTGAGGTTGGAAGGTGAGGTAGGACTTCGGTAGCCAATTCCTTGGGGGATTTGAAGCCTAGTCGTATATCAGTACAAGAGCTTAAAGGCCATACATGGTTCACCTACCGTTCCATGCACTAGCAAGCCATTCCCTGGCAGTGGGCTGGTAGTCCTTTGATTTGGCAAAGCTGTCTTCTAACATGCCCCACACCCTAAATCTCGGCCAATCAGAATACACTTTGATAAAATTGTGGCTTTGATGTGGGGGCAACGAACCATTTTTTGTGTTCTTGAATGTCCTCGTCGGAGAAACTGCCCTCATCCAACAAAGCCTTAACATACTGGTCTAGTGCTGGCACCTTTTCGGCAATTTTCCTATACATCAAAGGCTGGGTAAAACTGGGCTGATCGGTCTCGTTGTGACCGTATTTCCTGTAGCAAACGATATCGATGACGACATCTCTCTTGAACTCAGCTCTCCAGTCCGCCGCCAACTGACAGACAAAGTTAAGGGCTTCAACATCTTCAGCATTCACGTGGAAGACAGGGGCGTCAATCGACTTCGCAATGTCAGAGCAGTAAGGGGTAGAGCGGGAAAATCGGGGATCGGTTGTGAATCCGATCTGGTTGTTTACAATAAGATGGATGGTACCACCGGTCGAGTATGCAGGGAGAGAGTGGAAACCCATAGTTTCATAAACCACACCTTGTCCAGCAAATGCGGCATCACCGTGTACAAGAACTCCCATGGCACTAGTGTGGGTCTTTTCGTCATTGTTAAAGTGTTGGATTGCACGGGTCTTTCCAAGCACAACTGGGTCCTCAGCCTCCAAATGAGAGGGGTTTGCAACCAAAGAAAGCTGCACTCGTTTACCAGAGGGGGTGGGTCTCTCAAAGTTCATTCCCAGATGGTATTTGACATCGCCAGACCCCTCATCACTGGGCTCAGTTGTTCCTCCAAATTCACTGAAGATACTCTCGTTGGGCTTGCGAACGACGTTGGAGAGAACATTGAGACGACCACGATGAGGCATACCAATGATAATATCCTTCACACCGTGGTCAACCGATCTATCGATTAATGCTTTCATTCCAGGCACCAAAGCCTCACAACCCTCAAGACCGAAACGTTTGTCATTCGGGTACTTGGTTGAAAGGAAAGACTCGAAGGATGTCGACCAAATCAAACGGTCAAGAATACGGCGCTTCTCATCGGGGTTGTACTTGTAAGGAGTAGGAACCTCGACACGTTCTCTAATCCAATCGCATTGCTCGCGGTCGGGGATGTGAACGTACTCCACACCGTAGGAGCCGCAGTAAGTCTTCTCGCAAGCAGCCACGATTTCCCTCAAGGTCATCTTCTCTTTACCTTCTATAGCAAATCTTGGGAGAATACCAGGACCAAGCGTATACTCGTCATCGAGATCTTTCTCAGTGAATTGGTAGTGGTCAAGGTCGAGCTCACGGGGGTTCGCGGTCCCGCCAATATCCATTGACCGAATTCCAAGAGGATCTATCTTTGCTTTGTGGTGTCCTCGAACTTGATATGCACGAACAAGAAGTTGCACCTTCAAATGCTTTGTGACATCGGTATTACCGCCAAGGTGGGCTCCAGGAACGATCGCAGGGACGCCACCGGTGGGGGTAGGAACCAGAGTTGGGGGTGCTTGGAAAGCTTGTGATGCAGGGCCATCTCCCTCCATGTTTTTGAAATATACCTGCCACGAAATGTGAACACTTTTAGGGTCTTTCTTCCATGAGAGGTACATTTCATCGATATAATTTGCGGTGTTTCCTTGCAGGAAAGCATCTGAAGGATCCTATAAATATGGGTTTCTCAGTTTCGACCATACGCGGAAGTTTATTTGCCGGCATTTAGATTTCATACCACTCCTTTAGCATTAGCTGATGCAGCATAGCTTCTTGATTGTACGGCCAAGAACTTTCTCTGTGCTGGTAGAGATCTGGACCAGCGAGGTGGAGTAGTCACAGAAACTGAGCCACGAAGGCTGGAGATGGAACTGCCGCTAAGGCGACGGCTCAAACGAAGCATGCTGAGGTATCAAAAGATGCTCGTGATGGGTATAGAGAAGAGGAGGGAGAGAAGAGGAACAATACGATGAAAAACGGTGATGAAAATGGTGGCGGTTACTGTGGTTGTAGTGATAGATGCTCGGGGGACGGAGGGGGGCAATCAATGCTCGGGAACAAGGGAAACTCGGAGGGGTGACCCGAGGAAGTGCCGTAGAACTGGGGAGGGGGTCCGTTAAACAGGGCACTCTCTTCTAGAATGAAGCAAGAAAAGAAAAAAAAGGTCAAGTATGAAGCGCACAAGAGGAGATTCGTGGGGATGTGACCTCCAACTAGTCCCCTTGCGGCTCTAGCGCGGTAAAATACCTCGTTCCTTCTGCACCCTGAGCGAATCGATAAGCACGATCTAATCTCTCCCTGGACAACCAAATTTCTGAACCCTTGGCGGAGAGGACAGATGACCGTGTTTTAGTTATGTAAGAGTGTCAGCTACAATTCCTACGTCTTCAAGTGGTTGCAAAACGTAGCATCGTAAGCGAGCTAGAGCTTAGAGCTCCAGTCTTTTCAAAAACACCACCGGTCGCCCCGGGGAGGTGGGGGCAGCACACGGGGCGTGGGACTTAATATTGGTACCTGACGAGTGATATCGTGTGAGGATTCGATTCCGGTTGAGAAGGAGATATTCGGAACCGGCTATATAAATATCCGCAAGAGGGGGGAGTAAATCTGTGTAAAAACACATTACCCCCTAACCTATCTATACCAATATTGTAGGGGCTACAACACCACCGACAGTAAATTATAGGGAACCGAGGTTCGTTGTTTATATCTTACCCCCTCGGTGGAAACGATTTTAACGGCATATTGATGCCCGAGAAAAAAAATACCATCCCCGAGTTGTCCCGAAGTAACAAAGATCCGGACCGAGCCAGGGCCCTGAATCTCTGAATCAAAAGTAAGTCTCCAACTGTTTTTCAAGTAAGTATAATTGTAGTTGAACAATGTACATACATTTACAAAAATCTCCCGTCTGTCAAAGTTTTGATCCTTTTTTCTTTCTCTGTTCTGTCGAAAAGGTAATTTAGATCATTTATCAGATCCCTGTAATGAAGCTTTTACCATATGCCCACTGAAGGAGCCACAGAAGCTGTTTACGCCACGAATGAACCCGTGACTTGGAAAAATAAGCTCTGGTCTTACCTTGCGCCTTGCGGGACGTTACCTGAGGTTCACCTGGTAGAGTACAAGGTTCAAGAGTATGATCGACGGTATGCCTTCTAACCTCTTCAGATTTACGATCTCTTCGACGACGACGGCTATATACTGTGGGAAGGTCTGCTTTAACCCATGGCCACTAATACCATAAACTGATATTCCTATATTATGTACAAGTTAGTGACTAGGGTTGACCATGTGAAAGCAGCGCTAGTGCTACATATGAGTTGTCATAGCACATGATGATGTCTCGTGGATTCGTACATAAAGATAGCGAACATCTCAAGATAATCGATCCTTCGCTCTCGGTGCCGCATACCGAGTTGATACACCATTACTTATGATTTGGTGAGACACACATCGGCTCATTGAAATTACCTTAAGGCCTAGAGTCAAGAGATGCTCATTGCATCAATATTAGATAGATTAGTGGATCATGCTTAGTGCGAGCAGATATCGGACGAAATTCAGTTTCACCTGAAGTGTTTAATTGCGAATCGGGAAGCACAGGCCTTTCCTCTGGCCCGGCAACGCACTGTAGCCGACTTGGTCAGGACATCACCGAATTTCATCGATCTAAGAGTTCTAAATATCCATGGGCGACGGATATAGGAATCTTGAGGTTCGTTTTCCTCTCTCCCCACATCAGACCAGAGGATGATGAATCTATCACCTGATACAGAAAACCCGTTTCTTAGTGGGTATGAAGAGTTAAAGATGCCAGAGATAAGAAAGTGCATGCGTGAGGGGAATACTTAGTTGGGCTTCACTTCTTGGATGGTGATTCTTGCATAAGTACAGTCAGTTCAGGCTTTCTGCATCATTTATAATTTACTGACTGGTGATTTGTATAAGTTGAAGAACGATAAAGCCGTAGATCCTAGAGTTCGTTTATGCGCATGGAACGCACCAAATCTGATTCGTGATGCTCGATAGGGGACCATGGCTATTGGAGGTTGATATGCGGGGTTCCCTCGCTGACAGCATGCGGCCCCACATTGGGAAGCTGCTCATGCCTCCTGTACCAGACGTGTCGACTCGGTAAAAGTGATTGAACGGGAAAAGCCTTCCCAGAAATCATCACCTCTCACTCGCGTGGGTAGACAATTGGTTAAGGCTGCATGTTGGATCAACTAAGTGGTGCCCCGTGACCCGATCCCTGAAGAAAATGAAATTTTACATGGTCTTGGCTCAGGGTCCGTGGCTTTATCAAAATTGTCAATCAAAGACAGTGATTTCTTGCCCATTGGCCCCTTGGCCCACACTCACCTACCGGGGACATGCTCGAACGAACTATGTCTCACAGTCCACATCATCACTTTCGTCATAAACGTGGTGAAGTACTTAGGTACCCCTCCGCAGCCGTAGAAGTCTTTTACCACCGCAACCTCTTGTCCTTCCTCCCTTCCCTCAAGCGTTTTCCTTTTTGTGTTTTTGGATTATCTGGATTATCTTGACGCGTTTTGGTACGTTTTACAAGCCCATTCAGGGGTAGAGTGTGTTTCCTATAACAAACTCAACACCATGTAGTATATTGTCACACATGCTACAATAACTAACGATTAAGGGACAGATCACTTTACCCCGTGTTGAATTACACTGAAAAATGGCTTTCCTCACTCTTGAAAACAAGACCATACTTGCAATCGCACAATACCTCGGACAAAAAGACGTCAAGTCTCTCCTCCTTACAAACCGGCAGCTTGCGAACCTTTTAACACCTCGCTTCTACGATCTCGCTGTTGCAGACCTACTAGCAACACAAGAATTCAAGTTAGAAACTGTTCTTGAATGGGCTGTAATCGAAGGCCATGAAACACCCATCACTCAAATTGTTCAGAGGGGAGGCGATGTTACTGTTCGAAGTGGTGCGGATAGCGATACATTGCTTCACCTAGCAGTCAAAAATGGCCATGAAGAAGTGGTGCGAGTGCTGCTACAGCAAAAGGGAGTCAACATCACAGCACAGAACAGGATCGGAACAACGGCACTGCACTTAGCGGCCGATAAGGGGCTCGAGGGTTGTTTCAGATTGTTGGTCGGAAAAGAAAGAGGAGAAGCCCTAGTCAGAAAAGCAGTTGGCATCGAAGACCATGCTGGATGGACCGCCCTACACTTCGCTGCTGCAAGCAACTATGTCGAGATTGTCAGAATCCTTATAGAGAAGGGGGCGGACATCACGCATATGACTATCCGTGAAAAGACAGCTCTTCACTTAGCGGCCGAAAAAGGATTTGATCTGGTGGTCGGTCTCTTGATGGATACAGGATTTGTAGCAGATGAAGCAGCGGGGTATTTCGATCGCGCCGGAAACATGCCACTTCATTCCGCGGCGAAAAACGGACACGTAGCGGTGGTAAAGAGGATGTTAGAGAAGGGAGTCGATTGCATGACCACTACTAAGGCTGGTGCGACCGCGCTCCATTGGGCAGCTAAGATGGGACACGAGGACGTTGTTGCGGCGTTGTTAGAAAATGATGCTTCCACAAATGTCGTGACAATAGACGAGAGAAGAAGCACCCCTCTCCAGTGGGTGGCGGAGTCTTGTTGCTGGATGGTCATATTCAAGGATCGTGACCCAGAGGTTATTCTAGATCTTCTTTTGGAGAACGGTGCAGATGTCAGGGCTATGGATGCCAGAGGAAAAACGGCGCTTCACTATGCTGCCGAGAACGGCCTGCATACAACAAAGCTAAAGGAGGAGAGGAATACCCCCGGTAGAGCGTCAAAACAAGTGGACTTAGGGAATCAGGTGGCCGCGCAAACAACATACAAGAGTATGATCAAACTATTCTTGAACGGAGGTGCGAACATCAACGCTCGGGATATGTCCGACCGGACTCCCTTCCATTACGCAGTAGAGCACGGGGATGAATATGCAATGCGGGTCTTATTAGACAAGGGCGCCGATATTGAGGCGAGATATAAGGGCGGGAAGACAGCTCTGGAAGCAGAATACGAGCTAGAGACTCGACGGGCGAATATTGTACAGATTCTATTAGAATATGGTGCTCAGGGAGAGGAACAAGCCCAAATCGATAGCAAGAAAACGATTGCTGTTGATCGGACGGCGGAGGCCCGAAGAGTCGCGGAAAAACTAATAATACCTCCTAGCAAAATTGTACGGTATTCCTTGGTACCAGAGGAGCTTGGGGGCAAACCGAAGAAGGAGAAGGAGAAGGAGAAGGAGAAACAGAGGAGTGAGTTTAAATTGTTGAAAGACCGCGCTTCAAAGCTGTTGAAACCAACGGGTTTGGTCTCTCGAATTCTTGGATGGCGCCGAAAGTAGTTATTTAAAAAGGTAATAAACTTATACCTAGGATTTTTGGATCGTAGCTGACGATTATCTAGACGATAGTTTGAATTATTTCCTTGAGTAGTAATAGTATTTAATGAAGTCATGAACAATGTATAACTTTCTTTTGTTTCATTTGTTGGCAGGAAATTTTTTCTAGGATCGGCACTTCGATCCACGACACCTCACCGATTTCATTACAAGCAAAATTCATTTTTATTTATACCCTCAAAAACCTGAACATTTAAACCGTCATCAAAGCCCCTGTCTCCCTGGGGCGGGGGTGTCTTTACAACGTTCTAGTGTCACGCAATGTTGATCCTTGGCAAACATGGAGCCTCGAGTGATTCTTCATGACCAGTTGCTAGTTACCATTATCTGAAAAGCATTATCCCAGAACTTCACTAATTGATATTTCGTGCACCTGCCCAGTAAGCATAGGATTATAGTTATTCCATAAAGGATGCGTTCTCAGAAGGTGCTGTGTCCGAATTCTGCAGCTGCTGCCGGGGTGACAGCTGTCTAGAACTTGAGCCTGTGTCTCTTCACTCCTTAGTTTTTCCTTCAGTTTTGGGCCTGTCTTCAATCAGGACACGTATAATAATAAGGAGTTTAGAGTACAAAGTTATCGTGCCTGCACCCATGTAGAGAGAGTACTCTAGACTGCACTGCATGTCTTGAATCCAACTTCTCAGCCCGGAATCCGTCTGATCGGAATGCAGATCCCGGAGACGAAGATTCCAAGTTTCCAGTGGTCCGATAACTCTATTGCCTACCGGTTCTTCGAGTACCCGAACCCCGTTGTAGCAGAATGCTCACAGTCATTGAGGCTCAAGCGGTACCGGCAAGTTCCGCCCCGTGTTTTGTGTCATGGTTGCGTCACTCCACGGCCAACCAACAAGCCGGCAACAACTTTGACAAAAGCCCCAACACCAAACCCAACAAACACCGCAATTTTGTGAACATTGTCTATATAGCTGCAACATACACACATACACAATTCTCTCCTCATAGTACATTGTTGCAGTAAAAGTGCTGGGACACAATGGATTCTACGCCGGCCCTGACGGCCATTTGCGCCCTGAGCTCTCTAACACTTAGAGGCGCGAGCTACATTTTTCTACGATGGGTATGATACGATAGCTACAGTTACTGGTATAGGGTCCTTGGCTAATGTTTGAGTTTGTGTTAGATACCCGGTCATGTATGGTGATTCCTGGACTGTGCCTCTCCTGGAGGGAAATTGCTAACAAGCTCCCAGCATTTCGTTGGCATTATATTTTCTGCGTTTGCCGTTTACGCAGCCGCATTCACAATCATTTACCTCGTAAAACCAGCATATAAAGTGGTTGACAAAACAACAGAAATCACCGTCGTGCAGCCAAAGACACAGGAGGTCAAATACGCTGTCTCAAAGACACCTGGGGTTGTGGTTGTGGAGTCGGAGAGCACAGAGACAGACCCCTTACTTAACCCGAACAAGCTTTCTGCAGTTGAAGCTACACAGACTATTGTATATCGTCGTAAAGACACACACCCACTCAAGACATTACTGTTGGGAACTCCTTCGCCCTCGTCTCGGGCGCTGTCTTGGACGACATTCGCAATCAACAGTCTTTTGGCCCTTGCAACATGGGACCTGACTTTCCGTACTGATTACTTCTACAAAGCGCAAAACCTCTCGTTCGCCCGAATTGGCTATGTTGGTCCCAACTCTGCAAAGCTTCTCTTTCGCGAGCCTGATAAGCTCAAGTATCCAGTGTCAATCTGGTACCAGGTCGAGGCCCCTGGCATTGTTGACGCACATCTCGTCGACACAATCCCCTTCCTGACTGAGTCCACCGACTACACCAAGACCGTGACAATCCCGCATCTTAGCCCAGAAACCAAATACCACTACTTTACCTCCACCGCCCACAACGGCACCTTTACCACCGCACCCCCACTCGGCAAATCCCCCGCCGGCGGCAAATTCACCTTCCTGACCAGCTCCTGCATCAAGCCGCGTTTCCCTTATGATCCTTTGCAGCACCCCCTCGCCATCGAAGGCTTCAAGGTTCTCGGCAAGATGCTCGGCGAGCTAAAAGCATCCTTTATGCTGTTCCTCGGCGATTTTATCTACATTGACGTCCCCCGCCGCCCCGGCATCGACGTCGAGTCCTACCGTCAATACTACCGCCAGATCTATGCTTCCCCCGACTGGCCGGCCGCTGGGAATCACCTGCCCTGGATCCACGTTCTGGACGACCATGAAATTGCCAACGACTGGTCCTCAAACACCACTGGCATCTATCCCGCGGCCATCGAGCCGTTCAACCACTATCAGCACGCATCTAATCCCCCGGCCGTCCGCACGGCTGACGATGAAACGTACTACACCTTCTCCTGGGGCTCCAGCGCATCTTTCTTCATGCTCGATACCCGCCGCTACAGGTCCCACGACAGCGTCCCGGACGGACCGGAGAAGACCATGTTGGGGAGGCAGCAGCTCGAGGACCTCCTCAACTGGCTCAAGAAGGACGATGGCGGTGCCGATTTGGGCCACGGGGAGGAGGTGCAGTGGAAGTTTATCATCAGCAGTGTCCCGTTCACGAAGAACTGGCGCTTCGGCGGAAACGACACGTGGGCCGGATATCTGCATGAGCGTAGACAGATATTGGAGGCTGCATGGGGTGTGGGTGGCCGCAGCGGTGTGGTCGTATTGAGTGGTGATCGTCATGAATTTGCTGCTACTGCGTGAGTTATCCGTCAGTGCATTGCTAGCTAGCCATTGGTATCTTGGCTGACCAATTCCATTCCTTATGTGTACATGTAGTTTCCCACCACCCGAGAACTCGCCGTGGCCGGCAAGCAGCGCGGTTCACGAGTTTTCTTGTAGTCCTCTAAGCCAGTTCTACCTACCGATCCGGACGTACCGCCAAGAAGATAACGAGGACGTCACAATCAAGTAAGTAGCCCTCAAATGTCATCCGCTCGCCCCCTGCTAACGGTACCGTTAGGTACCAACCCGACGGCAACGTCAAATTCGGAGCAATCACAATCGACACGACAAACGTGGAGCAGGCCGTGTTGAAATATCGTTTGTTCGTTGACGGCGTCGAGGACTGGAGCTGGGTGCTGACGGCGCCGGCAAGAGGGAAGAAGGCGAAGGGTGGTGAGAGGAAGAAGCAATGGAACTGAGCGTATGTTTGGTTTTATTTATTTGATTTGAATATGTGGCATGAATTCACGTTGTTTATATTATCATGATTCTTATGTAACGTTCCGCAAATGTTTTTTCTTTGAGCAGATGAATTTTGGGGGCGTTTTCTATATATAATCAATGTAATTTAACGCGCGAGATGTGTTTTATGCTTATTTGGTCCGTGGTAAATCTTATCGCACGGAGAATCTAACGGCTAGGGGGAGAAGCCCCCGTAATTTCCACCACACACACGGGAGAGAGAGAGAAGAAGAACCCGGGGCTGAACGAGCGAGAATACATGATTGGGCGTCTGGGGGTGTCCTCTGCCGCTGTGAGTCAGCGCCGCACAGATAAAGTAACCCGTACCTTTTTAAAGCCTGCCTACGTAATCAAGGTATGTACATGCACCTACTCGAAAATAAGCTGTTGGAGTATCGCTAAGGTGCTTATTTCAACGGCCAGGACGGGTTGAGAGGAACTCAAGAACATCAATCTACATACATCCATCTATGCGTATTTCTCAGGTGTGTACTCTATGTGTAAAGTATGTAGATACCCCGCAAACTGATCCCCTCTCAGAGTAGCAGGTAGTACATAGTTTGGAATAGTTGAGTAGAGTGGGTAGAGATCGATAACGATACTTATCTGGCCCCGCGAGAATCATTACCAGTCCTGACCCAGCAAGTACCCCGCGATATCTCGAGGGTGGGAGGGAGAGAGAGAGACCGGGATGCCCAACAAGGTTTTCGATCCGCCACACTCTTGCTCTGTTTCTCCACATTATGCTGCGTGTGTGTGTGTGGACCAATTAGCCTGTCTTGTCTTGTCTCGTCTCGCTCCGTACGTCCCCTTTTTTCAACTCAATAGCAGGTGTTGCATATAACATCCACGATGGCGCCGCCGCACCGTGCAGCAGCAAAGCATCCAGACACCACCACCGAGACCGGCTGGCAGAGGATGGGCCACAGCGACGACAGTCCAAACACGTTTACGGTGGAGGATGCGGGGATGGCGGTGGTGTATAGGGTTTACAAGCGACGGTGGTTTGGTCTGGGGGTGCTGATGCTGCTGAATATTGTCATCTCGTGGGGTGTATGGCAATTAACTCTCTCTCTGTTGGGTTTTACTGACTGAGGATGCATGTAGTGGCTCACGTTTGCGCCTGTGAGTGACAGCGTGCAGATGTGGTTTGGGTTACCGTCGCAGACGCCGGTCAACTGGTTGTCGACGGTGATATTCTTTGCATTCGCTGTTGCCAGTCCGTTCGTGAATCCCCGTTATCTAGATAGATGCTTGGGCGGCCAGTAACTGACATATCATATCCCCATCCAGCGCCGTAATCTACACCCTCAACCACCACGGTGTCAAGACCGCCCTCCTTATCGCCTCCATCCTCACGCTCTCTGGCAACTGGATCCGCTATGCCGGCACCCGCACGCAGAGTTTCGGCGCGGTGATGCTCGGACAGATCCTGATCGGCTTTGCCCAGCCCTTTGTGCTCTCGGCGCCGACATACTACAGCGACCTGTGGTTCACATCGCGGGGCCGCATCTCGGCGACTGCGCTGGCAAGCTTGTCGAACCCGCTTGGCGCGGCGCTCGGGCAGCTGATCAACCCCATGATTGCGACGAGCCCGGACAAGGTCCCGGGGATGGTGCTGTGGGTCTCGGTCATTGCGACGGCGGCCTGCGTGCCGTGTGTCTTGGTGCAGGCGAGGCCGCCAACGCCGCCGTGCGCGAGCGCGGCGACGCAGAAGCTATATTTCCGGGAAGCGCTGTGTGCGGTGCTGAGGAATAGGGAGTTTTGGGTTGTTTGGTTGCTGGTAAGGAGGCTTTCTAGTATAATTAGGTATGGGGATGTGTTGGAATGGAAGGTTAACGATTCGATACTGTAAATGCCCACAGTTCTCAATCTATCTAGGCTTCTTCAACGCCATGTCGTCCCTCCTAAACCAGGTATGCACCATCTTCCCTGTCCCCCTACACCAATTCTCACCGTTAAAATGTAGATAATGCTCCCTTACGGCTACACCGCCGACACCGCCGGCATTGCCGGCGCCGTACTAATTGTTGTAGGCCTTCTAAGCAGCGCCGTTATATCCCCCCTCATCGACCGCACGCACAGCTTCCTCCTCGCAATCAAGATCCAAGTGCCCGTGATCGCAGTGTGCTACATCGCTCTGATCTGGGCGGTCGATGTCGGGGGAGCCCTCGCACCGCCCTACATAGTGTGTGCGGCCCTCGGCGCGACCAGCTTTAGCCTGCTGCCGGTGGTGCTGGAGTGGGTTGTGGAGCTGACGCATCCGGTGAGCCCCGAGCTGACAAGCTCGCTGCTGTGGTGCGGGGGGCAGGTTCTTGGGGCGGTGTTCTTGCTGGTGATGGATGCGCTGAAGGATGTCCAGGATGGGGGGAAGATGAGGAGGTATGTTTTGTGCGCTGTCTCGTTGATAATAATGAAGATTGGCTTACATGATATAGGTCGTTGATATTTGAGGCGGTTGTGGCAGCAGCGGTGTGTCCGTTGGTGCTTGTGCTGGGGAGGGGCGACAACGGCGGTGTGAATAGGAGGATTGAAATCGACAAGGCTGCGGCCGCAGAGGGGAGTGGATCAGTGGATATAGCTACTGAGTAGACGTAAATTGGAGCTAGAGACTAAGTAGTACTAATAGTAATAATTTGTAAAGCAATCGAACATGTTAATCATGAAACATGAGAGGCGAGTGATGCCCTGTGAACTACTTCAACGGGTGACCAGTGTTGGATGCGTAGACTCCCCCAACTACTTTACCGCACCTTCCAGCAATAGTTGATACCAGTACCGAAACTGCTGACACCAGGAGGTGAGGTTGACGGGGGGAGGTTTGGTTTGCCCCCCACCCCACTCACTCATACCACATCACTCAACTCTGGGGGCACGACATCAGTTCCTAACAGTGCATCGACCCTCACCGCACAAAGAGCATTACCAGCCAGCCAGCCCCAGTGTTAGGAGTCCGCCGTACGTACGCATCGAGACAAAGTAAGGTCAAGACCAGCTGAGTGGCCCACCTACACCTACATACATGCACCTCCACCCCCAGCCCGCCCATGCCAGGCGGGGTTTCAATGTGGCCGCCACGTACGGGTATTTGCTGAACAGATATGTAGGTAAGTGGTGGAGATACTTGAGGTTGGAATTATTATAGATATGCATGGCTGGAGGTAATATTCCCTTCCCCTCACTACATATACATGTTCCTCCCCAAAGCTCTATAGCTAGCGTGTATGTACAGTGTATATTAACCGTAGCCTGGTCATGTCATGGTGGTGCCAAGACGTAGGTGCCAATGATCACAGTGAACTTTTTGAGGCCGGCGGGGCTTGGCGTACTTTCTGTTTGGGGATATTAAATATTTGACGGGTGATGGATGGTCCCTGTAGCTAGCGGGTATAGCTATAGATATTACCCTCTAGCTCCCACCCTTTCTCTCGAGAGACTATAAAACCTGGCGCCCGGTACTACCTATGTGGATGATCGACAAGAGACCATGGCTTTGAATTTAGGAATAGTTTATCGGCGTAAATTCAGGTTATAAAGTGGTTAGAGAAAATCGAGCCTCTTCAAACTCTAAAAATTATTACCATCTATCGTCACGTACCTATATCGGCGCTCTAATAACCATAAATATGACATTTTAAAAAAAAGAGTCCCCATAGAACCTTGATCCCTCCCCCTATACAGATAGCTTCCCTGTAGCTTTTCCTCGCTCACTTTTCCTCTTCGACCTCCAATTCCACGCCCACGCCGCCGTAATTGTAACCGCCATGAGTATCACCGTCACCATCACAAACGCCCAAAACTGCTTCCTCACAACCACCCCACCGGCCAAGCTCGAGCTATCCGAAACCTCCACAAGGCTCGTACTAAACAACGCCTACGCGCCACACATCACCATCAGTCAATAAATCGATCACCACCGATCCAAGAGGGTTAGGGTAATTGCAAACATACAGCAACCAGTCCAGCCGGTAGGTAGATCATAGCTACCACCGTTGCAATGCCCATGAACCGCGACTCGTCTCGAGTCTTCCCCGCAAGCGTGACAAGAAGCTTGTTCTCGGATGCGGCATCAGCAGCCAGATCCCTCAGTGCTGAGCTATTGCCCTCCATGGCCTCGTCGTTGCGGAAGTCGAGGACTTTGAGGATCTGAGACGTTAGCGCTGTACACTCTCCTCACAAATTCATGGTCGGATGTTTACCATTAGCCGGATATTCTCAGATATTCCTAAAAGCTCTTTAATGCTCCGAATGTGGCTTCTAAGTGCGTTCTCATATCCGGCCAGCTCCATCCTGAAACAGGCATCGGCGCCGCGGGTACATGCCTTGTAAGGCTTCAAGTTATCGGCATGAGCCACGAGCTGGAGTGTTGTGTTAAGGTTTGCTTTAAGAATGGACAGCGCCTGAGAGAGCGTGTTTCTCAGAACCCCAATATCCTGACTGTGCTGAAACTCTACGCCAAAGTCGACACTTCTGATTCTACGGAACTGCACCCGCTCACTCTATTTCGGCCGCAGCAGGGCGTAAGTGAGAAGCCCATATATATGGGGATGGGTGTCACTTACCATCTTCTCAAGCTTCTCGCCCAAGAAATTAATGTATCCTCTCCAGCCCCTCTCACACTCCACCAAGAAGTGTAAATGCAGCTGCATCGGATGGCCCACATCTCCCTTCTCGACTACAATCCTTTTCAGCCTCTCCTGCGCGCTCACCGGCACCTGTACCAGTACCCAGACGGATGCATCGTCTTGGAACGAGTACTGTTGGTATATGGCGCAGTGGCGGCACGACCAGGGGAGATCCTCATCGCCCCGGCCGTTCTCGGCGTAGTAGCGGATATTGTAGCAGAGCTCTGTAGTCACGGTACAGTACGCTCGTTATTATTATACTCTCGGAGTGCATGTATATACAGCTAGAGGAAGGAATAGGCATACCATATCCCTGCGGCAGATCTAGATCACTGTCAAAGTGGAAGCGCGTTGAGCAACCTGAGAAATAGCGGTCGGTTTCTTCATTTTTGATGCCGAAGGCGAAGATGAAGGGGAGGTATTTAGGGAAGATGGAGTATGAGCTGCAAAGAAGACAGAATAGCTCAAAGGTTATTTTGAGGCGTGACCAGGTGTTTAGTTGGTGAATCAGACTATATATCTACGGGATCAGCTTGGGATACGTAAATCGTATCGTTCCCGGACATGGTTGGAGAAACTAACAAGATCTTTGTACTCGTTTTGTCGTTAGAAGTTTCCTGCAGATAAAGATAGAGTTAATCAATTGATCGGCCATATTACTGGATATACATATTAGTATTATATGCCTTGCCTTCAAAAACGTCTCTAACTCTACAATGTCAGAGATATGTGGTTTATCCGCTACCAAAAACCATATCTACATTAGAAAAACCTGACATTACCCCCACGACTCCAAATTCTCATACCTGAGCTGGCCGGCGGCGACCACATCACCCCGCGATACAGCACCTCCAGTCTAACTTTATCCTCATGTTCCACAAACAGCTTTTCCCCACGTCCCTCCAGCTCTTCACGGAGCTGATACAAATTATCGACGCATGGAACCACGCGGGTGATCCCGAGCGGGTACTTTCCCAATGTGACCTGGTTGCGGCGGTTAGCACATCCGCACTCGACCGATCCTGCATGGTAGATAAACATCACCCACAGAAGCCATGGTGTCGTGTTGGGTGGATTATTTCCGCTGGCTGGAGCAGTTTTCGGAAATCGTGCATATACTGACCATTTATAGGTGAAGGAGCGGGGGGAGATATGGGCGGCTATGTAGATGGAGTATGTATGTCCAGAGAGCCCCGGTTAGGATCGCAGAGAGGACGCGGTAGGTATTTAAAACAGTTCTGTACGTAAGCTAGCTTCTAGAAGCGCGTGGGGCGTATGTATTGGTGGAGCGCCGCGGTTATCCATTATGCAGAGCGAAGGTGCATGTAATCCAACATCGTTTCGAACTTTCCATCAACTTTGCACGTGTTCTTGAACCGCGTTGAACGAACTCGTTTTTGACGAAAGAAAGTCATGGTCACCATACATGAATGACACCATTTGGGTACAAAGCTGAGAGCTTATCGTGGGCCTTGGTGATCGATCAATTAGGAGTGTCCTCGGCTTTGATTGAGTTAGAAAGAACATGTAGATATATCTCGTTGGCTAGTGAGATGTAGGTATCTAAGCCTTAGTTGCCCACATGACGGCGGACCAGCCAGTCGAAATTCAAGGCAGGCTTCGGCGCCTCGCAGTTGATGCAAATGCTGCAGGGGGAGTTGTGGGGGGGGGGGGAGGGGGGCCGTTTAGGCGCCCAGGATTACCATACCCATCATATCCAATGAGCGAGGTGTGAGTATGGGTATAAATCCAAGCAGGCAGCAGTTGCCTTCCCCCTAGCCTCCCCAAGCTAAGCCTCGAATCGTTCACCCAAGACCTCCATACCGTACCTTCTAGCTTTGAGATATAGCTATCGATATATCATGCCTGGTGTAGACCCCGAAGAGTTTGTAGTTGAAGGTCGATACATGTCGAAGTTGAAGATTAAGAAGTTACTAACTAAGCTATTTGGGCCGGAGGATGATAAGTGGTATAAGGAGGTTTGTCCGCTATTTCTATTATTCAGTGCTAGTGTTAGAGTGATCATTAAGGCTGATTGTACTGTGGCTAGCAACGTGGAGATAAAATAAGAATAATAACACCGAGAAAACTTACAGATGTAGGAAGTTATATGCAATCTTATTTGGAGAACAGACGCTGATATTGATCCAATAGAGTGAGCTTAGAAGTTTGCGTGAGACGGAATGAGGGAATGTTTGCTGGTCGAGGTCCGTTCTAGGGCACTCGCGCCTGGGGAGCCAGACTACATGATATCGCATTGTACTGCAGTATTTTACTAGGAATTAAGGTTAGGTTTAATCGCCATATATTATATATAGACACCATTTATATCAAGAGTTAGGCTGTTGGAGTATCTTCGTGACTTATATTGGGATAGCTGTTCCCCTATAGTTTCGGCCTACTCAAGGTAGCGGAATAAGACTTAGGGCCCGTTCGGGCAACCCAATAATCTGCGATAATCCGATGGATTATCGACTTTTGGATTATCACAATAATCTAGGTTGTTTGTGCAATTAAATAACCCAACTCCCGATTATCCCAATAATCCGCCAAGAAAATAATCACCTCTGGAGGTAATTATTCCAACATGTAGATTATTCACTGATTATGATTATTATGATTATCATTCTCGCTTTTTGATAATCCAATCTGCCCAATAATCCAAGGAGATAATCGGTTGTCCGAACGGGCCCTTAGTGACTTAAAGTCGAAGGAATATAGAACTTCTCTAAGAAACGGAGAGTTCCAACTGATAAGGGTGGGTGTAACTATTATGGGGGATCTACTTGGGCGTTTATTAAAAGGTTGTGAAAACTGGTGTTGCAACGGGGCAATTTTTCACGACCTTTTGCTGAACGCCCAAGTAATGCGTAAATAAAAAACAATCCGAAGAGTTAGGGGTTTCCTGGCCGCATCACTACCCCGGTGAACTTTCGAAATCCCCATATAGAGTTCATACGGCCGAGGCCCCCCTCCCCCAGATCAGTGGCACAACTTTCCAACCAGATGCTTCAATTAAACCGCCCTTAGACAGCCCAACTTGAGACATCCAAGGGTTGCTTGGGTAGGATAATTTTTGCCGCATGCGAGCATGAGCGGCACTAAAACCCCTTAACAAAGTTTATCTGCACAATCATTGGCTTTCTACCCGCTGGGGCTTAAAAACAATATCTCTCTCCGCTAGGTTTGATCTGCTAATAAAGTGATTGATTCAACTACTGGGCCCTTCAATATGCGCGCGCTTGGGGACGTAGCCGTAGTCAGCTTTATCGAAGGATCTTCTAGGCGCCAACTCGGAATTTATGTTGTTAGTTACTTTTTGCTTAATTTATAAGAAGACTTGATATAGTCGTTTTGTTATAATGAAAATCCTAATATATTACAAATTATTTATTTATCCTTATATCAGTGATTTCACATCATGGTGGCCTCACCTCTTGTCGACAAAATCTCCCAGAGTATAAAAACTCTTGAGCGCAAAACCGTTTCCGGCCAAATATTCTTCGACCCTGCCGGGCTCAAAAAGCTCCTCACAAAGGATATTGTTGGCAGGATCCTTCAAGAATCCAATATTAAGACTCCCGTCGCCAGTGTTTCTGATTTCCAGACCCTCATATTCACCCCCAGTGCCGACTTTCTCGTTGTATTCGGTATCCTTCTGTATATGCAGTGTCCGCAAGTCATTAAACAGTTTTACCTGCGCCGGCGGCTGTTGAGTAAACTTCCATTGGACATAAGGACGCTCGAGGATGCAAAGATCTTCAGTATTGAGAACGATCCAGTTGGTAAGAGAAGGTATTTTAGTGAGATTCAGTATATGTTTATTCCGCACATTTTTCCGAAGGATACAACGCTGCAAATCCTAGATGATAATAGGGTGTTGCCAATCATTGCACAAGAACAAGTGGGGGCTGGTAATTTTGGAACAGTGTTTAAGATGCAAATAGAGCCCTCGTTGCAACAATTCGGGCTGGCCCCGGATAAGGTATACCACACTTTGTACTACTACCCGATGTCGGAGGGTCAATGATTTTATATCTATTTTTGCTAATCATTTTTGGATTTGGTGTCTAGAATGGTCGAATCTTTGTTATCCGAAAGGTTCTCAAATCCCTAAACAAACAGTTAGTTTTACTGCACGATGAAAACACCAACGCGTTACAAAAGAACAAAATGCTTGAAGAACTTGGGAAAGAGTTGAACCCATTAGCATATCTTGGGGAGCTAGGAAGCCCTAATGTCACCCCCCTGCTATGCGCATACATCAACGGGGCGGAGTGGAATCTAGTATTCCGCTGTGAAGAAATGAACCTCGAGAGCTTTCTTAAACTCGACCGCAACCAAAATCCTTTGGGAAGCTTTAAACACAACTTCGCATTTTATAGTGCCCTGCATGGCATAACTGTCGCTCTAAGAGATGCGCATAACCTCTTTCTCACAAGAGCAGGGGAGAAGGTCTCCAAGAGATACTTGCACGGCGATATATGGCCAGCAAATATCCTCGTAAACAAGGATACATTTTTGCTTGCAGACTTTGGGCTCGCGACGGAGGTAACACAAAAAGATACGACCTACTACGAGGCTTACTGGAAGTCCCAAGGCCAGTGCGCTGACTGCCGGGCACCTGAAGTGGAAGATGGATTCTGCGTAACTCAAGCTGTTGATCTCTGGGCTTTTGGGTGTATATTTGCTGAAATTGCAACCTATATTGAGAGAGGTAAAGTAGGCGTGGAGAGGTTTAGAGACCAGCGATTTGAGGAGATGAAACTTAACGGAAAAAGGAGGTGTGGAGACCAATTCTTCTACTTGAGTGGTAGTCCGCCAGTCTTGAAGAAGTCGGTCTTGCGTCAGTTTGAAGAACTCTCAAAAACACCAGGCGATAAACATATCCCAGAATTACTGGAGATCACCAAACGCCTGCTAAGTCTCAATCCGCAAGACCGTTTCTCTGCAAAGGATCTCTGTGAAAGGATGTTCTTCCTCAGTGTTAAGTCTATATTCAGCGCAGTTCTTGGCGAATTCGGGCAGCCCAGCCTCGAAAAGCAGGCTGTTGAAACCTGGGGAGATATTCTCGGACTCACAAAGCCTTGGAGCTCGTCCTCGGGAGAACGGATTAGCGAACTTGGAGTACCTTGTCGGCAGAAGCTCCTCCAAATATTCGAGGCGTTGAATGACAAAGGCAAGCTACCGACCCATGAGGACTTGATGGCTATTTGCGGTTTTCTTGAGGCGGACGAGCGGGCACGGGTGCCAATCCCAGCGAAATAGTGACTTTCAGATCGACTTTGTTTATTTATTGTTTATTCATCACGGCCATAGCTATGGTGGTGTAGGACCTGTTAGTGTGGGGGATCGACATGTATTGTATTTGTGAGCAGAGCTTTCAGTTACAGTTGATGAGTTAGTGGCGTATATGTACCTTATTGAGTTGATGGGTTGAGAGATTACATATAGTAAAAGGGTGATGTATGTGTGACCTACATACTTGTAGCGACGCTTCTGACTAAGATTATATACAACTATAACCGGCGTGATAGCTGATTTTGTGATGAGTCTTTATTGAGGAGGTTGGCGAGCGAAGGTCGCTGCTGTCCAGAAATATACCGGCCCTAAACTTACATGTAATTACATGTACATGTATAGCAAGACGGGAACAGCAAGCTGCCCGTAGGAGATGGGCACGAGACTACATGTACGCAAGACCCTGCACGTGAGGTTCAGTGGGTGAAGAGTGCTTAGTAGCGCTAGAACCACCAAGCCTGTACATGTAGTTACATCATACTCCGACCTACATAATACTTTAGATCACATACGCTCAAGTATTAAGTATCCTTCTCATTCATCGATGTCTTAATTTCTCACAATTACATGTCCACATGGATGCCCGAACTCAGAATGAGGCTAACTCTTTTAGGATATCGAGTGACAACTTGTGAGCAAAGCGGCATGCAGGACACGATATACACAATGTATTGCAACGTCAAGAGAGAAAGTAAGCAGTGTTTGGACTTCTCACTGTTAAACCTTCGAGCATCCAGCAGGCCATATTAAACATAACACGGGACATTCCCTGGGAATACCAAAAGAACTACTCAGGATGACACGACAAAAATCTAAAAAATCTAAAAAGAAAATCCCAAACAACGCCCCAAAGAGTGCTCCGGTGCCCGATGCTGAACAACCGAGTCCTTACACTCATTTTCCAACTACCCAAGAGAAAACAGAAGGGAGTTGTATTTATCTGGGTAGTTACTTCGCCAACAAGCCCCTTAGCCGCTTAACAACACATCACGGCTTCACAGCGCGGATCATTGTTCCTACGCCCCGTCTCCCAAAGAATCCTCTTGCTAGAGAAGAATCGACATCCTCTGGGGGGAGTGATGAAGTTCTTACACGTTTTTCCCTTGCAAAGTCGGCGATATTCAAGCATATTCATCACAAAGCTTTAAACGCTCGCTGCTTGATAGATGAAACCACATCACACTCGTTTGTTTCGAAATCCTTAGTCGGGCAGTTTGAGCCAGATGAGAATATTACGATACCAGAGGACCACAGGAAGCGCTTCCAACTGGTGTTAGGTCCTGTTTTAATACCCGGTACGGTCCTAGTAGGCGTGACCGATATCTGCTTGCTTGTAGATAATCGATCTTACATCATGTCTGCCTGGGTAATGGATACGCTTTTTCCGAGCCACCCAGAAGTGGACATTCAAATTGTGTTAGGCCGAGAATTTCTCCGTAACTACCCAGGGCTAACTATGAAGCCGACGTATCTCGGAATAGACTCTGTGGATCTCATCCCGTGGTCTATCGCTGATGGAAAGGACGTGCATATCAGTGAGGATGGTGAATTGCTCATATATGTATGCGGATATTCGGAGGATTACGTCGACGCAAGAGGGAAACAGTTGACAATGAAAGAAAAGGGCGGCATTGGCGTCTTTTTCGGGCCGGCTTCAAACCATAATATGCAAAGGTTAACTACCTTCAATGGAGAGCCACTAATTGAGCTTGCTGTTCTTGAAGGTATTATTTATGCTTTAAAGGAAGTGTTACACGGGCGATGGATTGAGGGGAGTTATACATATACGTCTATTCATATCTGTATAAACTCGCAGGAAGTCTTCAAAGTTATAGGCTCCAAGGAAATACTTGAAAAGCATCGAGAAGCTGGCTGGAAAAATAAGAACGGGGAGCTGATCAAAAATGGTTTGGCACTCAAGGTATGGGACACGTGGGTAACTAACCAGATATCGATGTATCTTGACAATACCTGGATGAAGGAAGAAGTCCTTACTTTTTCAGTGGCGAAGGGAGGGGACAGGTCGATGAAAGCCGCTTATATTCTTGCCTCTTCGGGCGCTCTGAAATCAGATTGCATCGATCTTGAAGAATTCAGAGGAAATACAGCAAATAAGTGGGAGGGTCACCTCTTTACATTGATCGAGACGTTCCCGTCTGTTCAGTTTGGTACTGGAAGCGGTATAGAATACAAACTCATCGGTTATGAAAAGAAGGAATTCATCAATACCCAAGACAAGGCAAGTGAGGTGACTGGGGAACCTGCAAAATTTGACCCCTCTCAATTGAAGAAGATTGATATAAAGGGGTTTTATCCTTCGAAAGGAATCATCAGCATCTTCAGTTTTTGGCATTCACTTGAAAAGCGTAAACTCTACACTGTTTCACAGATCTTTGCAGTATCAGAGCGAAGTTTTATAGAGGAGGTGATACAGGTTGCGGAAGAGAGAGGAAGACTTATGAATAATGTAAGATGGGGTGACATTATAGATCGGATCTTAGGGCATAAAAAGAATAGTGAAGATACCAATGGTACTTCAAGTGGTTAGCCCGGTCACCTGTTATTATTCTAGTAATTGCGATCCTGAAGACCTCACCGAATTATCAGTATAGGATCTTATCCTAGAATTTCTTTTATCGCCCCCCTCACATTCTCGCCGCTTTTTTTACAGTATTGGTATACGGCTAGTGGGACCAGCTGCGGGTACAATATTAATAGCGTTGAATTGTACATGTATCCAAATTCTGAATCGTACATGTATGTACTTTATCGGGAGATCGAAGCAATCATACGAAATCACTCGTGGTGACTGGAAACAATAGTTGATTTCTACTGTCCGTTTGGGTAGATAAACTTATTATACAATCAAGCCAATAAAGCTCCATTAAAGATACGCGTGCAGCACCAGGACAAATTTTCAGTAAACTATCGCCTTTTCCACCGAAGTACCTATTGTTTAGCTACTAGAATCAAATACTTGCACTCTCCAAAGACCCCACTAGCTCTTGTGGAAGCCCTGAAAAATATCTCGAGGATAGGTTTAAAGAACTCTGGAGTTTTGAATTTTTTGTTTACCACTGTCACGGGAGAAATGCATGATCGAGGGAATGGATATATCACGCACACTTCACATATAACTGACCGTTAAACTCTGTTTCCATACTCAGCAGATATATAGACATTGCCAAGCGCCTTCTAAACGGCCGTTGCCCCTCCATGGCCCCACAAGGTCCTGAACAGACGGGTACTATGTATCGGACGTTGATATTAAACAGAGAAATCTCGTATTAGAGCTATTGTACGTTCCTCAAGGCTTTCTAATACCGGATCTCGCTCGCTACAAACAAGCGATAGTTTTTCGGTCCACAGCCCACCCACCCCATGTCTATTCTCAGTCGCCAATGCAAGCGCATGTGGTGATCAGAATACCCTATATAAATTCCGCGTCTATCTAGGTACATCAATACCATCGTGCATGTTGGTCTTGACTTCCGATGTATGTATGGAAAATTATAGTTGTATTTATTATGTTTGAGAGTCTAGCTAGTCAGTGCCTAGAGCGTTGCCCGGTACACATATATGTGACTGTTTATATGGGTATATAAGACACCTCTTTTGCACTCAAGTCAGTTATATTAATTAAGTCTCGTACTGCCTACCCCCCCTTCCCCCAGAAGATCAAATCTCAAAACAATAGCACAATAGGCTTATCGAGTGATATTCTGTGATCCGGTGAGTGGGGGGTTTTGTTTCACCTTTTCGGCAACCGATCCCGCACGGTTTCATCGTTTGCTAATAATCGGACCAGAGTATACATATAAGTACGGGAAATGGGTAAAAGAGGCCTAAATCCTTGATATTATTTAAAGTAGGCCAAGTACATAACAACCATTCATAAAGACATTCACCCATAAGAAACTCATTAAAATTTCACACGAGAAAATAGGCGTCCCTCAAAACACGTTAATATATTCTCAAGTGAGTGGACACATATGATTTCTTTAGAGCACGAGCGCACTTTGAGTTTCGTATTCGAGTGTTAAATTTTTATGGGGTCTGATAGATAGCCTTAGGGCTGCATGCGGGTGTGATGTAAACAAAAAAAAAATGGGGTCTGATAGCCCAGAAACACAGTAATTCACTATTAGATTTCAAGGTTTTATATCCATGGCTCGCCGAGAACGAGCTAAATTGCCTCCCTGTACCAAATACTCGGTTCCCATCGAACTTTTGGTCATAGCATCTCACTCGGGAGACCTATAAGCGTGGGACTAATCCTTCGAATTAATTAATGGAAGAGGTGGGAGACGGCGTAGACAGACGGGGGGGACTAAGAAAGGGAGATAAGCAAGGGCTACACGTCGAGAACACAAAGGAAGAAACCATTACGCACCTTCACTCCCTCCTGCCTACATAAAGAATACACCCCCTTTAGTGGGCATTCGTCTCGCCCACACGCACTCCTCTCGACAATCTTTTCATATCTAGGCTTTCCGAAGCACGTGAGCTTCCCATCACCTGAACGAGAATATTCAGTATTTTTGTAAGAGAATCTAGTCAGGGGCAACATACCTTGGGGGCAGGGAGATACTAATGTTGTCCATCTGCAACCACACAGTGTATACTCATAAACCCTAAAATGGCACATGGGCGGCAGGAAACGTATCGATGAGCAGTTGATTCGAGTCGGTGAGATATGCGTAACTAAAGACAGACTTGTTTGAGCGTCGCTATGACTGCTGCGGATGGTGGTCGAGGACGCTGATGATTTTCGATGGCTGGGCAATGTTAAGAGGAGAGATGGCTCGGAGTGTCGGGTATATTATCCAGTACAGGGTGTTGGGGTTCGAGTTTTTTTTTCTGGTTTGTAAGATTTGATGGCGATGATGAGTTCTGACTTTGGATAGGATTCACAGAAACACAACCGAGAAGAGCAGAGGCTATAAGTAATGAAGGGCAAGCAGCAAGAAGGTTAGCAGGAAGTTATACGAAGACTTACCAAGCTCTAGTTAATTAGTCAATAGATGCACACGTCCTTCAAACAGCTAGGCTGACGGGCGTCTAGTCTGTCAATACTGTCTTTAGGCCTAGAGTACGGTCGGGGCGTTCACCGGGTGAAAAAAAACTTCAACTGTTGAGACAAGACCAATCACTCTTCTTTCTAGGGGAAATGACTTATCAGACAGACAGTGGTAGAGGCATCTCATTAGAATCATTTCAGTAGAATCTCTGTCTCCCTCTTGCATAGGTGGCGGGTTTGGAAGTTACCCACTTGGCCATTTCATTCTGAGACTGAGGAGGGGCCGGTTTTCTGCGACTAGGTCGAGGAAGCACATCGAAAGACTTGGGCTCGCGAATACCGAATGTGATTGTATATTCTGGGTGTCCTAGAAGGTCAGTTTCTCGAAGGTGTCTGGGCGATGAAGTGTCAAGGACATCGAATGCTAAACCAGAACTACCCCCAACAGAAGCAGACAGAAAAAGAACCTTGGGAGAAAGTTAACAAAGAGGCCAGCACAACAACGGTTGATTTAGCTCCAGAATTCTTAGAATATAGATTGATTCTGAAACTCCAGCTTGCAGAAATAGGAGGCGGAGTTAGTGGGGACAAGGGATGTCTGGACCATAGTATTGGCCATACGGAGCTAGTACCCGTGGATAGGGGTGAGATTATGACAAAGAGCGAGAGTTACTGTGAAAAGACAGAAGGTTTTACAAAGATCTAGTGTCATTTCCCTGCTTATAACTGCAGAGATGTGGGGAAGGGAAGCGGCGAGGTAATAAGAGATCAATAAAATTATGTGGAAAGACGTTTGAATGATTCTAGACTGAGAAACCGGGCAGAAAATAGGCACCTGCTCCTTGATATGGTGACTTAGGACTTATGTGTATTGAAACGCACGAAAACGGCACAGAAGCCTGCGACGCCATGTTAGACGCAGGCGCAAACGCATACCCAGATAGATATCAGAAGACAGCCGAGCTTACGGGGTACGGCGGCATGACTTAAATTGGATACTAGATGAGTTGTAAACATTTTATGTAAATTTATAGCAATCTCACTCGTCTCATCGTGGGTGAGAAATGATTATTCGATCGATATATACAAAAGTGCCTCTTGGCTTCCAAGACGCGGCAAATCTTCCGGAAAAAACTCGACAAAAGATGAAATTATATTAGGGATAATCACGAACAATCTCTTGGGCCATCCCGGAGTGGAGCTTGACAGCTCACCTACTATGTTACTTTTGCCGGCCGACCTATAGGTGAGCACAGAAAAACGCACATATTACCATTCTGATGAGTAAAGGGTTTTTATTGGAAAGTAATGGCTTTCGAGATAAAAATGATTTCACATATGCTTCAAGACAAAACTCGAAGTAGCAGAGGGGCGCGTATTGTTGGGCGCTGGCGCGTATTTTACTAGCCAGCACAAAAACACCTCAGCCGCAACACACGCGACAATGCAATCATGTGACGTCTGGCGCGGCTAAAAAAAAAGGGTCGATGGGTGATATATTGTGATGCAGGTAGGCTAGAGTACCCGGACAAAATTGAGACAAAAAAGAAGAAATACCGGTGTATAGTAAGCACTAGCGTACAAATATACGCCATGGTCTTTAAGACATTAATTCTAGGATACATGTAGACTCTAACCGATCCATCCAAACACAAATACATCATAGAAACAAAGTTTAGTTGTCACCATGCATCGATATATACAGCATGTACGCTTGGTCGGTGGGCGTTTTTACAGGGATTGGGCAGGTACAATTAACTCAGCCTCCTCCTCCCCTACTCTCTGTTTCCTTAGGTAATGCAGCCGCGTCTGACTTCATTAAACAACTTACCGAATAACAGATACTAGAGTTGAGATCTTGTGCTGTTGGTATAGAACTACTGAAACTATGGGAAACCATGAATCCATCGGCCCATGCACCTCTAATTTCTCCCCACCAGATCGGTGATATTCGGTACCGAGCTTATCGTTAGACCTATATTCAAATTACCATATTTCGATTCCCATTAACCCGTACTTTTGTTTTAAGTACTCTGAAGAGTAAAATAACTTGAAGACTGTTGAGGCACGGTTGGGGGGATACCCTCATTCCCCACAAATCGTGTTCACCTACCAGGTGTGGGGTCCTTTCGCACGCAAAAAGTGGCTGCTAAAGTAGCAGCAAAGAGATATTTGTGTGAGAATTGGGTGCTGCGCTCGGTAGGTGATGGACTCGCTGGGCAGTAAACAAATACAATACCGTAAGTTGATATAAAACTAATAGTAACAAGAGGTGGGCACCCAATGCAATAGCCAGGAGACGCCAGATCCTACACACCAATGTCGGCGAATGAAATTTAAAGAAACGGAAAATAACATGCCGATGAGATACAAAAGAAACTCAGGACTAGCCCAATTAAGTAAAAAGAAAGATCTGACAACAAAAAAAGATAGTTAGTAAAGAAGTGAGGGCAAGTCGGGAATACAGTCTATTCACAATCACCAGCGCTGCAGTGTACATGCATGAATCGACAGCATTATAACTGAATATCCGCAGGCCATGAAGTCCTTTCTGGCACAGCGTTGCAAACCGCCGATCTTTCGTACTCCATCAAAGCTCTGATGGCCCGCTTTCGACCATCTATCGTCTCTGTTGAAGCAGGTCCACGATCCGCTGTAACCCGCCCAAGTGCTGTCAATCCCGTCGTATCTTGGATGCCAGAATCTGCCCCATACGCCAGTAGCATCCTCACCATATCATCATGTCCCAGTCTTGCAGCCCAATGTAGCGGCGTCGTTCCCTTCGGCGTAAGAGAGAGATCTGCTCCTCTATCTAGTAGCAGCCTTAGAATCCCTATATTATTACTCCCAATTGCCCAAATAAGTGGTGAATTTCCATTGATATCCGTAACGGATGGATTGGCACCGTGGGAAAGCAAAGTGGCCACAATATTCTCGGAACCACTTTTAACGGCCATGTGAAGCGCCGTGGTCCCTGCCATCGTCCCACGTAGTGGAATCCGGATTGAGGTGTCGGCTCTGTGCTCTAGGAGGAGTTGAACCATATCTTCATCCCCTTTTTCGCACGCAAAATGAAGCGCCGTCTTGTAGTGTTTATCTTCCTCATCGGCCGAGGGAAGGTAATTGATATCTGCGCCCTTTTCAAGTACCAACCTGGCAAGAGACTTATGTCCACCCCATGCAGCCCATTGTAGCGCTGTAAAATCATCTACATCCTGAATGGCAACCTTATGAAGGTGTTGGGTGAATAGAAATGCGAGCCGTCGGTTTGTCTGGAGAAATGAGTTGACATCCTTCGGCCCGAGACGTTCCACAACTAGGAGGAGAATTTCGTTTGGGAGGCTTAAAAGAGACGACATTGTCATTGGTTTGATATAGGTCTGAATGTTTCTCTCCTGGTGGTAAAGGAGAGCTGTTTATTTTAACGGTGAGAAGGGGAGAGAAGAGGAGGAGTGTTGGCTTTTTTTCCCCCGACGATTATGTCTTTATATGCAAGGCCGCTTGCCCTACTCACATTCCTGCTGCGGGCTGTGCTGTGCCACACCCAAGACAGCTTCAAATTCACTGATTCCAGCTCTAATTGATCAGGCTATTATGGCTACCAAGACCAACCCCAGCAAGCTTATCGCTTCCCGGACAAGGGATATAAGGATACTCTTATTGATATTGACTACATATTGTATTTACTTTAGAGTACCTCCTGATATCTTATTAATAGAGTCATGCCCAACATTTCGGGATGAAGGGTGCAGTCAACACAACGAAGTTGTATGCTTACGATGTTTCTGGGGGGCGGATTCTTGGCTGTATGGATTTTCACATTCACATTATTCTTTCCCTTGAAATTGACAGGGATAGTCACGATTGCAGATCGAAGGTTGTGCACCCCACAGAACACCCCACAATCCCTAACTTCCTCAGCTCACCTACGAGAGACCCTTCGAGTGGGGCTACTCACCCGAGCACGTTTTCATGTGCACATGCATCACTGCGCAACTTATCTCTTGATCTGCAAATTTTTCCCCTCAGGCGGCGCGGGAGTCTCATCAGCTTATCGAGCAGAGGAGGTCAAAGCGGTGCCAAGTTCCCACCGTAAGCGGTCAACATTACCCTGCTTCAGGGTCGTTTGTCAAAATTATCATTGACACTAAATTGTATTCCACGGGTAACATAGATACTACAGGATCGATGATCGAATTTATTCTACTAACATAAAGCTGCTAGACCCTCCCTTTAATTTGCACGCCGAACCAACCCAAGACCTTCCAACCTACTAGTAGCCTTTTCAAGATCCCAACCTGTGCGGTAGAGCACATCGATAAGCCCCTTGTCGGCAGTCGATTCGGGGAACCGATGTACTAGCTTCTTAACTGTCTTCCGGTTTGCACTAACCGCCAGACCCCTTTTAATATCCGTAGCCTCCTCTGCCGGCCAGAAGCGCTTTTCGATTTCTTCCTTGGTAAGTTTTCCTGCAATCAGACGTGAGATGCTGACCCTGCTGACGGCAGTTTGTGGGATAGCTTCTTTGGGGGCAAGATGTTCTGAAACCGATTCTCGTAAGGCGGGTGAGCTTCTATCATGACTAGATGCTACAGCTGGCAGCAGATGAGTTTGTGTTGCAGCAGAACCTTCCTGGGCCATTTCCTGTGGTACGGGTGAGCTGCTGTCAAATCCAGATCCCGGAGTAGCTGGTCGAAGCATCATCTTTTGGATGTTAGGATCCTTATCCGGTAATTTCTGAGGTGATGATGATAGTATATCTGGGGCAGGCTTTACAGTATCGGGTATTGAAACTTGGCGGGTGGCCGGGCTTTCTGGGAGGCCCTTCGGGGCTTCGGTTGGGGTTTGGCTGGATTCCTTGTAAATAACAGGATTATGTACTTGGACAGCAGATGGATGTAGGCCTTCAATTACAGGATTCTCCACAGGATCCTTCTGAGATGTTTGTAGGTATTTATCTGGGCCCTTGGTAATGTTATCGGATACAGGTTCCAAGGCTGGTGTGTTTGACACAGGTAAGGCCCCATCGTAAATACCGCTATCACTTCCGTAAACACCACCATCATTTTGATTCATAGGCGTGTTTTCGGTTGCACGAAGGGTTTCTGTTGCGAGTTGCAAATTCCAGTTTGCCTGCTTAAGAGACGCAGTGAGACCTTTGATATTTAGCGTGGGGAATCGGTCCTTTAAGATCTTAAGATCAGCTATGTGGCCTTCATTAGACACATCGCCCGCTGTTATTGCATCAGAGAAAGGAGTTCGTGGTCCTCTTTGATACTTTCTTGCCAGTTCAGAGCCAGGGGTTGACCATGTTTGCCCTTGTGCTTCGGCATTAGCTCTGGCCACGGCGTGTCTTAGAGGTGCAGCCTTGGGTGGCGTGTTTTTTTCGGTTTCTGAATTGGGTTTGTTTTCAGCCGCCTGAGTCTCTTCCGAAGCGCAGACCTCGTCTGTAGGTGCAGGTTGTTCCTTATCGGGGGTAAGATTTGATGCTCCAGGAATAACCTCCTGCACATAGACAGTGTCGTCCTTTTTTATAGGAAAACTACATGTATCATTCAAGTCTTCCACTTTTTGGCCCTGTTCCTCCCCTTCATCCTCTGCCATATCGTGATTCTTTTTCTTAGAAACCCCTTCCCTAAAAAGAACTTGGGGTCCAAAATCTTCAATTGTGTCTTCAGTCTCCGAAAAGCCATCAAGTACTCCGGCAGGAACCTGGACTTCACTGGTCGCAGAAAGAGAATCTACATCTTCGTTGATATGATTAGAGTGCTCAAAACTAGACTCGTCCTTCTCATCGTCGTCATCCTTTTTACTGCAGTCAAGCCTCTCGTTCCTTCCTTCGTTAATTTCGTTTCTTGGCCCCTGAGTTTGCTCCTTGGCTGTGGATTCTCTACTTTCCAAACGTTCGATAGTTTTATCCTCGGTGTTTGATGTGTGTTCCTTGTCGAGTGTTTGAGCCTCCTGATCTTCCACAGTTTGAAGCAACACTCCTCCGATATGTCCCTTCTTCATGTCGAATCGGAAATTGCTCAAGTCAAGCCCACCAACAAGCTCCAATATTCCAATCACAATTCTTAGCTTTTCGATTGTCCCCATCTTGACCTCTCTACCGCAGGTCTCACTATGGCTTGGGTCTGTTCGTAGTTGTAAATCTTTGATCTCGCCAACAATCCCCATCGCGCTCATTCCGGGATACGGAAAAAGTGGAACTGGCTGATACAAACCAAAGCTCATGGGCCCCTCAAGAACCGAACTCATGAGCATTTTATGACAAGTCTCAGTGTTTTCGTTCTTACATATACCTTCAGCCATTTGATATCGGGCGAGCAATGCAAGGGCTACTGTGATGATCTCTGCAACTACCGTGATACGGCGTAGGGAAATTGCCTCTAATGATGTAAGATATTAGTTCCGAGTACACGCATACAGGCTTCTTGGCTGGTTTGCCAATCAATTTTTGGGTTGGGGATTTAACTAACCAATGATTTCTCTGAACGGGCTTTCGACTGATGAAGATATATCTAGTGACTCTGCTGTGGCCGTGATAATGGCCCGTTTGGTGATCTTCTTAAACATTTCCTCCTGGCCGAAAATGAGACAAACGTTAAGCCATGTAATCAAATCATCCCCCTTGCTGAAGTCAAGTTTGTCATTATTGAGGAGCGGTGATGACCAGGCCATTACCCATGGAGCCATCAGATTTTCAAGTCCATATCGTTGTGACGATGCGGCAAGCGCATTAAGGCTCTCCAGACTAGCAGGAGGCATTGGGGTTTTCCTCACAAAGTGACAAAGCTCAAGTAATATTCTTATTGACTCTGGGTCATTGTCATCAAGGATGACTTGACATTGCTTCTTGTGGGAGGTGTCGTCTGGAAAAAGGGAAGAGAAGACAGAGGAGGCCATTGACAGCTTTCTGGAGCAAACGCGGAAACGGTACAGGACCTGGTTTTGGGCGCTTTTGTTGATAATCGTAAGATTTCCATCTGGATCTAGAGAAATCCGATCCTCAATAAATGATAAGCCCACCGGAAAGTTTGTGGGGGAGTCCATGGTGACGTGTGAAGTGTGTGGTGATGGTAGATAAACGCAGACTCTGATGGTAGTAGCGTTGAGAAGAGTGGTGGCCTGTAGTTGTGGAAATGGGAAACTTAAATAATGCTAGGCCCGGGTAATAACTTTCCACAAGCAAACCTGCACGTACTTACATGTAATTAATTGCATGTATCACATGTATAAGCAGTTAGAGTACGCGTCATAGGATATGACTCGATTGATAAAATACAGAACAGCAAGCCGTTTTGCGTCAGTAAAAGCACCCGTACTGCGGGGTATGCGAATTAATAGATTAAAGGATAGATTAAATCCCCGTGAATACTGGCTCAAGGAACCCACTTCATTCTAGCCGTCCAAATCAGTCCATCATATGTATATGAAAACCACATGTATGCTTGGCGAAACCTTTAATTTTCAGGCCGCCAACCATCCTCAATTTTGGTGCAACACTGCCAAGCCCTTGAAATCGACCGGGTCCGTAACAAAAATAAACAAATAAAAACTAGATCTAATATCTACTGCTATGCTATGCCCAAACCCTACCGCTATGATGCTACTTTTACAAAGACAAAAGAAAACCCAGTATGTAGGTAAAGTATAAAAACAATTTTGAGACAGGAAGAAAGTCAAATGAACAACATGCATACTAATAATAAGACTAAAAAGGAGTTAACGGTGAAGATAAAGCCAACAGTGTCCCAATACGCTAAGATATTATAAAAGGAAATTCTACATGACACTTGCTCGCCATCTCTCTACTACCTCTCTCTGTTTGGGGTCCAATATGATCTCACCAGCTGGGTTCATCATTCCCATTCCTGCAGGACCCGTCCCCATGCCCCCCATTGCGCCGGCACCACGACCTATCAAACCAGGCCCTCCCATGCCATAACCCCCCATACCCATGTTCATCCCAATCATTCCTCCTTGAGAAAATCCTTGCTGTTGGTGGGTAGGAAGCTGTCCAAAGCTGCCGTTGGAAGCGGCACCACCTTGCAAGCCATAGAAAGATTGGGGCCGAGCACCAGCTGACATGCCTATTGGCTTTGCATGAAGAAGATCAGCCAGATTGCGGCGGGACTTAACCTCTTGCTGAAGCATTACGGATTCGCGTCTGAGGGTTTGGTGTTTCTCTTCATCCTGTTTCTCTTTCTGAAGACGGCGCCGGCGCTCTGCAAGAGTTTCTTCAACCTCAGGCTTATCGGTTTGCTGATCGCCCCCTTTGTCGCTTCCGAAATTCATGTCAAGAGCACCAGTCCCAAATTGCTGCTTTTCTTTCAATCTCTTCATTCTTTCTCTCAAGGTCTCGCCTTCTACCTCTTCCTCATCAGCGCCACTACCGGAGCCGCCAAGGCCTGGTACATCAAGCATACGGTGAGGCTGGGGTTGAGCCATTGGCTGCCCACTCACCATACGTAGCCGATCACGACGCTTGCTTAGTGGCTCCGCATCCTCCATCTCTTTTTTCATCAGGAGGCCTAGTGGTATCTCATCATCGCGGCGTTTTTGAACGCCAGGGGCAACCTGAAATAATACACCAAGGGGCACATCCTCATCTTTTTCGTCGTCATCCTGGTCATCGCCCTCCTCCCATGCCAGGTGAGTCTTTTTGGTGCGTCTGTGCTTTTGCTGTACCTGTGCAACAGCATCAAGCTGCAATAGAGTACTTCGAATTCCGCGAGGAAATGCAGAAGCAGCTGTACGATTCCGAAGTCTTTGTTGAGCCTTTCGGGACTCGAGCTCTGCGAGAAGGGTGGTGGGAAGAGGTTGGAGCGAGGGGTCTAAGTTTGCTGCAGCAAATTCTTCGGAAGTACCTGAAAGGCGCTGTTGATCGTAGTACTCACCAGTTTCAGGATTCAGATGGGACCCAGCATCCTCATCTTCATATCCGGGGTTGTGGTTGTGGTGGTCAGGGTTGTCAGCACCCTCCAGTGATGTGCGAGGAGATTCGCCAGGATGCAACTTGACATTAATAGCGACGCTATTTCGGTAATTTCCTAGATTAGTGGCAGTCGAGCGGTTGCGGTTATGTGCATATGATGGAACACCACCAGTAATTGGATGATCTGTGAACGCGGCTGCGGGGGCACGAGCAGACGCATCAAGAATACTGTCAAGCGTCGCGACTGCTGACTCCTCTTTCAAGTCTGGAACTATTGGCGGGAGCTGGGAGTCAAAGAACTGGGACGCACGAAGAGCGGGTGGGAGATTGGCGAGTGAGCGGCGGTTATTGAGAGCAGGATCATTCATTGTCACAGCTGTACGCCGGTGGAGGTCTTTTTCTGACGGATGTGCTACTGAAAGACGGTTGTTTGTGGCTTGCCCGAGGGATTCTGTGGACATCAATCTGCTGTTTCGGTTGTTGGGTCGAGCTTTGGACAGTGTTGGTGGGAGGTTTAGCATCGCAGGAACGGGAGCTGGGTAGTAGACTAACCCTGGGTCTGGGTAGACCTGGCTTTGATGATGATCAGGATATGCTTGGCTTTGACGGTGGTCCGAATAAGCTTGATGAGCCGGCACTGGTGAGGGTGGAAGATAACCTTGTTGGTTTCGAAGCGGAAACCCAGGAGCTTCGGGATTATCAAGGTCAAAATGCACACCGTCAAAATCCTTGAACAGATCCCCCACACCAGATGCAGATGTCGCTGGTCGGTAATCCCGATCTTCGTGAATATGCAGCCCCTGTACGTCAACTGGAGGAAGTTCGGGAACTGATTGTGAGTGCCTAAAAACTGGATGTATATCTTCCGAGGAGCCACTATACTCCTGGTCTGAGAGCTCTGGAGGCGGTGGTAGAGGAGTGTGTATAGATGGAGAACTGCCTCTAGTTCTTCTCGGGCTACGTGGTTGATCATCGTAGTTGTCGGCCTCTTCATATTCAAGCCGTGGTGGTACAGCTGAAGTTTGGGCTGAGACACCCCTTTCGTTGCTGTCAGCACGGCCATCCAATTGTAGTCCGAGCCGAGATGGGTCTTTCGTTATCTCTGAGTGCATATTGCTCGCGCCGCCATGTGCCATGGAGTCGTGTACTTGCTGCTGTTTCCCGTGGCTGTTTAGATTTTCCCCTTGCATCAATTCTGCATTGTTGCGGTATGGTGAGTAAGGCTTCAAGACGAGAACGCCAGAACCGGGGATTTCGTCGTGTTCTTTGGCCTTTTTATTCAGAATGTTTTCCATACCTCCTTTCCCCTTTCCTTTCTGATTCCCACTTCCACCGTTCTCATCACCGTCATAATTCGATTCGGAATCAGAGTCGACCATATCGTAGGACGTTCCAGAATGTATACTCGATTTCACTTTAGACCCAGATCGCGATCTACCTCCTTTAGCTTCACTCGTACCTAAAGCAGAAGATAGGCTTCCGAAATCGAAGTTTCGGAGCTGCAGCTTCGGAGGTTGAAACGTCGGCGACTCAAGCTGGTCATCGTCGCTCATGTAGTTGGCGGGGACAGCAGAATATGACATTTTGAGAGAGAGGAGTTGAACGCTACACGCGGGAGTGGAGGCGGAGAGAGAGCCAAGGATAGGTCTAGCGATGTGGTGGATGTTGTTTAAGCAAGTTGTGGCGACTCCGGAAAAGTTATGGAAGATAGAGCATGGGGAAGAAAGTTTTGAATAGGAGGTTTTGTTTGGGGGCTTTCTTGTATAAGAGAGGTAACTCTTTGGTCGTTTGAACTTTGCCGATCTAGACAACCAAGGATCCTTAATATAGTAGGTGACAGGGTGGTGTACCCGAAAATCCTTCTGTTCCAAGTTCCAACCTTACTTGTTCCCTACGTATGGGTCCAACGGCTCTCGTGGTCATGACTTTGATCAAGTCCTTGTGGTCTTGCCCAATGGGATCTTTAAATTTAAGCTGAGATATCGAATAAATCACTCCCTGTTGTAACTACGGCGAAGTAACTTGGATTGTCTTGCCCGGAATCTACCGCTGCTTTTGATACACCCGTGCAATAACGTGAGCCCTCTGCGAATCTTGTAGGTAGGTAGTTGAAAAGATTCGTTATCCAGGATATAACAAGTAGGCAGAGCCAGATTTATCTCTGGAATATGATGGGTTTTAATGTCCGATGGTGGGGCTCTCGCCTAGATCAACGCGCATGATTTACATATATCATCATTTCAACCCCTCTTCTATGTGCACCACAATAACTTTGGCACCGGTCCGCATCTTGTATCTTTTGGATCACTAGCTATGCATTATTTTTCTCCCTTCAAGTTGCGTTTCCTTATCTGCATAGATAAATGCGAGATGCTGCACTACCGCGCCGGTAGTCTAGAGTACCCGGAGAAACAAACAAGCCTACATGGGTATGCCTGTAGGCGTCCACCAGAGCTACATACTCGCACCTCTTACCTGCCGCGAGTAGAGTAGGTTCCACATGTAATTCTGGGGGTGTGCATGTACCTACCCTATGGAATCTATTTCCTTTCCTCCAATATAAAGTGGGGAACACTGACATTGCGAATAACTGTTCCAGAATACCTACCCAAGCCCCAAAATAGCAAGCAGATTCATATTTTAGACTAGTCCTAATTTGCGTAAACTACAAGCTCGAGCCACCCATGCAGCAAGCTGCAGTCGATCGGATAACTGATAACCTATTGGCAAAACAACCGTTATTACCGGTAGCTTTCAAAGGTTCAGAAGAGGGGAACCTTTATCATAATGTGTGTAGGTAGGAGTCCTGAACTCTAGGTCGCCAACATAATCTAACCAACCAAAGAGTGATGAAGACAGGCCTCGAGTGATCTATCATGACGACCGTACACGCAACACACCCAATCCTCTACAAAAAAAAAAAAAGGGCGCGCGGTCAAATATTTATGTCTCAAGGATTATTTCTATGCCGAAATTATATATTTCGATTTTTGCGCCCCTATAGTGTGGCGAAGATCATCTAGGGTGAGCCATGAGCGAATTGTTGTCCGAGCACTCGGATTGGTGTGTGTATGCACAACTAAGGACACGCTGCATCATCTAGGTGGTGCATGGTCGAACCTGTGGGACCATGTTCATAGACCTGACTTCTACATAGTCAATTGCTCGATAACACAAGTCATACCTACCCGAGACGTCGAAATGTCTTCCAACATCGATCAGTATAGACTTGTTACAGAATTTGGCGACGACTACTGCGATCACATTCTAGATCCCGCTTCCGAGGAGTTCTCGTATAATCCCGATACGCCACAGGTTCAGAGGAAAGAAAGATGGAGCAAGGAACGAGTTCTTGGCAGAGGGGGGTTCGGGACTGTTTGGCTGGAAAAGAATGAAAGAGGTGCACTTAGGGCGGTAAAACAAATAGCCAAGGCGGAAACATGCAATAAAGAAGAATTGCTTGCTTTAACGATATTGAAAATGGTAGGAGAATTGCTTTTATTGGGCCCATCACAGAAATAAATATTGTGCTATGCTGACAGATTCAATTATATAGCACCCACAACATTTCGTAGAACTATTTGGGTGGTTTGAGAATGAGGAGAATATCTATCTTGCTATGGAGTACATGAGATATGGAGATCTGAACAGCCTGATTCTCAAAGACTATTTGACCGAAACTCATGCAAAGACGATCACGCTACAAGTGCTCGAAGGTCTTAAGATCATGCATGAAAACGGGTTTTGTCATCGAGACCTCAAGCCACAGGTTAGATGCCTGCCTTTAGGTTTAGACCTGCATAAAACTAAACGAAGAAAAATATAGAACATTCTCGTAGTATCCTTATCCCCTATGACCGTTAAGATAGGCGACTTTGGCGTTTCAAAACAAATAAACGGCACAGACCTGCGAACGATGGTGGGAACCCCAAATTATACAGCACCCGAGGTTCTAGGTTATACCTCATCGGATACATCGTCCTACACAAATGCTATTGACATTTGGTCACTTGGATGCCTGATCCATGCCATAATTACTAAGGAAACGCCCTTTACGGATACACGTCAGCTCTTGAATTATGTTGAGGGGCGCGCCCCTTTTCCAGAAACGAAGATGCTTGATAATGGTACAAGCTCCACCGCGATCAAACTTATCGCCTGTCTCATGGCCGTACAACCGGAGAAAAGATTGACTGCGGAACAGGCACTAGGTCACCCTTGGCTGTCGTTTGATATGGAGGTGGAGGAGGCGGACACATTATGGACAAATATTTCAGGTGATCCATTCATGTTGACGGCGGAAATAGGGCTGGGAATAACTATGCCAAACTGTGAGTACATCTATGTCTTCTTACAAAGTATTTTTCTAACGGACCAACTTCAAGACCACGAAGATCAACCCTCACATAATTGCCTAACCCCATACTGCGCAATCAAGCATGGGAATACAAGCGCTCTGAGAATACATCTCCAAGAATTCAGGGTTGATATCAATGCAAAACAGCGAGGCGACACCACTCTACTACATATGATTGCAGAGGGTGGCGACGAAGACATGATGAGGCTTTTACTAGAGTATGGCGTTGATACCAAGACCAGGGATGGGGATGGGAGGACTGCACTTGACTTGTCAATTGAGAAAGGAAATCAAGAAATGGTGAGGCTATTGTTGAAGAGTGGGTCAAGTACTGCAGGCAAGGATTGTTTTGGAAAGACCCCCCTTCATCATGTGCTAGATCACGGGCATTGGAATGGACAATGGTGTACTGAAGAAGTTGTAAAACTGTTGTTGGAATACGGGGCAGACGCAAAGGCGAGAGATATGCAAGGGAATACCGCACTCCACAAGGCCGCCGCAGAAGGATATGAGACCATCACACAACTACTTTTCACATTCGGGGCCTCAATAACGAGAAACAATTCGGGATATACACCGTTACATATGGCCTGCTCCTCGGGACATACAAAAATTGTGAAAATTCTTATCGAAAAGGGCGCAGATATCAAGGACAGAAATAATTCTGGATGCACGGCGCTCCACCTAGCAACCGACTCCGATTCCGCGCACAAGAACACAGTGGAATTTCTTTTGGGAGCTGGAGTAGACATCATGGCCAAAAATGATCTCCATATGACGGCACTCGATAATGCGGTGCGGAGAGGGGATCAAGATATTGTTGAACTGCTCCTTAATAATGGGGCAGAGGTAGTAACAGAGGGCGTCGGTTTTAATGCACTTCATGCGGCGACTCAGATGCAGCACGAAGGGATTGCAAAACTGCTTGTGGCGAATGGACCGAAAGCATATTCTATGACGAAGAACGAGAAAGGCGAAACAGCACTTGAAGTTGCTGCTCAGTTAGGGTGCGAATCTGTAGTGAGGGTCTTGCTCGAGAGTGTTCCTGAAATCGTCACAAAGACCTCAAGCACAGCACGATCAACAGCCCTTCACTTAGCCGTCAGCAATGGGCACGAACATGTTGTTAGACTGCTCTTGGATAATGGAGCAGATGTCATGGCGAAAGACGAAGGAGGGTCCACAGCACTTCACCTTGCAGTAGCGAATGGCGATAAACCCATAGTAGAACTTCTGATACAAAATGGAGCCAATACAAAAACGAAAAACTCCAAGGGTCAGGAACCATTGGGATTGGCGGTCGAGAGCGGGTACACAGATATACAGGTTGTATTAGGAAAGGAATCTGATGTTAGCAATGTTCACGCAGTGATACTTCTCCTCCTTGGTGTAGGCCTTTTTTTTGGTGACGCTCATGGGGCAAGGTTGACAGGCTATATTTTTGGATCAATTTTATCAATCAGCATCTTTAGGTATTTTCTTTCTGCATCTCGTTTTTGGGTTCTTGGTGTTTTGGGACTAGGACTTTTTCTTAGTGGTGTGTATGGGTCTGATATGGCTGTTGGTCTCGTGGCTGTCATACTGTACGGCAATTGGGTCATTCAGAATCTACTTTTCGAACAGATCATGAAGGAATAGGTGTATATGAGTTTTTTTCTTGGATAGATGGGGTTTCACTTATTGGGATTATTTTTTAAAATTTATTTCTTTACGTAACATATATACGGAAGTTTGGAATATAACGGCGATATTGTAAGGAGAATACTCATGTACTAATTCCAGTACACTACTACATCGCCATTTTCCCGCACCGCATTACTTAATTTGTTTATCGGCGCTATCGAAATATCGCTACATGATAGAAGCTAGCCAGGAGTATTTAGATCTATGTGTTCGTTTAGCATAACAGGAAACTAAGATCAAGATAACCTAAGTATTTTAAGGGACGGGAGGTCATTGGCCGTAAATAGTGCGTACCCCCTTGGCTACATGTATTCAACCTAGCTTGGACTATGTCAATATACAGAGAGTGGAATGAAGTTGAAGCTTTAGTCCCTGTATCGGCATATTCAAGGGAATACGCATAGACCCAATATTGTCAGTACTGCATTGTTTATTTTCTAATCACAAGCTATCACTCGTGTGGCATGTGCTTTATTGTCCTCGTTACGTATACCCCTCTTGAAGTGATCGTGCACATATTCTGGTACGCTAAACCAAAAGCGGCCCTAATCAAGGCGAGTGATACCGTGTGCAAGCGTCTACACTGAAAAGGACCACACATTAAAGCAAGCCTATGATAAATAAACTAATATAGAATGTATGTACTCTTTTTTACATGCAAGAATCCACAATTTGCCCCGTCCGAAGAATCAAAAAAAAAAAAAAAGAAAGGACCAAAATGCCCCCGCCCACAAATGCAATACCCCTTGCCAAAAAGAAAGCCCCAGAATGTTAATACCAATAAAAAGAAAAATAATTGATTGCTGGCCTGCCAGCGCAGCCAGGAGAGTTTAATTATCATGACCTCTCTAAGCCTTTTATAGCGGGACTAACTCCCTCTACTTCCTCTGCTTCCAACTCTTCTACCATTAAAAACCCATTTTTCTACCTCCTCCCTCTTTTCTTCTTCATCCTGGCCTATGGTATCAACAGGTGACCCAACGGCAGACGCATAGCTTGAGTCTACTGTAGGAGCTTTCTGATGTGGCTGTTGAGTTTGGGTTTGTACTTGCATTCCCTGGTTCTGATTATAAAAATCGTTGCTTGCCTCTGGGGAGCTGTTCTGCATCTGCATCTGCATTTGCATCTGCATTATCTGCCTCCCCTGCATCATCAACAGTTGCTGCTCATCAAACGAGCCTTTGGTTGGAAGCATTGCATTTGCGCCTGGGTGTGATAGACCCGGTGGCGGCGATGAGAGGCCGGGTGTTAGCGATAGACCAGGCGGAAGAGGCAAGCCAGGTGGGGGAGATAGGCCTGGTGGTAATGATAATCCTTGCGATGACGGAAAGCCTAGCCCAGGAGGCGGTGATAACCCAGGCGGCGGCGTAAATCCTGGAGGACAGCTCACAAAACCACCAGCACTTGCTAATGGGCTCCCCGGGAGCACCCCAGGGCTACCTCCACTGCCATTAGTATTTGGGTTTCCTGCCGCACCGCCCATAACGCCCCATCCAGGTGGTGGGGCAACTGGGCTATTTCCTCCGCCGGTCCCAGCAAGGCTGCTCTTGATGCTGCCGTTGCTTCCACCCCACGCGCCTCTCCTTAGTTTCATCAGAGCGTCCAAACTCCCATCACCACCTGTTTCTTCGCTACCGCCGCCAAAAGAAAGTGCACTGAGCGGTCGCTGGGCGCCAAGCCCTTTCCATCCCTCTACAGGGAAGACTGCACTGTTCCTCCATGAGCTCTCACTGCGCTCACTTATCGGTGTGAGCGACGGCCTTCTGAGCAATGGAGGCCGCTGTAAAACCTCGCCCCCGGGTGGCCCAAAGTAGCCACCGTATGCCCCCGCCGCCTCTGATGTATCAGAAGCAGATGAAGGGGGTGCCGGATAGAAACCAAATTCTTGTCCGTAAAATTCGGTATCGTATGCTAGTGCTTCTGCGTTGGCTGCGGCGACCATGGTTTCGTCGTCTTCCTCATACCCGTCAGAGTAGTAACCACTCTGAGATTCACCTCGCGAATGGGTGTAGTTGTAGTCGCTTTCGTAGCCATTGAGAGGGTCATTTTGACCTTCTTCCTCTTCAGCAAGACGTTGCTGTTCCTTTTGATATGCATGGAGCGACTGTGTCAGCGTGGAAAGGGCAAGAGGACATCCATTTCCATCTAGCATTGTGCCGTCAGGAGCATAAAATTGGGCATGTTCTTGGGTAAAGCCGAGGCCACCACCAATTGGGTTGATGAAGGGAGGGAAGGAGCGATTTTCGGCGCCGGAGCCACCGCCGTTTGTGGCGGAACCATGAGTGCCGCTCATACTACCATCCTCAACCATCATAGCCCCGCCACTGGAGACCCCGACTGTTGATAATGAGAGTCTCTGATCCTCAGGTAATAGGGGGTTTGAAGCGCCAAGAGGTGTAGCTAGGGCAGTACCGGGCGCCGTTACATACTGGCTTATGTCTTGTGGGGTTGGGTCCATGATAATTCCATCATCAAAGTACATGTCGTCTTCCTCATCTTCGTACCCCTCAATTCCATTACTAAAATTTCCATCCTTTTCCTCAAGAAAGTCAAGGTCAGAGTCTTCGTCAAGGTCGTAGCCTCGTGGATTGCCAATACGCTTCCGCAGTGGGACCTCACCACCTGCACCTGTATAGGGAACTACCGCACTAGGGTTCGGGTCCATTGTCGGGAGCTCTTCTGTCTCGTCTGTATAGTCTCCCTCTAGCGATACAATAGTGCTGTGTTGTGAAGACTCGCCCTCAGGGACGGAAAGTCCAATGGACATGGGGTGAAGGCCAATGGACATGGGCTGTAAAGCCATGACCAAGCCATCATCGTCATCGTCATCGTCATCACTGCCCTCATATTCCTCTCCTTCTCCAAAGATTGCTTCATTTGCACGCTCAAAGCCGTCATCGTCCTCGCCGTCCATATCGATATCGTCCATATCCATTTCAGCATCTGAGTCATCGGGATCAAAGTCAGGCGCTACGCGCGGGACTAACGAGAGGTTATCATTTGAGTGTGTTGTCGACTCCCCTGCAGCGCTGCTACCTTCGAAGGAGAAGCGGGAAGAATTATTAATCAAATGGTGTGGAAGTGAGAGAGGATGATCGAATAAGGTGACTCTTGGACGCCCATCCGGTGGTGAATGAAGCTCGCCTTCATTATCAGATCCCTCTTCTGGCGCTGTCTCAACTATGGGTGGCACTGGAGCGACAGCTTCCTTTGTCGAAGTTGGAGGCGAAGGTGAGAGGTCCTTTAGCAGAATTTGTGGGGGTGGAGCCTTCATAGGCGGTGACGGAGGCGACGTCATTGGTGGCCTCTGTGGCCCTGCATCGGATAATGACCTTTGTTGCTCCCGCTCTTTCTCCTTATTCGGAATAATACTCCCCTCAATTCCTTTCTCATCTTCAAAATGTTCTTTAAAGCCATGACTGTTGCCATCTTTAGTCACGACCTCAACCTTCAATAATTCCTTCCCCCCTGTTTCCTGTCTATTCACTGGCAACAACCCGCCCCGTCTCGGTCCTGAGGACCAATCAGGATGTCGTGTCCCGTATATAATTCCTGGATCAAAGTCGTCTGGAAGGTCACGCGCTGTCTTCTGTTGCTTTTCAATTGCGGACTGGGAGCTTCGCCGGCGTGAGAGAAGCGACATAGGATTGAGAAGTGTCAACTTTCTTTTATCCTTTGGCGCTGGCGGTGAAGGTGCATTCTGCTGTTTCCGCTCCTTCTCAGCAGACTTCCGCGTCTTTTTTGGTGAATTGACAGGCTCGGTCGGAGTACGGCTCCGAGGGGTGGAGTCGGGGGCAGTTGTGGGGGCGAGCCACGTGTCTGGGGTGCCGAGGGTGGGTGAACCGCTACCAATGTTGAGTGGAGGGAGAATTTCTGGCGATGGAATATGTGGTGGAGGGGTAGTAGAAGGCTTGTTGTGTGTAGATTTTGACGATTGCTCGTTGCTAGATCGACGGTGATGGCGGAGGAGATTTAGGCGGGGCATCATTATTTTTTTCTTCAAATATGCGCTGCAGGAGAATCTCGGATAGGTGGTGATTGACGTATTTGAAAGTATGAATAGAGCTTCTGGAGTTAATAGTCAGAGCTCATACAACACGATGTCTAAGGTCTAGGTGAGGTTACCGAGCACCCGGCTAAGCTTTGACTGTATATATTGGAGTGGTGGACCTTGCACAACTAACTGCTGGTGGTAGCAGGTACCTCACCTTTAACAGTCAGTCTTGAAGGAAGAGGGGGGGGGGAGGGGGGCGTGGTTGGGGCTGACTGAACGACGATGATGGTTGCAAGAAGAAGTTGGGGTGAGGTAAGGAGTTGTCGCTTCTCCAAAATGTTCCAGAAGGAGGAAGGAAGGAAGGCGCAGCCTATACGATATGCGATGGGTAGTCACCCGCGGATGCCAATTTGCTTGTGAAGGGGGGGGGGGGGGGGGGTAAGATCTCTGCTGGGTAGGATGTGTGATGTATGTAGAGTGCCTTTACATGGGTAGAGTGTAGTACTTTCTCTGCAGTGCCTTTCTTTCCTTTGCATAAGTACTCCACATTCTGCTCTATCCCTCCCTACCGTACATACCTAGAGTACACTAGAGCACATACTATTACTTACACCCTGGTCTTTACCTCCTCTCATTTAAACTGATCGTGATAGCTACGCGATATTGTTTCAAAACGCATAATCCTAATACAAATCAGCCCAACGTTACAATGCGATACTGGCACACCGGCTAACTTGGATATCGCCACTAGTCGTACTTGAGATCAACCTTCAGGAAATATCAGAAAAGAAAAAGAAGGTGGTTGTGAGTGAATGACGTTGGTAGGGGTGATAGAGTACCTATTTTGGCCTCCTTACCAGGTTAGAGGCGTGCTATAAATAGGTGAGGGCTGAGTTGGTGTTGTGTGCGTGTGGTCTCAAATATACTGATAGTATGGGTACATGTAGTTATATGTATGTCTTCCTTCATGAGCGATCACTCTTGATTACATTACATTGCATGCATGTATAAGTTACACGTAGTAGTACATGTAAGATATACTTCTAGATGTAGCTATAGGCCACTTTTCGAATCGTTTATATTTTAGTTCGAATATACAGTATGACATAAGACTACGGAGTTTAGGGATGAATACCGGATTAAACCGGCGTTGGGGACCAATACCGTACCCTTACCGCATTTCTAGTGTGTTGACGGGAATACCGTAGTGATCCCACCTCTCTTTTTGTACTGTATCATTAATTGATACCATCTTAACAGTGCTACTCCACTCCATACCACTCTAGATATAAATATTATACATTATATCAGATTGATTACTTGTAGGCTATCTTAAATTGTATTGATATAGACTCAACTACAAGTAAGCTAAACTAACAACGCTGCCGAATTCCTACGATTCATTAGCCTACATGTAGTTCCCATGACACCTAGCTATACAAAAACCCTATCCTTTAAGCGGTCAGGCCGGATCGAAATGGTGACCGAACTGAATCGGGTTAATGAATAGTGTTCACAACATGGGTATTTTGACCACCAGTTAAATTGTTTATTTATTCAAAATTATCATAATATATATTATTTCAACTATCTGTTAGGCTCTATCTACTATTTGTTTAGTATTCTGCTGGATTCAGGTTTGCTTTTCAAGCTGCAGGGTAAACTCAATTTTTTTTTGAAACATCAGTATAAACCTATGTTAGAGTACCCACTAACATACATGTTTTTTTTTTTTGTTTACATCAGTAATTGCATGCAGCCCTAAGGCTATGGCAATATCGCACCATTTAATCCCCAGAACGCCCCTCCAACCGCCACCAACGAAAGGAAAGAAAGGAAAGCGAAAAGAACGTCATTTTGCCTCCTGCTTACACGCCAGTTCCCAAAGGCCACTATCTCGAGCCTCATCATTCACTGCGCAGGCCCCCAATTAAAAGAAATATACACTTGTCATCCTTCTCACCTCTTCTCTGCTAGTCCTTTTTGCTTCTTCATATTTGAATCCTAGCCTAGCTACTCCCTTTCTAACTCTCCCCATCCTTGCTCTAGCTCCCTTCTTCCTTCTATCACGGCGTACCACGGACTACTGCGGAGGAAAGGATATTGTGGAATGGGGTCTCGGGTTCGGGTTTTCACTTGGGGTTCTATGGTTTCCGTTACACGGGTTATGAGTCATCCCAGGACAGGGATTGGGAACTGTATATATAATTTCTTAACCTTTCCTTTGTCTCTTTCTCTTCTTTCCTTTCCTACGCAACCTTCCTGTTATCAACTCTACGTTTCTAGTTTCTTTAGTTGCTACTTGTTTCTCAGTCCTCGTCTCTTGGAATATAATACCTCATCACTCTTAGTCATCCTCGTCTTAGCCCTACCTCGTTCCCGCTTGGCCATAGTCCTAGTCCATGACCGTTGTGCAAGTCCTCTATATCACGGCGTGATACGATATCGACTTGAAAGACGGGAAGAAAAATGCGTATTATTTATTCTTTTATGTCTATGAGTCAACGCCATGCAGGTATTTGTAATGATGGATTTCCTTTGGGTTCTCTACGGGTTCTGAGATGAGTCGGTGGATTTTCTAGGCTATATATAGGGCTCTCTCTCCTCGCATGAGACTTCTCTTCTTCTCCTTTCTTCTTCACGCAACCTTCCTGTCATCTTAGGCGTCTTTAGTCTTCTCTCGTCTAGAATAAATTCTCTCTCTCTCTCTTAGCCATAGTCCCGTCGGTCGTGCTGCCCCATAGGGACAACAGGACCACCTCTTCGCATCTTCACCCCGGACCCACCCCTCAGTTCCCCCAACAACCCCACCGCTCTTCTCGTCTCTACACACCCCCTTGTCCCAGCCCCGCCTTGGTGGTTCACCTTGGCTCGTTTAGTCCCGTCATAAACATTCGTGAGACTAAGGTTGCGTCTCCAACGCCAACCGAACCACAACTCGCCGACATGTCACAAGAACAAGTCATGACAGACCCAACAGCTGTTATGACCCATTTCGAAAGAGACTTGGGTCCTTTCTTTAGCATACATCTGCGGCACCACCAGGCGCGTCTGAGGGCGCATTGTTTAACCACAATGTCGTCATGCGTAGCCATCAGGCGGATTAGCGAACTCCAGCGAACTGAGACTGACCCAACAGGAGGCAGATGAAACAGCGAGATATGGAAACAAGGATCACCGAACTGGGGCAAGACTTGGAAAAGGAAAAGCAAACACCACAAAGCTCCAAGCCCAGGTCACCGCCCTCCAAGCGAAAGTCGCCATGCGCAACAGAAACCCTAGCAGCCAGGAAGCACTTGCAACCAGGCCCCACACACCGCAGCAGAACAACCAGCACCGCCCGCACCTCCTCGTCGCCCCAACCGATTCCTCAGGGCTTAGCAACAACACACCCAGAAGCAAGAATGGAGAAGTCGGGCTCCGGACTAAGCAGTTCAATGGTCTCGGAGGAACTTCCCCTCTTCCAACACATGCTGAAACTCAAGCTCTTGGGTAATGCCGACCGGTACCCCACCCTACAGAACCAACTCACCTACGCCATCTCTCGCCTGGAAGGCCCCGCTGCCGACCAGTTCATGCCATACCTGACCAACACAGGGGTTAATCTCCCCTCCATGGAAAGGTTCTTTGAAATCTTGACCACAGCCTTTGGAGACCCGGACCTGGTAGGGCAGCCGCCAAAACTCAAAACATCCGCCAGTATGGACGTCATTCTCGGACTACTTTGCGAGTTCAACGCTATGCCCGATGCGGATTAGGGAAGCTGCCAATGTGGAAGAATCTCCTTGCGGACTAAATGAGGCTGACCAGGGCTGATGGTCGCGAAACACGCCCGCGGTCGCCGAACTTCGCTGCCATCCTCAAGCGGTTGGACAACAAACAACAGGCCCTCAGCGCCCGCTTCGCCCCGCTATCAGTCTCTCGCGCCCGCTCGCCCAGCCCTCGCTATACAGCGTCAGCTCCGCCGCCGCTACCAAGCCGCCCCGGTACTCTGCTCCGGCCCCTCCGCTCCGATACACGCCTCCGCTTTCGCAACCCTCCGGCCGCCGCACCAGCCGCCCATCCATCCACACCCGGAGGTACGGTCCCCATGGATTTGTCGACTGGTCGTGGCCGCCCGGACCCTCAGGAAAGAGAGGCCCGCCGAGTAGAAAACAGATGTTACTATTGCGGAGGTGTAGGGACACCTCATCGAGGAATCTTGGGCGCCAGCCCCAGGAACCCAGCCCCAGGGGGATTAGGAATGAAGAAAGAAGAGGAAGCCTCTGGCAATGAGGCGTTAAAAGATTTTCCCTGGACTGAGTGGCTCACTCAGGGGGCAGTTAAAATTTTTCTAGGATTTCGGTTTCTGGGTTTTCGGTTTCAGAGAAGGATATGGATGGGAATCAATTAGTCGTAACTTGTTCTATTTCTCAAAATAAAGATTCTTTCATCCCATCGTATGCCCTCATTGATACTGGCGCCTCAGGATACGCTTTCATAGATAAAAACTTCGTATGCCACCATAAACTCAAAACAATTCCACTCATTCTTCCCCGACACATAGACGTAATAGGCGGTGAACCTATTGAATCAGGAAAGGTCACCCACAAAGTCATCCTCAGCCTAGACATCAACGGACACAAGGAGGAAGCGTTCTTTGTCACCCAGCTAGGACACTACCCAATAGTCATGGGCCTCCCATGGATGCGCAGACACGCAACAACAATCCTCCCCGCCGATAACGAAATATAATTCAACTCGTCATACTGTATAAAATATTGTTCCCTCAACCATAACCGAGTCACCGCCCGGGGCATCTCTATTGAACCTCCCACCAAACCAACCACCAACATCTCCGTTATCACATCATACGCATTCCACAGACTACTCAACAAACAAAGAAAGGGAATGCGATTATACTCAACCACCCTCAAAGCCCTCGACGACCTCCTGACCCAATCGCCAAAGGACCTCCGTATCCTCGTACCAGCCAAGCACCACAACTTCCTCCACCTCCTCAATGAACCAGATGCCGCAAAACTTCCACCTCGCCGACCCGAGTACGACCTTTCCATCGACATCCAAGAAGGCAAGACAGCACCCTTCGGACCCATGTATGGAATGACGCGATTAGAACTACAGGCACTCAGGGACTACCTAGCGGAATACCTCTCCAGTGGGAAGATCCGACACAGCACGTCCCCAGCAGGCTCACCAGTACTGTTTGTCAAGAAAGCGGATGGTTCTCTCCGACTCTGCGTCGACTATAGAAAGTTGAATGCGGTAACGGTTAAGAACCGCCACCCACTACCGCTAACTCCGGAAACTTTCATGGGCATCTCGGCCGCCAAATACTTCACTAAACTAGACTTACGCAATGGATACCACCAGTTGAGAATCAAAGAAGGAGACGAATGGAAAACGGCATTCAGGACCAGATACGGCCACTTCGAATACACGGTCATGCCATTCGGTCTCACCAACGCGCCGGCAGCATTCCAACATTGGGTAAACGACATGCTACGTCCACACCTTGATCACTTTGCGACGGCCTATCTGGATGACATACTCATCTACTCCGCCACACTAGAAGAGCATAAGGTTCATGTTGATAAGATTCTTCGGATACTGGAACAACACAAAGTACATTTAAAACCTGAGAAGTGTGAATGGCATGTCAAAGAAACAATATACCTGGGATTCGGACTCACTCCTGAGGGAATCAAGATGGACGAAAAGAAGGTCGCTACAATCAGGGATTGGGAAACACCAACCTGCCTGAAAGACGTACAGGAGTTCCTAGGCTTCGCCAATTTCTACCGAAGATTCATCTATGCATACTCCAGAGTTGTTTCTCCGCTAACGGCTCTGACTAAGACGGGGGTAAAGTTTGAATGGACCGAGAAAACTCGGAAGGCGTTCGAAGACTTGAAAATAGCATTTACCACGGCACCCATACTCAGACACTTCGACCCCGATCGCGAAATCATAGTAGAAACGGACGCATCGGACTACGTCTCAGCTGCCATTATGTCACAAAGAGATGATGAAGGGATACTACATCCAGTGGCCTTCTTCTCGAAAAAGCACACGCCGGCAGAATGCAACTATGAAATCTCGACAAAGAGCTACTAGCAATCATCCGAGGATTCGAGGTGGAGATACTTCTTGAAACAGCCTCCTTCCCCATCAAGGTCCTAACAGATCACAGGAACTTTGAGTACTTTATGTCAGCAAACTATTAAACCGGCGACAAACACGCGTTGGTCAGAGTTCCTATCCCGGTTCAATTTAGATTATACAATTCCGACCAGAAACAAGGAGGAAACCAGATGCATTGACTAGGAGATCGGGAGATCTACCTAGGAGGGATGAAGCGCCTGGCGTACCAGTACCAGACAGTGTTGAAGAAGGAAAATTTGGATTCTAAGCTAAGTTTGTTCGCGGGTTCTTTGATAAATGAATCCGCTGAAGGAACGCCCACCATCAGGAGTTATTTTCAATTGCTTACCAAGAAGACAGTTTCCCAAACAAAGTTCTCACCATGCTAAAAGAGCGGCACCAAACAATCAAAACAAATTTAGATTGGCGAATCGAAAACAAGGACGGGCTTCTCCTGTACCCGAAAACTCTTTACCAGAACATGAGGAGCTACAAATTAAACTCCTACAAGAATACCATGATAAACCATCAGCAGGGCATCCAGGAAGAGCTAAAACACTTGAACTACTCAGCCGCGAATACTATTGGCCAAACATGCGGAAGTATACCGACCGCTACATTATGAATTGTCACACCTGCCGAAGAAGCAAAGCAAACCGCAACGCACCTCAGGGAGTCCTCCGCCCTCTTTCAGTACCCAAACTACCATGGTCAGACGTATCAATGGACTTTGTGACCGGCCTTCCCCTCAGCAACAACTTCTACGCGATCGCCGTTAAATGGATTGACCGCCTTCTAAAAAATGAGCACTTCATCCCATGCACTGAAGAATCAGGAGCCAGAGACGTCGCTAGAATGTATCTGGAGAATGTATGGAAACTCCATGGCCTCCCAGAAAAGATTGTATCAGACCGGGGTACCCAATTCACTTCAGACTTTTGGAAATCCCTCTGCGACAGACTAGAAATCTCCCCCCGCTTCTCCACCGCCTTCCACCCCCAGACTGATGGCCAGACAGAGAATCAACGCCATCATGGAACAGTACCTCCGCAGCTACGTCGACTACCAACAGGACAATTGGGCTACCTACCTACCAATGGCGGAATTCGCAACTAACAACCATGTATCAGAATCCACCAAGCTCTCCCCCTTCGAAGCCAACTATGGCAGACACCCCCGAATGACCTTTGGCCTCTACGACATGGCACGACTACCACGAGATCAGGCCAACACCATGGTAAGGGACATGTCAGAAGTGTTTGACTTCCTCCGAGCGAGATGTTCAGAGCTCAACGGATTATGGAAGAGTCAGCAAATGCCAACAGAACCCCGGCCCCCCGCTATGCCATTGGAGATAAGGTCTGGCTGTCCACCCGAAACCTATTAACCAAAAGACCATCGAAGAAGTTAGACTGGAAACAAGTTGGCCCGTACCCCATATCCCGTATTGTGAGCCCCTATGCCTACGAACTCACCTTACCCCCATCAATGAAAGTCCACCCAGTCTTCCACGTATCGCTACTGTCCCCTGCGGCCCACGACCCCGTCCCAGGACAACTACAGCCTCCGCCACCACCTGTCGAGATAGAAGGAGAACAGGAATGGGAGGTCGATGCGATCCTAGACTACCATAAGCGAAGAGAGACGACTGGAGTACCTCGTCCGATACACGGGTATGACGAACCTTCATGGCAACCTTGTGACGGCGTGGGCAACTCCCCAATTAGTGAAAGACTTCCACTTAACGCCACCACGTAGGCCTAAGAGGACTTAGGCCTCAGAGGGACCTAATATCTATCACGGCGTGATCACGATGTCGAAATGATTCTTGAGGAGAAGGATTAGTCAGGGTTTCTCTTATGTTCTCTGGGTTTTCAGTTGCAGGGTTCTATGAGTCAACGGCATGCAGGTATTTGTAATGATGGATTTCCTTGGGGTTCTACAGGTTTCTATGGGATGAGTCAGCGAGGGGTTTTCAGGGCTATATATAGGGAGCTCGTTCACTTGTAGGACTTCTCTTCTTCTCCTTTCTTCTTCACGCAACCTTCCTGTCATCTTAGGCGTCTTTAGTCTTCTCTCGTCTAAGAATATATTCTCTCTCTCTTAGCCATAGTCCCGTCGGTTGTGCCACCCCCGTAGGGACGACAGGACCACCTCTTCGCACCTTCACCTCGAACCCACCCCTTAGTTTCCCCAACAACCCCACCGCTCGTCCCGTATCCACACACCCCCTTGTCCTAGCTCCGCCTTGGTGGTTCACCTTGGCTCGTTTAGTCCCTGTCCTCGCTTAGCACCGTGATAGCTGGTCAGGCTCACTATACGGTTTGGAGGGACCTTGCCTCAGACATATTGAAGGTCTACGATCTTTGGAAAGTTGTCGATGGAAGTAATCCTCGTCCAAAATTCAAGGAAACAACGACCTCGGTTCCGGCGGTGACGGAAACCCCAGGTCCATCAACAACAAAGGACGACGAAGAAGACCCAGCAGTTACAAGCGATAACTCGGACGAGATAAGAGATTGGAACAAAAAGGACACCTTAGCAAAGGTCTTCCTCAAAAATAACATCGAATTTGACCTGATTGTCACACTATCTCCTTCGATTACTGTCAACGAACTCTGGACTCAGCTTGAGGAAAGATTCGATCGCACAATGGTAGCCTCGCTCCATTCCTTGCTAGCGACCGTAACTACCCTACAATACAGCCCAGACAAGAGCATGAAAGACCATCTAACCGAATTCACCATTCTCTGGTCAACCCTTCTACTACGAACTTCCAACTCGACTGACGTGGCCAAAGATCCCCTCGGTTACCATCTTCATTCAATCGCTCGCGTCTCGCAAATTAAGGCCTCCTTCCTCCTCCTCTCATTGTGCCACCAATCCCTAGAACACGTCGTCGACAACTTTCAATCCAAAGAAAACATCACCTTCGAAGAAATCTATGAGAAACTAATGGACCTTGATGGACGACGCTCACATGAGCAAATTGGTAGAGAAGCATACAACATGAGAACAGGACAACCGAACCCTTACAACAAATCCAAACGACGTCACACCTCCAACCAGAACAAGTCAGATAATACCTGCACTTGGTGTACCAAGAACGGTGACTACGCAAAAGGACACACACACAGAGAATGCTGGAAGCTTAAAGCTTTCAGAGATAAGGAGAGATCCGTTGCATCCGGCAACGTCGCATCAGGAACTGCCTTTATGACATGGTCAAACATTCCTACCTTGTTAAATAAACTTTCGGAACCACTCGTCCTTGAAGAGGATGAACTCATAAGCCTCCCTGATATTGACATGACTGACGCGTACGCTTTTACCTCCGGCACTACACCAACTGACTCTTCTGCATGGATCTTTGACCCTGGCGCTACCAACCATATGACCAGAACCCAAGTTCAGAACCCTGCACCACACACTGGCACAGTTACTGTCGGTGGAGGTCGCAAACTGAAAGTAACCGGAATAGGTAAAGTCCACATCAATAGGTCATACGGGCCAATAACTTTGGAAAATGTGTTTGTCATCCCTGAGCTGGGCCATGTGAACCTAATGTCTTGGTCATGCATCGCTCGCAAGGGATTCACAACAACTGGGAACGAAAACGGCTTTACCATTTACAGTACTTCTGGCAACGACACCGTTGGAAAAGCCACAGCCAACGGTTCGGGACTTTACATCTTTGAAACAAAGGATGCAACCGCCCACAACACCGTCGCCACTACCTTCTTTGATTGGCACCAACGTCTCGGTGTTACGGGGCGAAGCGGAGACTATAACTGAACTAGCCAAGGTTCACAACCGAGGCGAAGACGAAGGCGAAGATGAGGGACGAGGGCGAAGTAGCTTAACCGAGGAGTAAGGTCGTGGGACAGATAGTCCAGATGGCGGATCTTGACGAAGTGATGTGAGCGGAGATACCAATAGAAGACACGCACTACGGTCATGGGCTAAGACTATGGCTAAGCGAAGAGTAGACCGAGAAGGAGAAAGCGAAGGCGAAAAGACGAACACTAAGGGTTATGACGTATAGTATTCCGAGAACTGAGAAACAAGTAACAACTAAAGAACCAAAGCGTGAGAGTTGATAACAGGAAGGTTGCGTAGGAAAGGAAAGAAGAGAAAGAGACAAAGGAAAAGCTCGTAGCCGACTATATATACAGTTCCCAATCCCTGTCCAGGGATGACTCATAACCCGTGTAACGGAAACCCCTAGAAACCCAAAGAGAAAACCCGAACCCTAGACCCAGTTCCATAATATCCTTTCCTCCGCAGTAGCTCGTGGTACGCCGTGATACTCGGTCACATGCCTGCCTCGTCTCTGCAACGGTTAAGGAATATGGTCGCCGACCCCAAGTCACTCCCCAAATCAGGTAACATGGAAACGTGTAATACCTGTGAACTCGCCAAATCCACAAAAACCAACCTCGCTTCCCTCACCGAACCTCGATCCAGAAAACCACTAGAACTAATCCACTCCGACCTCAGCGGAAAATTTTCAACCACCTCTCTAGGCAGATTCAGTTATTACATCACTTTCATAGACGATCATACCAGATACGCGCACGTTTACTTTCTTAAATCAAAATCAGATACAGAAGATGCGATCAAAAGGTACATTGCCTACATGGAAAATCAAATGGATACGACAATCAAACGGTTTCGAAGCGACAATGGTGGCGAATACATCCCTCAACATCTTAAAAACTGCTTTCTTTTCAAAGGCATCAAACACGAACTCACGGTCCCCTACTCACATGAATCTAATGGGATCGCTGAAAGATTTAACCGAACAATAGCCAACATGGCACGATACGCACTCTTGGAACGAGAACTACCAAAATCACTCTGGGCAGAAGCTATAAATATGATGGTACACGTAAAAAACAGACTCTCTTACTCGGCACTAACCAACATGACACCATATGAAGCATTCCACGGAAGAAAACCCTTCATTGGGCACCTCCGCATCTTTGGTGAAACCATGTTCGTCCACACTCCCGTTGAAGCAAGACCAGCCGGATCCAAATTGGATGCCAGAGTCATGACAGGTCAATTCTGCGGATACGGAGACTTTGAGAAAATCTGCCGCGTCTACATACCATCACAAAGAAAAGTTGTCTTATCACACCATTTTCACTTTAAGGGTCCATCTGTAGGGGAAGAAATACACATACTAATAACCACAGATACATTCACTAAGCACAAAATCAAAATCGAACCACAATCTCCACCACAAAAGGATTCCCAATGGGACCCTAAAAAGGACCTCCCTAGGGATGAAGCAAGTATAGTGGGGGCCGGCTTGACGAGGCCCGCTACCGAACGTCCCCTGGTCACAACTTACGATTCTGATGCTGACGATGATGACATACAACTACAGTTACTACGCGAAACCCAACAATACTTTTCGGATCATGAGGAAGAGGAAGAAAAAGAAGAACAAGAATATGAAGAAGAAGAAATCAAACCAAGACGTAACCCAAAACGGGAACGCAAAGCACCTGAAAGATATGGACACAATACAACCAACGACCAATCTCCTCTCAACAAACCAACCACTTACCACCAAGCAATTACTAGTCCCGACTCCGATAAATAGAAACAAGCCATGAAAATCGAACTCGACTCACTAGCCCGCAACAACACATGGAAGATGGTCCAAGTACCCGAGAACAGAAAACTCGTGGATTCCAAATGGGTATACAAAATCAAACTTGGACCAGATGGCAACCCGACCAGATACAAGGCACGGCTCGTCGCAAAAGGATTCTCACAAATACCAGGGCAAGACTTCGATCAAACCTTCGCTCCTGTTTCCCGTTATGAAACAATCAGACTCCTTCTCGCCCGCTCACTTCAAACCGACGGAAAATGCGACCAGATGGACGTCACCAGTGCATTTCTGTATGGAGAACTCAAAGAGGACATTTATATGAAACCTCCACCTGGACACCAACCCACCGGCAAAGCATGCAAACTAATCAAATGCATCTATGGCCTCAAACAATCCTCAAGGGAATGGTATGCCAAACTCTCCTCAGCGCTAATCAAAATGGGATTCAGAAAAGTGGACTTCGACCCTTGTGTCTTTATACACGAAACAGGGGAAGTTGTCATAGCCATATACGTGGACGACATCCTTATATTCTACTGGAACACCGAACGTAAAAAACGAATCAGCCTACAACTCCACGCTGAATTCAAAATGACCGAAGCAGGAACTACCAGTTGGGCACTCGGAATCCACCTGATCCACACAAAGACTGGAATTATCCTATCATAGGAAGCCTACCTCAAACGTGTGCTAATCAAATATGGGTTCAACGACTCTCGACCCGTGGCTGTTACGGAGCGGGGCGGAGACAACTGAACAAGCCAAGGTTCACAACCGAGGCGAGGACGAGGACGTGAGACGAGGAGCGACGAGAAAGCAACCTAACCGAGAAGCAAGGTCGTGGGGCAGAGAGTCCAAATGGCTGTACGTACGAAGTGATGTAGGCGAAGATACCAGTAGAGGACTTGCACGACGGTCATGGACTGGGACTATGGCTAAGTGAGGACGAGGTGGTACTAAAACGAAGATGACTAAGAGTGATGACGTATTCTATTCAGAGAAACGAGACGAAACAAGTGACAACTAAGGAAACCAGGAACGTAGGGTTGATAACAGGAAGGTTGCGTAGGAAAGGAAAGAAGAGAAAGAGACAAAGGAAAAGCTCGTAGCCGACTATATATACAGATCCCAATCCCTGTCCACGGATGACTCATAATCCGTGTAACGGAAACCCCTAGAAACCCAAGAGAAAACCCGAACCCTAGACCCAGTTCCATAATATTCTTTCCTTCGCAGTAGCTCGTGGTACGCCGTGATAGTGGCCACACCAATCGGTCATAATGTCACCCTCCAAAAGGGAACACCAGAAGAACAAATCGACGATCCAACACTCTATCAGTCGATCATCGGATCCCTTATGTACGCTGTCATCGGAACCAGACCTGATCTCGCCTACACGGTCACAATGCTATCACAATACTCCTCATGCCCCACCGAAACACATCTCACTGCCGTCAAACGTGTCTTACGCTATCTCAAAGGAACCTTAGATTGGTGCCTACACTATAGCAAAACAAAACCTACCGCACTTATCGGATACACCGATGCTAGCTATGCCTCAGACGTCGACGATCGGCGATCATTTACAGGCCACTGCTTTATACTAGGGGAAGCCCTCATCTCCTGGCGATCCTACAAACAACGCTCCGTCGCTACCTCCACAACAGAAGCCGAATACATGGCACTCTCAGATACCAGTCGACAAATGATCTGGTTACGCAATGCACTACATGAACTAGAACGACCAAAAATCTCTTTCATACTACGCGGGGATAACAACGGCTCTCTTTCTTTAATTCGCAATCCTGTTTTTCACAAACGTTCAAAACATATTGATGTGCACTTCCACTTTGTTCGGGAAAAATTTGAGGAAAAATTGTTTAGTCTTGAATATGTTTCCACATCGGAGAATGCTGCCGATTTATTTACTAAAGGATTGGAAAAGGGAAAACATGTTTTATTTTCTACTATTATTCATTGTCACTCCCGAGGGGAAGTCTTGAAATAGTATGCGCTCGCGAATGAGCAATAGTATGAGGGGTTATGACGAAATTGTATTACTCACATTAGTCATGAAGACTATGATGAGTCACATTGTATGGGTATATCAACGCTCATTATATTTCCTTTGTACGACAATATTTCTGTATAAATATGGGGTTGTTTCCCCCGATAGTTTGCAATGACAAGTCTTCTCTACTCTCTATATCTTTACTCGTTCCCCCAGCTCCGTCATGTAGTCCGTCATTATTCTTTCGAGGCCTTTCCCTAGCGTGTTCAGGAGGGATATGGGCCTGTATGCTTTTGGTTTTGTGTAGTCTGGTACTAACATACATGTGGACTACATGTAGTGCTGGCACCATTCGAGCCAATGCTACTGGATATCCTGAGGTTCTGAAAATTGACAAAGATAGAGCTAAGAGATATCTTGATTGGGGTTATCTTAGTAGAGTCATTCTCGACGGAGTTTGCTGTTCTTACTGGCAAGATAATAGCTCTATAAGATTTATGTCAACCTACCATGAGCCCTGTCAAAAGGTTTTACGTTGGCAGCGGAGACCAAAAGCTAGTAGTACAAATGGCACATCTGTACATAATGCTTTTGGACATAAATCCCGCAAATTGCTACCAATTCCAACTTTCATTAAAGGTTACAATCTTAATATGGGGGGTGTTGATATTATATTGCTGATCAACTCCGAAGCTATTACCCCATACAACAAAAGATCCGGCGCAATTGGCTTCCTTATTTCTTCCGGCTTTTAGACATTACGATTATCAATGTATTTCAGATTATATGCACTCTGTTTCCGGCACTTCGAAAAAAGAAAAGTTATTACAAATGCCTATGCCTGAATATCACCAGACACTTGCTTCCTGAAAGTAAAGGGTCAACATCGAGCACCCGTCAAGGAATACCAAGAATGCCGAGAACGCCAAGCAAAACACTGAAGATATCGATCATTACCAATTGAACCGTCCTGTACCAAAGTCATTTCCGGATCCTACAACTCATACCATCGAAACTCGCCCCACTTATAACGAATGTAGACTTTGTAAATGGACTCAGAAGAGATATGGAGATATGACTGTTAAGGTGCCACAGACTGCTTGTGGGTGTAAAGAGTGTAACATTGCGTTTTGTACTCTATGTTTTCCTGTCTTCCATAATTTACAACTGACAACTCCAACTCGAACCATTCCTACGCACATGGCCCTTTGTATCTCTTCCACCATACCCGTCTCCAGTGGAAAATCATGCTCGAATACTGGTTCACCGCCGCCTCTCATATTTGCGAGGGCTGACTGTCGAAAGTGCTACCAGAGTGGTTCATCGGATACAAGATGCGGATTTCCAGGGTCACGACACGCTGGATCAGGGATTCGACCACTGACCCCGCCCTGCAGCGAGTTGATCCCCGAGAGTCCTCTGTTATCCTCCACGTTTGTGACCCATCGCCCGTAGTTGTGCTCGATCCAGAAATTTTCCTTCTCAAGCGGAAATATATGTGCTGCTTCCCATAATGTCCAAAAGTTCACCACGGCCATCCGATTCACAACACCCGAGATGACAGATTTCCACCTCGAGCGCGGATTCCTTGGCGAAATGGGTCCTCCCGGCCTGACACGTTGGGCGAGGTGTTCCGATGAATCCAGGGTTCATCACTATTACGTAGTGTAGTATGGATCTCGGGCCCTGGCATCATAATAAAGCTTAAGAACTTCGAGAACAACCTGTAAATATATCAGCTGAAAGAAATCTCAAAGAATGCTCTTTACAACGTACTGTTCCGCCGAAGAAACCCACAAGCCACCTAGTCCAAGCCATCGATCCCTTTAATTTTGTTCTCTGCTATGGTGATGCCCAGTTCCTTGGGGAAGTTTCGATTTTTGTCCCTATGTCCTTCCCCATGTCCTTGACGGAAGTATCTACCTTATCCTCCAAAGTCTTAATGCTTCTTGCAAGTTCATTAAGCTTACTAACTACGACATGCTGATGAGGTGTTTCGATTGGCAACTCCCTGGTTTGAGGTTAGTTGAAATCTGTACTGGGAGCACCTGGCTTAAGACGGTCAAACCTTATCAATTTGAGCAATTTTTTCAGGTATCTTGGGAGCTTCCCAGGCCTGGTGATGGGAAAACGCAACATTTTGTCTCGTGAAGGGCCTTGTGAACTTGAATCTTTGATTGAAGGGAATTGACGTGAATTTTGGCGTAATCAGAGATTAAACTGACTCTGGCCACGGATAGGATGGAGTTTCGTTGTAGTTCTAAATTGCTCAAATCATGGTTGCGGACCGACCCAAAACCCCAAATAGTCAAATCCTTGCCAAATTCCAATTTGGTTCAAAACCATGATTTGACCCTCTCAAATTGTGATTTGCGTGGCTTCCAAACGGGGCGGTAGTTTTTGTGTGGATACCCCGCCAAGAGCTCAAAATTTGGAAAATCTATTATGTACTGTAAAGTGGTCTTTTTCGCACGCGCTTGGCATAAACCCTCAACTTGATTGGTTGAGAGTGACAGGGTGTTGACTAAGCACGACACATCAAAGCTGGCTGGCCAGAAACACTTATAGAGGGAAGGAAGGATGGGGAAGGCAGTTCGTTACTGTTCTGATTCCTATAATTATATAACTTTAGAGTACCCACTGGCAGAAATAGGTCAAGTGCACTGGAGATTAAGAACTTAAAGGTACTACTTTTCTTCGATCCACTGCTATTATTTGCCGGGCACTGGAAAATTGAATATCAAGAAAGAGAGTAGACTGGGAAGACGCCTCCAAAATTGGGACGGATCGAAGGACTCTGCTGTATAGTCTCCCTCCTCTATAACAAATGTGCATATTTATCACGGTGCTAAGCGAGGACGGGGACTGAACGAGCCAAAGCAAACCACCAAGGCTGGGCTATGGGTACGCGGGGTGCAGGGGGACGTGGACGGGGGAGGAAGGACGAGACGTAGGAAGACCCAAGGCGGGGAGCGAGGGACGAGGCGAAGGTGCGAGGAGATGGTCCTAACGTCTCCGTGGGGCAGCACAACCGACGGGACGACGACTAAGAGAAATAGAAAGATATTCTGCATCAACCAAGACTAAAAGACGCCAAGATGACAGGAAGGTTGCGTGAAGAAGAAAGGAGAAGAAGAGATGTCTTACAGGCGAGGGAGAAAGCTTTCCTATATATAGCCTAGAACATCCACCGCTGACTCATCTCGTGGAACCTCAGAGAACCCAAAGCAAATCCTCCTACAAATACCTGCATACCAGTGACTCATAGAACCCTGCAAATCAAACCCATAGAACATAACCGAAAACCTGACCAATCCTTCTTCCCAAGAATCCGTGTTCGACATCGTGATCACGCGCGATAGATATTAGGTCCTCTGGCGCCTAAGTCCTCTTGCCACGCGTATCGTTTGGAAGTCTTTGAAGAACTCGGGAGTTGTCCGCGTCCACCATGGGGTTGCCATGACGGTTCATCATAACCGTGTATCGGACGAGGTACTCCAGTCGCCCTCTTCGCTTATGGTAGAGTCTAGGATTGCGTCAACCTCCCATTCCTGTTCTCCTTCGATCTCGACTGGCGGTGGTGGGGCTTGTAGTTGTCCCGGGACGGGGTTAGCAGGGGACAGTAGCGACACGTGGAAGACTGGGTGGACTTTCATTGATGGGGTAGAGTGATTTCATAGGCATAGGGCTAACTACACGGGAGATGGGGTACGGGCTGACTTGTTTCCAGTCCAACTTCTTCGGTCTCTTGGTCAATAAGTTCCTCAGACAACCACACTTTGTCTCCAATGGCGAACGGGGGCCGGAGTCCTGCTGATATTGGCTGACTCCTCCTGAATCTTCGTTGCTCTAAACATCTCAGCTCGAGGAAGTCAAACACTTCTGACATGTCTTGCCATAGTGTTAGCCTGATCCTCGGTAGTCGCCGACGAAGGGGCCAAAGGTCATTCGGGGGTGTCGCCCGTAGTTTGCTTCAAAGGGGGAGAGCTTAGTGGATTCCGATACATGGTTATTGGTCGCAAACTCAGCCATAGAGTAGGTATGTGCCCAGTTGTCTTGTTGGTAATCGACATGGAGATATTGTTCCATAACGGCGTTGATTCTTTCGGTTTGGCCATCAGTTTGCGGGTGGAAGGCTGTGGAGAAGCGGGAGAGATTTCTAGTCTTTTCGCAAAGTGATTTCCAAAAGTCCGAGGTAAATTGGGTACCCCTGTCTGACACGACCTTTTCTGGTAGGCCGTGGAGTTTCCATACATTTTCCAGATACATTCTAGCGACGTCTCTGGCTCCTGATTCTTCAGTGCATGGGATGAAGTGTCCCTATCACGGTGCTAAGCGGAGGCGAGTACTGAACAAGCCAAGGCTAACCACCTAGGCTAGACAGAGAGGGGTCGGGTGGGATACAACGTCGCTGCAGGAAACGGGAGGCAAGGGTCGAGGCGAGGGTGCGAGGCTATGGTCTTAACGTCCCCGTGGGGGTGGCACAACTGGTGGAACTATGGCTAAAGGAAAGAGAATATATTCGAGGAGAAACTAAGGACGCCTAAGATGACAGGAAGGTTATGCGTGAAGAAGAAAGGAGAAGAAGAGAAGTCCCATGTCGAGGGAACGAGCTCCCTATATATAGCCCTGAAAACCCCTTGCTGACTCATCCCATAGAAACCCGTAGAACCCAAAGGGAATCCATCATTACAAATACCTGCATGCCGTTGACTCATAGAACCCTGCAACCGAAACCCATAGAACATAAGAGAAACCCTGACTAATCCTTCCCCAAGAATCAGCATTTCTTGATATCGTGATCACGCGATAGATATTAGGTCTCCTCTGAGGCCTAAGTCCTCTTAGGCTTACGGTAGCGTTAGTGGAAGTCTTTAACTAACTTCGGGAATTGTCCAAGTCGTCATAAGGTTGCGCGAAGGTTCGTCATACCCGGTGTATCGGACGAGGTACTCCAGTCGTCCTCTTCGTTTGCGAGAATCTAGGATTGCATCGACCTCCCATTCCTGTTCTCCTTCTATCTCGACAGGTGGTGGTGGAGGTTGTAGTTGTCCCGGGGCGGGGTCATTAGCCGCAGGAGACAGTAGTGATACGTGAAAGACTGGGTGAACTTTCATTGATGGAGGTAGGGTGAGCTCGTAGGCGAGGGACTAACGACACGGAGATGGGGTACGGCCGACTTGTTTCAGTCCAACTTCTTCGATGGCCTCTTGGTAAGTAAGTTCTTGGTAGATAACCATACTTTGTCTCCAAGGGCCAAGATAACGGCGTTCTGCTGGCGTTGGCTGACTCTTCCTGGATCTTCTGTGCTGAACATCTCGGCTCGGAGGAAGTCAAACACTTCTGACATATCTCTTGCCATAGTGTTGGCTTGATCCTCATTAGTAGTGGTACTGCGGAGCGAAGGTCATCTGAAGTGTCGGCCGTAGTTCGCTTCGAAGGGAGAGAGCTTAGTGGATTCTGATACGTGATTGTTGGTTGCAAATTCAGCCATCGGTAAGTAGGTAGCCCAGTTGTCTTGTTGGTAGTCGACGTAGGCTCGGAGGTATTGTTCCATAATGGCGTTGATTCTTTCAGTTTGGCCATCCGTCTGGGGTGGAAGGCTGTAGAAACGAGGAGATCTCTAGTCGCAAAGTGATTTCCAAAAGTCCGAGGTGAATTGGGTACCTCGGTCTGATACAATTTTTCTGGGAGGCCGTGGAGTTTCCATCGCTTTTCCAGGTACATTTTGGCTACATCCCTGGCTCCTGATTCTTCTGTACATGGGATAAAATGTCTCATTTTTGTGAGGCGGTCTACGACGACGAGGATTGCGTTATGGTTGTTGCTGGAGGGGAGGCCGGTGACGAAGTCCATTGAAACGTCCGTCCATGGCGCTTTGGGTACTAAGAGAGGGCAGAGTAATCCTTGGGGTGCGTTGCGGTTCGCTTTGCTCCTTCGGCATGTATGACAGTTCATAACATAACGGTCCGCAGTATTTCGCATGTTTGGCCAATAGTATTCACGCCAAGTAGCTCAAGAGTTTTTGCTCTTCGGGGTGGCCTGCTGATGGTTTATCATGGTATTCTTGTAGGAGTCTGAGCTGTAGCTCCTCATGTTCTTAATTTAATAGTTTTGGCGGTACAGGAGAAGCCCGTCGCTTTGGCGATTCGCTAATGAAATTTGTTTTGATTGTTTGGTGCCGTCCTTTAGCATGGTGAGAACTTTGTTTGGGAAACTGTCTTTTGGTAAGCAATTGAAAATAACTCCTGAATGGTGGGCGTTCCTTCAGCGGATTCATTTATCAAAGAACCCGCGAACAAACTTAAATTTTAGAATCCAAATTTTCTTTCTTCAACACTGTCTGGTACTGGCACGCCAGGCATTCATCCTCCTTAGGTAGATCTCCGATCTCCTAGTCAAAGCATCTGGTTTTCCCCCCTGTTTTCCAGGTCTGAATTGTATAATGAAATTGAAGCGGGATAAAAACTCTGACCAACGTGTCTGCCGTCGGTTCAGCAATTTTGTCGACATGAAGTATTCAAGGTTCCTGTGATCTGTCAGGACCTTGATGGGGTACAAGGCTGTTTCCAAGAAATATCTCCACTCCTCAAACCCTCGGATGATTGCTAGTAGTTCTTTGTCGTATATTTCATAGTTGCATTCTGCCAGTATGTTTCTTTGAGAAGAATGCCACTGGGTGGAGTATCCCTTCATCATCTCTTTGGGACATAATGGCGGCTGAGACATAATCCGAAGCATCTGTTTCCACTATGATTTCGCGTTCGGGGTCGAAGTGTCTGAGTATTGGTGCCGTAGTAAATGCTAACTTTAGGTCGTCGAAAGCTTTTTGTGTACCATTAAATTCAAATTTCACCCCGTCTTAGTTAGTGCTGTTAAAGGAGAGGTAACTCGAATATGCATAGATGAATCTTCGATAGAAGTTAGCGTAGAATTCCTGTACGTCTTTCAGACAGGTTGGTGTTTCCCAATTTCTAATAGTGGCGACCTTCTTTTCGTCCATCTTGATTCCTTCGGGGGTGAGCCCAAATCCGAGGTACATTGTTTCGTTAACGTGCCATTCGCATTTCTCAGGCTTTAAATGTACTTTGTGTTGGTCTAGGATTCGGAGGACTTTATCGACGTGGATCTTATGCTCCTCGAGGGTGGGTGAGTAGATGAGTATGTCGTCCAAATATGCTGTCGCAAAGTGATCAAGGTGTGGGCGTAGCATGTCGTTTACCCAATGTTGGAAGGCGGCTGGTGCATTGGTGAGGCCAAAAGGGCATGACCGTGTATTGAAATGGCCATATCTTGTCCTGAAAGCCGTCTTCCATTCATCCCCCTCCTTGATCCTTAGCTGGTGATACCCGTTACGTAGATCTAGTTTGGTGAAGTATTTTGCCGTTGAGATGCCCATGAAGGTTTCCGGAGTTAATGGTAATGGGTGACGATTCTTGACTGTTACGGCGTTCAACTTTCTATAGTCGACGCACAGTCGGAGGGATCCATCCGCTTTCTTAACAAATAATACTGGGGAACCAGCTGGGGAAGTGCTATGGCGAATCTTCCCACTGGCAAGGTATTCCGCTAGGTAGTCCCTGAGTGCTTGTAACTCCAGCCGTGTCATTCCGTACATGGGTCCAAAGAGTACTGTTTTGCCTTCCTGGATATCAATGGAAAGATCATAGTCGGTAATTGGGAAGTCCAGCAGCAGCGTCTGGCTCGTTGAGGAGGTGGAGGAAACTGCAGTGTTCGGTTGGCACTAAGGCCCGAGGGTCCTTGAGTGGTTGGGTGAGGAGGTCATTGAGGCCTTGAGGGTGGTCGAGTATAGTCGCATTCCTTTTCTCTGTTTATTGAGCAGTCTGGAACGCGTATGATGTGATGCGACGGAGATATTTGTTGTTGGTTTAGTGGGGGTTCAATAGAGATACCCCTAGCGGTGACCTTGGTGTTGTTGAGAGAGCACTGTTTGACACAAGCTGCGGAGTTGAACTGTATCTCGTTGGTGGCAGGGAGGATGGTGGTTGCATGTCTGCAAGATCCATGGCAGACCCATAACGATTGGGTAATGTCAGGTTGAGTGACAAAGAAGGGCTTCCTCCCTATGTCCATTTATGTCTGCTGAGGATGACCTTATGGGTGACTTTTCCTGATTCGATAGGTCTACCGTCTATTACGTCTATGTGTCGAGGGAGGATAAGGGGGGTGGTTTTTAGTTTGTGGTGGCATACGAAGTTTTTATCTATGAAGGCGTATCCTGAGGCGCCAGTATCAATGAGGGCATATGATGGGATGAAAGAGTCTTTATTTTGAGAAATAGAACAAGTTACGACTAATTGATTCCCATCCATATCCTTCTCCGAAACCGAAAACCCAGAAACCGAAATCCTAGAAAAATCCTTAACCGCCCCTGAGGAGCCACTCACCAGGAAAATCTTTAACGCCTCATCGCCGGAGGTTCCTTCTTCTCTCTTCATTCCTAATGTCTGCCCTAGCTCCCTCATCCCGGGGCTGGGTTCCTGGGGGCAGCAAGGGGGCATTCGAATGAGGTGTCCTACACCTCCGCAATAGTAACATCTGTTTTACCCGGGCCTCTCTTTCCTGGGGGTCCGGCGACTCGACCAGTGGACAGATCCATGGGGACTGTTCCTCCGGTGTGTGTGATGGGTGGGCGGTGAGCGGCGGCCGAACGCTATGCGAGCGGAGTATATCGAGCAGGGGACAGGGGCGGAGAAGCGTGAGCGGCGAGGCGGGGCTGGTGGAGTGTAGCGGGCGGCAGGACGAGCGGGTGGTGCGGAGGACTGGTAGCAGGGGCGGAAACGAGCGTTAAGGGCCTGTTGTTTGTTGTCCAACCGTTGTAGGATGGCAGCGAGCTCAAGGACCGTGGCGGGGGTGTCCTCATGGATCATGAGTCTGGTCAGTTCCTCATTTAGTCCGGCCAGGAGACTTTCCACATTAGCGGCTTCCCCCAGCCCGGCATCGGCGGCGTAGCGTTGAATCAAGAAAGTAATCCGAGAATGGCGGCTGTATTGGCGGATGTTTCTTCTGGTAGCCGTCCCTACTAAGTCTGGCTCCAAAGGCTGTGGACAGGATTTCAAAGAACCTTTCCATGGAGGGGAGATTAACCCCTGTGTTGGTCAGGTATGGCAGATGAACTGGCTACCATGGGCCTTCCAGACGAGAGATCACCTAGTGAGTTGGTTTTGTAGGGTGGGTACCGGTCGGCATTGCCCAAGAGCTTGAGTGTCATCATGTGTTTGAAGAGTGAGTTCCTTCCTCACCCCTGCGAACTGCTTGGGGTCTGGGAGTTTCGACTTTTCCACCCTTGCTTCCTGGGTTGTTATTAGGCCTTGGAGGTATCTGTTGGGGCGAGGAGGAGGCGCGGGGCTGGTGGTTCTGTTGCTGGTGGTGGGGGCCTGGCTATGAAGTGCCCAAGGCGTTTCCTGTGCGCCGTGACTTTCTTCTTGGAGGGTGGTGACTTGGGCTGGAGGTCCCTACCTTGCTTCTTCCTCATCCAACTGTTGTCCCAGTTCTGTGATTCTTTTCTTCCATGCCTCCGCTGCTTCCTCGCTTCTTCTTTGTGCCAGGTGTAGTTCATTACGGATTGCTATGACTACCCTGCAGCGGAGGATGATGCCACGATTGAACGTCAGATCTCGGTTGCACCCTGTGGTGCTCTGGGATATGACTGACAAGCGGGCCAAGTCTCTTTCAAGTAAACAGAAGTCGGGTGAGTCTGTATTTCACGTTCTTGTGACATGGCGGTAGGGTTGTGGTTTGGGTTGGCGTTGGAGACGCAACCTTAGTATCACGTTCTAAGCGAGGATGGGACTGAACGAATAAGAAACCACCAAGGCTGGCTTACGCAGGGGGACGCGACGTGAGGAATGACGAGACGAGGAAGACCCAAGGCGAAATGGCGACGGCGCGAAGGGCGAGAGATGGTCCTAACGCCCCGTGTAAGACAACCGACGGACGATTTACTAAGAGAAATAGAAGATATTCTGCATCAACCAAGACTAAAGACGCCAAGATGACAGGAAGGTTATGCGAAGAAGAAAGGAGAAGAGAAGTCCTACAAGAGGAGAGAGCTCCCTATATATAGCCTAGAACATCCACCGCTGACTCATCTCGTGGAACCCCGTAGAACCCAAAGGAAATCCCTCCTTACAAATACCTGCATACCAGTGACTCATAGAACCCTGCAACCGAAACCCATAGAACATAACCGAAAACCTGACCAATCCTTCTTCCCGCAACCGTGTTCGATATCGTATCACGCCGTGATAATATTGGGCTATTTTTCGTTCGGTACAGCAGATTATTCGGTATTATTCAGTATAGTAGGCTTAATTCTTTGCTGGAAAAAAAAAACTGGCCCAAGTGGTTCGGTACAGCAAATATTCAGTATGATGGCATTCGTTACATAGGAGGGCGACTGTACCCTTAACCTGTCGCTGTTTCCTATACTCTACCGCTGTTCCCCTATTGTCGCTGTTCTCTATATTGTCGCTGTTCCCTATATTGTCGCTGTTCCCTATATATCGCTGTTCCCTATATATCGCTGTTCCCTATACTGTCGCTATTCCCTATATCGCGCCCAATTGAAAGGGTGGGGATAATATATTATTGGATCAACTCGCGGTCGCGAGCTGGTCACTGCTAGTGTGTATGTACGCTATGGGACATGCACGCTGTAGCTATAGGCTGTGATGTATGTAGGAGGTTTTGATGGCACCGAATATAATGCACCGATATCTTAGTGCACCAAATCTGGTACCGCGAATGATGATGTTTTCCCGCTTTGGATTTTTCCGAGCTCATCTCACTTTTTGTTCTTCTTGCTCTTCTTTCAACGCTAATGTCATTGGTTAATGCTACATGTAGCAATGAGGTTAGTCGACGTACTGTGGCATCTCGCGAGTTGTTCAAAGTAGATCAATGAAAAGGATGACGAGAGAGAGGATGATTGTATTCCAGTGCTCGTCCTTAATTTGCCCCCCACTCAAAGTATTGCTTACATGTCTTTCTGGGTGTTCTCATGTCACGTGACGGACAGTACTAAGCGCCAGAGGAAAATTATTATTATGTACAGGTGTCCGTGACGTCTACCCGTAGCTACCCGTAGCTACGGGTTCTTGTAGCTTGTCTCTTTTCACTCATCCTATCATCATCAATATTTAATATATACCATCATCCCTCTGTTAGCCGTAGCAAGAATTGCCCCTCATTCGTATCGTCGACGAAGAACAGAGACAGTTCACAGTAAGCGGCCAACAAAGGGTCTCCAATTTCTTACGTGTATTACAATTTGTTGTAACTTGGACTAATGGTCTATTAGATACATGTACATAGTCGTTTAGTTAATAAAGCTCAAGCGATTCGAATTAACCTCTGATGCCACCCACTAAATGACTTTTGTAGGGGCAAATAGATAAACTTAGGGCCGTTATAAGGGGGGCGACATATACCTACATGTATGCAGCTTCAGGGCAGCTCTGCAGCAGCAGTAGCAGGATCACACTCTTGATAATATCTAAATTATATAGTAGCAGGGAGAAGCGGCATCTGACGAACTTTAAATATACGAGATAGATACGGATCAAAGTCATCCCGAGTTTCATACTTAATTATACCGAGTGTCCGCAGCACAGCTCCTACTTAAATCCTTTCAGCTCCAGCCCCAACTCACAATCTAGTGCCTTGCCCAATTCAGCGAGCACCCCACATAGCTCGGCTTCTAAGCATTTCTGGTGCCCCGGTAACGCCCCAAATATACGTCCCAAGTCTTTAGCTAGTTGGTCAACCGAGAAAGAATAATACGGGCGCACCGGCATCGGAAAGAGACCGATATCCGCGTATGAATTAATGATAGAGCACAACACAGTAGCATCGCAGTCCCGGTAGTAGTAACTCTTGCACTTTTTCCCAGGAGACTGATAATGGAGACGGGCGTCCTCGGCGATAGTGAGAAGCTTCTCTATGGTGGTGTTGCGTTTGGCAGCGATTGCATCTAAAACTTGTCAGTAGTACTAAAGTATTGTAGTGATTATCAATAGAAACCTATAACTCTGTCCGGGAGCTGCCCAATTATCCCCTCCTCCCCCACCTCCTCTTCGCCCTTCCAATATTTCGCCACAATTCTCGTACAATGTTTGAACCCCGCCTCACAATCAAATACCCACATTATGAGTACTAGCCGATAAAGACCCGGGTTAAATCGCACATTAACTAGAAGCTGACTTAACCATTTCTCTCGCCATGGGCCCAAGGAGCTAGCCATGTCGTATTTATCCGCAACAATCACTACATCAAGTATCTGATCGCTGGATAAATATTCTTTAACATGGTTATGTCTGAAGTGCACAACATTACAGATGGTCTCTAGAGCATCTGGAGGGTCTTCGGGTAGATCAACAGTGACTGGAGCGGCTGAAGATAACGAGGTGCCTTCACGGAAGTGTGGGGAGAACATGGCTGCGAAGACCGGGGAGGCAAGGGAAAGGATCTTGGAGGAAACGAGGAGGGAAATGTCCCCTGAGGTCTTGAGAATCACGTCGCCTTGGGGGTCGAGTCTTTGTAGCGTCATCATGGGGTTGACGTCTCGGCGGAGTGGGGAGATATGGGGGACTTGGCAGGTACCCGTACATCTGTCGTCTTCTTACAGCCTAGCTATGTACGTCCTATAGGAGGACTCCCTAACGATGAATGACACTCTTGGCACCAGCCCCCAAACCACCTTTCATGATGTTCAATACCCGTACTTCACCAGTCTTACCCGGAAGTGAGCTTTCTCTTTGACGCGAACTTTATCCGGTTTATTTGTGAGGCTACTAATTGTGAGTTTATTGTCGAGTTCATCAACTCTCTTGTGCTGCAATCACAACATGGGCTGGCCATGAGACTAAACATACGGCACTGCAGTATAAGAACTGCCGGAACGTATTATATTAACGAATCCACATGTTGGCGTTAGTTCACATACTTCAAAATTTGGAAGTAGGGCTAGACGTACTTACTTTCAAGTCTTTACTAGCCAGTGGGTCACAATATGCGCGAGAGTTATGACAGTTCGGTATATGATGTTCATTCCAGAATAGGCACTCTATCACGTTGGGTCGACCTATCTAGCCCAACGGAAACCGGGTAGTTATAGATGAGCCAATAAGGGTTCTGCGTGGCGACAGGGATCTCGCTAGATTAGTAGATAGAGATATCTCGATACAAGTATGTGGTACCGGTACTAGATCGATAGACAATTTCAGAACTAATAAACGAATATTGTGTGACCCAGATCTCAACGGAATTCTAAAGTAACTTCTACCAAACGAAGGGAATCGAACAAGTTCATCTGTACCCTATGTAACAGTTGTGGTGGTCCCCGTTCAAAATATCTGCTCGATCGAGATCTAGCTAGCTAGAGTTTTGATTACAGCTCATGCAGGCACAGCTGTGCAGAACAGCTGAGCACAGGCCCAGATCTAGAATACGCTTCATCGTTCCGAGCTCGCCTATCGATTTCTTGGCTGTGGTACGCCGGGCATGCCGACAGGTACCTCTACACCTCAGCCAGCGACCATATAATAAAACCCATCAGGGTCTTCTCGGTGAGGGAGTGTACGGTAGATTCTACTAGTACTAGTACTATAGTGGATTTTTTGCATAATGGTAGACTACGCTACGTTGTACTACAGTGCAATAAATCCTGCCGCTGCTATTGGATACAGCTCGCTACTGACATGATATATTAGACCGTTGTACGACGGCACCGGTTGTAATACCATCATGCGAAGGTTTTGCGAGTGTTGCGTTCGAATTCAAAGTCGGCGGCATCGAGGGCGCGGCATATCATGAAGCCGTCCGCCGGGGGAATGGTCGCGAGGCGAGCCGGCGCTGGCTTCATGAAGATATGCTCGAGTTGCAATGGTGATGATGGCGGTTGGGAGTACGATAAGGTTATGGTTCGATTAAGGGGGGCAGTTCTTTGGGATAACTAATCAATTTAATAACTTTTTCGGAGTGAAGAGGAGAGGGTTCGTGGGTACCGAAGAGTGAGGGAAGGGAACTATAAAGGGAGAAGGATATCTACCCTTTTCAAAGCAGGATCATCACCGACAAGCTCCAAATCTCGAGACTCATAACTTCCGTATATTAACAATTGCATTGCAATCATGAAGCTCTCTGTCCTCTCTGCCTTTGCGCTCCTCTGCAGGTATGGCCCCAGAATTTGACCCGGGTATCCCATAAGGTCAATGATAGTCTCGTCCCCAGTACTCCTACAACACTATAGGGAATGGGCATGAGATTAGGTTAATGATCAGATCAACTAACATAATCCCAACTCCAGCGTTGCCCGCGCCGAAGCAGCGCCCGAAGCAGTACCCGAAGCAGCGCCCGAGGCCAACCCAGACCCGCAAAGATCCCTCATCGACGTTGGCACCCTCAGCCTCGCAACCCTCATAACCCTCATCACCGTCAAGCCCAGCACCACAACCACAACCACCACCACCCCCACCTCCACCTGCACCAACATCACCAGCGTCATCTACAAGACCGATTACGTCTACGTAACCCTTACCAACACCACCACCGTCACGCTCCCAGCCACCACCGTCACCAACACCACCACATTGACGCTCCCGGCCACCAGCATCATCAAGACGACCACCCTCACGCTCCCGCCAGTGACAGTGAGCAACATCACGACGATCACGGCCCCGTGCCCAAGCACGACGACTGACCCGTGCCCGAAGCCCTGCGTGGTGACAAAGACCACAGACGATTGCGAGATCGATAGGAGCTGTGTGCCCACGCTGGTTACGGAGACAGTGGGCTGCTCGACGAGCAGTTGCCCGGTGGCGAGCTGCACGAGCTATGAGGTTGTCACCACTTGCTTGACGTGCCCGCCGTTGGGAACCACCACGGTCAAGTGCAGCACTACTGCCTATTAGAGCGGGAGCATGAGGTTTTGGAAATTAGGAAGGGATAGGATATAGTGGGGTGGAGTCTTTGTAGAGAAAAAAAGAATGGAATAAAATCTTTCCAACATAGATTCTAGTCAGGCTGTGAAGTTTTTGATTGATATTCGCAAAAATATGTGATCTGATAAGCCTTGTGCCAATTATATCAGGCGTAGTAAATCGTATTGAAACCAAGCCTCCAATCGTAAAATTAACATGGGTTTGGTACATGAGTGATATTTCATGATTGTGGCACCGCACACATATACCCGTACTCGCCCACCCAATAACCAAGCCAGCCACACAACCAACCATAGATACAAACCCTAAACCTAATAAGCCATCCACAAGCCCTCCACCAACCCCTCCGTCCCCGCCGGCCGAAACCAACCACCAGCCCCGCCACCAAACCTAGGGCCACAAACGTACGGTGAGCAGTGAACAGGCCCCTACACTAGCTAGAAAGACGCCACAGAAAGCTACCGGCGCTGGTTAGTTGCAGACATACCATACGTATACAAGTAGTTATACTCGCAGGTACATACATAAGTAGGCAGTTACACACCGCCCACCCACATATACCGCTAACCCCTACCGCCACGCCTTAGGCATGTAAATGGTAGCTATAGCGATAAGAGCGATTGAGTAAAGAGTATCCAACCACCCGACCGAGTACAGTACAGTACAGCGGTGGTGGGGGGAGGGTCTCACACCAATACGATACCCAGCCCGGGGACGTGGGCATTCGTTCTCCTTTTGCATAACGGGGACGCCCGGTAACAGTCAAGCCCGGTCTTGGCACGAGCGAGGACTGGTGAGTGAGTGATATTCCATGATTGTGGGTATCGGACGAACCGGTTACAACATGCATGTCCATGGTCCGATAGGGTAGGAGGTGCCGCTACATACATGTAGTCCCGTATATAAGTATCTCTGCGACCATGGATAGCCCATATAGGCGGTGGTGGTGCATCCCAATCATCGCGGTCCATAGTGTGGCCCGGGCCAAGCCGACCTACAGGCTCGGCCCAAGGGGTCAGAGGCTCGTATACTAGCTCGACGAGCCGGTGGCCAATGATCAAAAAACGGGTCATCCCCCACTTAACTTTGTAAGGCAGCAGATAGAGGCTTCATTCCGACATGGTGAAAGAGGTAAACTGTTTGGTTGGACTTTGAGGTAGGTAAGACCGCTTATTCCATGGCTCTAGGGCCTGCAGAACACATGTAATTAGGGCTCAAGCCTAAGCTCGGGCTGGCCCACACTAATCGCGGAACTTAGTGACGGATATACAGTGGGTCGAACTGGCATTGTAGGGATACATGTAGTTCACGTTGCATAGTGCATGACGGGGATATCTTATAATTAGCCTGCCGATACATCACGGCACACTCGATGTTGATGGGGGTTAATTTTGTTGCTTGGTTTGGGGTAGCTTAGCTGTACTCTGTACCAACACGGCTTTATAGCCCACGTATGTGGAAGTAGATCTAGAGCGACATGCACCGTGTATGTGCTGCCACCAAATATTCAGATACCTTCTTAATTTGGAAAGACAGGCTGTAATTCTTTTATATACCATGGGCCCCCAGAGCCTGATTAATCTATTTAAAAGAATATAAACAACTATTTTACAAATGTCAAGAAACATACCAACCGCCGCTGCCCTCCGGGCCCTCTTTGGTCAAAGACCACCTTTGGTCAAAGACCAAAGTCAGTACCAGCAACTAAGTATCGATATACCGCCGCTCCCTCGCATACCGCTGCTGCATCACGCCGGACCTGTTAACTCCAAACCTATTAAACCTCTCCCTCGCCGCATACTGCCTCCTAAACAGCGAGCTCCCGCGATGCAGCACGACATCCATCCCCGCGCCCAAACCCCCACCCTCATCCTTCTCGACCCTGCCGCTCCCCTCCCCGCCCGACTCGGGCGTCGAGACCTCCTCCACCAGGGGGGCTGTCCCATCGGCGCTGTACGGCTCCGGGGTTGGGTCCAGAAGCCACGGGTGCGCCAGGGCCTGCTCCGCAGACATCCGGGAGCGCGGGTTGGCGACGAGCACAGCCTCAACAAACGTTATCCCAAGACTGCTGATCCCCGCTGCCTTCAATGGGCCCCTGGGAAAGGCCGCGTTGCCGCTACAGTAGTTGGCAAACAGGGCCATGTCCATCTCTGGGTACTCTGGCTGCTCGAACTGGCTGTCTATCTCGATACCGGATTCGGACTCGGAGTCCGAGTCCGAGTCATCGTCGTCTTCGGGCGAGCTCTGGAGGAATGGGAGCTCGCAGGTGAGCACTTCGTGTGCCACGATCCCGAGGGACCAGATGTCGACGAGGTTGGTGTAGGAGCGGCGGTTCTTGCTGGGCCGCACGAAGCCTTGGAGTTCCGGGGCGGTGTAGTGTGTTGTTCCGCAGGCGGTGCGGAGGGAGGAGCCGCTTTCGTTCTTGGAGAGGCCAAAGTCGGCGATTTTGACTTGGATGGGGGAGGTGGAGGCGACAAGGATGTTCTGGGTTTGGATATGTGGGTTAGTGTGAGGGGCGGGAGCAAGGGGGGAGGCGGGTGGAGTCAAACCTTGGATTTGATGTCGCGGTGGCATATGTTCTGCTCGTGAAGCGCAATGAGGCCGGTCAGGATCTGGGTGACTATTGCCTTTGCCTGTGATTTCACTTCGGACCCAACGCGCTTGAGGTACTGGCTCAGGTCGCCGTGTCTCATGTACTCCATTGCAAAGTACACATAATTACTTCGATCATCATACCATCCGATAAAGTCCACAAACGACGGATTCTAACCCCCCCCTTTAGCACCACTCCCAGTCTCTACTCCTTCCTATAAACACCGGCAGGGACCCTCACATTCTTCAACTGCGCCAGTATCTTCAGTTCCGTCGGCCAGTTGCGGTTCTGGCCAGTGTACCGTATCCGCTTTACGGCGCGCAATTCCACGTCTGCCGCGAGCTCCACCTCCTCGGGGTCCTCCCCAGCCGCCGCGAGCGGGTGAGCGACCTTCTGCTCCAGCCAGACGTCGCCGAAGGCGCCGGTGCCGATAAGCTTGATGCGGACCCAGAGCTGCTCCTGCTTCTCGCGCGAGTGGATAGTGAGGTTGTTGTGGAAGGTTGTTATGAGCTTGTAGTCGTCAATGGACGTGGGGGTGTCGGTGGTTGTGGCCATAGCGGTGGGTGTCGGAGTCGGATTTCCGGGTGTAGGTATTGGAGATGAGGTGGGTATTATGTACAGGGCCAGAGGAGGGAGAATAGGACAGGTTTCATTCATTCATGGCCTGGGGAACACTTTGTCGTCCCCATCATCTTAAACCACCCCCACATTCCATATGCAGGTGTGCGGCAGAGGGGGGTTTCATAATTAAAGGTTGTGATGTCGAGGTGAATAAGACTACCCCTATATAACTAAGGTTGTGGCAGTGCTGGAATCGCTTAGTACTGCTTGCTGCACAGGGGTTTGGGGGTCGTGGAATCGTAGGTGAGGCCAGGCCCCGGGGTATTTTTAGAAACTTTGCGGAGCATATTATGCATTCATCAAGTGTAGAACCATATGCTGCCAGCAATCTATAACGTGCAGTTAAACACCAAAATAGCCTTCTATATAAGAAAGCAGATGTGTGGTAAACGTTGTACCTCTGATAGCAGAGGTACAAGCTGTTTAGCTGTTGCCAGTTCGGGTTAGCTGGCTTCTTCACCAATTATCATCCGATGCGCGAGTGAGAGCGGGTGTTCCGGGGAGTAGAAGGGGGCGGTGCAAACATTCTTCGTTGTTTTCGGGGGGATATGGTATATGGGGACCTACATCGTACTGTCGCGTTCTGCTGGGCTTGGGCCGGTATGTGGTACATACATGTACGCGGTATATATATGGCAGTTTAGCCGGGTTGAGGATGATTATCATGACTGGCTCATGGGGGGCGTATAGACTCCCAGTCTGCAGAGTACGTAAGCAGCGGTGCAGAGCTCGAAAGGGCCCCCAGGCAGTGCGAGACCCAAGGGCCCCGGGGGGGGTCTCGATGGAGAGTGGAGAGGTGTTTCGGGGGATGCTGTTGGGCCATATGAAGCCCTGGCTGGGGTGAAGATAATCCCTGTTAGAGGTTCAGGTGTTAAGCCACTCATATATGGCAGGATGGTCTCTAAAGCGGTAGTTAAAGGGCCCAGTTAGTTGTATGTCCAAAAATGGCCTTTGGCCGTATAAGGTGAGTTATGGTTGATATTGGGATCCGGACCTCCTTAACAGGTAACATGATTACCAAAAAGAGTAGTGAATTGATTATTTGGTCTATGGGTAAAGCCCCTACATGAAATAAAGAAAATAGAAAAGAAATCATATCTCGAATCGGGAAGATGAATCCAAATAAGGAAACTATCTTCCTGATACGGAAAGAAGCTGATGGGTCAGCTTTCTTTATCTGGAAAGCTAATTGTGCTTAGAGCTTCTCTTCTTCTTCTAGGGACGGTTAATTTCTGCGTCCGCTAAAAGTCAATTTGAGGGAATATACTGCTGATATGAGCTCTCTGTATTGGTGATTGCGAGTATTTCTGCTTCGAATTCCTTCAAACTTGAAACCAGATAGTCATGAGCCAATCCTAACCTATCGCTGTTAATGTTAAATATCTCAACTGCGCGTACAGAAATACATGCATGTTGAGAAAGTAAGGACGGCGTGGGCCGAGACTGTTGAACTAGACGTGGTGCCATCATTTGACAGGTAAAATGTCCCTGTCCTCCTTCGTGACTATTGTTGCCTATCGGGTCTTGAATTCACCAACTCAGAGCTCCCCGGTATTAATTGGTTTGGGCTTGGAAGTAACGATATCAGTGGAGCAAACTCAATCCACGAACGATATTTAGGGAGCTTCCCGACAGCTTTGTGATAGGCAGGCAAGAGAGAGTTTGCTGGTGTTGATGGTCGGTACGTCAATCACAAAGCTCGATGCGCAATGCTGCATGATGATTGCGGCTCTGCAAGTGTGTGTGTGCGTGTGTACCCATTATATCCCGTCCGGGTAACATATTTTGTGTTCATTGTGTCATCCAGAATTACAAGCGGTAGAGAGGAAGAGAGAGAGGGTGAAGAGAGTGAAGAGAGAGAGGTCTTTTGATGAGATCGAATTCGTCTTCCTCACAAGCAACACCCCCCCCCCCCCCCCTCTTCCCCCCCCTCCCCACCACCACATACCCATCGACATAGGGACCCCCTCTGTTCTGCTCTTCTCCAGCTCTTCTACTTCCCTCCCTCCTTGATCTCTCTCTCTCTCACTCACTGCAGCATCTCTAAATACCCATATTGTGAATGAATTACTAATTCCCCCCCCCCCCTTCCCTTTTCCCTCAGAGCCTGAATACCAATACCAAGGTCCATCCCCTCTCCCCCTCATAAACACCCACCGCTACAGCATTACAAGGCCTTGGATTTAAGAAAGAAAAAAGAAAAAAGAAAAAAAATTCTACGCATCTACAGTCATAGTTAACAATGGCATCTAAAGCACCTCCCCCCGTGTCAGCCGGTCCTTCAACGCCTCTCCTCCCATCCAGTGCCCGCCGTCAACCCATGCGACAAGCACGAACAAACCCCGTGCGCAAAAACGCCGTAAACCCCAAGCTCGTCGGTGGCAGCCGCCTTCCCAACGGTACCGGCTCACATAGTGGCCACCCTACGCCCTCCACCCAACCCCCCGCAAAGTTCTACCCCGCCCTCACAGCCTTTACCGATGCTGTCGACGCCCTACCCTCAGAGACGATCCGCCACTTTACCCTCCTGCGTGAGGTGGACGCGAAGGCCTATGGACCAGAGGCCATTCTGCGCTCGCTAATCACGGCCGCTCAGGAGCTCCCGCCCCCCGACGACCCCTACGAGTTTGATCCGGCGCTAGAGGCCATGAAGCAGCTCGACGATCTACAGCGGAGGCGGGAGGAGCTGGTGGCACCTGCCGAGGCAATGCTGCTTCATGAGCTTGAGGCTACACAGTCGGCGGAGATTGTGTCGGGGGCCCGGACAATCTTGGGACATCCGGAGACGCGGCGGTCGCGCTGCCACCAGATCCGGACGCAGATCACGGAGATCCTCGTGACGCTGGACGAGAAGATTCATGTCATCACGACGGCGTACGAGGCACTCCAGAAACACCTGCAGCGAATCGACCACGCGTATAGCTATGTGCAGCACGAGATCCCGGATGTGTACCGGTTGGGAAGCGCGGAGCACTGGGCGTACAAGGAGCCAGTAAAGAAAGGGACAGCTGCGGCGCAAGCGAGGGCCGCTGAGCGGGCGCAAAGGGAGGCAGAAGAGCGACATGCGGCGGCGCAACAGCGCGAGCTGGAGACGTCAAATACGCGTTCGGAGACTAGACGTGAGGCCCTACTACGACAGAAGGCGGCGGCGCAACAGGCCGCGGCGGCAGCATCGGTTAACGAGGAAGATGAACAAGCTCCTAGAGAACAAAACCACGCGCAGCCGACGAAGAAGCTTCACGGAAACTCAAAGATACGGAAGGAGCAGGAGGCCCTAGCGTCGGCAAAGAGGATGGCAGAGCATCAATCGGCGAACGGGAGTGGTGGGCTCATACCGGCCGCAGCGGCCACAGCTGCCGCCACTACTGCAACCACACCCCTCGTTCCACCGCAGCAGAAGAGACGCAAGACGACCAATACAACCAAGGAGACACCAACGGCGGATAAGGTGTCGGCACCGGGGACCGCCAGCAAGGGTGCGGTCAGTCCGAGGGCTGGCACGCCGGCTAGCACTACCAGCAAGAGGGGAGGGAAATCAGGGTCTGGGACGGGAGCGGGTAGAGGGGGACGAAGGTAAATTCACCCCAGTCTCGTTTTTTCTCTCTCTCTTTTTTTTTCTTTTTTTTTTCCTATCTTTTTTTTTTTTTTTACTGGCCATTGGGGTTTTCCTATCATTTATTTGATTTTTTTTTTTTTTCATGGATTCAGACACACAAACACACTTTATATTTTGGGGCGATCTATCTCTCTCTCTCCCTCCTTTCGTCTCTTCGCGGCTGTACAAGTATTGTTTGGAGAAAAAGGCGTAACTTGTAACATTTATCGGTTTCATGTAGGGAGGTTTATCTGGAGGAGTTTGATATCCTGTTTTTCCTTCCATCTATTCTTTTTTTTGTTGTTCGCTGCTTCATTATTAGCCATTTGGGGGGAGAGGGTGGGGGTTAGGAGTATGTATCTTTTTGACTACCAGGCGTTTACCGCGCGTGAGTCTCTTCTCTCTCTTTTTTTTTTTCTCTACTACTATTTGCTTCTTTGTATAATTAGATGGGGATGTGGGCTACTTTAATAGGTTTTTAGGGAGCCGCCTTCTCAGAGAAGAAAGAAAGGGATACACCCTCCTCCCGCACGGACAAAAAGAAGCCGCCGGGTGTTTGGTCCCTGCACTGCTACTGCAGCTGTCCGTGGGGGAGGCGGGGGGAGGGGATGGGAGAAGAAGCCCTCTTTATCTACATATATTTTTTTATATCTATTCATTTTTTTGTGCCGCATATCCCCTTTTTATTTTTTTGTTTTTACTTTCCATACCCCCTTTTTTTCATCTGTTTTTTTTTTTCACATTCTCGGTCAGTCAGTCTGGCTGCCTGTCTATCGTTCGTTATTGGCGCTATTGATATTTGGTATCTATTGATTGTTATTGTTATTGTTGTTGTTATTGCTCTTGTTACTATTTGCTGTTACTGCGCATTCTGCTACTTCTGCTGTTGCTTCTGGTTGTTATTGTTGTTGTCGTCTCCTATTTCCCTGGCACTCTTCTTTCTACCCCTGCATATCCTTCCATCCCTCCCCCTCTCATCCCTTCATCATTCCCTTTCCCCTCATCCATTCCCCCTGCCCCTGGCAGCACCTGTCTGGTGTGTTGTGGAGAAAGTGGAGAGTGGGGAAAGTGAGAGAGTGAGTGGGGAGAGAGTAAGGGAGAGAGAGAGAGAGAACGCGTGAGAGAGAGAGAAAGAGAGCGATCAAGCGATACCCTCCCTTCTTCACCCCCACCCCTGCTGCCTATTTCTTCTTTCTTTTTTTTAATTTCGCTTACACGGCTTCTTCCGAGACAACCGCACCTTCCGCTGATCATTTCATGTTCTAACCACACATGTACGCAGGAACGGTCCTGGCCCTGTCACCGCCGGCCCCGCGGTGACTACATCCCCGCACTTGGGCTCAGCCAGCTCGCCCATCCATGCTCTCTTCCCTCCTGTCAAGACAAAGAAGGAGAAAGATACCGTCGCTGACGATGCTGCTACCGCCGCAGCCGCAGCCGCAACCGCCGCAGCTACTGCTGCTATTACTGCTGTGCCCACATCACTCCCCGTCGCCCCAAGACGTAATAGTAAAGTAACAGGAACGGCCCCAGGCGCAGATGCCTTCCGCGATGAGCGCCCATCTACAAACACAGATATAGTCATGGGTGGGACTATTATTGAAGCGCCGTTGCCGCCTCCGCCTCAGCAGTCCTCGACCACCAACACAAAAGGGCCAGACGCGCAGCTCCTTCCGCCCCCCGAGAAGCCGAAACGGAAGAAGGACCTGCACCACAGCATTACCGTCGCCAGCAACAACCCTGACGAGATGCAAGGCGTCGAGTCTACCGACCCCCACCCCCGCCCCCAGCAGCCCCACAACCACACCCACCACGGCCGCAAAGACTCGATCGACAAAAAAGACGACAAGAAGCGCAAGCGCCACGACGACCACACCCCCGCCTCAACGGCCAGTACCGACCCCGCCTCAACCGCCACCAGCACAACTACCGACAAGCACACAAAGTCGCATAGCGCCAAGGCGCGCCCATCCACCTCTGACGGCCTCCAGCAGTCCTCCTCAACGGGCAGCTCTAAGCGCGGAAACCGCAAGCGCGCTGACTCCTCCGCTGCCGCCCTGATGAAGGTTGAGGAGCCCGAGGAGCCCGAGGAACCTGTTGATGAGGATGCGGATGCGGACGCGGAAGACGACGCGGACGAGGACGAGCCCCGTTATTGCATCTGTAACCAGGTGAGCTATGGCGAGATGGTTGCGTGTGATGGCGATGCGTGTAAGAAGGAGTGGTTCCATCTGGATTGTGTTGGACTACAGACGGCGCCAAAGGGGAAAGGTATGTTTTTTTCCCCCCATTTTCTTTTTTGGTTTTGGATGGGACGGGATTGTGCTAACGAGTTGGGGTTGGTACAGCGAAATGGTACTGCGAGGATTGTCTAAAGGAGAGCATCTCGCGCGGGAGGAGGACGGGCAGTAGGGCATAACTTATAGAGGGGGGGGGGGGGGCATAGCGGTTAGTATAAGGTATTGATGATCTGGGAGGGCAATGGTAGTGGTACTAGTGGTAGGCATCCATAGCATAACATAGCATAGCATAGCATAGCATGCAGTGTAGCATACTGGTTTTTTTTATATTTATCTTTTATTTATTTTTCCCTTCTACTTTACTCTTTTCTCTCGTTCTCTTCTGTGTGGGTGTGTGCATGTGCGCGTCGGTTATCCTGGGAATGTTACGCTGGGTCCTCTCTTCTCTACTTCCATCCTACCCCCCCCCCCATCCTACGAGCAGCTTTATGTATCTAGTATCCCCCCCACCCCCCACCCCCCGGCTCTACTTCCTATTTCATTATACTTCGCGGTGCGTGTGGCGTGGATTACTATATAGACATTGGATACATGTACTGCCACAGCGGGTGCGTCACGGTGCATCACTCGGCCCGTGCTATTGGTGGGGGTGTGTTGCGTGCGGTACATATACAATAGACGGATAACATTCTTTCTCTGGGGGCCAAAGTAAACCCGTATCCGCTTCTGCATGTCGGGTCCCCCATAAAATCTTTTTTTTGGGGGGGTGGGGGTAGACGGGGCGTGGGGTTTTTGCGCCCGCCGGTATATGGGGGGTCCTTGCGGGGCGGGGCGGGGCGGGGGGTGGTCTGCAGGTTGCAATGGCGGGCCCGGCCCGCGTTGTATGACCCGCCCCAGATGCCTAAACACAACACGGTCTATAACCCAGGTCTCAGGCACAGAGCTTCTCTAGTATCTGGGTGCTCCGCTGGTAAGAGGCTACAGCTAGAGAGTGCCCACGGCATCTCCTCGTCCGCCAGCTCCGCACACGTCAGATACGGTATCTCCTCCCCATGCCCGGCCAGCCTCAGATTACACCCGACCAACCCCCTCGCAATCTCCCTGACCTCGCGCACGATCTCCGCCGCGCTCTCGACCACCCCGCCCACATCCGCACTCCCCGAATACCCCGCCACATCCCCCGCCGACACATCGAACCCCGCCCCCAACATCCTGAACAGCGCGCCCTCGCGCCCCTCCCCCCGATGCACCCACACACACGCCGCAACCCGCTCCCTAACCACCGCCGCCGCAACCCTGCCCTCCCCGCCCCCGCCCCCCGCCACAGCAGCACCAACACACAGCAGCCTCTTCACCGCCTGCACCACCAACCCCCTAACCCGGGCGCCCTCCGCCCTAACCAGCGCAACCACACACTCCGGCGCCGCCGCCGCCGCCGCCTCCGAACACCACCCACCACCGCCGCCCGCGCCAACAACATGGACAAACGCCTCCCGAAACACCCGCGCACACCGCACGCGGTACGCCAGCTGCAGATACCCCGCGGGGGCCTCCCGGATGCGATCGCCAAGCCCCGGCCACTCCAGCACCCGCGCACACACGCCGTCGGCCACGGCGTCCAGCGCCTCCAGGCCCGCCGCGAGCGCCACAACCGCAGCACACTCGTCCAGCGTCGCCAGCGCCGCGCGCCGCCGATAAAAGATTGCGAAGAGGGCGCGGAAGGCCGCGCGGTGCTTCTCCTGCGTCTCGCGGCACGGCGGGACCGGCTAGAATACCCGCCCACACCACACATCAGTCAGCACCCTACACCCAGCACCCAGCACCTAGCACCAAGGGGGCGCTTACGCCCAACTCGTGCGGCCCCGCCGTGACCTGCAGGCTCGGCTCCCCGTCGCCGTTGTAGTCGATGCCGTAGTAGAACCTGTACTGGCCGCCGACGCCGCCGTCGCCGCCCCCCTGTCGCCCGCGCGAGATGTGTGCCGCGAAGCGCCTGGACACGCTCCTGAGCACCGCGGAGTGCAGGTAGAATGTCTGCAGCGGGACCACGACGAGGACGTCGGGTGCGTCGCTGTCCTCGCCGCGGAACGTCCCGCTTAGCTGCGACTGCGGCGGCGGCGGCGGCGGCGGAGGGAGGCCGGTCATGGTTTTGCGTGTGCGTGCGTGTGTGTATGTGTGAGAGAGAGAGGGAGGGAGGGATACCTGCTGCTTGATCATTGACAAGGGCTGGTTTCATATATATAGACATTGTAGATAGCTAGCTTCCGCCGCGTTCTGGGTGAGACTCGTCTTTACCACCGTCTCAGATGATTGTGATCTAGAAGCCCCTTACATCCTCATCCTCATCCTCCTCCAACACCGTAGATCATCCCAGCCCCCATATTGACTGATGTACCCATACCCATACCCATTCCCAGGGGGCGCCAGAAAGTGCGCCATCAAATAGAAGAAGCCGGAGAGTATCGTAAGCCATGGCGAGTGTCCTTTTACAGGCTAAACCCTCCTCCTCCTCCTCCTCCTCCCCCAAATCAATGATATGACCATATATCCATCCATCCATCCATCATGCCAAAAAAAAAAAAATCGAGACCCCAGGTACATCGCAACAACAGCAACAGCAACAGCAACAGCACCGACCCCGGTTACCGCACCCGATCGAAATGAAGATCAAACAGCAACTGGCGATGTCTCCATATGTCATGCATGATCAGGCACGTTATAAGTACTACTATACATGTACTACTACTACTAATTATGGATTTGAGGACCGCGCGCATTCACCCGGAAATTGGGGTGGGGAAGATTCAGGTTAAAGAGGGGTTGGGGGGGGTGGGGGGGTGGAATTATGTTTCACTTTACGGGGGAATGAATAGTGATTACTGATGTACTGTTTTTTTCTTCCGTCACAAAGCACAGAATACGTACCTACGTACATATATAACTACAGTAAGGCAAAGTTGCATATATATATATAATTACAAGGAGAAACAGAACCAATCAACAAATCCTCCCCCCCAAAAAGTCTTTTTTTTTCAAGTATGTAGGTATTACTGACGGCAGTTACCACTACCAGTACTACCTAATACAGGTAACTGCCCTTTGATTTACGGGGGTTATATAGCTCATCTATTATGGTAAAAATTACTAACAAAGAAAAGGCATGTCTCACTTCACAATCCATCACTCGTTCTCACTCTACCACACCCTTTGTGAAGTTGAAGGAGCGACAAAAAAAGATTATTAGTATCATCATAAGAGAGAGAGAGAGAGAGAGAGAGAGAGAGAGAGAGCAGACAAACATGTCCGCAAAAAAAAAAAAGAAAAAAAAAACCAACGCCTTGAATTCCCCTCCCGGCCCTGCCCAGTTATTTAATTTATCACACACTGATTCATTGTCCCCGTTCCACATGACAGGCACAACACAGCACATCATTACAATTCGGGATCGATCCGCACACAAACAGAAGTATAGGAAGAAAAAGAAGTAGAGAGAGACATTTTACAATGGGTCGTCACAGACAAAACACACAAGATGAGGAGGTTTCTACCCCCCTGCATAAACCATCTGTCTGCTTGGGCAGAAAGGTGGAAAGAAGGGGGGGTGGGGGGTTCTCGTCCGTCCGGGTCCCATAAAGGCATAATAATACTGCGCAAACTCGCGCTCGTTTAGATAGGCTCCCAGATTGAACTGGTAAGAGGACGGACAATAAGGAAATCATTCAAGTCGTTTAATCGACTTTTGCGTCGGCCAACTGTCTCGTTGTGGCGTTCGCAGTCAGGTTGTTCGCCAGCCGGACATTCGTATTTGCATATTTCTTTGTATGCTTCAATTTCTTTCGCGCGACCATCACAGGCACCGAAGACTTCGTGACCAGGTAGTTCGAGAAGGATCCGAGGAGTACACTGGATGATGTCAACTGCCTGAATATCGAGGAGGAGAGTATGCGGAGGATATACCCTTTGAGAGCGCTTCTGCCTCGTGAGCCAAGAACGACTAGGGTAGGTTCTACAAGATCGATCTGCATGCAGGGGTTGGTTAGTACAAGGCAAAGATAAGAATTACTAAACCAATTTCCCTTGTTTCACATAAAGCTTGCCTAGTGATATAAAGGTATACTTACGATTTCTGTTAAAAGATGTTTTGGGCTTTTGCAATGGATCACCTCCACGGTACACTTGACTTGTAGCCTTGTCTTCTTTAACAGCTTTGAAACCAACCCAGTGATCGCTTCTGCGGCCACAAATCTTTCCTGCTCCGCTTTTGTCCTTTCCCGACTCCTCTCGGACCTTTCCAACACTTGGAATGGTGTTCGTGGTGATGCGCTCCCAGATGTTTGCGTCCCAGACATCAATGTCTGACTGGACGCCACTGATAGTTGAGTAGTCATATCGGCGATGATCCCGTCATCTGATACAATCTTACCCCCATCTTCAACGGTGTCCTGGTCGATTGCGTAGATAGCCATGAGGGTGTCTCCGTCCCTGAGTACTGTCCCTATGGTCCATTCGAGTGCGTGCTGAGCCTCACCACTGAGATCCGTAGCAACAAGGTATTTACGGACTCGTCTGTTTCCCTCCTCGGCTTCCTTGGCAATTTCCGCATATTCACCCCGCAAAATAGTCCGGACGACACGCTGTGATTCAGGTGTTGAAATAATGGGGGAAATACTCATATCCATCCGCTGCGCTCGGCGAAGGTCTAGGACGTCCGCTTCCGTGTCAGATGACATGGGGGTAGAGGTGTGAGATGGCAGATCAAAGTTAGTGGTCGGGTGCACTCCCGAGCGACGGCTTGTTGTGGGGGAATTTGCCCCCGGGACAGTGCTGCCGGAAGGAGTGATGGATATTGAAGGCAGTAGCGAACGTACTTTGTAGCGTGAAGATACTTCCTTGCCTGTATTGAAACTTAGTTAGTTACCGAACCCCGAAACCCATAGGGAAATTGATCTAGGAAACAAACGTTCTTCCTCTGCGGCGGCCAACAAGCTCATACTAGTCCTGCGCATGTTTCCCGTCCCTTTCTTGGCGTCAATACCGCCACCTTTCTTTCCCTTCTTTTTAGAACCTCCACCAGCTTCCCCGACACTCCTGATCATACTCTTGATGATTCCGGTAGATTCCCTAGTATTCCCTTCAAAGCTCGATCTAGCGCCCTCTATGCGGCGCGACCTTGACCCTGGTCTACCCCTCTCCTCTTTCTCTTCTTCTTCACTCCCGGGGGAGCTCCCCAAGCTGCTGGACTCCTCTTCAGACGAATCCTCTGGTGCGCGCTCGCCCTCTGGATCGTAATCCTTCTGCAGGCGAACGCCCCCTTCAGGGTTAATAGACTCGCCTGTTCCTGCACGTATTTGTTCTCCATCGTGGTTTGTTAGCGGTTTGCGCTCGGGCAGCTGGCCCAGTATGCCACCGGAATTCGCAAGGGCCTGGTCATTTAGCCGGGCGTATGCGTGACCAAGGTCTAGCTTGGGCTCATTATCCATTCCGATAAGGGGGCTCTGTCGGGAAGGCGATGATAACCGCCCTACCGACGATCTAGGTGATGCTGATCGCAACAGCTCCTCTCGTATCAACTCTCCTGTATTTGGAGATATTGACCGTCGCCCGATGCTCCCCCGAGCAGAGGGTGCGGCACTTGGATCGCGAGAGCGAGGCTTTCGGGGGATGGGGGGCGCTACAGAAGGCGTCATGGAGAAATTGTAGGCATCATTTGGGGTCAAGCTGTTTACTTGCTTGTCACGGTCTTTGAGCAGTTTAGGAGCGCCATTGAGACTGGGGCCAGATTCGGAGCGGTGCCTGCCATTGACATTCTGGGTGACGGTTGGTGACCATGTAATTGTGGTTGGAGCTCTAGTGGGAGGTGGGTCTGCTATATCAATTAAAGAGGATATTGTGGAGCCACGGTTAGGAGATGAGGTACGACTATGGTGCGGGGGAAGTACAGAGGTGTACTGTTGCCGGGGTGAGGAAGGGGTGGAAAATGCACCAGAAGTGTGCTGGTGTACAGATCTCCGGGCGGGTGTTCCAAGAAGCTTAAGAATCTCTAGACGCTCCTCCTCGAGGGCAGATTCAAGAGACATCTTGATGTAGTGAGCAAATCAGATTTCTAGTATTAGGTGGCACTAAATAGTTGTCAGTTGACTATACGATAGGTTGGTTGGGCTAGCCAAGCAATCAATAGATGCAGCAAGTAACGAAGATGCAGCAAGTAACGAAGATGAAATAAATGGATATATTGAAGGCAATAGTCCGGACAGAAGAAGCTGGATGGCGATATTACCGCCTCTTTTTTTTCCCGTGAAAAGAGGAACAAGGCTTCCTTACCTCCTCTGTGAGGCTGCTATCTGCAAATGAAAATACGCTGTCCTTTGAGGGAACGAAAGCTGGTGATGGATGATGATGCTTTCGAGTAGCGAGTTCAAAGATGCAACGTTAAAAGTCTAGCGGGGAAGCCAGATGTGGGCTGGTGAGGTGGCCGTTGGTTAAGAAGTACTCTCTTGTGATTACCGCGTGGATACGTAAAGGTGGATAGAATGTAAGATATGGTGGGATGGCTTGAAGATAAAGAGGAGAGGAAGAAGAAAATATTGTAAGTAATGGAAGATCCCTGAGTGAAAGAGAGCTCTTGGGTCGAATTTGAATAATGCCGAGAACAGTTTATTCTAGTGGTGGTGCTGCTAACAAACAAGTGTGTAAAGTGGGTGCGGGTGGACTGATGACGAAGATCCAAGTCCCGCCCAAATAAGGAGGATGTGCCCTGTCTGTTGCTTGCTCGCTTTGCAGCCCTGTTCACTGCTGCTTTATCTAGTGGCGTCTGAGGGCCTGGGAGGTGGGGGGGGGCCTAGGACCAAATGTGGAGCTCTCTAGACGCAACAAGAAAGGTGCCAACTTTCTTCCCCGGCGGTTTGTTCAGTGTAAAGAGTAAACGATGAAATAGCCTCCGCCGAAAGAACCCGCATTTTTCGCCCGAATTATGGAACGGATAATTCAACAAACGGGTGTTTTAGGTACGTATTTCGTTACAGCTTCTCATTGTCTCCTATTTTTCTCTTTCTCTTTCTCTTCTCTCTTTTTTTTTCCTGCGGAACCTACCTACATAGTAGGCTCATGCAGCAAGTATCACTGCAACCAACGCCCTGTGTGTATGCCGACGAAAGCGATTGCACGATGCAAACAAAACGGTAAGATGGGAAAAGTCCACCTTAAAAAAAAAAAGAATGAAAAAAAAAAAGAATGAAAAATATTAGCCAATTACCCAAGTGAAAAAGCAGCAGGCACAGGGCCATTAGAGTTGAGTACATATAGGCACCACTTACTGGCTAGGGAAATATTGGAGAAGAAGATGGGGAAAAAAGCAACAGGGAAGAGAATCGCGAAATCCCCTCTTCTTTTCCATACTTGAACTGAAAAAAAAAAAAAAAAAAAAAGAAATGTGCGTGGGTGGTCTGTAAAGTACTTGGAGTCTATAGGCTACATATTAAATTCCGCTTCGTTAACTGCATCGTGGATAATGAACCCACTATCATAATTAACGTCCAGGTTTTGCATATGTGCAACCCTACACGATACACTCTTTTCGGTTTCTTCATCTCGCCTGCTTCTGTTTCCGGTACTCTGGGTGGACTAAGACACGCAGACCCTATTCCCCTCTGAATAGAGCAGCGCCATCTGGACATGCACAGAACGTGATGACCTCCCCTTTGCGCATTGGCAGGGGTCCACCCCCAAAAAAAGTTTCGCTGCCATCCAGTCCTTTATCTGATCCGCAAGCTTGCCTTAGTTCCACTTCTCCTCCTTCGGCCTCACGATAACCCTCTCTCTATGTCCTTCTCCGATTTCTAACCTTCACCTCATTCGCATGTTTCGCCGTCCCCCACAAACTCTTTGGATTCTATGAACTCCATGAGCACTCACTCAGTTTCTAGCTCTTCCTTCTTCTCGTCCTCAACTGCTACCCGCACGTGCTCCACACCACCACAACCGTTACCTCCCGTTCGCTTCGTTCCCACGCACCCATCACCATTGCCATGGTGCCTCTTGGCCTACATCTCTTGGTCTCTTGGCCATACAACTCCGGCAGTCATACACGCAGGCCAAGCAAAAAAAATAAACGGGGAGGGGGGGGCAGTGCAATTAACCTCTCGTCTGTCCTGTCTCCCATCTCAAGGAAAGCGGGGGTGTGTAAATTATGGTATTTGTTGGATTAATTATTTTTTCAACTGAGACACAAATCAAAGCCGGTATTCTCGAAGTAGGCAACGGTTGATTTTTATCAAGAGCACCCTGAAATGGACGGGCCCTACAAGAGAAACTTCTAGACTCCTCCGTGCGTGGTCATTTGGGGGGGGAAAGCATCAATACCTGAGGTACCAGCACGAAAGAGAAGGTTCACCGAGACCTTCGGCGAACCAAATTCGAAGTTCACGAACCCTCCCCTCTCTCCGTTCCTCGAAACTAGTTCTTGTCTAGGCTGCGTGACATCCGTTCACATCCCTGCCGGACCCTACCCGCAGCGGGTAGGAAGAAAAAAAAAACTAAATACCACGGCCGAGTGCCAAGTAACGTTAGATACCCCCGTGTCGTCCGCGCCGAGACAGAAATCATCTCCAGAGAATGATTACATACATACCGGGGGGGAGATCGTGACGTACTCCATGCTCGGTATCCAAATAAGCATAACAGAGACATAAGGGGAAAAATGGTTGGCAGACAAACACATTCCCTGGTATTGTACGATTTAAGTGGCTACAGGTCAAAACTTGGCGCTGTCCCTTTACAACTCTCCGGTGGTGGTTCACAAAGTTTCACACGATGCGTGAACAACATGGCACTTATCTTTGATCGACGTGAGTAGATACTTCAGTCACGTCGTGTTAGTTTTTTTTCTTCGAGTGATACGTTGTGTACCTACACTGGAATATCATTACCAGGAGAACCCCCCTTTCCCGGGTAAAGAACCTCCTATCCTTCTGATCTTTTACCTCCTATATAGAGACCAGCACATCGGCATGATTGTGTAGAGTATTACGCTCGTCATAATCATAAATATATATTCCTGTCGTATGATATGTTATATCTGATCACTTATCGTCAATAAAAAAATATCTTCCCGAGAAAGGGGACCTGCCCAAGTTTAAGGTACCCATGTAGCAACCGAAATAGCTCTAGGCATCATGTTTGTAGATTCCAACCATATCTCGCCAAGCTCTTCCCACCCTATCTATCATCGCCCAGCCCTTGGCCATCCATTCAGCCCGGGAAAACTAGTTAGCTAAGGTACCATGGGAATTGAAGGTTGACAGGCAAGGAAAGTACCTGACCAGTAGAGCCGAGATGATCGTACGCGTCCTTGATCTAGGCGAGCCCAATAACCATGATCATGCATCTAGGCACTGGATTCCAGCGCTGTATTAACCAGAGAACCACTTACATCATGATAGACCGATGTAGATAAGTATCCATACAAAGCTACACATCCCCTCTGCTTGTAATCGAGTACATACACCACTAGAGGTAAGGGGGCGCTCTACGTGTACGCATTCTATCTGCCCATTGCATGTTACCCCAACGCCTCCCAGCTCGCCTCCTACAATAACTAACCCCCACGCACACACACACGGCAATGGATATCGGGGGCTTGAGAGAGGGTTCAAAAAAAAAAAAAACGACACGAGCCGCCGTCACCGTGCCAGCAGAGATGCCGACCGACCCGCGACGGCCCAGTAGAAGGTTAATCCGAACTCCGGTCGTATCCCTAGGTACATGTAGTTACTTTAGGTTTAGGTTCTGATTGCTTCGTCGGGTCACGCGGGGTACTTTGGTGTTGGGTAAGTATGTAGGTACATGTACGTACATGTACCTATGTAGCTAGACCACCTGTAATTACATGTAGCCACGGCGCTCGTGTATTCAGGAGTGCGGTGTGTGGAGAGGAGATACGTACGTGGGATGAATGAGACCTTTGAGTGTGCCAGTAAGATGGTCGTTGAGATAGAGTACATACATAGGTACCAAGATATGTTGGGAGGGGCAGGACCAGGTCAAAGGTCTCACGGCGGAGACAACACAGTGATCTGTCTCGGGAGTTTCGGGGCGAGTGAGTATTTATGAAGCCCTAACCCTAGAGGAAATAAATCACCACGTCTATATCTCATTAAGAAAGACGTTGATCATCCCCTAGCTTGTGGTTTTCTACCCCGCCCCCCCCCCGCCCCGCCCCCGCCCCCGGCAATCTTCGGTTCTCATCCGTAGGAATAAGGTACATGTAGGCAAGAGGCTGGTATCCAGAGTACCTACCTCGGCGGTACACATGCTCCTCTAAGTACATGTACTTATCCAAGCCCCTACTGCATATGCTGGGTGCTGGGTCACGATCAGATCGCGGTTTAGCTGACCCCCCTAATCAGACCGAGTGCTTGTTTGTGGGGTTACCCCGGTTTTTTTTTTTTGGCCCTCTTTCATGTCTTCGCCCATCTTGGTCAACCGCTGGTTTACCACTGTTTTGCGGAGGAAAGGACGACGTTGAGATCGAACCCTCCCCCCCGTCGCGTGGAACAGATCTAACTACCGCTCCTCACCCAAATCTTGCGGCAGTTCGGACGCGGTTAGTTTGTTATAGGTAGCCAATGTATATAACAATAACAAGCTTAGAGCTATCTATGTAGGCCGGACTGGAGCGGAAATAAGCCATGTCGTAGCTTACTCAGTCAGCCAAAGGTCCGTATCCTGATGATTTCCCGGCGTTCTGAGCGGGAGGGTTTATCTGTTCGAAATTACGACAGCTCCGGCACCGTGTTTGGTGTTGCGCATGTGTATTCTGCATAGCCGGGCCGGGGAATCGATATTAATACATTGTTAATATCCCCAGTACTACCACGAGATTCCCGATGTTTCCGCCTTTTTTTTTTTTTTTTGGCATGTTCATGACTACTAGCTAGGCAACAGCTCTTTCTGGCATTTGTTTTTTTTTTGCCTTTGGCTTTTTCTTTTCTGCGCTGTTCATGCCGGGAGAATTGACAGACACAACCAGGCCAGGCAAAGGCAAGGATACACCTCCCCCCCAAAGAAGCACCACCAACCAATCACAACGACCGGGACAATTCCATGTTCATGCCTGCTCTGACTAAGGGAGCAAAAGTGCTTGGTTGCCCCGGGGGTTGTCCATAACACGTGCTCCTTGACCCACCAGTGATTGGAGACTTGCTATTATAATATATAATATACCCGCCTCTTATAATACTCTGTTTCAATTAAGCCTCTGGAGCATGTATGTATGACCCCGTAGTACAGCTGGGTCCGTGCGCCAGCGCCAGGAGGAGGTTGAGTGTAAACTTTGCAAATTGGACCGACCGAGATGAGCATACATAGTGTAACGGGGACCCCCGGATTCACGTGGGTAGGGCACCTGCGCATATATATCTTGGCCCGGCCCCATGAACGATCGATCGCGATATGTTGTTAGCAGTGGAATTGGTCGTATTTGTAAGTGCTTTATGTAGTCGATATTATCTAAAAATTCAATTACTCAGCGAACCGGCCGCGGTAGACGGTTCTAGCTGGTGTTCCAGAGCCCAAGCGCAAGCCCTAGCTGGGAGCTAAGTGGTTAGAAACTACATACACACGCGTAAACGCTGTTTAAACAATAGTGATCGGTTGAGGAGCGACGAGGATATGCGTATATGTGAGCTTACCTTGACGTACATGAACGGTGGCAATCGTATTCAGGGGTAGGCCTAGTCCCCAGGCTCCCCAGCCCTCGATACATCGGAACCCAGGGAGATAAGGTGATGTGACCCACAAATGAGAGAGCCCGGATTAAGGATAAGTGCCGATATCTGTCCTGAATAACCTTCTCCGGACATTGATGTTTATCTCGGTATTTTGGATCGATAGCGCTTTACCTTAATTATAACCTCAACCGCCTAAAGCTTATAAATGGTTGTAAATCTTCCCATTGATCAATACATGTAAACAACCCAGCCTTGCATGGGGGCGGGGCACTCACTCACTCCCTTCATGTATCTCCCATAGCTGGATCGAGTCCCTGGCCTTATCTCCCGTCATCAATTAAGGTCTGCAGGGCATGTTATACCGAGATGACTATACTAGCACAAAGGGGGCCAGGCCAATGGCGAAGGGTGTTTTAATAAGGGCCGGCTCCCTTGTAGAGTAGAGTATATACGATACGATGTTTCAAAAAGACACAAGCTTAGAAGATATGCTGCTTTGATTCACACTGATCTCACTCGACAGTGACGTAACCCTGTGGTGTAGTTTGTGTCACACTGATTATATATCCGTCGCCATTCCCTCCAAGACACTATGCGAGTGTTCTCTCCTAATCCTAAACACGGGGGGGCCGAGTAAAACCACGGCCTTTGCAATCGACCCGGCCTGAATCGTGGTCAGTCAAGTGCCCTGGTCGACGTCCCGTGTATATATATTCATGAGATATCACTCGCAGCTATCCCATGTGGTTGTGTTACATGGCACTTATTGGCTGGATCTATCTATGTGATCGACGTCTGTCTGCGTATGTGGCTCGAATTGCGACTCAATGGTTCCGCCAAACAGGTGGCCGGGATCGATGGGCCTCTACTGATTGATTGCCAAAGCACAACTGGGCTTCTAGACCACAACTCGTGCTGACGATATTTTCCGACTAGGCGTGCATAGCTGTGGGTGTGCGTAAGGCCGCTACATAGAATCCTATACATAGACCTACCCTACACGTACACTGGTCCATACACGAAGACTCGCCAATCGATCGAGGCTGTGAAGCACCCCGTATCTCAAAAAAGAAAAAGAAAAAAACCGGGCAAGCGTCAACTCAATACATCCCTTGTCTTCTCTCGATCCTATTAATAATAACGTGGTAACCAAAAGACTCGAGGGGTCGTAAGCAACAGTACAGGTCTTCCCCCCAATGGGCCAACCCGGCGCGGGCTTAAACCAAAGCCACCGGCCCGGTCCAGCCCACTAGCTTTAGTTCACGAAAGGGCCGGCCCCGCCTATCAAAGAAACCTACGTTATCCCGAATATCCATGGGACAGTCACAGACCCAGCTATGTTTCTTGGCCCTGGGAATTTACCTGCAGCTGCTAATCAGCGGGGGTATGGGGCGGCTGTCAGGACTATACGTTCCTTTCATTTAGTACACGATTATCCGGCAGAGTCCGTCCGGCCTCTGCTCAGTTAATGACTGGGCCAAGTGTTCATAACCTAAGAATTCGGCTGGCCCTATCTTAGGCCTAGGACTAGTGTGGTACATGAGCCGAGCCGGCCCGAGCTTTGGGCTCGAGCTTTCGGGCGAACCTGGGCCGGCTTGGGCCCTTTCTCTCAGGCTTGAGCCTTAATTAATATGTTTTGCTATGCCCCAGAGCCACGGAATAGGCGAGAGGGCAGTTCTACCTACCTCAAATTAAAGCCCAACCAAACAGTTTACCATGTCGGGATGGAGCCTCTTCTGCCGTTTTGCTACGTTAGGTGAGAGGATAACCTGTCTCTTCTTACCATTGGCCACCGGCTCGAGCTAGTTAGCTTACGAGCCTCTGACCGCGACTCCTATGGGCCGAGCCTGTAGGTCGGCTTGACCCGGGCCGGCTCATGACACGGGACATACATACATATGTCAAGGTTATACGCCCAGCCCGCATAGCTACGGCTTGCTGGGGGGCTCAGACAGCTATGGGGGCACTACCGGTGCCCGGACGGGTGTCTCCTAGTAGTTATAATGAATGCCCCCGCGGCCGTAGTACAGCCGCTAGTAGCCTTTGTTGTCACAAATAGCCAGAACAAGCCTATTCAGACTCTGATTCTGGGCCAAAGTCTAAATAGCCCAGTCTTTGACGGACTGCCCTGGCTTGACTGAAGGACTGCAGTCCCGCGCAGTCCATAGCCCGCCAAGTCCGCCTAGTTTTTAGACGGACTGTCCTGGCCGGAGGGCTGCAGTCCCATGCAGTCCATAGTCCTCCCAGTCCGTCCACAGTCCGTCCAGTCCTGGCCAGAGGACTACAGTCCCATGCAGTCCACAGTCCGCCCAGTCCGTCCACAGTCCGCCCAGTCCGTCCACAGTCCGCCCAGTCCGTCCACAGTCCGCCCAGTCCGTCCACAGTCCGCCCAGTCCGTCCACAGTCCGCCCAGTCCGTCCACAGTCCGCCCAGTCCGTCCACAGTCCGCCCAGTCCGTCCACAGTCCGCCCAGTCCGTCCACAGTCCGCCCAATCCGTCCACAGTCCGTCCAGTCCTGGCCAGAGGACTACAGTCCCATGCAGTCCACGGTCCGTCCAGTCTTTGGACGGACTGTCTTGGCAGTCCCACGCAGTCCTGGATAGTCCTCCCAGTCCGTTCAGTCTTTGGACGGACTGGACGGACTATGGACTGCATAACGGCCGCCTAAAAGGGTATAGTGGTCTTGTTTATTATGATGTTTATAGTACTTAACTAAATGAATTTCCGCCCACATGAAGGTTGACTGTGGTGGTACATACATTGTCCATGAACTCCGATCCAGCCACCTCAACCGGAAGAAAGCAAAGCACCCGGGGGCGCCATACCCTTCCCAATAAGAACCTGAACCCTCCCCGAGCGTACCCATCCCGCCATGCACACACCTCACCTTGCTATTTGCAATTGTAGATAAAGCCCAGAACCAGTCCATAGAAAAGCCAGGCCAGCCAATGTTACACTCCAATAAGAAACCCCCCCCCCCAAGCTAAACAGTTAACCTAATATGGGCGCTATTGAAGACCGCGCGACAGATTAAGACTCGATCAATCAGTCCGACCCGGCCCGAACCTACCGGTGGCCAAACGACCACCACATGTAGTTAGTACAGAGTCACAGCCCATCACTCGGCCCGCCCGGCCGTGTCACATTACCTTACCTACATGTACATACCTACCCCACCGCCGCCCCGACCTTTGTACTACATACACAGTCCCAATCATACCCACCCGGCACCCCAGTTAAGTAAAGTACAAGCAACCTACTGCCCAGCCACCATATCTCAGGGCCGCCCCCGACAGCCCCAACCTACTATAAGTAAAGTAAAGTATGCACACCGGTACAGTACCCAATCCTAAGCCTAATCCCGCTGCCGGCCGCCGTCTCGGGGGCTAAAGAAAACAGAAAGCAAGCAACTAACTCCGACTGCACGATCGAGCACCCACCAACCCCAGCGCCAACCGCGATCGACCGGCCGGGGAGATCCAAACCCGCCAAACCAAAACCAAACCCAGTCAGATCGAACCCAACCCCTGCGGCAGGACCTAAACCCATGTCCTCACTACATTAACCCACCCCGCCGCCCGTCGGGAATCTCCAAGAGCCCCGGTTCTATATATATACATGTACCCCCCCACACCCCCCCCACACCCACACCCACCCCACCCCACCCCCACCCACCCGCCCGATACCAATACCGATACCAGCCCCCCCATACCCACCACCACCACCACCCATGGCGGACGCCACACGCTCAGTCTACAGTCTACAGACGTGGGCACATAGGTACATGTAGGTATGTAGGTATGTAGATAGCCAGGGTGTACCGTGTGGGTGCATGTAAGTACATGTAAGTAGGCAAGCAAGCAAGCAGGCAGTACTACCACGGACCCGGCCACCGCCGCCGTGATCGCCTCCCATCCCATCCCAGCTCTCACCCCACCCCACACCCCGCCCCGCCCCACTGCATCCAAACCACCCCGCCACCACGCCGTACAACCCAGGCAACACCAAGAAACACCGACGCTACAAGCCAGCTCAACCCAAGCCAGCCCAACCCAACCCAGCCCAACCCAACCCAACCCAACCCAAGCCAGCCCAACCCGACAGACGCAGTTCCCGTCACCGCAGTTGTGCATGTACATACCTATAACCAGCATGCGGGAAGTTAAGACTGCCCTGCCCTAGCCCGGGCATAAAGAGCCGGCTCCCGTGTGTTTTTATCTTCCGCGGCCGGGCGTACTCTCCCGGGGGGGGGTCACGTATTACAGGTAGGAACAAGGCGAGTGATAGTTTGTGATCTACTACTACTACTACTTATTTATTTATTATTTATACTTCATACATGCATGCAGCCCGTAGGCTATGGCAACCGCTCTCCACTGAGCCAACTGCTCATGGAGTAGCTGTATTTCCTCCCCGGTCAATCAGAAAAGAAAAGGAAAGAAAAGAAAAGCACTCATCACTTCCTCAATACTAGCCGGCGTAGCGCGCTCACTGTCTCGAGCCTCATCATTCACTGCGCAAGCCCCCGAAAAGAAAACTAGCAACATGTAACAATTTCAAATGTGGCCCTCCCTTCCTTCCCATATAGGTCTGTTTCGTCTATCGCTCTCTGCTGATGCCGGAGGATCCTGAAGTCGAATTCTGTGTCGTCGAAGGTGAATTTGCCTGTCCGTTTTTCTGTCGCGCCTAGGTCTGTTTCTTTTGCAAACCTCCCTGGTACAGGAAGGATAAAGAACGCCGTTTTTTCGCTGTGTTTGAACCAAGCCCATTCTTTTACCGCAGTATGTTTGTGTTGTCCGCTCCATTTTTCCATGCCTGTCCTCATGATTGTAGTCGACGCTGCTGGTATGGCGGTGATGCTTAATTTTTCTTATGAGACGACTCGGGAGAGTGACGATGTCTTGCTTCTCTAGTAGTAGAGTCTTTACCGCTCACAAAGACGTGTCGCTGGTAGGGTATTGGGTAATCCTTTTCTGTTACGCGGAGAGACTATAATCGAATCCAGCTGCCGCTCACAACCGGCGCGAAGACGGGCGAGATGGCAATAAAGTAACTTAACCGAGAAGGTGCGGACAGATAGTCCAGACAGAGGACAAAGTGATGTAGACGGAGATACCAATAGAAGACACGACTACGGTCATGCCAAGACTATGGTGGGAGACTATAGGTTTGGAAGACGGTGAGCACGGCGACGAGGATGACTAAGGGTTATGACGTATAGTATTCAAAACTGAGAAACAAGAATAACTAAAGAAACTAGAAACGTAGAGTTGATAATGAAAGAGAAAGGAAAGAAGAAGGAAGTCAGCCGACTATATATACAACTCCTAATCCCTGTCTAGGATGACTCATAACCCGCAGAACGGAAACCCATAGAACACCAAGAGAAATCCTAGACCCGAGACCGATTCCACAATATCCTTTCCTCCGCAGTAGCTCAGACGCCGCGATAGACAGGCCTCCTCCGCGCCTAACTCAGAGCCAGCTAAAACCTGTCAAGTTCGACTAGCTCGCATGCTCCAAGTCCGGCGGGGTTGCCATGATGGTTCATCATAACCCGCAGATTCTAACCAAGTATTCTAAGCGGCTGCCGGGCGTCGAGAATCTAGTATCGGCCGACTTCCCATTCCTGTCGCCGATTTCTACACGGAGGTCGTTAGCTGGGCGACGGTTATTTGGCGAGGGACAGTAGCACATGGAAGACCGGATGTATTTTCATGTGGGAGGTTTCATGTGCGTAAGGCTTAACCATTCTCGATGATACTGACGTTGCTTCAAGAGTTTCTTCGAGATCGCTTGGTCGAAATCGAGAGGAATACCTTATCTCCTACCACAGATTCTCCTATTCGTCACGAGTCTTCCTGATCTTCTAAACATCTCGTCACAGAGAATTCAACAATCTGCGCCATCTCTACCATGGCTTCTTTTGGTGGCTTGATGCGAACGTACACGTGGGTTCCTTCCATAGTTTGCCTGAAACGAGAGATGGTTTCGGAGACGCGTGTTGGTCGCAAACTCTGCCATGGGTAGATTTTACCAATCATCCTGTTGATAGGAGACGTAAGTTCCGGAGGTATTGTTCCACGAAGGCTGATCCTTTCCGCTTGTCTCGTCTGGTGGAATGAGAAGAAGGGGTAATTTCCAAGCGTCGACAAGGTTTTCCAGAATTCTGCGAAGCTCCTCGATCCGAGACTATGGTTTCCGGTAGGTGTAGTTTCCATACGATTCTAGATACATGGCCACATCAATAGCGGGATTCTGATACGTGATGGTTGACGATCTTGGTAGTCGGTCAACAACAACGAGGATGGCATTAAACCCTCGCTTCATGAGTCCCGCGACGAAGTCCATCGACATCGACCATAATGGTATCAGATATTTAGCTACTGCGGAGGAAAGGATATTGTAGAATGGGTTTTCTTTGATTTCTCTTTGGTTTCTATGGGTTTCACACACGAGTCATGAGTCATCCCTGGACAGGATTAGGAACTGTATATATACTTAAACTTCCCTTTGTCTTTTCTTCTTTCCTTTCCTATAACCTTCCTGTTATCAACTCTACGTTTCTAGTTTTTTAGTTGTTACTTGTTTCATCTCGCTTTCTCTGAATAGATACGCCATCCCTCTATCCTCGCCCTAAGAAGACCTCGCCCTCGCTACCATAGTCCTCGTTCATGTACAACAGCCGTGACGTGTCTCTACTGGTATCTTCGCTTCACATCACTTCGCTCGTGACCGCCATCTGACCGCCTTCCACTACCCCGCTTCTGCTAAGTCTCGTCGTCTCCGCCCCCGCCGCCTCGTCTCCGCCTCGTTCGCTTCGCCGTAACTTGGCTAGTTTAGATATAGTCTCCAGACCGCCCAGAACACTCGGCTCTACGCTAACCTTCACAACACCAACCTCGCCGCTTTGCCGCCATCATGCCGACTCACGGGACGCCCCAACGGCGACTGTCGCCACCTCTCGTTTCTCCCCGGTCCTCGAATGCTTCTTTCCGAACGGAAAGGATTCTGTTACCTCGCCTCGTTCTGCCCATTGGTTCAACACGCCATCGACGTCCCGACTCTCCGCTCGCCCGGCCAATACGCTAAATATGTTTCGCGCGGCCCACGCCGCCACCTTCACCCAACCTCAGGCAGCTCCATATCGCACCCACCACCGACGCCCCTACCCCGCACACGACACGTTCGGTTATTCGCGCTTCGCGACCAAGACTTAACCACACGATCGCCGACCGACGGATTGCCCCGTCGGCCTCGAAATACTGCTTTCAGACATACGCCCACTACTCCACCGACGGCGATCTGCGGTCCTGAACTCACGGAGGCCACAAATTTCATCTCCGAACGCCTTATCAGATTGACCAACCTCCCCGACACCCCGCCCCCACAAGAACCTGCCAGATGATCGCCCACGAGAAGTCATCATTGACTTCCAACAAGCGACCTGCTGGAGGTTGAAGAATCTCAAGAAGAACAACTTCGGTACTACGCTTCCACCAAGACGCCACATCCGACCGACTCGGCCATGGAAAGACATCCGCCACATCACCTCCGTGGAAGCCTGAATTCCAGCCAACGCCACCATCGCCGACCTCCGCCACAGCTTCCACCACAAAAACTCCCCATCGCCGCTTTTCACCACCCCGCTACCTCGCCTCGATCCTGCGACCAGACTTAATAAATACAAGAATAAACCAGTTGAACAAGTATCAACCAAGCCGGCTTAAAGGCCAAATTTCGGTGAGAAAATGAAACCAGCGCTTAGTCCTGCCACCACCCACCTTCGCCGCTCGCAGCGCGTCTGGCGACAAGATGTCCGGCGACCAACTCGTTGTAATACGCCTCCGTCAGAACTCTGCTTTCAGACCCACCACGCCTCATAGACACAGGCGGATACGATTCATCGACCTGACTTCGAACCAAGACGGCTCACCCTGACACCCTGAAGAAACCACGCCTGGGTAATCGACGGCAGATTGAGAATCAGGATGATCACCCATGTCCAGTTCTCACCTGACATCCACGCACTGGAAACCGCCTGCTTCTTCGTACCAAGCGACACTACCCTATCGCATGATTCTGACGCGACACCACGACCGCCTCTACGCAAAAATCAGGTCATCTTCGACTCGATTTCTGCACTCAGAACTGTTCCGTCATTCCCCGATCACGGCTCAAGGAATCTCGATCTCGCCACGACAGGCCATACATCGGCCATGGGCAGCCCCATTCATAAGCCTGGCCCAGACGCCAAAATCACCTCTTGCCTCCTCCGCCATCAACGGCCTCACCAGGAACCCCACCGACCCTCAAATTAACGACTCATGAACTCGCGGAGTTCAAGTCGCTGTTTCAGGAATCCAACGCCACGCTCGCCTCACCGCCTCACTAAAAAGATAGTGCTATGATGGGAAGCCACCCTTCTACCACTTATGGAATGTCACGACCAGAGTTGCAAGCTTTACGACTATATCACAGAAAACCTAGGAAAGTGTTCATCCGTTACTCAGTCCTTCGCCGCGCCTCTGCCCTATTCGTCAGGCTGATGGATCCTTCACTATGGACTATGTTTCAATGACATTACTGTCAAGAACCGCCATCCCTCCTCATACCAGAGTAGACCGTCCGCCCCGCCAAGTATATCTGGATCTTGGTGGGATACCATCGATCGATTCAGGAAGGCGACGTGGAAAACCGCTAGGACCGTTACGGCCATTTCGAAGATAATGTTACGCCTTCGCTAACCAATGCCCCGCCACATTCCAACACTGGGTGAACGATTCGCTCCGCTCACTCAACCACTTCGCCACGGCTTACCTGGACGATATCCCGATATACTCGGAAACGCTTGGAGGAACACAAACGACGCTCAGAAATCCTCAAAGTTCTACAGATCCACGATGTCCACCTCAAACCGAGAAGTCAAGTTCTACGTCGGAGACTAAATACCTTGCCGATCATCACCCTGAAGGCGCCAAGATGGACCCTAGCAAGGTCTCAGCGGTAACGGGAGGGAAACACCCACCAAACTTAGAGAAGTCCAAGAGTTCTTAGGGTTTGCTAATTTCTGGGCGATTCATATACGCCACATTCAGAGTTGTCCCCGCCACTCACTAACCAAGAAGGACGAAAGTTCCATTGGTCCCCAAAGGCAGAAGAGATTCCAGAAGTTAGACGATTTACCTCGGCCCCAATATTGGCACACACTTTGACTATGAGAAGAGACCATAGAGACCGACGCCCGACTACGCTCCATGATTATGTCCCAACACGACGATCAGGATCCTGCACCCAGTGGCTTTCTTCTAAGAAACACTCGCCAGCGGAATGCAATTACGAGATTCACGACAAGGAACTACGGTCATCCGGCTTCGAGAATGGCTCAAACTTAGGATCTAAGTTCCCAATCAAGGAGCGACCACCGAACCTGGAATACTTCATCAACCAAGCTCAACCGCCAGACCCGATGGCTGAATTCTGTCCTGCTTCAATTTCATCAAGCATGAAGGAAAAAGGAGGAAAACCGGACGATTTCACCAGGAGGTCAGGAGACCTGCCTAAGGAAGGGGATGAACGCCACGCACCCAGTCAAAGTCGTGTTGAAGAAGGAGAATTTAGATGCAGGAGTCGCTAAGTTTGTTCGCGGTTCTTTGTTAAATGAATCCCAATGAACGCCCATCAGAAAAGAATTATTGACCCAAGTTTTACCGTTGACAGTTTCCCCAAAAGTCCTCACCACGTCAGAACGACTAAGACTCCAAGAAAATCTCGCTAGCGGAATGTACGGAACGGAGGAAGGCTTCCTTTTACAGAACGCGATCTACGCCCCCGACAAACTCCAACCGCGCTACAGGAACATCACGATAAGCTCCGCCGGACACCCGTGACGCAAAACCCTCGAACTCATCAGTCGAACTACTACTCTACCAACATGAAATCGTTGACCGCTACGCCGAATCAGAACACCTGTTCCCGCAGAAGGCTCGCCAGAATGCACTACAAGGAGTCCTCCGCCCACTCAGTACCCAAAGGCCCATGGTCCGATGTGTCAATGGATTTCACAGGACTCTGCGAAAGAATGGGTTTAATCGCTATCCTCGTCATTGACCGACTATCAAGATGCGCACTTCATACCTTGACGGAGTCCAATGCGATTGACGCGCAACATGTACTTAGAATCAGTCTGGAAACTTCACGGCCTCCTGAAACAATAGTCTCCGATCATGCACACACCACGAGAATTCTGGAAAACCTCTCGCATATAGAAATCGCACCGCTACAGCACTGCCCCACCCCAGACGGGCAAACGGAGAGGATCAACGCAATCATGAACAATACCTCCGGCTTATGTTTACCAGCAGGATGATGAAGTACACTTCCATGGCAGAACAGAATCAACAACCACGCTCCGAAACCACCAAGCCTCTCCATTTCAGGCAAACTATGGAGGAACCCAAGAATGTGCACCACTACAGCATTGCATCAAGACAAGGAAGATCGGCCAACGGTATATTTAGGGACATGGACAAATCTTCAATTCTCTTTAAATGTTTAGGCTCAAGATTCAAGACTCAGAACGCAAATAGGACTCCGCTTCGACGTGGCGTAAGCCTCTCAACAGGAACATTGAGATGACCTCGAAGAAACTCGACTAAAGATCGCCCCTATACCGTCAAGAGAATTAGTCACGCCATTTAACTCAGTCGCTTCAACGAAGATCCACCCGTCTTCCATTCGCTTTGTCCTCGCCAACAACCCGTCCCAGGTCAACATACACCCCGCCACCTCCCGCGAAATTGAAGGCGAACAGGAATGGGAGGTACGACCGTGTTGGATTCACGACGCCACGGCCGCTAGAATACTTGTAGATCTCACGACGACATCGCAAGAACCCCCTGACCCAGAACATGCCCCTAACTAGTGCAAGACTTCCACACAAGTTTCCAAAAGCCCAGCCACCGAGTTAGGCCTGAGGAGGACCTAATCTATCACGCGGCATCACGAGCTATGCGGAGGAAAGGATATTGTAGAATGGGTTTCTCTTTTTTTCCGTCACACGAGTCATGAGTCATCCCTGGACAGGATTAGGAACTGTATATATAGCCACTTAAACTTCCTTTGTCTTCTTCTTTCCTTTCCTACGAACCTTCCTGTTATCAACTCTACGCTTTAGTTTCTTGTTACTTGTTTCATCTCGCTTTCTGAATAGAATACGCCATCCTCTTAGTCATCCTCGCCCTAGTAGTACCTCGCCCTCGCCACCATAGTCCTCGCTCATGACGCATACAGCCAGACGCGTCTTCTCTATTTCTTCACATCACTTCGTCAGACCGCCATCTGGACTCGCGCCACTACCCCGCTTCCGGTTAAGTCCCCTCGCTGTCCCGCCTCGCCGCTCGTCTCCGCCCCTCGTTTCGTTTCGCCGGTTGTGAACCTTGGTTAGTTAGATAGACCGCCCGTAACACATGGGCCGCAGTGGAGAGAGGGCGAGAACACTGAACGCTATGCGCTTGCTGCGGAGATGCAGTTCAAGACATAGCGTCCACGATCTCCTCATGTTAGCCAGTAGTAGGCGACGATGAGCTCTAAGGTTTTAAGACGCTTGGGTCCGAGGCAGTGGTGTTCCTGGCAGGCGAATGGAGTTCGAGGTTGGACGTAGATTGCGTTCCTGTAAAGCAGGAAGCCTCTTCCGCTTCCGCAGACATTCTGCTAGCGAGATTTCCTTGGAGTGTTTGGTGCCGGGAGCATGGGACTTGAAAACTGTCAACTTTGGTAGTTTCAATAATAATTTTACAGGCGTTCCTTCAGCGATTCATTTAACAAAGAACCGAACAAACTTAGCTTGACTCCTGCCTAAATTCCCTTCTTCAATACGAATGACTGGTGAGACGCGTTCATCCCTTCCTTCGCAGTCTCGACCTCCCTGAAGGCGTCCGTTTTCCTCCTTGTTTTCCTGGCCTAAATGTGATGACGAAATTGAAACGAGACAGGAATTCAGCCCATCGGTCTGGCGGTTGAGGAGCTTGGTTGACATGAAGTATTCCAGATTCGGTCGCATGACTTTGATTGAACTTAGATCCTCTAGGTTTACCATTCCTCGAAGACCGGATGACCGCCAGTAGTTCCTTGTCATAGATCTCAGAATTGCATTCACGGCGAGTGTTTCTTAGAGAAGAAAGCCACGCAGGATTCGATCATCGATGACACGATCCGGAGACATAGTCGGCGTCGGTCTCTACTATAGTCTCTTTCGAATGTATGCCAATATCGAGGCGAAATGCGTCCTGCTTCTGGAATGCCTCTTCTGCCTTTGGGGACCAATGGAACTTTACGCCCTTTGGTTAACGCCGAATGAGACAACTCTGAAAGACGCGTATATGCCGGTAGAAATTGCAAAAACCTAAGAACTCTTGGACTTTAAGTTTGGTGGTGTTTCCCATCCCGTTACTGAGACCTTGCTAGGATCCATCTTGACGCCTTCCGGATGATGATCGGCGATTTTCCTGACATAAACTCGTGACTTCTTTTTGAGTGACGTCGTGGATCTGTAGAACTTTGAGGATTTGTTGAACGCGTGCTTTGTGTTCCTCCAAAGTTTCCGAGTATATCAGGATATCGCAGTTCGCCGTATCGGCGAGCGGAGCAGATCATTAACCCAACATAATGTGGCGGCATTGGTTAGACCGAAGGGCATAACATTGTACTCGAAATGGCCAGAACGGGTCCTAAACGCGTTTTCCACTCATCGCCTTCCTGAATCCTGATCTGATGGTATCCCCACCTAAGGTCCAGCGGTATAATACTTGGCCTTGGGACAGTGTCTCTGGTATGAGGAGGGTGGCGGTTCTTGACAGTAATTTCATTGAGCTTCCTGTAGTCCACACACGCGGATCCATCTGCCTTTTTGAAACAGGACGGGGGCACCGGCGGGGACTCGAAGAACGGATGAACCCTTTCCTAGGTTCTCTGATATACCCCGAAAGCTGAACTCTGGTCGTGACATTCCATACAGTGGTCCGGAGGTTTCCCGCCCCTGAGTACAATCTTGAGGTCGTGGGCGGGCGGCAGAGACGTGGCGTTAGATTCCTGGAACAACAGCCTGAACTCCGACACCCGACACTGAGGTTGTTCGGTTTCTTCTGAAACCGATGGAGGAGGAGGTGTGGTTCTGACGGCGGCGGAGGCCACGACGGACTGCCCGATGGCGCGATGTGTATCAGTGGACTATCGGGCGAGATCGAGATTCCTTTTGCCATAACCGAGGGAGACCGAGCAGTTCTGCAGAAATCAGAGTCGAAATGACGATTTGTCTTGGGACGGAGGGCAAGGTGGTGGCGATCCAGGGAATACCCATAACAATTGGGTAGTGTCCCACACGAAAGAACGGTTTCCTGTCCATGGATGTCTAGCGAGAAGCGATATGTGATCCTTCCTGACTCTATTAACCGCCGTCGATTACCTCGAGAGCGTGGTTTCTTCAGGGGTGTCAGGACGAGGCCATGGTTGCGGTTCTGGTCAACAACGCAGATCCTGACGCTCCCGATTCTATGCGAGGTAGGCACGAAGGATCGGAGGCGACGGAGGTGACGATTAGTTGGTCCGGACATCTTGTCCTCCGACACGGCAGCAGCGGAGACGACGAAGGTGGGTGGCGGGACTAGCCCCTTTGGTTTCGCCATTTTTCACCAAAGCTGACCTTTTAGCGCCGGCTTTGATTGATTGTTCAACTCTTGTTGCGCCAGTTGTTGGTGCGGGATCCTGAGGCGGGAGCGAGAAGGGCTGTGGGGCGCCATAGAGCGAGCTTTGGTGGCGAGCGACGGCGCGGAGGGCGATGGTGGCGCGATTCGTTTTCGCGACGGAGGTGATCGGCGGATATCTTTTTCCGCGGCGAGTGGTCAGAGTCGGCGGTGGCGTCTGGCGCAGGTACAGTTGTTCTCTTCCAGGATTCTTCAACCTCGAGCTTGAGGTCGGCAATTTCTTGAGGTCGGAGATGACTCCCATGGCTGTACATACAGCAGGTTCCTGTGGGGGTGTGGGAGGTTTAATCACGACCAAAGATTCGAGATGAGCATGATGAGCCTCAGTGACCGCATCTCATCGGGAGTATAATATGAAGATTCAGCAAGGCCCAGGCTGACGACGACTTCGGCAGCAGGCGTTGATGGGGCGAGTGCCACGGGCGCCACGATCGTGTGCGGTGGGGGCGTCGGTGGTGCTAATATGGAGCTGAGGTGAAGGTGGCAGCCCAGTGGCTTTGAGCTTATTTTCAAAGCGGCGACGGAGACGGAGACGAGAGGCGGCCCACGTGTTGAACCAATGGGCTGACGGCGCCGAGTAATAAACCTTCCGTTCAGGAAAGAAGATTCGAGGACCGGAGAAGATAAGAGGGTGGCGACAGTCCTCACGTGACGTCAATGGAGGCCGACGCCACGACTGGCTAAGGCGCGGTTTGTGAAGGTTGGCGTGGGAGACGAACCTTAGTTACGGAAGCGAGATTATAACTGAACGAAGCAAGGCTCACAACCGGAAGACGGCGGAGATGAGGGCAAAGTAACTTAACCGGGAAAGAAGGGCCGCGATAGTAAGATGAGCGGACAAAGTGATGTGACGGAGATACCAATAGAAGACACGACTACGGTCATGGCTAAGACTACTGGGCGAGGAGACTATGGTAGGAAATTTATGAGACGGCGAGGATGACTAAGGGTTATGACGATATAGTATTAAAACGAGAAACAAGAATAACCAAAGAAACTAGAACGTAGAGTTGATAACAGGAATTATGAGAAAGGAAAGAAGAAAAGACAGGTTAAGTCAGACTATATATACAACTCCTAATCCTGTCTAGGGATGACTCATAACCCGCAGAACGGAAACCCATAACACCAAGAAATCCTAGACCCGACCGATTCCACAATATCCTTTCCTCCGCAGTAGCTACCAGACGCGTGATATTTTCGTTGGCGTTGGTGGCGTGGAGGAGTGGCGTTGGTGGCGATGTGGCGGTTTTTCTTTGACTTCTTTCATCGCAATCGGATCCGTGTTCGAGCGGTAGTCTTCTGTCTCTGGAGTTTCAGTTCACTGTCTGAATCAATTTGGTTTATTTTTGTCTCCATTTCGCTTGTGGTTCGTTGTGCACCGGGAGGTATTGCTGTAATTTCTTTGGTCATGAACTTGCCGCGATTGTTTTTTTCGCAGAACTGATGTTCCGTCGTAGTCTCGTAATTTGTTCCAACTGCTGTGTCTGCAAGTCGTAGTGAGTTTCTGGATACTCATGGCTTTGTTCTCTCTCCAGTTGGTTGACATGTGCGTATTGTGGGTGTTGTATCTCATGGTGAAGCCTTGAGGATATCTGAATGGAGTTTTCTGATTGGAGGAAAACTCGAAAGCGGGGTATTTCCTGGTGTTGAGGGAAATACTTGTCGACTTCTGATTGGTCGGTTCGTCCTGCACGTTGGTTGTCAAGGGAGAGTCTACTACTACTACTACCGGTGGTCACGCCCGGTTTAATTTTAAGACAATTCACATTACGAGGTCTAGAGTATTTCTCAAAGAGTCAAGAATGTGCTTTTATAACAATACAAACCCAAACGAATAAGCAATACAAATATATAAACCACCCAGAAAATACAGAAAGAGCTAAACATATTAATCCACTATCACCACTCCCCTCCTCGACCCATGCGCTGGCGGCGGTTTCCTCCTACTATCGCCCTCTCCAGACCCCAGCACGCTCCCCCCGGCCCCCACCAGCACCTCCACGACCCCGTCCTCGCCCCTCGCCGCCGCCAGCGTAAGCGCCGTCTTCCCCTCCGCCGTCACACAGGCGTCGGCCCCGCGGTCCAGCAGCAACTTCACGATATCCACCATCCCAAACAGCGCCGCCCAGTGCAGCGGCGTCCGCCCCTCCGCATCCCGAACATTGACGTCGACGCTCTGCTCCAGCACCATCCGCAGCAGATCATGGTGCCCGTTCTTCACCGCCCACAGGAGGAGCTGCCCGTCCAGCTTCTGCGACGAATACTTGCCCGCGCCGCGCGATAGCAGCATCCGAATGGTGGCCTCATACCCGGGCTCAAAGTACAACTCCAGCGGCACCGACGCCCCCGCGCCAATCGCCGCGTTATCGAGCGGCGTGTGCCCATCATTGTCCCTCGCGGCGATATCCGCCCCGTGCCGCAGCAGCATCTCGCAAACCCCCGGGGATACCCCCATCTTCGCGGCGAGGTGCAACGGCGTCCGCCCGCGATCGTCGACCGCGGAGACGGACGCCCCGTGGTCAAGAAGAATCCCTAACATTCCCTCGACGTCAAACTCCGCAGCGTGGTGCAGTGGGGTCTGTTGGTGCAGGTCGACCGCCTCGATGTTGGCGCCATGGGCAAGAAGGACCCTTAACACCTCTGGAGCCGAGGCAGCGGTGTTGACAGTAATGAGGTGCAGCGGCCTTCCAGCACGGCTGGTGCGGATCCGGGCCTCAGGATTGGCTCCGTGGGAGAGGAGCAGCTTCGCAATCTCCGGGTTTGGGTTGGCGGAGGCACAGCACGTGTGTAGCGGTGATTCACCCTCCATGACGCGCAGGTTGACGTCCAGGAGGCCACGGTCGAGGAGCATTTTCACGACGCTCTCGTCGCCCACGTTGACTGCCTCGTGTAGGGTTGTGACCCTGCGGCCCGGGTTGGGGACCGTGATGTCTGCGCCGTGCGCCAGGAGTATAGGGACGATGACCCGAGGCTTCCTACCCGCAATTGCATGATAGATGGCAGGCAGGGAATCACCCATATAGCTGTTTACATTTGCGCCTTCACGGAGTAGAAAACGGAGCAGACTCTCGTGGCCGCTCCGACAGGCCCATTCAAGGGCAGTATCTCCACCCACATTTGACTTTGCCTCTGCGTGGATGATGGGGAGGAAGAGGTTGGCGAAGCGGCGGCAGGACAGAACAAGGTGGTAGACGTCGCTGAGCTGGGTAAAGGAGCGGACTATGTTGAAATGGAGCTCATTGGGGAGAGTGAGAAGAGACATCTGGACTGCGTGGGGGGCGATGGAGGTGAGGTCTAGAGATGGTGATATTGATGGAGGGCCGGGGGGAGGGGCGATGGTGGTATGTAGTTATTTTATTCTCTCGATTGATTTTGATGCAACCTGTCCGTTGGAATGCCAAGGATGTGATCTCCCTCCCATTCCCCCTTTCCTTACCCTGCTGTCTTGTCTTGCCTTGTCTTGTCTGTACCTTCTCTAACAGACAGGTTCTTTGCATTCTGCATCACTCGGCCTTCTTGGTGAGTGGTTGGTTGATCATTGGCGTGGGGTGCATACCTTTTATGTAATCAACCATGTCTCTCTACGGGTGCATGCATACATACATGTAAGTATCTGCTCTACCGAGGACAGCTGCAGACCTTCAAACTCGATCGTAAAGTACAATTGTTTGTTGATGGGTCCACAGCTGTATGTTGAGAAGTGATTGATTGCACTATACATGTTTTATCAGGGCCGACGGGTGAGAAAAGGTAAGTACATACGTTTCGCTATACGGATACATACGTAATCTACATTCCATCGGGTCTTTACCTCGAGTCCATGTAAGTATTCATAGGCCAGACGAGAAATGCAAGTTCCGACTCCCATGCACCCCCACCCATCACCCTCCATCCCGCGTACCACCGGCCAACCAACCCTGACCCTGACCCCACACCGGAAAAACTCCGCCCCTACTAAGTAATCCTAATACCCAAAATAGCCACATCCACTACTGATCTCGCTAGATAAGATAAGATAACGATAACAACCCATCCATCAATAGACTTAGACACACTACACACACCGGGTGTCCACCGACAACACTTCTTATACATGGTCAACGTCCCTCCCTCCCCCTTTTCAGTCGATGTTTCGCCGGTACGTAGGAATGAACCCCCCGGGGGCTCTAGGACTAGCACACATAGACGGACGGTCTATTTCCGGCTGCGGCCCAGACACAGACTGACAGACCGGTATCTGAGTAGGGCTTGCTGGCCTGAATGAATGAACGAACCTGCCGGACGGACCCCAAGGGGGGGGTTATAGAATCTTCCCTCTCCATATATATAAACCCGTAGCTGCTGTCTACCGTCGAATACGTTACCTCCCTAGAGTCCAAACCAGCAACTAGCCAGTCTAGTGTAGTGTAGCCAGCGAGGTCCTCTCGCTATCCGTTCTTTAATTCTCACTCTTTAATTAGGTCACCTCCCACCAGCAGGCTGGTCCCCCCCCCCCCGTACACAATGCAGCTGTACATCCTCCACTTCCTCCTCCTGCTCCTGCCGTTCACGTATGCGCTCCCCTCCGCGACAACCCTCACCCCCACGGCCATCGTGAAGCGCGCGCCGTCGCCGCCCCCAGCGCCGCCAGGTGCACCACCACCGCCTCCTCCTCCGCCGCCGCCACCTCCACCACCACCTCCACCAGCGCCGTCGCCGCCAGGGCCCCCAGGAGCACCACCACCAGCGCCGCCGTCGCCGCCGCCCCCACCACCGCCGGGCCCTCCGGCAGTGACAAAGACAGTAACGACCACCAATGTCCTCACCAGCGTCAAATGGCTCACCTCGACGACCACGGCCGCGACCACTGCCCCCGCCACCACCCAGAAGCCCAACCCCCCCCAGAAGAAGAAGAAGAAGAAGGGTCCCAACGGCATCCAACGCTTCTTCAAGAACCTATTCAAGGGCAAGCCCAAAAAGACCAAAAAACCCGCGCCAAAGACATCCACAAAGCTCACCACAATCACCACCAACATCTCCGGCAAGAACGTGACGCAGACGCAGACCTCCGTCACCACCATCCCTCCCCCGCCCAAGCAGAAGAAGAAGAAGGTGGTGGTGCTCAAGAAGCTTGTGCAGACGCTGACGCTGACGAGTAGCGCTGTGAGTACGCTTCCGCCGACGGCGCCGGGGGCGAAGGGCGTTGTGACGACGGTCGTGAAGACGGTGACGACGACGACGACGAGGGCGCCGAGCTTGACGACGAGGGTCGTTACCACCACTGTGCGGCCGAGGCACAAGGGGGGGAAGACGGTCGTCAAGACGGTCACCAGGATTGGCGTTGTGGTCCCGAAGGGGGGGAAGAAGGGTGATGCGTTCAGGGGGCTGGTCAAGGCTGTGAAGGGCCGGAAGAAGGCGGATGACGAGAGGAAGAAGAAGGAGAAGGAGCGGAAGAAGAAGGAGAAGGAGCAGAAGAAGAAGGCGAAGAAGCAGAAGAAGAAGACCAAGAAGGAGAAGAAGAAGGCGGAGGAGGCACGCAAGAAGGCCGAGAAGGCAAGGAAGAAGGCGGAGGAGGCGAGAAAAAAGGCGGAGGAGGCGAAGAGGAAGGAGGAAGAGGCGAAGCGAAAGGCGGAGGAGGAGAAGAGGAAGCAGGAGGAGGAGAAAAAGAAGACTTCTTCGACTTCTTCGACCTCTTCTTCGAGCTCTACTAGCTCTACCTCGTCGCCCTCGTCGTCGAAGAGTAGCTCGAGCTCTTCAACCTCTACTACGACGACCTCGACAACCTCGAAGCCGACGTCAAGCACCTCTACGACATCCTCGACCACCTCGAGCACAACAACCACCTGGAAATAAGTTGCTGCTCCCGACGAGCATCCACATCCAGAGACGAATTTTTCCTTCTTTCTTCGGGCAGCATCGTAAAAAACAAATCTCTCAGGGTATTTGTTAGGAGTTTTAGGTGTCCTTTATTTATCTCTTTCCTTCTTTCCTTCTTTCTCTTTCCTTTTCCCAGTTGGGGCACATTTGCATTACATTGCGGTTAGATTGTGACGATAAAGTTCATGTATGTACTTATGTAGTTGTTAGAAAAATACATATATGTGGTAACAAAACAACCTAAAACGTGCCTTACCAACCTGTTAATGAGGAAGCATTTGCTCTGACATGTAGTAGCAGAGCCTGTTCATGTTCATATGTAAGCCTCCCACCGCGTACCGGGCCGGGCCGGGGCGCGCCGGCCCAGTAACTTTACCAATCTCAGGTTGTAGCGGGAAACGCCCCCCGCCATGCCTACTATGCACCTCCTCCTTGTAATTGGGAAGTCGGGGGGTCTGAAGGTTTCAACAGCGTAGGGGGGTAGAGGATCCCGGAATAAACATGATATGCAGTCTTCGACTACATGCGCATGTACATTTTCTATCCGGCCGGCGAAGTTTCCCACTTCGTGAGGAGCTGGGCGCCCTATGCAGTCAGGTTACTTTGGCCCCAGCAGGTTGGCTAGTCCGTGAAGAGGGCAGACAGACTTTGTGAAAGGGACGATTGAAGGTTAAGGGCCGTTTGGCAAGTAGACAAGACGGAGCTTCTACAGACCAGGCCTAACAAAAAGTTCGTTGAAACGGGCATGGGTTTACAAGGGTGAAAACTTCGTTTAAACGGCTGCGGGCCCTAAGTTAAACCTTTAACCTTATGAACCGTGTCCCTTTCAGTCCTCTTCACAGACCAGTCAACCTACAGGGTAAGGCAACCTGTCCACGAAGCTATCCTGTTCACAAAGTCCAACATTGATGATTGTACATGTATTAATTACGGAGGTTAAAGGAGTGTACCTGACGATGCCTAAGAGCCTCGCCTTTTAAACTACACTCTAGCTCTACTAGGCTAGAACATCTAGATCTATACTCAATAGCTCTCTTGTCCCACAGGGCGCTGCGGGCATTTTTCCTGCCAACAGGGGGGTCCAATAAACTATGACCTCGGGTGCTGTATAGGTCCGTAAGTCTTAACTTGGCCCTCTGGGAGGGGTGGGGGGACGGAGGACAGTGTCTAGTGCGAGGGCTAGGTTTCTGTTGTCACAATAACGTGCCCGTCATGCCCGTCCCCCGTCCCTTCCCATATATAGGACCATGGCCAGGTTTAAGACCTCCGGAGCTGTATCTCTGTGTTCTATTTAGCGATACTTTCACGAACAAGCCGGCCGACCTACCGGCGAAGCAACCTGACTGAGGCGCTCTCTTCACAAAATGGGAGACCTCACCGCCCGGCCGGATAGAGCATATACATGGCGGAATTGAGGATCAGGTCTGGCCCCAGCAGTTTCTTGTATGTAAGAATACTGACTTACATAGCAGGACAGGGTTAGGGTTGGGCTTTAGCTAGCTCCTGGGTATGTCATGCATTAGCGTTCCCGGCCCTATCCAGGAAGTAATTACATGTAGCACATCTAATAAGGGCCCGTTTGGCAACAGGCCAAAACGGAGTTTCCACCCCTGTAAACGATCTTTTTGTTAGGCCTTGATCCTATTGGAAACTCCGTTTTGTCTACTTGCCAAACGGGCCGTAAGGGCATTTTCGGCAACCAGTCGAAACACCGCTTCAAGCCCGAAGACTCTTCACACAAAACAAAACCCCGTTGTCTTTAAGCGGGCCCCAAGTATTCGAATTCAAATGGTTGATAAATACACCAAACTACTTAGCCTCACCCAAAATCGAGATCACATAATTATAGGGTTTTCGAGCGCGCGCTCAGGGTTGGGCAAGAAACGTATTTTCCATCCTCCCCGGCCCATAGGTATTATCAGGCCTGCAGGCTCAATAACCTGCCAAGGGGTATTCTAGTAGCACATACTACCTACTTGGCATTTCTCCAATTAACGTAGTATGCTACTCTGCCAATGAAACCAACTGGAACCTCTAGAACTTCATGCAGGCTCGAGGTGTTGTTGCACAACGGATTATTAGTGAATAAATCCGAGCCCACCTTCCCTTCTCCTCCACTAAGACCTACCGTTGAGTCTCGAAATAAGAGCCCGGGTTTAATATAATGCAAAAGAGTAGAGCAATAGATAGTCGCAAGACGTAAAGCAACCAATCAGACGGCTTAGATCTGACCTTTGAACCTGGGCTGTTCTTTCGAGAACTGACGGTACGTCATGATCATGAAGTGCTGCAATTTTTTTTTGGACGATTGGCTAGCTATGACTGCCTACTAAATATACCAATCTTCTGGCCGGGGAAGCTAGCTACAAGAGTAAAGTCTACAGAGCTGCCTGCATACTTGCCTTACCTTATATAACGCAAGTATATTAGTATCTTTCGCAGGTCAGATCGAGATCCCCCTGTACGACGGCACTAGCCAATATCACTGCACACCACCTAGACCGCACCGTTGGTTCATGCAGCCCTACACATGCACAGGGAAGAATTAACTCCTGGAGTTTATGACGGCGTGCCTCACCCACGCCCCGAACAGGTGGACGTACCTGAGGACCAAAATGCCGCCGAGTCGACATATCCGGCGCTTCAACCTACACCCCCGGAACGTACCTCAACCACTTGGCGCTCCCTATTCACTTGCAGAGCTTCGGGTATGGGATCTACTGTCTGAGCCGTTAGTGAACCCTCTCGCCTGCAATCGGGGGTGCGCCGGGAAATTAATGTGACTCTCCCTTCTCCGAAATAAAGTGTGTAGACTTACGGCGTGCTAACACCAATGTCGTGCATAGTGACCCGCATGGATGCACCCGTGAAAACGGGGGTTCTTTCCGTCACCTGCCTCACTAATAACTGTAGGGCCAAGCTCACTACTAGAAATGGGTTCAACGGCTTCAGTCACCGCGTCAGGGCGTTGCACGGGCTTGTGGGGGCTGGTAGGAGAGCTAGAGGGACAATATGTTGCAGCATATGGGAGCTGAGCATCATGGAGAAGAACGCCCTGTTAAGCGCGTTCGGGGCATGGCCCACAATTGAGAGTTTCAAGAACTAGAGGCATCAATGACTTATGGTTTTTCTCAGATTTATCATAGGTGATTTACGCCCCTCTATGTTCAGATGCATGTTGCATTTCTGCATGCCTGATTCCCCTTTTATTCTCTATGATCATCGGTCATATACTATACCACCTTGGCTTTATGATGGAAACACTCCTTTACTTATGTCTTTGGTTGCTAACCCTCCCCGGTCCTCTCCTACCCGGCCCTAAACTATTACATGTCGCCCATCCTGGTTCTCTTCTTACATACCTTTTTTGTCTTGCGTCTTCCACTCTTTCTCGTATCTCTATTAACAATTTCTTCCCTACTCGCTCTTCCATTCCTTTCTCCTATACTCTACTTAAACGAGATACGGTCGCTACCACTATCAATTTATCTCGATAGCCGGTCATGACAAACACCCGCCTCCTGCAAATAGGCTAGTGCGGGCAATTAAATAGTACATGTAGCTATCCCATGGCTCGTAGCTTGGTTTTGACCCATTGGCTACAGCCCTTTCCTGAAACCCACCGCTCATGAAACGATACAAGACTGGGCTCCACGCTTTAAAAATCATGTTGATGAGTCCTGAGGTCGATCTGGGAATATACGGTTGGGAACCAGGCACCATCGGCTACTGGCGAGGGCTTCAAAGCCCTCTGCTACGGGTGATGGGATAGAAATATCTATCATCGTAGCTTAGCTAGATACATAGTAGGTCTTTGTAGATTATATTAGTTACCCCAATATTCATCCCTCGTATAATGGGATCTAACCATTATAATCGATTAGCTGTCCCGAAAAGCTCATAAGCTGCACATCTAGGAACGTCTGTAGGGCGAATACCACATAGCCCATTCGTGGGTACAAAATAGTGCCAGTTAGCATCCCATTACAGGTTCCGCTGGGTGGTGCTGCGGCGAGCGAATACGTATGGTCAATGTTGCGGTTGGTGCCTTTATCTCACCTCATCAGATCCTGTCTTAAAAGGCTTTAGCGTGGTCGACTGGCCCAATAAGACAGGCTCAGCCTACGCGCTAATGCAGGCTCGAGAGACGTTACACATGATTGGTACAGGTACTTGGGTACATGCTTGAGTGGGATATAAATCTAAGGCCATCTCCCTCCCTCTCTTTCACCAAGACCCACACGAAGTGCTGCCAAAATTTTCAATCACCTTGCTACGCCAGATTACTTATTGCATAATATACGACATGTCACATTTGTCTTACCCTATTGGCTCTGTCTTTATGTCTCAAGAGGACATGGGGGAGGCCAATCGGTAACTTTTTTTTTTTTTGATCTCAGCTAACAATTAGGTATACATCTCCTCCATGTAGCTCCCTACACTCTATTTGTCATAATGCGTGTATCTCTCGGGCCCCTCGCTTATACGCACACACGATCGATTCCGCCTTACGTGCCGTGGGATTGATTCATGAGGCTGAAAACATACATGCATTCAATCTATCCAAGCCTATCGATGTGCCTGAAGCTGTCTCCGGACAGTCAGGTACACCAGAACATCCCGACCTGCTAGGTATATACACGTTTGAGACGCCCGATGTTCACGATACGCTTGAACAGCTTGAGTCGTGGGATTTATTATCCGAACCACTTCATCTATATGATCATGAGCCGGTCCATGATCTCGAACACTTCAATCGCTCAAGTCCGGAACACCCATTACTGGATGAGACGATCAATGAGCCCCCTGCACCCGAGAAACAGATACCTCCCCCGGCTCGAGTCTCTTGCGAAGGAAACTGTAATGGAGATTTAATGTATATAATCCACCCTCCCTCCTTGCTCTTGGTATACTAACATGGTCCATAGTGGCCCTCACACATGCAAACGCGACGGAAAAGCGCTTCGTATTACCTGCCTTAGTGCCCGCTGCACGTCCAAATTCCCTACAAAGCATGGCTTCAACCGCCACTGCAAATCGGCACACAAGCTCGGGAACCTTATCGACTGTGAATTTGCTGGATGTACCAAGATTGGTACTTCAGGGTTCACCCGTAGGGACAATATGGTTCAGCATTTGAGAGATGTGCACGGAATGGAAGCCGCTATCCGGAAATACCGAATTAAGGGACCGGTTCGGGGGTATGTGCAGTGATATAGCGGTTTTGTGGTTCATCGGTTGTGTATGGCGGCGGCCGGCGGCTAGTCTGCGGTTCTTTCCTTCATCCTACTAACGCCCTATGAGGGTATTTTGTATTCACATTTTTTCCTTTTTGACGTTGGTTATCTCTCAACTCTTTATTCCCTTTCCTTATACCCTAATTTCTTTGTTGAAGCATATACCCACTCCATTGCTGGCCATTTTCTATCTTACTGCTTGATTTCTCTACCAGTCGTTTCCCAGAACTCTCGTCCCACAAAAATTAAAACCAAAAACACGAAGATTGTGGCTTTTCTCCGTTGAATCATGGTGGCCGAAGCCTTCTCTGTAATGTTTGATATGCAGTAGTTTTCACATTTTATCCCATCTTAAGGCCGGCCCAGTGAGACGCATTTGCAACCAGTACAGTCTCAACAGAGGGCCGAATAAACCCACACTAACAAAAAAGGATTGGATGACCCTGATACAGAGAAATAGAAAAATAGTAAAGCAATCATGCTGCATATTTATTAGACCCGCAGAGGAGTCCTAGTCATTGATTATAATACCTAACCGCGTTGTCGTGATAAATTGTATGGCCGCCGATCAATTGTAGATTACTAAACATGAACCTCATAGAGCCTTTACTGATGTAAGCATATACCAACTAACTTTTGAAGGGGCGGGTCTAAACAACCTAGCTTGTATCGCGAAAGCCCCAGTGCAGTGGAAGAAAACAGAGTGTATCGAGTTGCCTCTCCCTCTGATCTTATGAGATCTGCCTTGGGTTTCCTCGAGCCATTACAACTACGCCTCGGGCTGTCGATTCTCCTCGAACTAGGTCTCGGCAGTGATTTCTCAACAGTTCTTATCCGGTTCGATTACCCGGGATCTATAATACGCGGGTATCTCTTCTCTGGCGGCTTGAAGAGTATATGTTAAGTTGAGCCGAGCCAACCCGAGCCGAGTCGAGGAACACACCATGTATCGAGGCTCTTGGGCTCATGGAAGGGGATACCTCGCATCACCTCGAGGCGGCTTCGAGGCGGGGCACGAAGCGCCTCGCCATCGGTCGTGGACCGCACCGCCCCAGTGGGCCGTAGTTCTAACCCCTCAAACAGACCACCAGAAACCGTCGCAGCTTCAGAGTGGGCCTGTTCGTCCGTACCTATTATATAGCCACTCTCTCACTGGTCTCCGGGATGAACTCGAATTAACATCTGGTGATCCCGACAAGTGCGGGGCCAGCCGCCCGAGCCCCTTGCAAAAGTGGCCAGGCGGGGAGCCTCGAGCTCTTTAGCTCCTAGATATGGCCCGTAGAACGACAGAGTTTAGGTACTAGGGGTCTTGTTGCAATTGGCCACCATGCGTAGTACGTATGTAGCTTGTACGGCCCAGAGAATGACTTGGCGCTAAGGCCTGACATGGTTCGCCGACTGTACGCCTGAGATCGACTGGAGCTGGACTGGGGGTGTTGTTTCTTCAGCCTTGTTTCGTGCGCTGGTCTCTATTGGTACTAGCTAGTGGCCATTGGAGGATGATCGGGCGAGCTGGATACGGCAACATTGCAAGCAGTTTTTGCGATACCTTTCTCTTATCGAACGCCCCAACTAGCGATTCAGCCGGAGACTTTCAAATAATAGGCGCAAATATATGTTTTAACTCAGCATTTAGGGGTGTTTGGCCCATGTTGACGGCGTTGCTAGAGACCGAGTGATCGGGTGTGATCGGATCTGAATCTACGAGGCTCGTGTAACACTGGCGACGACAACGGGGAGGACCAATAAAGCAAAGGAGATGTGATACGTATGTTGCAAATATTGGTTCATAAGCAAACTGAGTGGTCACCTTTAGGCGCCGCACCTGTATGCAGGTTCGAGGGGCTAAGACAATCTGGTCCCAACTGCCCGTGGGGTCCAGGCTCCAGGCTACATAGAGTCTTGGCGAAAATTTCCCCAAAGCTTTGCACTAAATCAGTCATAAATGGTGCACTACCTACTACTATAATCTCTATTTACATGTAGTACGTTAACTGACAACAGAAAGAGTACTTTAACGCCCGATCGGATATTCCTATGGGCCTGATTTCAGCTTTAGCGAGGGCTTAGCCAAAAGTTAGTCTAATAAAGACCTTATACATTTTTTTCAAGCCTTTTTATGTATTGTATAAGTATGATTTAAGGAATATATCAGGTTCAAAAAAAATCTATAAGGTCTTTATTAGACTAACTTTTGACTAAGGCTGATAGGAATATCCGTTCCGGCGTTAAAGTACTTGCCTAAGCACATAATCTAGAGTTGTTGCTTTCGAGTCTGCCCGCTTATATGACTATCTTGTGGAGGCTGCTGGATTATGCGTGTGATATACGCGGGTGACAATGTAATTAAGGGGGTTAGGTTAGGTCAGGAATACATTGATCAATATAGATACGATGTTAACCAAACCCATGTATTATTTCCAATCCCCTGGACGAATGAGACAGTGGAAAATCTCTCTCATGAGTAAACCCGCGAACTTTATGAGAGAGGTTTTCCGGTGTCTCGTTCGCCTAGGGGGTGGCCTAGCTAAGACCGGTGCTGTTCTCGAGTGATATCTGGTGACCGAGGCTGAACTTTTCAATTCATGATCACTGAGTGTTGTGTTACCAGTTATCTGCGCCAATGGGTTGGGTTGATACCCAATAGATATTGTAGAAGTGAATTATCCCTGCCAGGCTCGGTACTAAAAACGCAACTTTACACGAAGAGTGGCTAGTCGTGGATAAAGTTAGGTCTATCCCCCCTCCCTCTCTTCATCAAGTTTCACACGAAGTGCTGCCATTCTTAACAATCACCCGGCTACGACTGCCCAGCCTACTGAAAGATATCTGTCTTGTTATACCATTGGTCTTCCTTGTCTCAAATGAGAAACATGGAGGGGACCAATAGGTAGGTTTTTTTTTTTTTCGCTTGCTGACCGCCTTTGGAGTCGAGGTTTATTATATACACATGTGGACATACTGCATGTAGATCTGGGCACACTTTTCCCCGCACCTGGAGATGAGATCGAGATCACTCTTTATGACGGTACTGGCTACCCTGACCTGCAGGGATACCCTGAAGATGTCCCTGCATCAGATGACAGGCCCTATGCATTCGAATACTCAATCCCCGATGGTGATGATGAATTAAACGGGCTATTTGGCTTATCAGTACCGTTTAACACATCCGAGCATGGCTCAGAAGACATTGGTACACCTGAATCCTCGAGTGCTTCCTATACAGTCGAAGAACTTTATTCTTGGGACCTACTATCTGAACCGTTACCTGGTCCATACGAGCCGATTGATGCGTCTGAACAACCGGCTCAATCGCTGCCGGTGTTTAATTCCCCCGTACTAGATCTAGACCCCCAAGTCCTCATCCCAGTACCAGGCATTGAAGAAGGTCTCGCGGTCAACACCCCAACGCCTCCCCCGGGAAATCTTTGCAACGGAAAATGCAAAGGGAACCTACTGTATTTTTCCCTTCGCTTCCAACGGACGCATCGCCTACATACTAATAACGACTGTGAACAGGGGCCCCCATAGATGTCAACGCCTCCAAGGAAAGCTTAAAATCACCTGCCTCGACAACAACTCATGTAGTACCGAATTCAAAAACAAGAACGACTTCAACCGCCACTGCAGGACAAAACATGGGCTCAGAAACATGCAGCTGATTGACTGCGAGTTCGCCGGGTGCGGTAGAACTGGCAATGAAGGGTTCACACGTAACGACAATATGTTGCAGCACATGAGGAACGCGCACGGGGTGGCATGTCCAGTGAGGCAGTTTCAGGTTCGGGGCCCAGTGCATGGTTATGTTTAGCTGGTATCGGGTCTTATGGAGGTGGGGGGGGGGGTTGTTTTGTTTTATTTTTGGTCATGATTTCTCCGACTTCTCCCTTTTTGTCTTGAGAACCTGTTCTGGACTCTCTTTTCTCTCCTTTGTTTCTTGAACACTCCTTCCCGCGTTTCCTATATCAACCGTCTTTCGAGATAGCTCTCTTTTATTTCTTCTTCACTTTTATATAAAACAAAACAAAACCAAAAAATACTTGTAAAACGACTATAGTTTATACGCCTTTCCCTGTGCCGCCGACCCGACTGTCTACCAAGTAACCAAGCTTCAGACTTTGTTTGTATTGACTCTGCCAGATAGGCAGTGGTTTTAAACGGAGGCTATATTATATGTAGTATTTACATAGTTCCAGTTCAGAAGCCATCGGTATCGTAGGGCAGGTATCGTAGTACAATTGCGACAAGACAGTACAGCGACAGGTAATAACATAGTAATGGAACGCCCCGAGAGTACAAACACCAAATGTTGGCAGCGTTTTACCAAAACAGGCATCACTGCGTTCCATCACTTATTACCTACCTACCGCTATACGGTAGAATTCGGAAAGAACGTAAAACCCGCAAACCAATGTCATTGATAGACTGCTTTTATCATGCTCTTATACATGCTTTGAGTAGCTTAGATTGAAGTGTCATCTCTTGACGGACCGCTACGTACAATACAATACAATGGGAGGCGTTATGTAGCTCTAGATCTAGCCGGGCCAGGCGCGCTAGCACCCGCCCACCCTTACCAAGAGACGGTGGCTTGTCTACATCAGGCCTAGCGTACAAATAGCGTCTATCTATGGCTTAGTAACGTAGGTGGTAGTTTCGCCTCGAATTTGTATGGTTCTTGGCAAGAACTCCCAATAGGATACTAGCCTACGGGGGGTGAAGTTGGAACCGCCGGGTATCGGTTGCCATAACTGCTGTGGCTGAGCGTCTTGGGCGTTCCCCGTACCCTTGTACATGTAGATTTTACGTGGCCAAGACGTATTATACAAGAGCGTGGTTACTGTTGTACATTTAACATGTTGGAAAAGCTCGTATCCAGTGTGTATTTCATCGCTGTACATAGTACATGTATGTACGATACAGACAAAGATATCAAAATGCCTGCCCGGACCCATTACGTACCACCATAAGGAACCAAATGCTCATCCAGGCTTTGTGAAGAATCATCAATAGGCCAGGTCTGGGGGCCCCAAAGTCGTCATATATTCAACCATGATAGTCCAAGAAGTTGAGGAGCGCTCGAGAACACTCCTGACGCTTCCTAGCAGGCTCCTCGACCTCTTTATCCTCAACGGGAGCCCTGCGCCCCTGACGCTTCCTAGCAGGCTCATCGACCTCTTCATCCTCAACGAGAGGTCTGCACCCTTGACGTTTTGGAGGCTCTCCATCAAGCTGGACTTCTTCCTCAGGACCGATGCGAGCCCTGTGCTTTCAACGAGTGGGTGGCTGTTCATCTTCAGAAACAGCAACAACCCTGCGCCCCTGACGTCTGGGAGGCTGTTCGTCACGATGGTCCTCCTCATTTTCAGGAACAACGACTACCCCGCGCCCCTGGTGTCTGAGCGCCTCTTATTCTTCGGGAACAACCAGAGCTCCGCGCTTTTGGCGTTTGGGTGGCTCTTCGTCAGGCTGGGCTTCTTCCTCTATCTTGAGTATCGAGTGATAGTCCATGACCCCAAGGGATTTGTGTCACATCAAAAATTTATATGGGATCAAAGCAGACATGGCAAACGGCATAGCTTAGGTACTCTAGCACGATGATACCATTATGCAGGCTGACGAACTCAAATATCTGTTCATGCAGTCCCGGTGCCAAATGATGGCAACTATAAACAGGGTCGAGATAGGTGTATGTAAAGCCTGATCCCTCCCCATACTCTTACCAACAGGCATCCGAATTGCTGCCAATTTTTTCAATTTCCCGGCCATAACTACTAACTTACATACAACCTCGCATATTGCGCATTACATCTACCTTATTAGTTATCCTTGTCTCAAGCTAGAGCCATGGAGCAGACCATGCAATGGGTAAGGTTTTTTTTGACCTCGCCATGGCCAATTAAACGCGTTTAGAACCCCTCGTGCCACTTACTAGATCTACTTGGTTTAGACCTATCAAGAGTATTCCAAGAGGCTCAAAATGGGCCACTGGGTATATCTGAATTTCTCGACCCATCGGGATTGTTTGATCTGCCGGGAGAGTTCCGTGGGTCTCTACTCGGCCCACCAGAACCTTTTCATCTGTCGGGGGGGCTCCGGACCCAAGAGGCTCAGTTTGAGCAATTCGATGCACTCGGATATCCTAACCCACTACCCGGAGGCTCCGCTTGATGGATCCGATATCCCAACCCACTAGAACCGATTGATCTACCCGAACCGTTTCTTCAAGATGGCTTACACCACCATCCTGGCCATTTGAACCCCTCCATAGTAGAGGGTCAACCACCAGCACTTATCAATAGCCAACCAATCGTTGAGGGCCAGAAGCGCTTCTCGGAGGTCCTCTACAAATACAAAGGGGACCTAGTGTAACATTACTCGTTTGTATACTAACCCTAAAATATCCTGTGAAGTGGATCCCATACCTGTCAACGCCCCGGAAGGAGACTCCGAATTACATGCCTCAGTAACGGCTGTTCACATGTGTTTACCACCAAAAACGACTTCAACCGTCACTGCAAAACAAGACACGGGTTCAGATCTAGAGAGGCACTGCTTGATTTCACTTTTGCCAGATGTGTGAGAGCTGGCAATAGTGGGTTCTCTCGAAGGACAATATGTTGCAGCCCTTAAGAGAGGTGCATAGAGCAGATATTCAGCGGGTGCGCTTTAGGCTCTAGGGTCTAAGGCGTGGTGTTGGGGTTTGGAGCTGAACTGCCGGTGATTGGTGGATTGGTGCCATCGGGGTGATATTTGATGGAGGGTTTCTTTTTTGGAAACAGACACCTACTTCTGAAAGTCAGCCTTTCTTGGGGGTTATCTTTCCTTTTATCTTCCAGTTGGCGAAACTTGCGATTTCCCTACTACCACCTTCCCTAAGTCGTTTTCTTTAGTTATATACCAACATGTTTCTTTGACACACTCTTGTACCCCGCCTCATGCTCATCCTATCCCCAAAATAACAGTTACTTCGCACCCTAATACCCTCTTTAAGCCTTCCTTTCCCCTCCCTTATCTTTTTTAACAACCCCCCCTAGAGAGGGGGGGGCAGAGACGGCTAGTTTTTAGGACGATGGAATATACTTTTATAACCCCCTACTTAAATCTTTCCAGTTGATGACTCGAAATCACTCAACAGGGGCCATGTAAAATGACGCTTTTTGTAATGTTGGATTGTTGCCCCCCACAATCGACCGGTGGTCTCCTTTAAAGAGCTAGATGTGTGATGGCACTTAATTATTATTGATATAGCCCACCGCCTCAGCTTGGAAGGTCGATAGTAGAGTCCGGGGAGACGCATATCCCCCCCTATATGACCATTCAAAATAGCCTTGTCTCCAGCTCATTTAGGAATTCCGCCTCTCCCATTTATTTTAAGTTTGTGCAAGAGGGGGTAAATCCAAGTATAAGATTCTAAGGTAGGTTTCACAGCTCCCGAATTATTAGCCCATGAATAAATTTCACTTCTTAGAGGTGTATATATAAGTATGTATGCAAGCGCTCCCTGCCGGCTCTATTAGGTATTCATGTCCACATAAAACTAGCCACGGAGTCCCCCATGAAAAGTAATTTTAGAAGTCGTTTATTTGGCAATCTGGGAACCTCTATTGTGCTGTCTAGCCAATGACAATACAAGTTAGCTCATAACAAAAAAACACCTGTGTAGCTGTGCCATTGTATGGAGAATTATTTAGTTGATGTTGATATAAAGTTATTGACGCCTGATGTCTTTGATCAACGCAGGATTTGTAGTGCGACGATACAATCTCCTACATTCCACATTCCCATAGGTCCTGGAATCTTATAGATATTTTTAAGCCTTTATATTTGCCTAAAGTCTCTAGTGACTTGAGATACCACTACTCCTCGCACGAGGAGGACAACTTCGGCGCGTACTAGAGGGCGCCCACTCCCTAAAGCCTAAGTTCGGAAAGATGTCTTATTTCATAATTCTAGGCCAGGCCGTCCCAGACTTCCGTACGCCTAGGAACCAGATCTAGTTAGGTCCTTGGTTGGGTCTGGGTCTCCTCGATTTACTCCGAGGTTTTGAGCTCTCTTGGGGTCTCTTTTGGTTCTTGAAACACAAAATCCCTTGCCCAGGCTTAATTTATGTCCAAGGCCTTTTTCACTGTCGGGGCTCGGGCCGGATAGATTGGGTCGGAGGTTATTTCGGGGTTGGGGTCGGCCATCTTCCGTCCTTAGTCGAATCGGTCCGGCTTAGTACTGGGAGTAACCACAATCTCGAGCTTAGCAACTCTGATGCTTTTATGTACCGCCCGTGTCTTCCCTAACCTTCGGTAACCATCATTCTGCAGTGATAGATAGTATTAGCTATAATCTAAACTCCCAGATATTTGTTTCCATTTGGCCCCAAATTCAATACATTGAGGGAGGCACGGGTCAACTATCTTTAGAATAATTAACGGCAGCCGCCCTTATTGATCCCCTAGATATTTTGTGGTGTAGACAGTGCCCGCTAATATAGAAATAATGTAGGGCCCGCAAAAGCATAAGTCCGTGATCTATAGAAGAGTCCATGCGAATCGGTGTGCACCTCAGTGACGAGTCTCGCTCCACACGCCCATCGACCAACACCGAAAGCAGCTGGGACCCGGGTGTGCGTACCGACCCAGTTTTGAACCGATATAATGAGTTACGATCTGGCCTTAGTAGTCTCTTAAAGATACCTGTAGTAACATGATCTTTCGCAATGGCCTGTTTGTTTCGGGCTGCGCTTCAATGGCAGTCGAATCGAAGTAGCGATCGGGGTGAACCAGAAAACGCCGTACGTTGGGGGGGCTACTCAGGACTGACACCAGCCCGCGCATGTTTATCTCCGGAAATAGCATCATTCTGCAAACCTTGTCGATTCTCTTTCTTTCTGGCGGGTGTCGGGTCCCATGTCAATGTCAAATCAAGGATGTGAAACATGAGGTTGAGAGGTTGACGGGCTAGGTTTCTTAAGAGGACGCCTGCGAGTTCTGGGGCATGTACCCCGTGTCAGGCTTAACACCTTTCTGCGCTAGTGGTTTTGGGGGGCCGCTTACTGTAAACAACGGAAAGTGCACATGAGTTTGTTATAGCCCGTTCCGCTTGGAGAGCAAGGTGTACCTGCTCTACATACACTTATTTAGTGAGGACATATGTATATACTAGTGTTTGTAATAAAAGTACCTTACCAACTGCGCTGCGCGTAACAGAGACTTATGAAGGTGCCGATTCTAGTGCAGGTCCTGTAAGGCGGGCCGGAATGTGCAAGTTGACTGAACTGAGTAGAGTTCCTGATTGTGATAACCGATCCCAGATGGATGTGAGACCAGATCATCTTCCGTGGGGCCTGCGCGTGTTATAAGACTCATTTAGCGCAGCGCTGCACAATATGATGAAGTATGTATTGGTGACAAACCGCCTCTCCTATGCATTACTTCCTTCTCATGAACATTCCCCTCAAATCTTTATTCCATACCTCTCATCAGTCCTGAAGTCCGTCCCTCTATACACTAATCAATTAAAAAGATAAGGGTTCTATAATCTGGTCAAATGTATTGGTATCATTTTGCCCATGCAGCCCGAGAATTGCTCGGCATAGTATCCGTGCTGCGTAAGAATTCTGCGGGGTCGTTATGTAAGTATGTACCTACAATGTACCTACACCTATAGTTGGAGGTATGTAACTTACATAACAGCCACCACATACAAGCCTAAATGCATTTGCCATTTAAGATCCGCAATATGCGGCTACAGAAATCCTCGGGAGAACTTGGGTTCAACTTGCAGGTTTATAAATGGCATTTGCTTCTGGGCTGAACCCCATCAATTTCGTGAAAGAGCATACGGCCTGCAAGCGATATCTCTTATGATTGAGAGTGGTATACCCCCTGTTTTATGCGAAGCGTGAGTCGATGCCGCCTTATGCTGATACGTTGCAAGGACGGGACATCTACAAACCTCTCGCATCATGATGTCAGAACGGTAGTACAAATAAGCGCCTCAACGCTATCTTATGTGCAGCCTCTTTGCTAGATGCGACGCATGTGTCTGTCCCACCGATTGGCCGTGGATCCTATGGTCTAAACCAACACCATCTCTGCTTCGGAGCCTTTCTACTACAGAATCCCTGAGAGTCCAAAGTATAGAACGACATTTCGCATCTATAGGTGGGATACCTATATGCATATCGGCCTATCTTTCTCCACATGACCTACAACCACATGTTTGCTTCTAAACCACGCCAGGGCCCTCAATGACCTGAAATACCTATAAATGGGCCATTCTTCAAATAGGGGTTCTCCTATGTCTAGATCCTTCGAAGGTTGTATCGTCTTCTAGTCTAGATATCCTCTATAGCTCAATCGGCACCCTCCCAACTCCACCGGAGCAATGTCTATAATACCGCAATTTCAAGATCCTATTCCCGCCGACTCGGAAGATGAGGACTACATTACATGTGATTCCTCTAGCAGTAGTGGAGAGTGCGCTTCTTCACCCTCCATCTACTGGTTTACTATGCCATTTTGATTGCCCTTTGAGCTGACCTCTTTACTCAACGATCCTCATAGAATTGTGAGTGATACAACAACCTTCGCAACCACCATATTCGACTACAAGCATGAGAACGGCCGCCGGTAGTATCTTCTCCCTCCGCGGAAGACCGCTAGTTAATTTTGTGGGGCGGGGCAGGTACCATTCGTATAGAGAAGGCACCTATTGGGCGCCCAACGATATCCAACAAAACAACCAGCTCAATCTATTGTAAAATATCTCTATGTACATGTACCAAGGGATAAAACGCTGATTCGAACCAATGTAGTCACCAGGTCTATAGCCTAGTGCTACTAGACGAGCTATACGATGCGCCTCTCGGCAGTGACGTAAAAAGCATCCTCGACGTTGGCACCGGCACCGGTATCTGGGCCATTGAGATGTCAAACAAGTTTCCCTGCGCAAGAATTGTAGGGAACGATTTATCGCCCACGCAGCCGTCTTGGTACTTGATCCGAACAACCACCGTACCCGAACCACCATACGCTAATGTCTGTAAATAGGGTCCCACTAAACGTTGAATTCGAGATCGACGACATCACGCAAGTGTGGACACACCCGCCTTGTAGCTTTGATTTTATCCATGCCCGCGCCCTCGCCGGCTGTATTCCCAGCTGGCCCATATTTCTCTCCCGCACCTACCGGACCCTCGCACCCGGCGGCTGGTTCGAGTCCGTAGAGACCACACTGGAACAGCTCAGTGACGACAACTCTATCCCTCCCGACTCCGCCGTGGTAGAATGGTACCGATTACTCTCCAAGTGTGGCGAGGCTATCGGTAAAACGTTCGATACGAAGGATATGAATGTTTGGATGGAGGAGGAGGGTTTCGTGAACGTATCGCAAAAGGTCTTCAAGGTACCTGTAGCACCATGGCCGATTCTTCCGGTGGCCAAGGAGGTGGGGAGACAAAACCTGGCCAACATGCTGGAAGGGATGGAGGGGTTTACGCTGGCGCTACTCACGAGGGTTTTAGAGTGGGATAGTGCGGACGTTGATGCGTTGCTAGCGAGAGTGAGGTCGGAGTTTCTGAATAAGAAGGTCCATTGTTACTTCCGGATGTAAGCTTATCACCTTATCACCTTATCACTCGATCCTAGCTTGTACTAAGGGTGTAAAGGTTTGTGGTTACTGGTCAGAAGCCACAAGACACAACCGCGGTAGGGAAGGGTACAGCTAAGGGCTCTGGTAAATTCATAAGCGAGCCGGGTCCGAGCTCTCAATATCATGAATGAGGTACTAATGGTAAGAAGGTGGGTACAAGTATATATAGGAAGGGGGGTTATTATGATTTTAAGCGATACCTAGAAGCTAGACGCAAATTCAATGTTTAAATATCTCCAATCCCCAGGGTTTTAGGCTTACAATAAGAACCATTCCATGACATTGTTCGTGGAGATCAGAACTCGACCGAAATCCCTTGACGGGCTCTCTTTCAGTTCTATCAATCTAGCGGCGTAAGGGCTAGGGTCAGATATATTTCTCCGTTGGAGTAAATATCCAATCTAGGACTTCAGGATCTTTCATATGCCTACGTCAGTAGCAGTTTATCTTGACCAGAAGTACCGGCATGTCAAAGTTCGAGCGTTCAATTCTGATGATATGACGAGTGACAGTTTAGTAGGTCCCTGCCATGGCCAACTACCCAGTGTGGCCCATGAGCCGAGCCGGCTCGAGCTGTGCTTTCGGCTCATTGGGGGCGGGCCTCGCGATCGTCCTTCAGCGAGCCTGAGCCGGCTTGAGCCCTATTCTTTCGGGCTGGAGCCCAGGCCCGAGCCCCAACTATATGTGTTCTGCCAGGCCCTAAGAGCCAGAAATAAGGGGAAAGGGCAGTTTTACCCACCATAACGCCCAACCAAACAGCTTACCCCCCACCCCCCCCTAGAGCACCCTACCATGTCGAAATGAAGCCTCTATCCGCCGTTTTGCTAGGTTAGGTGAGATGATCACCTATCTTTTGATCATTGACCACCGGCTCGAGCTAGTTTACGCCTGCCACCAAAGCTCGAGCCCTACGGGCCTCTGACTCCTATAAGCCAGGCCAGCTCGAGCCTATAGGTCGACTCATGGACCACACTACAACTACCGATACCCGATACCAGTACTCAATTATCTCCAGCTGGCCATGTCTGATAGATATCAACCTATACCATGGTCAGCTATTGTCCCAGTCGTATTACAGGCCATCCACCCACCCAGCTGATAATACCGATAGGAGTAGCCCATAGTCCTTAGTCCCATCTATATCCGGGGCAATGCAATACCACAATGCGGTAACCCCAGCGAATCGGTATTGCGTCGGCGCGGGCCGGGGGACCGCTCCCCAGTCGTAGCTATGAGCAATTGCAAAGTGTGCATGCATATACACGTCCCGGAAGGCAAATCATCTCCGTGACCGTGATATATATCTTGCCTGCCCTTTCCCGGCTGCTAGCTAGTTTGCACCAGCTCTTCGTCCTACGGTTTTCAAACTAGGCTTGGAGTTGGTGCCGATATTATTGCCTTTTGTAGGTCGTTTGACGGGGCACCGATTACTAACGCGCCGGGACCGAGAGCCATGGCTCTAGAGGCTACAACTTCAGTCCCAGTTGCTGCTTACGCAGACCTGGCAGAATTAACCAGGAGACGCTAGCTAGATGTATTATCAGTACAGTTGAATCTCTTTATAAGGGTACGTCGAGACCAAAGATAGGTGCCCTTATATATAGGGTGCTTACCCTTATACGAGGATTGATTCTGTATGAGCAAGGCCGAGAAGGGCCGTAAACACATGATACCCAGCCTACAGGGCGATTATTCCTATAGGGCCGGGGGTACCGGCTCCTATAGAGAGATCCGACTGTAAGTTTGTGAACACTGTCAGGGTATCGCTCTTACTCTGTACTAGGGAGCGGGGAGGACTTGCTGCATATTCTAATAGTCCTTATCATAGTTGCAATGACGTTCTTCTTGCGGGACCGATGATCTCAATATCGTTACTAAAAACTCCCGGCCGGGCACCGCACTTTCTGGGACGATGACGAAACTGGGTAAATGACGAGTGGCGAGTTCTCGGCCAACCCTATATAATAGTATATACTAGGCCTAGGGTCGGAGGTAAAGGGGTCGGTGCGCTTTTACCGATCTCTGCTGTATCGGCTGACCAATTCGCCGTTGAACAAGGCTCGCCGTTGATGTCGGGCCCGGACAAGACGGTAGCCGTTATCAAGTAACTACCCGCTCAATGCTAGGGCTAGGGGCACATCAACGTCTTGGTGTTTGCCCGCGACTAATTCGGATCAGGGGTTTGTTAATTCAAGTCAGGGGCGGGAGATGTCGAGCTGATCTGACCCATGATATAGAAATATTAGATTGTGTCTAGCTGTCAGAGTAAGGTATGATAGTGTGCTAGGCTATCCCTAGCCTTTGTTGGAGACTCGGGCCCGGGGTGAGGCCGGTGCATGGCTCAGACGCTTGATTAAGGATTACAGTTTGACTCATGATCGATGCACCGCCGATATTTGTAAAGATCGAATTCATTTCTCTTGGTGTGGTACAGACAGGCAGGGCGGCCGAGCTAAGCTTTCGACTCCTAGATGACTCTAGTATAGATCTACTATAGCTAGAGCATTTGTTGGTAAATTCATTCAATTCCGGCCAGCACCCCGGCCAGTCCGGGGGTCCTCAAAGTGATACAATAGTGATAAAGAACCGCAATTTCACCGCTACTATAAGAAACCATGCCCATAAGTTGGAGATAATTTTATATATAGATCAAATCACACCAGACAGAGCTATATAATACTCGTAAAGTCCTGACGTTTGTGAAATGGGCCACTAATATTGCATAAACCCAAAACCATGAGCTTAGCGGATCTCTAGCTATACATGTATAGCATGCAATATTAGCCCATTTCACAAACGTCAGGACTTTACGAGTAGTAGTACGTGAAAACAAAAACGGAAAAAAAAAGTTAACTGGGTCCATGTAGCTTTAATTTGGTGGGGTCGCGACGCCAGGGTACATGAGCTGGTTCCAACTTCACCCCCTCGTATAACGCTTATATATACACACCTATAACAGACGCCTCCTCCCCCAACGTCTTTCCCGCGGTGGTTTTTTCCATGACTCACCCGGCGATGCAATATTCTTACTGATGGTGTGCTCCAAACTTTCCCACCGACGGACCAGGCTGATTCATGCTCCTCTCCCCCAACTGAGTCTATAAAGAGGCCGAATATGGCCCCATCATTTTCTCCCATGGACCACAATATTCACCGGTACATTATATACACAAGTATATGTCCGCCCCCATAATACCCTACCCAGCTTACAGCCAAACCGACACAGCACAGCACAACACCCAAGCACGACGCATCTACAGAATTAAACATACGAAACCCACCACCCACCAGCCAGGCCTCCCATGCCCCCCTCTCCCCCAGTTTCATATACCGTAACAGTAGTTACCCCGCGGGTGCCACGTGCAAGGAACCGAGACGCATTATATGACCGGGCCCGGGGGGGGGGGGCGACCAAAACCACCCTATGCAATTAGAACTAGCGCAGCGCGGTAAGACATCATGAAACCGTGTTCCACACTCTAACCCGCCGACCCAACCAACAACAACCTCGCGCCCGCGTCCCTATTCGCTACGCCTAACCAAGGACTTGCCAACCGGGGGAACCCCAGAGGTGGTGGTTGCGGTGGTCGTGGAATTCAGTACTAGGCCGAGTGATGGGCTGTGAAGAAGCGCGTTTCGAGGGACGCATCCCACCATAAACCGTCGAGACAATGCTGACGCCCCTTCCTAAAATGCCAACAAGTGGCTAGTGCTAGTGAATCCTGTGGTACTTGTTGGTGTGGCTTGTGGTCTCACATGAGGGATTTCAGCATCGACGGTTTATGGGATAGTGGCCATGTAATTGTGGTCTACCGGGGCTTTATCGGTCGGGTTACGGCCAGAGACGGGTACAGTAGGGATTAACTAGCCTAGGCTACCCGCGTTGTGGACCTACATAACCGGTGTGTTACGTTAACAGCAGAGATGCCGGGCGGCCCATCACGAATACTACTCGGCCACGAACGGGCCGGAACACCACCGCAACTCGCTCAGCTCTGACCTACCCGAATCAACAATATCTACCCACCGGGTAACGAGAGCACGTACGTATCCCGCCCACCCACCCGCCCGCCCACCCGCATCCCACCTACATGTACCTACAACACTCCCGTCGAACCCGCCCTATCTATCCATCACACCCTGGACAAGGTTACCACACACCCCATCCCAGAACCCATATTACAGCTACATAAGTAATTAATTAACTACACACACACCACAAAAATACACCCCCGTCCCCAATCACCACATATCACTCGCCTCCACTCTGTACCACCAACAACCCCCCATCCCACACGACGGACCATACCGGGACTGACACCTCGGCAACCCGACCCCCCGGGTTCAACCTCAACGACCTCAACGATTCACCCTCACTCATGCGGGTAAGCGGCACTACTCTGCCTCTGTTCTACCAACCAACGTATTTACATACATCCGTCGGTCCCCCCCTCCGCGCGCGCGAATTATCTGGGGCACTCCGCAAACAGGGCCTAGGGAGGTACCTCCGTAGGGCCCTCTTTTTTTTTTTTTTTTTTTTTTTTTTGCCCTACTCTACTCTATGTAGCTATGCCCACTGCTCCACCCTGGGTGCTCTACTACAGGTCAGATAGGGAGATAGACACCCCACCACCACCACCACTACTTGCTCATCACCACCCACACCCACAGCCACCGATAGCAAAAAAGGGACGGAACAGAGAAGGCAAAAAGAAATGAAACGAAAAGGAAAAAAAAAAGAATTCCCATTTGCCCCTACTAGTCCCCAGGAACAGCCCTAAAAAACGAAACGAAACACAGAGCATATCTACACTCCCCCAGCAGGCGAGATAGCTATCTACGTATCTATCTAAGTACATACATGTAGTATCTAGCTGGGTGCACTTCACCCCCCCCCCCCCGGGGGCCCAATTCTCTTCCCGAGTCCCCCGTCCAGTGCAGGCCGAATTCAGCTCTCTATCTCCCTCTATCTCCCTCTATCTCCTCTCCAACGCAACCCGATCGCCCCGCGTAACACAAGCTCTCCAAACCAAACCAAAGGAAAAAAAGAAAAAGAGCAAAAAGAAAAAAAGAAAAACCTACGTAACCACAACGCCGAAACCTCCCCGTCCCCACAGCAGCAGTAGCACGCCAGTCAGCAGATCCCTTCTTCCTCCGCCCTCAGCTGCGGCATCCATCCATGAAGTGAATGACAGAAATGACAGCAACTCTCATGAACCCCCAATCTAGCTGCTACATTACATACACACACGCGCGCGCACCCCTCGCTACGCACTACTCGCATAACCATCCCCGTTCCATCCATCATCCATGAGCGCACGCACTCGCAGACCCAGGGTTAGGGTTCAGGTTGCAGCCAAGTCGCGTTAGGATCCGTGCATACGTCGGCCAGTAGATCCGGAACAGGAGATCGCGCGGGGAGGGGGAGGGGTGGTGTGACAGCTATCGTTCACCCAGAGAAGCTATCTACGTACATGGGGACAGAAGCTGGTAATGGCACGGTTCTATGGTAACTCACAGATCTATAGATGGACCTTGCAAAAAAGTGGTTCTTTGATGATGGTAGGGTAGAAGCTATGATGGAAAACTAACTACATAACATAAGCTTAACCCCCGGGAGCGCCGCGCCCATAATTACATGTAGCGAGCTAGCGTGCAGGCCAGGCACAGAAAAAAAGGCCCGGCCAGCCGTCTACTAAACTAGGGGGGGGTGTGAGAGGTGGGAGGGGGAGGCGCGAACTCCAAAAGTAAAAAGAGGAAGAGAAGAAAAAAAAAAGATAACTCCATAGATCGTGAAGGGGTCGTTCTTCTAGAAGGAAAAAAAAAAGTGGAAAAGAGAAAGTATCAAAAGGGGCCCGAGGAGGGCGGGATTGCCAATTGGTTATAATAGCTATAAGAATAAAAGAAACGGTTTTTTGAAGAGAATGAAGAGAGTCATGCCAGTAAAAAAGAAAACTAATACACAAAAAGTTGAAAGATAAACACCATCCCGTCCGCCAGCCAGCCCATGACAGAAAAAAAAACGAAACAAAAAAAGAGAAGAGCGAAGATGAAAAAACGCCGAGCTATGTTATGAGTTCCCCCCGTTACAAAGGAAAGTCGCAGAACACCGGGAAAAAAACAAAAGAGGATAAGGATGAGAGAGGAGAGGAACAGATCGAGGAATGATCCCCGGTCGACTTCCCTCCCCCCTCTCCCCTCCAGATATGATCATGGCAGCCGCTAATGAAGATGAAAAAGGAAACTAACCCCCCTCCCCTATAAGCCCAGCCCCAAAAAGAAAACGCTGGATCCTCATGCAAAATGACTAGTTCCCGCTAGTAGTAAGTCGAGTCAAGTAGCTATCGTCCGTTCCAGATAATAATAATAAAATAGAGAGGCAAAAAGAAGAAATAAGGCCGCCCCGAATAAAAAAACAGAAACATAAAAGAGGCGGATAGGAGAAGAAAAAAAAAGAAGAAAAACACCCCGTTTTTTTCCCCGAAAAGCAAAAAAAGAATATACAAAAGATTCTGCAAGGGCAGAAAGAAAAAAAACCCAAGCTTTTTTTTTCTCCACAGCGCCGTAAACAGAAGAATAAAAAAAGCAAACACACTTATATATAATATAAACAGCCCCCTGGGTTAAGGGCAATCCAAGGTAAGGTCTGGTGGTCCGCAGCGGACACTCGTCCTGCTCCTCATGAAAGAGGAAGAGGGAAGGATGGAAGGAGGGGAGGCATAGAAGAAAGAAGCTGTGAAGAAAAGAAAAGAAAACCAGACCTTACTTGTGATCGTAAAGGTTGAATGGGGGCTGGCTCCTTTCCTCCTTGATGTTTTTTCTTCTTCTTTCTTGAGGACTGCGAAACCAAGGAATTAATATAAACCCCCCTAGGGAGTAGAAACAGGGGATGAGAAGAGGCATTGAAGACCTTAAGATATCTCCCTCCCCAGCAAAAGAAAGAAAAAAGCAAGTTCCGAAGGTATTTTTTCGTCGTGACATGTTATGGTAGCAAGCGGTAGTAGTAGTGACAAGGTAGTTGGGTGGGTGGTGGTAGCAGGTATGCGGTGACTAATTCGCTCCTAGATCCTAGAAACCAAAGTCTAATCATAGTCCTCATCCACGACCCTACCACCCATACTCCGATCCTGTCCCAATCCCCAAGCTGTAGTCGTAGAAATCGTAGAAGGCGTTGAAGAAGAGTGGTACATATTATCGACCTCGGCCATCACAATGTCGTCAGCAGGGGTACTCTCCCTCGTCAACTCGGCCATGAACTCATCATCCATATCCCCAAACATGAACTCCATCTCCAAGCTTCCCTGCGCTGGCCTCCACCCCGCTGCTAGCACCGGTGAACCATGGATACCATCGCTGCCAACAGATTCGTCAGACGATGACGATGACGCACTGTCGTAGCCTTCATCCTCGAACTCAAACTGGTAGTCTCGTGGGAAGTAAGCGCTTACGGGGGCAAAAGTTGTCGGTACCATTGTTACGCGGGCACGACGATGGGGGTGAGGATGGTCTTGGAAGTAATTCGGTGATGATAACGGTGATGAAGAAGCAGAGGTAGACATGGTTGAAGACGTGCGTGTGCGGGTCTTTCGGGTGTGCTTTGAAATCTTGCGTGAGGAGGTGCGGGGGTGGGTAGACATTGGGGACACTGTGGGGATCGAACTTGTGGGGGTACTGCTACTTGTTGATGGTGTTGATGTTGTGGGGGATGTAGATGTGCTGCTGCTGTTGTTGTTACTGCTGCTGCTGCTAGTCGTGGTGCGTCGTGAGCTTGAGGGGCTGCGTCGGAGGAAGCCCATTTTGGATTGGTGATTGGTTGTGGGGGGAAATGATGGGATGTGTGTGTATAGTGTGGGGGGAACGGGAGAAAAGCTTGTGGACTTCCTTGATCCGCTCCTTTCTCTAATTTTGTTGTCTCTAGTGAGATCTTTTTCCTTTCTTTCCCTGCTTCGTGTATTTGGTTTTTCTTTCCCTTTTTTTTTTGTCTCTTTCTTTACGAGGCAATTATACGTGCAGTGTATAAAAAAAGGGGAATATAAGAAATGTTGCTCTGATGATGATGTACGGAGTATAATAACGTTACAACATCCAAAAGACAACTCCAAAGGAAATGGAAAGAGTAAAAAAAATCAACAACGACGGGAGCGTGGGGGTGAACGGTAGAAAGTTTGGTTTTGTGGTGGAATAGTACACAAGCAGTAGTAATGCAATAGCGGACGATAGTAAAATAGCAACAATGCCGTAAACTATTACCACTATCCAAAATGCGACCGAAGCAAATCCAAGAAACCCGAAACTGAAACCGAAACCCAAGGAGAAGAGGAAAGAATCACGAGAAGGTATGTGGTAGGTAGTTAAGTGGTAATGGGGGAAGAGTTAAGGTAGGTAGGTAGGTGTAGGTGAGGTATGTGAGAAGAAGTAGTTAGGAGAAAAAGATAGAGAGGTAAGTGTGGGTGGGTGGGTGGATAGGATAGGCAAGCAACACCTAGTTCGGGTGGAGAACGGGTGTGGGTGGGTGGGAAATTGTTGTGTGAAGTGAAAGAGAGAGAGAGAGGGGAAAGAAAGGAAGGAAGGGAGAGGAGACGCAGGTTTTGCGGGTGGTAGGCTTTAAGCGGGTGGCGGGGCGGTGCCGTTGCTGACTACAAGCGAGTCACGAGCAAGCAGCGAGCAGTGAGCATCAGCAGCTTGCTCTGAAGAACGAGGAAAAAAGTGAACTTAACCCAAGGATGATTGATGATGGGACTAAACTGCTCTACTACAGTAGAGAGGTGTGCGGTACAATCAATGCTCGATGCACTCCGGGGATCATGCAACCAACAAGGAGGAGGTGTGGGAGAAGCTGTAAAAGAAAATGTAATGTATGCAGCAGTACGCTACAAAAAAAAAAAAAAAAAAAAAAATGGTGAATGGAAAAGATGGAAAATCGAAGGGACAAAAAATTAAAAATAAAAAAATTGGTGAGTAAGATGTTACCTACTATTGATGAGTGTTGCCCAGTCCTGATTTTGAGTGGAGTGAGCTAGGGAAGTGACTTGTTCGACCACTGACTCAAAGGTTGTTTCTTCCGGGCGTTTTTCGGATTTTTTCTCCCGGGGGGGAAGGGGTATCTGGATGAAATGCTCTCACTCTCTTGCTTGCTTGCTTTCGTGAGTGAGGAGGGTTGCCACGTCGATAGTAGAAATCCTTATTTTTGGTGCGGGCTTTTAAAAAATAAAATACAACAACAAAAAAAAAAGAGTGATTTACCACAGCTGAAAGAGCTCTAGCTAGAAAAAAGCAGGAAATAGAAAATAGAATAGAGATAAAGAGTCCGGCCGTCGTACGTTCTAGTGCTCACAGTGGAACATTTATCTCTACTAAGAGCTAACGACATACCAAGTACATGAAGTACTTAGACAAATACAAGACATGCAAGCCATCTACGTGTTCGCAAATAAGTTTCGAGGTTCGTCCGTTTGATTCGAGCCAGTCAAACAACTCCGACGAAACGCTGCATGCCAACCAGAAGCGGGGCGAACCACACAAGACGGATCACACACACATCATTGGATACATGTATGCACCACCACCACCCTAGCTGTTGTACCCGTGAGAAGCCTTCCCTTAAAAAAGACCTACTTACATACATCATGTTACCCGGCCTCACATCAGGTCGCCTCAACCCAACTCGGACCGGCCAGCAGCGTCGTCCTTGATCTTCTCGGTATCCCGCCCGTCGCTTTCCATCCATGGGGAATACGAATTGCGTGTTTTCCGTCGTGCTAGGATTGGCTTGCTTGTTAATAACCATACGTCACATCTCCCCCTGTAGATACATACTGCTACTACCAATCCAATCAATTATTGGCGGATTAAGCTAGTGCACTGCAACGGTCCATTAACCCTAATGCAGCGAGATACATGTGGGTTCAGACCTTGGTGGGGATTAGCACGAAACGGTAGATCCAAGAAAGAAAAAGAAGGGCTTCCTGGGAAACATGGGAAACATCGAGGAGGAGAAGGAGAAGGCAAACACCATATTTAATCCTGGATCGATCTTCTAACTGTACTAGCTATGGCTGGCTAGGTAGCTAGAGTAATATGGTGCTAGAGCCGCGCCGTGATATTAATTACATGTAGATGTACTCTCAATCAACTCCCCCCGGAGAACAAACACCGAAGCTTCTCCCCTTCTTCCTAGCTAAATCTAGGTAGCTATTACATGTAGCTGGATCCGAACAGCCATTTGGTTACATGACATTGGTACTTACAAGGTAGGCTCGCAACGTCTGTACTCTAATCTTACCGCCCGTGCGTATCTCCCTCTAGCTCTCCCATCTCTCACCAGAAACACCATAACAGAGCAGGCAGGTACGAACAAGACGCACCCTCCCCAAAATCAAAATCAAAATTAAAGAACGTGCCTTTGTCGCCATCCATCGGTACCTGACCGCAGCCAGCCCAGCACCCACCCGTCCACCCAGCCTTGCAATGAAACAGCAGCATAGCATAGCATAGCATAGCATAGAAAGCAGCCAACCTGCACCTGCCCTACCATGTTATGCCTATCTGCCGCCTGGCTACAGACATAAGGCACTAATCATAGGTAATGTACGTAGGCCGTCGGGAAGGAAGGAAGGCACGATTCCCTCCCTTCCTCATGACATCTGGCTGGAGTAATCCCTATTACCTACGTCTCTACGCTATTACTCTATCTACTCACCGTACATCTACGAACAAACGCGTGTACACTCCCTCCCTACATAATACTCCTTCCAGCAAACCATCTCCCTCTCTCCCTCTCACACACAAATCAAAGATTAAAAGGAAGGGAAAAAAAAAAAAAAAAAAAAAAAGGGATCGCACACCGCAATGTCTCACACAACCTGGCCCACGATCCCGCCCACACCATCCACTCACAGTACCTCCCCTTCCACCTCCTCAAAACCCGAGAGAAAAAAAAAAAGAACACACACAAAAAAAAGAAAGAAGCAAAAAAAAACCTGGGGTCGGCCGGCGCGCGCGCGCGGGCACGGACGGTCAGACGGACACGCCTCCAACCCAACCAAACCCGGGTTTTTCTCTCTCTGGTCCTCGTAACATTAGGGCCCCGGAAGTTTCCCCTGTGTAGTGTAGTACTGTAGGTAGCACAGTCCACTTTCCATATGGTTCGGGGATTTCTCGAAACTGCCCTTCTTCAGTAGAGTGTGAGTTGGTCTTGGCACCATCACCACAAACAACCACCCCCCCCCCCCCTCGGCGAGTAGGGTATTTGTGAAGTTTGTGGGTTGCGATCAGGGCTGCGACATTTGGATAGAGTGTGAGGGCGTTAAGCTTTTGGGCCTATGGTGTGATCTCGTGGTTGCGTTCGTGATAGGCATGATGATCCAGGCAGTGGATCAGCTACCTAGAAAGCAGTACCTACTGGTGGATAACGAACGACAGACGACAGAGGGGTGAATAGGCAGCCTCCTCCTATCGCCCCCAACACGTTCTTTTGTTTCTACAGAGTTCCTTCGTTTTCTTTTTTCTTTTTTCTTTTCACTCATGTTCGGCCGGTCGGTCGGTCGGTCGGTCGGTGAAGGAAAGAATCCTCACTACCTACCTTACGTTACTCTTCTACGCCTCTACGTATTTTATTTACAAACAGCCCGTCGAATCGCAATGGCATTCTCGAGAATTCGTTCATCCAAGAGGCGCGGAACATGCCGACCGCTCCAGCTCCACATGCGTGCTCTATAATTAGCCTGTATAAGGAAGGGGTTATTGGTAGGCTACCGTACATATATCCTAGGTTTGTCCTGTTGTATGTTAAGCAGAGTAAGCACTCTACTCCAACAACGCCATTGTAGAGCAATTGGATGGTTGGCGACATCGCCAGAGTTTTATCTATAAGCGGATATATTGTCGAGTCATGTTACATCAGAAACGTTCTCTCTCGCCCTCACGGGTCACCGAGATCGAAGGTAGAGTACCCTAGCGCAGGAGAAGTTTTATTTTTAGGTTTGGCGTAGGTTTAGGTTAGCAGGTACATGTTAGTATGTACTAACTAGGACAGGGCAGGGGGGAACAGACGCCATACCACGCGCCACCCAGTGGCGCACGCAAGGGGCTGACTGACCTTACCGATGGGAACCGAGTGATAGTTGGTGCGGCACATGGACTGCATGCATGATTAGTGAATGGGTGAGTTTGGGGCTAGCCTGGGGGGGGGGGGGGCGCGGGAGTGCCTGCAGGCGGGGCGGATCTATGTAGGTATGTGATATGCATGGCTCATCGGGTTGAGATGGATGGGATGGATGGATATGGGTGGATGGGTGGATGGATGGATGAATGGATGGGATGGATGGATGGTGGTGCGAAGTGAAGATGGTGGTGGTGGTTGTGGTTGTGGTTGTGGTGATGGTGGTGGTGGTTGTGATGAATGCGCACGGGAAGGGTAAGGGTCATGGGATTGGGTGCGCGTGGCGGTTACAAGTAGCCGGAGGTGGGAATTATTGATGGCAGATTTAATATAATTTATCGGCTGAGATGGATGAGAGTACTGAGACTTTATATTTTTTATTTTTTATTTTTCGTTTTCGTTTTCGTTTCGTTTTATTTCCTGGGTTTCTGGCCGGGATCGATGACGTGGGTTTTTTTTTTTCCCTTTAGCTACATGACGGGTAGTGTTCTATCTTGTGTGTGTGTGTGATGTAGATCTTGTAACGTAGTAGCCTCAACGCAGGCACCGGTGCAGTGCAGCACAGTTGCAGTGCGGTGCAATTACATACATGTAGTTCTCTCGGTTGTCGCAAATGCCGTCGTATAGACAAATTAATTTAAGGCTACAGTACCAAAGTAAAGACTAGCCCAGATCGACCATAGTGTAGTATTGAAAATAAATTCCATCATTATTGTTATTGCTTGCAATTGTAAATCTGTGGGTACGACACTGATGATCAGGAACATTCGAGAACGCAGGCTTGGGACGAATTACAGGTATGGGGTGATCAGGAGGTGCAAAATGGAAGTGAAGAGTAATCAATTAAGGCCCCATAACCAGTCAGGATCGTATGACTGCTACCTACATACATCATACGTCTACTCTTTCTGTTCTGACTATTTACTATTCCCAAGGGAGAAACGAAACCTCACATACATGAGCTCATAGGGAATATTTCTAATTGAATCCGAATTCCTCTCCTCCCCCCCCCCGCCCCACCCCCGTTCGGTACCAATGTCGGAAGCAGAGTGCGCCGACACCGCACACATTCCCGGGATGGGGGGTAATCTCCGCGCGCATGGCCACCCAAAAAAAAAAAAACGTGGTTAACGGCGGCTAATGAGCGACGTTCCCGTCTAGTTGGGTGCACTTTCCGCAAGATACTAACGATTAATTCGATAGAAGCTCGTGAGGTACCCCTCCACTAAGGTCGAATATAACTACAATAGATGAACTTTTTTTTAAAAAAATATCCGCACTCTGATTCTAACTAATTGGGATGCCGTACTGGATCGAGTGAAGCCCTTTAATCATTCTTATGATCAACTGATCTCGAGATATCTTTTCTATTAGCCTCCTAGCTGCTGCGTACTGAAGATGTCTCGGAAACATAATATATATGGTAGTTCGTTCCCTGAATCTCTTCGATCCGGTACGTTGAGGGCTTTTCTAATCTCTCTCTCTCTCTCTCTCTCTCTCTCTCTCTCTCTAGTCTTCCTTGTTCCAGTGTCCCGTCCCGGAATACTCTCCAGGGCGTTCTACCTAGCTAAGGAGCACAAAATAACCCCCCCCAGTACTCAGTCAGCCATTGCACTGCACCGTATACCGCACCGTACACCGCCCAATCCGTCAATCCAACGTCAGAATCACCCCAGAAAACCAGGCGTAGGGCCCGATTCTTCCTCTCACGTACCTATCCCGACCCTCCCCCCCGTACACCCGCCAGCCTACATGATACTGAAACCCACCACCATCGCTACCACCGAGAGAGAGAAGTGGAGAAGAACAGAGTAAGACAGGTTTCTCGCTTCGTCCCCGGTCTACACATGGCTAGACGCACACATGGACCTGTCATGTCATGACACTCCCGATTAACCTGTGCTGCGCACCCCATCATCGCCATGGACCCACACCGATCCGCCCTATCTACTTGTATGTATCTACTTGTATGCATCTATCGTCCTACCTATCTAACCTCACCTCCCGGAACCAGATCAGATCGCTCCATCTACATCTTGCCGTGGGACGGACTCTTGCGCCCCCCCCCCCCCCCCTCTCTCCTCTGTCCATACTATTCGAGCGATCCACATATATATCCATCCGGCAGAAACAAACCTTTCGTTTTTTTTTCCCGGCCCGGCCGCCGCCTCATGATTGGCCATTGGGGATGCTCGTACCGACCCCCTGTATACGTACCATAGGCGGGATTTTAGGCGGTATTACTTCCTACCTACATACGCCAGCCCAATAGTGCCCCACTAGTTGCTATGCCACCACTAACCCACCCCACCATCACCACAATAGCCTTCCGCTCGCCGGTGCTGTGTAAACACGTAAGCACACTACCACAGGAAACCGAGTGATTGGCTGTGATCCGGACTATTTTCCTACCGGGCAGACAGCTAGATTTACGTACATCGGGGGGGCCCCACCCCCACCCAACATCGTTAGGGTAGCTGGGAAGGATAAGGAGGGACTTCAATGATCCCAGATAGCTACAGGACCAAACAGGCAAACAGGTGCGGGATCGTGGGCGGGCGATTGGCCTTAACCCCCCCCCCCCCTTTTGCCCGTTTCATGCCAGTGCAAGACAGGGCCGCCGGACGACCTATGCGCTGTCAAGCGTTCGTGCGTCTATCCATACGCTACGTTCGAGTCGGAGATATATATATAAAAAACCACTCCAGATCCAAGATCTGGCCGTGCACCTATCCTCTCCTACTGGCAATAGCTACCAAATGTGCATAATGTCCCCCCTTGCGTTTGAAACGTACGGGCAGAACGCAGTAGGCAAAAGAAACCACAAGGACCCCTTTGGGGGTGGGGAAGGGGGGCAGAACTACTGGAGAACGGCCAACACGAGGGTGAAACCCGCCATTGTGGATGGAACTGAAACATTTAATGATCAGCACCGAGGCTGCCTGCACAGACCTGGCTTTGGGAAAAAAGAAATTATTGCGGGTTGTTGGTTGGTGCGTTACACAAGAGGGCCGGGACCTTGCGAGGGAAAAAAAAAAAGAGATTCTAGATGGAAATGACAGTTTACGCTACTAACCGGGACAGAGCGAACAGGGAAGAGCAGGGAAGAGCAGGGAAAAGCAGGTAGGAATTGGGGAGGGGGGGGAGGGGGGGACGGAAATAAATGTTGTTTGAGAGCCCAGGGATGGGGGGAGGAGTTGTTTAAAGATGTTGAAGGAGTGCACTTTTTTTTGAGCTACATAGTTTCCATCTTGCTTCACTGTGTTCAGCACTTTTTGTTTTTCGAAATTGTCGAACGGGCTGGGCGGATATATAAGTACACTTTGTTCGGCTTTAAAGACTGCTATTTTACTTTTCTCAAGAGATAGTACATCACGCATCGAATCGAATTTGTGGGAAGGATCTTACTTTTTACTGCTACGCACTTGCATATCTGCATACCCGCATATAGAATCGGAATATCTATTCTTCAGCAGCAGCACGACCGGTCGAATCGCATCACAGGAATTATCACCGAAAGACTCATTGTTGCGTACCTGCATATCCTTTGCATATCTCATCTCACAATGCCCCTTCTCTCGCTCCCCAACGAGCTCCTGCTGCTCATCGCCGACCACCTCCCCCTCTCCTCCCTCTCCGCCCTCCACCGGACCACCCACCACCTCCACACCCTCACAACCCCACACCTGCACCGGGCCGCCCTGCTCCCCCGCCCCAGCTCCTACGGCATGGTCCTGCCCGCCCTGCACTGGGCCGCCTGGTACGGCCACACATCGCTCGCCCGCCTCCTGCTAACAACCTTTTCGCACCCCGTGGACGCCAAGACGGACGAGCACGGCAAGACGGCGCTGCACTGCGCGGCCTGGCAGGGCCACCTGGAGATGGTGCGGCTGCTGCTCGACAGCGGCGCCGAGATCGACGCCGCCGACACAAAGTACGGGAAGACGGCGCTGCACCAGGCCGTTGTGCGCGGGTGGGCCGAGATTGTGGCGCTGCTGCTCGAGCGCGGCGCCGACGTGGGCAGCCGCGACAACGGCGGCCAGACGGCGCTGCTCTGGGCCACAAAGTGTCAGAGCCCCGAGTATGAGTCGCTGGTGGGTATCTTCCGGATGCTGCTGGAGCGGGATAGGGCCTGTGGCGGGGGGATGCTGGACGCGAGGGAGGATGAGAGGGGGGAGACGGCGCTGCATTGGGCTGTGTGGAGGGGTCAGAGGGCTACGGTGAGGTTGTTTTTGGAGTTTGGGGCGGACGTCGACGTGGAGAGTTGTGAGAGGGAGACGGCGCTCGAGTGGGCTGTGAGGAAGGGGGATGAGGGGATCTTGAGGATGGTTGTGGGGCGAGGGGAGGTGGCGGAGATGGTGGCAGCGGAGGTGGAGGCGGAGGAGAAGAGGGAGAGGGTAAAGGAGAAGGTGGAGGGGTTGGGAATGGAGGTGGGTATGGGGTTGGGGCTGGGGAACGGGGAGGGGGAGGAAGTGGAGGAGGAGGGGGAGAGGGAAAGGGGTACCAGGTGGGGGAAGAGGATTAAGAGTATTGGGAAGGCGGTGGGTAGGATATCGCTGTTGAAGCAGCTGGATAGGAGGCATATCAAGGAATTGGGAGAGGCGTAATGGCTGTAAGTATTGAAAATATATGTACGTATGTATACAATGTAGCTATGTAGTCGAGTGTTTATTTTATTTTCCTATTTTCTATTTTATTTTCTATATTATTTTCAGTGGAGTTATGGTAGTAAATAGCCTGATGTATTTTTTTTAGTCATTATGTAGTTTAGTGTAATGGATTTTTTTCAGTACAGTCAATCATCCCATCATTCCCAAATTGCAACAAATTGATCATTACCACCAGATAAAACCCTGCCTGTACTCCTTCCACCCCCGTACAACAACAACAACAACAACACAAAGCCCGAGTGAGCCTCCATGACATGACCACCACCACCCATTAATTAAGCGAGAAACACCATACGCCCCCCCTCCTCCAGATGTAGATCGATCTCCCCCCCCCCCCCCCCCCCAAACGCCGAGCCCATGACGATCCCCATGTACTACAGCCAAAGTCTAGAACAAAACAGCCTGGCCCGTCCGTCCGTGAGATTAGACGCCGCGCCATGCAACAGAAGATCTAGAATTTCAACCGGCCTTTGTCTCACCGCCGCCGCCGCCGCCGCCGCTGCTTGTTCTAGACCAGACACTCCGCTGCCCCCCCTCCCCCACCCGCTCTTTCACTATGTACATTACAGGACGTACTAGGTCAACAAAGGCAGAATCCCGCGCCGGCAATATAAATACGTTTGTTGCTGGAGCTTGGATGACTAAGCGGGTATGTAGCTATCAGGTATGGCGCTAGCCGGTTTGGGCCGTGTTTAGTAGTGTACTGGTGTTATGTAAAGGCCTAGGCTGGGCGACTCTTCCTACATGGGATGGAGGCCTAGACCTGCCACAGCACTAGATCAGGCCCGCCGATATAATATATAAATGGAGTTTATGGCTAGGTAGTTCCAGCCTGACACTCGACCTCGAGGCCGATCAGGAGCAGAAACTGCACCATGTAGGTACATGTACTACAACCGGCACGTTAGGGCCGGCAAACATCGTCGATATGATATGATACTGGCTGGCTGCTATCGCCCGGCCGACGGGCCGAGACTTGATCATGAAATATCAGCTCAACTATTAATGCCAGATCCGGCACGTCGACAAGTGCCGGGTTTGGGTTGGGTAAACTGCACTGCACCGGGCCCTGAGCGGGTCTCGGCCTGTCGGCCGGGCGCGCGGTGCTAGTACCTTCGCGGCATTAATGGGGAGTGCTGGTTAATTGCCAACCGTCGGTTTCGACTATAGCTATTGGCGCTTCAGATCACGTAGGCTTGACAATTGTCGGAGGCAGAACGGACGGTTCCTGCTCGGTGGGCAGAATCAACGGTTGACAGAAGGCGGGATAAGTTATAGTTTATCATGGTATCTGTGGGGACTGGAAATGTACACTCGTGACGATGCTAGCAGCTGCGGTGGGGCCAAAACTGGGTGTCCCTCTGAAATTCAAAATTGACGGCCGTCAGTTCTTGAAATTGACCTAGATTAATCAATCAAGAAGTATTTAATTACTTTAGAGGGCGGGGCGGCGTTCTAGTGGCCAGCGGCCGCCATATATAATTATAATATTATCACACGATTTATAATTGAAATATTCGGGAGGAGCGCATATTTACTGCTACCGCTGTGTTTTCAGCTTCTCAACTCTATTAGCTCAAGACCCCCCCCCCCCGGGCCCCATGAAACGTCAAACTGCAAAAGTATGATAATGGTACTAAATTTTAGCCCTGAGCGTACCATTTTAGGAAGCTGTTGCTATAGTTATATCTAGTTACATGAATCACTTTCAAATACTATACATCCACCATAAAAGAACAAAAGATATATATACAGGCAACTCAAACATAAGTAGGCTCTAAAGGCGGGTTAGAATTGATCACCAGCCGCTTCACAAAGTCATTAAACCACCCGCCCGCCTCCGGGGCCGGAACATCCGCATCCACACTGACACAGTTGACATCGAACCTTGCCGCACTCGTATCACTCGTCCCGTCCGACTCTCCGCCAGGCTTGACCCAAACAAGGGAATCCACAATACACTCGCCAGTATTCGTTGTTGGGCGCGTTCCAAATCTATGTATAACGCTCAGCATTAGCCACCTCATGATACTCGTTCACTCAGCCCCAAGAGAATAGACATACCCAGCGTCTTTAATATTGCACCAATGCCCCCCCTGAGTTCTAATCCCCTGCGCCCCAGACCTTCCCTGGTCAATGATAAATTTACTTGGCAGGCCCTCGGCCTCCAAATACGGCGAGAGCGCCTTTACGTATTTCAATTCACTCCAGTTCGGATTATCCGGGCCGGGGCCGTAGATGATATCGGGAACCGTCGCATTATACGCATTATAATTCGACACGTTTGTCGCAAAGCCCCTGATCTTCGCGCCGGTCCCCGCGCCGTCGACAACCTGTTTGAATATCTTCGCAGCTGGCTCCAAGTTCGACGGCCATCCCAGCCAGTTGCTGTGTGCAGCATCAATGTACAGCGCGATATTGCTGCGCTGCAGCTTCTTGATTGCGTAGGAGAGACCCTCGATATAGCCTGGGGCTGCGGTTACGCATGCCGGCGCGGTGGCGAGGTTGGTGACAATGTTGCCGAGCGAGTCGGGCTCGAGGACAATGGCATAGTCCAGGCGGTCATAGGGGGGCGCAGAGAGCGCAGCCGCGATTGTGTCGATGAAGGTTTTGTACTTTTCGAGGCCGCCGTTGGCGAGCGAGAGTTCACCAGCTGAGGCTTTGGCGCTGCAGTCCCGGTCAGGGAGATTGTAGACTACAAGAGGGAAGATGAGCTTCTTGTTGGGAGGGCGGCGCTGAGTGCGGATTGCCTCATCAAGGCGCGTATTGAGGTTGGTGATCTAGAGGGTTGTTAGCCAATTCCTGTCTTTGATACTATAGGAATTGGGGGTCTTACATCACCGGAGCTAGAAACCCACACGAAAGTGCTAACTCCCTGCACAGTTCTTGTACGTGCGGCATTAAGCTCATCCCCGTCGTCGAGAAAACTCTGGATTGTCTCTTCGAGCTTTGTGGCGTAGCCAGAGTTTGCGTATTGGACACGGTTGAGGAAAGGGTTATCGCCATTACATGCTGGCTCTTTCGTCCGTTTCTCAATCAGGAGGGGGCTACCTGCTACAAGGGCTTGTAGTGAAGGCGAGAGGAGAAGAAGGGTAGAGAGAATTGGGTAATGCATTTGAGGTTTTGACACGGACTAATTACTTTGGCGGAGAGACTGTCTGAGGCCCTAAGAGGACGGTTGGAGCTTTTTTATAGTAAACATACCCAGAGGCAATTGGGAGCTAGCTCGTATTCATCATATTCAGTATATTGAGCTCATTTAATACTCAGTCAGCTGTACGGCACGCGATTCCGGGGTTAAAGTCGTTCGCACTAAGAACACTAATAAATCAGCCAAAGTCATTCAGGGAGCGGACTAGAGGTATCTGGGGACCTACGAATACCAGCTTCCAGAGATAGACACCAAGGCCAGATGATTAAAGTAAAATATTCAGAGACATCCGCTTATATCATAATAAACATATAGCTACAGGGAAGTAAATCCGGGGATATGGAGATTTGTGATACCATCACCGGAAAGCCGGGGCCGACATGCCGTTTAATTTAAGCTTAAACGGAATAGAGTGCGGTCTAAGCATTGGCGCTCTAGGATTATACCAGGAAGTATATTTCCCCCTCGGATGATAAAAGATGCTCAACTTGGCCAGAAATATGGAGTTTTGCAGGCCAGTGAGTCACAGGTTATCACTCGGTAATGTGAGTGTGATATCTGATGTCTCGATTTTTGTTTCACGCAGAGTAATTGGCTGTGGGCCATTGGGCTTTTCGTTTAATGGTAGGCCAATAGATATCTATATAAGAAGAAGCCATCTGCGTAGATGCTTGACTATCTGCGATTCAGAATCTAGATCTAGATGCATCTTGTCAGCTAGGGAAACTGACCATCCTCTGGATAGGGGCAACTGACCTGGCCCCATGGGCGCGTGGAAACACTTTCAGTGTCGATAGGATCAGCCTTCTTGACAGAAAAAGCATTGTCACTGCCTAAAAACCTCCTTACAGCACCTATACTGCTGTAGACCAATCAATGTGTTTTCGCTGGAATGATATGACGTCTTCATAATATCAGGCCATCTGCGAAATCCTGTGTCCGGCTGTTTTATTGGCTTTCATTCCCAAGATATGATCGAGGCACTACGATGTAGTGATGGTTACCGAGACTGAGTGTTTGGGAGATTGTGCAGGCCTGAGGAGACGTTAGATCAATGGAGGTAAGTTTATCGGTCATGGGAACTGGTAGGGTGCCAGGTTCGTGCTAGCTGCAGCTATGATAGGTTCTTGAGGATACGCCTATTGATAGAAAATTCGAGAACTGTATCTGGGAAATGATATGAAGGAAGGTTTATTTTTACGTTTGGTCACGTGAAGGGCCTTTCTATTGAAATTTCATGTTCTTTTAATGCTTTCTCCCTCACGAAAATGGTGTGAACGGAGGATGTTCACTAATGGTCACTCAATTCCGGATCCACTTTTAGATCAGGGGAGAAGGATCAGGTTCGGTTTCATTACTGACAAGATTGGCAAGTTTTTCCAGTACTAGACTTCTAATTATTAGTGCTGGTTCATGATCATCTATCCCGCGGATGTCATATGACGTTCAGTTTAGATCTCCCATGGTAGAAGATGGGTGATGCACTCATGGGATATCACCCGGGCCTCTAGGATCAAATATACCCAGGTAGGATCAGTGATCACTCTTCCGGATTCACCATACAGCCTGGTTGGCCATGCATGCGCGAACCCACTGGTTATGCAACAAGATACCTAATTGGTACAAGTAGCTCATGAGACTTAGGAAGTTGGCATACGTAGGACGGGCCGGCAACTCGAATCTCCAATAAGGCACTATCTGCCACTTCAGAAACTATCATTCACTAGGAAAAAGTTTTCATGAAGGGCAGCACCAGATATGTGCCGTCTGTCACGTGTTGTAGCATGAACCACTTCCGAGTGATTGGGAATGACCAGTAAAGATTTCAAAAAGCAAAGAAAGTGACGCCAAGGTTTGGTTGCTGCTTATGTTGTTGTATATCCAGAGAACCTTGCATTTTAATCATTCGATGGATGACTTTTTTTCTTGATAAAGGCAAAATTTCTTAATTATCGGACTAAGTCTTTGCCGTTTTATTGTTAGCTTCCTTTCTTATGCTGGTAGGAGGGTAAATTTTTGGAAGGCCCTTGCGTTTGCACTCAGTTGCGCACTGGGGATGGTACGTTCGGGATGCGAAACAATTCGGAACCTGGTAAATTGGCAAATTCTGAGACAGTTCTCAACCAAACAACGTGTAGGTCTTACATTTACACTACATAGCTTGATTACTATGAATCATAAAGGCTCTTTTCTCGCCTTCCTTTTTGGAATCATATAACTGTTACAGCAAACATGTCAGCTCCTGTTAAACCCCCCCTAGAGAACGCACAACAACGCATAATATACACAAATGGAGTGAACGAACCCAAGACCTGTTAAGCCATGGTCACACAATCGCCAGATCTGTAATCTTGAAGATCACAATTGCAACACAAGCCATAAGAGCCCTGCATCATGAGATTTATTTTATTTACCCATAGCCCTCCTGAATATACCTGTTTGAAGGGTCGTATTAGGTCCAGGCCTGGTTGGGTTTTCTTTCCATTTTGTTTTTCCTTCTAGTCTGCCAAATTTCAGTGAAATGTTCCTCGGAATCTAGCAAACAAAAAACGAGTTGGCCGGGAAATAGAGAGCTGACACGGGCAACGGGAGACCGTGGCCGGTGGGAATGAATTTACGGACTGCCCGCGGCTGAGCCTGGAGGTTCTTATGTTTCATCTTCCGAGCTCCTGGCCAAACTGTCTGGACAACGGCACTGACTGATTCTCCGCTCCGGGCATGCATACCCGACGGTCGTCCCGGCACCCGCGACGTGGAACATTACAGATGAGAGCGTCCAGTTAGAACAGAGCCTCTCGCACTTTAGGCCGTGACTTTAAACTACTCGGCGTCAGGCCGCACTATCTTCGAGCTACATAAGAACCCCGTCAGACATGTATTACCAAAATGGCATCGTAGCCCTTCGTATCTAGCTCTTTTTGATAAGGACAGAGTGGTTTACTGACTGTTGTATGCCGTTAGGGAATCAACGATCACGGCAACCTATGCATCGCTGTGGTCTATAAATACATAGGTAATACTTGAAATAGACACGGCTCCGCTTTTGGCGGTAGCTTTTTTTTTTTTTTTTTACCCTTCGAAGAGCAACGAAGATCAACTTAGAAAGATTGGGGGCGGGGTCTGTTGTTAGATCAATCAGATCCCTAAGATTCTATACGTCAATCTGGCCCAGGAAGGGCTTTGTTCGCGCACGTGAAAGTGCCTTGACCATCGCTTGACCAGTAATATGTCTTTTTACTTAATGAGGATTCCACCGATGGAGCACAAACTCTTGGTGACCCTCTGGATAAAGCGGCAAAATCATTTGAAATGCACGCTTATCATTACATTTGACAGTAGGGCTCCAGTGGAGGTCATATGATACTTTTGCTGCAAGCTTTGACTGGCTTCACGAGTCATCACTCGCCGCTCTTCGGGCGTTGAGAAGACTGCCGTTACTTCCATAAAAACAAGTATTGACGGTTGCGGTACTGGGGAAAAAAAAAATATATACCGCATTTTTTTTTCCTATTAATTGCCGGCCTTTCAGTTTCAGAAAGGCTCACCAGAGTTGCTGGCGGAGTTTGAATGGAAAATCAAAGGCTATTGTCCGCGACTACATTCCATGGCGCACCCAATTACAGGCAGAGCTAGCTAGAGATACCTATCAAGTTCCTTTAAAGGGTGGTCCATCTCGATATCATATACCATTATCTTAGACCCCGAGGATCTCCAATCAATGTGAAAATTGGAATGATTATAATGAGTACCAGGTCGGGAGATGGTTCTAAGGGCATTTCAATCAGACAATTGGCGACACGCTACAGAAACGTTTTGAAACAAAATCTCCTGACGATCAATGAATATCTATTAGTTTACTGCCTGGCCACGTCCAACTTGTACGTAAAGGCAACCGACAATTGCAATTCCGTTGGGCCATGTAAATGTATCCGTGCCCCGAGGGTTCCTGGACGACACCGAGGGGTCGATTCATTTGACGAACTGCCTTTGTTATACTCTCACCTGCATGATCGTAAAACTATATTTCTTTCACTCTCTGTATATTTAGTTGGCAGATTTGGGAACCCCATATGTCGCCATAGTTTTAAATCGCTGGCATTAATGCACTTGGTATGTATTCGAGATACGATCTTTCGCCGTTAAAAAAGCTACCTGACAAGCCCAGGATCCTGCGCCATATGTGGGGGATTTGCGCGGGTCAAACATCCCCAATCCACTAATTCAGCTGTACCGCAAATCCCGTAGTTGATTTTGCCCCTATCTACTGGTTAGGCATTACCGAAAGTCGTCGGCAACTGAATGATAGATGTGGGGGATTTGCAGCTAAAGAAAAGTAGTAGCAAGAAAAAAAAAGAAAAGGAAGGAGCTGTTTTTTCTAAACGCGACGGAGCACGCTTGAGTGATTTTTCGGGCCCCAGTCTAGATGCTACTAAATCTACACCGGGCCACAAAGCTATTCCGTATAATTATTGCCTCTATACGGCGGGCCCGGCGGACATGGGGTCACATGGCCATCGGAAGCCTGAGGCCTTCTTGCTCGCCCCCTCAATCATCTGGACCGAGCTAACCTTTCACTCGCTGGATTATTTCAATTCCTTCTTGCTGTATCCAGGATGTAATGAGACTGGCTGCAGATTTTGACTTGTTGTTAAAACAGCGCAAGAATTGTACGCAAGAACTCGGCGGTCGATGCTTTTTTCAATGCTCTGTGATCATACGAGGCCTAGAGGACAAACCTGCTTTGCCCCACTCTCACACTCTAGCTCACTACTCCCCCATCCGGCGCGCGGTCAAGGAGAATACGTAACTAGGAGACACTCCATTGATGCGATTCAAGAGGTTGTAAGAAATGATTGACCGCTAGTGGATAGCCTTGCAGTTATTCAAGTAAGCAGCCCCCAGATTGACACCCGATGAACCACTTCCTAGTGAATCAGGTTCGGCGATGCTCCCTTCAGACTCTGGCAACTAGCTACTTACCCCAACCCAGATATGAGCCATTGGCAGTTGAAGATTTGATAAACCTGTACGCACATACTTATCATGAGAACTATTTGGTTTGACTGACATTGACCCCGCGTTTAGCGCTGTATTATGACAAGTCAGTACGTATGAGAACGTAACTCCTGGGCTAGGGAAGGCGTGGCTTGATTGTGCCCGCGTTGATTGTTGTAGTAAGAAACAGATCGTCCACGAGACGTTCACGATCTCTCGCAAAGTATGAGCTGTCCTCCTTCATGACAGGAGTATGTATCAAGGGATAGTGAGAGTACTTATCTGCATACTTCTGAACTACCCCGTGTGTTCTCGGTTGCAGAATACAGGCTTTACAATTAATCATTGGTATTATCTGGCACGGGCCGAAACACCGCCGAGCACTCGGACAACATCTGAGTATATTCGGCTCTTACTCTGAAACCTTTAGAGAATGGAAATATTTCTCTCTGACTTTGATTGCACAAAGACAGCCATAGTATGAGAAGCCAAAGACTTGAGATACGTATGTACATGTACCTGAAAGAATCGGGAAATCGGAGCTATATTGTTTAGTGCAGACTGAACAACGCATCGTTTTTGCGGTCCGATGCGATTGGAAATAAATTTCTTGAAATTGAGCTCAAATTTCAAGTCTAACTATGCATTCTGCGCAGAACGGGCGATCATTATAGGCTGTTTAACAACCACATGTGAACGAAACGTTCAAAAGGAGCTTTCTCTTAATCCCCCCCTTCGGCCTTGATCCTCTTCTACCATGTCGGGATACTTTTTTCCCGTAAAAGATAAAAGCCGGCGGCCAATAGGTTCTTTGTGCAGTAATAGTAGGGGGGCTTAATGGGAGAAAGGCTGTCCATTCTGTCTGGTAATCTATACGGATAAATATCGTCATAATGTGACAGATGCTAAATTAATTCCTAAGATTACCTCAGCACATATGAATTATGCGATTACATAAACTTTGAAAATATTTTTTTTTTCGTTCCCCAGTCAGATCATATGCAGTTCTCTGCTATGGAACATCGCATGTGTGTTGACGTTGGCAAGCCTACATGTAGCTACCAAGTGTGGGGAGCCTCAGCTAATGTGCCCGGCCATGGAATTGATTGCCTTATCCGTGGATGTTCAATCGATCTAAAATGGAGTGGTGAAAATCTTGGTGCAAAATTTGCAAAGTGTTCACATAATGGTCATTTTTAGAAGTCACTTAAATTTTTTCTCTGCGTCAGGAAAAAGGAAAGAATAGGCTCAAATCCCACGTTAACGTCCCACGGGAGCGGACCGGAGCTTCCCGAACCCTAACCCAGTGATAGGCCAGAGCCGCACCTTAAATTCCTTTGGTCAGTTACCCGGACGCCCTTCAGCCCGTGCACAGAAAACCCTGATCCTAGATGAAACCTGCAACGTTGTACAAGTCATCGTTCGAGCAACCTCGAGATTCCTCCGAGCTTCGTTCATCCTGAATCCCACATACTTGCTTTCCGGCAAAAGAATAAGAAAATACGGGTGCTCGGGGCAAGGATCATTTGTATTGAGTGGCGGCGTTCTCTCATACAAAGAATCCCTGTCTTCGAAAAGTTCTTTGATATTTGCTAGTAAGCAAGTAGCTACCCAGGGAACAGCAATGACTGGAATCTTTAGCTATCCCCCATCGAGGATTCGAGAGATGATCGTTCCATCAGAAGGATTACGGGGAAAGGGATGTCTGGTTTGACCAACCTGCTATCTATAAAGTGGTACATGACCAGTGAAATAGCTGACATTTATCCCCAGAGCCTAGCTTTGAGTATTGCTGTAGTTAAAGTGGCCTGCTTCACTGATGCTGGTAAATTTTACCGTACCAAAAAGGGTATCTTCTATACACCTGTAGAATCTCAACCTCCTGGGAATACTCGTCGATCGAATGCCACGGTTTTACCTGGAATTGGGGATATTTCTCCCTCCTTTGCTGGTCTGTTAGTTCCAAACCCTCGACATTGGAATTCAATTCTGGGCTAAGCTAATAGATTTAAATCAGTAAAACCCTAGCCATATTATAAATTTCAAAGGGTCAAAATACTGGGGAACCTGGAGTCGGAGATACCAGCTAGCGGAAAGATTACTGTAGCTACTTCTGTTGTCGGGGGGGGATGCTGACAGGGATCCTTCGGTTTAGGACTTGATCCTGGGATCGCTGACATTCAGGGTCGAAACTTTGTTGTCAATCAAGATGTTCATCTTGGTGAGATTTTCATGAAATGTTTGTTTGAGATTTCCGGCGCGGAAAATCTAGCTAATAGTAAATATCTTAAAATAAGGCCTCGAACAAGTCAACGAGTACATGCTGGACTATTTCCCTAATCCCTGTAAAATTATTCGGCGATCTCCGGCCAATCCTGTTGGGCTGATAATCTTTAGCAACGTATTTTATGCAAGACAGGCCAGAAACAGGAGTTCCAAAAACACCAACCAATTCCCGATGCGATATGCATGTTTACATCATCCATAATCACGACCCTCATTCGGGTCAACAAGTCAAACATATGTAGCTCGTTTATCGGAAAAAGTCAGAAGGGTCTATAGAGCCCTGGGGGCGGTTCGCAGATGCCACATCAATTTATTCCGAGATCGAGAGGAACCAGATTAATCGAAAATTATTCCGGGCGCCGGAACAACTATTGCAGAACCGACGATACGAAAGAAATATATAACTTATTTCTTAGAAACCTGGGACAGAAATCGATTTTCAGTAGGGGAAGATATCAGCTAACCCCATTAGCCGGTCCCGGGAGCCTGGAACTTCCCCGATGCTCAGTTAGGACTTATGTCGTCTTGCCACTTCGATTACTGCTGTTTCTGCCACTGCACATGCCATTGGCCATTAAATAGCAGGAATATTGAGGAAAGAAATGGCTTGCAGTTGGATGGGATTTTCGTGCGATATGTACGGTGGATTATCGCCAGCGCCGATGTGGAGACCAGGGTGATCCAGTTAGGTGTACGTGGAGTGGGGACTTAAACTCGTTTGGATCGAGCAACTTGTTTCAATCGCCGGACAACTACTAGTAACGAAGGGAGGCTCATCAGCCCTTTCAAATATCATCCTCCCTAAACAAATGGAAACATACCTCTCATGAAAGGACGGGGGGGCGTTAATGGTTGGTAAAGAATATGAGTGGTAGAGGCTTGCTTAGCGAGCAGGCAGACACTGATGATCATGATCAACTTTAGTGCTCCTCCGTCAGGCGCTTGATCGCGCTTCGTTCAATCAGAATTCAACGTCTTTGGGCACACGGGAGAAAATCGTTAAGTATGCAAGTCGGAGAAGTCGCATCCATTTGCCGCCACGACCCCTCACGGGGGACATCCTTCTTTCTTTCTTTCTTTTTCTTAAACGTCTATATTCAATTCGCTGACATGCACATTGATATATGTACATCGCCTTGCCGATGGAAGTACTCTGAACCCAAACCAACCTAGCCTAACACCAACGTTAATACATTGATAGTTAGTGCGCGCCTATCAGATCCCATGTACCTACCACGCTGACGTTGTGTGCATAGAGAACATGGGGGGACGAGGAGGGGCAAGAGTAACAGGGCAATCATATCTCTCGGACCAGCGTTGCCTCCCCTCAACATGCGGAAGTTCTTCCCCGATCAAAGTGGATGCGTTATGGATTGGCGAATCCCATAATAGGTCCATTTTCCTGGTGATACCTGCTCGTACTGCGTTATTTCGCCAAAGCCCCATTGGCTTTCTGTATCACGGAAAGGAAAATCAGTCTGCAAGTCGGGATAGAGGTTCGTTTCTCTTGCTGTTCTATACGCCAGTTCGACTGTGCTATGGTCATCAGTCACCTGCCTCCCTTGACTCTGGACTCAATGATCGTGCGGATCAATGCAGTACGGCGGATAGAGAAACCTTTTCTACTGGAGAGGCGGCATCACACGTGTCTGGATACCGCTGCCATGCCCTGGTCAGGTGGTATATCATAACCTTTGGGGATGAGGCAACAGGTCATCGTAACAATACCTAGGTACTATTGCCGTTGAGATGGTAGAACAGAGGATTCTTGACCTTCAGGGGCAATTGATCACCAAGAGATAGACATGATTGCCACGAAGCGGGTACATCGAGTTGCCGGAACGAAGGGGAAGAGAAGACCAACACTGGCCTGCATCACCCTTCCCCCGTTGTATGCTAAACATACTTACGTCTCATGTCGGTACGTACCCTCCATAACAAACCAAAAATAGGAATCCTCATCTAGAACTCTTTACTACGATGTCTCCAACGAGGACAATCGTGAAAGAATGTTCGGAGTCAACAAAGATATCAGATCCGCATAATGGATGATGCTGGCTGGCTGAATACAAAGGTAGGTACCGGTACAATTGTCTATGGTAGTGACTCGTAGGCTAACTCATGTAGCTAGGTACCTACAAGAACACTCCGAGTCAGTACCCCCAGCTCCCCTGCAGCGGAAGTTTTACATCTATTCTCTGCGACGATGAGAAAAATTTCATTCATGGTGGCGATCAAGGAAAGAAAAGTGGGAATTCTAGGTGGGCATCGTTCTTTATCAGCATGCGCAGGTCCAATGCTGTAGGATTTTTATTTTTACTTGCACATCCCCCACCGGAAAGCCCGAAATTGACCCTTCTATGCATCTTACATAGAGGGTATCTCTATGATGTTTCGCTAGGATCTGTTTAGATGCCTTTGTTTTCTCGTTTGTAGTATTCAAAAAACGGATTCCGCCTGATTGGGGTCCACAAAAGTTCACCGAGAAAAATTAAAGACGGAACAACTCATCGTTTCGATTATTTCGAACGCGACCGGTATGATACGATGGATGGGAACAACGACCACAACGAAGATGCAGGGTGGAAATTAGATGGCATGCAACGCGGGCCAGCAATTGAGTCCTGTTGTGGTTTGAGCCGTTTAGCAATTGCTGCTTAGAACGTCACCGCGCTGGGAGAAAGCTTCAATTATGCTTATCGTGTTTTGATAGGGAGCTGTGGGAGGGGTCTTTTGGCGATGCGACGGGCGACTCTAGTTATTCTGCCTGTTTAACGGGCAAAATCTCTCGCATAAAGGGTAAGCAATGATTTCGGTTAACGTTTCTGCGGGTTCAATTTGTTTTGGTAACTGCGGAGATGCCACCGGCTAGAGAAACTATTATGGGAAGACTACAAATTGATCTGCAAGTACATTGACACCTGTTTCTCCCAAGGAAGTAGGGCATGCAATAAGAAACAGGCATTGCGCAGAAGTTTCCAATCTGATGCGATCGCCTTGAATAAATCGAGAGATGATCGATGAACACCGAGAAAGCGGCGACCGGTAGGCTCTCAGGGTGGTTGGAATATCATCGGATGAACCAAAATCCTGCGAAACAATGGAGATCATTATTGACCCGAGTCACCAAACACAATTCCCCGGTTGCAACACGCAACCCTTGGAGCAAAAAGCTATCGCGAACAACGTTAAATTTTACAATAGTGTAAAAAAAATTTGCCCGCCACCCCCTTTGGTCTTAACCGCTCAATTCTGTAGGATTGACACCCAAAAATCTAGTTCAATAAGGATTGACTTATTATTCATCACATAATCTGCAATTGACGTGGTAGATCTTGCGGCGAGGCAGAGGTACATTGTTGGCGTTGAGGCGTTCTATGGCAATTGTAAATGATGCAGTTGCTGTTGTTCCTTGGTGAACAAGTGAGCGGTGAGAGTGGCGGCGAAGGCTTTTTGACATTGCCATTCTCGGATGCGGCTGAGACTATATTTGTGGGTGAGGTTTTGCATAATTGGATGTGATGCAACTCCCGTCAGGATCCCAGGTCTACATGGCGATCGAGGACCAGTGCCGGTGGTGTGTATATTAAGAAAATAAAAAAAGAACCGAATTTCGTCGTCGTTCAGGTCAAATGGACGGGACTTTTGATACCAACTTTTTGGTAGTTTTACAGTGCAACGGCCCGTCATGAGTCAACTGCAAGTCAAGCGAAAGCCTCTATCCTCCCTAGGCCACGTCCACCAGTCTCCGTCCTTCCCTACAATGCACTTCCAGTTTGGATTAGAATGGTAGTTTTAGAATCTCACGATGGCCGTGACCGCTCTGCCTTTACGAAGCTTTACTATACTGAGAACTGGAGTTGGATACTGCGGGGTGAAATACGTGGCAATGGAGGAACAGGAACACCACCAGTGTGGGAAGAGCTTGGAAGGTGGTTGAGCAACAGCCGTCCTCAATTGCAAATTCAAATTTAAAGGGGATAGATAACTAGACGTAGGCATGCGTCTTTAATTCTAAAATGAACATGTCCTCGTTCACTGTTTGGCTGGATACAATTGCCATTGACACTTCTTAGTGATTGATATTTCTACTAAATTCCTTTTTCATTTTATTTTTTTCTTTGCGTGATGATTTTCGCGCAATTAAATTGGTCTAAAAGCAAAGAAAGAAAAAATAATAATAAAAAAATAAAAAATACATCACGAGTTTACCTAACCGACTTGCTGCACAGTTGTGGTGGTTATGGTAGTAGTTGCGGTAGAGTGATGTATGTACGGTGGTGGTACTGGACTGGTATAACCTACCTACATTTAGATATAATAGTGCTCTAGAGCTTTACATGGCAACAGCACGAACCGACGCCCCAGAGAAGATGCCGGCATCGTGAGAGGTTAATGCACATATAAAAGGAACGCGCAAATGCAAAACGCTAAAAGAAACTGGAGAAGGGGAGGCGAGGGTCGAGGAGAGGATGGGAGTTGAAGAGGGAGCGAGAAAAAAAGCTTGGACCATGCCTTTCCTTATGGAGACGACACCCTGCGGGCCCGTTACCCGGCCTTGTTGGGCAGTTGCTCTCGACAGAGTCAACACCAAAAATAAACGTTGTACTCCTTTTTCCCGTATGAAGGGGTTTAACTTGTAGAGACCGTCTCTTTCGATCCCATGCCAGCGCACCCTGCAGTCCGGTCGTCACTGCATCTCTTCTTTCCTCCTGCACATCTCATGCATTCCCTAATAGCCCTCTCGGTCAAAATTGGGTGGTTCATCTAAACCCCCACCCCTACACTTTTTCTTACCCCACAGTACAACGAATGGAAGAAGGACACGGATTAGCCTCCAGATAGTCTCGTTTCAGCGCTTCAGCGAAAGCCCATTCGACACAACGTGTTTTTTTGGAGGGGCTATGGATTTGAACGTGCAGTGGTGTGGTGGGGTTCACATCCGGCTGGATGGGATTGAGACGAAAGAAGGGTAGCAAAAGGACAACAAACACCACTTCGGGGTGAGGGGGGTAAGGCCCGTAGTGATGTAGGTAGACTCGTAAGGTATGTTGGTAGGTAGACTGTAAGTATCAGTAAAGAGCAGAGGGAGGGGGGGTAGAAGTCGGCTAAGAGATGAGCGGGATCGATGATAGGACTGCGTTGGAAGCAGATCCGATGGGATGGAATGACCAGGGGTTGTTTGGTGCAATGGGGAGGGGGAGTGGCTGACTGCAAAGTGAGGGGTGCTTAGAGGGGCGCGTGGATTGACATTTCTGGTTTACTTTTTTTTTTTTTTTTTCTTTTTTCCTTTTCCCTCTAAAATCTCGAACTGGTGACCTTTTCTTGTAGTCTGCTCATTCACCCTCTTTTCCTCCATGTACATGTACATGTACCGGTACATTACCTACTTCCACTTTTTCACTCTCATCGGGGAAGATCCAAAAGAAGGGTAAAGTGAATTTTTCCACTAAAAAATGATAAATAAATAAATAAATAAAATCCAAAATACCCTACAGGCCACGACCGTTGATAACAGCGGCAATTATAGGAACGCTTATAGCCATATCACAAAAGTTGACGTAGGTAGAGCAGTGAGAGTCCTGGTACATGTAGATGTATACTATCTTCAATCGAAAAAAAAAAAATGAAAAATGAAAAAATGAAAGGAAAAAAAAAATATGGTGGGTGGGGAAGATTGGGATAAACTAGAGATACGTGTAATTGGAGGAGAAGATTATGTGAATTCATGATTTGCTGGTTGGTAGCTTAGTAGGCAGGTAAAGGTGGTGTTGAGCAAAGAGGGCTCCGTGCACCTACATTCAACAGAGATCAAAAAAGGTATCACTACGATGGCGGCCATCCATCACCTCACCCATCATCATCATTAGCACTATGAACCGACGAACCAGCTTATTCTCACCAACAATCTGTAAGTAGCTACAGCAGGAGCAGTACCACTACCGCAACAACCACAAAATTCACATCCACTAACTACCACAAGCTCTTCTGTTGTTAGACCACCCACGCACCAGGACCTAGAGAGCTGCAGGTCTCTCGCTTCTCATCCCTCAACACCACTCAGATCCATTCTTCACGTCCTGGCCACTCTTCAACGCATTATCACCGACAGACAGCACCACCCCTTCCCAGGCCGGGGCCTTTCCCTTTGCGCAATTGCTTGCTGCTGCTCATGCTGCCTGCTGCTGCTGCCTGCTGCCTGCCCATGCTTCTGCTGCTGCTTGATCATGATGCACCCTACTTCTCCTTAGCCAGACGGCGGCCAGTCGGGAATATAACGCAGGCGCCCAATCGAGTTGCATGAACTCCTCCTACCATAATTCAATTTTTTCTGGTTCTCCTCACTCGTAGTGCCTAGCTAGCTAGTGGCAGTAGTTCGTCGTTTCTTGCCTGCGTGCCTAGCTGTCCTGGACGCCGACGACCTCCCCTCCACCACCTCCCAACGTTCTCCTTCCTTCTTCTACGCCTGTCCCTCTCGACCCCTCCTTCCATCCGGTCTTCGCAACAAGCAGAAGCAGCATGAGCATTAGCAGGACGTCCTGATCTTCCCATATGCACCCATCCTTCCCTGAGCGTCATCAAGCCCTGCAGCATCCCTCCTCTCCACCTCCACGTCTGCATTAACAAAGCCCACGCCTCCGCTCGAGATCGTCACATCCGTGCGGAAACAAATAAGTACAGCCTCGGAGAAACTGTTTGGGTTCCGATTTCTGCAGTACATCTCTTTGTTCAGGCTTTCCTTCTTGCCTTTTCGGCCCCTCATCATCATCAATTGATTACCATTCAACTTACCCCCTCCTCTCCCCACTTTCTTGCCTCCCACGCTCCCACTCAGTTATTCAGAGAACTTGGTTTTTCCGGTTGCAATTACAAAAGAATAAAAAAATAAAAAATTAAGTATTGTCAATTGCCTCAACCGCTACATACGTTACGCACCTATCTTCGGCGCTGGTCGACCCAAGTTGGGGGGTCATTTTTTATTTTTATTTTTTCACTTGTCCAGTGATATTTGGTGATCCAGGAAAAGGTTAGACATTAGTGGAGGTTAGTTTGTGGGTGGTCGATTTTTTTTTTCTCTCAAGGAGTGTGGGTGGGTGTGTAAGGAGTGTGAGAGGGTCTAAGGTGTGCTTGCATCTGTTAGCTTGCTTGTGCAGTCTAATTGCTTACCTTACTTGTCTCTCTTACCCTCTTCCTCTTACCCTCCTCCTCGTTCCTCTTCCCAGTAGTCCTCCTCTTCCCCTCCTCTGTTCTTTTCATTTATTCTCCGATCCCTCCCCTCCCTTTCATGCCTTCGTGCTTCTCATCTCATACAACCTTCATCCAGCCTGGACCTCATCAAGCTAATCTGATGTCCCCAGCTCAATTCATCATTCAAAGTCAATCAACAAACATGTCCACCTCGACCTCTCCCTCACCTTTTCCCACCTCCGACTCTCGAATCCAACTACCTCCCATCAACACAGCTAACCTTCCAACTTCTTCCTTTCAATACAGCAGACGTTCTCTCATGCAGGAATTCCCCCCAGCCAAGTATCCTCTTCCATCTGTGGGTTCATACTTTCCAGACACATATTCGAACTCCGGTTCTACAGTATCATCCGCCGCATCTACACCTGCTGGAGCTGGATTCCCAGTAGATGCTTCAGCTGAGCCAACACGTAGAAGCACCAGAGTTGTGAAGAAGCATTCCATTTCTTCTCTTCTCTCTTCGCCGGATTCGGTTTCCAGTGATAGCTCTGGAGTTTCGTCTCCATCAGCAATGTGGTCCGAAGAAAACTCGCCCACTACTGCTTCAACAAGCACTCGCAGCAGCTCTGTAGCCAGCAGTCCATGGACACCGGCAGTACAGTCAAACTACAGAGAGCCGTTTGATGATATGACAAGAAGGAGGAGCAGCCTCTTGGGATTTGAACACATGGACATGATTACCGATCAGAAGGTCGGTGCAGACATCAGCGCAGCAAAGAGAAAGAGCAGGAGGTTAGTTCAACTTGGCACTTCATATCTAATGAGGGGCATTGTAAAACTAATTTGTGATTTGTAGTTCACCAAGAACTAGCACCAACTCTACTAGATGTGGAGGAGACGAATATGATGTTCTTGGAAGGAAGAAGTGAGCAACACACCCACTATATGGTGAATTCAAGGTACTAACTCATTTTACTTAGGCCCAAGACTCCCCGCACTCCCATGTCATGGGATCCTCAAGACGATATCTTGCTCAAGCAATTGAAGGAGGAGCAGAGACTTGGATGGAAGGAAATTGCTACACACTGTATGTTTAGAAGCTGGGATGTCAAAGGTGTTCTATCACTAACATATTCACAGTTCCAGGTAGAACTTCCCATGCTTGCCAGTTCCGTTGGCGCCGCCTTGCTTCCGGCACCTTGAAGTACTACCATGGACACCGCCGGCCTCCCGTTGTTACAACCACTTCGTCTTCCTTCGCAAGCGAGATGGCATCCACAGCGGCCGCCGGAACTATCTCGAACAGCCCCAAATTGCTAATGAGCTGTATTAATAACCAATCACCGGCCCCTGTGACCAATCCCAGCACACCGCAGATGCATCATTCGATCCCCCCATCAATGCCCCATTATGCGCTCTCTACACCGGAGCCTCCGATTCGCCAAAGTCACTACTACCAATCCTTGGCGCAACAGAGGCAATGGGGGCATTCTAGCTATTCTGTGCCAATGCACACGTACCAACAAGCTCCACAGCTCCCATCCCCGCCTTCATCTTCTCCCCGATACCTCGAGCCCTGGACTCCCGCTGAGGACGAAATCTTGGTAAACAAGGGTCTTTCATTCAACGAAGTCAATATTCTTCTCAGCAAAAGGAGTGAGAAAGAGATCTGCGACCGCATGGCAAAATTGAGGTCTGAGAAATGGCTCGAGCCTATGCAGCACAACTCGGGCTTGTCCACGGTTGCTGACTCGAGAATGCTTCGCAGCCAGAACTGGGATGGGCAATGAATAGCTATTGATCACAACCTGTTCCTTTTCTGTTACATCAACAACTCACCTGCCACGGATCAATTGGTGTTTTGGTATATTATAGATCCCTCATGTCTTATGCTTACACGATTTTCTTTGTCTCTATTTTTGGATTCCTGGGGTTAAGGTGCATTTAAGGTTTTGGGTTTATTTCTGTTTTTTACTGGAGCATCTGGTTTCGGTGTCTCTTCTCCCTCCTCGGTGTTTTCTTTCCGGTCTGGCGCTATTACATTATATTACATGATTAACGTGGAAATCGAGAGGATTGGCCACTGCGATAAACTCTTTGGCGGGATTCGCTGCTTTCAATTGTTTCTACATTCTTTTTATTTATTTATTTTCTGGTGTTACTTGGAGTTTGGCTGTTATTATCTGGTTGCGGTGTTTCGAGAGTTCAACGGACAGGCGCCGTGAAGTACAAATCTCATGATGTTACGAATGATATGTCTAAAAATTGGGAAAGAGGCTTACGATTTGGATGAAATCTGGGGGAGTTACAGTAGATGATAGATTTTGAAAGCTTATCATTTGGTCTTTTCTTTGGATTTTCATTTGTCTTTGGCAGGGGAAAGGTTGCCTTGGTTGGGTATGGGCGATGCGGTGTTATTACCGGAGTACTTTCTATTTTTCTCTTAGTATTGGGAGGACTTTTTTGTCCGAATTTACTCTACTTTGCGATAAATCTTTGGCTGCATAGATGATATCAATTGGAAGCTACAGGTTATTTTACTGAATAGTTTTTTTTAGATTTTTTTCCCCCTATGCCTTCTCACTAGTGCACGGGTAAAACAATTACTTTGTGGGCTCACTAATTCTTCCAGACATATGCAAGAATCCCGATTATGCACCCATACTCCACTCTCATAGGGCAGTCGACCCATGGACGTCCGGCAGCGATGAGATAGACATCCATTCCACCAACGGGCAATGACGAATAAGCCGTACCACCGGCTAGTACCAAGGCACTATATCTTATCTGTAAAGGCGGGCTTTTATATTGAATCCGATATTAACACCATCATCATCACTACCACCGCCGGGACCACTACCACCATATCACATCACTAACCGTTTAAGTATATCTAGCCTACAGACCCTTAAACCCTACCCCCCCTCCATACACCCTACAGGCTACATATCCACCTACATACATACTTACATACAGGTTACAGCGTCGGCCTGAGTGTAGAATAGAGCAGCAGCAGCAGCAGCAGCAGTAGTCTACAGTAGTCACGCGCACTTTGGGGCACTTGAGCGGAGAGATGTGCGTTTGTTACCCTAATGCTCTACCATACATATATTTCCTAGTATCTCGATCTCATGTACAATTACCGTGCCCTCGACGTATGGTATATATACATGTATACATGGATGGGAGGATTGATAAGTGGGGAGGGGGGAGGGGGGGAAGGGGGGAGGGGGGGAGAAGGGGGAGAAGAAAGGGAAGGGAAAGGGCGGCGTTGCTCTAGAGATAGTCAAGTGGTTAGCGGGAACTAGAGTTAGTAGCACTGAGGTTAATGCTGCTGTTAGGTAAGGCGGGTATGGGGACCGCATATGGTTGCTCTTGCGCTAGCAGTAGTAGGGATGATGTATCAGGGTACGTTGGGAAAGTATGGTATGGGTAGCCGCTTACTCTGATCATGCTCATGTACGTACAATGTGTATACCTACATGTCATACCTGGCCCGTGTCGGGATCAATCGATAAAGGGATTTTTCCTTTTACCTTCAAGATAGGGCGCGGCGGTGGTGGTGATTTGTGGTGATGCGTGGTGGTGGAGTGGGTGGTCCCCATGGGGCGGGCGTACATATCTCTCTTTTTTTTTTTTTTTTTCCTTTTCCCCATTCCTTATATAATTACAATTAAGGTTTTGGTTAATAAAGTTGCGTTAAGATGCTATGGGGTTACATCTATTAGTTAATCAGTTACATAAGTTTGGGGTCGCATCTGGCTGGCTCAAGCTACGGGTTACATACATTGATCTGGGTACTTTACATACTGGGGGCCCCGGGGGGATCTACTATTAGTACAGTACAGTACATACGCGCGCCTGAGTCGAGCACGTTGATATTTCAATTTTCATAGAGTATCCGGATCCCGTATGTACGTACCAAAAAAGAAAGAAGGAAAAAAAAAAAGGAAAAATGGAAGGGAAAAAAAAAAAAAAAAAAAAACCGAACACCATTCATTCATTGGAATTCTTTCATTTTCAACCGTCTTGTCCTTTTCCCTTTTTTCCTCCCCCCCCAACCCCCACCCCTATTAATTATTGACCAAGAAGAAGATGAGGAAGAAGAAGAAGAAGAAGCTGAGCTGCAGTACGGCGGAGGATTACGGGGGGGTCCGTGTTGTGCGTAGAGGCAGCAGCAGCAGCAGGCAGCGAACATACGTGTCGATATAGTTTTTTTCCCTACCCTCCACCAGCTAGCTAGCACATCTGGACGAAGCTAGTGTTGCTGCCCTCAAGTGGTTAGAGGGGGGGAAAAAGGAATTGCACTGTACAGTGGTAGCAAACGGGCATTGGGCGTAGATGCGAATCAACTCGATATGACGACGCTGAGATGAGAAGCTGGGGGACATGCTCAATGCCTGGTACTGGCTAGCTAGCTTTGTAGCTTGCACGCCCTGGGCCAGATATGTATACAGACAAAAAAGGCTGCCGGTATTGTATTTTAATACAAGTTTTTTTTTTTTGCTGTTGTTGCTGTTGTTCTGGAGGGTAACAATAAGATACATATTCTTTTAATTCTCAATTGGCTCTTAATTAGAAGTATTTGTGGGATTAATGATATACAGTACCAGCGGGTGTATCTAATGACACTCCGGCATTGCTATGGTACAATGGCCGAAATTCCGATCTGATCCGGAAGTTCTTCACGATACCGTATTGCTATGGTATCTATTACATCCCCTTTTTGGTACTGTACTTACGTGCTAGCTACAGGTTTGGCCAGATGAGTGTGGTATGAGATATACACAATCTGTACACTTGAGAACAAGGCTGAGCTAAGAAAAGAAGCTAGCTAGCTAACAGGGTCGAGATGGATTGCCATCCCTACATCGAGGTTCAGACTGGTCTATCACCCCATCCCATCGCGATGATGGATGGATGGCCTCGTCACCTCACCTCAGTCAGCAGCAGCAGCAGCACGAAGTTGTTACCTTTCTTTTTTTTTTCCTCTTGGGTCTTGAGCTATGTATAAGCTAGGTGGCTAGCTGGCTGGCTGCTGGCTGGACGTATGTAAAAAGGGTTGTTTCGTCTCATTCAATTAACCTGGCCCGGCCTAGTGTCTCTCTGGCTAGCGAAAGGGAAGGAGGGAAGAAAAAGTAAAGAGAGGGCAGCTCGAGAAGAAGAAGGAATTCGGAGAAATGACTGTCTTGATCGAATCCGACGTTGGGTGGTGGTGGTGGTGGTGTGCCAGCTAAGCTAACCATAACCGCCATCATAATCATCATCATCATCATCATCATCATATCATCGTGGGCTGCGGCTGAGACATATTGGCTGACTATGCTACATATAGATGTAGGTAGGTAGAGTATGTAGTAGGTGGAGTAGAGTAGGTAGGTGGACCTTTCAAAAGGTTCAATTGAACCTCCGCAAAAGCCAAGGATTTCCAGAAGGGAAAAAAAAAGGCCTTCTGGAAGGCCGGCCAGCCTTGCTCCGAAAAAAAAAAAAAAAAAAAAAAAAGAGAGTCTATTTCCGTAGTAACGCCGTGACCCGGAAGGCAGGTCAGTGCTCGAGGGTACACACATGAGTGTAAATTAGTTGCGTCGGCAGTTCGGTCGGATGGACCGTGGACGGTGGACCGATGAAAAATATGAGACATGCATTGCATAGTCCTGATGTGTTTCTGCCAACTGTTGGGCAGAAGTGGTTAGGCCGTATCACATCTGCCAGAGCAGAGCTAGCAGTTGTACTTGCGAGCTTATTACTCTCCCCCTACCCATCCTGAAACGTAAAAATAAGGAGTAGGAAATGGTAATAAGAGTGAGTATTAATTTTTCAATCGGTTGTGTTTCTTACTGTTGTGTGGTAGTTAAAGCTCATCGTGACAAGGGGGGGAGCGTGACGACAGTGGAATGGGGTGAGTATGGTGATGGTTAGAAAGAGTGTAGGTACATTAGTAGATGAATGCAGGGAGAAGAAACAGGCCAAAGGTAAGGGTTGTTCTAGAGTAAACTCCGACGCAGGTGGCACATAGGTGTTTAAGGGAGGGGGAAAAAGCTTGTTCTTTTTTAAATCTAGCTCTATCCGTGCTAGGGATTTGGGGTTGATTAATCCTGGAGGGGGGGGGGAGCATCTACCGACCGAGTGATATACAGTGAAGCTGTGATCCGCACATGAGAAGAGTGGGAAAAGCCCTCTCCACCCCTCTCCCCCACCCCCCACCCCCTCCCCCCTTTTCCCCCGCAAGCTGCTGTCGGTAGCCTGCACAAATCAAGCGACAAAGAATTTTCCGAAGACGATCCTTTTTTAGTTTTTTTTGACATCGGAACAGCAGCCTACCATCTAGTAAGGAATGGGAGGGGGAGGGGAGGACGCGAGAGGGTAATGTGCACTTTTCTGTTTATGTGCATTACTTGTACGGGTTATCACAGCTTCGCGGGCGGTGAGAACAACATCATACTCTACCGAAACCCCCACGAATGTACCTGCCATACCTCCTCCCTACATACGTACAATTACATAGTTGTTCGTTGCAAACTGAAGAGAATGGGGAGGGAATGGATCTATGACGTTTACAAAAATCTAGGCCATTATGATATACTGTTCTGGAGGGGGAGGGGGAGGGGGGAGAAAAAAAAAACGGGGTACTTACTTGAAGCCAAAGTGAAGAAAAATAAAGTGTATGAAGAGTATGTGCTTCAGAAGGGGAAAAAAAAACCTAACCCTGGCTGAAGAAGGGTGGGGTGGGTGTTGTTGGACATTTGGGGGCCGGGCGTCTAACGAGAGGATGAGAGGGGTGCGCCAAGTAAGCCACAATAACATTCACTGCCCATTTAGGGATGGACGTTGCGGACCTTTGTGTAGGCTTAGCTGCACGATCTCAAAAATAAGACAGTCGCCTAAATCATCATCATCGTCATATTCGTTCATGGCAATTAGTAATCTCGATGAATTTCTCCGAGGGGCTCGCCTGTCTACCTTATTTCGGTTCACTTTTTTTTTTTTTTTTTTTTTTTTTGGGGGGGGGGGGGGGCTGAATTCCTTAATTACATGTAGCTATCTATCATACTAATTTTTTTAATTGTTTTGGTTTCGGGAGTTGCCGTTAGTAGGTGGTTGCTGTTGTTATCGATAGAGCGATAGAGAGAGACAGACACATGGCTGCGGCTCTGCTACTTCTTCCAACTGTGTACTGGCAGGGGTTTACGTGTCGACCGCCGACCGATGACGATTCCCCATCCATTCACCCACCTTCCACTCCCCTCTCTCTGGTCCGTGCGTGCGTACAAGAAAGAACTAAAACTAAAACCCAAAACCAAAACCAAAACTAAACCCCCCCCCCCCCCCCCCCCCCCCGGTGGTGGTGGTGACGCGAGCCGATATGTAGGTACATTACATTGATGATCATTGACCAAGTCATCAGGGGTAACAACGTTTTGAAACTCTATAGCTACTACTACTTACTGGGGGCTGGTTCTCTTTTCTACTTTAACGTGTGTGTGAAATGGGGGATTGATTTCGATCAAGAGAAACAGGCGAGGGTTGACGTGATCGGTACCTTGCATGTCAGTTTGTGTTGCAGGTCCGTCGGTCGGTCGGTCGGTCGGTCGGTCGGTGCCTGTCTGTGCCTGTGCCTGAGGGGGAGTGGATTGAGTGAATGTGCGAATTGACGCCGGCGCCGGTGTTGTTGGAAATTTTTTTTTTTTTCCCATGGCGAAATCTTGCAGTATATGCGCATGAGGAAGAGCGTAAGGAAAAATTGTTATGATGATCATGGTGATGTGTGTGGACATACTTTTACATACTGCAGAAGAGAAAAAAAAAGGGGGGGGGGGGGGATATTTTGTTGCAAGTAAAAGAAAGCGGGCCACATTAGTATTTCGGTGTAAGGAAAGAAAAAAAAATTTCATTTTTTTTTCCCTCCCCCTCCCCCCGTCAAATTTTTTTTTCTCGAAGGGGAGGGAGGGGGTGGGTCGCGTTTTGAATGTGTTGAGGGTGGGAAAACGAAAAGAAAAAAAAAAAAAAAAAAAAAAAAAAAAAAAAAAAACTAGCAATCACAACGGTGAGAAAAAAACGTTCTGAGAAATTCGCAGTTTGGAAATTGTGTATGTGCGTGTGTGTGTGTTGGTGTGTGTGTGTGTGTTGAAGGTCTTGATTTTTGGTTGGAGGCCGGGGGGACGGTTTAATAGTTTTTTCAATAGTAATAATTGCCAACCCCTGCTGTAATATTATTAGTATTTGAAATTGTAGCAAGTGGTAAGTGGTATTACTCATACAGGGATGGATGGTAGGTAGGGACCAGTAAAAGCAATGCGTGCTGATATATACCATGGGCAAGTTGAGACGCGCCGAGTGATTTACCGTGACGGAAATTGTCTAGAGGGGCAACGACCGGACATTTAAAGAAAAAAAAAAAACTTTGTCGTGTATCGCATTGGCTTAGCTTAGGTGGGGTTTTGGTGTTTAGGTAGTTTTTAAGGCTGTAAACCATTTGTACCTCAGGATAAGTATTCTTTATTATTTCGATAGACTAGCTAGCTGTAGGAAGTTCGGCTTCCTCCTCGAAAATAAAACTGACCTTGTCAATATTAAACATAGAATAATCCAGAGCTTTGCTCGGCCATACTCTCTCGTCCCATTACCCAAAGCCTATGTTTGCCCCCGCCATGTCATTATCGAGGGGCGGGGTATCCCTGGGACATGACAGCCAATATCAATGTAGTCCTTTTGGACCAATATCCACCCCCGACAAAGACCCGAGCAAGTACACAGAAACATGCCTCTCCTCCCCCTTTGGATAGCATCCGCAACCGTCTCGACACCCGGCGATGCAGAAACCTGGCCAACGGCGACCACCCAAACCCGCAAGTCCCTAATTAACCACCGACCCAGTGGTTAGCTCCCCTGGGGGTAACGCGCCCTTGATTCTCGCCCCAGTGCCCCCCGAAGACATAAACCGGATATCGTGCACGGCCTAGCTAGCTGGCTGGTTGTCCGGCCGGGTTGTAGCGTCCTGCGGTGTGGACGTATGTTGTCGGGAAGTAGATCAAGACATAGCACTGTACTGGCCGCTGCCATGGTATAGGTAAGTACTAAGTATCCCCTAGGTTGTCAGTACCCCCCCCCCCCCCCCCCCAGAAAAGAGCAAGAGTTGGTAGTAGGTCTTATTATCTCCCATACGGATTCTCAGCATTGGCGGCTAGGGATAACTGTCGCACAGGAGCTGAAGAGGTGTATTTCTGTTGAGTGGGGTGGGGCAGGGTCGGTTTATAGTTATACCACCGGGTAGTTGGCGGTGCTGTACTTCTGTGTTTACTTATACTTGTATTTGTACTTTTGCTTGTATTTGTGCTAATATCTGTACCCGCCCGCCCGTCCGGGACGGCTGCTGGGCTGAGCTGGGCTGAGCTGGGTGTGGTGTTCGAGCCACCCCACCACCACCCCACCACCACTGCGGACAGCATACATGTATATATAGCCATAGCCCACCACCCCCGGGGGCGCTACTAGCTACATATCTTATCCCATCTTACGTGGTATTCCGCGATGAAACAACGCCCGTTTCGGCGCCGTTTCGGGCACCCAACACCAACCAACACTCCCGGGTACCACCATACCTGAAGGCAGGGAGAGACGTAGAAGCGTGTTAGTATCACATGGGTCCGTCGTCTGCCCTGCGTGGGTGGTGGTTTTCGAACGTGAGTGGGGGTGGTCATGGGGTGTCACTCGGGCACGTGATCGGCGGGTTTGTTTCGTGGACTTGGTGTTAGGGGCGGTGGTGTACCCGGGGTGCAACGGCGGGGTGCACTGTTAGGCCTTGGTAGATTCGCAGCCGCCTTGGTTTCTTGGTTGGGTGTGGTTGGTGGGTTTTATACTCTGTTTATTCTGTTGTAGTTTCGTTAGGGTTACAATTGGGTCGCATGTGGTGGAGATCGTGGGTGGTAAGTCGAGTCGTTGCATCACGTTCTGGTACCCCTGGGTACATGTAGTTCTGGGGTTTGGGATGGGTTCTGGGTTTGGGCTTTGCTTTTGCGGTGTTGGTGGTGGTGGTTTCTGTGCGGAGGTTTGTATATATAGGGCACATACAGATTTTGGAAACTTTCAATGTTGGTTTTTCGCAAATTCATTTAAGCCCGAGCCTCTGCCCAAGGTCGGGTCTTTGGCCTGTGCTGGGTTTGTTCAGGCCGCGGCCAGAGTTCTGTCGCCGTGTTCATATGTACATAAGTAGTTTCTGCTGGGCGTTTACTTGCGGGTGGGTGGGGATGGGGCGGGGTTGGGCTGCGGGTGGATGGGCTGTTGATGGCGGCGGTCTTGTTTTACGTTTGTGGGGGCGCTGGTGTGTTTAGTTCAGGGGATACGAGTAAGTACTGATACCCGTCCACATCTCTGTAAAGCCCTGAGTGGGTCTGAGACTTGTTTAGTATGTTTCTTTCTTGGGTAGAAACATAAGGACGGGCGGTATAACCACAAGAGTAAGAGATGGCCGCTCGAGCTGTAGGTGTAGGTAGGTACATACCTCCGGACAGACGGTCTGGAGAGCACGGGCCCGTCCGGGTTCTGGGCTCCCAGTGGGTTAGTTACATGTCTGTCGCCGCTGCTGGCATCCAGGTATCCGTGTGGGGTGGATGGGATGTGCTCTAGATGACCGTGTTCAGATGGATGGCGGACGTGTGTAGTCGGCAAGAGATCCTCGACGGGGGGGGGGGGGGGAATTCCTTAGTGAGTTAGAGCGTGTGTCTGTGAGGCTCTGCACGCACCCCTCGGGGCAGAGATTGGAACACCCCGGGCCCGATATATCCGTTATAGTAGCGATAATAATAATATGCAGGGCAAAACACCCGGTCGGGGTATGTTATTTTCTATTTGTTATTGTTATATTATGTTATGTTCCCCGCATTCCTCTTAATTCTTCTTGTAGATCTCATGGGTATCATCTGTTCTTCTTCTTCTTCTTTGGGGGGTTTCTGTTCTTAATTCTGTCCAATACTTTACACAGTACGTAGATCACCCCCGAGTCAGATTCATGTCCGTGATCCTGGAATATGTGCAGTACATTCAATATAAATACATACTATAATTATCCCTCCTTCTTCTATTCTTCTTCTTCTTCTCCTTCTCTTCTTCTCCCCTCCTCTTCATCCTCCACACAATGTGGCATCTTATCGCCTCAACCCTCTACTGGGGCACTACTCTCTCCTGTGGAGTCCTGTAAGTCCCCCTCTCAAGTGACTGGCATCACTAACACCCACAGCGTCCACAATGAGGTCCTCCACCGCTCAACACACCTCTTCTCCCTCCCAAACAGCCTCCCGGACCTGACACAGCTCACCCCCCTCGTCTCCCCCATGCTCCTCGACCCCTCCAACGCGCCCTTCCTCCAGTCCGGCGCCTTCTTCCCAGACTGGGGCTACCAATGCCTCTCGACCGACGCGGCCGCCGAGGCCGCCCACTGGCCCCCCTTCCTCGTCGCCAGCGTCGAGCACATCATCGCAAAGTACGGCCTCCTCAACGAGACCCGGACGGCCCGCGAGCAGCAGCACCTCGACGGCCTCATATCCTTCGTGTTTGCCGTCGCGGGCCACCAGACGCAGGACGCGAGCTGGCACGCCATCCGGATGCCGAGTGGCTTCCTGGCCGCCCTGGCCGCCGTGGACTTTGACGGCGATGTCGAGAGGGCGCATAAGGTGCTGGACTTTGGAGGCGACTTTATGGTGGCGGCGAGGCTGGCGCGGATGGGTGACGAGTCCAGGGGGTGGATCAGCCCCGAGTGGAAGGTGCCTGTCGACGATATTGTCGACATCTACAAGAGGACCGGCAGGGAGGTAAACAAGTTTGTGCTGAGGTACTGCACAATGAGGGGGCTGGCGGCGCTGAGGAGCGATCTGACGGTCGGGCCGAGTCTGTGAGTGACCGTTTTTTTTCTTGTGATTAGGACCCAGTGGTTAATTTTTGGTGGCAGGCTCGACTCGATGGCGTCGCAGTCGCCAATGCTCGTAAACTCGCTCGACGACTACTACCTCGGCGGCCTCGACGAGATGACCTCGCGCACCGTCTCGTGCTGGTCGAACCTTACTCGCTGGCTGGCAAACGGGGTCGACGCGGACGAGAAGATCCGGAACGGATGGGGCATCTGCGACCTCTTCCGCGCCATAAAGGCCCGCGGCGGGGCCGGCGACACCGCCCACTCGCACTCGCACTCCCTGCAGGAGCTCCCGCTCATCGCCGAGGACGCCGCGAGGGAGATCAAGAACATCCAGGTCCACACGGACGAGTTTGGCGCCGAGACGTACTCGCTCCCGCCGCTGCCCAGGACCGAGACTAAGCTTAGGCCCGAGACCAAGCCGGCGAAGCAGAGCCCTGGAGCGCCAAAGTTCCTGCCCCCGACGTACATTGCGACGTACACGCCCTACGGGCGCTTCGGCAGCTCCATCTCCGTCGGTGCGTTCACGCCGGACTCTGCCGGCCCCTCACTTGCCGTCGGCGCGCCCAGCGAATCGGAAGACTCGTCGCGCCCCGGCGAGGGAAACGTCTATGTCCTCCCGCTCTCGGACATCCTGCCCTCCTCGCCCGCGCCCTTCTCCGCGCAGCAGCCAGAATACGTTGCGCCGCTGCGGGTCCAGAAGACGGCCACCACCACCGATACCGATACCGATGCCCCCGCCGTGGACCAGCGCTTTGGGACCGCCTCGGCCGCGTGGAAGGTCCAGGGGATGACGCTGCTGGCCGTGTCGGCACCCGGCCCGCTGACGTACGGCGGCGGCGCGCCCAGCCGGCCCTTTGCCGAGAATGCGCTTGCAGGGCGCATCGATGTGTTTCGGCCTGGCGAGGCGGCGCGGTGGATCTCGCTGTCGGTCAAGGGCGCCGAGCTCGGCGGTATCGGCCGCCGCTGGTGGGGCGAGAGCTTGCTCTCAGCCGACATGGACGGCAGCGGGAACGAGTGGCTGGTGGTTAGCGGGCAGCGCAGCGACGGCAGCAGCGCTGTCTGCGACGGCCGCGAGAGGGTCCATGTCGGTGAGGGCGAGGTCGGGCTATTCCAGCTCGTCCCTACCTCCCCAGGACAGGAAGAAGAGGACATCACAACCCTCCACCACCACACCGCCGACTCCCCGTCCCTCACGGTCAAAACGCACCTGATCCCCCTCCCACCCACCGAGCAGCCATCACCGCCCTGCGCCTCCCCCTCCCCCTCCCCCTCCCCACCGTCGTTCGCCGCCTTCGGCACAGCACTAACCTTCCACGCCCGCACCCGCACCCTACTCATCGCCGGCACCAGCGCAGGCAAGACATTCGCCTACTCCCTCCGCGACGGCGCACTGCAGCAGACATACACGCTCACCCCACCGCCCGGCGCCTCCCGCGTCTCCTCCCTCGCATCGGGGGCGACCTGGATCGCCGTGGGCCACGCAGACGAGGACGCCCAGCGCGGCGTAGTACGACTGTACCTCCTCCCCCCCACCGGCGCACCGCGACTAGCGGCCGAGGTGACAGCCGAGGGCGCAGAGCGCTACGCCGCATTCGGGAGGACGCTGGCCGCAGACCCCGCGGGCGGGCTGTGGGTTGGGAGCGACCGGTGGGACGGCGAGCGCGGCGCGGTCTGGTGGGTTGATGTCGAGCGTCTCCTCACCCCCTCCTCGCCGCGCGGGGTCGGGGTGCTGCAGCGGGTGTTTGGCGGGCGGCAGGAGGAGGAGGGGGTGCAGAGCGTCAGCGTGCCCGTGTATCTGCAGGGCGACGAGGCGAACGCTAGGTTTGCGGCTAGTCTGGCGGTTGTTGCCGGCGGCGATGGCGGCGCGGAGCTGGTCGTGGGCGTGCCGTATGCGGGTGTTGGGAGGGGGGAGCAGGGGGAGAGGTTCTTTGGCGCGGTGGCCGTGTATCGTAGGGTTTAGTGTACTGTTTTTTGGGGGATGAGGTATGGTTATGGGTTATGATATGATATGTAGTTATGTTTTTTATTGAATTTTTATTATTGTTTATTGTTTATTGTTATGATCTGACTGTTCACACGTAGAGAGTGGGAGTGAGTGGGAGAGAGATGCCATGGACCGGATTAAGGGGATGGGTAGCTATAGACAGTTAGATGTGTTCTGGTAGGGTATTGTTATATAATTATTACTGCGTGGTGAGTGGGTGTGTGGGTCATGAGTTGTCACTCGGTGGTTTGGTAGTGGTTTGCTTGTTTGGTTGTGTGTTTATTGGTTAATTGGGTAGTTGGTTGGTAACCTGTTTACTATATTCTATAGATTTGGATGTGTATCCGTTTGAAAAGAGGTGGCTGGGTACTTGGATATTATTTAGGTCACTTGTGCCAGTAAAGAACGTGTGTGTATTCAAATACATGTATTATTAAGGACCAGCTCTAATCGTATCGCAGCTACTAACAAACATATGGTAATAAAGGAAGCAAAGGACAAAGGAAAAAAGGTCACCATCCATCCTCCCATTACAATCACCTTCAGATATACATGTATACCCCCCCCCTCTCTACACGACCAACGCAACAGCCCCAACCACTCCCAAGAGAACCCAGCTGACCGCCGCATGAGCAGCCGCACCCTCAAACACCGGCGGGGCCCCGGTATCCGGCGACGTCCCGTTCCCGGTCGGCGCCGCCGCGCCGCCAGTCCCCGTAGCGGTCGCGGTGGCAATAGTGGTGGACGTCGAGATGACCGCGGCAGCGGTGGAGGTGGCCGCGGCGGTAGTGGTGGCAGTGGTAGAGCCGGAGGCGGACGCCCCGCCCGCCTTCGCATTCTCCACAAATGTCTCCCACTTTGCGCCGGGGTTGACGGCAAATACCATCCCGGACTTGCAGTGCGTTCCCTGGGCGCAGTAGAACCATTTTGGTGCTGTGTCGACGACCTGGTACTCGAAGATCTCTTTTCCGGCGGTGCCCTCGGCGTTGGGGCGGAAGCCGGACCTGACGCCGGATGGGTTGGAGACGCATGGGGTGTCAAAGGTGGATTGGGTCACGGTGTGGTTCCTCTCGCGGAAGTCAAAGGTGATGAGGTCGCCAGGGAGGGCATTGACGAATGGGGGTTGGTAGGTTAGGAGTAGGTCGCCGGGACCACCCACGAGGACGGTATGGGTTGTTGCTGGGGTCGAGGGGGAGGTACCTGTTGGGGCAGGGGCAGAAGAGGTGGGTTCCGGAGGGGCGATGGTGTCAGTTAGGAGGCCTTCCTCGCCATCTTCGCCTGGGGGCGAGGTGGATGTGGGGGCTGGCATCGAGGTTAAAGTCGCGCTGCCAGTCATTGACGCTGTATCGGTACAGGGGGCAGTCTCCTCGGCGCCCTCATCCCCACCCTCCTCATCGTCACTCTCATCATCATCATACTCGCCCTCACCACCACCATACCCATAGTCTCCACCGACATCACCGTCTTCACTACTTGGAACAGCGACGAAATGCACACCTGCCACTGCCGGCTTCAGCTGGTTCTCGATTCTCCATGCCGAAACATTGAAGCTCCGATCGCCGTCGGCGCTTGGGACCAGCTTTCCCTCGTAACTGTCTGGCTGTATATACAGCAGAAACACATATCTATGCGTCTTGACATCATCCCCAGCGGGTCCCATGTATGGCACTGGCGCCGCGCTACTCGCAGACGACAGCTTCGTGAACTCTTCCACGGCAAAGTCGGTCCGGAGGAAGTGCAGTACTTGCGTGGACGGGTCAGGCGTCGTGTCAGGGTCTAACATGACGACTATGTAGTTTGTGGATGTGCTAATGGCCGAAGAGTCGCCGAGGGCAAATTCGGGGACACTGTAGGTTTCTGTATGGATATTGTTAGTTTTTTTTAATTGTAGATGGGGGAAGGAATGGGTACTAGTTACCATTCGCAGTGAGGGTTTCGCCATCCTGGACCTTGCCGGCGTTGGGGTATCTTACGACCAGCTCGATTGTCTCTGGGTCGAATCCCTTAGTGAAGGCTTCCGGGATCTGAGCGAGAGCCCGAGCAGAGAGAAGAAGAAGGGGAAGTAGGGAGGTAAACATTGCTAATGGGGGTGTAGATGTGCCAGAGGATATTGAAGCTCTGCTTCCAAAAATGAATGCAATATAACAGATCCTCAGGACCCACGAATATAGAAGAAACAACAACAAAAATCACAAAAAACAGAAAATAGAAAATAACTGTAAGGAGATGATTGACAATGTAACGAAAAAAAAAGGGCGGTATATCACAGCAGGAATCTCCCCCTATATATATACACTCATCCAAAACGCCCAGAATAAGGTTTTACCCTCTCAGGGCGCTTTGAAACAGCGGTTATCCCGTTGCTCCTCTGGGATCACAACCAATGGGGGGAAACACTCTCTATCAATAGCCCCCCTCTGCTCGGCTTGTGAGCCAATACAGAGTTTCTCACGGTTTGAGCCCCCGGCGCTTAAGGAGGGCCAAGCATTTCGGTTATGCAGGCCGGGTTTTAGAGTTAAACTTGACACACGCGGGATCGATCCTTGGATACAGGACAATGTCTGGACGAAACCCTGATTTGGTAAAGTAATATCATGTGGGGTGGCTGTACTGAGATGGATACCTCATCGGCGGTTCGATGGTTGCTGCGATTTGCTCCTGTGGATGACTGATCAGGGCTATTTAAGGGTAGATTGACGGATTGGGTGAATACATACGCGCATTAAAGATCTTTCAATAGTACTGCCCGTCTAAAATCATGGCGCTCGCTTTCATGGTCTTGGGGACGATTCAGCTTTGATCAGTCTGACCTGGTCAGGATTTGCCCAAAACGGGCACTGCGAGTATTCCTCACAGAAGCCGAGGAAGGTAAAACATACTGTGAGGGTAATCTTATGGGTATTTTTAGCGACCGTTAAAGGAGAATCCGTAGTTGGGTAATTTGGAGTAATGGTAGATTCTTAACAACTCTACTGGCTACATGTACTTGTCTCCTTTGTACACAAACGGACTTGGATCTACCTGTATGTACCATACATGTAGGTACAGCGGGGTCTGCAAAGTTTGGCAAAGAGAAACCCACAGCCACATATTTCCACACTGCCGTCTATCACAACGCTTTGTAATGTTAAGTACCTTTCGAGGAAGGGGGCCGGGATATTTTGTTTGTTGTAGCCGCGGATGTTTTTACAGGGTGCTAAAACAACTTTGCGGACGCGGCTGTAGCTACATGTAATGTAAAGTTCACGTGTATATTAGAAATCAAAGTACGTTAACCCTAACCCTTGAATTCCCTTACCATGGAACAGAGACAGCTCAAAAATCGACTCGGAACACTAAACATGCAATCAACCTCTGCTATCAAGTACTAAATAACCCTATTATTTAAATGGCTCCCACGTTTACCTCATTTAGTCCCTTGATTTAGTCAACCAGGTGTTCAGTCTCCCTGCAGTTGGCTGCAAGCCACATTTCTCGATCGGCGGCCTGGTCGCCACAAGTGATGAGTGATCCTTAATATAATGATATCTTCCATCCAGGCAACATTCGACGGACTAATGGAGTATACAGAGCCTGAAGACAGCGCATGAAACCTTTGAACGAAATACGAAGCCTGGAGATTGTTCATGACCTCGCGATCGGTCAAACAACTGTACAGTGTCGCCAGCGAAAATGTGCCTGTATTGCCAGTGGACTTTCGGCTTTGAGGCTCCAAGGCTGACGGGATGGCTTTTAGATCCGATCTACTCTACACATTGCCTATTTAATCACCAGGGCCGAGGTCACCGGGCCTGAATCAAGGTCACTGGGCCTGAAGTTACAAATATCTAGGAGTTGGTTGGTTGTTGCGGCGGGGACCCTGGGATGCATACTCTGACACTCAGGTGTTGCTTGTTGTGGATCACAATGTATCACTCGATACCCTGTCGGCCCCTGCCAAGGCGTTTTGTGGGGGTCTAGCGTATGGTAGTCGACCTATCGAAAAAATTCTTGTTTAACCTATCAAACGGCTGAGAGGTTTCTTGATTACTACAACTCCCACACACCTACGGTGTGCACTGGGGCTCTATCGTAAAAGTAAGATAGGCGTGGTCAAGCTAGAAGTAAGCTGGGTGGTTGCTGAGGTAGCTAGGCTCAAATTGATAGGGAACGGATGACTATGGGGAGCTTAATCAATTCCGTGCCAGATACTTTGAGCGCGTTGGGTCTCCTGGCGACTTCTATTTAAGATATTACACATCTATTTGCCACAGCAGAGATCACTCACTCTCCTATTGTGAGGCCTGTCATTAGGGACTTTGGATAGATAGTAAATTGGAAATCTAGTCTACAATTTAGAAAACTCGAGAGAATATATACGTATATCAGTCTTACCATGTATATGATATAAATTTGCCTGTTCAATTAGGGTACTATGCTTGCTTGTACGTGTGCACCGCGTGTGTCTGTAAGAGCTAAAATGTTCATAGTACATGTGGAGGCGAGGCTCTGTAGCTAGCATATGTATCTGTGTACTTATGTAGAGCTCCCACGGGACTCAAGTCGTATCGCGGGTGAGTATTGATGGTATCATATTATAAGCGTCAAGAATGTTGCAGTACGTACTGTAGATCATAGAGGCCGGGCCGGGGGCAAGCTTGAAAAACTATAAAGCTAGTGTTGTCCCCGCCTCCCACTTTGAAAAGGTCTGCCGTCGAACTGCTGCCAGTTTGTATAAGTAATTCTTACTGCTCTGCATTGGTCATCTTTGTCACAATTAGACATGGAGACTAATCAGTAAGTTTTTTTTTTATGCTAACATCGTTACACTAGCTATGGCTCCCTTAGCGGGTCGGTCGTACATGACATAGATCGTCAATCGCAGCTTCCAAACCAGACAACTCAGTCCGGTCAGTACGAGCAGCCGCTTGAGCAATACCTCTTTGAGCTGTTCGGCCCAATCGCACTTATATCCGAACAGGTGAACCCACACCCAGCTGCAGGCCTGTCGGCTACACCCCCTGGACCAGCAGTAATTGCCCATGGCCAATTGCAAGCCGAAGAGCCTCTTGCAGTTGGTGACTGTCTCGGAGATCCCCCTCCAAAATCCTCCTGCGATAAGAACTGCAATGGAGATCTAGTGTACATTCTCCTTCTATTTACCCGCCCTTCAGACTCTCTACTTCTCTATATCTTTACTAAAAAAACGATACTACATAGGGCCCCCCATCAATGTCAACGCCCCAAAAGAGGACTCCGAATCACCTGCCTCAGCGACAACTGTATGCAGCCGTTCACCACCAAAAACAACTTCAATCGCCACTGCAAGACAGTCCACGGGCTTCGCCAGTCGTTGTTTTATTGCACCGCTGTTGGGTGCAAGAGGCGTGGTAAAGGATTCTCCCGCCGGGATAACCTCCTACAGCACTCGAGAAGGGTACATGGAGGGGACATTCCTGAACAACATTTCAGAGTCCAGGGATCGAACTGGGGGTTTGAAGCTTGATACTATAAAGTGTGAAGGCCTTCCAGACGTCATGAGAGGGGGTGATGTTTGGGTTCTCGATATCGAGGCCTATCTTGCCTAGCTATCTTTTCTTATTTTCCGCATTGCGCCATCTTTTCTTATGTCTGTCTGCTAGCCCAAACTCGTTGTGTATTGCGATTCCTTTGTATAACGACGTGGTTTATTAGTCTGATATTATCAATTCTACACTCGTTTTACCTTTTTCTAAAAGTTTGCTAGCAAGATCCGTAGACACAGTTACTAAAGTGATCCTGCGAACTAAAACTACCTTTCATTTGTAATGTAGGTACCTGGAGGAGTCTTTCACATACATTATCTCCTACCGTGTTTATCTAGCTCTAAGGGCTGTAGCCTGTAGGCCTGGTTCTTCGCCCGGAAAATATACATCCCATAATATTAACAATACGTTTTTCCATTACGAGTATAAGTTCGGGTTGTCTACTAGCGCGTGGTTTGTTGATCAATACATGTACAGGGGTGTCAAAATTGTACGGAGAAATATCTGTGCACCACATAACTGCTTTTTCCATAGATCATTCCTGTCGCTGTATGCTGTAGTATGTACATACATGTAGAGACCATCGAAATGTTTTTATAGCCACAGGGATCAAGGGTAGGTAAGTAAGCACTACATGTAGGCCTAGCCGGTACTTAGTATCAGGGACCCTTACAACATGCATCATCAAGTTTCATCGTTTGAACTTCTATGTAGATACTTGATGTATGTAGGGTTGTTACTCACGCGCAGGTTCTGCACAGCTACAAAGCCAGCACATAGGTCGAGTTTTTGTTCTTCTTATAGCTTGCGATTGGCCTGGGCTTCACGACAAAGTGAGATAATACAAATGAAATGGTTACATTTGGGCAAGGCTGACAGTCACCGAGCCTGAAATTGAGGTCACGGGCCTGAGGTCACATATACCTAGATCCACCGAGCCTGAGGTCCCTATTACTAGTAATTAGCTGTACGTCGATGGTCGGTCTGTGGAGGCAACCTAGCGAGTGCTTTGAGGGGCATATAGGGTATCACTCGAATATCAAATTAGGGGTCTTCATGCAATCAACTTGCCTGTGCAGCTTCGATTCATGCATTAATTGAACCTGTTCAGGGTTATGGGGGTTATCCTGACGCCTGAGTTGCAACTTCAACGTCGCTTGGGGTTTGGCAGTTTCGTGGTGATGAAATCCCGTTATGCAGCGGCTTCGTTAGACGAGTGCAAACAGAGATTTTTGAAAATAGAGTTTGGGTTTTACTGTGATTCCCTATGCTTATATATTATGATCGGGTTTTAACATGGGCTATGGAAGGTCACAAAAAATGTAGCGGCTACGTGTAGGCACGTGCGGATGAGGTCTAGGTTTGCGCGCTAATGAGGCCTCAACTATAATGCCAACGGTATCTCCGCACCTCTCTTTCTAAAAACTCTACTTGAACCTCTACCCGAAATAAAGTCCAGGCTGTGGTCGTTGCCGTTACAAAATTCTTACTACACTGCACCGACAACTCCTGTCTCAGATACGACTACATAACTACTAGTCAGATTAGACGGGGGCCAACTGACCACTGAGGGCTCTTTCTTCTTTAGACTTAACGTTGCAATCGTTAACTGTCAATAGGGCCAGGTACTACAACATGCAGTACCTGCAGCTGTCAACTAGCTACTCAGGGCCAACAGCCATCTATATGAGATGTGTATAATCATATTGTTTAATCTGCTAGTCAGGCCCTTTAGCGTACATTCACGACCTGTTGATCAACATAATACCTAAATGTATCCATCAGAGCCAGGGCTGGGTCCACTCGAGTCATCGAACACACATTCACAACCAAGCTGCAACCCCGGACATGGCCCGCAATTTTTCCCGCCTCGTACTCACGAACATTAATGATGTAAGGGCACAGTCTTTCGGTCTTGTGCGTTCTTATATATGGTGAGAATCCCTATAATTATAACTACACGGGACATGGGGAATAGTTACAAATAAATTCCAGATTACTGACGCAAACCATGGCCATAGATATAGCCGTACATAATGTAGCAAGCTCCGCATATCTACTGGTTGAGACCTCAGTTATCAGTCTGCCAGGGCAGTAGAGTTTCCGCCTCATCACATACCGTAGATATTTGATTGATTCACTAAAGTTGTTGCCCTTTGGCACACCAAAAAAACAGCACTTTGAGTACTTTTTGATGCAAACGATGCTAGCAAGTATCTACGGTACAGTTGGGGGGCTTGTCCGGCCGCCGTGGGGATCGCTGCGAGTCTGGATGGCATGCATGCATGATGCAATCAAGAAATATGTATATCCTTGCACCAATCATTACTCTGGGCTCAGATCCTTGCTCGATGCACTCAGGCTCGCTAGTATCAGAGCGAGGTATATAAGCTAGAAGGGATTCCATATCTCGAACCACCATCCCACTTCAAGTCGACTCGAATTGAAGAGTTCACCTCACCTTCTTACCATTTTGTAGACTTGGGTGACGAGACTGTAAGTCGGTCTCGCCCTAAGTCACCTAATCCTCCTCTGGTTTTATTCGCTTCTGCTTATACCGCGGGGAGGCTACATTACTCGCGCGTTAATTAGGTTCTGTTTTTGGGCTTAATTGACGCGCGGGGAAGTTTAATTAGTCTCTTACTAGCAGCCTTTGATTTCTCTAGCTCTCTATTTTTTTATTAAGGTATTAATACGGCCCTAACCCTAACTCCCGGCCTTGCGTGTGATTATAGTTCTACTTACATAGGTAAGTATATACACGCCTGTTTTTGTTTTTCTGCGCTCAGATGAAAGATAGGTTGTTTACCCAGGATCTAGGAAGGGATTGCTAACCCAATGGGAGAATATGGTTTAGCTGAAGGCGTCCTATATAATAACAAAACGAGGCCCATAAAACACAGGGCCGTAAGACACGGGGCCGTGGGACCACGGCTGCCCTCAGAGTGCAGGCACTGGATAGCGAGTTTCATATAAGTTCTTACAAATATATAGACTTTCCTATTCCTTACAACGATAATGATTTCATACACTACCTTATAAATACCCCCCTTCAACTTGAAGAGCACGAGCTTGGCGAGCTGCTTGATCCGCAAGGACAGCCTTTTACAGATGAGCAAATTCGGTTGTTATACCTAGACTTGGTGCCAGTTCCCGAGGCATCTGTTTCTTCCGAGTTTATGCATCTCTTGGAACAATCGAGTCAGCCAAAGCCCCACTCCGTCGTACCGGCCCTCCAGATTATAGCACCAATCGCCGAAGAAATCCCCATAACAGAGGTGCGGTCTAGTGGGTGCATAGTGTAATTCACTCTCTTAAATATTCCTCCTCTGCCTACCACTAACGCTCCCTTATAGGGTTGACGGGGTCAAAGACCAAAATCGTTTCGCCAGAAATATCGTGCAGTCGGAAGTGCAAGGGGGACCTAATGTAAACTCCCCCGTCTCGTACTTCTCTGCTTCTCACTAACTCAACCCGCGGCCATAGGGGCGACCATGAGTGCCAACACCTTAAAAGAAGACTTCACATCACTTGCCTCGACAACAACTGTAAGAAAATATTTTATACCAAAAACGACTTCAACCGCCACTGTGAAATGAAGCATGTTAAGGGAATTCGAACGAAGCCATTATATGATTGCTTAGTTGACGGTTGCAACAGGGTTGGTAGAAAGGGATTTTCTCGGAAGGACAATATGTTACAGCATGTAAGAACTGTACACAAAGTGAAGATCCCGGTTAAGAAGTGCTGGTTTGGTAAAGAGTCGGCCTCTGAGGATAGGGTACTCTAAACTGTTTCTCCCTCTTGGTTGAGGTTGATTTTGAGGTTATTTTTGGGGTTGCGTTTAGGGTTGTCTATCTTTTTTTGTTTCATTAAAATTTAATTTATACTTATTGAGATCTACTCTTGATAAAGGGATATCGATATCTATCTCATAATCCCGCGATTTTAAGTTACCAGCCCCTGTTTTCGGAAAAACGACCACAGGCTTCCCCAGCTTAGAACCAGGCTCTCGAGGCCTAGCGCTTCACAAAGCATTATCCTCTAACAACACTCTTGATACCTAGATCATTTATGTGTATGCAGTCATGACCTTCGAGATAAAGAAGGTTAGAACATAATTATAGTTACGTCTTAATGGCAGACATGGCACATTAACGCGCATAATCCAGTGTCGAGTGATAGCCTGTGATTACCTGTGTGATCTGCGTGGTTCAATCAGAAGGCTCGGGCCCTTGCGACCCAGAAAAGCAAAACTGGAGGAGCCTGAAGATAAAAGAAGTATATTTCCCCACTGCCAACTCAGCAGAATCTGTCCCGCTCCTATCTTATCTGCGTACCTGCGTCTCCAGCAGGGGGTTTCCTGTTGCAGTGATTGTTTTACTGTTTTACGGACACTATCATCAGGTAGTAAATATGGGACGGGACAACCGGTATGCCTTTCGTTTTTCTTTCGTTCTTGTTTTCTCTCTTTCTTATGCCTAAAGACCTGATCCCCTGCCACTTCTAGTAGTTGTAGATGATCGAATAAGCCGTCTAATCCCTTATTAGATCTAGACCCAGAATTGGACGATGGGTTATAACTAGACACCGGGATTGATAAGTTAACAGAGCATCTTTTCGAGATAGATTCCATAGCTCATATGAGTACTCGGGCAAGGCCATCTGATCTATTAGATTAGATACCTAACCCATATCCACATATATCCAGGAAATTACAAGTGATCCCGCAGCCACCAGCTCCCCATAGCTATACTAGCAACTTGGAGCTGCTTAGGATTTCACCCCACCCTCTTATACAGCTGAACGAACATCCAAATACCCATGAGGCCCCTATGACTAGCAGTCAAACCGATGGTTCCTGTAGCGGTAAATGCAAAGGAGATCTAATATACCCTCTTCTCACTCCGCCCACTCTGTCCGCCTCCCTACCGAGCTGACAGAAACGTGCTAACTCTGTCGTCTCCCACAGAGGCCCCCATAAATGCCAAAGCCTCCAGTGAAGGATCCGCACCACCTGTTTCAGCAATAACTACGCCCACGTGTTCACTAGGGAGGGCGACTTCAACCGTCATTATAGGTCCAGATAGGGAGCTATCAGGTAGCTGTTTGGTTGTAATGTTGCGGGGTGTATGTTCTCGTGCAGAGATAACCTGCCGCATTTGAGGATTGTGCATGGGCATATAGTTCAGCGTGTTGGGTTTAAGGTTACCCATCGTGAGTAAGGAAAAGGAGGAGGAGGGGGTGATGTATGGCTAGCTAGATGATCGCTTTTGAAGTATCTCCGGAATTATCCAGAATCATTAATTTCGCCCCAGCAGGTAGTCTTCCGATGCTCTTCCCGGTCCCCAAGCAGCCCTGCCTCACCTGCGTATCTAACCCATCTCAATATCGCAGCCAGCAGGTATCCATGGTTCAATTCTTTGTGGTATCTGGGTGTTAGAGCGTAGTTATATAACATTGCTGGGTTGAGATTGATTCGCCAGCCACTATGCAGGGTTAGGGGTGGTTGTAATACACATACCCTGGTCAATGGTGTTACGGCTAAGGTATGTACCTATATGTAGATGATATCTCTGGTTGGGTGGATCGCAGAAGTTGTCTGTAAAGTTAAGGTTCTAGGACGAGCGTAGTGGTACTGTAGTTGGGAGTTTATCTGGGCCAGAGTTGATTCTAGTGCGTGGCCAAGACATTTTTGTATGCGACCAACCCCATTTGAGTAACCTGCCTTCATGTTGGTGGGAAAGACACCGTTATGGGCCTACTATGTATAACCAGTCGTTGTCACGAAGTATGGCGCGAGAAGGCATAGGGGGCGGGTGTGTAAACCTCAGAGGAACGTTTTTTGTATGGGAATTAGACCGCTAATAAAATTATGGGAGTAGATCTCCCAATTTCTATAGACTGATATTTGGCTGCAAACACCGGTTTACACACCTACCCTCCATAGCTTCTCGAGCCATACTCAATGCTCAGCCCAAGACGGACGCTATTCAGTAAAAAGGCCCCCCAGTGACCACTCTATATTACCCTCCACCTCCAAAAAATTATACTAAAGATTATCTAAACAGGCACCGGCCACCCAGTGCTCCAGCTGAGCAAGTTCCACCCAAACAACTTCTGCCCATCACCATATCCAATATTGGTATTAACTAAGCAGCACCAGTTAGCAAATGCATTTCCACACTCGATCAGCTAGGATGGGCATACCGTAGTGGTAGTAAAGTACGGCCCCTCCCTGGGTGGTGTCAGCGTAGACCCCCTGCCCCCCGGGCCCATAGACGTTGTCGTGGGACGCCAAAACCGTGGTTCCACCCCCAGCAGTACAAGACTTGCCGGTTGCATCAACGTACGGGCCGGTAACTGAGGATGAGCGGCACACATTGATGCGGTACTCGTCGCCTTGGGCAGGGCGAGAGGTGTCGAAGCCTACTGCATGTTAAAAAAACACCCCATATCAACCCGGAGAAATTAAATAATACATACCACAGCAGGTCCCCGACGAGAAGAAAAGGTAGTAGTACGGCGACCTATAGTACGTGAACGAACCCTCGATGGCGTGAGCTCCAGATGAGTTATATGCGACCTGGATGGAGGTGCCCGCGGTAGCAGTCGGTGTGCTGGCCATGGGTACCTGGTAGATATCGCCCCAGAAAGAACCAAACGTCGCATAGTAGGTGCTTCCTGCAAGGATGAGGTTGGAGTCAATTGCGTTGTATGCGGAGCCGGATGAGGAGGCGATGCCGGCAGAACCAAGATCTGTCCAGCTGCCGACTTCCATGGTGGTGGAGCGGGCAACACCAATGGCGGAGGCCTGGGAGCCAAAGGTCGACACGGAGTAGTAGAGGTAGTAGTAGTTGCCAACTTTTTGGATATCGGGGGCCTGCTCATGTTAGAATTTTAAATTTCTCCTTAGAATGGTGTCTCTTACCCAAAGATCATTATTTCCAGTCAGGTTAATGATCGAACCAGCACTGATGGCACTTCCTTGGTTGGTCCATGGGCCTGTTATCGCATCGGCAGTAGCAATGGTGATCTTGTTTCCTGTGGAGAAACGGAAATATTTGCCATCAGAGGTACGCCTGATCATGGCAGGATCGTGGACATTGCAGTCTCCAGAGCAAGCTCCAGGAGTCTGTGCAGCAACAGAGGAAATGAGCGAAGACACGCTCAACAGAGCGGTAGCAAAGAATGTAGAGAACAGCATGGTGGTGATCAACAAACTAATTTTTCCTTTGAGAAGATGCTGTGCAGGTTGGAGAGTCAAAACTTCGTCGGGGGAGGCCTTGAATTTATATTATTGGGCTCGGTATGAACACGGGTAAGGCATAAGATAGACTGCACCCTTCTGAAACAAAGTATTCCAACTACGGATTCACTCTGATTTTGGTAGTCTGGTAGTAGTCTAATTGTTCAGTACTGCTGCTAGGTTCTACTAACATGCCCAGAACGAGCAAATATATTGTTTACAGCTTAATTATTCTTAGCTACGAAAACCATGTTCAGGAGAAAGCAACACACATGGAATTTAGCCAAAACTCGGATGTTGCCGACTAGGATTCCCCACAGTAGAATTACGTATATCACTGGCCCGCTGAGTCCGTCTTCTCGGAGTATTCTGTACCCCAGAGTGGGGTAAATATGATGGACCACTGGTAAAGACAAATATCTACGCTAACAAATTCTGCAGGCCCCGATTGCGAAGCCCCTGGGATAATTTGCTTTCCGCAAGCAAAGAAACTTTTCCACAGCGAGGAGTCAAGTTTATTCAAACTCGGGCATCGGGTTGTCGGGACTACATGATCCGTACGCTGAAAACCCGCTGGCTTGGTATCAGATAAAGTAACAACTGTTTCCAGGCTAGTACTCTTTTGTATGGAAGATTGGAGTGGGGCTGAACACATGGCATGTTGCCGTGGTCACTGGGACTCCGACCTTCGGCCCGTGCTGGGATTATTGGGAAGATCCCTGTTATTCCCCTTGTCCCTCCGCAATACTGGCCGAACCTCCAGCCTTCAAGTAGAGTGTTGCTGCGCCTGTAATACTGCCTAGGGATTAGAGCAGCTGACTTTATAATCCTTAACCGCATGATGCTCCTTCTTAAACTCGCCGATCGGATTGTTTCGTCCGAAGAAGCGGAGTAGAAGGCACCTAACCCGGGCGATCTTTACTTATTGTTATTGTGATGTCGATGCTCATGGAGATTTGAAATTTAAAGCTAGGAAGGTTGTCAGTATATATATACTACTGTCGATAGATTTAGCATTGATAGATATATCGCCAACATACTGGAGAGTATTTTTTTTGCGCTCCAGGGAGGCGTTTCCCGAAGCTCTCCAACGTACGTCCGACCAAACGCCCGGAATACTTGATTGTGGCAGTCTTTGTAGACTGCCTAGTGTATTATTCACCAGTCGTCACTCGACAGCCGAGCAAAAATCAATTACCGAGGAACCAATTACATCGAATCCAGCTACCATGGTACATTTTCTACTAGGATTTAACCCAAAAGAGTTTGGATCAACTTAAGCCTTTCTTTCCAAGGATCTCGACAGGGTTCATCTACTTCAGCCGGGTGGACCGATGGGAACACAAACAGTCTCACCCGGTCGAAGGTTCCAATCCGCATTTTCGGTACATTGCTATAGCAGCAGATGTCTTGAATTGCGTAAGCTTTTACCGACTTTAGCCGCCTATTCTCTCCATGGCTCCAATAATGAATTTGCTGTATTCAGGTGGGCGTGGCTCGTGAGTTCGATACTACTGAGCTGATAACTTCCTCGGGATATTATAACCTCGCCCCGAGGGGCATGACCAAGTATACTGACAAATACAGTTGGAAAGAGATAAAGTGGGAAAGTATCCCTCAGAGAATTTTAGTCGGGGCATCCTGGGCCGTTAGTATGTTCAAAAGATGTCTGTTATTCGGTAACAATCTTAATTGGGGCGTAGCCCAAGGTATCTGCAGATATATTGACGATTATGTCAATCTATGGAAGGTCACGGGAAAACGATGATATTTAATCAAATTTGGCCAATATGATAGCGGAATCTAAACTTACTGACATGAAGTGACCGCATGTAGAGTCCAAAAAAATCCCCGTAGAGGTAGAGCAGATCGAACCTGGAGCACATATAAAGATCAAGGCATGATAATAGAATCGCCACCCGGTCTCTCGCTAAACCGGTAGCTACTTCTAGTGCTAGAAGTCTAAGAGTGACTCATAATGTAGATAGAGGGACGTAGGGATGCTGGTTCTAGCGGTTGCTGTTGAGTAAGAGAGCAAACACTGGGGGGAGGGGGGGGGGGGGCATGGTACCCTAAGTACAGAATGCCGAGAAGAAGAATGGGCAGCTGCACCAGAGCCACTCCAAAGATGAAGTTGAAAGAGGTATTAATAAAATCGAGACCGCAATCATTCTTAGTAAGCTATCCACAGCTGGCCGGAGCTATTATTTTTTTCGATTATTATTTCATGCTGTCCATAATAGTCGTTCCTGGCAGATGGAGGTTTTGTGAGTTTGTTTGTTCTCTGGAAAATCAGCCGCAGGAGGTGGTGAATTATATCTTTTTTTTTTTCTTTTCATTAACTGAGAGGCAGTACTAGTGAGTAGAAGGAGGTCGTGGCGCGCGTCTGGTGGGGGGGAGACTTAAGTTAACGGGGGATTTATCTCATGCATGATCTACTTATACATGTATCTATTCGGGATACGAACGTGAGTTTAATCTGTGATAAGCGGATTATGCCGGGTATGGTTATGGGGTATGGGGTATAGGTTTGTGCCAGTCTCTGACCAGGATAGGACATGTAATATCATAGCATGTCACTCGGCGAGCGAGATCCCATGATGGGACGAGAAAAGTTCAATATGAATTACTCTGTTTAGATGCTTTTAGAGTATTTGGAACGCCAATAGTTGTGTTAAATAGCTTGATTAAGCAGTACTATAGGTCCCTTTAGAAGGCCCGCGAGCGTGCCTGTCACTGAATTAGCATTATAGGCAACCCTATATGTAAGCCAAAAGATGCTCCTGTCTAAGACCCTACCGCTAAACTCTTATCCATATAGCGTGTTTGTATACTCTGACATAGATGAATGCTGCTGCCAAGTCAGTGTTCCCGAGTTCTGTAGGCGGCCCGGACTGCCGCGGATTCGGGAACTACGAGGGGCTAGCTAGATTATGAAGGGTGCCTTAATCACCTCCTAAAGTTTGAGCGTATGATGGCTTTACGCCTCAATATGTGATGGGAGAAATGGAATGGTTCAAACAGCAGCCCTCTGGGCTTATGTTCAAATCAAAAACATGCAGGGTTTATTAGGGCTTTGGAAGGAGGGGGCTCCCTAGCCCTAGGATCAAATGTTTAGTTGGTTGCCTCGAAACCATACTTCAATGCAGTCCCTCTAATGTCACATCTTTCCTATTAGTTCCGCTACCCTTCACCATCCATCCTCTTTCTCCTCCTTCCTTTTTACCCTCCGCTATCCCCCGCTTTTCATCCCTTTATACCTCACTATCCTTCATTTCATCACAGGGATCATTTATTTTGATTGCTGTTGTAAGCTGGCTTTAAATAAACCGCTTCCCATCTTCTTGACGGTCTTGGTTTCTTTTTTGTGCGAGTTTGCGAGTACTTCAGATTTTTTTGGCATCTCAATTGTCTCTACTCTCATTTAGCTGTATGTTTATCCTGCCTGGTCGGTCTTCTGGAGGGGAGTGCTGCCATGGGATCTATTCCCTTCACAATATTATCACTATCTTGCTAATCTTTGAGCCTATGATAATATAGAAACGAGAGTTTGTTGGAGAAGCACTGAATATTTTGGAATATTCGGTTCGATAAATTCAACCCGAAAACATGGATCACTATCCTGTAATGGAACGGGAAAATAGGTTCTACATTGATCCGATATACCCTCCCATCAATCGATATCTTCACACCGTCAAGATCATCCCGGTTTATGGTGAAAACGCAAGAATATTTCCGTCCTGGCCTGAAAGAAATTCTGTTCGGGTTTGCGCAGTCTTCGATCCTTTCACGCTTGAGCTAGTGATATTTTTCTTCAACGCCGCTGGTCCTGGTAAGCAAGATAAGCAGTTTATGGAAAAAGTTGTTATAGCTCCTTCATTCTTCATTCCTGTCGGTGATGAAGGGCGTTTTCATATAACCCTCCAACGCCAGAGAAACGTAGAAGACAAAAAATTGGGGTCATATCGAAGTCGGTCTCCACGTGATCAAGAATCACTTGCAAGCAAGATCGCTGGAGATTTTCATGCTGCCTTGGTGGATCTAAACAATAGCGATGATAGCTATCCTTCGTTACAGCTCTGCTTCAAGGTTGAAGAAGATAAGAAGATTTTTTTCCAGCGCTGGAGTGTGGCTTTTGGTCGTCGACGTGAGTTAGATATCCCCTCCTTTTTCCCCGCTAGGTAGTATATTATTTTCTATATTTGAATGTTTCTGATAAAAGCTATGAAGCGGAGAAAAGGTACCCCCGCGAGCCGCTGCTTCATCGAGGTATTGCATTCCACTTAGAGGACCCCGATAAAATTAAACTGAATAATTGGAAGACACCTGTCTCTCTTCAAAGTCCAAAAAACTTCAAAGGTCTAATCTCGGCATCTCTGGCGTACGAGAGGACGCAGTTGGTTTCTCAGTTGAGATCACTATTTGAAAGAAGAGCTTTGGAAGACCTCGAGTATCATCTTGGAGATGGAGACGCCGGGGGTCCCCCCGTTTGGGAGATATTTATTCCTTACAGTAGACTTGGGGGATGTGCAATTCCTGAGTACAGAGGATTAAAGTGGCAGGCTCGAGTAATGCCCATCGGAGAATCTGCTCATGAGTCGGTCGAGGTGGCTATTCATGATCATTCCATAAAGATGCTTCGAGAGCCACTTCCAGCAGAAGTTCGGAAGCAACATTACAAAAGCCTCTTCAAGGAATCAAAAATGGCTGAATGGTTGAAAAACAATGAGGAGAAGAAGTACTGGTGTCTAAAATTATTGCCTCCAGCGCATTTTTTGAAGTTTGGGCCTTCGAGGAAGATCAACCTGATAATTATTCCAGATAGCTCCCAGTTGGATCAAACAATCTTGTCGACTCTGGAGTTTTCGGACAAAAGCTCTCCAAGCTTCAACCCCTCCGAATACATAGCCATCCAAGAAATTTTCTTAGGCCATCGACTCGGCCGCCTACTTCCGGCGGAGGTTTATCAAAGAATCAAGCCCACACCTTCCAGTAATCTCCTGCCTGAACAGGTCGATATATACAGGCACGTTCTAGAGCACGATTTTACACTCGTGGATGGGGCTCCGGGAACAGGGAAGTCTATGGTAACTTCAAAAATAATATCTGATCTCATCCAACAGGGCAAGAAGGTGCTAGTGTTGGCAACCAGCGAGGCCGCCCTAGACTTTTTGGCATCAAATGTTTTAAGTACTGTATCAAAAGAAAACTCCCAGTTCTATGAAAGTGTCACAAGAGTATACTCATATTCAGAGTCTTGGAGTCGTGACGGACCTCAACAGGAACACACATGGGGTAAAAACGGCATCCTACAGAGGTCCAGTGTTGGCATTCATCGTTTGTCAGCGAATAATTCCCGAGCAGAAAAAGATAAGATCACTAGGGCCAAAGCCATTTTTATGACAACAGAGACGGCACTAAACTGCTATAAGGGTTCTGGAATTTCGAGGAGGATTTTCGACCTAATTGTCATAGACGGCGCCAATACGATTAATGAGGGTTTAGCACTAAAACTCTCTAGACAACCTTTCTCAAATTCATTCCGTTGGCTAGTCATTGGTTGTTCAAAGGGTATCGAGCCTACATACTTGGTTGAAGATTTTAGGAAAATGGAGATATGTAGTTCATGGTTTAAACGTCTCCTGAGACACCCAGAATTCCTCCTTAACCCCCTTCGGCTCACTAGGCAGATGCGCTGTAGCGAAACCCTATACCAACCGGTCAACGACATCTATTTCAGCAAAGCGGTTACAATGGTACCTGATATTCCTGTTGGTCGGGGATGTCCTGGGTTGTGTGTGGGGTTTATCAATACCGCTAGCATTTGCAAGCCTACGCACAATGTGGCCCACTACGACGAAGAATTGCTGGAAATGGAGAAGTACAGAGTGGAACAGGTAGTGCTTTTCGATGCGCTCAGAAAAATCGCCAAATTTTCACCAAACACCTCAATCGTCATCCTTTGCTATTGCAGGCCGCAGGAAGTACTCATTCAGGCCAAGTTAGCCAACATGCGCGGAATCCGAAGGCCTCCCTTTAGGAAAGTTCTTGTTTCAACTGTTGAAGATTTCGCTGATAGAGAGGCCGATTATGTAATTGTTCACCTACCCCTCTGGAGAAATTCATACGCAGAGTATGCGGAGCACGGGAAATTCGTGACTGCTATGACGCGTGGAAGGAAAGGAATTTTTGTGGTTGGGAATAAACAGGAGTTAAAGGGATCTGAGAGGCTTAGGGGCTTCTGGGATACGAATCCGTGGAACTACTGGCTGGCATGGTTGAAGAACTCCGCCAATGGAGCTATTTACAACGATATCGCAAGTTTTGATCTGGAAGCTCAGCCAAATCTCATGACTACTACCCAAGGGGATAGAGAATAATTATCAATTTAAATAGGGAAATTGTGGTTGTCACTAGAAACCTAATGCTAGACACGATAAATCTAGTTGATGGTTGCGGTTACATCTGTATGATAGGGTGTCCCATTCTAAAATTGTAGGAGTCATTGTCAGATTGTGTTGGTTTTTGAACAAATTGAGAGGGACCTGACGGCAACCCAACCAAGGGGCCCTAAATGCAATACACGTGCTCATAATAGACCCCTGGCCCCTCTGATATTATAAACGGGCACATGGTAAATACCATCGCCCTGGTCTCGGGGGCCGTGCCGCGCCATACCATAGATGTAGCCACAGGTGTATGTATTATGCACAGTTATGCACATGTATATGTATACAATGAATAAACTATCCCAATCGATCGATCAGAAAAGGCTATTCCTCAGCAATGGGCAATGCGAGTGATGATTGGTGATGCATTTACTTTTTACGATTACTCACCAACCTTTAGATAGCGTTTGAGTATACCCTCGCCCAACAAATATCATGGTAAGGACCAGCTGTTATTTATAAGCTTTTAAACCGGCCATGCTAAGGCCGAGTCTAACAGTGACAAGTGGGCGTGCTATACGAAGTATCGGCAAGTGCAGTGTCTTTGATCGATTGGTGCTGCATTTATAGCTAACAGCCCCGCGATTTGGCGGTTCCTATATCTACCCCGTGGTGTTTGAAGTGGAAGAGATCATATGCAGACTACGCGCGCCCCCCCTGGGGCCAATTAGAAGTCCTATCGGATCGCTCGGCAAACAACCTCTGCGGCCAAAGAAGATGCCAGCCCTATGTTCATTAGAGTATGGCCTATAATTACATGTAGGTACGTATACATGAATGGCTGTGCAGCCTCACAAATGGCAAGAAGCACAACTCACACAACTACCATATGTACAAGGGAAGAAACCATGAACATTAGAGGCGGACTGTTAAGAAGTCCGCCGAGTCAGATGCTGCTGTGGAAAGGCGCTTCAATGGTATAAAACTAAGCTGGAGCCTTGGCTATGATTTCTTATCCTGGTCACGTATTGATTTTCCTATTAGCAGATCAAGCTTATGTAGTATATTTTCAGACACCCAAAGTTATGGATCCGATTTCAGTTATCGGCCTCGTAGCCAGCATTCTCGGAATCATTCAGGCTGTTGGAAAGCTTGTCCTTCTTGTCAGAAGGTACATTGAGCGGTCCAGGACTCCACCACATCTTCTAACACTCAAGGATACTCTCGAATCCTTCATAAAGGCTCTGGAAGCTTTCAAAACTGCCCTTGAAGTCCTAAAAGAATTTGCGGACAAGAACCCCAAGTCTAGAGCGTTCGCGCTACTCCATAACTCACATGGACCATTCCTGGGGTGTGGGAAGGCCTTGGAACTGACGCTGGAGAAACTGAAGCCTGCCCGCGGCTTGAAGGCGGTCTTCAAGAGACCAAAGTGGCCGATTTCGCAGGAGGAAACTTCACAGCTTACAAAATGGGTAGTGAAGCAGACAAGGGTATTTCAAGCTGCCGTGAAGCCAGATATGTGAGTCAAGGTAGAGAGAGTTTTGTATTTGTCTGTGTGCTGATTGAGTGAAAGGTCATTCTTGGAGAGGATTGCATTCGAAACAAACCTCGCTATACAAAGCCTTCAACGGGGATCAGAGTCTGTATCAAAGAGTATCGGGACTAGAGTTCATACGGCCGAACTTGCTATCCAGCAGGCGGGAGACATCTTGCACATAACAAGAGACAAAAGAGTTACTAAAGCTCACTTCAAGAGTCGGATGAGGAGTCTAGTTTCGGCTTAGGTATGGCCCCTGTTTTCCATTTGTTGTGTCAGCCTAAGACCTAATTGTATGCAGTCCTTCGATGGCTTTATCCTGCCGAAAAACAGCAACAAAAGGCTGTTGGACATAGGAAAATCAAGTCCTAACCTACCATCTAGGTAGGATCTTTCCTGCCGAGGCACAACTGAGCAATTTAAGATAAGTACGATGCCATTGGGCTGGTGGGGGAGTGGGGGTGGGGATTGACAACTAAGAGAGGGGATGTAATTGCGTGAAGAGTCTCGTTCGTGTAATGAGGGAGAAGTGGAGACTTGGGAAAGAAGAAATCAGGGCAGACTCATTTAAGGAGCACGTGGGCCCAGCTCGGAAAAATGGAATGAATGCACTAGTTTCTTTTTTCTTGTATGCTTGTATATGACCGTGTTTTTAAGCTGATTTTGGAAGGATAATGCGTGGTTGCGCACGTGTGTAATTAATGCAGTCAACCATTGAAATTCGTTGTCAGTTCCCTGGTCAACTAGATTGATTTTACTAATCTATCTCAATCTTACTATGTGATCCATTTCGTAAGTACCGTTGTCGCATGATACCGCTTAAATAAGCTGACAGCATATATACGATTGTTACATTCAATATATACAATTGATCACTACTGCCGAGGGCTTTGAGGTGTCACAACCCCCAATTTTAACGGTCCATTTAACCTTCTTTTCCTTTACTTCTACTGGAGAAGCCAAAGCTTAGTGATATGCAGGTAATGATTCAGATATCGATCGAATATCAGTTGAAAAGGGGCATGAGAATTTCTAGCTACAAGATGTTTTCCAGCAAATTGAACAGTACCTACATCTGGGCATTGCATGTGCCGGCGCGTATGGCTACAACGTACCCAACGAACGTCACACAACCCAAAAAAAAGAGCGATATACAAACAGAGTCCTAAATTGTTGCAAAAATACTTGGGAATTAGATTAACCAGCCTGATGCCTAGCTACATGTAGTTTAAAAGAGTTTGTCTACCCGACCCAATTCGTTAGGGCGATGCTTAAAGTGTCCGGGTAATTTTGATAGCCTGTGCTCATCCCACTTTTAAGGATTAAGGTCATGTAGCGTTCTGGCTCAGCACAGGCTACATATACAATTGTACAAGTCCATCTTTTAAGTGCCGAAGATCGATGGTTGAATAGTAAATATCTGAAAGGCACTACATATATATTATAGTTTTAATTATAAGTGCAGCAACATCATATGTAGTACCTACATGTTCTTTCTATCGATGCTGCTCGCCCGTGCCACTCTTCTGGGGTAGTAATCATTTTTTGTCAGCATTAGCAAGTGATTGTAACGTGAACCATGATGCCGGTATCTCGGTACCTACAATGGACCTACCTAGTAAATTCAGTCGGTTATCGTTATTCTATCACCAGCATGACCACTCCACCATGGATGCCGTAGCACCCGAAAATCTACTATTCTTCTCCGGCTGCTAAAACCAAGACGAATTCCAAGGGTCAAGCTGACACGCAAAAGGGGAAAGGTTATGACTAACTAAATTTCACTCAAATTCAATAGAGGATCGGGGGAAACTCCGAAGAACAGGCAGCAGTCTCTGTAGGAATATGGGGAACCCTTTTTTTTTTCTTTCTACAATTCACTAAGAGCATTGCTGTGTTGAACTGGTTCTCAAATTTAAGTGCATGAGGACTGTTAGTCGTGCCCCCGGGGTTAATCATGAGATTTACTTAGCTCTTTTGGAAAAAAGAGCCTCAACTATACTAGGAGTCCGGCTCAGCGCGGGCCGGGCCCTGCTAAATTGTTACTTCATGTGTAACGGTACAAGTGTAAACGAGCAGGGACATACTTTGTTGATACTGCGGGCATGGTCCCAGTTCAGTTACACAAAAAAGAGTTCACCAGTCCAATTTATTACCGACATTCCTATTTCAGCTACTGAAAAAACCCTCCGAGCCATTCGATTGGTCTATTGGGACCTGCTCGAACAACTAGTTACATCTTAATATCTTCAAGGCGTTAAGAGTTATAGCACTAGATAGTTAGTTACATCTCTAGGTAGAGAACTACAGCCCATTGGTACCTCAGGTAATGCAGGCTCCTAGAAGGACTATTCACCAGCCCAGAAGCAGAATCCGCCAAAGGATCCCAGCAGGGGCAACTCTGTAACTATAATTTGAGAATATAAAATCCCCATTGATTCCCACATTATCGATTCCTCACCCAGCAAGCTTCCGGTCCTTGATCAGCTCCAATCCAACGAATCTTCAAATCAGATCACCCACATATCAAACTGCCAAAATGAAGTTCACCATTTCTGCCCTTGCTGCCTTCGTCTCTCTTGTCTCCAGCGTTGCCCTCCCGGATGCTCTCCCAGAGGCAGAGCCAGGCGTCTCGATCGCGAGACGTACTGTCGGCGGAGTAAGTCTTCCCAAGCCACCGAAGCCGAGAGAGCTTCCACAAACAAACACGACTGTGAGACTAACACGTTCAGATTTACCTCTGCGACGATATCAACTGGGGCGGCACCTGTGGTTATGCTGTTCAGCCATTGTACACCTGTATCAACATGGGCAGTGACTGGAACGACAAGATCTCGTCCTTTGGCCCTGACTCTGGTACAACTTGCTTGTTGTTTAGAAACAGCGGCTGTAGCAACGGTCAATTTTTCGAAAAACTTAGCAACCCTGGATCTGCCGATCTACGCAACCAGAACATCAACGACCAGATATCTTCATTCCAGTGCTACCCAACAGGTGGAAACTCGGGACTGACCTGCTACTACTGTGCCCCCTACCAGTCGTATTGCTCGAACGTCGATTGCGTAAGTTTTCCGCTTTGTCAATTTGATGACTGGTTACTGATGAAGCTGTTTTTAGTCTCAATGCCTGACTGGAAGTGGAACAATTGGAACCTGTTACGTCAACAACTAATGCGTTGGCTGTTTATTTTGTATAAATTTTAAGGTTTATATATAATATGATACTGAATATGGGACATAGTCCCTAGAAATCAGTTTGGTGCTTGTTTGTGTTTGAATAACTCAGGTGCTGAATTGTGATTAAGAGAACTACTTCATATAATACATGTAGTCCCTACCCACCCAAATTCAAATGCCGCTTACTTAATATTTTACCACCAAATGATACTTAACTGGAGCTGCGCTACGCTTAGCAACGCCCTGAAGTATATAGTTGACTCTAGTAAAATATTACTTCTACAAGCGCTACTTTCTCGCCTTGCAGCTCTGCTCTGCAATTTCGAAGGATTATGTAAATTCGAGTATATCAAGTACTTGCTGTATTTAATCCGGTTTAATGGTGAGGTTGGTGGCTACATGTAATTTCATGCCAAACCTCTCAACTGTGAGCTCACCCAAGAAATAGATGCGGCTACCCTGAGAGCAAACAGGATGATGACTAAACGGAGTGACTAAGCAATGCCTGGTGTCCAGTGCCTGCTTAACCCTGAAGTAAACTTCAGGGCATTGGGGTTGATCGGCGGCATTTTAATTCTGGCACCATGTAGATCATACTAATCACTGGATGCCATACGTGCGCGGTAGTTGGCTTACTATGACATGAACCCCTTGCATAACCATAGATATTCTATTGTGACCACCGCCAGAACCGATAGCGCACCCCGAATTTTGATTCAATAGGTACATACATACGTTTCAGATAACTGCAAGAGGCCTCTCCCATCATACATTCAATTACTCATGACAGTCATTTATTGGTGGATCAAACAAAAAGGTTCACTTCGAACCATTTGCGTATCATCCTCAGCCTCAGTTATCGGATTTACAAACTTCCAATATAACTACATGTATAGTGATAAGAATAAGGGGAAAGTAAAGAATACCCATTATAACTCCAGTACCAACCCAAGCCCACGGTATCTTAGCTAAAATAATTCAAAACGGGACTCATTATGCAAGAACCTGCAAAGCCTACATAATGACTAGCCATGCTCCTATTGATGTTTTCTATGTTTCTCTCAACAACCACCAGTCCAATTCGACTTTGATATAGATAGTAACCACCGCACCATGTCCATCTAGTCCAGGGAAACCTCAGCTCAAATCAAATCCTGCATTTGAATTTACTGAATATAGTAGTTTCTCCCTTAGTATTTTATGGTCTTTATATCTCGGCATTTTCAACAAATTAACACACGTGCCTAACTATTGTCAGTACATCGTAATATAAGATCTCGTAGGGGACCTACTGGCACTGCATAGTCTCGTCTGGTCCTCTCCTGCGTCCCTAATACTGAATCTTGGCCTCAAGATACCAAAGCCCAGTAACGGGGCTCTAGCAACACTCGTTACGAATTTGAGTACCTTTCTCCTTTCGGAGTCGTCGAGCTCTCTCATAACTTCCCAGAATAACTGCACGCTTGGGTGTTCTTCACCATCATCCCCAATCTGATATACGCCACCGTAGATTGTGTTTCTTCTTAAATCTTCGACATCAATGGGGGTGTTAATGTCACCTCCGACGAGGGTTTGGAGTTCTGTTTGGTTGAACATGGAGAGCCATGAGGGCTTGATGATGGAGTTGAGGCCCTTAAGAAAAGCGGCGGTTTGTTCATAAGCTTGCCCTGATAGGCGATAACGGGAGACAAGGTGGATGTATTCTAATTTATTTGTGTTTGTAACTGGGATCTTCTCGCCGCCTGGTTTTAATTCTATTGTGATAGTCTTTTGGCTCGGTAACCTTGAAGTTATAGTGAAATTGAGCGCAAAATCAGCCTCAACGTCTCCGTTATAGTTCTTCAAATTAACGAGACCACGGTAGAGGTCCTCGTCAAGGTCTCGGAGATCGTTGACACCAACGCTAGCAGTGGCGCTAGCTTGTTGTGACCACCGAAGAAGGAAAAACCCAGCGAAGGCAACATCGACGAGGATCCCTTCATATAGACATTTCCCCACCACACGACCGAGGAATTCGTAGCGGCGAAGGAGACGTTTGACGCCTTTCTCAATATCTGGATAGTTAATGTTGTATAGCTCCTCTTTCAGCTCCTCGATACTTGTTGGGTTTGCATATAGTAAGTGCTGTTCATTTTCCAAAAACAAGTTCTGCCCCAACTTCGAGCGTATTGATAAGCTGGCGGAACCATCTGATTCTCCCGGCTCCAGTTGGTCGTCGTCGTCGTTGTCAATATCACCCACGTCTTTATCGATGACAGCAGCAGGTGTAAATGCCTCTCCACAAACTCCAGTTAGGAACTCCTTCGTGACACCACCACCGTCAATTCCTGCCTCTTCGGTCCCAAACTGATCTACAAATGTGATTTGTATTGGCTCTTTAAGTCGTTCTCCCAAAGGCCAAAATTGTTTGTACGCATCTTCAAATACCCTGTTTCTGTGGATCGTTGCATGATGCCTAGAAAGCATGTCGTGGCCATCAAGAGACTCATCATGTCTCGGGACTGTACCACGTCTAGACCGTGACAGAACTGCCGCCCGCCATTGATCTGGATCAATGAACCCCCCACGGCGTCTTTTCTGATCCACCAAGACGAACTGGCGGAATATCTGAACGCGAGTTGGAAACGGAATAAAGAAAGGTAGATTCTTAAGGATTTCTAAGCGGGGGGCAATGGTAGCCAAGTAGTTATTTCTCTGCTGTCGACGTTGGCCCCGCTTCATTCGCTCCCAGCGGAGGTTCCGTCGCTCGATAGGATTCATCGCAGCTAGAGCAACAGGGTCAAGCTGGCGCTCGTCCTCCTCTTCGGTCTCTTCGCCATCGACTTCTATTTGGTGCCTGTTTTCCTCTTCTTGTACCACCGAGGGAATGAATCCTTCCATGTCGAACCGACCGGTCATGAGCCAGTGACCCTTAGGGAGGAATCGTCGTCGAGAACTATAAAAGTTAGTAAAGCCTTGAGAATTTAGAAATTAACTTACTCTCTAGTGTAAATCTGCTTTAGCAACGTGGTCGCCTGTGCCCTTAGATAGTCTACACCCCATCCCTTTCTACTTTGGGCCTTGAAGTAGATCTCCCCGCCAGTTGTTTTAGACTTATCTTCTCCTATTATCTCCCCACCTGACCAATACATCGCAAATGCCAAATTTTTCAGAAATACGCTCATTTCTCCTACTTCTTTCAGGGGTAGTTGCCTATCTTTGATACCCCCACCGCCGAAAAATTCGTCGTCGTCCATAACCATGAGCAAGAATCCGTACAACTCTACAAAAAGGAGGATCAGGTTCCATTCTTCGTCGTCATCATGGGTCTGCGCTGAATCTTCGCAAGTATTGCGCCTTTTAAGACTTTCTACTGCTGCTTTGTAATCCCGGCTGATACCCAGGTAGAGACTTGTCCTTCTCACAGCTTCCCAGAGAAACCGCACAGCTGATGCGCCGTCGCTAGTTTCTGCTAAACAAAGCCACATACGGACGTCCTGGCTCTTACGTGGAAACACCAATAGCAAGGTAAGCGCAAAACCTGCAAGGACTCTCGCATCATTGAAATCAGTGTATTTTGTTTGTGAAAAAACGGTTGAGACCGAGGATTGTTGAATCAATCCTTCCAATCGAGATTTAACAAATGGTGGTAGTGGCTGTTTCTTGTTTGAGCGGGATTTTATATCAGTTGAATCCTCATCATCAGAGTCCTCTTCCTCTTCATGACCCATTGGCATATCCTCAATATCAATTCTCTTACTCACTTCGCCGGAAACTGAAGCAAGAAGTGGTGACAAAACTCTTTGTTCCTCTGCGCCTTTGTTGAATCTTAAGCGATTATCCCCCGTGAGGTCAATCATCGTCTTCCGTGATGGTGAGGCCAGCAGAAAGTCGATTACGTACGACAGGAGCCACAAGCGTCCTTCAATCTCCGCACCTATCCAAGCGCCTGGCGAAGATTCCATGGCTTTAAAGAGCATCTCTATATCTACCCCTTCCTGTAGCATACAGTACCCTTTTGCTCCTAGCCGTTCCGGAAGCTCGGGTGTAATGAGATAATTTGCGGCAAAGACCGTGTAAGACCAAGTTGCACGCTCACTCTTCAAGCACAATGGCTTTAATATAGCAACCAAAAGCATTTCTGAAGTTGACTCGGAAGCACTCGTGACTCGAGAAAGAGCTTGGTAGTATTTTGCGTCAACAAGTCCCGGTAGTCTCTCGACCAGCCATGGTAGTATTCCCAGAGAGTAATTCCGCACTGGATCATCCATAGCTTTGTCAGGAAGTTCCACGCCCCCTGAATCGTCGTGCAAAGATTTCACGAGCAATTTGGCAAACTGGCCCAGCAGATACCCTGATCTTTCCGGATCACCGCCTAACATATCATCCCCACCCTTGATAGCGTCCATGACCAAGGATATCAGGATCTTGATTCTCTCAAAATCCCGAGGGTCCTGTATTTGGTCACGAGACCCTTTATTAGGTATTATCAACTCATCCCTTCTTTCGCCAAACCCCGACTGGTCTATTCGCTCTCTCGAATTACTTCGCACCCCAAACCCTCCCTGGTTGAAGGCTAGAAATAAGGCGATACCCCTGGTCCAACTACCCTTAATTTCCCCACCAAACTCCTCATCCCATTCCCGTCTCCATTGGGCCCTCTGAATACCGACTACTCTCCGACCTCTCCAGACCCGCTGGATGTTCGAGACAGCTTTAAGTTGGCGACGCTCAGCTTCTCTCTCGGCGCGCTCCTTTTGAGCATTCGCGAGAGACGCCGATTGTGAAGGTCTGGGACCACGAGATGGAGCGGCGGATTTACGCCCCGAGAGGTTGACAACGCGGGTTTTGCGGGAAGACCCGTTGAAGGACGTGAACATTGCGGGGTGAGTGTGGGGTAACTTTTGGATATGTGTGTAACAATAGAGCTATTTTGCGGGAAAGCTGAGACTGTTCAGAGGCGATAACCCACCGAAACAAGAGTAGAAGGGGGAACTAGGAGGTTTAATAGGAGAGAAAGAAGCTATGCTTGTGATCGTGGTGGTGGTGTCAGTGATTGCGACAGAGCATCCGAGGATGATAGACTGACGGATGAGGACGTCGGGCCAGAATATAGCCGTAGAGAGGAGAGAGGAGAGGATAAAAGGGTGTAGATAGGGGGATAGAGGTTAAATTTAAAAGGAAGGGATAGAGAAGATGATGATAGAAAGAGCTGAGTCGTTACAGAGCCTAAAGCTTATCAGTGTCTGTGTGGCGTCTGTGGCGGTTGATTTATAAGATGAGAGTATCACAGTAACGCCGATGCTATAACCAATATCCAGGTTTGGAGTCTCAGGGATTAGATTTCTGTATTGTTCTTTCAGGCCAACCTCCCTACTCGAAAGGGTCTCAGTTGAGTATGGTCTCACAGTGAATACAACTTGCTCTTAAGAATATTGTAACTACATAAGTAAGTTAAGTACATGTACCTGTACTTTACATACGGCATCTGTGGCGCCGCACATCCAAAAACTAGCTTTAGTAGAAAAAGAATCAACCCAACGTATTATAATGATCTCTTTTTAATTGAAGAAATATAGAGTTCTTCCCTTATCTTATATAAACTTCTTCTCATAGATTATGCATACAGCTGAATATCCCCTCCGGCTCTGTCATCTTGCAGGTTTTAGCTCCAGTCTCCCCTGCCCCACTGGTGGGCCACCACTACAAGTTTCCAACCTCATCACCAACTTCAACCTCGCGAACACCAACACCAATTCACAATGCCGCCGCCACGCGCCCTCTTCCTCCGAACATTCACACTCCGGATCTCCCCTCGGCCAGCTTACCATCCAGCGCTCGTACGATGCTACTCAAACAAAACTACCCCACAATCCGCCCCACTAAAGACTCCCGAAACGTCCGCCCAGGATAGCCTTCCTCATGTCAGCGAGGAGGCAGCCGCTACCGCTAGCATCACCGGGGAGACAAAGCCTGAGATTGAGCAAGGCACACCTGTTCAGGAGGTACATTTCTCATCTACGCCTTGGCTGGTCTTAGCTATTGCAAATATACTGACATGCTTAGATGATCAACCGCAGCGCTGAGGCCCGGAAGAACGCCCCCTCGATACTCAAGCCTCCTTCTAACAAAAGATCATACTCTACGGAAGCCACACCCATGAGCACTGACGCTGGTACCGAGACACCAGCCGAGATCCTCTCAATGTCTCTCGAAGAGCCCCTTCCTGTCGGCGCCAAGTTCCCTTTGCCGACACTCCCGATTCCCGCTCGGGGACATTTGAAATACCGTTACTCTCCGCTCATGGTACAGGTTACCAACTTCCTAATGCGAAACGGAAAGGTTGCCGCTTCCTTCATCTCCACTAGTGACTCGGCTAACGCCTACCAGAAAGCAACTGCACAGTCTGTCATGGACCACGTACTCTCAATCCTTCGCACTAAGCCTGCTCCCAAGCCATCTATAACATATACTCCTCTGATTCCAGGCACTCCCCCTCTCTCAACCCTCCCGTCTGATCCCCTTCTGTACCTTCAAACCGCCATTGATTCCGTCGCTCCTCTCATGAAGATTATTTCCGTCAAGGGAGCAGGAGGAACGAAGGATATGATTCCTAGCCCATTGAACGTGAGACAGAGGAGAAGGACGGCGTTGGAATGGATTGTAGCAGCTGCGGATAAGAAGAAGGATAGGAGCGGATTGGCGGAGAGGTTTGCCGATGAGATCATTGCCGTCGTAGAGGGCAGAAGTGCAGCGTGGGACAAGAGAAACCAGGTGCACAGGACCTCTATTCAATCGAGAGCGAACGTGGTAGTTGATGGTAGGAGACAATCTAAAAAGAACACGAGGAGGTTCCCGTACAACTAATAGACGTTTGGGTATTACTTGGGTTTTGTTTAGACTTCTGTGGGCGCGGGCGAAGAACACAGTATTTTTATATATATTCTTTTCTAGGGTTGACGTAGCGATGTGTAGGATTAAGCTGAGGCTGTTATGATAAGAATAGGCCCGTAACTTCAAATCAAAAATAAACTTATTGATCATAACTTCTTGTTCGGGGCCCCTAGAATACCAAATTAGCAACAGTATTAACATAATTATAGGTATCATCTCGTATCCAATGCGGTGACATAAAGCATCAGAAGTCATATTATGCCATAGTCCACGACTGTACTGTACCTAGAATTACTAAACGACATGATTCAAAAACAACCTAGGAGGCATCAAAACACAATAGGACCTCTAAACTGCTGAAGTGCTGTGAATAGGTAGATATAGATCACAAATCCCAACGCCTTTAGGCAAATACATATCTAAGTTGCTCAGAGTTGGAGTTTGTGCCAAGCCCCCATCAATTTGAGGTCTTGGCATATTGGTTTTCAGGATTATGCCCACAAAAACCCTACAGCTCTTGCAAAAGGGTTTTTTTACAAGACAAGCTTAAACAACAGTTCCTACTATAAGTTTATATCAGACAAAGCCTCATATACATATATCTCAAAATTTTGTGTTGAAAACGGCTATTTTAGTGCGTTTTATCCGATGATTTCTAACAAAAGTCTTTATATATCCAACTAATGTTCTAAAAAGAATAATAATAGGCAAAATTAGTGGTAAGCCAGATCTATGTATTTGTCAATTTAAATTTTTGTGGCCATGGTGTCGTACTAGTACATACTTATTCAGAAGATGTAGAATGGGCTCAGTCATAGCACATCACTCGGAACCACGAGCTTCTTTTGTCTTGTTCTATTCTCAGGCACTTTTCCTATTTTAAGCTATATATATCTATATAACAAAAGAGTAAATCCGCTCAATGAATGAGCCCATCTGACCTGCTGAATCGATGGTATGATCCCAAGCACCCCGCACGCACCCATAGACGTTTGGAGATAAATGATATGTTCTAGTTCTCTGTACAATCAACAAGCGTCTTCGCTGATGCATATATCCGCTCGATGGATGATGGAATTTTCGATTACAAGGTTTAAATAATAATATTTTAACTAGTCGCGGAACTACATACGTTTGAGGGAAAACTATGCCCACCTGTGGCTGATTTTGCCCCGCATTTCATAAATACAAATTTTTACTTACTATTGTTAAGTCTATTATGGTTCGAGGGTATGGAATTGACTAGAGTTTCAATAGAGAATCATACAGGTAAAGAGTAGCTTACTCCGAGTGAGAACCTGTGTTCTTTCTGCACTTTTACCTTGCTGGTAAGGTTATCAACGGTAGTTAACTGCCACCGATAACACCTCTTCAAACCGAGAAAATAGCCGAACCTGCACTGCAGGTGTGCCAAGTGAACGCAGTCTGAACTGGCCTTTTCAGTGTCTATGCTGAATGACGTGTTGGAGTTTCTTAAAGAACGCTCAACGATTCTATCCTCAACAGTTGCATTTGTGGGTGATATTCACAAGATTACTAGGCGCGTCAATAAGAGATATACATGTACTTATGTGTACCTAGCCTGGATGTCATCCCATGGACAGAAACAGGTGATGGCAGATTAAAAGCTTGTTTCTGACATGATAGGGGAATAGGGGGGTGGCCCTTGTGACTGTGACCTGGGTTGAGATGTCATCTGTGCGGTGCGTGTGGCTGGGGTTGTTCGTGGTTGCCACGAGGTGGCGGCGCAGGTGGTGCAAAGGTCAGCAGTCAGCAGTCGGTTACGCGCGTAGTCATCAATCAGCCAACCAAAGGCCTTATGCAAAATTCAAACACCTTCAGTCTGTCAAAGGCGGACCAGCAACCATTCTCTGTATACATGGTCAAAGAAAAGGGGGAGTGCGTAGTAATTTAGAATAGTATGCACCGAGCGAATTAGAGATAAGGATTGTGTGGAAAAAGTGAAGGAGAAGCAGAGGCCGCAGAAGGAAGCAGAGTATGGTATCAGCCATCGCCTCACCTTGCAAGCAGCTGCATTCAATTACTGTGCAGGGCCCTGCCCTCTCGCACACGTCTCCTCAAAATATTTTCCTGCTCCCTTCTTCCTTTCTTCCTTCTCCTTTCCTTCTCATCAGAGCTCATCAACGTTCCACAACCTCGTCTTGGACCAACCTCCACGACACCGTTCTTCTTCTTTTCCCCCATAAAATCAAAAAAAACTTGAAAACAATTCGAAAACCCTTCCTGGCATTTTTTTAAAACAAAACAAAAAAAATCCCTTTCTCTCCATACATTCAAGGTTGGTTCGCATATCTCTGTTAGTTCACAAATTTCATCCAGCCACACCCCCGCGAATAGTTTTTTTTTTTTTTTCTCGCTCCCTTTTCTGCTAGGCTTGTCCTTGGAATGCTTGAAAAGTTACCCCACCACATCAATTTTCACCCCTCCTCCATCTATACCCTCTTTCCTTTCGCTCACCTGCAAGGCACAAACAAAGCAGTTCTGCAACAGTTCACCAATACTACTAGTGGTCGTCTTTGTTGGTGAGTCTCCGCGACCCTCTTTCTGTCCTAAACCCTTGCCCCTCTATCCCGGTTATCCCACTTCTTATTGTGCACGTTTCGCCTCAAAAAAAAAAAAAAAAAGAAGGGAAGAAAGAAATCAGACGCTGTGGTCGGCCTTTGAGAGTGACGGAGAATGTTTTGACTAACTATTTCTACCCTGCTCTGCTGTCGGTACTTGATCTAAACAGAATCGAACCAAGGAAATAAAAAAAAAAATCCGGAAAAAAGAAAAACTTTTCAAAACCTTCAATGTTTGTGCCCCAATATCCTCTCATACCCATTTCTACGTTCTCAAGCTGACACCCGATATAGACACACATAAAAATGTCTACCGAAGCCACCGCCATCACCCCTCCTCCTCAGGAGCAGATTGAGCAGCCCGCCAATGGCTCTTCCCCGGCCAACGACCCTGCCTCTGATAGCGATAACAACGGCTCTTCCACCGCCGCCCCCAGCACCACTACTCTCGCCGGGCACACCTCCGCCTCCCTCTATGTTGGTGAACTTGATCCCTCTGTTACTGAGGCCATGCTGTTTGAGCTGTTCTCATCCATCGGAAGTGTTGCGTCCATCCGTGTCTGTCGCGACGCTGTCACCCGTCGCTCTCTTGGGTACTCGTATGTTAACTACAACAACACTGCCGATGGTGAGCGTGCTCTCGAAGAGCTCAATTACACCTTGATTAAGGGCCGTCCTTGCCGTATCATGTGGTCTCAGCGTGACCCTGCTCTTCGCAAAACTGGCCAGGGTAATGTTTTCATCAAGAACCTCGATACTGCAATTGACAACAAGGCTCTCCATGATACCTTTGCTGCTTTTGGCAATATTCTTTCTTGCAAGGTTGCTCAGGACGAATTCGGCAACTCTCGTGGATACGGGTTTGTGCACTACGAAACTGCCGAGGCTGCTAACAATGCCATCAAGCATGTCAATGGCATGCTACTTAATGAGAAGAAAGTGTTTGTCGGTCACCATATTCCGAAGAAAGATCGTCTCAGCAAGTTTGATGAGATGAAGGCCAACTTTACCAATGTTTATGTTAAGAATGTTGATCTCGAGTGCACCGACCAAGAGTTTAGGGATTTGTTCGAGGCTTTTGGACCTATTACCTCTGCAAGCCTCACCAGGGATCCGGAAACTGGCGCCAGCAAGGGATTTGGGTTTGTCAACTTCCAGGAACATGGTCACGCCAACGAGGCTGTTGAGAGACTGCACGAAAGTGACTTCAAGGGTCAAACCTTGTACGTGTCTAGGGCTCAAAAGAAGTACGAGCGGGAAGAGGAATTGAGGAAGCAGTATGAGGCTGCCCGTGTGGAGAAGGCTAGCAAGTATCAGGGCGTTAACTTGTAAGTTCAAGCTACTTTCTGCTAGAGACTTTCAGTATTAACAAGCATGCAGGTACATCAAGAACCTTGATGACGACATTGATGATGAGCGCCTCCGTCAGGAATTCGCCCCCTACGGAACTATCACCTCTGCTAAGGTCATGCGTGATGAGCTTCCCCGGGAGGAGGCAGAAGCCGAGGAGAAGGAAGGTGAGGATAGGAAGAAGAGGCTTGGAAAGAGCAAGGGTTTTGGCTTCGTTTGCTTCTCTAGCCCAGAGGAGGCTAGCAAAGCTGTCACCGAAATGAATCAAAGGATGGTGAATGGTAAGCCTTTGTACGTCGCTTTGGCCCAAAGGAAGGATGTCAGGAAGAGCCAGGTATGTTGTGGACGCGTCCATATCCCATGGTGAACGTGTTACTGATATTTTATAGCTCGAGGCTAGCATTCAGGCTAGAAACCACATTAGAATGCAGCAGCAGGCTGCCGCTGCTGGAATGGGACCCACCACAGGCTACATGAGTCCTATGTTTTATGGACCCGGCCAGCAGCCTGGTTTTCTTCCTCCCGGTGGTGGTCGTGGTATGCCCTTCCCTCCTCAGCCTGGTATGATGCCACAGGGTATGCCACAGGGCGGACCCGGCAGTAGGGGTCCTCAAGGTGGCAACTTCCCCCCGAATGGAGGTCGTGGTCCCCAGCCTATGCCACAGGGTATGCCTCCCCAGGGAATGTACGGTCCTCCTCCGGCTATGGCCCCTGGTGGCGGCCCTGGTTTCCCTCCGTACCCCAACCCGGCCATGGCTTCTCAGGCGCAAGTGTCCGCCTCTGGTCGCGGACGTGGTGGGATTCCTCCTGCCGGAATGCAGGGTGTTCCTCCACAGGGAATGCCTATGGGCATGGGCCCTCGTGGTCCTGCTCCTGCTGGACGCGGTACTCCTCGCGCCAACGCTCCTCCTCAACAGGCTGTTCGCCAGCCGATCCCGGCTCCTCAGGCAACTCTTCCCCAGGTATCTACAATTGATATCCAAATGTTCAATTCCCGCAGTGAATCGGAACAGAAGCAAACTCTGGGAGAGGTGCTGTACCCCAAGATCCAGAAGCAGCATCCTGATCTTGCTGGAAAGATTACTGGAATGCTGTTGGAGATGGATAACATGGAGTTGCTTGCACTGTTGGTTACCCTTAATCTTGATTTCGAATGTGTTCGTCACTAACATTATTATTGCTATAGTCTTGATGATGAACCTGCTCTTCGTGCCAAGGTCGACGAGGCTCTAAGTGTTTATGACGAATACGTAAAGGCCCGCAAGCAGGACGACGCTCCCACTGAAGCTAATGCCAGCACTAATGATAACGATAAGACTGAGGGCAATGCAGCCAAGGAGTAAGCACTGTTGAAAGTAATGCGTCTCTTGGAACGGAAATAGAAATGGTTTGTCTTGTTTTTTTTGTTTTCCTTTAATTCCCTTGGGGCATGTCTTTGTGGGTTTCGGGGATTGATTGTTGAACGTGGTGGTGTGGGTGAACAAAAGTTTCCTGGTTCCTCGGTTGCTGTTTTTCACTTTTCCTATTATCAATTTCTGGGGGTTCATTTTCTTGTATCTTTTTTTTCTTGTGCAAACTTATTTTACCTTCTCTCACGATTTTTTCCTTCTTGAACGCCGGCATGCTTGATTTATATCTAGCTTAGCAGTTCTTGCCTTGAGCGGTTCATGGTGAGCTGGGTACCCGTGTTTCGATGTCTTCGTTAGACCTTTTCTCTCACGTGATCTCATTTTCTCATTAACTGGCTGCATATTTAGGAGAAGGAGGAATTGTATAGGGAAAAGTTATTTTTATTTTTTTCTTCTTTGGCTTAGGGTTTGGGTGGGAGGGGCATTAGTGGTACGAAGTCGACTGATTGTATGTACGTATTTGGGTGTTGGGCACGGCGTTGTTGGGCCCATGTTGGGAAAGAAGCAAAATTGATTCTTTCACAAAGTTCGACTACATCACATACATCCATGTAGTACATACATCCATGTATCTTGTAACCGCCAGAGGTGATCATCGCAGACCAATATGACCGGTATCACGATGTTGTAAGGGGTAAATAATAAACCCACCACAATCGTGGGGTGTTTAGCTCAAATCCTGCCATATAAAAATCCTATGATGTTCAACCAGTCCAATACCCATATTTTTAGCTACAGTCAGACACGGTCAATACTACAAGTAGTTACATGGATATATTTTGGTATTTAGGTGACTCGCCCGCACTCTTGCACGCCGTCAAGGGGAGCTGGATCCTATAGAGAAGATAGTTAGCGACAATAGAGTTTGATTCCACCTTGGATACGTTCCGTGGGCGGATTTAGAGAAATATGCAGACATAGGATCGATACTGGCAAGAAGTCATAGCCCATCACTCGCGCGACTAGGTACAAGGTACATATAACAGGATCAATAACGTGTTCAATAACCCTTGCAACAGCATCTGCCCATGCTTTTCACTAGAGTAGAACAAGAGAGGGGGGTATGTGGATATCTCAAGTAGCTAGAGCTATCTAGAGCCGGAAAACATTCTCATTGCTTCTTGAGGCTGGGCGTGGGTAGACGGGACACTTGTCCTCTCTATATGACATTTCTAAGACTGTCCGTCCTTTCAGCCAGAGAGGTCCATGCCGTGTTGGTCACTGTGTAGACTGTCTGTCTTAAGGGTACATATTTTGTCCTACCCGTGCACCTACCTACTCTACTCTACCTGTGTGGTGGTGGTGCATGGTGGGGCATAATCTTGAAGCACAGAGCATAGAACGGAAATGCCACAATGCCGTACTTGCTATTCTCGCCGCAAGTACTACAGCTTGTACTGAATGGATAGTTTTAGCACTGCATGTGCTCTGCTCGGAATTTTTGATAAGTGTTTGGTTGCAACGATATTCGACGGTTTAGTTAACGCGCGAGTATGTTAAACTCAATAGCCCCGTTTACCTAATATGTTAATAAATACGTGCTTAATTGTGATCAATTGCGTGCTCCGACGTCCGAATCCCCCAGGGTATCGTGCGTCCAGGGCGTAACTTCAAACTTGTGCATGTTGGGGGGTTTTTTTTGGGGGGGGGTTGTGATGGATATTCAGGTTCAGGCACAGACAAGTGAGATCATGATTGTAAGCGGTTAGAACAATCCCAGAATGGACTGTGATGACGACAAAGGATTGGGAGGAAGCTTTGCCGACCGACAGCTTCCTTTCCTGTTAAATGCAGGCAGAGCAATCCACATACTTTACATACAAACACGGGCGGGAAAGATGCGGACAAAGGAAGGCACATTACATGTAGTACATGTGGTGTAGGTACTCTACAATAGTATACTACATGTATCTATGAAACGATGACAGAGCTCCAAAAGGAGGACGATAGAAAGAGATGAGCATCACTGCAGTCGATCAAATTCCTGAATAAAACAATTCCCACTTTAAACAGCTTCCTTAATTAATCAAAGACCTGTTATGCGTGGAGTAATTATACGTGTTATTTACCGGAGTGTCCTTTTAGCGCGGGTTTATTCGCCGATCCTGGTCTGGTTGAACCCCCGCATTGATTAGAAGCACTGACCCAGTTACTGAGCGGTGTCTTTACCTACACTTGTATTTACCTACCTAACCTTCTTAACCTTCGACATATCTTCCTTACCCTCGGTCGAACAACTGATAGCTAGATAGATTGGATACGTGCACAACCTATTATTCTCTTGATCTCATAAAGTCCTATTTATCTCTTTCTCCACGCTCTCACACCACCTTTGGCCTTATCCCTTACCTTCTCACCATTAACCCCCCTCTCTCCCCGTTCTTGTCTGATCTTCCACCACTCCAACGACTCGGCTACATGTACTTCAAGAATCCGTTCACACGTAGTACCTATACTTGATCCTGTTTGATAGTTTTCTGTGCCCTTTGTGTTTTCTCTGCCTCGTGAATCCCCCCTTGTCTTGCCTGTGCGTGTGTTTCTCCCAATCAACTATTCAACGCACATACTTCTCCATCCCCCCCCCTCCAGCCCGCCTTCTTCCACCATGCCAAGCGAACCAGGACTATATTCGCCCGCCGCCGCATCCTTTACTCCATCGTCATCATCATCATCATCGTCAGCGGCAGCATCGGCATCAACCTTTAAGGGCGCCACCACCCCCGAAATAGGTGAAAGGGTGAACCTCCCACCCAGCTCCGTGCCATGCAGGTTCTTCCTGAAGGGATACTGCTCCCGTGGATCTACGTGCTGGTACGCACACGATGCCGCCGCGGTGCCTGGTGTGAAGGATGTAAACACTACTAGTGCTGTGGATGAGAAAGGGAAATGCCCAGCTTCTACTGCTGGTGAGTCTGCGGGTTGTTGGTTTTTGCTCTTCTGGTTACTTGTCGTATGAGTCCTGATAATTGAGTGGCGTGACAAAGGTGATAAGCCGGAGACCGAAGAATGCTGCGCCATTTGCTTTGAGGTCCCGTCGACATATGGGCTGTTGACGAATTGTGACCATGTTTTCTGTCTATGTAGGTTTTTTTCTTCCTTTTAGTTTCGTTCTCTTTTCATGTGGTATTTGATGGGGCTTGAGGGTTTTATACTGGGTGCATGGGCATGATATCCTTCATTGTTTCAGTACAAAACCTTCAACCCACCCTCAACCCACCATTCAAACATCAATCCAGGTGTCGTACAATGTATTAAACTTACTAATATTAATAGCATGTATTCGCTCCTGGCGCTCCTCCGGCAGCAGCAATAGTGCACCTAGCCCTTTCCCCCCAAATGCGCCCGATGACCTCCACAAGACCTCCAAAACCTGTCCCCTCTGCCGCGTTCGTAGCAAGTTTATCGTACCCTCTTCGGTTCTTCCTACTACGGCCTCTAAAGGAATTATCGTGCAGCGGTATCTGGAAAAGCTGACCACAATTCCCTGTCGCTATTTTCACGACTCACTTAAGACGCGCCCGCGCCCCTTCTGCCCGTTCGCTAATGATTGTCATTACTCACATGACGCGTATATATTCACTGATAAGGAGCTGGCTTTGCATCGACGAAATCGAAGATGCCGTGGCGGTGGTAGTGGTAGTGCCAGCGCTGTTGGGCGGGCACAAGCACAGGCATTGATTGAGATGATACTAGAGGGGGATGGGGTGGAATGGGGGTCAGTAGGGGAGGGGGTATGGGACGTTGGGGAATTGCTGGGGGTTATGGGCGAAATTGAGGAAGAAGAGGATTTTTTTAGGGTGGATGAAGAAGAGGAAATGCCAAGGTGGTTGGATGGGTTACGGGGGGGCAGGAGAGGGAGGGCACGGAGCATAAGATGGGATAATGATGTCGCTGAAGATCTCGACGGCTGGTAGTAGTTGGGTTAAAGGCCCTCGCTAGGGTTGATCGACGTTAGTATCATGAAATTGCGCACCGTCTGTGGTTATTCTATGTTTTGGTTTGCTTATCTGGAAATTGGGGACTTTTTGAGGGCGAAGCAGAGGTAGCAATGTCGACGTGCAAAGTGCGTACACGACGCTGAACGGCATCTGGGAAGTGTCTTCTGGGTTCGAGCTGCATACTATGGGAGGGGTCAACCCCAATCTCTTCTCTTTCATTTTTTGGTTTGATTGTCTCTGATATTTTTATCTGTTTTGCTTTTAGTATCTTATTTATCATATTATCAAACAAGCAATAATGGTTACCTTCATCAGTTGTAACCTCGAGCTCTTTGGTGGTATTCGTCTCGTTTTTTTGGGTAGAGGGAGCAGTTGCTAATATGTAGACGAACGACACTACGGCCTAATGTTGTGATATGGCCGAGACTTGTTCTCTCCCTTGGTGTGCTGGTATGGTTAGATAAGGTTACCACCCAAACCATGTAAACACGTATCAAAACTAACCACCTATCAAATGTAGGACGGTAGAGGTTTCGTCCTGAAACTTCGTGGTTCATCATGAACCCTAACCCTAAGTATATTCGAGCACGAGTGATCATTTATGATTTAGTCACTCATGTCCACCCAAATATTACAAGATTCCAATTCATGGACTAACTAAGTATTCGTAGTCACATTCAATAAACTCTCTTTGTGGGTAGATTCCTCATATGTATATCCTTTGTTCTTGAAATCCTTTGTTCCGGGAACAGGATATACAACGTAACCTCGCCCCATGATCGTTAGTTCATTTATACACTACCGAGATACCGGGTAGTAGCGCAGCAAACATGTCAACAAAAGACCCAATCTCCAAGCGTAAGCACAACGTAGCCAGGGCGATGGGGAGGAGCACGGCCGGTATTGATGGTAAGTTTCAATCACTCCAATCCACCAGTTGATTATCACTGAGGCCGATTGACATATCTAGATGTACAAGCACAGGGATTACGGAGGGAGCAAAAAAAGAAAGAGAGGGCGGGACACAAGCCCATAAGAAGTCATCCTGAGCTAGAGCCGACGACGCAGCCAGACCTGCCAGAGCTCGCAGATGAGACGGGCAGTCATCCCGTGGTGGCTGAGCTTGTGGCTAGCTCGACTAAATCCCCTCGCAGGAAGCATCGGAAGAATATTCCGAAAAAGGGGAGTAAAAAGGAGTACTATGATGCGTTTCGGTCTAGTAAGAGTAGTTTTTTTGGTGTAGAGACATCTGGTCCAGGCGAGGATACAAGTGTATCGGTAAAGGATGCTGCGATATTGGTTATTCATCGCCCGGTCAAAGAGCCCGAGGCAATCACAAGGACACCGGCTCCTCCAAGGAGGAGAGCTCGGGATATTTTGTCAGAGGAAGCGGAGTCCGCAAGAATTCTAAAAGATTATGCTAGAGAGGTGGCTATTATGAGGATTGGTTCTGAGAAGGCAAGGATGAAGGGGAAGGCCGTTTTTGGACAGGCAAAAGCTCAGGCACCACCGGCCGTGGAGAAAGAAGTCTTGAGCCACGAATCTACCACTACCAAGTTCACACCTACATCCACCGTGAGAAGACTGGACGCTGATCCTAATCCCAACTCGGGTGGTGCGTCCTCAGACCGAAAGCGCAAAAACCCCTTCACCCAGACACAAGTGGCCGAGGGATTCCTTTTACCACCCCCATTTCCGATTGGTAGAAAGAAGGTAAAACTAGCACCCTCTCCACAGAAACAGGAAATGTCAGAGTTTGTATTTCAGGATCTAGTGGAGCATAAGCTTGATAAACCTGGTCTGATAAAAGAGCTCAAGAGAATATTGCCTGGAGGTTCTGAGGGCGGGACAGGAAGATCTGTCTCTATGACTCGCTCTCCAAACGTGGCTGCAGGTAAATCGGCCAGCAGTGATAGCTCCAGTACAGAGAAAGGAAGCTCAGACAATAAACGCACGGTTATGGAAGTTAGGCTACCACTAAGAACCACAAATAACCCAACCGGTGAAGCAATTGCGGCGAAGAACCTAATCGGATGGGAGAATGCAAATGTTGCACAAGAGAATGTCAGGGTGACGGCGCAGTCTTATAACTTGCTAGAGCGTGTGCAGAGTGCCAATCGTGGTAGTAGCAGCGGTAAGAAGCTCTTTCGTTAGATGACGACTTAGTTGCTAAATAGACACATGTGTCAGGTGTACGTGGGCGAATGCTACCTGATAGGTTTTTGGTGCCAAAGACCAACTTCAAGAATGGTATTCCTTGACCCTTATTAGAGCACCAGAATGTTGAGGGGGTTGAGGCTGAAGCATATACTGGTATAGCATTTCTCCTGCACAAAGACCTCGAAAAATACTTCAACCACTCGACCGGCGCCCGCCTTTCCCTGTCCCAACACTTCCCCCCAACCTTCACCCTACCGCAGCCCTCCGACAGAACCCTAACACATATAGCACTCCAGATTCACCATGCTGCACAGCAAGCGGATGTTTCAGACACCATCGGCGGGTGGGCCGTCATGCCTGTACTCTTTTCGTGCGGAATGTCCAGAATTGCCGGGGTGGGCATTGTATTGCCGGATGTTAAACTGGCTACCAGGATAGATTTCGGGGGGTGGCCTTTTCTGGTGGAGGGCGCAGAGGTAGTGGGGGAGACAACGATTGAAACAAGCAAGCCTGGTGCTGGGGACAAGGAAACAAAGGATAATAAGCAGCACAAAGAAAAAGATCAGAAGGTCCTAGATGCTGCGAATACCCTGACAAAGCTACACCAACAACACCACGAAGAATCAGACACCGATACCGACCGCGAACCGTTGATAGAGACTCAGATAGTGAGGGCATCAGGAAGCTCCAGAAACAACATCTCCACTGCAGACTATCACATTAACGAGTCCTCGCTCTATAAATATACTCCTCCGTCACGCTCACTAAACCTAAAAGATCTCGAGTCTAGAATCATGCGCGTTGACTATCTCACCATCTCCTTCTCCATCTACAATTCCAATTTAAGTCCGGGTGATATGGTTTATACAGATAATGGTAGCATGGGCCGAGTGTGTGCCAGACGTGTCCACACGTCCCTGAAAGACAATGCGATTCCAAGGGTAGTGACGAGGGAGTACTGTGTAGAGACTCTAGATGGGAGTATATTCTGTCAGGCTGGGGATAGGGGATCACGAGTTTTGCGTGACGATGGGAGTGCGAGAGAGTGCGGAAAGGTATTGGCGGCCGTAGTGGGCACCGGAGCTCCTCTGGTGAGTGTAGGCCTGATCTGTTCGCTACGGGCGGACGCGTAGACTTATCTCCTAAGATTTGGGAATTATTTTATGTATTTTGTATTATGTTGTAGATATCTATTATATAATTTTATGTGGTGTAAAATTGGCTTCATAAATGAGACATTGCAATTGGGGCTAATGAGATTCGCGCACAAATGGAAGGTGATTATAAGTAAATATTACTAATATCTAAGTATATAATTATATATAGATAGCTATCGCCGTTGAGGTAGACCCCTCCAATGTACCGTCATGGACCATCGGCCAGTATCCTCATTGGCATGGGTGTTTATTAAAACCAGAGCACCTGAAGGTATGCGGTCCCGGCCGCGGGTTCTGCAAATGTCTGCCACAAACCCACCGAGCTGTAGGCCCTGTTGAGAAATATGTAGTCGTGGGAGAGAGACTCAGACCCTTGTATTGGAAACTCAGCATAACTAGGCCACCTGGGATGCAAAGAGCGGGAAAGGGAACTAAAGAGATTGATAGATAGCATAATATAGCCCAATTAACTTCCGACACCTTGTCATTAGTAAGGCAGAGTACCTATCCAGGTTTTCTACCCGCGTTTTTGACAATTCAAGAACCCACAATTTCTCGAGCGAAAAACGTTCAGTGTTCTGGGCAAAAAATTATCAATATCACGAATGCAAGAACGATGAGATCATGGGCAATTGCAAGGGTTTCCAGCCGAATAACTTGGAGATACTTATTACAGGCTCTAATTGAGGTAGTCGGTATGGAGCAAATACCGCTCGGCCATAAAAGTACTTTCCCAGTTCATCAATCTTGGAGAAAAGTACCACATCAGTATACCTATAAGTTTCGATCTCACGTAATAAGATTAGGACGAATATTCTTGAGTGGGGGCCAAAACGCCACGACAGATTCGGACAAAAAATATTAGACTTAGCCACCGTTTTAGCCCCTACCCTAAACCACCAGTAAGCAATAGACGTCTAGCGTTCTAGTTATCCAGTTATCCCTTAACTTGTCAATGCTGCTCCCCCCCCCCTCCCCCCTTCCCCTCCCCCCCCTTCCCCTCCTTCCCCTCCCCTCCTATAATAGAGCTTTGGTGCGGGATCAACCAATTGATAAGAGACTTTTTAGGGTAAGCCACCCTCTTGGCGTGAGAATGGGGGGGGGGGGGGTTAGCATTTTGTTGACATCCTATGGATAGTGCGTTATTACTACAGCTTGGACCAGGCTTGACACAGTCAGCATCTCTGGTTTCAGCACAACCCTGCAAACCTAGGTACATACTTAGGTGGAGTAGGCCAAAACTTGCGGGATCCTTCTGGACATAATTGGGTACCTTAAGTCTAGTATCCACACTGCGTAAGGCTGAATTAGCAAGGAGCTTCCGGAAGTTGAACCGAGAGCTACGTACGATAAAAGTCTCGGGATTTTTTTCGCGGGAGGTGGCCCGCCCGATCTGGCTCGGCAGACTCAGAACCCCAAACTGTCTTTGCTATCTAAAACAACCTCAGATAATCTTTTTTCTTCACCGAAGAGTCTCGGGTAACCTCGGGCGTGAATAAGTATTCTCATCACAAGTGTGTTGGCCACAATCAATTTTCAACAAAACAGGCGTCTTCAATGTCGTGGCAGTTGTTCTGCTCCTTTTGGAGTTAGCACCAAACTTTGTGATATTCGCTGTTTACACCACCATTCGAAACCACTCCAAAGAATTGCTTTTTAAACCACAAGCGACGTTTCTTTGCCTCGTCTCCGCTGGCATACTGGCGGTTCTGGCTAAAAAAGAAATGCAAATGTGGTGCATTGTTCGAAACACGAGGGGTTTTCAAGAGTACTCTATTTGATTCGGAGCCACTTGTACATGCTAGGTACATACATATGTAGAGTACCTACCCAGGGGGTGCGGGTTTGTGCAAGGGAAACCGAATTCGACAAGATCGGGGATGTATGAGGGCGGCGTCAAAAGCACTCCACATGTGCACTCTAGTCCTGGTCTTAGGTACCTGCATACAGACAAGCAAGCAATCCATGACACTCTACCTACATACCTTGTACTTGCTTTTCGAACTGCAGCAGAGAGAAAGGGAGGGGCGGGGGATTGCCTAAATTGTTTCTCAACATAGGTGCTGCTTCTTTGAAATATTCGGGTTACCGAGATATCGGGATACTCAACAACTCACAACCTTCCTATCAGAGGTTAGCACAGCATAGCAACGGGCCGGCCCAGGTTCCCGGCTTCGCGGATATCCGAACGTGGGATCTTCACTGATTACCAGGGGAATGCTGGGATGTAGAGTTTAAAAAAGGATTTCTGCCCGGGTGTCTTATGACAGAGTTCCCGAAGTACATGTGTATGTGCACGGTTATGGCTTAATAACTAACTTGGACAGTTCTACGCACATACAACTAAAAGAAGATTTTCTCATGTATGTGTATGTGCATGTGTATGCACAAAATCTACTCATGTTCAATTTGATCTACCCCAAACAGAACACAGATCCGAGAGACTGGTTTCTTGCCGCCGGCGGTTCCGACCTGGATCATAAAGTATCACTCGGTATCGTACGAGAACAGTCTATTCAACTGCATGCTCCAACAGGTTAAAAATGCTGTTTCAGCCCAACAACACCTATATTTGTGTTGAAGCTGCAACTAGATCGTGGCTTGCATACACACCTGCAGTTTGCCGGCCGGACCAAGGATGTAAAGTACGTGCACCTTGAATAATAAGGCGACTGCACATACATAATGTATAGATCGCTTCATTACCGCGACACCACATGTTTCAATCATTTCAACGTCTAAACCTAACTTTCGAAAAGTGCGTCCGTGTAATCAAAGATTTAACAACCAGCACATCTATATAGCTACGGAGTACTCGCAGTTAAGCAAACAAGCTGTAATCCGAAAATGGCAGGGAAAAAAGCAAACAACATGAAACGTGAAACAAAAAACACAAACTGATTTAACAGAACCCTCCCAGAGCTTGAAAATCACAACGAAGTCGAATGATACAGACGAAGTCGAATGATACAGAGATGTATATAATAGCAAACGGAAAAGAAAAAAAAAAAGGCAAAAAGAAATAAGAAATAATAAAATAACTAATGGCATAAAGAAATAGAAACAAATCCTCCCGAATAAAATTTTCCCAGCGCCAAGAATCTTTTGCAAGTGCAGCGTGAAAATGAACAATAAATAGACAAACCAGATTGATGCCCTCCAAAAAAAAAAAGTCAAGAACCAAGAATCAAAACCCCCCAAAGAATTTTACCCCCCATATCTAACGACACCGCCCAAACTCAGACACCCCGCGCCAACAACATGAAAACAACACCCTAGAAGATAAGGGTAAGGTAAAGGTAGGTTCCGTAAAATAAAAAAAATGCCAGAATCGGTTTGATGTTGAAAAGATTCAGGCCCGCGGAAAGACTATTACAAAACATGAGGGCGTGGAATGATTTAGTTGTATCCATACGGGGAGGACATAAGGATTTTCTGCAGCCATTGCAAGGCGACCTCTGCGGCATCCTCCATCGCGTTATTTACGTATTGTCCGTCGTACCAGTATCGGGCGCGAAATTCCTCAGCTCCAATTAAGACCAAGGAAGACCAAGCTGTTCGACCACCTAGGTTTTAATCAAGCAATGTTAGCAATCCGGAGAGTTGGTGGTCCTGGGGGAGAAGGCGGCGAGGGGCGGGGTTGATTTTACCTCTTTTATCCGAAAACATCCTCCAAACCGGGACCTTCATCCTGTGTGCTCTGCAGTGATCTGTAAAGGTTTGCTTGTTAGGGCCGTGTATCTCAGAATTTGATGGCGGGTTGAAAATCTGTAGCTAACCTCTGAGCTTGTCCTGCCAAGGGGTTGCCGGTTTCGTGATGATGAATGAAATATCTCGAGATGCTGGAGAAGTTGGTGAGGTAGGAGAGGACATATTGTAGGTGTTAATGGTATCAATGGTTGCTAGATTAAAGGTAGACGTTGTGATGGATTTTTATCGAGAGCTAATCTCGACGAAACTGGGAAAGTTGGATAGGATAGACTAGACGGGATGTATTAATGCTATTGATATTTGACCGGTTCTTGGGCCTTGCGGTGTTCTTTTGGTGCGGTGGTGGGTTGATGGCGATTGATATATATGTTATTGAGTTTGAACTATGGACTTTGTTTTTCTGTGCCTTGCTTGCTTGTTGATACTGTACTGTGGGGAAGAAGTGGCTGTTAAAGTAGCCGTGATCGCCATGCCTTTTATTTTGAGGAAGAGAGCAGGAGGAAGGAGGCTGAAAGCAAAAAAAAAAAAAAGGCACTCTGTCGAAAGGTATGGTATGCTCCCCAAAAATATGCGTGATGAAGTCGACGAGACCTGTAAGGGACCCTGTCCCGGTGGGGGCGTGCATTGCATGAGCAAGGGGTATGGATACTGTGTTGTAAGTAAGCTACCACGGTGGACCGCAGGTGCTCGGTCTGCAGAGATTGTTCGACCGAGGCTTCCATGGGAAGAAGTGACGTCTAGTACGTACCAATGGGTTGTTGCTGTTGTCTTGTTCTCGATCTCTCGTTCGTCGTTTGCTTGCTTGCTGAAATATGATGACCTGCCAGCTCACACAACTACAACTACCTATTCTAAAGACTCCCGATGGGCTGCTACTTTCTACTGGAAAGTAAGAGTCGGGCGGGTACTCCACAGTAAGAGACATCGTCTCATCTACTCGAATATATTCAATCTCACACCACGTACTCTCCCTTCACTGATCGAAATCAACGGGTAGGTGGGTACTACATTTGGGTTGGTGGGCAATACATTGCTAGGAAGTTAATTAGTTTGTCAATTAGGTTAAGGCGGAAAAAAGAAAACAACTAAAACAATAAACTGACCTGGTAGTAAACGCAGGTTTGAGAAAGTACCGTGGTGCCAAACAATAGGGGAGGACAAGGGAAAAGCAAAGTAGGAAAATATGCAATGTATGCAGCAAAGGGGTAATTTTGTAAGAGAATTGTTCTTTTCCCCTGAAGGATTAACAGTGCAGATTGGGATTTACCTTGGTGCATAACCTCAGATCTTAGCTGGTATTAGTATAATAAATATATCGATTGGCCTGGAGCCATGAAGTTTCGAAGAAAGACCTCACCGCGTCGCATCTCTCGATCCGCCCGGTTCCAAATATTTACCTAGTTGTTGACCTGGACCCCTACCTGTCAAAGAGTGATAATGTAGAAGGCTGCCATTACTTGAAGGGTTTTTTTTCCCAGTGTGTTTCAGCTTCTAAATCCACCAATTCTGGATGAACTGTTAGGGCCTGTTTAGAGACCCAGCGGTACGTTACACTCCAGATTCTTTCAACATGGAAAACACTTTGTTTCCACCCTTTGGAATTCGGTGTATATACATATACACTTACTAGTTCCTGCTTTCTGACTGACTCAATGCACTTGTTACTGATGGAGGTACAGTATTTCAGGCTTCTGCAGAATAAAAGGAGTGTTTGGGAATTATATATACATCCCACAAACTTAGCTATAGAGCCTGCAGCTGGCGTTCATGTTTGGGTAGTTAGATCGCCATGTTGCGGGGTTCATTCCCCAAACGATATTGAGAATAGAAAAGGACGTACTACGCACAAAGTAGGGAAAGATTTTCGCCTCTTGAGTAAACAGAAAATCAGGTGACCTAATTAGAGAGCCATACTTCAATTCCACCAAGGAGTGTTCACGGATGATATACTGATCTGACCAGAGACATCGAAGCCTGCGACTGGGCCAAACAAGTAGTTAGTTGAACGAATACGTGACGGATTCTAACTTGTATGAGCCTGTGGGCGGGTACCTACATGTAAGTACCCAATTTACTTGCACGGTGATACAATGCTGTGTGTATGATAGGGTAATATTCCATCAACGAGCCACATGTTTGTCATCTTTCACCTTTTGACTTCCAGCTAAACTCCATCCTGGAGTATCCTTCCTTCCCACACATACTCCCCACAAAGTAGATCTACAATATATAAGAATAAGAAATTAATAGCATATGTGATGGGGGAAAATAGAAAGAAGGATCGTACAGAATGCGGGGTGGTTTTTGCATTAAGATGCCTCCTACGACCTGTAAAATCCACCCTCATCTCTTAGAAAGGCTATTGAACCGTCTGCTAGAAATTAAGGGTTTTTTTTTTCAGGTACGGACTTTATAATTATCCTATCACTTGCGGAATAGTAGCCAATAAAATCTTCGCTCCCATCATCTGGATCATCCAAGATGAGTGCCTATGTATGCTTGATCAGTTAGAGCACGGATTTAGACAGTAGGCCTTCTGTTGCAGTCCCTAAAAAGCCTAGTTAATTTTATATTTATAAGTAGCGATTATATCAGCATTGATTGCTATTAGCTGACGGCAATTAGGTCAGGGTGGTTGCCGAGTCGAGATGAGCCGGTGTTGTCGTGGACGTTCTCCGAACCAGAAGAGAGACGGAAATCCACCAATCAATTATGAATGCTGCCACCCCCCGCATTGAGCTAGCTATGTTCGTGACACGTACCCAAAAAGTTCTGTTGCGATGAATGTATGTATCTTCCCATGGAAATGCCAAAAGATGTTGACGTTAAGTCAGTGTATGTACCCTACAGTAGAGTACAGTACTCTACATGTATTGTAGGTACATAACAATGTACATACATGTATGTACTTACATGTACATGTAGTTCTAGCAGTACGTTATGAATGTAAAGAAGTACATGTATGTATGTACATGTAGTATGCTTTGGTGCGCTGCGGGGGCAGTGGAGTCCGATAAGTAGCATGCCTTATCCAACGGTTTTTCGCTTTCATAGAGTACATGTAAGTATAGTAAAAGAATTTCTGTTAATTGTTTTCTTACTTTTATTTTTTATTTTTTATTTTCCTCTTCCCGTATGACTGAATAAGGCATGGCGTACTTTATCGTCCCAACATGTGTTCAATTCTCAACCACAACTTTCCCTGTGCTGCACTCCCTCTCACGTTTTCGTGGCCAGGTATCCTACTTACCGCTAAACAGAAAACGATAATTGGTAATTGATCTCAAGCCGGGAGCCGTACCTATTCAATTGACTTCCTTCCCCCTTCCCTACGGTTCGCCCAGAGCGAGCTGGGGAGGGAAAAAAAAAAAAAAAAAAAAAAAAAAAAAAGAGTGGATATCTCACTTTTGCGCGCACAGAACCGCGGTCGATCAAGCCATCAATACCGCCCGCCTGGAACCACGACATGGAGGGGCGAATGTCCAAAAAGGGCAACCAGAAGTTATCCATCATTAGGAGAAAGGTTGGTCCACGTGTCAGTAACCATACTGCGGCTCTGTGCATAGTGAGAAACAGCGACGTTTCCTAGTGTCCAATTCAATCAAAAACGAATTTTCTGAGCGGTTGTTGCGCCCAATTCAACCCTTTTCTCGTTTCTAGTAGCTACAGAGTATGGGAGTCATGATAAAGTAGATGAACGCCAAAATGTTTCGCCAACGGCACCGTCCATGATACTTGTATGTAAAGATATCAAGGTTAAAGCCGTTAGTTTCCTCTCGCGTAAAGGTCACTCCCCCGGGGCAGGGTATGTGAGCCTGGGTGCGAATGCTATACATGGAAATTGTATAGCCTTAGTTGCCGCCGTTAATGGTTATACGTATTTTCCCTTGCGGGTTGTTTCGCCTTCATGCTGCTATCGAATTGGAAATTCCCCTGGACCCCAGTTTCAAGTGAACTGAAGTCGGTGAATTTATTGATGCATTATCAAATCGGGGTCTGCTGGAATTCTTTGTATAATAATAATATGTTCCTAATATGTCAGATATTACCTACGGCGAATTTTTAACTGGATGAATTCGCGATCAGTTTTCGAGAATATATGTACCCCTTAGCTTCCTTAGCTACCCGATCATTGAACATCTCAAATTGATAAGAAAAACATTTAATTCCCGAGGGCTAGCCTCTGGCCCTACATACATTTACGCCGCCCTATTAATGACCTCATCGTACTCGGGGTAGGAAGTAATTTAAGTAGCAGGAACACGGACATTCTAGTCTCAGCCTACCTATAAAGCATGCACATGCCGCTACCACTGATATCACGTACCTACTTGGTGTACGGGCCAGTGGTCCAGAAGCCATTACGAAGTGCTGTTATAGGTTCAATGCCTTCGGATAACGTACGCACTGGTATTAAAAAGAATCCAAAGGGAGCCTCGATCAATCTCTTGGTGGAAACTCCCCCGAGGCCCCCCCATTAAAGTTTGTTCCGGAATCTAATTAACTAGTTTATAGCAGTGGTATATATATAAAGGTCTTAAGTAGTGATTAGCACATACAGACATGGTAATGCCATCTCTGAATGATGGAGTTGTGATTCAAATGCCACTACCAGAAGACATGGCTTGTCGGGGATGATTTGCCAAGTCCAAGAACGGTCTTGTGCAACATTGGTTTAAATTGTGTCGTGTGCTACAGCGGATATATATCCGGATATTTAATGGTACTCGGGATCATGGGCCAGAATTCATACCTTGGAACTATAAAGGATTAAAAATCCCCGGCACCTTTTAATAATAGAAAGACCTTATTTACCTATTGGGATTGCATTTTGTGGAACAGCATCGAATTAAAACCACATGATCACTGGGACTCTTAAGACTTTTCCTGCATCGATGCACGGTACAGATCTTTTGAGGGTCAGAGCGCCGGGAAATTTGCACCCATTGAATCTCGAGATCCTTTACTCTTGCCAGCAGTACCTACGGGTATTTCAAAGATGGGACGGGCGTTTGCTACGGCCACGTAATGTGTTCCTGTAAGGCGAATCAGCAAGATACTTGAAATTCCCTATCGACTAGAGAGTTCTTAGTATACCCTTGTCAGTTGAGATAGTAGGAGGCCTCGCAAGGAATCATGAAGAAGAAATATTACTATCTGAATGCCCCAAGACTAAACTCCGGGATAACCTATTCTAGATACCCTATTAATACTGTACCTGCTTGCTTTCTTTTGAGAAAACGACACGCCACTTGCAAAAAAAAAGACACCCTGAGTTTAAGGCTTAAGGCTCCCTTCTCCACAAGCTAGAATAGTCACACCGATAATTATCCACTAAGACATCACTTACATTAGCTATTTACCTATCCATAATGAATAGATCATACCAGGCTTGTGACGGTTTCTGCGTAGAGTCGACTGTCAGTCCCACATCTCCGGGTTCTTGTACGTCCAATGGAATTTTGCATCATGCAAGGCTGATTACCATGGTACTCTAAAAGATAGCACGAATCGGCTAGTCCAACACGAAATCTACTAATACCGTTAGCGGGGAAGAAAAAAGAAATAAGGCTATTGTACCTGGTTTGGTGTAGCAAGTAGATGCGGAGGTGGCTTTTTCAAGTTTCAGCGCTGGCAAGGGGCAAGAGGGTATGGGATGTGTTGAATCTGAAACAGCGCGACATCTAGTCGGATTTTTTTCGATTCTTTGACATTGACCCTGACGTCTTACTGTTAGTATCAAGGGTAAGTAAAATACTGAGGGAACTTTCTAGACATGGTTCATCACTCGCTTCAGTTTCGCCAAGCCACTTTTTCTCGAATTGTAAATCTGAAGACTTACACTGAGGATAAAGAGTTGCCCTAACAACTCCGGGGTATACGTAGAATTCCTAGATGATTACCGGGGTGAGGAGGATCAGCTGTAAAAACGCCTAAGGCGAGGTTGACGATGAGAATGAATGAACTTACCTAAACTCGCCATCCGATTCTAGTGCACAGTTTCGTATTAATGGCAAAGCACCAAACACAGTCTCGATTATTTTATCGTTTTTTTGGTAGGGGAGAGGGGAGAATGAAATCCGTAGATAGCTAGGTCGAAGTCCCAGGAAGAAAGCTGTTTTAAAGCCTTCTATGAACCTATCTGTTGCATGAGCAGCCATAAATATCAGTGAATGGGGATTGATTGATACTTCATACATGTATGCAGCCAATGAATGGGGATTATAGTGGGGGAATAAATGACCTAAAGGAAATCAACAAGGGAATGGAGAGAAAATATTGAGAGTTCACGTTGTATGCCAGTGCATGACGTCGCTAATATCGGTAATGTTATCTATTATAGGTTAACCTTTGCCATTATGTGAAAAGAAAGACAAACCAAGGCCGTTACACAGTATACATACATGTATAGAGTACATGCATATACTCAGTTGTACGTTAAGTACATGTACATGTTAGTACTTACGTGTTTGCAGCTAGCGTCTATGTATCGCGTTCTGAGTAAAACTAATATAAATGCATAAAATTGTAAGATACTAGTATAAAGTGGTATTTTGGCTTGATTTACCTGTTGTGTGAATAGCTCGCACTAGAATAAAATACGAGAAAGAGGGTGGATTCGCTCCGGTATCTACATACATGTACTAACGCGGGGGGCGGAGGGGGTACTTCAATCTCATCATTAAATCATGATTTGATTATAAGTTGGTACTCTATGCTGAAATCTATAGTGGTACTGTAGTGGTTTTATTCCGCTCTCCTGTGCACGTACTGTAGCCAAAGCCGCTTAACTCACGGCAAAGTAAATGCATGTATATGTACATGTATTAAGCGTGAGGTTTTATGACATAGATGCTTTAATGTCTCTTGATGATAGCCCGCGGGACAAACCAACCCATATCACGCAACATTGTCTTAAGGACACCCACCGATCAATAGATCTTATGATGGTTCCACGTCAATCGTCACCTCGTGAATATATGGCTGCATAGATCTAGGCCAAGTAATCTGTGATAGAACAGGTTGAAGGTACAACCTATTTCTCCAGATGACTTCTTTTCGCTTAAGACTTACATGTAGTTACAGCTTTCCGATATATACTGATTCATGATACAGCAGATCTGGGAAGGTACATGTACCTACATACATGTACAAAGTAATTTGGATACCACTTCTACTACATGTACCCGCGTTTGAATGGGGCCCTGAATGTATCATATATATCAAAATGAGGCGTAGATGCCCGCAATACATGCACATACGTACACATGTGTACAATAAAGTTTAAAGTCTAGTTATGAATCAAAACCCTAGAGTTATGGGTGGTCCATTCTCTGGTGTGATTTATATATAGAACGTGAATTTAAACGAGTTGCGTTGAGAAAGGTCTGGGAACGAGACTACATATAGAGTGGACCTTGTGTCATTATAGGCTGGACCATAATATTAATAACAGTACGGTTAATATCTAACTGCAAAACTCACCGCATGAGGTTACTATATAATAATATGGTGCGGTAAACGTGTCAAAAGTGGTTTTGCCAACGGTGGTAAATTATTTTACCACCGGTGGTGAAAATAATACCAGCATTTATACCTTAAAATGGATAAAAGCACAGACCTTTTGGCCAAAAGGGGCTATATAATGCCAGTATATATGAACATTGTCCACCGGTGGTGAATTTCACCACCAGTGGTAGGTCATTTTACCATCGGTGGCAGTTATTTTACTACGGATGTGAAACTATTAGTATTAGTGATAATACAGAATAAAGACTGAAAATCAGCATTTATACTGGAGCAAGGACTGAAATTCAGTGTTTATACCACCAGTGGTAAAATTACTTTTGACACATTTACCGCTCCATAACTATATGAGTTTACACGCAGCTTTGAATCTACAGTATGAAAAAATGGGGTGAAATCACTACCATAGGACTACGGAATTTAGTGACAAATACTGAATTAAATCGGCATTAGGGGAAGAGTACCGTACAAATACCGTATTCTTACCGCATTGCTAGCGTATCAGCGAGAATACCGTAGTGATCCCACCCCTCTTTTTGGTACTGTATCTTAATATTGGAAGCTAGTACACGCACGAGTGATCAACCGAGGTGTCCATTGTCATAGCCGAAGAGCTAAATACAATTAATGAATTAACCAAAAAAAAAAAACAGGTGTCCGTCACACAAGGTCACTCGGATATGATTTCCCATGATGTGAACGAAATAACCTGCAAGGATCCCGGGTGCTCGTCCATGACACCGATAATGGGGGTAGGGTCCGATGGGAAATCATACAATATTAGCAGAGCACTAGCTAGATGCAACTCGAAATTTCCATGATTATATTTCTCAGGCCGGCCTCGGAGTATAATCCAATAATATTTGCTGATCTAGCTCTATATATAATTACATATATATATATATGATGTGATAGGAACGGTCAAAGATCCGTTGAAAAGAAAAAAGTCGGGTCCCAATTACTATCCATAATTCTGTCAATTGTTGCTTCTTTTCCTCTCCGTCTCTCCTCATCTACCTTGGTATTAAGGAGTGGGTGGACTAGGAGATACTCTTTTCTCAATTTAGGAGGTGTTTTGGGGCTTCTAGTAGCCAAGTAGCACTCATCGCAAACCACGTTCTCTGTATCGTTGAGTGGCAGCTCATGAAAACTTGCAGAACAGGTTGATGAGCCCAAGCCACAATGTGATGTAGTGGGCGAAACGTCAATGGAAATGTGGCCACAGCTGAACGTTGTAATTGTGTTGACACACATGGCTAGTTTTTCTTAAGTTTGATGCAGCTTGGTTGAACAGACGGGAAGGAATTAAGAAGTAGAATGCGACGCATGCAATTGATCTGATAAAGTATTGTTTTTGACAAGTTTATTGGGCTATTTATATTGTACCAGTAAACCTAGAGAGCGCTGTTTGAAATAATATTCTTGAAAATTATGTGATGTTGATAATTTGATAAATTGGGCTAGGGTTTCTCTATTAAATCTTGAATTTGTTATACTTGAATAACTTAAAACCGTCACGTAACATGAGTATATAGTTTTTTCCGGCTACAGGGCTATAACTGACCATAATGACAACTGGACTCGAGTACAACTCTTGTCATCGTGTAGGTAGGAGTCATCGAATTCAACCCGCTAAGAGAATTTAAAAGAAATGACGATCATCAGCATGTAGAAACCAAGCAAATATGACGTGAAACTTTACTTACTAAATATCATTTTATTAACCGAGTCTGGCCGCTCCCTTATGTGCAGTCAGGGATGTTAAATTCCGACTGTTCCTTCTTCCTTGTCGTCCTCTCATATCCGCTCGAGCCGTTGCATTAGGAGTGATTTGAAACCTCATTCTTCTGGGATCGGTATTAGAGTCGGATATCAGGAATCCGGGTTGGCGGACTTGGTCTTGCGCCGGAACTGTATAACCAAGCCCGCGCGCCTTCTCACCAGCTCATGAGACTTCAGACCATCGAATGGGTCTTTGTTGAACCGCCGTTTTCTCTTTGGCCGTTGGTGCTGCTTTGGGGTTACGGACACAATGGTCGCAACGTGTTTTCGTCCGGATGAGACGCAGAGGGCGTTTATGCGCGCCTGTGAACCAGCAGGCAAAAGATTGGCGTTCTTTGACGCTGTAGGTGTGGCCGCACAAACGGTGGGTATAAATGTAGGTAAGACACATATTGTTGTATGTGATGTCTTGTAGACTCGACGTTACTAGCAAGTTGTTCGTAGGGATAGCTATAGGCACGAGACTGGATATCTCAACGAGTAGAGAGATACCTCGTAGGGAAGTTGTGGCTACTTTATAAGCTGGATATATTGGTGGTATGTAGAGGAACTAGTAATGATGTATAAATTTAATGGAGCGGAAAAAGTAAAAGGATTAATGGAGATTTTGAGACTAACCACCTAAACCTTGGGCAAGACAATAGACAGGTACCTCTATTACATCCTAAGATTTCACCAGGTGCACCGGTGGGCGTTATCACTGCCTTATATACATATATGGTATTGCAACATCAGCGTCCAGTTAAAGTCCGCTCCGATTAGATTCCCAGTTGCAATTGTATTGGTGGCAATATATCGATCCTGATGTTTTTAGAAGCGAGATTATAGTACCATACTGTACATGTAGGCACAAATGAATATGCGCATTCATCCAGTGCAACATTAACCTTTGACAGATCCTTGTGTGGCTGAGTTATGCGTGTGGGGTCGGTCTAAAGTAGAGTGTTTGCATAACTCCGCACCAACCAGCTACTCTCACAACCATGGTTTCGTTTATATTAAGGCATGAACACTTAATAAAGACTAGTCTCATCAGAAAATTTTTAACCGTTTAATTTAATTTATCATGACCTTAATCGCGCCTTATGCCTTATATGATGTAGCTATAGGTATAGTTTTATCGATAACCATGATCGTCCGCGTACCAGGCTGGTAATGAGCTAATTTTAACCCTAGAAATATCCACTCGCCGCAACAGCGCGTTAGGTGTGAAGAAACACAAACCTTTCCTGCGCAGAAATTTCGTCATGTCGCAGTTATTCCTGCTCCTAGGTGTATACATGTACGTACACACCTGGTCCGGGGGCGTAGTACATTGATTTAACATATACTTATATACCGGTGTCCAAATATAACCATGAATGAATCCGTCAGTAGAGAGAGCTGGTATATAGGGGTGAGTGATCGCTGATGAGTAATTACACCCCGAGATATATATACCTAGATAGATAATAGGCCAAGTATTAACAGGGGTTATATCCAAATTGAAGAGAAAATCGAGGGTAATAGTCGAAGTATACTTGGCATGTACGTGTCTGTATACCAAGTTAGACGATCGTATATATGAATATATATGGGCTTGGGTACCAAAACATTACCTGAAGAGCAACTGGATGAGTGAGCCTGGGTGTACGTGGTGTAAATACATGTACTTGCCCGCTAGGATAAATTTCTGGGAGAAAATGATGGGGACGTTGTTTTTCTTGTTTAGAATCTGTTGGATATGTATATATATGCTAGCTGTCCTGATATACATGCATGGCATGATTTTGGATGGTTTTATCGGCAAATAGATTGTAGAAAGACCGTGTCTTCTATTTTGATAAGTGAATGGGGAGGTTTTGCATATGTGTATATACATCATACACAGTACCAAAAAAGGGGATGTGATAGATACCATAGCGATACGGTATCGTGAAAAACTTCCGAATTTAATCGGAATTTCTGCCATTATACCATAGCAGCGCTGTAGCAATACCGGAGTGTCATGGTATCCTGACAGATAAGGCACTAGATACATCCGCTTTTTGGTACTGTAATTATAACCTAGGGGGTTTTGGTTACTCAGCTACAAGTCCTGAGAGGGTATGTACTCTTAGCAGATTATTCAACTGATCAAGTAACCTTGTATCTATGAGTATAGTATCATCTGACACAGTACAGTCCGGAGCCCAGGACCTAGAAAAGTTGAGGAATTATACTAACTGTATTGTTAGTGTTCTTCTGGATCATCTGGTATTGGTGCAGCTAGATAAACCTGGCCAGGCAATTTATCCCCCGGCCTTTGTAATGGACTCAACTAATATGAAGTATATGTGACCCGACTTTCTGGGGCTGTATCTAAACATCTTTAATATCAATTCTACAAACTTTAAAACCGATTTCAAACATTTTTATTCACATCACTGGTGTTATTCCAATGCTATAGAATCAAATGACATAAAGATTTCTAGATATGGTTTGTTTCTGTCTAGAATTATTTCTTCCTAGATCCTTCCTACACTATAAAACCAAATCAATTTGACCATGATTACTGGAAAGTACAACAGAGTATTTCCCCAAACTTTGTACTAGAAGAAATTCCTATGTGCCAACTCGGCATGCCGAGCCTTGAACACTAGATGTCCCGCACAGGTACCTGCTATGCCAAGGATGCCGAACCAAGTCTATATTTTCACCTTGAGATTTGGTGCTCCCGCGTGCCAAGTAAAACCTCCGCAAACCAAAACCCCAGATTATCCGCCAGATAACATTGTCCTTTTCCGTCATGGGTAACACCCCGCTCATCGTGGTGCCCTATATCTAAGCCGTCAGCTTTCTTCTCCCCATAACCCTCACACCCCATCTAGCCCCTCATCACAAACTTATCACAAACTGCCAGTACTATCACCTAATACTGTCTTTATTTACACAACCAGCTGATGATCAACTATATATATAGGAAGTAAAGCAAACCGTGTTACCTGGGCGTTACAGGCATCCAAGAAGCTCCAATGTATGCGCTTCAACCTCCCAGTTTTAAAGCCATCAAGTACGGTAGATATTCTAGGAAATTTATATAACCGTCTCGAGATTCGGAATAAAAGGTGACGGACATTTCTAGCTACTATAAAAACATATTCTGAGGGGACTTGATGCAAACGCAAGCTGGGTCATTGGGCTCTACCCGTTTTATTACTGCCTTTATTCTCCACCGACAGAAATCATACTCCCCATCACTAGCTACTCTAGATTGATCATCAAACGACAATATGAGTTATCATGATTTAACAGAATTGCCAAGAGAAAGTGATAAGTAATACAATACCGCTTGAATGTCTATAACCTGCTAACTCACCCTAGCCTAGCTTTTTTGCACTAATCAGCTGCTTCGAGGGGAAAAAAACAAAAAACAATTCCCCCCTGCATAAAACGAGATGCGCTGAAATGAGCTGCGATGCACTTTCCGCCTCGGTATATCGTTGTCGCACAAGAATTTGGTCGTTCATGGGAGCTCACTCGACCGGATTATGTGAGACGACGACGAACGCAGGTACAACATCAACTCATCCGCCACTGCCAAATTTAAAACACTTCACTGATCAACAAATTATAGGCCCAGGATTACAATGAGGTACTGTAAAATGAAAATATCTTCCTAACGACAAACAACCAATAAATTCACTACATTCCAATTCCTTGCAGCCAACAAGGTTATTGATCAAAAATCAGTTATACTTAAAGTGATTCACGTTGGATTTCTCGAGAATTGTCCTTTCTAACAAATTTGTTATTAGCTCCCTCGCCCAGAAATGGGTTCTATCTAGCTCTCTTGTGGAGTCGTTCTCATTGTTAAAATATCTCCAACCTACCTCGATGTTTGGTGGTCGCTCACAAAAATTGACCAGAAACGTGAACCCCTCTATAAGCGTCATCCAATTTTTCTAACCTTTCAACTAATCTGTATGTGCGCACTAATTTCACATTTGCATATCAGATCGAGATTCCCCATGAACAAAGGACGACATGGTGCATTTCACATACGGAGATCTCGCAAATCCCGGTTTCTTTTCTTGGCATTGCGCTTTTTTCTTTACCCCCGCTCAGTAGTACTGGCGCCGCTCCCACCTCCATTTTCACTTCCATTTCCAGACGGATTCCCCTTCGCATTGTCGATCCCCTCCATCCACTCCATAACCTGGTGGTACTTCTTCTCCCTATCCCTCATAATACAGGTGGGGCAGGGTGCGTCCGCCGTGGATTCATGTGTGTTCTCGACGGTTGGTGGGTGTGGATTCGCTCTACACCTGGAATCTGTAGTAGCCCTTGACTGGAACGTATGTCCACAATGATAGGTTGTTTTATTGTAACGGCACATTGATAAGCCTTAGGCCGTGGCCGGAGGTTTCTTTTCTGAGCTCAGTGGACTTTGATAAAGAAAGGTAGGTCTCGATGGGTAAGCAGATTCAGATAGATGCCCCGCGAGTGACGTTCTCCTTTTCCGTGTGCGTGGGTGGGTTGAGTGTGCGAGTAGTATGCGTGGCTATTATGATGGGCTTTGAGTGATATATTTGAATTTCCTTTTTCCCTCTCTCTCCTTCTTTTGGTTTCTTGACTTGACCAATTTCTATGGTCTATACGTATACCGGAAAAAATTTAAGTGTGTGCTAATACAGCTTCCCGAGGAACTAGCACGAGGGGGTAGGTGGGGGAGAGTTCGACGATAAAAACGAGATCCTTTTTTTTGCCAGGTAAACAGAGGGTCAGAGGTCACGGATATTTATACCACCCCGGCCAGGATAACCTCAGATTTTCATCGTGTCAAAACTAAACCCTTTTTCAACCTGCTGACAGTTGGCATCATTGCGCTGCCTAGCAGTTACGTGACCAAACCAAAGGGATTCATATCATGCGAATACATCGTGAATCAACCAGGAACAACCTAAACTGACAAAACTGGGATAAAAAAAAAGAATAAGTAATTGACGGCTTTTTGACGACATGTCACTAAACTAACGGCAGAAAGCAGTAGACAGCTTTCAGTCAGCTCGGTTTTCATTAGGATATATTGAAAGTGCGGAAATTAAACGTACCAGCAGCAGCAGCAGCAACAAAACGGAGGGGGGTGGGGTTGTGTCGTACCTGCAAACCCACGTTTAATCAGATTAAGTTTCACGAGGAGCCAGAGAAAGTTCGATCGTTATTCTTCAGAAACCCGATCGCGGTACTGTTGTTAGGTTCCTATGTTGTTTTTCCCAACAACACGTCTACCGACACATGGTTTTTCTGGCTGCTGCTCTGACTTTTTTTTTTCTTGTCAGGGGGGAGAGGAGGGTATTATTGGAGCATTGGCCCCCTCAAGATAATGCTCATTGGAGCTCTGCAAGACAACCCTTGCAAGGCACAGCTGCAGGCTGGATGGACAGAAACGCCATTACCAAACAACTGCCCACTTACTCACCTAACCACGTGAAGGCGGGGAGGGGCAGAAGGTGTAGGGAGGGAGCGAAAGGGAGGGGCCTCGGGGCCACGGTTATCGTGGCAAGCAAGCAGTATGTGAAAGAGCTAGGCTTCACTAACATGAACAACGAGCAAGTCATATTTGAACTTGGGCGGGGCGAGAAAAAAATACGGAAAAAAAAGTACCATTTTACTCTACCATCCAAGCTGGTAAAAAGAGAGGAATACATACCTACGGAAACCTCACTTTGGAGGTCCCGGTTTCACACCGAGCGATGTTGATCGGGATGTGGTAAATGGTTCACGATTAAACGAGCCATAAAAAAAGAGTCGGTTTTTTTTTCTTCCAAATTTAATAAAAACGAGGCTGAGGGACCCGGAAGAGGCGGGGAAAGGACCAGAGTAGCTGAAGAGAGAGAGGGAAAAATTGTAATGTATTTCCTATTAAGAGACGGCAGCATCAACATCAGCATCAGCATCAACATTAACATTAACATCAACCAACATATTACATCGAACGTGATACATCATTAAATTTTTCAGAGATGTGGTAAAAGAGTGTACTCCTCTACCTACATATACAAACCGTTCCTGAGATCTCAAAAAGAGTTCACCCGCAGTCATTCTACGTCACTACATGAAGCACCACCCACCAGATGTCATCATAAGTGCAATTCCACACCACCCACCTGGTCATATTTTTCTTCTTTTTGTTTCAACTGGACCATGGTAACCCACCGCCCCCATTCCTTCTTCTCTCGGCCCCCCTCCCCCTTTCCCCCGCTCATAACCCTACCCCTAGTCGACCAGGGTTCATCGCCGATCTCCGATCTTGATTGAATCTAGGTCTTGGTTCAGTCTTATCGATAAGCGAGAAGGGCTGCTGCCTGTTAGCTGCTCTGATGATGTTGGTAGGTGATGTTGGGTGCTGTGGTGGTGGTGGTAATGGTGGTAAATAAATACCATTATGTCATGGCTGTAGACTCAGGGTGGACTGGGTGGGTTGCTATTTGTTGCGAGGGAACACGGTACTTGAACCTACGGGCCAAGGGGTGGATTTGCGCAGGGAGGGGAAGCTGAGAAGTTGGTTACCTACATATCTGACAGGGTGCACAATCGTACATGAGTGGGAGAGAGAGAGAGAGAGAGAGCACATGGTTGAAATGCAAGACATGCGGTATGACTGTGGGGTATCTGTACCGTACATGGAGATAAGTATTTGAGTCTGGAGTTACTCTGCATTTCCCACGATGTGAGAATGCTTGCTACTATCGGATTGGTGGTGATCACATGACATGGATAAGAAAGTGCTGTGCTGCTGTGGCTAATTACAATAATAACCCGGGTGGCATGAGATTTGAATCCCAGAGTATGTAGATAACGATTTTATTCCTGAAAGCTACATATGTATATACAAGTAGCTACATACTTAAACCTTCAGACTAGCTCCCTATCCACTCAGCTTTCTGTTTCAATATTAACCCTTTGTTTGTTGAGATCAAATTAGAGAACAGAATTAGCGCCACACAGAGGTTGTAGTTCAGTTCAGACATTTCAAGAGGACAACCCTAACCCAGTGCCACTTGTCCCTCGGCCTTCATCTCGTCAACATCTCGAAATATCGACTAACTATAACGCAGCGCAGCGTAAATCCTCATGCATCTTTGAACTTCGCTCCCCAACTCAAGTGTGTAAACGTTTTATGCGAGGATCAAGTGGTCATTGTCAGACCACCCATTAATAATAATCGGGGTAGAAACGCTGCCCCCCCATAATCGCGACTTGGATCGCTTCTTACTATTCTTATCGCAAGCAGGCCTAGTTGAGCAGGTAGTTATAACCATCCAGTCCTATCATTACCATAATCCCTAAGAATACCAATCAATATGGTGGCCCGTACACTGTCAATGATTATCATCTTTCTTGCACTCTTCCTCTTACATAGCCTCTACACTTACCTTCGATCCCCTCTCCGTCGCATCCCATCTGCACATCCAACAGCGCCTTTCACAAGCCTTTGGATCCTTACCCGAACACTCACGGGCCGGCGCAACCGCTCTATTCATGCTGCGCATGTAAAGCACGGACCAATAGTTCGTCTAGGCCCTACCGAAATCTCGATCAACGACCCCGTCCTCATCAAGTCCGTCTATGCCCGCTTTGACAAATCGCCGTGGTACTACATCTTCAAAAACTACGGGTACCACATCCCATATTGTAATTGTAGATAGAGATAGAAGCTCATAGTTAGATATAGCTCTAAGCCACTGTTCTCGCTCATCCATGGCCGCGAGCACTCACAAAGGAAGAGGCTGATCGCAAATATATACTCCAACAGCACAATCACCTCTTCCCCGGCCCTTCTGGAAAGCACGCGGAAAATTCTTGGGGAGAGACTGACCTCGCTTATTGATACCCGAGAGGTTCACGAAGTGCACGAGCTGTACAATGCTCTCACGTTGGACCTGATAACGTCGTACCTCTTCACGCCGCGACACGGGACAGACTTTGTCCGTGATGAAGCTGCACGCAAGAGGTTCCTGGTAGATCTGTATCAGAGCCGGCGTCCTTATTTTCCGTGGTCAAGCGAGGTTCCGGGACTAGTGAAATGGGTTGAAAGAGTTACGGCCGGAAAGGTGGAGATAGTGCCGAGCTGGGTCGACGATGCGAATGATGAGATCGAAAAGTGGTGCCTAAAAATGTGCGACGCCGCCGAAGCAGACATGCCGACCGAAAAGGGAGCGAATGAAGATTGTGTTTACTATAGGCTCCGCCGCAATAATGCACTTGATAGAACTGATGCCGCAAGTGAAATCCTCGACCATATCGGTGCTGGCCACGAGACCACGGGTACAGCATTGACCTATGCCACGTACAACCTCTCCATCTCACCAGAACGGCAGGCACGCCTTCGTGATGAACTCAAGACGGTGGAGAGTCTGTGGCGGTTTAAGGATATCGATGTGCTGCCATTCCTTAATTCTGTGGTCTTGGAGACATTGCGGCTTAACTCGCCAATACCGGGGTCCCAGCCAAGAACAACTCCGGACGGTGGCTGTATGCTGGGCGAATTTTATGTTCCAGGAGGTGTGACGGTGGCGGGGCAGGCGTACAGTTTGCATAGGGCTTTTTGGAAAGATGCAGAAGTGTGGCGGCCAGAGCGGTGGGTGAACAATGAAGAGGGGAAGGAGGGGGAGAGGTGGTTGTGGATGTTTGGCAGTGGGGGGAGGGGGTGTGTGGGGAAGTGGTTGGCAGCTTATGGTGCACTCCTCTCACCACTCTTGATATATGATAGTGAGCTGATATGGGGGGTAGAAATGAAAATGACACTGGCATGTATTTATTCCAATTATGAGACAAGGATAATGAATGATGAGGGTATCGAGATGGATGATAGGTATGATTTCCCCCTCTCGAGCTCCCTTTTTTCTTTCTGTCTGTTTGGGGCTTATGCTGTGACAGGTATACGTCAGGCCCAATATCCAACCAATTGATGGTAGGATTCCACAAACTGCAGTGATGATGTGTCTATTATATGATCTTTAATATTCAACACTTTTGGATGAATGTCTGCCTGACTTACTATGCTCCGTTTCATTGCCCCCCTCAATCCGAATATTAAACCCAAATAACTAGCCTTCATCTGTCTCTAACGTGATTACAACATCTCCCGCGATTCGTCTGATCCAGCCACATGATGTCAATCTACTGGTGTTGCGTATCGGGTATTCGTGATTTGTTGTCATTCTCAAAGCACAATTGATACGCACCTCTGATCATGAAGATGTTTACCGGGTTTGAGCGTGGTTGCAGAGGTACATGTTTGTTATGTATATGGGTCGATGTATATAGGGCGTAGGCATTTATCGTGGATCGCTGACGGGTGCCATGGGGTTGTGTTACTTCAATAAGGTGGTGTTCATGCGAGCTGAAGCAGATAGTTGAGGGGATGAAAAGGGGTTCAGTCGGAAGGTTTTTAGGAGAGGAGCTGACTGACTGAATAATACTTGAGCCGTGTGAGAAGAAAAACAGCACCTCCGCTTTTCCCCACCTCGTTGAAATCGAGAAAGAAAGCAGCGGCCCACATCGGAAAAATAAAGTAAAAATGTCCGGCCCCATGCATTGATGGGAACCATCTGTTTCCGTTTGCTCAACACGAATCTACCAGCATTGTACCTGCACGGGAGTGAGAGTGCCAAAGGAGGATCCATCGTCTATTGATAAGATTGTTGGCGAAGAAGAAACTTGCGATGAATAACGAATTGTACTAGCCAGAAGAATGTTTGCCCATTCCCAAAATGGCCATATAGTCCGTTATTGCCCGTCACAGCCAATCACTCTGTCCATTCTTATCGTTCAAGGGGTTGGGAGGGGTTGGGGGGTCGAGTATACATACCGTAGTAGAGATCGTGATGATTGAATTGTAATTAGAGGAGAACGCCTGGCCCCTAATTAGATTTTTGTTTAGGCCAGCTAGCAGGCCAGCTAGATTGTTTGACTACAGTTGTGACATACGTAACCAATGCTACGTGTGCGATGTGACAGTATGTACTCAGTCTACATGTACGGTTATCATTTCCCACCCAGCGTTTGCCGTAACCTTATTCCCCAGCCAATAAGGCCTCGAGCAACCTGAGAGGGAGGGAGAGAGGAGGGGGGAGGGTTCGTACAAGGTACATGTATTCCAGTTGGTCTGATTGTATATTTCGGGGTACTAAACATACCTATTCGTCAAGGGTTTTGGATAACCAGTTCCCGAATTCGAAACTTATTTTGGTAGAGTATAAGTGTCTGACCTATCATAGCTGTCAGATATACCCGAGTAGCCATGGTGTACATATCTCTGGCTCAATCCACTACCATGGTGCTTTTTCTAGTAGTACTGAACATGCAATTCCCTAATGCAATTCACTTCAGCCTCCAACCGAGCCCATGAAAGTGAAATCAGGTTGCTTAGGTATAATAAGCCACCTCCCCTCTAGTTTCTGCTTTCCTTCGGGCAAACAAGCAAACTTTCCAGAGATAAACCAGGATATTATATCAGAGACGTTTACAATAAACATCTACAGCTACGGCCACACGAGCACATAAAGACTTAGTAATTAACCAGGGCATTGTGACAGGAAAGAGTACCTTTACCGTGTGGGCATGGGAGGACCTCGCGTACCATTCCATTGAAATCCACGAGATTTATCGACGTCGATGTACGATGTTCTGAAGTGATGGAGACTATGCATGGAGATCATGGATATAGAATGTATATCTAGCTAATAAGAGGTGATGGATACAAGGGCAGAGAACAGAAAAAAAAAAAAAAAACATGAGCCTCGCCGCAAAGTACATGTATCTTTCTGATCGCCATGGCGCCGCCTACCCCGCTAATACATAATACATAGTACTAGCTTAATTCATATGCCTGCCACTACATGTAGCTACATGTAATAGTGCCGGCCGAGTTAATTTCTCGCCCAAATACATGTATGTACTTTCTTGCTGGCTTTAATGTCTGGCGATCTATGTATGTTTGTTTGATTACCAAGCATAGCTATAGATTTAATGCATTAATGGCAAATTTGCACATACATCATCTAAAGCTTCAATCCTCAGCTGTTGATTTCTCTGAAAAATCCGTGCCTTCATATTTATATATATATTTATATATATATTTACAAATTACTAGATCTACCCTCGAAACACTAGTCGAAACAGCTAACACCACTTGTCATAAAGAGAATAGAGCAACAAACCTGTCCTAAAAGCCTACAGGCCTGACAAACTTAACTCCATATCCCGCAATGATCATGAATTCGTACTTCTGCGTCTACACCCGTTCCGCGCCCAACTCCCTCCTAGAAATCCTACATTTCATCATCACTCTACTCCTCCTCCTTCTCATTGGCAAAGTGCATATCAGACTTTTCAAATACTATCAACGCACCTGCTCCTCGGGCTCCAGTGCGCCTAGACATCACATAGCTCAAGCCGGGGGGGATTATGAAGGGTACAATATACCTGAGTGGTTGATAAACGTTGATAGTACGCCTCCGTTAAGTGATATGTCGCTGGAGTTTGATGGTTGTCATGACTGCTATTCGGAGTCGGCTGATTGTAGGTGCCTTACGCCGTCGTTGGTTGGGCTGTCAGATCTAGATTAGGGGAGTTGAAGATCCGTGGTGACATGCCTGCCACCCGTTTGATATTGATCATTGCTTTTTGGATCGGCTGTGGACTACCGCACTAAGATGCCGGTTTCAGAAAGGCTTAAGAGAGACAGAATTATGAATTACCCCGACCGGCCAGTCTATCGGCGGTGTAGTGGCTAGATAGTAATAGTAGTAATGAAAAAACTAAAAAAACTTTTCTTTATACAGAAAACATGACCAATCAAACAAAAGAAAAATAGCTTAAGATGGGGGATATGCACACATTCCATGCCCCAGGCCCAATCGAAACTCACTCCATGAACCACTGGGATATAGACCTGCACCTGCCACCCTTCTATACGAAAAAGCATGCCACACATATAACCGTCAAATAAGACACCGAGTTAATATTGCGAAACATCGCGCCATTCCAGCAATATCCTAACTATATTCTCGAGTTTCGATGCTGCCGCATCACCCAACACCGTATCTCCCCGAACATCACAATGCCCCGTATCGGCGCCCCTCTCCAAAAGCAGCCTTACAGTCCCCTCATAGCCGCCCTTGACAGCTAGTGCAAGAGGTGTCCTCTTCTTTTTTGATTCCACAGCGTTAATATCCGCGCCATAATCTAGTAGTAGTCTCGCAATATCGGTATGGCCTCCCACTGCTGCTGCATGAAGCGCTGTACGTTTATCATTGGACCGAGCTAAAACATCTGCTTCTCTTTCCAGAAGAAGGGTGACCATTGTTTTATTTCCCATTTGTGACGCGTAATGAAGTGCCGTCATTCCATAACTATCTTTGGCGGTGATGTCGGCATTCCAATCAAGGAGGAAGGTGATCCATTGTTCATCCAGGAAAGGGGCCGATTTTAGGGCAGTAAGATGAAGTACTGTTTGATACATTGCCACTTGGGATTTTGGCTCTAATCGGCGTGGGGGTATTGTGAGGGCGTTTATGTCGAGATGGTTCTCCAGCAACATAGTCATGATTTGAATATCCCCTTGCGATACTGCCCGATGGAGTGGGGTCTTTCCACTGAAGTCTGCAATTGTTAGATCGGTACCAGCATCAATGAGTATCTTGACTATTGCAGTATTCTTGCTACCGGCTGCGAAGTGGAGGGCAGTCTCTTGCTCGTGCGTGTAGGCGTTAACGTATGCGCCTTCTTCAAGGAGTAGCTTTACCAGAGATTCGCGTGGATTATGCCCACGGATAGCTTGGTGAAGTGGTGTATGGCCCATCCGTGTCCTGGCGTGGATATTGGCTCCATAGTCCAGTAATATTCTGCAATTAATGTAGTAAGTATGACCATTCACAAGAAGCGCGCGGGTGTATTAATTGTAAATTCAGATGATAGATATGCACGTACTTTGATACCGACTCGTGTCCATGATATGCCGCCGTGTGAAGCGGTGTTTCTCCAACTAAATTCTCAGTATTCACCTCTGAACCAAACTCCAACAATAGCTTTACTGTCTGCTCGCTCCCACTCTTAACTGCGGAATTGAGTGGTGTTGACCCCCATGCACTCCGGGCATTGATATCAGCTCCCATATTCAACAGCATTCTGACAATTCCCTCGTCAGAAACCGCCTTGTGAAGCGGAGTAGATCCATTAATTGTCCGGGCAGCAATATCGGCCCCCCGCTCAAGAAGCAACTCCACAAGCTCCGAATGCCCATTCCCTGCGGCCCAGTGTAGCGTTGTGCGGCCACGAATATCAATCTTCTCGTTGATATCGACGACCAATCTCTTCAATACGAGCCTTACGAGTGCTTCGTTTTTGCGCTCCACTGCAGAGCAGAGTCCGGTTTTGCCATCCTGTTTTGCTATTTGGCTGAGGAGATTGTCCCGGAGGTTTTCGAGCTGGAAGGACAGAAGTTCTGCTAGACGATGGTTTGTTTTGGAAAGGGAGCTCAGGTCGTTGGCGTTCAGGTGTTTACTGATTATGAGAATGAGCTCGTTAGGAAGTCGTAAAAGTGGGAATTCGTCAAGTGACATGGTAATGGTAACAACAATAAGTAATTGCAGTGGTAGCAGGGTAGTTAGTAATTATAATCTGTTTACTTTTCTTTTGGCTTCACTCTTCCCTCTTTTCTCTCCCTGTCTCTCTTCTCTCCCTCTCGAGATGCAGATATGAATAAAATAAACCGCTTTTCCGTGAAGGGTCTCGATTATAGTGGGCGTGACTGACTGGCAGGAGGGTGGGCGTTCCTTTTTGCTGTTTTTATTCAGATATCCCCCCCCAAAATTCATCTCTGGCCCGGTCGATCTGTCCCGTTAGAAAAACGGTCTCTGGATCGAGAACCGATGCGTGTTCTGAAACAGGCCAGCCAATGATCACGATATCGGATCTAGACAGATCTTCCAGATTTCACTATGTCAAACCCGCTTTCGATCCCGCTGGCTCCAATAGAAAGGGGTTACTAGTCCGTGCTCCCATTGTCCCAGAAGAAATTTCAATATCTGCGGAGCAGGTTTTGTTAGAAGTACGATTAGCGGTCGAAGTATCAGTCATGAACAACCAATGCAGATTGATTGCAATCGCGCCTACAGAGTACAGGCAGGGTATGCATGTTGTATGTAGGCAGGCTAGTGGGATGAGAACCCAGAGCGTCGGGCTAAACCCTAGAGCCTCCTTTCTGTAGACCGGGATGAGAATGTATGTATTGTCCCGGCTTATATCACCTACAGCTGAGTTGTGGCCCTTCTCTCCTACCTACCCCCTACCCTGGTTTTAATGGAAGCTTCTCGTTGAGATACTTTTCACCTCGTGTGCCCTACCTAGCTAGTCCTACACTCGATGCCTATTGCCGACGTTCGTGCGTCTTTATCGCTATTTCAACCCCTGAGTTTTATCGAGATTTTTTTTGTCCTAGTGTTAGTGTTGCCAACCGGTTGGTGACTTTGAATTTTTAGGCCCGGGAACCCCCTTCGCTAGCTTTCGTTCAGAGTTTTCCAAGTTTCTATGCACATATACAGGTCATAACACTAATTAATTTGAGAAGGAGACTAACCCTAACCCTGAGCCTGTACCACAGCCCATCACTCGTCCTCATGCACAGTCCGTATTTTCTCCTTTTGAAAGACCACTCTGGAGTTTTGGGATTAGAGGTCTCATGATAGTGGTTCTTTGGGAGGGAATTACGCGCCAGTAGTTGTGAAGAGGCGTTCTAAGGGCCAGTACTCCGGGATAGCAGGCCCACAATGCCGTTACCGATCTGCCTCATAAGACACGAGATCCTAGCGAGTAACCATCAGTAAGACCACGACGTAGGTACATACAGCTCGATTGTGTTGTAAATAAATGAGACAAAGGCTCCTAGAACAAAAAAAAAATCCACACATGATAAGCTTCCTCTAAGGGTATGACGCATACCTAGGCAAAGAACTCCAGATAAAACACTATACTTTGGTTATTCGTGTTTGTGTCCTTTCTTTAGATACCTGATGTAAATGTGTGAGTTTTATCATTATTCAAGATGGTGATATAAGAACCAGCAACTAATTCTGGATGTGAGGCCTTCCATCGATACCTTGACGCTCTCTACTAGCTATTATTTCAATTAAACAAGGTAAACAGCCACCTATAGCTACCAAGGGTAGAAGGGGTAAAAGTATCGATATAGTATATCCTCCCGGCGCATATGCATCATGATTTTCGGGAGTTGTGTTGCGTTGTGCACGGGAGGGAGGGAGAGAGTTGCAGGATGGTCTTGGCATGTGGGATTTGAATACTTTTTGTGGTGTAGAGCCCTTTGCATGTGTGTATGACGTAGAAGAAGTGCTGTAATAATTGATAAGTCTAGAGTTTAGTAGGGTATGTAGGGCGTTATGCTCTCGCTAGGTGTTTTCACTAGCTGAATGACGTTGCAGATCGGTCGGCGAAAAGTGTTAATCTATGCCGACCATGTGAATTTTAGAGAAGAAATGCATGTCTCTAACATACAGGGGTCTAGTACTTTGTTCGCGGGCACTCTAGTGGGGAAAGTCTGTAGTTCCCTGGTTCCTAGTCGTAGGCAAAAATAAGCTCCGCAAGTGGATTGGAGATAGATACGCTTACCATCACTGGTTCGCCAATGCTTAGGGTGGAGTAAGTCAATGTAGGTACTCTACTATGTATTGTAAGTACCTACATGTAGAGGGCCTACTCTAGGTATCTGACCGAACCCGTAGCAACGCCTCCCTCCACACTTGCTATAAAATCCTTTAATTGATTAGATGATCGAACCTAAATATTTGGGGGGGAGTCTAGACTCTAGTATCCCAGTTAAAGGCCTACACAATCAATTCAATAGAGAAGCTATCCACTTTCTTTGTTTTTCCGTTATTAATGACAGAAAATAAGGGGTATCTGAAACAGAATATCGCGGATAAGCTTATGTGATTGTTAGGTGAAACAATCTTGCATACGATTATCCTTCCACCGAGGCGCCTGCAGCTATATGGGTATTTGCTGGATATCGATATGTTAGCAAGATCAGTGGCTATTTGAAACTGCGTAAAGTGGGGACGGTTAGAATTCCCATTCCCATGATTTGGTTTTCGCGGCGTACGCGCATGGGGGCGGATTCTCTATCATGCCATCCGTCCAATTAAGGACTCTCCACAATATGCATATAGTGGTGGTGACCGATAGTGGCTTAGTATCTTCGAACACCAATCACGAGCGGCTTTTCTCGAAGCATTTAGAATCGAGATTAACTAATCCGCCGTATTATGTACTTAAGTTGTAGATGCATAGAGCATGCATAGAGCCTGCAAACCTTTACTGTACTAGTTATCTTAGGTCCCATAACTATTCGTATGGCCCGTTTGGACAATTTCAATTTGTTTACCTTTGCAGCTGTCTTCGGAAATGAACATATCCCTAATACGTTGTGGATTTTGCTTTCACATGTTTCGAACAAATCTAACACATTCAAAGCGTTCTCGTATTAAGCAGATGACTACTGGCTTTGGGGCACATCCATAATTACTTCGACCATGCCACTGTTCTTCTTTGGCCTCGGAGCCCCAAAACTAGCCCCTTGCTCAGACCATGACTCCAGAAAATAGAGTTAGTCATATAATCTGACAAGTGGATTTGGGGGCCGATACTTGCTGGGATATATATAAAGCTGGTTTCATTTTATGTAGAGGCGTATCGCGCAGATCCTGTAGGGAGCTATGTCCCATGATAAACCAGCTCCAACAATATATCCAGACTGTACCGAAAGTTTGATAACCTAATAATCAATACAATTGACAATCCCATGAATCTTCGGCTCATGTGGTTTGAGCTTCAGCTGCAGCCTTGCATATATAAATACCACTAAACCTGGTGAAAATCCTTTTGCCCTAATGATAGACTGTTAAATTTATGTAAAGCCGTAGTAACTCCACTGCTACGGTGGCTCATGTGGGATGCATCCTCTTGGGCAAGAAACACACATTGTCGTTGGTATTTCGATTGTAACGTGTCGTCATTGGATCTCCTTAAAGTAGTGTTAACCCACCTAAGTAGTTCACTGTAAATTAAAGCTATCGGAGATTATGACTAGGGTGCTAGTATAGTCCTCTCGATTCCTTTCGAAAGCTGTGAAAAACCCAGTGATATTGTAAACTCCAGACTCCGTTGCTGAAGGATGTTTGAACGACTAGTCGGCGGCGCTGCAGAGTTCCCTGGGCGAATATATATCGTCAGTGATTCCGTACAGAAACCTTATCAAGATTTCCTTGGCCTAAACCTAAGAGAATGAAGAGAATGGTTCAATCAAAGGAGTACGAAGTGAGGGAGGAGAGGGTCCCATACATGTAACGAAGGGTAAATTCGATAGATTAGACCAAAAGCACATGTATGTATGTCTATTGAGCCGCCAAAGCTTAAATAAAGCGGTTCCACATGTACGCCGTAATGGTGATACATGAGAACACGTTGCGTCTCTTGTAGATCGACAACATCAACATGCACCGGTTGTCAATTATATTATTGATCAATCCTATTATCATAAACCCGGGAGATAGGGAGATAGCTCTTGCTCAAATACCACTGCTCCTCCTACGGAACTTTCCACCGAAGGGAAGCTCAGATCTTATCTTTAAGCGCCCATGAGAATGTGTGTAGCGCACTATATACTTATTTGCACTTAAATAATAATCAGGTTATACGTAAGTAAATGTAAGCTAGAACCGAACCCAACTACATATACGTGCTTCTGTATAACACATTTATCGAACTCACAGAGCTAGTCTATAGATTTATCCCTTCGAGTGATCTTAGGAGAGTGCCGAGTTCTCTCGCTCCTCATAGCTATATAGCTATGCCCCAAATTAATTATTCTATTGACCTTATCGTTACGAGGTGAGAGAATTTTTGGATGCAAGGCCGTTTCGGCTACCGATATTCATTTCTCCTAATTTTTAAGGCCGGACACGTTGTGATGAATGGGGCGTGGTCCTTCAAGTTGATCCTCTTATCTTATCACCAATCCACCGTGGGGCCCGGCCGCCAGTACTTAGACGAATTGATAACCAATCAACTAACGGGCTCCAAATCACTACTACCGAGAGTTACATGTAATTGCAAATGGTGCTATGCTTAATGAGTTAGCCCAAAGAATATGAATATGTTGAGCAAGCCCACTTGAGGTAAACCATCATTCTTTCCTTGACTTAGTCCAAGGTACGGGTATTAATATTGTTACTATGCTTACAGGGGAACGTTTCCGCTGATTTGTGGACTCTATTTGGATGTATCATACATAAAATACTAAATACTATGTCCGAGTGATAGTCTATGCATCCATAACCAACACTGCATTCAGAGCGGCGGAAGGGGGTTATTTCGGACAAAATCTCAAGCCGAGAGTCTGATGACCCCTTTTTTACTCTATATAACTTTTGTATATTTTTTGTTGTGTGTAATTTTCCTATATATATGTGCACAGATGGCCTACACATAGAGGAAGGCCAGTATATATATAATTTCTTGACCATAGTTACCCATAGTTATCAGTTCTAGATCGATTGACCTTGATTCCCCAGGAATCCACCGCAAACCCTTTCTACTCTCCCAGTCAAAGAGAATCTTAAAATCTATACAGTGTAGATTACCTGCCTCGAACAGCATCATGAACTCCGACAAATGAATCGAAATCGGCCTCTCGCAGAACTGAATTTCCCGCTCATATAAGTCTCACTAGGATATAGGAAGTCTCTCTAAGATATATTAGCAATCATCTTAATGATCCTTCATAACAAAAGACTTGAATTGTGGGCTTGGTAGCTGTTCCATGTCTGATCCGCCTATTCCCTGATTTTTCTTTACCAAGGATATCGTAGATACGAAAATATTTCTCAACTCAGTCTATAACACAGTTGCTAACACAAATTAATCACGTGCCATCAGTCAGAAAACCAAAATCTGGAGCCGTGAGCTTAAATAGGTCTCGAGAAATGAAACAAGGAAATAAGCGCCAGACTGATCCGCATCCAGCTAACCTAACATATATCATAGCTAGCCACCAACACCGGGTAGAGTTATCATAATCATGTTTCATGCAGTCTTATCCGGAAGTTAAAAGATGGTAACCCGCAGCTAGCTTACGCCAATTGCTTTATGTAGATAGGTTGCGCCAAACAACTGTAGGTACAACATGCAGTTGAAAACCCGACCTCAAGATGGGGTAGTACTTAGCAGCGGGCGCGATACAAATCCAGGCAATCATTCAGCAACATTTCCCGACAATCACAAATCCGATCTCGTAATTGAAAAAAACCTGAGCTTTGTCTTGTATTCTGAAACAAGTCTTGAGACTTTTTGCCTAGCTACACAAAATGGTTCTCTGATCGTCATAGCCAACACGATTACCCTTTCTATTGGGTGCCCTAAGTTGATATATAACATGGCCTGGGAAGTGGATTTATCACTGTATATATATAGGTCTACGTACATATGTATCTGGTCTGAATGTATTAATAGTTGTCTGAGTTATATATACTTATATATGACCAACACTGCTCTCGAGGCATACAATTCGTACTGGCCACGTACCATTCTGGTAAGATCCCCTTAAAGCATTTGGAGCTTCGGTACTTTGGCTGGAAACCAGGGTTAGGGCTAATGCGAGGACGGCTGTAGGTATATGTCGATCTTATATAGCTTATGTACCATTCCCGTCAAACGTACGGGCTGTGTAGATCCCTTAACATGTCCATGGCAACTCACTATATTAGGGAATTATAATTCTTGTATCAGATTAGTTAATTGATAAAAGGGAGATAACGATATTTGTTAGAGTGAGCCACACTCTTGGCACCAATATTTGGGTCAGCACTTACTGACTACGCAACTCTCCAGTTTACACATACCTAGTACCAATTATAGCATCACCATTAAGACTTGCATGGTCACATCACATGGGCCCACCAAGCTAAGTGGGTTAAAAAATGTGCGCTCCTGTATGCAGGATGCACTGTACGCACAAAATTACCGTCTCAGCGGCCTTGTGATGTCAAATTGAAAGGCCGACTGACTGAGTGTGAAGATATGATGTATACGGAACTAAACCGTATATTTATCTATCGCGGATTTCTCAGTTATATACGCGACTGTTGGTATTTCAAATGTTCTAATAATTATTGGGGTTATTACCGGAAGTTACCGAAGGTCAGAGATAAGTACTTACATGTACTTGTCAACCCGGCCACGAGTCCGGCGAGTCCTAGGAAGATGTAATGTTAATGTGGCTCTTCTTGACTTGTTACACGTACTGGGCGAATACCAAGACTCAGTTCTCAAGGGTGATATTCGGTTTGACTGTGTGTAACTGGATGTGTCAGATTCATAGGTCATCACTCGGCTCTTAACTGAAGACTTGGAAAACGTACTAAGGAATTCTGGGGAGGTTTAGGCCCATATATTAGATGTAGTATCTCTCACCTCAATAAGAACATTTCACTAGGCAAGACGTAGCTATGGAACGATTTAGGTTTGTACTCATGGATTATCACTCGATTATGTGCCATGTTGATTCGAGGGTGGGGGTCACACAAAGCGATATATGTGGTTTCTTCACTCAGGAACGCGCGCGCATCATCTCCGAAATTATCCGATGGTAAGTACTTATCCCTTAGTCTGTCAATGCTGACCCCCCTATAACAGAGGAATTAAATTTGTATGGAAGATCTAGGGAGATAACGGGATCTGTTAGTAAAGCCACACAAAATTTGCTTCTTCTTAGGGGGTCAGTATTTTCTAACAGACTAAGGATACATATAGGTTTATGTCTTTGAACCAAGCCTTACGCATATCATCTACTGTGTATCTACTTTATAGGCCATTCATGGTATATTGATCAAGTTTATAGCCCCGCAAACGCTGCGCGTAGCACAGCCGTTTCGCCGACAAAAAATATATACATCAAAACATTAAAGAGAGTTCAGTACCTCGGATTCCCACATAGTCACCTAATGCAGTGCTTAGGAAGCGATACAAGGCTTGGGGATAGCTATAGCAGAGCTGACGGGATGCCCCATTTTCCTTGTTCTATGACCGAACACGTTGGAAGGGCGACTCAGCGGTTGTAATACGTGGTAGTGATAGCCATAATTCTCTACTGCATATACCGATACACTCCCGATAAGGATATTAATTACAAATCAGTGGTCTCAGTTTGCTATTATACTACATGTAGTATCCGCCTTATGAGGATTTTCGGTCCCCGTATTCATATATACCACATACCATAGAAGCTATGACGAAAACTTGTCAGAGACACCAATCCCTTGGATGCATTTGGGTTGATTAACTCTACATGTAATTATAAGAGTATTTACTTGAGTATATAAGTACATGTATACATTAGTTACCTGGTGTTGAATGATAACATGTACTTCGGGTGTAGGGGTATACGTAAGTACATACATGTATTGTAAGTGAGAAGACACCCTTAATTCACGCGATCTTGGAGAGTGATGTCTTCAGCTCACTTACCCTACACCCGAAGTACCTACTACAACTTAATACTATTTTTTTTGAAAAAGATCTTGCTGACGTTAAATGTTACGTATCATCCCATGGCCAGAAAAGGATCGACTCTCGTTGCTAATTGGTTTGTGCAAGCTAGCTACATGTAGGTTAGTGACGCTGCTCGTGATCAAAACTACCCCATATTGTAATACATTTCGTCTTTGAACACTTGTTATAATCTTACTACATGTAAGTAATATCATTCTCTCTCCCTCCCCCCTCTCTCTCGCTTCTTCTTCTCTCCCGACTCAATCGTTCATTCGTCTGGGTTCTTGGGCTAAATACAGATGATTACGTACGTGTAGAAGAAGAAAGATTTTGCCTGTAAGTGCCTGAAACCGAAAGAAGTAAACAAACGCATAACTAACTACACAAAAAGTACCCGAGCTTCGTGGAGAACTAAGGCCACGTACCAAATACACCTTCAGATACATGGGCGACGCCTAAGGCATAGAAGAACATACATACATACATACATGACTCTAGGCTAGACCAATGATAATGGGTTCGAGTTTTGTATCCATTTGGCTCATGGAATTTCACAATGAGGTCTAATTTACCTTCTTATTCATATTCTGAACCAGGCTAACCTTCAATGTTTCGTATCGACATTGGTCCAGATGGCTACAACATCCGGGCCAGTTCAGTCCAGTTCATGTCCCAGCATCACCCTAAGCTCATTCCAGTGCAATGCATAACGCGAATGATTGTTTTTTTTCAATTGAGTTTGGGACCTATCCCACAAGCTTCCATATAAAATTCAACATAATGGTTCCATTATCCGGATATAAACTCTTAGCCAGCCAATCACTTTCTCTTGAGCTCCCCTGACAACAAACCAAGATACTCTGATCATTTCCTTTTTGGGAGATATCTATAATATAATCAGTCAAACATCCCATGTCAACATCAATAAAATATGGAAGAAACAGGTACTCATACCCTTCATAGCATGGTCCTTGTCCAACAAAAAAAAATACATGATGTGGAATTAAACCGCCAATGGGACCCGGTGCGAGAGTCTTTCTCTACGTTGTCAATGAGCCCAAGATACTGCACTATGATCATTTCCGTCTACATTACCCGCAATTGCGTAAACAAACAACAAAAGCAAACATCAATATGACTGGGAAAACACCCTAACGATAAAAATGATGTAGATACTTGCCTAGTATCTCCATGTTTTTACCCCTCAGAGGTAGGCAATTCAGACTCCTCCCATAACACCCCACTTCCATCTGTCAGGGCGCTGATATAATTTGCTGCTAAGCGGCACCCCGTAACTTGACCGCCCCTCCCTTCATAACTGAACCAGTCATCTACCACACGTTACGTCCTCGCAAACAACTACTGGCTCGCTGCTGTTTCGAATCTAGATCGCAAGTGCCAGAATTAACCGAACCCCCCTCCTCCCCCTGTGTCTAGGGTTGGACTTAGTTGGTCTGGATAGAAAGCACCCGCTCTTGGGACTGCGTTTGCTCCTCCTGCTCCTCCTCCTGCTCCCCGCCACCCCTAATCCTCCCCCTCCTAAGGCAAGACAAATACAGGGAGGGAAATGGGATACGGGAAAACAAACAACTGTTAGCGCAATAATGCCTCTCCCTCAATTACCTCACGAGAGGTTTAGACAAGACTCGCGGAGGGTACAGTGATACAATGGCAAATAACTAAGCAGAAGGTCCACCCAGAAAGGGTTCCAAAAGTAGATCACTCGATCTAGTATCGATCGATCTTGCACTCCACCAGCGTATTATCTTTCTCTCGGAGAAGGATTGACGGGATATTCGGTGATTAAAAGCTACCTTTCCCTGACTAGGTGTAACTGTAAAAAATGTCCCCCTCCAGCCCGTGCTCACACGGGCACGCACGGGCCAGCTAGGGGATATGCAGAGCATCTGCCGATTCGACGGCCGGTCAAGAGTAAGGGAGTGGCACGGAATGATTGGTGTGAGCACTGGACCGACATGATGGTCTTTGGGTCATTGTGGTCACGGTTCAGGGAATCGGACGATAACTGGTAAGGTACGTAAGTAGATCTACATGAGTACATAGCGTACCAAGGTAGAGGAGGTAAAAACACCGTTGGATCAGAGCAGGTGAAATTTATGGATGGGGCCCTCGCGAGAGTACTTGCCATGTCAAGTAACGGAGTATTTACCGCACTCATATATACCGCCTATAAAAGCAGGCCTAGGCACTACATACATATACACGGCGAGCTGGAGATCTACATACTACATATATAGGTTTGGTAAGAAGGAAACCTGGCAGAGATATACTTTTCATCACCAAACTCAACCCCAGGAGTACCACGCCAAACCCCTCATGGCTCACCACCTCCATCTTGCCACATACTCACCAAGCCGATCACCAGTCTCTATTGAAATCCGGCACGAACAACTCAGGCTCAAGTTGGCCTGCCTAGAATATATCATCTCGTATCAGTTTGGTTTGGTGTGTGGCTATTGCATATGTGGCAGGAGCAGTCTTATTGGTCCGGGACTGTGGTTGGTGGATTGAGCTGGTTGGTTAGTTCTGTGGGGGTCACATTTGTGTGGGGGAATATATTGGAGGGAGTGATAGTTCATGACCCACGCACGCACATAGTGAGACAGCCACGTCCACCGGGCCCAAAACAGCCGGGGGGTGTTGAGATTGGATTCGCTAGCCAGCTATTATAGGTGACGGACAACGTTTTGAAATCGTGTGGTTTCATAGATGGATTGCGTATTTCCATGATATTGGAATATGACAGTACTAGGGAGGGTGGGAAATAGCTTGTAATCTCCATGCCGAAATACAGAAAAGGGTAGAGAGCTCATGAATTTTACAGAGTTATATAAAAAATTAAAAACTATATCTACGAGATTGAGGCCACTTAATCTGCCAAGCAGAGGATTATAGCTAGCTGGCTATTCCCCGTCCCCGAGCTCCGCGCCGGCCCAATGTAGTGTACCAGCCAGGGGGAGCGAAAAAGCGTACCTGCATATATACACCACCCAGGATGATGACCCCCCCCCGGCAGACACCCCAGGCCAACCACAGCGCTCGATATGAGATCTGTAATGAACCCGCGCGCGCGGAGAGTTCATCTCATCGATCCCAGCGAGCTAGCTAGCTAGCTAGCAAGCCAGCCAGCCAGCTGCCCATGGCCAACCCAACACGACCCGAACCAGAGAGCACCACCATGCCATGCCATGCCATGCCATGTATCGTATCGTAGCCAGCCAGCCAGCAGCGCAGGGGGTAATGGATGGGGGAGGAGGCACAGCTAGCTAGGTGGTATGTCTAGGTAGGTGACAAGTCATCCATCCATTCATCCATCCATGGGTGCAAAAGGGAAAGGAAAAAAGAAAAAAAAAAGAAGAAAAAAAAGGGCCAGGGCTGTGCCTTTCGGAGATTTAGAATGTCGGGATATCGATCGGGGTTTTTTGGAATTGGTGGTGTGTGTGTGCAGGCAGGCAGTATGTGTGCTGTGTGTGTGTGCAGTGTGTGTGTGTGTGTGTGTGTGTGCTGTGTGTGTATGTGCTGTACGTACTTGCTGCGCTGCAGACGGCGGTCCATGGATATCAGATGAGGAGGAGGAGGAGAGGGGGGGAAGAAGGTGGGATGAGGAGGAGGGGCAGCAGCAGGTAGGCAATCGTGGAATTTCCACAACCACCACCACCACCACCACCACTACCACGTAGATGCGCTGGTGGTGGGTCAATTGTCTCCTCATCCTCTTCTCTCCTTCCTCTCCTACCTCTTCCTCTTCCTCTTCGTGCATATGTCCTCCCACGTACGTCCTATACCCGGTTGTGGTGGTTGTGGTGGTTGTGGTTGTGGCTATGGAAGGGTACCATGGAGATGGATACGTTGAGGGGTGCATACATATATCGATCATGCGGATGCGCATCACCTCCCATCACTCCTCCCTCCCCCCATGGCCCACTCACTCAATGGCTGGCCGGCTTCGAGAAGCGTGGAGGAGAGTCATGACACACATCATTACATAGGTCGCGGAAGTCATGTCAGTAGATGTAGGTGTGATATACATGACATGAATGTAGGTAGGTAGGTAGGTACGGTACGTACATGTAGGTCCTCATCTCACCTCCTCCTCACCTCACTTGCCTTGCCTTGCCTCGCCTCATGAGGCCTCACTTACCCAGTGCACGCTCTACATGATACTGTACTGTACGGTACCCCCATCCCCCCATGGCCATAACCCACGCATCTCCCCCCAATCCCTATCATGCCCCTTCATCTAACGTCCATACCGGCCCATACCATACCATACCATACCCTGGATCTCATCTCTCTCTACATACCACCCATCCATGCGCGCACCAAGCAAACACTTCCAAATGCGATGGGCGCTCAGATACCCGCACGCACCTCAGCTCCAAACAGATCACAGGGGGGACGGAACGGCCGGACGGGCGGGGAATTAAATGAGACATTGGATTGTTTTTTTATTTTTAAACCCCTTCTCCTTCTCTTTCTCACCCTCCTTCTAGATGTGGAAAGTAGATGGAAGGGGGGTTTTTTTGTTGGGGGCGGGCCGGGTCGATCCTTCCATGGAAGGGTTCTGGAAGGATGGTCACGTGATGTTGAATCTCGGAAGTAGCCGTGGAGGGGGGGGGGGCATTAATAATGGGATTATGAACGGGCGTCTTGAAATGTTTACAGGGGCGGGAGGGGTGTGGTTTGGAGTAGAGTATAGAGTACGTAGAGTAGAGTAGAGTAGATATAATTGTAGGTACTGTTAATAGGGAGGGAGGTGGGGGGGGGGGGGAGAGGGTACATAGATAGATACATGTATAGTAGTAGTTTTATTGTTTTATTGTTTTATTGTTTGTTAATAATTAATATGGGGGTGGGGGGGGTGATGATGATGATGAATGATAGTTTGTGATTGCGCTCATGAGCAGCAAGTCAGTCAGTCAGTTCCTTGCATGTCACATCGTTTCCCCTTTCGAGTGAGTGAGGAAGGACCCTTGGGTGGGTGGGGATTACATAAACCTACATCACCATGCCTACCTAACCCTCCTAGCGGCAGACAGCAGACAGCAGGGAGCAGGGAGCAGGGAGCAGGAGCAGGAGCAGGGAGGGATGACAACGTCCTGTACCTACGCCCATTTGCAACCCGGAAACGAAACAACCCACCCACTGTTGCCTGCACGTGGCAGGCGAAGGTGGTACGAGGAAGGTTTTTTTTTATTTTTTTATTTCTTTTTTTTTTTTGCCCTCTTTTTTTTTTTGTGTGTGTGTGTGTGTGTGTGCGCGTTGTGTGGTGGTGGTGGTGGGGAATACGGGAAGGGAAGGGGAGGAAGGGGAGAACACACGACACAACACGAGGGGGGGGGGGAAGGAGGAAGGAGGAAGGAGGGAGGAAGGAGGAGGGATGGACAGCTCGAAACAGAAGTGCCACGTCGGTGGACGTTATGGGAGTGATGCAGATTACGAGGGGAGGGAGGGTTGAAATGCAGAAGTGGGAGGAGGAGAGAGGAGAGGTGCATCTGGCTAGGCGAGTTTACATCATCGGTTATGTCTGTCTGTACCTTTAGAGAGGGGGAGGGAGGGATGTGACATCGGTAGGTGTAGTTGTGTAGTTACATACTCTAGGTATCGAATTCAAGTAGGTATTGTATGATGGAGATGAGGAGGAGGAGGGGGATAGACGAGACATGTCACTCCTCACTCTACACTATGTAATACTGAAATTGTTGCCCTTCCGGGTGAATAATGATAACCGACCTGAACCCCCCCCCCCTCCTCCTCCTCCTCCATTGGCTGGTTGTTCTCGGGGCATCACATCATGACTTTTCTCTCTCTCTGGCATTGTGTTTGTGGCGAGGACTGGGATTCGGTCGGTGGGTGGCTTGATCTGGGGCTGGGATGGGACGGCGGGACGGACTGGGACTGGGACAGACAGGGACAGGGTCTCAGCCTCAGGCAGTGACGTCGGTCGGTCGGTCGGTCGGTCGAGTCGACGAAACGAGAGGGACGGGCTTCAGTTCGGGATGGGTGGGTGTGTGTGCGTGTGTGTGGGAGTGAGGGTTTATCTCGCTCGCTCGGGGAGAATTAATTGAATTGAGCTGAAAGAAAGAAAGAAAAAGAAAAAAGGGCATAAGGGAAATCATAATCATGTCGGTTGGCACTGCACTGCATGTGGTAGATCATCAGAGCAGAGTACCACCACCTACATAGAAGAGAGAGAGGAGGGAACATCGACAGGGGTAAACAACACAACAAGCAAAACCTCCCCCTCCCCCCTACCCCTACCCCGAAAAAAAGAAGAAAGAAGAAGAAGAAGGGGAAAATGTAATTGTGCCTGCTCTGCCCGGGGTACGTATACGTCGATCTAATTCTCTTCACATATAGGGTCCAATTTTACTTACTCTACACCTGAGCTCCTAGTATATAACTCTATGTATCTACCAGGTAGCTACTTGTAGCTATGTAGAGTAGCTAGCTACATACAAGCTAGGAATATCGTCCCCCCCGGAGGAGGTCAAAGTCATGAGAAACATCAATTGCGTCCGTCTAGCTAGCCCGGCCGGATTATCTCTCTCTCTAAGTTAGGGGGGGGGGGGGGGGGGGGGGGGATGTTCAGACTTGGACAGTAATTAATTGCAATGGGTGGCTTTTTTATTTTTTTTTATTTTTTTTTTTTTTTTTTACCTTTGATGTACATATATTATAACAATAGACGTATGTTTCTTCTTTGCCTTTTTTTCCTTTTTTTCCTTCTTTTTTCTTTCTTTCCTGCTTCTTATTCTTTCTTTTTTACTTTTACTTTTCCCTTTTTTTTTTTCCGTTCTTTCTTCCCGTCCACTCGTTCGTTCGTTCTCGTTCAATTCAGTCCAATTCAGTCCAATTCGACTCGACTCGACTCGACTCACTCGACTCCGGCTTCTCTATTCCTTCGGACCTGAGCTGTGAGAATACGTTCGCGGCTGGCACAGCGGATACTACCTCTTCACGGAAGAAGGGAAAGAAAGGAAAAAAAAAAAAAATTCTTCCTACCGCATAAAGCAGAGAGATCAGATCAGATCTCCCCGTACGTACGTCCCGCCATCACATCACATTCGGTCGGCCTCTAGAGTTACATACTCTCTACCTGCTCCACTCACATACATACATACACCCTACATACACCCTACATACAACCTACCCTCGCTCGCTCGCTCGCTCGCATCCACCTCCTCCATAACAACATTTTTTTTTTCCCTTTCCTTCCTTTTTGCCAACCCCCCCCCCCCCCTCTGGTGAAAGTGATTGTCGTCCGTATCTATATTCCATATTCCATATTCCACATCCATCCCTAGGGAAGGGAAGGGGAAGGGAAGGGGAGAAAAGGGTATAGGAGGAGTTGGAGGAGGAGGAGGAGGAGGAGGAGGAGGAAGAGAGGAGTTTTTAGCAATTGTTGTAGAAGCTAGACCTAAAAGCAGAAATTAACACCACAGTAACAACAACAGCAGTAATAATAACAATAACACATATGGCGGGCATCACGCAGCAGTGGGCCAGCGTTTGGAGTAGTGCCAATGGCGGTGCAAAGAAGCAGAAGGGCGCTGACCGGGGGAGGGACAGCGCATCATCGCCATTGGAGGGTGAGGGTGAGGGTGAGGGTAATAATAGTAATAGTGGGGACGACTTATCAGTGAGTGGGGGAGGAGGAGGAGGAGGGGGGGTAGTGGTGGGGGGTAGTGGTGGTGGTGGTGGTGGTGGTGGTGGTGGTTGTGGTGAGAGGAAGATGTCTTCATTGATGGATGGGGAGTTGGGAAGGTTACTCTTAAGCTTGGGGGGAGATGAGGATGATGAGGAGTTGGTGGTGGGGGTTGATATTGGAGAAGAGCAATTGAAATTGCTGAGAGAGGGAATGGGAATGGGAATGGGAATGGGAATGGGAAACGTCGGTGGTGGTGGTGGTGTTGGTGGTAATACTACTGCTACTACTACTGCTACTACTACTGCTACTACTTCTCATACTGCTCATACTGCTAGTACTACTGCTACTATCACTGCTAGTAATACTAATAATGCCAGTACTACAACTGCTCTTGCTGCTGCTATTGCTACTGCTATTGCTCCTGCTACTACCACCACTACCACCACTAATACATCCGCATCAACCACAACCACCACTGAAGTCTATCCTATTACTTCTACCACAACTAATAATTCATCCTCTAATACTCGTCCTAATACTGGTGTCAATACCCCAGCTAACCTCGATCTCAATGATAGTCGTAATAATAGTGCCACACCAACAAAATTAAGGCTCAGGCTAATTGCAACAAAACTATCCACAGCAATTACAAGATCGCCATCACCATCTGCTGCTTCTTCCGTGGTGACCTCACCAGTGTTGGCCAGTTTCTCAATATCGAGTCCTCTTGTATCTCACTCCAGCCACACCATTGCCCTTCGTCATGAGGTGAACGACGTAAATGGTGAGAGCCTCACCTTGCAGCACAATTTTTACCGTGAATCAGGCCCCACCTCTGATGGGCAGAGACCAACCTACCACAGCTCTCACTCAGCCGTTAGACCTACTACTGCAGTCCCCTCCTCAAGTTCTTCCTACACATTCTCCGATCACTTAAGCTCTCTTGGCTTACCGGACCCAATCACCCTTCACAAGTCTAGGTCAGCCAACGACCTGTCTCTCTTTCTCCCACTCGATGAATGTCTCCCGCCTATCCCTCCCTCACTTTGGGGGTCGCGCCAGCAACACGCCTGCAAACACGCAGACACGTTCACAGCTGGCCAGGTGGCAGCCTTGTCCGACAACCACCACCAGCAGCAGCAGCAGCAGCAGCAGCAGCAGCAGCATCACCACCACCACCACAATCATCACATCCACAACCACACTGCTCACACTCACACTCACACTCACACACTCACTGAGAATCACTCAATTCTCAACCACGAAATTATTCCCCCCACCAGTACCGAGGTGGTCGTAGCTTCTCCCACTACCACCAGTCCTCTTCTCTCTTCACTTACTCCTCCTCAACTGGGAAAACCTAAACCTGCACTCGCACTCGGTCCACCCCTAACATTCTCTTCTGAGGAAAAGATCTCCCCACTCAGCCCCGAAGACGCAATCGCCAGTCCTGGACGTCGGCCCTGCCATGAAACGTCGTCCACCGTCTACTCTTCGTCCTCATCGTCCCTCACATCACCTAAACCAACTCCGTCTTTGTTGTTTGACCCCGAAACCTCTTCGTTCTCCGAACAACACAATCGTTCTCTCTCTACCCCTCCCCCTCATCCTCCTCGTACCCACGTCTCTCCCGTAAACGACCTCTTCAACACACCTCCGTCGTTGTCATTGTCGTTGTTGTCGTCCGGTACTTCCGATAATCGGACATCGGAGTTGTTGACAGAACACTCTGGCGACGCCGTCCCCCTCGCCGCCGTCTCATCTTTGTATCCATCGTCGGCATTAGCATCAACAGCAACAGCAGCACTAGCAGCAGCAGCAGCAGTAGCAGCAACAGCACAAGAAACACAAACACCGAAAAAAACAGAAGAAGGTGTAAACGTCAATCTTTTAGCCGAATTCCCTTGGTGTGCGGCTGGTCTTGAAGCGGATCCCCTCGCGTCCCCCACATACACGCCAGCTCAGCGCTTTCTTCCTCCACTTCCGCCTCCACCTTCTCCATCGTCATCTTCCTCTTCCACGGCACCTCAGTCCGGGAAGGAACGTTCGGCACTAGTCATCCCCACCCTCACACTAGAACAATTCTTTTCCGATCCAACGATGCCGAAGCTGCGGTCATCGGATAGCGGTGCGAGCACCCGTGGCCGTCCCGAGCCCCTCCGCCCTACCAGCCTTGGGGGCCCAAATGTGCCAAAGGCGCCATCATCCCCCCACAGTACCCATAGCATTGGGCGTATGTTCTCGACAAAAATACGTGGTCTATTGCACGGCAGCCGTGATAGGCGGGCAAGTAGTCCTCTCAGCCCTCCCAATGTTGCCTCAAGTATCCACGAGGCTCATTTCGATACCTCAAAATTCGTGTCTGCTTCCGTGCCCTCGTCACCGCGCACCACCGCGCACTACCCATTGCCTTTAAACGAGATTCACCCGAGCCTGTTGTCTAGGGAATCGACCGAGGAATATGACGGATATGGTACCCTCCCCACCCCAAACCCGAGTCCTTTATCGCGGAAAGTTTATTCACACTCTGGTGCCAAAGCCTCTTCAGGTCATTCTTCGTATAGGTCTGCGGGTTCCCCCACAACACGTACCGAGACAAGTCATGACTCGTCGACAGGGACCGAGTCGACAGGTATTCGAAGTGGTAACAGCTCGTTCCGGAGTTTGGAGGATGAGAAGAAGCGTCCGGATTCTCCCACGAGTCCTATCACTCCGGATGGCGATTACCAGTTTGCCAGGAGCTCACCAGTAAAGTCCGGGTGCGAACACAATTTTACCAAGGGCTCACATGAGAAGGCCGCAAGTGAATACCACCCTTGCAACAGCTGCGATGATGACGACAGGTCGCAGGAGGTGATTTTCTACATCGACCATAGGGAGATTCAGGCTGCCAATGTCGAGGCACCGACACCCACGGCGGTCAAGCATTCTAGTCAGTTATCGGCAGTGACAGCTTCATCCCGAATTCATCGGCCCATGTCCACCCGATCACGGTCGGAAAGCCCGGCACCTCAACGAGCTCCGAGCTTTGTGGCCTCAATTCGGGAGGAAATTACTGGCCGTGAAACACCATCATTCCTGGCACCAAGACCTGCACCAATCCCGATCCCAGTGGCAGGATCTGCAAAGCCTGCCCTGCATCCCACCGAAGGTGGGTCTAAGCTTCTGCGAATGAGCACCATGAGCTCTAGATCGTCGGCAGTAAACCAGGCCAAGGCACCTCTATCACTAACACCCAGGGTTCGAACGAATTCCATCACTCGACCATCAACAGCCAACCGTCCTGGCACATCCTTCTCAACCATGTCAATGAGCTCCAATAGGAGCATGTACAGTCCCAAATCGCCCGGGGTGCCTATGGACAACCTTGCTGATGTCGAAGAGAACATCGTGCTTCCGCCCCCACAGAGCCCAGATGCAGCGTCAGCGTTCAATCCTGATAAGTTCGCATCTAGAGGATCAAGGGGGAAACCCAGTTCTCTCCTGCATGAAATCGTCATACCTCCCCAATTCGATACAAGGTCGTTCAAGACGGCCCCTGCCTCGCCTACTGCCGCATCAGAATACAGCTTCACAGCTGGATTGTCACCAAAAAGGATACCAGACGATATGCAGATGCGTCCCCATGTGTTCAATACGGAGACGTCTGATAATGACGTCTCGATACCATTCTTTCCAGTTGCACCATCACCACCAACAGTTGTTGTTGCACCAGCAGCCGAGGCGCCCCGTCGTTCGAAGACGGTCAGCCTACGTCATGCGTTCACCCGTCTGAACTCTCACGTGAGCAAGAGGGGAACGAACTCTCCCATCACACCAGATATCATCTCTCGTCCATCGAACGCAGTCAAGTATGGAGGTATCCCTCACCCTCTCGCCACTGAGATATCTCAATCAATCGACGAAGAGATCTCAGAGAAGGGGAATGGTGGTGCTACTCGGCCCCGTGCAACTTCTGGCGGCACGCTACCTTCATCTTCGTCGTCTTTCTCCCGTTGGAAATCAGGCCACAGTAGATCGTCGTCCAACCCGTCGTCGAACCTTCCACCGTCACTACCCCCTTCCCAACAGCAACTGCATCAGCCAGTCTACTACAATGCTCCAGAGGCTGCTCCCACCAGCCCCACATCCACACCAGATGCTCACCCACCCACCACTACACCCGCCGCATCCATCAACTTCAAATCTACCCCCACCTCCGCTACCACAACCACTGGCGTCCAGGCTGTAGCTCTTACTGATGAGGAGCGTTCAGAGCTAGCACGCATGCCCGGTACGATCTTCCTCAAGACTGCACGAAGTGGAGAGGGCTCGGGTGGGGAATTGATTATCGAGGAGCACAGGTTGAAGCCGCGGAAGGGAATGCAGGGGAGTGGTGAAGCGGGGAAGTGCAGGTTTTGTAGGAGGGGGCCGTTTCCAAATATGTGGGTCTGTTTGGACAGCTGCGGATTTGTCATGTGTAGGGTGTGTGCGAATGAGAGCGTCCAGGGCGGAGAAGCAGAACTGTTTTGAGCTGGATGCGTATTCTTCTTTCCTTATTTTTCATTTTTTATCATTATCATTATTATTTTTATTTTTTTGGCTGAACGTCGAGTTAGTCAGAGAGAACTAGAGTATCTTTTCCGTCCTCTTTTCTCTTTTTTTTTCTTCCCCTTCCCATTTTGATGGTTCTGTTTATTTTGGTTTTCTGTTTATTCTGTAAATTGCATAGCGTGGGTCTTCTTTTTTTTTTTCTTCTTTGCGGTTTTAGTTGATTTGTTATTTAGCGGTTGTGTGTGTGTGAGTGTGTGTGAGTTCTTTCGGATTAATTGTTCCTCGAATTTCTGATCTTTTTTTTTCTTATGGTCGTGACACGCATTTCTTTTGTGGCAAGCTCGCGTTTCATGTTTTTTTCTCTCCTAAAGCGCAACTTACACAATTTGGTTACTACTTATATGTTGGCTTGAGCAATCGTTGTTGTTGGGGCGAGTGAGGGGGGAGGCTGGGAGGGAGGGTAGGTAGTATCAAGCAGAAGCAGCAGCAGGGGAAGGGGGTGGAAGAACCGGGGGGAGGTGGGGGGAGAGAAGGATACAGTTTTATGACGTTGCAAGAAGGAACAGATTTGGATTGGCATACATAAATATTACAGGGCCGGGACGCACGAAGGTTTTTATTTTTGGGCGGTGGGGCGTTTTTTTTTTTTTGTATTTTTTTTCACTTCCATCCTCTTTTTTTTGCTGCTGCTGCTTGCTGCTTGCTTGTGATTGTGCTTTGATTGCTGCTTTGGGAGGGAGAGATTTCTTTTGTCTATAATTTATTACTTCCCATTACTTTGACCTCTTCTATGTTGCTGATACCTTTTTTTTTTTTTTCCTTTCAAGCGTAACTTTACTTTACTTTACTTATTGTCTATTTTCCCCTCCCTCTTCCTCTTCTTATTCCTCTTATTCTTCGCCACAACCTCTTCCCTCTCTTCACTGTATTTCTTGAGCTCTTGATCTTCGATATTTGCGTACGGGGTGGGCTCTTTTTCTTTTCTTTTCTTTTTTTTATTAGGATAATTAGTCCCGATATCGATATGAAGAACCAGACCATCAGATCTCATCACTGAGTTACGTACGGGGCCGCGGTATAATCATTTTTCCCACTCCCTCCTCCGCCCCGATATATGGCCCTTCACTCGTCCATTCCACCGCTATCACCATGGACACCTCCCCTAAAAGATATTTGGAGACCGAGAAAAAAAATGGTACTAGTCACAAGCAGACAGGATTTTTCGTGCATATCTGGCCTCTGGCCACGGATCGAGAAAAAAGGGTGGAGGGGAGGGGTGGATGTTTCCGATTGAGAGAGTGCGTTAGGTGTGATGAAGGCGCGGAGGCCTGATCTGGGTGAGTGATCATGGGAGGGTAGGTGAGGTGAAGTGCACCCTGGTCACTCTCTCTCTCTCCTCTCTCTCTCTCTCTCTCACTATCTCTGGAACCTGTGCCTCTCTCACGTCTAGCTAGCTAGCTGGCTCTGGGTGATCTGTTCTAGATCTGCGGCCGTCAGGAACGGACAAGATCGAAGCTTTTTTTTTTTTTTTTCTGAGCGTAAGGGGAAGAAAAATGATGCCAGATAAGCTGGCTGGCTGGCTAGCTCTCTTCCTTCTTGTCTTGAAATTGTTGCGCGGAGAAAGAGTTGGGGGGAGGAAGTCAGAACTGTAGATCAGATATTATGTGTATATAACAACGACGACGACGACGTAGCTAGACAGTATAGTTAGTTTGATATTTTTTCCAGACACTGACTGGTACAGAGTACAGACAGACGTCAAGAGAAATCGAGTCCAAACACAGTAACATTTTATTTTTATTCCGGGCCGGGCTGTGTGATGAGCCATGGCCATCCGTCCCTCCATCCCGGCGCACGAAAAGAAAAGGAATGGGAATCATGATAGGTATGATGCAGGAGAGAGGGGGGGTTCACGTCTCGGCCCCATGGCGCACGTTTCATGTTGCTGCTGTGCTTCCCTTTGTGCTCCTCCTCGCGTGCGTTGCGTGCCTGGTCTTGTTTAATATTTTTTTTTCTCACCCCCTCCCCACTCACTCACTCCCCTTCCCTTCTAGCTACATAGTGACTGGCTGCGCGCGAGTGATCAGCTAAACCCGCTCCAGCCAGCGTATGCAGGTGCGAGATGTGGTTCGAATCATGTGACCTGGTGGTGGTGGTGGTGGTGGTGGTGGTGGGTTTCGCCGAGTGGAATGAGAGCAGAAGTGGGAGGAACAGGTCTGTAGCAGCAGGTGAGCAGGAGGGGAAAAAAAGTAGGGCTTTTAATCATTGAAGGTGTGTTGTCGCGAGTGATCGATTGAGATCGGCTGTTAGCGGCAAGGTTAGGGTTTCTGGGGTTAGGGGTTTTGGTGCAACAGGGTTAGGGGAGATTGTGGGGCGATACACCACACACACCCACACCCACACCATATCCACCACATCCATGCTAATATGGAGGGGGAGGAGGGAGGAGGGAGGGAGGGAAAAGGATTGAGGAGGGGATGTTGGATTAGAGTTCTCGGTATTTTTGCATGGAGAACGAGTTGCGTGGTGGGGGCGTGGGATTGAGTTCTGACTCCCCCCCTGGCCATGCTTGATCTGGAATCGGCAGGTGTGACTGGGAGGGTATATGATATAATACATGTAGGATATAGGTAGTGGATGATATGATAGCCGCTGGGGTATGTGGCGCAGTAGGAGGAAGGGGGGGGGGGAGGCGGGGGATTTACAGGCGGTGCTGAGCTGAAGGAGAGAGGGGAGGGGGGGGCCAGGACTGAGGGACCAATGGATGAATGGGAATTGGGTGAGTCGTGCAGCTGTTTGTATTAAGTACTCTACATACATGTATCTATTGTTGTCATGATGGAGGGCCTAGTTAGAATGATGATCAGGAAGGAATATGGCCCCGGTGTAGTTTGCAGTGGCAAAAAGTTTGGGAACAGCTTGTTATTGGTGAGTGGTGAATCAGTTAAGGCCTCCAGCGATCGATGAGAGGTCGAGAGAAACCCTTCTGCTGTTGTTGTTTGTTTCTTTTCTATAATTATAAATGTACCTACATAAAACATCGTGATAATAATATATATACATGTAATTAACTGTGAAGAGTCATCAATACGATTGACTGGTAAGGCGTGGTGCGGTGACTGCATATATGTGGATGTAATTAATTAATTAATGGGGGTGTAGTATATAATTGTATTTACATAGTATGGAAACTTGGAGAGCCCTAACGAATATCATGGGGTAGGTATTATAAATTGTAATTCATGGGAGCTTGGGGCTAGCTAGCTGTGAGCATGCTCGTAAAGTGTTTCTTGAATTATTCCACAGAAGTTTATCATCTGCCTCGACTATAGCTAGCTAGATTACTAAAGCCATATAGCTAAAGCTTTATATCCATAACATATCTACACCACATCTACAGAACCATATTCCCCCACGTCCCCCCCAACCTAGATTATACGTATAACTATATCACCATGGCCATGCCAGACCAGTAAGTCCTTTCCCCCTCCCCAAAAGGGTGTAGACCTCCTCGATCCTTTCTAGTGCCCCCCCTCCCCCACATTCACGCCACTGCTAACACCACCCCCCCCCTCCCCCAAATTACAGACAACCCACCTTCAAGTCCCAATACACGCCCCACGAGCGCCGTCGCGCCTCAGCAGAGATGCTCCTCGCGCGCCCCACCCACATCCCCATCATCTGCGAGAAGGCCGCCCACGCAAAGATGGAGGGTCCAGACCTCATCAAGATCATGATCCCGCCCGACAGGCAGGTCGCGTACCTGCTTCATTTCATCAGGCGCAAGACCAAGATCTCGCCGACCCAGGCGCTGTTCCTGCTGGTAGACGAGGTGCTGCCCCCAACGAGCATGGAGCTGGGGACCCTGTTCGCCGAGAGGAGGGATACGGACGGGTTCTTGTATGTGGTGTAGGTTGGCCCGTGTGTGGGTTTGGGGGGCTGGGATAGGGGATGATTGCTAACTCTGTGTGTGTAGGTATACGACCGAGGAGACGTTCGGGGGTGAGGTAGCTGCAGCTGGGGAGGCGGTGGGCGTGAAGGGGTAGGACAGATCTAGATCTGGCGGGGCAGTGGTGTCTGCAGATCTGGAGTTTTTTTTCTTGGGGTCATTATCATACATGTACCTTCTGGCCTGCAGCCGGCAAGGCCAGAACCAATTCTTGTCAAGCTGACAACCTCGAGACATCGCCTCGGGTGCCCGCTACTATAGCACTGGCGCATAGAACTGGCCAATACATTGACGGCCCCAGTATAAGCACCGATCGCTTGGGGTTTAACTTGATGTTTCAGCGAGTTATCATAGTCAATAAATTCCTCACTCTATCATGGGTGAAAATAGGAAAAAGAAAGTGTGCATGCGAGTGATATTCTATGATGTGATTGGCTTGATGATCATCGATCGATCGATTGTCCCAGAACCAGCACTCGCTGAGCCGGGGGCCAACAAAATATCCCATACGTATAGAGAGAGAAAGTGGTATCCGTGTATAATATTTGATTTGAACTGTGCTGGGGTCGCCGGGGCCTCTACAATATTGATTAATGTGCCCTATACGCCTCGTCCTCCACCTCCTCCACCCACGCCTGGTTCCTCCTCGCACGAACCTCCGAGTCCCGCTTCACGAGGTCTATGAGCGCCGAGCTATTATCCTCCGGATCCTGCAAAATCCTCTCGTCAGCGCCCTCACGATCTCCCATACATACAGAGCCACACTCACAGAACCCGCGTCCCCAAACACCTTCTCCAGGAACGCCGCCAGCCGCTCGCGGTCGGCCTGCGTCAATTCAGGGGTTGTGCTGTGGATCCCAGCTCCTCCTTGGGGCGTGCTCTGTGGTGTGGGAGTCGAGGCGGTTGAAGACTCGTTTTTTGCAGCTGGGTCTAGATCTGGGGTGCGTATGGGGTCCTCTGTCGGTGTCAGGGCGGGTGCAGTTGGTTCTTAGTTTGCTGCTAGCTTTTCCTCATTCTCCTCTGGGGACCTGTCACGGGGGATCTGTGGGTTTGGCATGGTGCGTGGATGGGTAGCTGCTCTTGCTTGTTGGCGGGGAGGTGTGGTGTGTTTTTATGGGAGTGGTGGGAACAAAGAAATGGTTAGTCAATTGCGGGTTGGTACTGCTGTTACCCAGTATAATGTGGTATTGGTTTCTATGTCTGGGATGCCACTTTTGTGGAATTCTTGAAAGGGTTATTACTCCATCTGGACAGACTGATCTTTGACGGTGAGGTAGGGGTTGGTGTAGTCATCAATTATCACTCGTGGATCGATCATTTCGGTCCGGGCGGGACGCCGCGACCGAGTCAGCCTACTGCGGGGTGTGGGGCTGGTTACGGATGTGGTCTCGGGGGTGGTGGGATTTGATTGTATGAAGTATCAAATCAATCAATCAACGTTCATACTCCTGAACCGTGAGCGGGCAGATGTACCTGCATAGGATTAGGATACCATACCCAAGATAGTGGATCGTGGAGGTCAGAGCTTGGTAGTGCCCTGGTACGTATGTATGTACTAGACAACATTTGAACTCCTATATAGTACGTTACTCGGTGTTATGGGGGGGGGGGGGGTCAAGGTGCGCACCAGTTTCCGTTTCTTCTGTGTGGCAAAAATTAGGAACCACCCAAAACTTCTTATAGCAAGTGATCATGAGATTTTTGTACATGTAGAGTCCTTAACGTGCGCGCTATACCCTGACGTGTGCCCCCCCTTACGGCAAGGTTTTTTTTCTTATAGCGAGACTTCTTTATATAGAGAGAGTTATGGCTGTATTGGCATGCGTAGCTTGGAGGTGGAAGCTTTGAGCTATATATCCATTGGCCGTTACTTTTGATTCTAAGAGAATTCTGGGCTGGATTAGGCGTTTCGTGTAAATATATTGGGGGGTAATGACAGTATAATAAAATAACTCCTTCCTAACTGGGCCAGCTTCTTCCATGGCCGGGCTTAGGACCCCAATTAATCGGATTAAAAGTGATAGCCAAAGGGATCAATGGTATATAGCTAGTAGGGCGGGGCTTGTGGGTAGAAACAATAATATGTGCGTCACATCTCGATCTCGTGGAAATCGAGTTCAGAGGTCTCACTCTTGTATTTAACTGGCCAACGCTCTTGAACTCAGAGGTAGCTGGCTGACCAGACTGTTGGTTGTGATATTGGGGGCGAGCTGGGTGTGTAGCAGATTTTTGGTCATGAATGTATCACATACGTACGCAGTGAATCAGTCAAGCAATAGTAAGGATTCGGCGTAGAGATTGAGTGAGAGTCTATGAAATTGCGCAAATTAGATCGTGTGTGACGTGAATTCTGGGAGATCTTTGAGGCATAGAAACACCCGATTCTGTTTGGATAAATGTATATATATATATATATATATATATGCAGTCACCCGTTGAAAGGCCTGTAGGATAGAACAGGGCCTATATATGGGAGATTATCAGTTATTTGTAGGAGGGATTTATCACTAAGGGACACGCTGATCAAATATCTTGAGATTCAAAGTTTAAAGATAAGTTAAACCAGTGACCACATATCACTCTGGACGGGATACATTGGTAGAGACTCTTCAGTGGTGAATCGGTTGGGATGCACGTACATGTACAGCGAGAGGTAATAAGTGATGGAACGCCCTGAGGTACAAACACCAAATGTTGGTGGCGTTTTACCAAAACAGGCATCACTGTGTTCCATCACTTATTACCGCTGTACATGTAGCTCATGTAGTAGCCTTTACTTGTAGGCGTCTGTAACTGGACAATTCAACTACCCTTAAGCTACTGGTGCTGACGCCCCTATTATATTTGAGGGTTAATTGGAATCTGTATAGGGGATCTGTTGGCAAAAGCAGCCGGTTCTACTTTTTTTTCTCTCTCTTTTTTTCCTTCTGAGAGTAAGCACTTACCGTGACAGCGCCTTAAGGGATACATATATAATCTTGTACGCACAGGTTACGATCTAGAATGGGAGGACATGTGGGAAAATAGACAAAGTAACACCAAGAAGAGTGCAAGAATACACTATCTAGGCCTATACCGGACTATAGATCAGCCATCCCTCTTGTCGGGTTAATCAAGACAGTGCATGTAGTCACCACGATCATGCAGGGTCCTCGAGAACCCATGTTACCGTGGTTCTATCTATGTATACGGTATAAACAGTTTATCCGCACTGACACCACACCAGGGGCCAGGAGACCTCTCTATTGGCTAGATTGACAGTCGGTCGGTGGCGTCGTGATATGGCACCTTTCTATCATGGCGTTATCATCTTAGTGACACCGTACCGATCACTTAAAGTCACTCGTTTCCAAATCGTGCAGCTTTAGCTTCAGGCACGTCAGTCAGCCAACGAAAGAAAAAAAAAAGAACTAGGGTCTCACTCCGGGTTTGACGAACCATTGGAATTGAAATGCAGCTAGATGCATTCCCAGATTTTCGGGCCCCCACTTAACTTACTTACACAGCACATGTGATGTGTAGTATATATAAAATATGTAGTACAGGTATACTACGGGTCTCGCTGAGTTTTGGAGTAAGTACTTAGGTAGAGTACATGTAGGTACATCATGTTACGTATAAGCAGCTTGTCAAAAGTGGATCCGAAGGAATATTTACAGGTTCTGATCCGCGGCAGGAGAGTGTTCCCTGCATGTTGGATAATTCATTTAAATTCCGCTCTATACTTGTATCTAGTTAGTAGCTACATAATGTAACTATGAAGTACTTACATGTATGTGACAGTTTGGTTCTACCTTTATTTTCCTACATATGTTACATAAGGATGTAGGGCCTAGGTGCTTCATATCGATATCAATCCATGGGACTTGCAGCCGACCTGATCCTGGGTCTTTGATGATTAAAATATCCCACATATATCATATATTGGCTATGTAAAATTGGTCAATCTTGTCTCACGGTCGTGTACCGCGTTGTTTGGTAATTTACGTATATGGATAGATGTTTGCCTTGTTCCGCGTGTTTTGGGTTTCTGCTTATATATATGCATTTATAGCTATGAAATAAAATTCTATTATTACTGCATGTTAAGAACTTACATGTACTTACATGTACTTTCAGTCACACACTTGATAATTGTTCCTAACTCTCCCTGCCAAGCACCAAATCTACCCTTTTACCCAATCGGAATGTTTTGTCGCTTAACTGGTGTTTTTTTTTTTCCTTTTCTTTTCTTTTCGCGACAAGCCTTTTTATGGATGGTGGGGTCCAAACAACTGAACGGGGTTCGTGACGTCTGTCAACTAAACTAAGCTTCCGCTACAGCTGCAGTTCAGTGGCTTATCGCCAAGCTCATGATCAGGTCTTTGTGGACGACGATACTTTCCATCCAGTGAGCTACACACGTCCTAGATAAACACCTGAGGTCTTTGGCTTGCCGCCTTCTCTATTTAGATACCTGAGGTCTTTAACTGGCCACCTCATTATTCCAATTATCACCGTATGGGCTGCTCTCTGTTCATGCGCATATGATGATATATATCTCGCGGAAGTAATCAAGTCTGTGCTCTCTACTTCGCCTAAGTCGACTGCAACTCCTAAAAGCCTCATCGATTCTGTAAGTGTTTTTTTTTTCCCTGTGCCGCAACTGTTTTCATTTCTCTCTGTGTCAAATAATAGCTGATTTATCGTGCTAGATCTCGCTGGCAATTGGCTGGGGAGGTGGCTGTATGGGGAGGGGGGGGGGGGGGTCATTTAACCATTGCCTGGTTGCATGAATTGCCGATAAAGCACCTACATTTCCCTGGAAGAAAGACGCCACTACGAAAGAAACAGGGGATAATGGAACATCACGAGGAACACTTTTTTTCCCTCTTTCAGAAAGGGTTTGAAGGCAAATCAGAGGGAGGAAGAGGGAGCTAGCTAGAGTAAAGGTCCATGTGAGTGAGAGATACCTTCCACACTTGCCAGGGGCGGTCAGAAAAAAAAGGTTAATTGCGGGTGCTCCTTTCCCTTCCTTCTGTTCGACCAGCTAGCTACATGTATGTGGCCAGGATCATTTTTCTCTCTTGCTTCGATCGAGGCTCCAATGGAAGCCCCGCTGATAATTCCGCATCCCCGGAATGAAAAACTCAGAGTAAAAAAAAAAGATTTTTTTACAACTTTTAGTTTCATTACTGCCTCGGGCCACTCACATACTTGAAACGCATACCTAAATACCCCAGATGTGTGGGGGAGCACCCCAAACTAAGTAGGATCCATGAGAAACGAGTTCTCACCGTCGATTTGGTCATGGTGCCACAGGAAATCCATTTTGGTCGCCAGGACATCAACGGCTCTGACGGCCCGCATTCCGTCGGAGGTCCCCTGTAGCGGATAAGAGGGCCGATGCCCTGTAGGACTTCATGTGCACTTTATTCTTCGAGTGCAGCAGGTAGCTCATATCCAGGAAAAGGCCACCCAAGACAACGGCCCGTATTGTGCAGTGCTACATACTGTCTCCTGGTGGTACCTATCAAACGAGAATTTACCTACTTATTTTTCTGTAAGTGAAGGTACTAACCTCCCCCTCCCCTCGAGAGATTTAACGTAACGGAATGTGTTTATTATACCAATTAAGTAATTCTAAAGTTTAGAGTATACATATATACACTGCGACCGATTATTGTAGCACTAAGGTCGAAATTAAATCGTGAATACTACATTTATGGTTCCCCCACAACCCCAGACTGAGCTAAACTACCTAGGACGCCACTATCTCTAAAGCACAGATATTGGAATCCCTCACTGGTCCACATACATGGCTCTATGATCTGAATAAACATCCTCTTTCGTGCGGGGTATACATGCTGCCACTACATTCTGTCCAGTAAGCAGCCCGATTGCTACTAGCGAATTCCAAATATCTGACGAGGAGCGAATCGACCCGGGGGGGGGGGATTTTGCGGCCTTCCAGACGCGTATGTGTATGGTTTGCAGGGTTAGGATCAATTGAACTAGATCGGTAAAATAACTATTCAACGAAATCCATTCCCGAGTGTTCTATCCCTTTGGGCCGGGTTGTGATGGACATACATGCGTACGAGTAGGGAATGTCGCAGTTAAAAGTATTTTGGGTCTCCGGTACGGAACAAATCAAGATCGTGCCTATATTTCCTCCTCCAGGCAAGGATGAAAGAAAAACGCGGAAAATCATTATTACTATTTTGGCCACAAGACACAAGACACAAGAAAAAAAATACCTAGATTGCCTAAAGAGCCTACCTAGCTTGCGGCGCGTCTCCTGATCGATTGTCAACTCCTGAAAGTCATATCATCTTTACCTTGAAGCGTTATTATAGAAGCGTCAATTAAGACACCTTCTGTCAATTGCGTCTGTTCGGTTAACGGTTTCGCCTCAATCAAAAATAATAGCCTAACTGCTTGGCTACATACCTAACGCCTCTCTATGGCGTTGCGGCCAATAAATATTCCATCAATTAATCTCTGTTCCCTCCGTTCCTTCCTTGCCTGCCAATTGGGTTAGCAATAGCTACATGTATGGATTAATTGATTTGATTGCCAGCTGCATGCAGGACCTGGGAAGCTGGAGTACCCTAACTTCCCCAACGGCAAATATCATCTTGGAGGTGTCTAAATATCTCGTGCAACCATATGCGCCATGGGTGTCTACATCGAAAATATCCAAATGATAATGAAACCTTTCGTTCTGCCTGTGATCACTGCTGCCCCACATCGGCCAGGATTGATAGAGTAGGCGGAGGTAGAGCAACCGGACCACGAGAAGGGGACAGTATATAATACACCTTGGGTGCTACTCTTGTATCTGATTCCCTCCCACAACTCCAGACTTCTGGCCAACGTTGGCACCCCCCACCAAAAGTACAAACTTACACTCGGAGTACAATGTCAGATTCCTCCTTTCACAACGAGAAGGAGACAGCCGCGCATAAAGTCGTGGTTGTCGAGAATGTCGCCTACGCGGACGCGCTTCTCAAGGCCCCCGTCAAGCCATGGTCGAAGCGTATGATCCAGATGTACGGGCTATGCCTTCTGGCAACACTGAACGCATGTATCAACGGTTACGATGGTTCTCTTATGGGGTCTATCAATGCTATGAAACCTTACCAGAAACAATTCGGAATGATCAAAACGGGAGAATCGACGGGTTTTGTCTTTGCTATCTACAGTACGCTTTCCAGCCAAATGGACGTTGACAACTCTTGAGATTGGGGGCTAATTATATGAAATAGCTATTGGGAATCTTTGCGGTAGTTTTGTTGCAGGTCCTCTTACTGACACCTGGGGTCGTCGATGGGGAATGTTTTTCGGAGGTACGCTACTATCCCACCAAAATGAATTGCACACCTACAAAGCTTTATGGCTGACGCTTGGCGTATCGTAGCTTTTTTTATCATCCTTGGTACATGTATTCAGGCACCCGCACAGCACATGCCACAGTTTAAGGGAGGACGTTTCGTTCTTGGTTTCGGAGTGGCTATGAGTGCTACTGCCGGACCTAGTTACGTTGCTGAGATGGCTCATCCTAAGTATCGTGGTATTCTCACCGGTATATTCAACAGTTTCTGGTTTATTGGATGTAAGTTACCATTGATATTCCTGGACACAAGATAGAGACTAAAGCAGTTTAACAGCTATTCCCGCCTCATGGGTCTCTTACGGAACCAATCTTCATTACCCGACCCACAATAACTCATGGAGAATCCCACTGTGGCTGCAGATGTCCTTCTCTGGAATTATTCTCGTCGGATCCCTCTTCATGCCTGAGACCCCGCGTTGGCTCATGGCAAATGACCGTCACGAAGAAGCTCTCGCAGTCCTCGCCAAGTACCACGGTGAAGATGACCCGCAGAACCCAATTGTCCAGCTTAGTTTCCGCGAGATGCAGGAGCAGATCTCCAAGACCGGTTCAGACAAGAGATGGTGGGATTACAGCGAATTGGTAAAGACCAAGGCCGCCAGGTGGAGATTGACTATGGTTGTCTCTATGAGTTTCTTTGGGCAGTGGTCTGGAAATGCCGCAATCAGTTACTTTTTGCCCGTTATGTTGGAGCAAGGTCAGTAGCCCGTCCAACATACACATCACACTGCTAACAATCATGCAGCTGGTATTTCCGACGTTGACACGCAGCTCATGCTCACGGGAGTCATCGCTGTCATCTCCTTCATTGGTGCTCTTATCGGATCATCTCTAGTCGACAGGGTTGGTCGCAGGAAGATGCTGTTCACCACCTCTTGTCTGTTTGTCGTCTGGTTCGCCATCATCACCGGTCTCTCTGCCAAGTTCGCCGGAACCGACAACAAGGCCGCCTCAAACGCTACCATTGCCATGATCTACCTCTTTGGATTCACCTTCAGTATCGGCTTCACACCCTTCCAGGCTCTGTACCCCGTCGAGTGTCTCACCTTCGAGACCAGAGCCAAGGGTATGGCCGTATACAACTTCTGGGTCAACATTGCCAGTTTCTTCAACCAGTACGCCACGCCAGTCGGTCTCGGTGATGGTAAGACCTCCCTCTCCCAACCTGCAACTTATTTAATCCTTCCTCGTGCTAACCGGACAATGTGACAGTTCAATGGAGATTCTACTTCCTCTACATCGCCTGGGACGCCTTCCAAGCCATTTTCATCTACCTGTTCTACGTAGAGACCAAGGACCGCACACTGGAGGAGCTCAATGAGATCTTCGACGCCCCCTTCCCCAAGGCCGCCAGTCTGAAGAAGACCGTTGTGGCCGTTGAGGGTGGGCAGGGAGTTACTAATATTCTTGAGGAGGTTGGAGAGAAGGTCTAGTCAGCCTTCTCTTGCGGGGGGCGGCAGGAACAAACATGTAATATTTTGGGGACTTTTTCTTCTTCTTTTTGTTTGGTATATATTTACTTGATTTATGAGGGCGGGAATGTGAAAAATGAAGTGATATCATGCATTGAGCTGAGCTGAGTGATGGTGATCCATGGGGCATGTGAACCAAGTAAATGTTACCTACATGTAGCTACGAAGCTCGCTAGCTACAGAGTTAATCTAATATGCAAACATGAAGCGAGAGAACGGGGAGGCCGTGGAAGGTACATACATTGTACAGTGCCCACCCCGGGGTAAAGTACATCATGTATGTAGAGTACCGGGTGCAAGGGCTAGGGTCAGTCAGTCAGGCCTGGTCAGGGTCATGGTCAGGGAATAAGAATGCATTAGTTAAATTAGGGTACTACGATATGGGTGTTCACAGCCGGATATCAATGGACGAGTTCGTACCAACCTCATGTAACAACCACCAGACCTGCTTTTTCTTTTCTTTTCTTTTCTTTTTTTTTTTTTTTTACCCCACTAATGCTGCTGATAGGTACATGTGGACCTACTATATTGCCCCAGAGCCCACCCTTCCCCAGTTCCCCCCCCGTTTCCCCATTCCCCCCGTGCGTACCGAGTCCCCAGATCCACTCACTGTTGAACTAAACTAGCTGAGGCTGGCTAGCTACCCGTGAGTCAAAGTCAACGAGCGAGATGGATACATGTACATGTAGTATCCCCAGATTGTGTAAACAACAGAGCTTAAAGAGGAAGCTTTGTATGACGAAGACTGGTACGAGGCGATACTAAAGGCTCTAGCGTCAGCATGCGGGTCTAGAGTATCTATATTATATTATCTCAAGTAGAGTACTTTACTCTATCTATGGAGAAAATGCTGGACTGGAGCAGTCCACCGCCGAATGTTAGGTTTACGGTACAGAGGCGACATTCTAATCCAAACCAACCTACATACCGCACACGTACACACACACACACACAAAGTACTCTGTAAACATCTTATGATCTACATTTATCTATTATTCCGTGCGGGTTCCGCGTAATGCTGTGCAGGGGAAGACCTGGCGGTGGTAATGTATTTGAGGCGTGATAGCGCCAAGAGAGTACTATGTAGAAAGTAGTAGGTGAGCTGTTAGATGTGCAGAGGTACGGTTCATCGGACATATGCAGAGATGGTGGTGGGGCGGTGGTGATCGGATGGATATGCGGATGTCGATGTCTCAGGTTGTTTCTATTGAATCGATCTACCTAGTCAGTAAGTGGCGTTTTATGGCGATGGATGGTGCACTGGTGGTGGGGGTTGAGTTCATAAGATAAGCTCTTAAGAGCTCTCTGATTCTGTAAGAGTGCAGTTTACCCTATCCAGATAAATTAGTTAGCCAGGTAGGTGGTTATGGATCAGTTATGCTGTCAGCGTCAACATAAACATCTCTCCACATCTCCTAATATATCCCACATTAAAAATCTGGAGTAGATACCTGACTTAGAGTGGGTCCTTTTCTCGTGATAAAACGCGATATCCCAAAGCAAGCGGCACCTACTGTACTTACCACCATGACCCACTATATGTGACACATGTTTCAGTAGATGTTTATCGAGATAGTCCATCAGCTCACTATAATTGCCGCGGTGAAAACTGGCGGTAGTTTTCCGGATGAATTGGCAATTGGCGCCTCTTAGCGGGGCTTCTACCTTGTTCCTCGCTTGTTTCGAGGCTATAGATTAACTAGTAGACGATCTCCAAACATTGGACTAGGGTTTGTTCGCGCGAGAGCACAGGGTAGATAATTCGATCCGGAGCCCTAAGCTCGATCAGGGCGGGTTCCGGCATATCCAGACGCATAAACTTTGTCTCATGTCAAAAATATTCTCTCTGTGTATACGGCGCGCCCATAGTGTTTAAGAGCTACTGCGCTAAAAAGGGGGAAAAAAACTCGGATATACATATTATGTCTAGTCAGATAACTTCTCTGTAGCCGTTGGAGTATTTTATCCGGAGAAGCGCGGTGAATTGAAAGATGGACAGCAAAGCTATTGCGAAACCGAAAACGAAAGCCCCTGTAGTCGCCAGATTCAACTTGGGTACGCACGCTAAGAGGTGTAAATATATTGGATACAAACCTCGATGGTGTGGAACAATATCACGGGTTCCAGGGGACAAAATTGCGATTAAATTTGTGATTGTGCTTCTAGCTAGTTGACTCTATTATGTAGGGAATATTGAGTACGGTTCTAGGTGTCAATTAATTTCATTATCGTTAGTGATGTCTCTATAAATAATGTGATATGATGGGTAGGTATTGCTATAATGGCTCTCCAGCAAACTCCTATGAGTCTTTACATATTTACCACATATATCCGTCGTATGACGTACCAATGTATCTAGGTAAGATAGAATCCTCACAAACCAAAGAACCTTAAACACCTAAAACTAAGCCTAGAAGCAGTCTCAGAAGTTCAGGATAGTGTTAATTGGAATATCGATGCCGCCACAAAAGCCCCTTTTAGATACTAATGTCCCGGGGAAACACCGCGCCTTATCGCTCCCACCACTAAATTCAGCTGTGCCGAGAACATTGCATATAGCTTGGGACGCTAAAAGAGCAAGACCAGAAGGACATATGTATATAGGTTGGTATCTTGTAGTGTCATGGGAATCTTCGGTATACGGGGTGCTGCCACGGGCTACGGTTCTTGGAGATAGCCGCGGTAACGAAGAAGCCTATGCTTGTGCAGAAATACTGCTAGCTTTGACTATACGGTACATCTTTTGGAGATTGACTGAACCGAGTGGTATCAAAGCTTCCAAGGATTTAATTGATACAACCCATGATGCAGCAGATGGATCTGCAAGAGCAAGAGAAATGGTTGAGGCGGGGTAGGAAAGGTCCAAAAGAGCCAGAAGGATAAAGGTATAAACTAAAGTATGAGAATAATGGCTTGTATGTTGATAAGTCCCGGAATTTATGCGGAGGGATCTGGGAGTGAGGGGATGCTAAGAATTGTAATAGCTAGCAGAGGCTACAAGGGAGGAAATCAGTTTATATTATGCCCTGCTGAGAGGAGGAGGGCCTACATTTTGTCCTTCTTTCCGTTACTATCATGCGGGGGAAACGATTCTTTGGTTGGATTCCTGGTGCTGTTAAGGCCGCTGACTTCGTATTATTTTCAACCTGGGGAAATATCTCGTGGAAGCAAGCAAAGAGTAGTTATCCATCGTGTGAGCTGAATTGGAGACTGAGTATTACTCCATAATAAGTTGTCAGATATGGTAACTACCATTGAATCCCGTATAGCATGGCTTGGATACCTGAATTAGTAATTAATTAATCATAATAAATCACTCGGAGCCTGCTGGAGCGCCATTCAGTCAGTCAGCCTTAGGACGAGCATTATCAATCGATCAATCAACCAAGACGAAGCCAATCAATGGATCAAACAAGAAAGAAAAAAAAATCAAGACAAGTCTGAGAACCCGAGTGACCATCTGTGTGCCAAGCAAGTCCTCGCGAAAATCTTCGACAAAGTTATTTTACTCAAATCAATAAAGACCCGCGTACCCTTAGATATGGCGAATAACAATTGGGAATCCCGCATGATTTCTCATCCTTAAATCTTCAGATGATACTAGGACCCTGTTTCAGTTTTAAAAAGGCATAGTATCAGCTCCAGAGGAATCAAAACGCACCGCTTAATTATAAGATATAAAGAGACGTAGATCGATAGCTTCTAACTGTTACTACAATGAGGAGCTGCATCGGTTCATATCTAGCAGTGAATATTTTGCGTCTTTGAGGGGGTAGGCCTTGCATTCATATTACCTATAGTCTTCAGGGTCATTAATCGCGAATATAGGGCTTGAACTAGAAATATAGTAAGTGTAAGTACATACACATGTCTACGCAAATCAGCAGCAGAGAACTAAGATATTACATACATGTACTCATGTTCTTCTCTCTAGTCTTGTGGGGTTGATACCTATCTTTCCGTCATGTCAGTGATTACTTCTACCCCTCGCTTTGTGTGAAGTGTGGCCTGCCAAACCTCTATTTGTCCGGGCTTCCCTCTCCTGATCATGTCCTAGCATTGTAGACCTTCACCGATGGCCGAGGGGGAAATGAAAAGCCCAGGCACCCAAGGGTTTGGGCTTGTTTGAAATAATATTTTGGTCAGGGATGAAGGTTGACGATGAGATTTGTGTGATGATCTTCGATGGTAGATTTGATGGTCGCGATGAGAACCAGAATGAACAATCAGAGAGATGGCGATGTGGGGGAATTTTCGCACTTGGCATCAAAGGTAAGTGTATGTACTCGACCAGGTGTTTGTGGATACATTCTATGTAAATGGTACATGTAGCAACCCTAACCCATCCATATATGTGATACGTAATGATGTACCTACATCACATGTGGATAAAAGCTGGGGCCAGTTTTATTCCCTCGCTAATTTAGAGTCGAGTCTAGACCCATGTACCCGCAGGCATTGTAATTTACAGCCCTCGGTTGTAGCCGTCACTTAATTTCTTGGCTATCGTAATCGACTCTGAGTAGGCAGTCCAGTATATATCTCGATATATATCCTCATCCACCCTCACCCCACCTCATCCACTCTTCAAACACCTCCTTAACCATAACCATAACCATCATGTCTTCTACTTCTCCCTCCCCTCCTTCTACTCACCCTTCTTCTACTCACCCTTCTTCTACTCCTCGAGACTACGATCTCATTGTCTTTGGCGCAACCGGTTATACCGGAAAACTTGTCTCCCAACAAATACTCATTCACAGCCCCACCAACCTCAGGTGGGCTATTGCTGGTAGATCATCTCAAAAGCTCACTCCCCTTGCTACTGACTACAATACAAGCTATCCCGATCGACAACCTGTTGGTAGGTTTTCATGGGGGGGGAATCCTTTGGTCTTGTTATCAACCAGCTAATTGGACATGTTTCAGACACGTTCGTCTCCGACTTGAGTGAGGCGGCACTAGACAATTTGACAAAGTCAACGCGCTGTTTAATTTCGACAGTGGGACCATTTATAAAATACGGAACTCCTGTGGTGGCAGCGTGTGCGAAGAATGGGACTCATTATGTGGATTCTACCGGCGAGACTCCGTGGGTAAAGAGGATTGTAGAGAAGTATCACGCGGAGGCAAAGGAAAATGGAGCCATTGTAAGTGTCCAATTTCTTGATAGTACCTACATTATGGCCCTAACTATTATGACCTCGACTGACTGGGTGGGCTTCTTCGTTTAGTTGGTACCACAATGTGGTGTCGAGTCTGCGCCGGCGGAGTTGTCGGCTTATGCACTTGTGAAACATGTTAGGGATAAATTGAACTGCGGGGTGGGAGAGATGGTTTATATAGTTGATGATATCAAAGGCCGTGTGAGCGGTGGAACTGCCGAAGTATTATATCTATAACTCCATGAAGACCCTTGTTCGTGCTGATGGTTTTCTCAGACCGCGCTCTCTATGTTCGAGCACTGCAGCCTCCGGGAGATCCTTACTTCTGCGCACCCCCTCTCTCTTTGCCCGGTCCCGGGCCGCCGTCTTCATTGCAGTCTTCCTTTCAGGCACCACCCGACATTTGGGTATCTCACGGTGTGGATCCAGGCCGTACCAGACACTGCTCTTGTTATGCGCGGGTGGGGGCTTCATAATGAAGGCCAGTATTATGGAGAGAACTTCCAGTTTCGGGAATACCAGAAAACCAAGAACTACATCACAGCGATGATTTGGGTCGTCATCTTCTGTATCATGTCAGTAGTGCCATTGTTCGCGCCTTTAAGGTACGTCCTCACTATCCTATCTGATCTAAATAAACAACGACGATGACGAAATTGCTGACACTATCAGATGGCTCGCCCGAAAATTCATAACCAAGCCCGGAGATGGCCCAACCCCTGAGGAAACACTAAATCGGAAGTACCGGGCTGAGTGGCGCGGTATCGCAGAGGCTGATGACGGAAGAGCTGTGCACCAGAGAGCTTATGTCTCTTTCCGCTGCGAGAAAGATTGCTATACGCTCACTGGTATCTTGTTGGCGTTGACGGCTATGGGGATCTTGTTTGATGAGGATACGTCGGCGAGGAAGATTGGTGGTGGTGTGCTGACGCCATCGATGGTAGCGACGGAGAGGTATTTCACGGAGCTGGAAAGAGCGGGGGTTTTTGTTGAAGCAAAGGTGATGGATTGGCTGAGGGAGTGAGTAACGACCATGTTTTATGAGTAAGGAAATATGAATAATGACCTGTTTTGTGAGCAAGGAAATATGAATAATCAATTATTATGGTTCAAGTTTAATGAAGTTGCCAAAGGATCGAATATGGGTCGGTAATAGATGTTATCATTGGGTTTAAAAAGAGGCTTCAGTCAGCTGAAGCTTCCTGGAGTTGAGGCTCAGTCTACTGAGGCTAGGGCCCTCTGAGGATTGAATATATCTGCGGTTGGGGTCTGTTCTGGTTCAGTAAACTGCGTGGAAAAAAAGAAAGCCGAGTGACAGTCCATGACTTCGATCATCAATGATTGAAGCTCCACGTGGAATTCAATACTGCTTTATTCCATTAACTATTATGTTAAATACAGTCTCCTACGGGCCGCCGACTTTGATGTGCTGGGAACGAGCCCGGGTTCCGGGTTAAGTGATATATCCCTACCTCCCTGTAGTGGTATATATATCCTGTTATCCGGCCGCGCCTAAATAAGTTACCGGTATACCGAGACCCCGCAATATCGGAATATTAAACACGGCAGGTTATACATTGCTCCAACCAGTCCGTAATATAACACTGCATAAAGATGTCGCGCTCAATAGCCCCCACAGACCTCCAGCGCTTCCGCGAAACAGCATCATCACTCATACCACAGCTCATTGAACGACATGAAACCCCAAAACGCATAATTTGCTTCGACCCTTGCGACAAGACTTATCTCCGCTATAAGTCCTCGAGTCTATTCCCTGTAGAGGAGCTCGAAAGTCGCCTGTGGGGGAAAGGCGACGAGTTCATCATCGACTTCGAGAGTCACCGGACTGGGTATTTCTCGTTCGATCTTGCAGGGGAGGGCGACTCGGTTGGAGATGCGCCTACCAGGCTGCGATTGGTATTTGGGGAGGTCCCCGGCGATGTCGTCGAGGAGCTGGATCCGGCGAAATCAAAAGTTGGTAGTGGCTGATAAATTTATTCTGGGATATAGATCGCTAATGTTAACGGCGGTGCTAGTCGTGGATTTCAACGGCGTGGTATCCGGATGAGATTGTCAACATCGATGAGTGTCCATCGAACGTGAAGCTGCCACGCAGATTTGCGTTCCGTTATGTGCGTGTGCAGGTGCTCTGCGGGTCGAAGTCCTACAAAATAAGGTTTGTGAACGTGAGGGCGACAGGAATATCATCGACCGTGTCCCTACCGCCCCCGTACCAGGGCGGTGACGCACTGCTCCAGAAGATAGACGAGATCTCGGTGGTTACGTTGCGGGACTGCATGACCACAATTTTTGAGGACGGACCAAGGAGGGATCGGAGGTTATGGCTGGGAGACTTGAGGTTGCAAGCATTGGCAAATTATTACACGTTCAAGAACTATGATCTGGTGAAGAGGTGTCTTTATCTCTTCGCCGGATTCCCGAGAGACGACGGGAGTGTGCCGGCGGCGATATTCGAGAGGCCTACAACGAGGAGAGCGGGGGATTATATATTGGACTACGATGTGCTGTTTGGAGTTACAGTCTTGGACTATGTCGAGTTGGTGTCTTTCCTAAATCTTTATTCTCGATATATATACATGATTATAATCGCTCTAACCACATGAGGGGTTTAGGGCATCCGGCGACAAGGCCACCGGGCACGATCTGTGGCAAACCGTAGTTAACAGCACCCAAAATTCCGTTACCTCGATATCTGCCGACGGAAAATTCACGCCCCACAAGGACATCTGGGTATTTCTCGACTGGCAGGCCGACCTAGACCGGACCACAGGAGCTCATGCACTTATTGTCTATGCGTTAAAAGCCGTAAACCGACTTGGCCACCTTCTAGGATACCCGGAAATCCATACCGATATAATCGCAGCGTCATCCTCGACCTTAATCTCTAGTTTCGATGAAGAAAAAGGTGCTTTCGTGAGCGGCTCTCATCGCCAGGTTTCTTGGGCCTCTCAAGCCTGGATCGCACTTGCAGACATTGTACCATCCGAAAAGGCAAAGACTGCACTGGTCAATGCCTACAAAGATCCGTCAGCGATAAAGGCGATGACACCGTACCTGTTTCACTATGTCACGGAGGCTTTTGCGCGGGTCGGGGCGAGGAAAGAGGCGATGGAATTGCTGGTGGAGTATTGGGGTGGGATGGTTCAGAATGGGGCAGATACGTTCTGGGAGGCATATGATCCTACAGATTCGAGGTTCAGTCCGTATTCGGACCACTTAAATAATTCGTATTGCCATGCGTGGAGCTGTACGCCAGCTTATCTGTTGAGGTCGGGATTGATATCGCCGGAGCTTTGAGGGCTCAGTGAATGAACCCGGAGTATATTCGGTGGATGTATATAAGAAAAGATTTAATGAGCACAACATACGTACTGCTATAGAGTTTATGGGTACAATGATTGGTTTACGGATCGGGAGTAAGTTTTAGGGGAGTTCTATAGGAGTGAACCGATTGGGGGCCGGGAGGGGATAACTTGATTGTCATACTGCCAAGTTGCACCGACATCGATTTGTAGCGTACTACCAGCAAGGCGCTACACCCATTAATTGATTAACGAATAAGCTGCATCCTCAGGCCCTGGAGCTAGGACCTCCCCCCATAGATCTTCAAAGACCTTAAACTAGACCAATGATAACTTTATATCACTGGAACCCAGGGCTCTATCTCTACCCTATTAGACTGGAGCTCTCGACTCTGTGGAGGGACAATGGTGCTTCGATCCTTGGACTATATTAGAGGGCAAAGAGATCTTACAGATCACACCAGCTAGCTCCTGCTCAAGAATGGAGGCAGTCATGTGGCAACGAAATGCAGACTGTTCCCGACCTTCTACTCCGCACTTCAAAGGATAAAGATATGTATATATACGTTATATGTGTATATATACGTGTTTATACAGTATGCCTTAATTTTCTGCAAATCGAAAGGTGAAGGAGTGCTAGGAGGGTACGTACAGGTTTGACATTTTCGGATTGAACTTTACTTTCTTTTAGTTATCACCTCGCGGCGGCGGGTTGATGCCCTTAATATGTACAAGTATATCTACATATTGACAAGTGTCGGGAGCTAAGGCCTCTGCCCCTTCTCCCTCAGTCAACAAAACTTTTCAACTAAGCAAGATATCAGAAATCCGTCTATACAAAGTCTGCTCCGAGATCTATTTTTTTTAGGGGTAGGGGCGATTTATTAGAGCCTAAAAAGGCAGTATCATATCGATCCAGTACTTTTATCCTCCTCACCTGAGTGAACGAAGCAGTTTCCAGCCCCCCTTATTGCTGAAAGTCAACAAAATCAATTGGCTCAAAAACATCCTAACCTTGTTGCAACTGGAATAGCGACATGTCACCGTACCTTCAAGATAGGACGCCGGTAGGCAGGCAGTGTTAGGGGCTGTATCGGCAGACCGGGTATCAAACTCACCCTTGCACCATGTAGCTATGGGAGGCCTTCGTCCGTCCCACCCACCCCCCTTCTGCCTTCTGCTCCCTCCGTATACTTCCAGTTAGAGTTCAATTCATGTGGCCTTTTGGTGCTCAGGTAGAGTTTCAGTATCTTGATGTGTCGCTACAATTCAAGGCATGGTCTTGGCGGGTCTCAGCCGGGAAACCCTAACCCTGAATATTTAGGCACCAACACAAGAACCCTATCATCCCACGATTGAGGAGCAGGATTTAATGTATAAATTCCGGAAACAAAAGCAGTATCCGGCATTAAAGAGAGATAAAGACTGCTAATCTTGAGTACATGTGTAACTGATCATATTTCACTTTCGGGGGTTTCAAACATGTTCTATCACTCAGTCTTGGCATCGAAATCACAGGGCTAATCGATCACCGGAGTCTATTGAGATCTAGATTTCCTGTTTCATGTTTCCAGCCGAAGGAACATACATTTATAAATTCAAAATTTTTGTGAAACGCAAACAACCCAAGGACCGGGGCCTTATGTTTACCTATCGCCGCCGGAGGCTTGTGAGCTGATTAAACTCACCATCAATCTCCGACTTGTGTTATATTGATCGGGTTGCGGGTGTATTCATGGCCCGTAGTAATAAGGCTACATGTAAGCTTACAAATAAATATTATTGTATCTGTTTCTGAGCATGAGCTCGAGTTTGTTTGGGGATTACGTGCCTCGTTTTGGTAAAATCTGTCCCCCCAAACACTGTGATAATTTATCATTGGATCCTGGATAACTCCGGTCCCCAGTGTAATAATCAATGTTATTTTTATCGTGTGTATCATTATTTCCTTATGTAAAAAGTCCTACGTGTACCTACATACATTTACATTCTTCAATCTTGTCTTTATCAGCCTCAAACAACTCCAACACTACATGTACATACATACAACTAAGCCCGCCCAACAACAACAACAACAACAACAACAACAACAACAACGGTGAGAGGTCTCCTTTAATTTATTCTTCAGTCAAGTACATACTTAGTAAGTACTTGTAACTGACCAACAACGTTGAATTAAGTATACCCCCGCGTGATGTCTCTGAACCAAGTCATGGGGCAAGAAGTATGGTTACAACTTCTTACATACATGATGCACTCATAAACTCCATACATTGTACTCGCGTGGATTCAGCATGGAGTCCCTGCTAGTAGTAAATTATAGAATGATCTTCGCAGGGAATCAAAACTACATGTAATGAAACATGATTGGCCCCAAGCTAGTTGAGGGGCGTACTGTAAAAAAAAAAATATACAAAATCAAGTCCAATTCAATTTAATTCCTAAAAAGCCCCGCCCTTTGAGTGTGTTACGCCGCGGAAAAAAGAAAGTTGATCTCACCCAATCTAACTTTGATACGTCCTTACATGTAACGTACATAAAAATGAATTATCCGACCGTGCCTCAAAGTGCGCGGTATGCACACATGTGTAGTTATTCTTGTTCTCCCCCCCTTATTAGTTGATGATCCGTGCGGGGACCAGAATTAAGTTATTTTTCAGCCTCGACTCTCTTCCACCCCACCCCACAGAAGGTAGAACTTCCCGCTAACGTCGATCGTCAACAATACACTCTACATACAGTTTAACAATATCATCATCATCATCATCATCATCACCATCAACTGTTGCACACACAATCCAAGTGGGGGGGGAAAAATATTAAAAAAAAATTATGGTAGAGGAAAAGAATACATATATTTTCCATAACGATGATCAACAGTCGTTGCCTGACGATAAACTTGGAGTACGCCAAAGGATCAATAATCTTCTTGATAACTGCTTAAGGTTATGTAGCAAAGTTGCGCTTATGTTTGGGGAGACTTCAAGTATTGGACATCAACGTGGGGTGGTGGGACGTGGAGCGTCCATGAACGTTATAGAGCAGCGATTATCCGTCTGGGGAGAAACCATCAAAGATCCTTTCCGATCTCTACGTTTTGATTCTCAGTTGACAATTTCAACTCTAACCCAACTGGACGAAGTACTTCATGGACTTCATCAAAGTCCTGCAAAGAGATCAGAAGAACATATTGTTCTTGTTGATAATCTTTACGCGCAACTCCCGGATATATGGCGCGATTCTACCGAGTGGGCTTTAACCGCTTCCTTGATGAAAAACTCCGCTCAAACCATGATCAGGGAGGGACTTGGGGATGACAACCTATTCCTCCTGTCACTTGGCTCATCTAAAGTTGTGGAAAACTTCAAGTTGATGATTGAGTTGACGTATGGTACTACAAAAACTTCCTCGCTTCCACAGTTAGCTCCCGGGGACCTTGTCAAACCCAACTCCGACGATTCCTATGATGGAATCGAGGTATATTCGCAAATAAGCGATAAAGACAGAACCATCTCGGGTCGTTTGATTTCTATCCGCACCGAGTGGACGAATGATCAAGCCACAGAAGATTCGGAGGAGATGGAAAAGGTTAGAGAGGGGTATCGGAAAAGGCTTCAGTTGCAAAAGCCAGAAGAGATGAGAGTTCTAATGCTTGCAGGGTACTTCAAAAACCGTACTACAGGTCGGTTGGAGCTCATGTACCACTTTCCACGCTGGGCATCACAAGACTCCGCTCCAGTATCGCTCCATCAACTTATCGCCGAAAAGCAGCTACCCAATGATATCAAGGTCAGGTCATCCATTGCCCGTAAGCTCGTATGCGCCATACTCTATTTTCACTCTTGCCGTTGGGTTCACGGAAACATCGATGATCGAAATATAATCTTTTTCAAGGACTCGGAGCACAATTTAAACTTTGAGGAGCCTTTCTTTTCGAAGTTTATCCCTTCCCTCACAAACGAGCTGGGGTCTGTACCACAGAGCAAGTATGTGGACGCGGTACTTGGGAACAATGTTCGGCTAATCAACGCCGATACCAATGACCTCTGGCGGATTGTATTATTGGTGATATTCGATGGAGAGGCAGTTGCGACTAAAAATCCTCGTGACTCATACCCGAAATGTCCGGTAGCCAATCTTGAGTTAAGTAGATGGGTCGAGATTGATCAGTGCGTATCTGATTGGTCGAAAGACGATGACACGGGCAACTTGGGGAGCGACGGTATAAGCCGCCAAGGGCTCTATTGGAAAGTCATAAGAATACTAAACCATTGCTTGTCTAGGTTTACTGATCAAGTGAGTAATTATATAAGGCACATATGGTACACCCCCGTGCAGCAGTTTTAACTGACCGGATTGCATGATACAGCAAGAGCACACCCGGCAAGGTTCTTATATGGGTACATTGCCTGAGGTTCATAGCTCAAATGTACGTGCACTCTATCATTCATATAAGAACTGGCTAAGTAGCTGACAGAAACCCAACAATTCAGCTAGGAAGTCTCAAAAAAGTGAGGTCTGTTGAGATGGTAGGATTTGGAAAGGGGACGGAAGAATCTACCACACAGGATATAAATAGGGGCAACCCTTCAGATAAAAGCGCCGAATCACTCAACAAACCGGAGAAAGACCTAGAAGACACACCCGACGATAAACCGCCACTTTTAAATGAAAAGCAAATCTTCCCAGTGAATGCTACTCCTACACAACTTACGACATGGCGAAAGAATATCCTTCCACGGCTAGAAAGAATTCTCGAAAAGCACCTTCACGAGAGTACTGAGTCCACATCTATTGATCTGCTCGGAATCGGAACCTCTTGGGAGGAGTCAAGACCAACAATCGTGATAACTTGCACAAGTACCCAATCCGTCAAACGTCTTCTCAAGAGGTTTAATTACGACAAGAGTTCATTCAGTCTGAAAGTCAGAAGAGGATCTGTCAAGCGGTTTTCTGACGGTGGAATGTCAAGCCAAGATTCCAGGCATCAGGAAAAACCCTTTCCTGGCGCCTCCATAGGAGCCTGCTTAGATGGGAATCCTTTACCCGCTGCAACCTACGGAGGGTTGGTGCTTGTTGATGGGGAACCATATGGTTTGACAGTACATCATATATTGGACCCCGAAGATCCGGCGCCGGAGCAGAGTACTACGGGAAGCTCTCGCAGAATTGCTGGTGATTACGATGATTGCCAAACAACCGCTAGCGATCGCATGTCAATAGGGGATTATGATGACCGCCATGTGGGGGCTGGTGAAAGGGCTGCTCTCGAAGAAGACCGGATGACCAGTGTGTCTCGCTCGCGCACAGTAGGTAAAATAGCCTTGATTCTTGGTGTAGGGATTATTAATTATATTCATAGATGTCAAGCTCACACCAGTATCCGGAATCAGAGGGAGAAAATAGTGGGAGTGATGTTGAATATGATGACTGCAGCTGTATGGAGTCACAGGGAAGTACATGTGGAAGCCTTGAAAGCGACGATGAATTGTTTAATAATAGCGATATCGATGCGTCCCGAATCATCGAAGTTGACAGGGACACTACCGGAGATATACCAGGGCTGGGAAGGGATCATGGTAAGAGCATTGTGGTAATTCAACCGGCCGAGCAAGACCTGCTTGAAGACGAAAAAAGAAAGTTTGAGTCAGATATTATCGAGGGGTACAAATTAGGAACTATCCATGCATCTTCGGGTATTCGGAGGATTGTCTTCAATTCAGAAAGACATGAGGTTGACTGGGCACTGATTAGAATTTCTGCCGACCGATTGAGGCAGAGCAACACAATACGAGGTAGTGGCAGAATCCTTAAAACTCCGGGCTCAGACTACGAACCATGTTCAGTTGTTTCAATGAAAAACTTCGGCAACCTTGAAGTACACGGTATTGGTCGTACAAGTGGACTCCGGGAGGGTGTTATAAGCGGGGCTATGAGCTCAATCAAATTCGATGGACGCAAAACTGCCTCAAGGACCTGGGTTGTTGTTGGTGAAATTGGAGGTGTGCATCTTATATCAAAGCTCCATGTCAACAATCACTGACCAGCTTTCGATAGATTATGGTGATTCCGGGGCATGGGTCATCGACAATGGCTGTGGAGGAGTATGTGGTCACATCTTCGCTGGCGAAAAATCTCGTGATGGTCAAGTCCTTGCATACATAAACCCGATGGAACTGCTGCTGCAAGACATCAAAGAAACGCTGCAAGCAGGAAATGTATGTCTCCCTACCGCCTCTGTGGCTGCCCAAGTTGGAAGTATGGCCGAGTCGTTCATTTCAGTGAGTGAAAGCAGCATTGTGGATATCAGGTCAATCAGTCCAAGCCTGAGTGCCGGGGGAAGCGATATGTACATTGTTTAGCGTCTCTTTTGTGGTAATATGCTTGTTGTGGGGAGGGGTTGTGGGTGAGGGTTCCAAGCGCAGGAGGTAGCATGGGGGTTGAACGGCTTCGGTATTTTGGTTTACTTATGTATTCATACCTGAGTGAGGGTTCAAAGGTCGGTCATTTTGTGGATTTAGGCAGAGAAATGCTCTCACGTTCATTTGAATTTGAGAAAATGTATTTGTTGAATTATTATATTATATGCTCCCCTACAAAGCAAGCGAGATCATGGTGCTCGGAGAGAAACAGGAGGTTCCCTCTGTGCTAAGAGTAATCGATGGACTCCGGAACCCACTGGACGCCTGAACCCCTAACCCTAGACCACGAGTGATGAGAGATGATGCGTACACCAAGCTTTTCCTATTTCGGACTAGAGAACAATAAATCGAACCTCAACCTACATTCATAAACAGATCGCCGAAAAAACATAATTAACTTGATTACTTGCTATGTCTAACATGCGTGGCACTGGGTAGTGAACACGGAGAGGGGGGGGGGGGGGTTATTGTGCAAAACATAGCTAGGACAGCTCGTAATAAGAGGTATTAATTTGGAGTGAGTACCATTTAATGCCATGCAGCTCAATCTGCAGAATCTTTGTGCTGGCAGGAGGAATATAGCTCACGGTTGGGGGGGTATTCCGGGCCCATTGGGCGTGACCTTAATTCATGTAGGTTCGCCTAGCTGCTCAGGGGAGATAGTGTCACAGTCGGGTACGTTAAGGCTGCATATAATATACACGGTGGGGTGGCCCGTTGATTGGTCGACCAACCATGAGTCAAGATCAAGTAGCTATAGGAAAACAAGTGGAAAATGCGTAATGTCGAAAAGGTCCCGATCTACTCGGGGGCTGCATGTACCCCTTGGACGGGTGGAAGTGGTCAAATTCGCGACCCCCTTCTTTCAGCTAATATTAACCTCGTGTGGCAACTGTTGGGAACTCTTGTTTGGTTCTAGTGTTGTTGCTATTCACCATGCATAGCAAGCAATATAATTCCTTTACTAAGTGGTACGTGCACGGTCCAGGCCGCGGATTTGACCGCTTTCATCCGTCCAAGGGCGAATGTCTCGTCTATATTAGTCATTGGTGAGGTTATTGGTGTGTACAAACTTTTTCTTTTTAGCAGTCCTGACGGTCATGAGCCCTCGAGATTACAGTCATCGTGTCTTGTCTGACGATAAATTGAGTCATCCGTATCAGGCCGCATCATCAATCGTCACTCGATGGATGGCATGGGTATTATGAGTCAGCATAACATCTATGGGTATCGATTAATTAGGCGGAATATTTCTTCCTAAAGAAAGGCTTGTGTCTTGGGGATGGTCTCTGTCATAGTCTGAGTTTGTCCGTAGTCGTAGCCTTGCATGGTCATGAAGTAGGACATATTTCAATGTTAGTAAATCATTGTTTGTGTGCAGCCCGTAGCCCAGGGCGCGCTATGACAATATCTAACATTTTTATGCTATTTTTCTCCTGCAATAAATAAAGAAATAAGGAAATAAGAGCGTAGCTGGTGTGGAAAGAATATAACCAAAGCAGTAACTTCCAAATTAAGGGAGCAGTAGCTTTCAGTCTGAACCAGACCCTCCCTACGTACACTATGATATCCTTTTCTGACACCCCCGTCTTTACTTGTCCTCTTTCTCTTTTAACCCCTCTTTCATATTGCCATCTTAGGGATTCACTGATCCAGAGGTTTAGGGCCTTGGGATTCCGCCCTGTGTCTAAGCGACAGCAGCCCTTGATTCCTTCGTGGAGGACGTACTTCGACAAGCTATGTACCTAAGATACAATTCCCGCCTCTGGCTCATGGAAGACTGCATCATCAGCCATTCTAATATACCTACATGTACACGTGTTTAGCTGTCTATTCCGGTACCCAAGCATGATAGTGCTTTCATTACTAATCAATAGGGTGGCATAGAGAAGGTCTTCTAAACAGTACGAGCTTGTCTATCGTCGTCAGGAAGTATTTCTATTGGTCAAGATTGTATATCACACGTTACCGCAAGTAGTTGAAGTACACGGGGGGAGCCAGGAGTAACCATACAAACGGGGTTTCAAAGTCGCACTCTTGAGCTGACATTTAGCCGTAGGTACTATCATAGCCGGAGAGTCTATATCTAGGGTTCTTTTACTCCATCCCATTATGGTATGCTTGTGGAGAGATACGTTTTTGAGTTGCAATTCCATTTAAATTTTGAATGTTCGCTTAGCTGTGGAAATTAAACCCATCATATTAGTTGAACGTGGAGATTTGGATGTACCGTTAGTACTATTTTTTTTTTTTGTTTACATCAGTAATTGCGTGCAGCCCTAAGGCTATGGCAATATCGCACCATTTTATCCCCAGAACGCCCCTCCAACCGCCGCCAACGAAGAAAAGAACAGAAAAGAAAAGAAACACAGAAAATGACAAAGGGAAACCTCATCTTGCCTCCGCGCAACACGCCTAGCCCAGTGCGCTCACTTTCTCGAGCCTCATCATTCACTGCGTAGGTCCCCCGAATTTCTCTAATCTCTAACCTCATCGCTCGCTATCCCCACTTCCTATCCTTCCCGCTAGTCCTCCCTATTTCCTTCTGTCTGAGCCATGCCCTGACTATTCCTTTTCTAATCCTCCCCACCCTTGTTCCAGCTCCCTCTTTCCTTTCCTGTCCTCTTCGCTTGTTTCACCTCTCTTTCTTCTACTCTCCATCCATTGGTTCCATATGGCGACCGCTTTCTCAATTCCTTCCTCTGTCCACAGCAGTGCTTTGACTGTGGTGTGGTTTGGTGCTTTATGCCTGCTCTCCGCTGTGGCCGGGCATCTTGTGAGGATGTGTTCGACATCTTGGGGGCCCCCTCCGCATTCGCATTCCGCCGAATCTCGTTTTTTAATACGGCTTAGGTATTCATTGCATCTGACATGTCCTGTTCTTAGTCTGGAAATCAGGACTTTGGTGGATCTGTCTGTAGGTTTGAACCGTATGTCGTGTCTTTGATGTGGGGTGAAGAGGGCTTTCGTTTCATTTCTTCTTAGGCGCCATTCGTCGCTCCAGTCCTGAATCGTGGTTTCTTTTGATGTTCGTTCTAGGTAGGCGAACGAGATGAAGGCATCTTTGTCTATCGGTCCCTTTCCTCTGGCCTCTTTCGCAGCTTCATCTGCTGCTTCATTTCCTTCCACTCCCTCGTGCGCTTTGACCCATTCTAGTCTCACTGTCATGTTTTGTGTTCTCGCCGCGTCGCACATCCATCTGATCTTGTGTGCCATTTCTTCCCCCGCTCTCGCCCTCCTGGCCTCTACCCGTTTCATGGCCTCCTGACTGTCGGATATGATGGTGATGGTCCGCTTTCTTTCCTTGCTCGCTTTTCTTATTCCTACCTCGATCGCTTTCTTAATTCCCACCATTTCTGCGTCTATTATTTCCATCTGTTTCCCCAGCCTGTATCCAATTTTCCTCAGGGTTCCCTTTTTTCCCCTTCCCATTCTGCAGATTCCTGCCGCTGCGTTTCCGTTTGCGCCTTTGCTCCCGTCACTGTATATGATCACCTCATCCTCCCCCTCCGCTCTTTCCTTCTGTCTTTTACTTTCCGTTTCGCCAAAGGCTCTGATTTCGATCTGCAAATTTCTTCTTATCTCCCTTTCCCATTTTTTCTCTTTCTGGTGTAGTTTCTTCCAGTTTTCCATCTTCTTCCACTTTGGCTCCTCGCCTCCTAGCATATGTTTTAGCCCACTTATTGCTCCCTTCATTCCTCTTTCCTTCCGCTTTATTTTCCGAGTCCTTTCTCCGTGGTTCCCATCTTCCTGCTCCTCAATTCTCCTTCCGATTTCTTGCTTTACCCATTCATTCAATGGGTGACTCGGCGGTGCCTTCATAGCGTTTATCGCCATCATGCGTTGTTTGTGGTTGAGTCTGTGCTGAGTGGGTATCATATCATTTTCCACTTCCACTGCTGCTGTAGGTGCGGTCCTGAAGTGTCCTCCTATTCTCTTTATCGCCTGGATGTTGACTTTGTCTATTTCCGCTGCCAGTGTTTTCTGTCCTTTCCACCACACTCTGCCTCCGTATTCTGCTATCTGTCGGCTGCAGGCGATGTACATCTGCCTGGCGTTTCCCACTCCCATCCCTTGGCCTCCTTTCGCTATTCTGATGATGCTCTGTGCTGCTCTGGTGGCTCTGGCTATTTTCTCCTTTACATGGGTTTTGAAGGTACACTTTTGATCCACCCAGATTCCTAGCCATCTCATAACTGTTGCTTCTTGTTTCGCTGTGCCCCCCGGCAGCTCAAGAGTTTCTGGTTCATTTAATCCCCCGGGATTCAGCCTTACCCACTCCATTTTTTCCTCTTCGAACTTCACACTGTTTTCGTCCGCCCACCGATATGCCTCTTCTATTATTCTTTCTGCCCTTGCCATGGTTTGCTCCCAGCTCTTCCCGGCGACCGCAATGGTGAGGTCATCTATGTATGTTGGGGTTATTGCCTTCCCCGCAAAGTCTTCCTCGATGACTTCTCTCAGTTTCTTGATGAGTGGGGCGATGTAGAGGTTGAAAAGAATTGGGAGGCCGGGCTTCTGAGGGATGCCGGTTTCTATGTCATGTTCGGTCCCGGTTTCGTTATCGAATCTTAGCGTGATTTTCCTGTCGCTCATAAAGCTTGAGACCCAATCCACGACGTGTTTATTTGCCCCTTCTTTCCTCAATGTGTTTGCCAGTCTCACCTTCGAGACGTTTGGGAAGGCTTGAGAGATGTCCATCGCTACCAACATTACCTTCTCACCCTGTTCCTGTCTTCTTTCCGCCCAGCCTAAAGTGTATCCCACGCATTCTTCAGCTGATCTCCCTTTCCTTCCACCCCACTGGTTGCTGTCCAGCCCTCCTCTTTCCCCCAGATCCGACATGTAGTCCGTCATTATTCTTTCGAGGCCCTTTCCCAGCGTGTTCAAAAGGGATATAGGCCTGTATGCTTTTGGCTTGGTGTAGTCTGGTTTGCCTGGCTTCGGAATGATTGCGCCTATTGCTGACTTCCACCTTCTTGGGTGCACGCCCTTATCTAGGCACATTTGATAGGTTTCTGTGACTCTTTCTCCCACCACTTCCCACAGTTCCTTGATTGCTTTGAACGCAATTTCGTCTGGTCCTGGCGCCTTGTACGATCCTTGCCTGCCGATCCCTTCTTTTGCCTGTTCGTTTGTAATCCGGATCCTAGTAGTTTCTACGCTCTCGAGGTGTTGCATTGGTGGGTCCGCCGGTGCTTGCGGGAAGAGTGTCTTTAGGAACGTTTTTTCCTTTTCCTCGAAGGTCACCCTGGTTCTACCCTCGTCCTGAATTGCGGGCGTTTTCGCATATTTCTTCCCTGTCATGGCTCGCCAGACTCCCCACAGGTCTCCATCCTCTGCCTCTTTGACGAATTTGTCCCAGCACTCTTTCCTCTTCTCCCGAATCAGCCTAAAATATTCGTTTCTTGTCTTTTTCCAAGTCCGAGCTCTCTCCTCTCGCACTGCCGATCCTGCCTCTCCACTCTTTCCCCATCTCCTCGCCTTTGCCATCTGTCTTCTTTTTTCCTTTACCTCCTTGTCAAACCATCTTTTGCTCCTGGGGCACCTCCTTGCCTCCTTCACTCCTTTCTCTATTCCAGCTTTGATATTCTCTTCTAGTATTCTTGCCGCTTCCTCGCAGTCTTGATTGTCCTTCGCATATTTCCATTCCTCCTCCGTGCTCTGCACGTGTTCCTTTGTCGCCTCTCTCCCCTTTTCCCAGTCTGCTTCCCGGTAGTTCCACCGGCACGTTGTCATTTCGTATGTCTCCCCTGTTGTGTCTTGTATCTCTATCTTGATGAGGGCATGGTCGGATCCTGTGTCCTCTTCCTCTTGCAATTTCCACTTGGTGCGCGGGGCAATGGCTCCTGTTGCAAAGGCTAGGTCTAGCACTGACTCCTTATCCCCTCTCTTGCGTGATTCTGTCCGGTTCGTTCAGTAGGGTGAGATTTCCTTCGTCTATCATTTTCATCACCATTTCCTCCCGTATTGGCTCCGACTTCGCGTCCCATAGAGGTGCTTTTGCATTGAAATCCCCTAGTATTATGACATTTTCCACCTCAAATACTCGTGCGGGGATTCTCGTTATGCACCACCCATCTCTTTCTTTGTGTTCTTGGTTGTAAACATTTACGATCCTCACTGCTCTTCCCCCTCCCATTTGAACGTCCATTACGGACGCGTCCCAATCCGCCCATATGTCATCCCTTACGATGTATTTTAGCTCCCTTTCCCTCCGTACCATCTACATGACTCTACTCTTCTCCCCCTCTTTTCCTTTCGGTCTGTAAATTATGTCAAACGCTCCGTTTCCCACCGTGATTTCTCTACCTCCCAACTCTACTGCCCCTTGCAATCTTCTTTTCGCTTTAGTACTGCCTATATATGGTTCTTGTATCGCTATTATATCCGCCATTTTTCCACTTTCCATCAGCCCCTGCATAACGTTCGTGGACCCGTTGCAGTTATGCTGAAGTATGGTGAGTTTTTTAGCAGCCATGGTTCACGGCTTTGTTTTTGTCTTCTCCTGCTACCTCTTTCGTTTTCCTGCATTCTTTCGCCATGTGTCCCGTCTCTTCGCAGATGCCGCAGCTTACCTCGTATCCGCTCGTTCTCTTGAACCATTCAGTCTTTTCCTGGCAGTGTATTGACATCGCCCCGTGTGGTCCTCCGCAGTCACCGTTAGTACTATGGGCCATATAATAAGAATGTAGGTACTAGAAGAGTACTGGCAAAGAACCGCCCCCATGATTGGAACTAGGGAGGCTACATTAAGAGGTATCATACACCATTATATTACTCAGGTCGGAGGGTTTGAGAGCCTACACTGCTACTCACTGCTTTCACCGGCGGACTAGACTGAATGGACAAAATTGTGCTAATATTAGAGCTAATGGATTATATCAGGCTTCTCATGGCAGGGACGGATCATTACGGACTGGAATGCATACGACCACATATAGAGATGATATTCGACACAACAGCAGGGGGTTGGTGGAGGTCTTTTTTTTTTTTTATAAATAACGTAGTGATACTTCTATACTGTAGTAATGGGATATGAACGCATATCCGCTAATCTTTTCAAACCGCCCTATCCTCCAAGCATCGATTCCCGACTCTCGATCTCCACCATGTGAATATCTTCATGGTAGCGTCATATTGAAGTGATTCCATAACATCCATTAGCTAATATATGGAGAGGCTGATATTTGACACATGCGCATATGATGTCGATGAATTGGACGCCTGGAACCTGCACCAGTGACACTTATCTAAGTTTAGAGATATATTAGCGATATATGTGCACGTAAATACATAAAGTTTCCGGACACCACCACTATTGCATGTCATCTAAAGAGGCAGCCTTGGCGGGTTTTTTTCTGTGTATGCAATAGCAGTTGGGTCCGGAAACACTATGAAATTACGAGTATATGCATGTATTAATTGAAAACATGTAGATCATATTAGTTAGATTGTAAAGGGGGCCAACCAACGATAAAGGCTTTTTTGTAGGTGCCTGCTGCGTAGCGGGCATGCATGGTTGTATGGTTGCGGACACCTGTATCAGAGTAGTGCGACATTGGTATTTTTTTGGCTATCACTTTCCCAATCAAGTAATAACTTGGCACCTTTATCGCTCTTTTGTGCCAAGACCTACCAACGATATTAAGAGGCGGTCTGAGAATTGCCTAATTAGGTAATTAAAATGCCTAACGCTCTAAGCTATTGCCTAAATAGGCAACTTTGGGTGACATTCATTTGGTCTCTTACCAAAAACCCAACTTTTAGAAATTCAATAACTCCACAACCATAAAAGTTACAATTAATTGGACTCTGTCATGATGTAGAGCGGAGGCTAAAGCATTATTTAACAGAGAGAAAATGATTATAGGTGTCGTGGTTAGAAAGTCATTGCCCCCTAAATGTTGAGGTCAAATGTCCTCCGGTTACAGGTGTCCGCAACCATACTCTCTCTCATCTGGACATTAAGTGGGAATGTCCGGGTTGATTCTGTTGATAGGAGGTATTGAGAAGAAAGGTGGCTTTTTAGTCTGATTCCGTAGTTCGGATTTCGATATACTACATGTAAGTACGTATTGATCTTACTTACTTATTTATCGAATCTCAGTAAGTTGTACATATCAGAGCCCTTCATCGATCTCGTTATCGAGACTCAACATTAATAGCATTTTAGGCTACCATCGATCTAAAACCAACCATAGAGTACCAACCCCACCCCCCTATTCAGGCCTGGGTATCTCAGCTAGGTAATCCCTCTCGACTACAACCCATCTCTAAATTCTACGACTAACATGCATGTGCCCAAGCAAGTCATGCCAACACAGCCAATATCACAATGCAAAGGCAGGTGCATACCAATTAAACCCTTCTTCAAGATGGCGTTCGTAATATAAAGAACCTTATAATATGGGATCAATGCTTTAATGGACTGATTTCTTGGCATGCAGACTTTCTACAACGCTACTTGATGGGTAACTACAGCTAGATGCTCTCACGGGGTGTGTCTAAAGGACAAGAATAAGCAAGTTCGAAGTACCACACGAAGCTCGAACAACCTATTATCTTGAATTATATCCGTTTGAAAATCGGTTCTAGTACCCTTCGGCGTTGCAATAGAAAAATCCCCCGTGATCGAGAGAGCGTCTACCTACTTCTACAGAGGGGGATTACATTATATAATAACTGAGCCGCGGGGATTGGAAATATCCAATCGGAACGCCGGGCTCAAGAGGAAATCTCCAGATAACGGTATTGAACTCGGTGACTATGGTGGTGAGCATCAGTGTGGGCCGTGTTGGGAGAACAAGCCATATATGGTAAGTGATCAAGTCGTCGCTTCATTTTTTATATATTTTTTATGTTGTCGACTTGCTCTGACTATCTCAAGAATCTTATATACAGTGCGAAAAGACTTATCTTACTACTGAAGTGCCTATATATCTTCAGATATATTATTAACAATCTCCAGTCGATGTTTCAATAGCAGAAGCGATGAAACTTTCCAGGTACAAATATCAAGTAACATGCGCTCAACAGAATCAGCTCGTGAGACAGCGGTAATGATACGTGTGACTGTCGTTAACGCTGACATTGTCCGTACGGCGGCAGAAGGGAAACATCAGCTGGCGCAACCAATGGTCGTTCTAGTTCAAAAGTAGTGAGCGGCAGTCAAGGTCCAGAGAATGTATGCAGACCGAAAGTAAAGTAATGGGTGCTATCCTATCAGGTTCTCATATGGTGGCATACCATAAACCTCCGGAAGCCCGAAAGGGACTCTAGGAATGCGTCAAGAAGCATGACAATCAGAAAGGGTGTATGTGTGGGAAGCAAAAAGCCCCCGCAGGTCCAGGGCCGGACCAGGGGTCGGACTAATGCAAAACCTGTTTGGGAATCGGACCACGTTTTTAAAATATCTCCGCGATTAATAAAGTTCATCCTCCTGAATACAGGCATGTATGGATAAAAACGAGTGATGGGATATGGCTTCCTTAGTGGTTGCTCATGTGGGATAGTCAATTATCAGGGAAATTCCAAATTTATCATCAACCAATCGGTCATCATAGATGGTACGTGTCCTAGCATCCCCTCAACAGTACATGTATGTAGAGATATAGGTTCATACTTTCTTTCACGTCCCTTGCAGGATTCTAACTTGTACGGGAGGAAAGAACCTTATCATATCGTTACAGGTTTTGTTTATCATCGATCTCAGATCAATACTTCCTGCGATGCGGGTTTTTGCTTGAGTACATATGTACCTGATCCCAGCGTTTATGATAGTTTAGCGGTGCTTCTAAGCTGGTGGTCAACTTCCGACTGGATCAACCCACTGTTACCACCACAGCCAGCACCAAAACTCTCCCAAAATGTGGGGAACAACTCAAATACTAGTCATCTGCTAACTAAGTAAGTACTAAGGAACTTAATTATGAGGATATCATGCTTTTCAAAAGTCTCTGTATTTAATTTACTTACGCTTGAGCCTTAGCTGGCAGGCATTTTGGCAACAACGACCACAGTTTCAAATTTTGAGCCCTTGGCTGGCAATCCAGACCGAAGACAGATCGTCAAGGACCAAAACCAATTGGACTTGGAGGTTAGTTGTCAAAAGGCCTCGATAATTGAATTTTGATGCGGGGGGTCTCGGAGCGTAAGGAATCGAATCGATATTACTTTGACTTGATCTGCATATTGAAACCTAACCGCAATTAGTTCTGGCCGCCAATAGTGTGGGGTTTCCGACTGGGATTGCCAATTTGCAAGCGGGGAAGTATGGGATCTAGGAACCACGAGAGCAACCTCATGGACCTTCAGTTGGTCTCGTTGTAATAATTCAGCGTATATTATATTTCTGTACGCCTACATATGTAGTTATCCCATACGAGTGGTTCCCGGGACCTACTGCACTGTCTGCGGTCCATGAGTGCAGAGCGAGAGACTTAACCAAGCCTACATACCTGAGTACAGGGATAGCCTGTCGGTGGGTGTGGCCCCAGCACTTCCGCGTTGGAAGCTGCATTCTGAAATTCTAGAGTGCTGATTAAAGTGCCTCATAATTGGATTATTATACAGGCTTTATAGATAACTCTACTCCCGGAAAAGCATTTTAAGATACGTGTTGGACACTGGGTGTTGACAGACAGGGGCTTTTTGAAAATAAACTGTGAGATCCGTCAGTGCCCAGTATCCATCATCACCCCGTGAACAGTAGTACCTGTCTACGGAGGCTGGATTGAAATCGAGATAACGCAAGTGCTAAACCCCCTGGTGAAAAGGTTTGAAATACGAGATGCTACCTGTCTCATATATAGCTCACGGCGTTGATGTCTTATTTTCTTGGCAACTATAGACGGCAAAGCCCACAATTTGCTGCCGGAGGTGAGCTAGCTACCGATGCTAGTGAAGCATAAGAAAGATAGAGTACTCTACATTCAAGTTTTCACTCTCGATAGAGATCAGTGATCATCATAGAGCCTGCATGCCTCCCTATAAGAGTATTCAAGCAAGACGGTTCGCGGCTATCCCCTCTCACTGAGACAGCGCGTACGTAAAGCATGGAGTGCGAAAGTAGAGGTCACGCTTGCATGTAGTAGGACTGGGTGAGAACGATATTGTGACCTGTCGATCACAGAGGACTAACCTCAGGTGAAGTTGATCTGTGTATGAATTACTGGAGACTATCGCAATAATATATTGATATAAATTATCGCTATCTCAATGGGTGAACTTGTGCTTTGTTAATTTTGTAAATTAATAAGATTAGTGTCACGTCTGAGCTTTGGCTCGCGAAAACATTAGCATACACATGGAAATATTTAGATCTACACATAAACGCACAATTCATATGAACTCTGTTTAGTGATGTCTATATTCTGGGCGGAGAAAATATCTGAATATTGTGTTACGAGTGGGGTCCAGGCCAGATATACCTAAATTCTGAAATCTTGGAAGGAAAACAACAAGTGACTACTCATGAGGTCACTTTAATTTAGTTCATTCCCTATCGAGGGTTCTTCCCGTTACATGTAACATGTACCGTACATGTTAGTTTGTACTCTACCTAGAGTACATGTACCCAGGGGCCCCTAAAAGTGATACCACGGCTTAGGATTGCAATATTGGGCCCTAGCAAATTCACAACCACATTGATTCCTTTTATTTAAATGTGATTGATGAATTATTTATACTCTGTTTACTCTGAAAGAGAGGGTTTGCGTCTTGGGGTGAAGAAATCTGTGAAAGACCTACTTGTGTGCTGTAGTGAGATTTATATTTTTGTAGTAGTTCAATACCACATGAGCTGATTACATAGAGATGTCAGAGCCGAATTTAAAGATGGGGTAGCGCAATCTGATACCTTATACTATAAAGGAACTATGTAGCTATAATATGAGGGAGAAGGGATTTCGTAATAGCTAGAGGCCACCCCTTTTTAACTGCGCGCATACTTATATACTCATGAACTGACGTCAACGAAGATACCGCCTATCAAGCCCACTTAGAAACGATTGTTCGAATAGCTGGCGATACCACTTTTCTAGAAATTGGTAAGCTGTTTGCCTCTTTGAACGCTACTTAGGGCTTTGATAGGAGGTTGTTCTTATGATACATGACCGATGACCCGGAGAGGTGGACGTGGGCCTTGGAAGGGCCTCAATAAAGGTGGCTCAACAAAGAAGAACTACGAAGCAAGATAGAGCCTCGGAGATGGATAAATTAGTACAATATTTTTTTGTTGGGGGCTTTAGTACGTTCTTCCCTCCTACATGAGTTAATCCACCGCTCGCGCAGTAACAAATCCAACTCTAGCACCACACACTCAAATGACATGCATTTCCAAATTCAAGCAAATCAGTATGAGCTCCTTTATGGAGCGGTAAATGTGTCAAAAGTAATTTTACCAACGGTGGTAAATTATTTACCACCGGTGGTATAAACACTGGATTTCAGTCCTTGCTCCAGTATAAATGCTGATTTTCAGTCTTTATTCTGTATTATCACTAATACTAATAGTCTCACATCGGTAGTAAAATAGCTGCCACCAGTGGTAAAATGACCTACCACTGGTGGTGAAATTCACCACCGGTGGGCAATGTTCATATATACTGGCATTATATAGCCCCTTTTGGCCAAAAGGTCTGTGCTTTTATCCATTTTAAGGTATAAATGCTGGTATTATTTTCACTACCGGTGGTAAAATAATTTACCACCGTTGGCAAAACCACTTTTGACACGTTTACCGCACCATACTCCTTATCCGTTGCGTCGATTTACTAATTAAGCAACTGAGCAGTATATATATTGCCCAAACCCAAAGCTGGCCCGGACCAAGAGAAGCCTCCTAAAGCCATGCCCACCACGCGTACGCATGGAAACAACCCCTCAACACTACCCTGCCATGCCCTATTATTGGTCCAACGAATACATATGTATGGCAGGTGTTTGCACTGTTCTCCATCGTACACTCAATACACCGACCCCAACCTGTGCTATCCCACTCATGGTAATCCCCGATTGTTATACCTATTGTCGCCATAGCCTAGAGGCTGCATGCGGGTATATATGGGAGTGGCTATTGGGCAAAACAATCGCATGCGTGGATGAAGTATAGTCAATGCAATCAATCAAGCAAAGAATCATAGACAGTCACTCGACATGTAACCTAACCCTGATCCTGGTGTGCGTATTTTTACATGTATATTCGTGGGGTTCGGTGCGGAGAAGAGAGGCGGATGAGTCGGACCTTCATTAAGTTTGAATTGTGACAGTCATTATGCCCGCTGAAGAAATGCTGCTTGTGTAGTAAAGACTTTCAATGATTGATAGGTGCGCACTCTCATATGATTGATATCTAGCCGTGCGAAAAGAATTATAATATGATGAATATATATTCGGTCGGGTCGGGTATTTCCAGGGTACATGAAGAAAAAAGCTTATGTGATGGTGTTTATATTTGTATTTATTCCTCACTGTCCTCTCGCAAAAATAGCTGAATGGAGGTTTCTAATTATAATACTAAAGCTACAAGTAAGCTTTAGCAACATGTATCTTACCTCAGCCAAATATATAATTTTATAATGGGCGGTTATCGAGGAAAAACAAAACAAAACCAACTAACAAGCGTATGGATAGTACTCCACTTATAGACGTAGAAAAGAAATAAGGAAACCACCTATATATCCACGTATGTGCGGAAATTCCTACACTGGCCCCGGGTTACTGTCGATAAGTTTGTATTTTTCCTTCAGAAGGTTTCCTCCGCCGCTGATACTTGTACTTGAGTTTTCTCCTGGAGAGGCCGATGGTTGGGTAAACTTGTTCACCGGACGGTCGACAACACTCCAGAAGAATTCTGGTAGGCGCCAGGCTCTTCCGACAAAATCTGGCTCTGTGTCCAAGGAAACTGATACGGGGGGTTTAAAACCAGCAAGTTGATAACCCGTTCTTGGTCTCAGAGGCGGGTCCATTAGACATGATGGCGAGTTCTGCTCAATAGGACGTAAGGGGTACACAAAGTAGCCAACACAGCGTGTGCTATTGATGAGTACTGAAATGAGTTCTTCGGTATCTTTGAAGATTTTATTTCCGCGCTCTAGAAGAGACTCTCGTAGCTTCTCCCGCTCCTCCAGCGTATCCGTGTATCGAAGGTTTGGAGGACCTAGCTGGAGTGACTCAGATTGCTGCCAGCTAAACATTGGCTCCTCCCTCGTGTGCTGTATGCCATCCTCAGTCTTTTTGTACCAACTGTGCCCCATCCAGGCCTCCCAGTCAAAGTACTCCATGTAGCGCTCCTCCATGTAGAACTCCCCATGAATATTCCAGAGAATTATTGCAAGGTCATCTACTCTCAGGATCTCCCTCATCACATCTTTATTGGCGCTGACCGCTGCTGCATGTAGTGCATGTCCATAGCACCCAGAAAGATCGTTCAAATCTAGCTCTGAGAGTTCGAGGAGCCGTCTAACTACACCTGCATGTCCCCCAAAGGCCGCCGCTTGTAGAGGGGTGCCAAATATCCCAACTCCGGCTATGATTTTTGCCCCATTACTCAGGAGTAGTTGCAGCGCATCCTCATGGCCGCAAAAGGCCGCAACATGCAGCGGAGTCCCATACAGGCCCGCAACCACGTTCACATCCTCCCCATTTTGAATAAGATCTTTCATTATTCCTGTATAATTGTAGTGGGTAGCGGTATGAAGGGGAGTCTCTTCTCTGAGTTTGTAGTCAATGTTTGGGCGGTAGAAACACTGATCTCTAGCATTTGCACCGTTTTTGAGCAGTAAGTGTACAACACTTTCACTACCACCTTTATGAACAGCATGTATAGCTGCCTGAAGCGGACTATCGTATATCTGACCATTTTTGTCACTCAATACTATGCGGTTGACTGAATTATCCACCGGAATCTCTCGAATACAAATGCCCCGGGCGTTGGGATCGGTGCCATGGTCGATGAGACATTGTAAAGTTTTTAAATTCTCTGGTTTGACTTCGATAACCGCTAATAGTGGATTTCCCTGCGCATAGTTGAAGTTGGCGCCCTTTTTAGCGAGCAGTTTGATCATCTTGTTCTGCCCTTTCTCGGCAGCAGCTGTTAGGATCCTTATATTGGTGTAAGGTATAACTGCATTGACATTAGCACCCCACTCAATGAGATGTCTAGCCGCCTTTTCATAACCCATTGCCACCGCGGTTGCAAGGGAAGTTGCTAATATCTCTTCCCTATATCTATCCTTTTCACTACTGCGCCCAAGATGGGTAGCGTGGGCAGTCATGAAGTAATCAATATCAGAAAGTGATGCCTCCAAAAAGAACTCAATGTCCGAAAGCAATCGAGACCTCATTGCAATAGTCAATGGAAAGCAGGCAGCGTCAGGATACCCGTGCACCCACTCTTTCTCATTGAAGGGGATGCCCCTTGCGGAGAACCACTCTTCGAACGTACGAGCCTCAGGCCAGCCAAAGGCGTCCATCTGACGACCTCCTTCCACATCGGCCAAAGAAGCGTGTATCTCCCAATTATCTGTAGCGTATTTGAGGAATGGTATTTCTTTATGTCCCATATGGAAGTAAAAATTTTCGCGCTTGTTTGGAAAGTCGGGGCTGGTCACAGCGGCAATGCAAACGTTGGCAAGGTTTCTCTGTGCCTTTCGAGGATCTATCCATATCTCGGAAGATACTTTCCTATTCAAAAGAAACTCCTTCACGGATTGATGCATAAAACGCACAACATGGTTTTCAGAACCATCCTTTCCCGTGCCCTTCTGGTCTCGCGATGTGCCCGCATTTGATAATATGTTCCAGTTTAATGCGTTGAAAGGCCCCCAGCTGGAAAGGGTCGTAGGTTTGGCAGGCTCTTCAGGCTCTTCAGGCGGCCCGATTTCCAATAGACCGCCGCTGAGCCTGTTTACTCGTGCTTCCACTTGAGATAACGGGGGAATATATGAGGCCTCATCTAGTGAAGCCAACGAGGTAAAACCGGGAGAGGAGCCGACGGCAAGAGCAAAACGGAACTCTGCTAACTTCAGAGGTCTTTGCGCAAACAACACCCATTCGAGCATTCTCCGGGTTTCGTCAAACTCCACTATTGGAGTCAATTCCAACTTCTGCAGTATACTGTCATACATATCTTGCATAGGCTTCGGCATGTGAAGGAGAATCCTTTCTAACTCAGAGATGGGCATATCGGGTGACTGTTCCTTCAGAATCGGGATAATATACTTTGCCCAAAGAAAAACTCCCTGTGCATTGAGAGTGGCTGCTTTTACCAGCACGTTCAACTCATTGAGCGAAAAACTGCGGCTCAAGCCTTTCAGTTTGAAGCTAAGATAACTTTCTATATCTTTCCTGTTCTCATCCTCTAGCCTGAGCTGAGGAGAGCCAGAGAGATGGCTGCAAAACTCTGAGTGCATTCGCGTTGTGGTGATTATCTGAAGAGATCTGAGATGGCCCATGTCGCCGGTTATGAAATCGAGGAGGGAGATTTTGCAATGATCATGAGATTCATCCAAAGCATCTATTCCTTGTTAATGGTATCTTAAATGTTACGTAAAACAGGATTGAGCTTACCTATAATGATGCGAATCGAGTTTATGCGAGAATCCCCAAGCATTGAGGTTAAAAGGCTTCTGATTTCATCAATGTGCCATACAACTGGTACCTTTGCTGCTTTTTTCATTTGATATTTCGGGAGGATATATGACGACAATTCCGGCACCTGCCGCAAGAGTTGATATAGGAGAGATCGAAGACAACCCTCATCTGACCTACTCAGATCGCCATATATGCGTTGATCGCTGAAGAAGAAGGTTAATATTACTTGCCCAGGTGTGCGGTTATCCTGTGATCTTTTCATGAGCTCGAAAAGAAATTTTGATAGGGTAGATTTCCCAGAGCCGGGCTTTCCCAAAATCCACAAGATCCTCGATTTGCGCTGTAGCCACTCGGAGATGACTGGATTAGATGCTACCCAGCCGAGTGTTTCTTTATAGGCTGGGTCGATTGCAGCTTGACGGTTTCCGGACCCTTCCCAATCGAGAGACCGCAAACAGATTTCGCTCTCATCAACCGGAGTAATCGTTGCTGTATCAAATAATCAATTAGAATCATGGATCCATCTCTCTGAGCCGGTTTAAATTTGTGTCCAGGATAAGGCAATGAGACTGACCTTTTTCTATCTTTTCCACCATTCCTCGGATTTCATGAACCAAAAGCTTGTAATTTTCGTCTTGCGGTGAGTGAAACTTGTTCATTCCGACATGATCCGCCTCCAAAGCAATATTTGGAACGCCAACAGAAGTACTTGAATGATGGTCTACCGCCTTTCAATTTGAAATAAGTTAGGACCCTCTCGTAGCTAGCTATAGTTCCATGCTCATTTAATCATTCAAGAGGACTTACGATGAGTAGGGGAAATCTCCCGATCGCTGTCATCTTAACCTCAAAGAAATTGACAATGTCTCGCCCCCTATAGGCTCTATGGAACTCATCGTCCAACGTCCTAAGGGACCGTTCTCCAGGCTTTAGTGCTTCCAATAGTTCTGTACTTGATCCTAACCAGTATGTGGCATAAGACATCAATTTTCCCACAAGGCTAAGACGGGAACCATCATGGGGTACCCCTAAAAATATTGCGCCGATCATGGATCTATTTATGGATTCATAGCGATGGTCTTCACTCCTTAGCCCGGCGGTAACGAGTGCCTAGTCGCACGAAAAACATTAGACGGTGGTCCATATATATTAAATAAAGCATATATAAGTGCCTAGCTAGAGGTCTTATTCCCTCGCAGGTTTACCATATATTTTCCCACATTATAGGGAAAAGCAATATAGAATATCTAATAAGGCACCATTAGGGGCATAGAAGTACTTTTTTGATTATTATCCCGCCAAAGCTGTGTCCAATAAATATTATAGGACGTTCCCCTTCCTATCCATGATATGCTTAGCCTCAGAGTGACAGCGAGATTTCAACGGGATAAGCAATCGATCTAACCTCCAGTGATTGTCGCTGAGTATTCAATGAAGCGAGCAGTTGTGATCCGCAGATGTCTATAGACTTTGCCGGCGCATTCATATTCCACGCCGAGTTATGATTGAAGGCCATAATTCGAGCTTTCGGGAAAGACTTGGGCAGGAAATCTTTCAACCATATAGCCCCAGTTCCTTCATGCCGCCAAGCCCAGTCAGGGTTTGAACCAAGGCCGTGTACAGCAACGATACTTTTTCAAAGTCAGTAACGGTTAGAATATGGAGCACTGTTAGCTATAGGATATATAGTCTTTTGGAATTGACTGGGTGACGATCATACTCTACAATAGCGTCTCCCTCATCTTCACTTGGCGTATAGTGGATAACGGTTCCTAGGGGTGTTTTGGGTGGTGGTCTCGACGTGCTCCATAGGATTTGAAGCGGCGAAAGAACGATTGCTAGAAGATGGAAGAACAGATAAAAAAGAGACCCTCCAAATCGAAAGAGAAAGTGAAGGTCAAATTCCTTTAGTACGATCCCTAGGGATCCCGTCACAACCAAAACGCCGCCTAAGAACGCCGGCTGTGAGCGAAAACCAAAACATAGAATTATCCCGAAACCTAAAAGGATTATATTCCACATTCTAGTGTCGTAGTGCGGTTCCCGAAGGGGTAGAGAACATGAAATATCCGTTATGTTATTAATTATAGGGTGATATGAGGGGAATTTTAATTGAATGCATATGGTGGATAGAGCTGAGGGGCAAAAGTTAAGTGGAGGACAGATCATGTAACATCTACTCACTTGCCTAAATTGTAACATAGTCGGGTGAATCCACGATTAGTCAATTGTTTCAGATCCTGCATATATAGCGAGGGTTGCGTCGACGTGACATAAGCACTCTTTTGTTGAATTAACCGAATATTATAAATATTGAGGGGTAGATATATATAGTTATGTAGATACTCTAGAGCCAGATGTAGAGAGAGACATATGGTATAAGTCTCGATAGTTGGTTGAGTCCCTTCATGAGCAAGACTATTTAACTAGGGATGATGCTACGGCGACAGACGTCCTTCTTCCCCGCTAAGTCCTCAGTTTTTGAAATAAACCACCATATTTTGCGTTGCAACCACGTTACACACAGCCAAAAGTCTTTAGCACTTAAGCTTCATCATGTCTGAACACAACTCCATCCAAGAAATCTTTAAGATTCTTACCTCCTCACACCTGGATTCCATCATCATCAACCAAGATGAAAACTACGTCATCTCACACTCTGCTGCCAACATCATCACCAACCCCAACACCACCGAAGAAACGAGGACCGTTATCGCCCTCCTCTGCGGTATCGCCCGCAACACCAATACGATTGCCGGAGACCTCGCCAGCCTCCAGCAAGACGTCAAAGAACTTGACGAAAAAGTTACGGCGATCGCCATCCGCCTCCCCTCCACCCACGAACAAATAGAGATCATCAGGATCTCTAACGCCCTTGACAACCTCGCGTCTAAAATCGCGGCCAACCCCACCCCCCGCAATCCTCCAACAAACCCCAAACTCCTCGAAAAACCCAAGCGAACACGGCGTCAAGAAGCAGAAAATCACCGCGCCAAAGTGAGAAGGGACGCCCGCAACGGCATCCTCCCCCCCATTCTCCACCTCGACACCACCGCCCCCGAGACCTACGCCGCGAAAGCTGCCAAAGCCAAGGGGAAGGGCAAGAAGCCCAAGAGAACCGGACAAACTCCTGCCGCCAAACCCTCCCCACCGCCTAACGCCGCTTCTTCCAGAAACACCCAGGAACCACTCCCACACTAACGCCTGGCAGGAGAAATCCCATCCATCTCGCCAAGGCCCTAGAAAGAGCTGCTTTGCCCCCTACACCTCACTCTCCGCCTCCGTCAATCCCAGCGCTCCAGATCCATCGTCGCCCACCCCTCTGTCCCATCCTCCTTCTACAACTCCTTCTTCGAAACCTTCACCGCCCTCATCAACGAAAGAATCGCCACCCCACCAACCCCTGAAACTCTTCCGCCCCCACCGACGTCGACGTTGCCATCCACGGCATCCCCCTCTACAACTTTGTAAACAAGGAAGCCCTCGACAAGGACTTCCCTGAAGAAGTCAGATTCGCCGTCGGCATCACCCCCTCAGCCACCCGGTTCCTAATAAAGGACGACACTTCCCGCAACTCCAAAAAAACCTCCACTGTGGTGATTACGGTCACCGCTGAGGAAGCCGCCATCATCGGCACCACCATCGACTCTTCTCCGCCCCACGCCACAAGTCATGTGGTCAGCCACCCCTCACCCAACGCCAGAATTGCCAGAAATTCGGCCACGCACAACAAGGCTGCAAGAACAAAGAACCCACTTGCCCCATCTGCGCCAAGCCCCATAACAAGGCCGCCCACAGATGCCCCTCCACCAACTGCCCCGGCTCATCCAAACCAACCCCCAACTGCTGCCCAGTCTCCCCCGCCAAATGCAGCAACTGCAACGGCCCCCACCCCGCCTCAGATCCCGCCTGCCCCGCCCGCCCAAAGAAATCCGCCGACAAGGAGTCCCAGCCCTTGAACGCCCCCATGGACATCACCATGGACCTCTCCTCCCACTCGTCCGTTTAAATGCAGAACAACAACCGCATTAACAACCCGTCAAGTCTACGCATCATCCAACACAACTGCGCTGGGAGCAACCCTGTGTTCATCACTCTCTTTTCACTCCACATGGTCCAGACCGCCCACATTATCGCGATCCAAGAACCGCCCCTCTCCAACAACAAGCCCCTACAAGCCCCCTCCTTCACCCTCTACTCCCCCTCTACACCCAATGACAAAATCTCTGCCTGTCTCTACATCTCCAACACACTCCTTGAGAGAAACTCAGTCTCCCCCATTCCCTCCATAAGAGGCGATATGATCTCGGCCAACATTTTCTTCAGAACCTCCCCCTCATCCTTCACCACACTCCACATAACGAACGTGCAACCGCTAACTTCAAACACCTCCCGGTCGATAGACCCCGGACATCTTCACCCTCCCTCTTCATCGTCCTGGGAGACTTCAACATCCACGCCCACAAGCCGACCCTCCGCTCTTTCTCAGCTCGGGAACTCTCCCTCTCCCAACCCTACTTCTCCACCGCCACCACCAACGCCTTCCTCCTCATCAACAACCCAGGCGTCTACACCAGGATTTCACCCTCCCAGTCACAACGCCACGGAGTCATCGACCTCGCCTTCGCCAACCCCAGAGCCAGCGCCCTCATCCGCAATGGCTCCTCTCTGCCGACACTGGCTCCGATCACAGAGCCCTGGCCATCTCCCTGGCCGTCCCCGCCTCCGACCTCACCCCCCTCACCACCCCCAACTGGTCTGCCACAGACTGGGGAGCATTAGCCCCCTCCCTCAGAGACCTCCACATCCCCCCGCCCCCCACTACCAACATCGACCAATGGTTCGAAGCGGAACTCTCGAGCCTCACCAACCTCCTCTCATCCCACACCCCCTCCAAAACGATCTGCAAATGGTCAAGCCATGGTGGAACCCAAACCTCTCACAACTTAGAACCATCTTCCACTCCGTCAACGCGCTGCAGAAAGGGCAGCTCTTCGAAGCCAAGGCAGCGAAAAACGCCTACTTCAACGCAATCAAACGAGCTAAACAAAACCACTGGAACAACTTCGTGTCCAACGCGTCAACTAAGGACGTATGGAAACTCAAAAAGTCCACCACCAGGACCGAAGACCGGATCCCCACCCTCCCCAACTCCCCCACCCCACGCCCTCAACACGAACCTGGTTAACGCCTTTTTCCCCGCCAAGACCCTCCTCCCCATCCGCTACAACGACGTCCCCATCATCACAACCGAGGAAATTCACACCGTCCTCAAGACCACCAGTAACCTTTCCGCCCCAGGCCCGATGGCATCCCCTATTCCGTATGGAAAGCGGTCCACAGGCCAACCTCTCATCCTCTCAGCCCTCCTAAACCCTCCTCAAACACGGCTACCACCCTCACTCTCAGGCGAATGGTGTCATCCAGCCAAGCCCAACAAGCCTGACTACTCCTCCTCATATCGCATCATTGTCCTTCTCCAGACCATCTCAAAGATCCTGGAGAAGATAGTAACCCTCCGCCTCGCCTCAATCGCCAGGAACACTGGCCTAATACACCCCCATCAATGCGGCTCAGTAGCCGGACTCTCCACCTCCGACGCTGCCACCACCCTCCTCCACGAGACGCGCGCCATGCAATTAGCCGGCCTTAAAGTCTCCACCCTCCTCCTTGATGTCAAGGGGGGATTCGACCACGTCCTTAAACAGGCACTCGCCCCTACCCTCACGTCAGGACACGTCCCACCCTACATGGTGAACTGGATCCTGTCCTTCCTCTCAGACCGCCACATTACCCTCCTCTTCAAAGGATCCCCCAAGATCCCCACACCCGTACAAGTCGGGGTCCCCCAGGGGTCCCCCATCTCCCCCCTCCTCTTCCTTATCTACGTCAACTTCCTCCACCTCCAAGACCCCTCCCCCGGCATCACCCTCTCCTACGTGGACGACTTCGCGATCACAATCGCATCCCAGTCCTACGAGGAGAACATAACCTCCCTCACCTCCCACTACAACCGCCTCACCCACTCATCCTCCCCCAAAAACATCAGCTTTTCAGTCGCAAAGACTGAACTCATCCACTGGAGGACTCCCAACTGCCTCCGCCTCGCCCACCAAGCAATCCGCCCCATGCTTACGTACGGGGCCACAGTCTTCTCCCCCTCCTCCGCCCTCAAGGCCCTCACAAAATTCTGGAACTCGGTATTACGCTGGGCCACAGGATGTTTCAGGGCCACCAACCTAAGAGCCCTCTACATCGAAGCGGCCTCCCCCCCCCTCGACCTTTACCTCACCTTCCTAAAGTCCAAGTATGCCATCCGCATACTCTTAGCCTCTCCCCTCAACAACCCGGTCACAGGAAGATCCCCTCGGAACTTCCCAACCTCATCCACTATGCGATCCCACTCACACGCCTCCCTCTTAAAAGGTCGCCCCAACCACCCCCGCAGATGGGACTCCAACGCCGTAAAAGGCGTCGCCCCCCTCCCCATCGAAAAACTCGCCGCCCTCATACGCCCCCTCATCGAGGAAGGCCACCCAAAGGACAGACTAGCCATTAGAGCTAAGAAACTCCTCATCTCACACTGAGGCAGCCTACCCCCACCCCTCTACTATAACTTCACCCCCACTCTGAAACTCCCTATCTTCACCTCCCTCCACAAATTCACTGCCTCCAGGATTCACCAAATCAGGACAGCCAAGAGCTACCTGAAGGCGCACAAATCCTGGATCAACATCGACTCCCCCGACTCATGCCCACGATGTGGACAGGAGCCGGAAACCACGAACCACGCCATCCTCACATGCCCCAAGAAGGGCCCAGGAGAGATTCTCTTCTTCCACGGCATCACCTCACTACAAGAGGGTTGGGACAGCCTCCCACTCACCCTAGCCCTCGCGGCATATGTTACCGCTACAGGACCAACTACCCAAAGCACCACACCCACCCTCCCCACTACTCAGGGTCGGACCTTTCCACCCTCACCTCCCTCTCGTCCACCAACTCCTAAACCGGCCCCCAAGGCACCCACACCACCAAAGCCCTAGCATTAGGCAAGGAGCCACAAGCTCACAGGAACCCGCGGAGGAAGGTTAGCCACCGGCGGTCTCCTTTGTAAACACTCGCGTTTTTCACTTCGTCTCTGCTCAACCGATTCTCTCATTTGTCTCCCTTTTGTTTTTCCTTCCTTTCTGTGCTTTCTTCTTCCGTGTTTTTAGGGGACGCCAGTTTGTACTACGATAGGGGTTAGGTCTTTTATGCCATAGTCTTCGACTGCACGCAACATTTGTACCTAGAAATGAAATGAAATGAGTTAAAAAAAAAAAAAAAAAAAAAAAAAAAAATGCTACGGCGACAGAGAAGCTGAAAGGTTGGAAACAACTTATAGATCGAGTCGTATCAGAGAGATCTCTAACGTCGTACTGTAATAGTGTGGGGCGGGGGTGGAAAAAGTTAACTGGGTACTCTAGCTTATATATGGCCAAAGTACTGTAAGGTAGTGCGTGTTCCGATAGCTGGTAGAAAACCAATTTATCGAGACAACTGATGTATTGAAAGGACGGACAAATGAGCTATCTTTATACATGGTCCTGAGGGACAGTATCAAGCCAAATAATTATTATTTTCCCCCAAAGACCACACTTATTGTATACATAACTTATTGTCATTTAATCTGTGCTACAGTACTGAGCCCACTTTAAGGGACGATTCCCGGCGTAGGTATAGAGTCAGCTTTGGAGGAACGACGAGAGTACTGGTGAAACGACGAGTAGGAGGATAATATCAAGTCTCAAAATTGCAGTTTCATCGTTTGGCTCGGATGAGATGATGCAGCTACCTACTCGTTGCGAGACATGAGCAGGGCATAGGCCAGCGCAATGGATTTTCTCAGATCATACGGTAATTGCATGCATGTGTGTACAAACTACATGTATGTACAGTATCTTTCGTACTTATCCTTTACGGACAGCCTGCTCTAGCTCTCTATAGCTACACTCATGTATATATAGATAGCGTCGATGGGGTGTTGTGCATTGGATAATCTAATTGATACAGTATGATCATTAATTAGGACTCGCTACATTATAATATAATACTATCAATTCAGACATGAAGTTTAGCATATATTTGACCTGATAGAGATCGAGAGGTGCTAATTAATTAAACTACGTACTTCTTATTAATCCCGAAAAGGCCAATTAGTGTGTGCTCTCTCTAAGAAAATTTCAATTCCATTACTAAATGTAAGTTAGACAAACATGGAAGCTAGAGAGGAGTATATCTTCAATGGCATTATATACATGTATATAACCTTAAAACCAACGCAACTCCACGTCAAAGGAAGTAATGTTAAAAGGTGTTTATTCAAGTTCACAACCAAAGTTCAATTAATTCATAACGTTCTAACAGCGGTTAATATTGGTAACACAGTTATCGCTCTGGCTTAAGGTATGTGTTGCATTTGACTAATAAGCGTAAGTATACATGTATATTTCACTTTTTCTCTGTTAAAACGGTTATCAATATATATATATATACCTCTGCCTAGGGTGCAACAACCTTTCTAGCCAAGTACAGGTACAAAGGTAGAGTCGCTCACGGGTATGTGACGACCACGGGTACGTGGGGATTTTTCTGTCTCAACATGGTGGGTACCGAGATCGATTTGCAAAAATTCATAATTCAAGACCATGAACTACCCAAACCTCATACGCTATTTCGCATTTACTTGTTTTTATAGCTGTCCTGTGGAAGGAAACAAAGTAAAAATCCCCACTTACCCATGGTCGCCACATACCTATGAGCGACTCTAGGACCTATCCCGTACTTGTCAGGCTAGCGGTCATGGCAAAACCCAGACCTATATAGACGTTAGCATGGGTGAGGTAAAGAAGGAGTCGGTGGGGGCGACTGCGGGACCCTTCAGGCAGCCACTTTCTGCTTAGTAAGCGACATATGAGCGCTTAGCGCTTAGTTAGAGGCGGTTAAGGATACGTGTCGTAGCGGGCTCTGGGCTCTGTTTATAATCATCAACTTTAGTTTTGGGAGCAAAAGACGGCCTGTCACTTTTAGGACGAGATTAGACGAGCTTAGACGAGCCAAACATGACATATCAACGTTTGAGGCGCAAGACGCACCCGGAGACCAGTGGCACCAGTGTGTAACAGTACCAGTAACAGTAACAGTAACCCAGACGAGGAGACCTATTTTTTGCTGGTGGGCGAAAAGTCATCTTTTAAACTAGCTGAGATAGTCAAAAGACGAATTGCTGCGCCGGGGGCGATTTTCAGGTAAGCAATTGTTTTGGTGCGTCTTTTGCGTCTTTTGCAAGATGAAACCCGATTTTTTGCTGATGTTATATTAAGAAGGAAAACTACATGTCTCATGAACTAAAGCTAATCGCCAATTACAAAATACGACCAAGCCTTGCAACAGAGATATATGTATCAAAATGCCATAACATAATCCAATCTTGAAACATTTAAGGTTCTCTTCTGAGACTCCCTACCTGTCTTTCTAATTGAGAGTAGATATCCCAGTTGGCTTCCGAAGAATCCTTCCAAAGGTCCTCGATCCTTTTGAATAGCCATCGACGTACCAATCTGCCCACCACAACCTACAGAGCCAACTCTCCCATTGTCCTCTTCATCTCAAATCGACACCTCCGGACTACCAGCCTCTTTGAGGGGAGCTTCCGACAGCACTCTGCTTGACTCTTCAGGCAAGGTCTGATGAGCTTCCTTAGGACTGTCCTCCCTGTCGGAAGGGTCCGGAAGTTCCTCCCGGGCCAGCAGATCAGGATCAACCTCGCCCTAGCTGAAATACTCGTCATCCGAAATGTCTAGATCGCTTTCTATAAGAGAGGTCTCCGCAATATCATCTTCATCTTCATCATCTTGGTCCTTACTCTCATATACCCTCTAGTCCAACAGGTCTTCCATCAATTATCCACCTCCAGAGCCATATTCCCAGCCTTTCGGCAAGAAAGAAATCTCAGCTTAACCTTCCGGTATAGTATCGCAAACACCCGATCACCCGTCGCTATATATATAGTGGGGCTCCTGCCCGTTCTGGGTATCGCGACAGGTCTCACCATCGACGCATTATATTATTGACAGCCCAGAAACCGACTATGGGCTAGACATTGGCCCTGTTATCGGACCGCCTAACAGTCCAGAAAGTGGAATCAAAGAAGTCGAAGCAATCGTCAAAGTGGTGGAGGGTGAAACAAGGACAACACGCCTGGACCGCCCAAGTACAGATGACGTTCTAAAGGAGCTCCCTCCATGCCACGCTGTCCATTTTTCCTGTCATGGCGTATTCGATAGAGACAATCCTTCCTCGGGCCGCCTGCTTCCTCGGGCCGGGGATAATAACACTGAAGAAGGAACACATGAGCGGATATCGAAAGATACAGCTTGTCAAGTCTTGACGAAACTGTATCACTCACATTAGTCATGAAGACTGTAATGAGTCACATTGTACGGGTATATCAACGCTCATTATATTTCCTTTGTACGACGATATTTCTGTATAAATATGGGGCTGTTTCCCCCGATAGTTTGCAATAACAAGTCTTCTCTACTCTCTACATCTTTATCAAGAAGTGGCTGTGGAGTTTTATCGATTACCTTTAGTGGCGGCGGAGAAGAGCATGGACACGTTAGCGTTTCATTTCATTACGCTGTTGAGAAGCTCTGGAAGAAATATCTGAGGCAATCTATTATGTGGGCGTGTCCTATTCATATAGGTGCTTGCATAATGTGGAGGGTAGTGCAGGTTAACTTTTGTAATACGGCTTTTCTTTAGGCTAGGGGTCAGCGCAGAATCTTGGGATAACCAGTTTACGTTTAGATTTGCGCCCGCGTTTGCTTTTGCTTTCTTTCTTTTGTTTACAGCTCTAAAAAAGTTAAAACATCATCCCTTTCTAATTTTGCATGATCCCGGCCGGGGTCTTCTAGTCATTGGGTTTCCGAAGGGGATACCGCGATGACCCTCTCGATCTCGCCCTTGAACGCTAAAACGAATCATTACTACATGTACTTATATGTAGCTATGATCAACAGCACTCCTCCTTCTAATAGCCGGATTAATGTATAATGTTTACGTTTCCCTATAACAAATTTTCTAAATGAGTATGTAATATGTAATTTCTAAATGAATTAATGATGCATATACACGGAATTTCTGTGTAAATATTATGTATATATATATCTACAGCCAATTTTATCTGGGTTTTACCGATGACCGCTTCAGCCAACAGCGGGATTGTTTGTAAAGTCGTAAAAAGAAGGGTTTGATTCTAAATATAGGGCTACAAAATAGTGGTTACAGATAGTATTGACTCTAGGGTTAGGGTTCTTATGAAGTTAGATTATGCCTGTAAAGTTCTACGATTTTCTTAACTTCACATTGAGTGGTTCATTCCCATGCTGCATCCAAAGATCACTTTACAAGTTCGATTACCGGAGTGTCCTGGATCAACGGAATTTGATAACTAAGTATGTTCGTCTTAATTATTACTACTTGGTTATCCATCCCACGGTATTGCTCCAACTTACATATACGCGTACATTACACTTATAGGTCTAGAACTCCGTAGCTAGTCATTACAATCACCTTTCACTTAATTTTGCTGGTGGTATGGTAGTACTATTGAGCTATACCTATTCGCTAATACTAATATAGACGAGGGTACTAGGGCAGATGGAAGAGATAGGTATATTCCCAGTGGTAAATTAAAGAAGGGCTTTGATGATCGTATAGCTAAATACGGGTGATCAGATGGTGCAACCCCTCGATCATAGGAAATCACTCGGTGCGAGATAATGAGATATTTTTAGAGGCTGGCTGTGAATAGGGCGAAACTTGATATCCTAACTGACTACAGAACTATAGATTTAGTGTGTCATCATGGTACCTGCACATAACCATCAACCGCTACGTTTCCTTCCGGCGGCTACCGTCTGTGACCGAATGTTGTTACAGCTAAGCACTAACTGACAGTGGCCAACTCTGGCTGTCAACACTGCAGCTGGCGTACCTCATGTACTTATTGCCTAATTCCTTGCTGCACTTTCCCCCTTCATACACCACACCAGCAGAACCCCGCTGGAAGTAAAATTGTATAAGAGAACACTATAAGTATATTGCGGGGGTGCCCGTTGATTTGCCTCACCTCTCCAGTCGTCTAGCGTAGACAGGTCTTTACTTTGAAATGTAGCTCATGGATACTCGGGTGTGCACCAGGGTACCTGACATGGTATCAAAAAAGCCCATGTGAGCACCTCGCTGTTTCATTTCTGTGGCTCTGCGTAGTGTCGGGCTGTCGCTAGAATCATTTTATGGGGATTGAAAAGGAGCTAGCTGGGGGTGGTCCCTGTTTTGTTTTCTGTTTTTATTCCGGCTCGGCGTTTTGTTCCGACTGCAGATACGCCAAATACGCGGAGTTGACTGCCCAAAGTTTGTGCATAACTGTATTGTTCAGACTAGCGATGCGTACGGGATGAGACGAGTTCTGGAGGGGTCCTGTCTTGTCTTGTATCTTTCGAAACTGTTGAGACAAGAGCCCAGTCTTGACAAGATCTTGGTCATGTGACTTTGATCCAGAAACAGCGATAGTCTTGCAAAGCCCCAACTCTGATTTGGGAGCTTGTAATGGTGCCAGGCCGTGGTAGAAACAGCCAAAAAGGTCTTGTCTCGAGACGCCAATCAATGACCAACCTTGCCTTGTCCCGTCTTGCCCCCCACGTCTTGTCTTGTCTTGCCAAAGGTCTCTAGGCAAGGTCTCGAGATAACGTGTTTCGTGCCCATCGCTGCATGTAGTTCAGAAACATCTATCGAGCTGCGAGCGTTCTTGGTACCGGTTATGGCTCTGCTGTTTGGTTTCACCGATTGGGCATAGTAGTGGGTTATAGGTTGGTCGAACAGTTGGAACCATATGATGATCAAGTCTAGCAGATCAGGTCATTTCAGGGTAGTATTAGTCCTAGTGGGTGGATATAAGAAGGCTCACTTCCTGCCTGGTCTCTAATTACAGTAGGAGGGGAGAATTTAACTCTGTAGCAGTGGGTGTATTATGATAACAGGGCTAATAGACGAGGGATGAAACGTGCTATGAGCCTAAGAGATTGATGATAGTAGAGTTCCCTGGCTAACCGACTACAGATTCATCGTGCTGAATGAACCTAACTTGCTGGGTGTTGTTGAATAGCGTGTGGGGACGACATGACTTTTTGGGCTTCATGTAGCGCGAAGTGCACTGGGTATAGACTTCTTGTAATTAGTAATGAAGGGTTGTTTTATTTGGACTTGCAATTTTGTGGTATATTATATTGTTGTGACGTAAAAGGAAAAAAAGAGAGAAGATAGTGTGCGTAGGACTGCCCTGTCCGTTTTATCAGTAGGGTTAGGGTTACTGCACGTTCTGGCTTTTTTTTTTTTACATCAGTAATTGTCTAAATCAAGAAGGGGTATGTGTTTACATGAAATAGAAAGGTTGATAGTGTAGAAATTGTTAATTGAAGTATATAACTAGAAAAAGGTTGTACGATATGTTTAGACATGGAGATTGTCAAAAGATACAAATGGTACTATCAGGTACTCTTTAAAGATGTAGAGAGTAGAGAAGACTTGTCATTGCAAACTATCGGGGGAAACAGCCCCATATTTATACAGAAATATCGTCATACAAAGGAAATATAATGAGCGTTGATATACCCATACAATGTGACTCATTACAGTCTTCATGACTAATGTGAGTAATACAATTTCGTCATAACCCCTCATACTATTGCTCATTCGCGAGCGCATACTATTTCAAGACTCTTGACTTTGAGCTCGATCAAGTACTTTTATGGTGAAGCGGTAATATAATCTAATCCCCCTACCCATGTCTATTCTACCCCATATTCCCATCATCACCTCTGGTTTGCGTGGGGTGAACCTCATTTTCCTTGTCCGGAATTGCGTCCTCATGGATTTCCAGAGTACATTTTTATCTTTTATCTAAATACATTGATAGAAAAGCCTGCATCTTACTTCCTACCGTCAACCTTCTCTCCTCTGGTATAAATGCAAACCGAAAAAATAGGCCTTGATGCGGTGCCGTAGGTTCGAGTTCCCATTTCTGGATTGGCAGTATAAAACCATCCTTGATGAGATACGCTGCGCACACATTCAAGGACGTACCCACTCCCCCAGATGCATCTGGGATCCGCTTATCGAGAAAAGAGTTGTATGTTTACCCTCGGCCTCAGCCTTCTTTGGAAAGCCCCGCAACGCTTCGTAAACGCTAGTCAGGCCTGAAACAGTAATCTTTACAGCTCATTGCAAGCCGCAAGAAGCACACCGAGTCACCCAGTCTTTACCACCGATCCTGCCAGTGGAGGGGATGGCTCTCGTGTGTGAGGTTTTCTTCTGGATATCGCAGCTATTTTGGCGGTGCGGCCGGTGTGCGGAGGGATATGTGCGAACGTATTGCAATTGGGAGAATTAAAGACAGGGAGTGGACGGTGGCGGCGGCAGCAGCGGAGGAGAAGGAGGGAGAGGAGAAGAGGGATTAATTCGGCGTAAGATATGTCTAGTGAGATAGGTAAATATGAAGGCTCCTAATATATATAGGTACTAATATTCTTGTTTTTCTTCCCTTTACGATGCTATCAAGTCTTGATATCGAGAGTGCATACGTGGTTCATCATTGCCCATCTCTAGCATTAACACAAGTCGCGTCAATAGAAGGTTTCGGTCCTCAATTCTCTGATTCTTTACAGATGGAGTAAGAGATATGTGGGGTGTTTAAGCACCTCTCTACTATAGGGTAGGATTTAACTTCAGATGCTTTCACCCTAAAAGGTCGAGAATATATATCAAAGAATGGGGCCAAACTAACACTGAGTAACGTGGCAGAAAGTGGTAGATATATTGCTGAGATCCACTTTTCCTCACCACCCCTGCCGGCTCTATCTCCACTTTGCATAAGAATAGTCGCTACCATGTAAATATAAATTTTAGATATCGTTTCCATTGACGCAGAATCTAGCGGATCTCGTGTATATGTCTGTCGGTAGAAGTTGCAGGAGCTGAAGGATAAAAAATTATATTTGCCGTCACAGTCTCGTTGGCTGTGCATGGATATTCCCTCAAATGCATCGATCGGATCAATCTTTGCCGCCGGGTAACGCACCTGGTACTGAAAGTACGCAGCCCTAGTGGGGCTAGCGCTACCTACATCTAATGTGGGGAATATAAAAGTATTGGTTCGTCTCGTCCCCTTCTCTCGAATTGGTTTTGCTCTCTAAGTTCTCTGTCTCACAACGGCCTGATATTAGACAAGGTCTTCTTCCTCTGCCGGGTCTACCGCAGTCAATACCCAAAGCAATGGCTTGGAATTGTGGATGCAGGCCTATAACAGGTTGACCACTGACGAGAAGACTCAGTTGCCACTACCACCCACTTCCGGACAGGAATACATTAACGATATCATAGTTGCGGTGGAGAAGAGCAGAGATCACTGCCAGACGGCGGGAATGAGGTTTAAACTTGGAAGTAAAGTTCTTGTTGTGCGAGATCTAGATATGACCGATAAAATAATTGCCTGGATTGACAAGTTTAAGGCGGTGGGTGATATCATGGTTCAGGCTCATCCATTGGGAATTGCACGCGGGGTTGCCTTGGGCTGGTGCGCGTCTCTTGCTGCAGGTCAGATGCCGGGGACAGAGTCCTATATATATACCCCTCCCCATGCCGGAATATATCAAATGCCAAAATAGGCGGTGGTGAACTATAAAGAGACCATGGATCCAGTGTTAATTGGGATGGAACGGGTCACTCGGCTTACGGTACGATGTGCCATCTATGAGGGGGTATATCTGGGGGACCCGCAGAGGCCTACTGGTCCGAACTTAGAACCAGCGCTTGTGGACACTTATCATGCCATATTGAGGTTCCTGATATTCGCAAAGAAGTACTTTAATAAACACAGCCACGGTAGATCATTGCATTTCCCTTACTGTATACGGAGACCTAACGTGGGCCAGAGAGATTTATTGCCGGGCTACTCGGGAAAGAAGGGATGCCTCTCTTTCATGCTATCGAATTGTAGACGCGCAACTACTGAAGGAAACAACGCCAGCGGAAGGGAAAGATAAGCTTGGGCGCGGAACACATAATGTTTACTGGATGATAGGGGCTGAAATGGGTGGGTTCGGTCCAGTCCAAGAAGGTTTTGTCACAAACTACACACCTTACGTAGCGCCCCACTAACTGATTCCTAGAGCGCTTTTTGAAATTGCCGGAGATACTTTCCAATTCTGATATCCCGCTGAGAAAAATGGAAATGATGACCACTATTGCATACAAGGGGCTCTTAGGTTCTTGATCAACTCACCTTGATTGAATGAACGTCCCATGTTGGGGTTTCTAACATGAAACGTTTAGACACTTTAAAAGAGGAAACGTTGCGGTGACTTTCAGAAGATGTTTACCAGGAGCACCACAGGACCGCGCAAGCCGGTCTCCCGGACTAAACTAGCCGGTGGTTGTTCCAAAAGGATACTTATCGTGAATGGCGTTCATCCAGCGCATCAAGTATAATTTAGCTTCGGGGAAATCGTAAGTGGCTGTGGATATAGTGGGTTAAAATCATTACTGACGCTAATTAAAGCCGGTGCTGGAAAAACCAAATTTCCTTGGGACATCACAATCTCCTCGATTGACATTACTAAAGGTAGAATAGATGCCAGGTTATTACCACACTCCCCGAACAAATCGGTGGGAAAGAGCCCTTAGTTTTCTTTTACTTTAATAAGAATGACCCCAACCGAAGGGATGCGACAATCCTTATGAGGACCATTATCAAGCAGCTGTGTCTTGTACCACGCAAAAACGGCCTCCCAGAAAAGGTCAAGAAACTCTACGAAGAGCGAAAAAAGCGCGGAGCCACCAAGGAAAAGTTAATGTTTGAACACTCAGGAGGGTGAAAAGATCATGTCCCTATTGCTCAAATCGCGAGGTGGGGATATTATCACAGAAGCAGTCTTGGAGAGCGTGGCCACAAACCAATCCCGGGGCCTGGAGATGATGTCCTTACTCTTAAAGTACCCAACCGCAGACATGCATATCACCGAGACTATCACAATAGCGGCTGCCAGAAACCGGAAGTCTATTCTATTCACGATTTTCAAACTGAAAGTGGGAGGACTGGAATGATAGAGTTCTAGCTGAGGCTGTGGTGTGGTTTAGATTACGCAAAGTTCTTTTTTGGAAATCTCGATGTCAACATCGGCATCTCGGAGACTACTTTGGGGGCGGCGGCGAGTAACGAGTCGTATGAGCGTGAAGGTGGCGTTATGGAGTTTCTATTTGAAACTGCAGGCCCAAATACCCCTGTAGCAGCAGCTATCATGGCGGCGGCGGCGAGCAACGTTATTATGGGCCTGTTACATATTCCGTACTTGCTCAAAAGGGTAGGTCCAAATGTCAGGGTCGCAGAGACTATTTTATTAGCAGCAATCAGCAACTATAGCCTGGGACAGGAGATCATAAGTTTGCTTCTCACAACTGAAAATACGAGCGCCAATGTCACAGAGGTGGTTACGGTGGCAGTGATAGGTGCGGGGTGGAACACCCCAGAGGTCACTGGGTGGTTGCTCAGCGCTGCTGCTCCGTATATTCCGGTCACAGAGGCTGTTATGGTGGCGGCTGCGAGCAACTCATTCTCCGGTCTGGGTGTAATCGACTTATTACTCAAAGCCAAAGATTCAAATTTTGTTATCACAGAGGATGTTCTTGTGGCGGCTGCGAGCAAACCTTGGTGCGGTTTGGGGGCAATGGACTTGTTACTCAAAGCCACAGATACAAATTCTATTATCACAGGGGCTGTTATGGTGGCGGCTGCAAGTGACTGTAGACATCGTTTGGAAATGATTAGGTTGTTGTTTAACGCCAGCGGCCAGAGATAAGGGGGACAGAGGCTACTATCCTAGGAGTAATGGAAGTCGATTCTTTGGGTTATGGGGAGCTGTACGATGATGATTCGATTGTGCAGGCCATGTCACTGCTTCTCACCCACTGCGATCCCGATCTAAAGATTAGTGAGGCTGTTCTGTTGGCTGCCCTGAGTCACAAAGAATACAGTGAAATATTTCTTGAATTGCTACTCGAGAAGCTCGGGGGTCGCTTCAAGGTTACTACAGGCGTCCTCCTCGCCGCGCTGGTGAACTTGCCTTCCGAGTGCAAACTTCTCATAGCACTACTTCCCCCTACCCCACATAGTAATATAGTTATCTCTGAGGAGGTACTATAAGCTGCGATCGAGCAAGAACTTTGGGGAGCGTTAGAGGTGCTGCTCAAGCATTGCTCTGGGATTGGGACTAGAGAGAACAGCCTCCGCGAGATGACCCAGATGACATCGATGACACCAATGTTGCAGGCACTTCTGCAAAGCAAAGCGCATATAACCACAATCATCGGCCAGACTGCAATTTTCGAGACAAACGTGGATGTTGACTCCCCTCCCACTCTGGTTACTGTGGGCTTACATTAAGTGGGTGGATATACGGGGGGCGGAAGCTTTTGGTAAGTACTTCAAAGCGAAAGACTATTAGGAAAATGACCGATTTTGGCTTGGGTGGAAATGAGTGGGTGGGGGGTGGAAATAGATGTATAATTTCGGGCTTTTGCTTTCTCGTTACTCGTTGTATACGAGTATCACAATCTTAAAGATGTGGAGAGTAGAGAAGACTTGTCATTGCAAACTATCGGGGGAAACAACCCCATATTTATACAGAAATATTGTCGTACAAAGGAAATATAATGAGCGTTGCTATACCCATACAATGTGACTCATCACAGTCTTCATGACTAATGTGAGTAATACAATTTCGTCATAACCCCTCATACTATTGCTCATTCGCGAGCGCATACTATTTCAAGAAATCTTTCATATAGTGCCATGTAAAAGCGAAGATTTGAGATGTGTATCTTGGGGTACTTGGGGATGGAATGAATAAGATGTAGAGTTATCTTCACAGTTCTGATATGGCGCTTGATGTCACTTCATTTTTATATTCCCGCGAGCTGGTCTCTCGATTTTGAGACAGGGCTTTGGCATAGTGTAGAACGGACATTTTTTCGGTCTCGGGAGCTGAGTTTATAGGGTGGCTCAGTAGGTGAATCTTGTTCTGACGCATTCGATTATCACATCATATGCTGTAATGTCGAGCTGTATCGGATGCTCTAGATTGTTTGCTGGTCGGTAGGGTCGGAGTGTATGTTATCGCCTGTCAGCGGGGTACGTATACGGGTACCGCAATGCCGGGATTGACCGCCTCTCCGAGGGCCCATTAATTAGATCTGCCGGTGGTTAGTGTCGTATTGAACTACAACTCTGCAACCCCCCAACCTACCTAGTGTACATCATGATTTAAAGGTCGTGACTTGAAACCGACCTCCATCTTACGCGATAGTGTGTGCTCTCAAAGCCATTTTGGCAGGCGAATATAATCTATCAGAGAATAACTGAGTCTCAATTTAGCAGAGAAGCTCTTGAGCACATGATATATCTGTTGAGTTACTGATACAATTAAAATCGATTTCTTGTGAGACATACCAAACCTTTCAGTGCATTTCTCATGCCGGATAGGTACAGGGGTGCCGCATCTAAGTAAGTACGTGTCTGCGATCCCCTGGGACCACCCCCTAACAGTACAAGATGTCCCCTCTAGATCTGGTTCGCGGGCCAATTAGGCAAGGGTTATGTACATATTGCATGTAGATAGAACATTGGCCGAGCTATGTACATGTATCTACTACCATAGCATATATTATAATTTCTATCTAACAGGGAATTAAATAGAAGATGACATTACGGAATAAAACAGTAAGATATGGGTTGTAGGATTAGTATAGGAGAAGAATCGCAGTGGCTAAAAAAGTTTGCTTGGCTTTCCCCAACTACCTGCGGTGAATCCACAAGAACAAGGGATGGAGTCTATCATAAGTACTTTGGTGTGTGAAGGTAACGGAGGGACCACCAGGGTTCAAACGCAGCTATAGCGTAAGTCATGGTATGTATAAGGAGGGGTCATTGGACGTCGTTTCTTGGCAAAAAAAAAAAACCATCAACCCCACCACCCACCATCATGATCATCTCTCCCTGCGGTCACCAACACCAGCATCGTCATCATCATGGCGAACCAACCACTGGTTCAAGGATGCGTAAAAGAGCTTGCCCATTTAGAAAGGGTCAACGAGAGGAATGATAGAACATTGAGAATAGGAAAAATGGGTACGTAAATCCCTTGAAAATGCCATATGTCTTCACTTCCAATGGAAACGTTCGACGGGATAGGTGTGAACTAACGTAACCAGTGAATAGGTTTCGCAGTTGCCACTGGAAGGTTTATGGGTTCAACGCTGTGATTCCAGTACCCCACCTTTCGAAACTGCACCAAGAATCTGTGCGCAGATTTATGTGCGAGGAGAGGGTGGACAATCTATGGCGGCTAGTAGGGGCCTACTATGGGCGCTTCCTAGACGCGAGACCAAGTGTCTGGGATAGTTTGTCCAGCACCACTTCCCAGTCTAATGCTGTTAAGAGTTTTGACCCTAATCAGCCTGCTGGCTACACGCCGCTATTCTACGATTCGAGACTTCTATGGAAGAGAAAACAGCCGCCAATGGAGAGAGTTTTAGAAAAATGCTTGCAGTACGCCGGGAGGTTCAACACCGCAACTGTGCCTGATATGGTTTCCTACTGGAAAATTATGTCGCAACTCGTATATGCGAAGTACAATCCATCTGAAACAGCGTACACCCTTAACATTATGCCTGTAAAGCTTATCAAAGAGTCCCTAATCTCAACTCCGGCCGGCCACTAGGTTCTTGATATCAATCGTATTGAATGTGTGGCGTACAACACATAGCTTTAAAGATTTGCGGATCGGTATGTAGTTGAGCTTCGTGTTAAGGGAATTTTGGGGAGTATTCGTTTCTTGAGTAGAAAGAGGGCGAGATAAAGTCGCGGTGGTTGTGGATAAATGCGATAAGATCTGGTTTCTTTGGCCTCCGAGTACTATTGGAGCATCCTACAAGAGATGGGTTCAGGGTACGCCTCACGAGCTTATAAGCGATAACGCTAATAGAGATTTCAAAGGTTCTTCTCGCTTCCTGGAGACATACAAACAATCTCAAATGGCCCCTTTTCTAAAAATGGAATGATATTGCGCACACTGAGCCTTTATGGGTTGTTTATCCGTATATACGCCAGTTTTTTACCATTACACCTCATCATCTTATATAATCGTTTATATAATCTATATTAGAGGTGCTTATAGAATCAATATATTAATACTTTATATGTGCCTATGTAATCAGTAATGCTGGTTAGGTGCTCCAATGATGATTTGATTATAGTTTGCTGACATAATATGATTAAAGTAAACCGTATTTTCGAATCCAAAACTGTGTTTTCAGCAGCAAAGCCATATTTACGTATGCCAAAACCACATTCTTTAGAGAAATATACGAGAAATAGAACCTGTACCCTGCTGACAAACGGTATGAATCCTGTATGAGCAATACAATAAACCTCATAACCCACATGCTATTGCTCATGTGCGAGCGTAACTAAATCAAGATTTGGAAGTTTGAGATTATGGGGCGAGGGTACGCAGATAACGTCCATGCGAGTATGATGTAAACAAAAAAAAAAACGCAGATAACGTCCATACAATGGTATATCCTGAAGGGTCTGACATAACGTGGTATAGAGCGGTAAATGTGTAAAACGTAATTTTTACCGATGGTAGTATGAACACTAGATTTCAGGTCCATGCTGCTGCATTAGTAAATTAGATGTTCCATTACATATTAATGCCAAAACGTATGAAAATTTCGCACTGGGGATGAGCCTCCCAACCCGTAGACGATGTCCACTGGTGTTAAAACAATATACTAAAACTACCTTTGATACCCCCGCTGCCCTCTAACGTAGGTAACTGCCTTTAATCATGGGCGACACGGTCCCTAGATCCCCGCCACTACATTTCTACTTCATAAACTATATCAAGACCGTTAGTGTGTGGATAATCATCACTACGCTTAAGTTCGAATGCCGGTGTAAGTTTACGCATGATATTTGTGCCTCAATTTTTCCCGTCTTTCACATGGACAGGTGCGTTCTTTAACACTAAATACTATTGGTTAGTTTTTGTGGAGTTCATACTGTGTTTCTTCTTCATGTTTAGATATTTTGGAACAGCCCCCTATACTTCAGCTTCGACTACAGTATCATTGTATGGGCCACGACGACAACAGAACATCTCACAGAGAAATAAGATAAGTTTGCACGGTCACACAAGTATAAGCTAGAAATGAAGAGTACTCTACTTGATATAAGTAAGTGTATATTAGTTGTTATTATGGCGGTGTGTTGTGACCAGGTGTGAGTCTAGTTTCTTGGGTTGGTGATTGGGTTAGCCATCAGAGGATTTCCTACTTCTGTTAGCTCTCTACTCCTGTGTTGTTTGCTCTCCACTTTTTCTCGGCTCCTGGCCACTCAATTATCGGCTATTAGTTGCATGTAAATGAACAGTTTAAGCTTAGTTGAGCATATATAATAGTGAATAGAGTCATTTTGGGGATGAAGTGCATATTCTGTTATGTAGGGTCGGGTTCGGTGAATTGAAGTCGATGAGTATATAGAGGGCACTGGGTTGGGCAAACAAGCCAGCCAATAAAGGTTATGGGGCCTAACACGGAGCCGACGGCAAGGATAAACGTAAGAATGGGGCAAAAGAAGGATTAGCCTATTTCAAGAGTAATGAACTACTTGGTTGGCATTATAAAAATGGACTGTTGAAAACATTGAGAAGAGGACAATAGTATTAGCTCGGGCGTGGAGTGGAGCTCTGATCACTAGTCTAGAGGGGATCCCGGAGAAACATAATGAAAGATCCAAAAAGAAAACCTAAGATGAGACCCATTACAGAATCTAACTCAGATCCTTTTAGACGCTTTACAATAGTCTCTAATACCGAGCTGGCATACAAAAGTGACCGGATTGGATGAAATGGAACAATGTGCTCCTCAGGCTGGAGTTAGATCCCTGCTCGATATGTTATTCGTCAGATCTGACGGTATGTCTCACTTACGATTTCTTAAACACTACTATCACTATAATAACTATCTAGTAGTTGCAGTCAATGATGTGTAGAATATCACGATCCTCCTCCTGGTGCCTTTGATCAAACTATCTATCCATCTCCTAAGACTATCTGTAAACGTTTAGGCCCTTACGAATCTCGCTACATATTACCATGCTTTTAAAATATCTCAATAGAAATCAGTTATACCATCTCGGCTAGCCCTTCCCTAGCTTTCTCCACACTTAGCTCCAACTCCTCTGCGTCGGTCAATCTTCCCATTCTTCTACAGGTCCCCGCCAATCTTAAACTAATTGATAATGTATCAGGATGCCATTTGCCATTCACTCGGATTCGCTTTTCTAAAACTTCACTCTCGAGGGTCCCAGCTTCCTCCCACCTCTCTTGGCAAGTAAAGCTCGTTGCTAGACTCTCCATGGCTCTCAAAGTATCAGGGTGTTCGTTCCCAAGTTTCTTCTTGCTCTCCTCAATTACTTGCAGGGTTAGAGCTACTGCTTCTTCCAAACGCCCTTGATACCGGAAGGTGGTGGCTAGGGCATATCTTGCTGCGATTGTCTTAGGATGATCACTCCCTAGATGCACCTCATACGTCCTGAGGGCTAGACGCTCCAGCTCATCCGACTCCGCGTATCGGCCTTAACATCGGTATGTTGACGCGAGGTTCAGCTTCGCGGATAGTGCATCAATGTGCTCCTCACCCTTTATCCTCTCCATACTTTCAACTACCTGTAGCTCTAGTTCCTCTGCTAGCTTTAAGCGTCCCTGGGCACGATATGTTCCCGCCAGACCAGCCATTGCAATTAATGTGCTTGGGTTTTCTTTGCCAAGGGCTTTGCGGCTATCATTGAGTATCTCTAAATACATTTCTTCGGCTTCAGGCAGTCGGCCCTGGTCCAAATAGAGGGCCGCAAGCTCACTCATCGCAGTTGAAACATCCGGGTGTCCTTTTGTACTCTCTAGCCACTCTTCACCTTCGACCGTTGCTAATCTCTCTCTAATTTGGTCTAGATGCTGTGGATCCTCCCGCGCGGATATTTGAGCCCGTTTAGCTATCACTTCTAGCTGAATTGCTTGGGCCGTCTCCGGTTGTGCATGTCCGTTGTAGACTGCTGCTAGAGCCTCCATTGAGCGCAAGGTATCAGGATGTTCGTGGCCAAGTTCTCGCACATTTCTTTCTACAACCCGATGTCCGAGCTCTTCAACCTTCTTCCATCTCCCTTGGCTGTTATAAATTGTGGCCAAGTGCGTAATAGCCTTCAAGGTATTCCTGTGATTCGGGCCAAGTATCGCTTCCATCTTGTCAATGACTCTGAGATTTAGCTCCTCCGCCGCCTTCCATTTTACATGACCTTGGTTGTAGTAGCTGACCATTAGATTTGCCATTGATACAAGTGTCTTTGGATGTTCTTCCCCGAGGTGCCGCCTGCGAATATTCAATACTTGAAGCTCGAGCTCCTCGGCCTGTGTATAACGGCCTTGCGCTCGGTAGGCCTCCCCAAGCCAATCTATAGAGTCAACCCATACGAGAGTGGTGGGGTTGTATATAAAAGCTCTCTTCGCCCCGCTGGCCCTTCCGCTTCACCAAGGAGTAAGAGAAGAGTAATCTTAAGTAGGATCCAACTTTGCGGTCTGTTCGTACCATACGTTAGATGTTGCACATTATCCTCATAATCTTACATACCATCTTCTTCCAATTGCTTCCCACGCCGCAACATGTCTTCCCATATCCTCTCATTCGACAGGAAGGAGCAGAGTATTAAAAACTCTGCAGCTTCCATGTTCTCACTCTTGATTGCCGCGAATGAGATTTCCCATGTAGTAAATACAGAGCGATCACCGTAACTCCATACAGAGTTGGGGGGTGTTGTACGGAGTAATGTGCGGAAATTGGTCTCAAAGAGTGTAAGATACTTTTCGATAGTGATTATACGCGCTGCAATGTAGGCACCAGCTTGATCGATTCCTAGCGGAAGATACCCAAGCTTTTCAACGAGCTTTTCGGCGGCCATCTCATCTAGATGATTGTTAGAAAGTGTTCTTAGACCCGATCTTACCCGCCTGACGCAACATGGAACAGTTATTGGGTTCAAAAGATAACATGCCATCTTTACTAGCTGGGTTATACCCCAGCTGTGCAGTCCTCAAGAGCAAAAGCACTGCCTCCGGCTCCGGCATCTCTTCTACCTCCTATTCCTGTGCCAAATCGAGCGCATTCCCGCCTTCTGCTTGTCATGATGACTGTACCATGTGTGGGAGATGGGATAAAGGAGCCTATATCAAATGATTCAAGATCATCTACGTTATCGATAACGAGAAGCCAGGACCGGTTTCCTTCCCGTGTAAACCACCTCTTTACCCCTTGAACAATACACTCTATATGCTCATCCTTAGTCGACACTCGGCCCTTATCATCCACAGCACCCTCCATTCCAAGTAGCTGGGCAATCCTGGAATAGTCAGTGCCAGCCGGCGCACTACTTTTATGATGTTCTATGAGCCTCTTTGCTATTGAACGAAATCCCAACATCGTTCTCTCCTCGGTGGCTGCGCTAACCCAAAAAACGGAGGTGTACTCTCGCCCTTTGCGATATATATATTCTAACGCTGTTTCTGTCTTACCAACACCACCTGTCCCATAAAGTACCACAATGTTTGCGGTTAGGACCTCATCGAAAAGCCTTGTTAATATTAGCTCTCTTCCGGTGAAGGCTGGATTTCGGCGGTAATCTAGCTCAAACGGAAGATCGTAGGTAATATTTAACAAGTCATTCGCCGCGTCTATGTATGGTGTACCTTTCAGCGACAGAGGTAATACCAAGGACGTCCACTTGCTTTGCCGACACCCTCAATCCAGGCAGGGTGATCAAATACCTCTCATTCTTCTCCATCGTTGCCATTTAATTGAAACCTCCGCTGAAGCCTTTTCAATCATGAAAGTAATGCATGCTGAGATTCGTCGGAAACCATCGTCTTCAGCTGACCTGAATTTAATCATTCCATTGTGATCACCATGTATAGCAATAATCTCAGCATTTGTAGCGCCAGGAACAACAGCAGAAGCTCTTGGAACAATCTATATAAGGTCAGTCTCCCATTACCTAGAAGTCTAATCCGCCCCACCCTGAAACCCTGACCTTCTCGAGAGCCTCTCTCTAATTCCTGTAACTCACCATTCTATTACCAAATATTGGATGTTTTGTTTCATATGTTTCATAGAAAAAACACGTATCAAAGTCCTTTGCGATACGTGTATACTGCGTCAACTGTTGCTGCAGCCACGCCGAATCTCTCTCGAGGCCCTTGTAGACGTCACTGGTGTGGGTAAACATTGAGGCTGCATTCAGGAAGATTTGTTTCCACTGGAAGCTATTTGTCCCTTAGTGCGGCACACCAAAAAAGAGGACACCGTACGTCGACAGTTCTATTGCCTTGTGGTGCTCAAGATCACCCTCCCCAGTGGAGTGAGAATGTATGAGAGCCTGTAGGTTGGTGTCAAGGTTCTGTGCAAGACGTTAGAGATTAGACTTACACTTTTAACAATAATACCCCCAATACTATGAGCAAGGAAGATTATCGGTCGCTCATCTGTCTGGGTTTTTCGTCTCTCTAGGCTGAGATCTGCTACCAAACTGATTGCGTGATCGAACAGAGTCTGACAACTTATTGGGGTGGGCCCAAAGGTCCTGCTGTCATAGCCCCATGTCAAGATTCTTGAATTTGTGCTGACCTTACCAAGCTCGTCCCGTAACCAGAATACCCCATTATCCGCTATCCAAGACTTTTCGCGGTGGCCATCAAGCCCATGTACAGCAACCAGACTAGGAGCAATTGGGTCAATGAGGAATTCATCACACCATTTCAGAAACTCATTCATACTCAACGACGGGGTCCATTCCAGAGTAGAGTAACTTTAGTCCAAAAGGTGGTTCCTGCATGCTCCGGATGGAAGCCGCTTGAGGTGTTGGCACCCGCAGTGTAGGTGGTCGGGTGCCTTCAGTTGTGTTAGGCCTCACCACTCGCGCTGGGGGGTTGTTCTCCTCCTCCTTAAAGTTTTGTTTCTTTCTGCAAAGGAAGCACATTGTTGCCAGTAGTGTATAGCGTAAATGTGTTTGGACCATCCTCAGCGGGGAAGTCGCACCTGCAGCTGATAAACTGACACAGCCACTAAGCAGGCACATGCCAAGCCTACCACAATTGGGGTCTAAGACCCACACCTGTTGCAGACCCCAAGGCTTTTCGCCGCTACATACTTTTAACACCGGAACGGATATTCCTATGGGCCTGATTTCAGCTTTAGCGCAGACTTGGTCAAAAGTGAGTCTAATAAAGAGCTTATACATCTTTTTCGGGCCTTTTTATGTATAGTATAAGTATGATTTAGGGAATATATCAGGTTCAAAAAAAATCTATAAGGTATTTATTAGACTAACTTTTGACTAAGGCTGATAGGAATATCCGTTCCGGCGTTAAAGTAAGGAGTTAAAATGAAACTACATTTCATAAGGGCGATCTAGGCTTATGTAAATATATAGGTCTTGTTTCTCTAAAAATATTTGTTACTATTTAAGACTTCCGCACGTTTTTCTAACCTAAGTAGTTTTAGGGTTCTTTAGGGTTCCCAAACCCCCGCGCCACCACCTATCACTCTGTGGAGGGTGGCTATTGAAAATCTTCACCATGTCGATGATAATCAGAATGTCTGGGGTATCATCAGGGTAATGAGTGTTTATTTATTAGTTTTTATATTGTTTTATCTATTTTTATCCCCACTCCTATCTTTATTTTTATTTTTATTTTTATTTTTATTTTTATTTTTATTTTTATTTTTATTTTTATTTTTATTTTTATTTTTATTTTTATTTTTATTTTTATTTTTATTTTTATTTTTATTTTTATTTTTATCTTCATTTTTATTTTTATTTTATCGTCATCCCCATTTCCATTTTTATCCTCATTCCCATTTCCATTTTTATTTTACTTTTAGTTTTTATCTCCTAAGTTTGGGGGGGGGGGGGTATATTACTGTGAGGGTCTTTCCTAGCGAGTGCTAGACCAATTGGGGATCAGGCTGGCGTTGTGGATGGCGGAGTAATTTAGGATGGGTAGATATATTGAAATCGAAGGGGGGAAATATCGCAGATATATATAGGATTGGCTTAGAGACTTAGAGTTGTTCACAAATGACTGGATTGCTTTTCTTTACTCTCACTATATTGGACAAAGTCTTCTCATTAGACTACACTTAGTTACTAATGTTTTTCGATTTTAGGTATATATAAGAATATCGTATACGGCTAGCTGTGTGGCGTGAACAAGAAATAGGTCTTCCCAGGACGTCACTCCTGGCTATACTCAGCCTCGGATCCAATTGTAGTAATCTTACGGCTGCAATCTATCGTGGCTCTCACTGCCTGAACTTTCTTTCCCCCTCCTACACCTCCCAACCGCGGAGCCTTCTCCGCTCACCAAGGTGCCCCGCTGGCTAACAGAGCGCCCTATCTACTAAAATCATGGAGGGGGCGACCCGTTAACCAAGCAAATACGAACAATGAACGGGTTGATCAGTTCGACAAATGGTACTCTCACCACAAAGTATCCCCACAGGAAAAAAAGCCTTCCAGCAACTAACCCTAGGCCTATGGTAATGGCACCAGGAAGGTATCATCAGATTTTGCCATATCTATTGAGAATCAGATAGGTGGTGTCAAAGGGTAATCAAGGAGGGTATTTTAATAATGTAACCTACCATATAGCGCGTCCGTGAAAACCTATCCAATCCTGGTTGATAAACACAGCTGGGAGCGCTAGGTTATATTATCTTTGTCTTTTGTGCTGACACTGCCCATATTGTATGTATTACACGGGCCTGTAGTGATAGGGGGGAAGTAGGAGCTCTTCCGTTTTCTTCTGGCTCGTCTTCCACCCCTAGAAGAGGACGTGTGGTTCTTCACTTACTGACGGCACATCGGGAGGAACTACAGTCTCTGGCGGCAACAATAGCAAAGAAGACATTTATGGTGGGTTCAAAGTAAAAAGATTAGCTTAGCAAATCTAATCTGTTGGTATAGCTAGCTTACCTCCTAGCAACCATACATTCATAATGTTCCTTGTACTGAAACGCGTCAGGTAGTTGAAACCATTATCCGATGGGCCACTGAAAACCACCTTCTATCTCTTAGTCTTATATAAATACGTTAATAGTGGGTATGGCATAAAAGAATATAGTTTCTCTCTTTGATTTCCTCAAATTATTGCTTACGGGCGAGGGTGATATATTGTTGGTTGATTTTATATAGTTACTTAATTGAACACGTACAAATCACTCTAAGTTTATCACTACCTCGACATAACGAAATAGGGTACATTCAAGCTGCACGTACTTGCAGTTACCTGGTTGAGTTTATATATGACTCTATTTTGGTATTCAAAGGGGATGGATCCTTTTCTACACCATAGGTTATCCTGCACCCGACTGTTTTATGTACCCAAAAAAAGAGAGACAAGTATAGTTTACAAAAGAAAAAAAAACCGTACTATGAGATCACACAACGTGTTCTATCATCTAGTTTCGATCGCCATCCACCTATCTTCTGTTTCCCTTTCCCCCGCGAACCTGAAAAAACCACCCCAGATGCTGGCTCCTTCGCCTTTAGCTTAACGCCAGATCTCGGCTGTTCCTCACCGCCAAGTGGTAATCGTCCCCCCTCGACTGTCCCTCTTTCCCCCTCTTTTGGTGTAGGGCTCCTTATCTGTGGGGTGACTACCATGGACTCGTCTCGTACCAACTTAATTTCTGCCGCTCTCTCCTGCTCCGGAGGTAGTGTTGGTCTTTCCATCTGTAAATTGTCCATCCTAGATTCTTCCCCTAATTGCTCTCCTTCGGGAAGCTCTTCCTCTTCCTCTGTCAATGTAGGTCGTTCTGTCCTATTCACTGTGGATTCCCCCCTTTCTGGGGCTTTCCGCGCTTCGTTACTCACTTCTACTGAACCCAGATCCTCTGCCGACGTATTCACGCTCCTAGAGCCGTTTTCGAGCAGGAGAGGGTCATCCCCTTCGCCCTGGGTAATATTCATAGGTTCCTTCCGAGATTTGGCGGGTCCGGTATCACCTCGTGTGGCGCCCTCGTCCCAATCGATTAGAAGCTGCAGTATCTCTAAAGAGCCATTGGCGGCTGCTAACTGCAAGGCTGTCATTCCTTTGTCTTCTGTTGCGGTGATATCTGCCCCTCTTTGTAACAGTAGCAAAACCACATCATGATGTTCTTCCTCCGCTGCCAGAAGGAGAGACGTGTAGCCATGGGGCCCCTTTTCCTCTATATCAGCGCCACGATCTAGTAATAGCTTCACCACCTTCACATGCCCGTCAGTTGCCGCCAGCGTCAATGCTGTTGAATTTGCGTCTGTCCTTGCCGCGATCTCTGCACCCCGATCGAGTAATAATCTCACCACTTCCACTTTCCCTCTCGAGGCACCTGAATGTAACGGCGTGAACCCATCCGGACCTTTATCGGTCATACTTGCACCTTTTTCCAATAGTAGCTCTACCACGTCCTTCCACCCACCATGTGCGGCCAAGTGGAGGGGCGTGGCCACTCCCGCGCCTGTACATGTTGCTACATCTATTCCTTCATGTTCGAGCAGAAATCGTACTATATCTGGGTATCCGTTCAGAGCTGCAGAATGCAAAACGGTGTGTCCATCGCCATCGGTGGCAGTGATATCTGTCCCCTCGTCCAGAAGTAACTGAACCAACTCTTTATACCCACAGGCCGCTGCAATGATGAGGGGAGTGGCTTCGCCAAAGCCTTTTGCCATTTTATCCGCACCAGTCTGTAGCAGGAGGCGCACGATTTCGGTATGACCTCGCTGTACTGCCCGATGGAGAGCGGTGTTTCCGTTACGGTCTCTGAAAGTAAGGTCGGCACCTGCATCGAGCATACGTTGGACAATATCTCCATGTCCATACGCGGCAGCTTCGTTGAGAGCTACCGTAACCCCTGGAGAGGGATCTTGTGAGTTAGCGATATGTGTGAAGGGGGGCTTGCAAGTAAGGAGATTCCTTTACTCTTCATATGTGGCTGCCTATCCGGTCGGCGCGCTTCAGTACCAGATACCACCAGCCCTCTGTCCACAGACGGCCTCACCAGGATCTCTACACCGTCAACCTCATGTTCACGTTCCCATGTACCGGAGATGTCATTCAGCCTGGGGTCTTTGTGGGGTTCCGCAGGATCAACTACTATCTTTATCGGTTCCAATACAGCTCGAAGATTTACTTGTGAGCCCCAAGTATCGACATCTGTCTCTAGCCACGGGCTACCCAATGCCTGCCCTGCAGTCAGCCTGTCGTTTGGGAATGGTCTCATCAGCGTCATAATGAACTCTCTTAAATCAGGCTCTAGCAATTCCTTTCCCGGAAATTGGGACCCCTTTAGGAAAGCCTCGAGACCCTTCGTTCCCGGAAACGGCGTCTTCTTGGTTGCCATCGCAAAGATCAGGCACCCCAGTGACCACATATCAACGGCATCGGTATATTCGGAGGTATCCGATTCCAGAATCCCGAGAACCTCCGGAGCGAGATAGTCGGGTGTACCGACCACGGTCCTGAAAGCTGTCTCATCGCCAGCTTCTTTTGTAGTACCAAAGTCTGCAATCTTCACTACGAGGGGAAACCATGTGACGATAAGGACATTCTTCTATACGTCAGCCAGAACCCCCGAACCCAACGGTGGCAATAAACTGACCTGCGGTTTCAAGTCTCGGTGACAAAAGCTAAGGCTGTGCATGATCTTTAGACCCTCAAGTAACTGTATGGTGACGGTTTTTATCTGAGCCCGCGATAATCCTCCATTGCTCTCGTGAATTAGTGCATGCAAGTCACCACATGGAAAGTACTCCATGGCTAGATAGATGTTTGTGTCATCTTGAAACCAGCCAGAAAGCTGGACGAAATTATTCGTGTACTGCGAGTCAACAAGCTTCAGCATAGAACTCATACTATAGACCGGAGCATGCATGCGTGGGGAAAGACTCACCGGCGTCATCCTAGTTAAGGCTAACAATTCCCCTGTATTCATGGATGCTTTCGGGACTACCTTAACAGCCCGGATAGCTCCATTATCGCACTTTTCCTTATACACGCTTCCAAATGTCCCTTTCCCAATGCGCTCGACTCTAGTCCACGTCTCCACTCTCGGTTGTGCTCCCAGGATCGCTCCGGGGATGGTGTGCATGAAAGATGTGCCATCCTCACTGAACTGAGTGTCGAGTTTATAGGAGTTGAACGCGGTCAACGTGCTTGTCATTTTGAGTTCTTGCCAGACTCACAACGCGTCGGATTCTATGACAGCCTGGTTTGAGCGGAGTTGTCCATACTTAGCCACAGCTTTGCCTAACGATCGAGGCTAAGCCGGTGCACAGCCACTGGCTAGAAAGTCTGTGGCGCGGCATAGGTTTAAGAAATTTTAAAAGCTCTTTGTAGATTTGTTTGCCTTCCCGCACTTACCTGGCTGCGAACTGGTATTGGTTGTAGATAACAAAGATCTGCGCGGCATGAGTGTAGGTCTAGTGATTATAAACATTAGACTTCTAATACATTGTCTTATTAAAAGGCTATTAAATATTAAATTTATGGTAAAAAGCACCAAGGGCGTCTCGAGTGTTTTTTATAACTGCATAAACTTTGCTTGAAAATGGATTCTGAAAGACTCTAGTTAGCTGATCTCGCTCCTGTTCTTGTCCATTATGAATTAGACATCAACTCCGACTCCGACTGTGATAAAACTTCGAATTACCTAGTCTCCTACCATCACGTCTCGCCATTCCATCCCAACATGACCCTCTTCTACCACTGAAAGAAATTAACCGCTTATCCGTTCAGTAAGTCTAGAGATGATTATGAACATGACCACCCCTCGGTATCTAATGATGACATGACAAATATTGCGGGTGATATGTTGCATTTTGTTATTTAAGAGCCCCGTTATAGTATTTGATGTTTGGCATGAAAGAGTATACTGCATGATTCTATTTGTGATTTAGTTTCTCTCTGTATTTCCGCTGCGCATATGTATAAGTATTGGCAATGAGGTTTCTATATATTTGTTTTATGTGTTCCAAGTTACTTTCTTTGCCGTCAAACGGGGTTATGGGTAATGGGTAGCTATAGGCAGGGATTAAGAACAATATAAATACACGCTACCTGTCCCCCCCTCGCCTCTTAATCCTCCTCTTCCTTCGTACATACAACCCTTCTGTACTCATCCTCGTTAATTTGCTTTTTTCTCCAGTGCCCCCTCCTTCTAATGAGATTTATTTGATTGAGCTCCTATCCTCCTACTCTAACAATAAGTGTTTCTGGCCCCCCCCCCCCCCTCTCCCCCGGATATCAAGCCCCTAGGACTGACATCAGTCCCTGTGCCCCTCTCAGGTCACAGGGGCGAGGCAGACACCCCAAACCGCCAATAAATGGTTGGGAATCTTTCCTGGGAGCCCAGAAGCGACCCAGAGAGCCAGAGAGATGTGGGGATGATCTATATAGGTTAGAAAAGTGCCAGGAAATCTTTGACGTCTTCATATTTCTCATAGCTTGCGCCCCCCTGGGTTCAAACCGACCAGCGTGGTAGATAGCGGCTTGTTCTAACCCCATATTAGATATTAGGCCCTGCGTGGTAGATAACATTCCTACCACTATATCTAGGGAGCAGGGGCTTTACCCCTAGCGAGAATGGAATGGGGATCACTCGATCCGACCGATAAATCCTTTATATTGCATCCCGCTCTGGAGATGTCAGGACTCCGATGACCACTAGCTCTTGGATATATGCTAAAGGGAACCCCCCAAATCAACCTATAATATCAGATATCAGGAAGAGATTTGGTATCGTTTTAGCTCGTCTAGGTGCGGCAGGCGAGCCGCCAAAAAGTTAGGTTGCATATCTTACACTTGAACCCATACTCCATAGGACGAATTGTGACCTCTAGATCTCGGACGAGATATCTCTCCCAAGATGCATGTCTCGCCCTAGACGCCAAAGCGGGAGTACCTCCGCCAGACAAGTAGTCAGGCAGAAGTTAGGCGCCCATTTCCACTGGTAAATTGCCGTCACATTGGCGATTGGACAGTTTAGGCGGCAAACAGCACCTCGCGCTGGGCGACAAGACCGTCATTTCTCATTTCCACATAATGCTATATAAAAATCTACTTATATATATATACTCCTGCCCACGCAACTATCTCGCCAGTGTGCTCGACGGTTTTTGTCCCGGAAGACCTCTTACCCTATGGTACACTTTTCCCATCAGCGGACGAAATTTGTCCTCCAGTTATTAATATCCGAGTTAATATCCTACTATGAAGGATTATCATTAGCTTTAGCCTGGGCCAGGTTCCACGAAGTAAACCTTCTCCCGTTACCTTTGGGGGAACAATATTGAGAAGATCAATTGCAGGGAGTGCTGTTGGATACACACCCTTCACTGTGATTTCCCTTTGTGACTTCATAAGCAACGGAGAAATGCTTCGGGCGGGACGGATACTAATTTGCCATCGGCGCCCCGCCAGCTTCCCATAGGGTTCGTATGCAGGCAATATAATACGCTACCTAGTCCTTCTTTGAGCTGTAGAATAAACCCGAGCTGGAGCAACGGGCATAGATACACATTTATGGCATGATGCTGGCAAAACATGTTTTCTGGAGCAACCGCAATGCGCCCGCCTTAGATGCGTAGAGGACGAGGAATATCAGGGAGCGTGCTACGTTCGTTCCTCCACCTGTGGCCTTTTCCGGTTGGACTCTGCTATGATCCGCAAAATCTGCACTCGAAACCGGTGAATTCGGGGAAGGAGGCGTCTGTTACCTGTTTCCGACGGCACAGAGCAGATGGTTGGGTGCGACAAGACTGAAGAGGCCGCGGAAAGGAATAGGTTAGTGGGGACCGCGGACGTTAAGCGATAACCGCTGGCGGTCGGAGGCTGTAGGGAACAGAACTCCCGAGCCCGGAGTCCTTGAGCGTGGTGGGGACTCCCACCGATGGTAAACCCTTCATTGCCCCAGCACCTGCTGGCCTGTTTCAACGTGCATGGTAGACTCCTCAAGCGCTGGTGGCAATTGAACGCTAGGAGGTGGCAGAGGGGATCAATCGTAATTGTTGTTGATGGTGATGATATTATATATATATATTAAGTGCTGGGAGGAGGGGGCGGGGGACACCAACCTCTCTCCGCAAGTCACCAACTTCTCATCCTCCGCCCCCTGCCCCTTCCCCCGGTCTTCAGACAATTTCGCCAGCCTGGAATAGCAGTCGACTTCTCCCTTTGCTGGTTTTTCGATCTCCAATTTGCCAACCACTTGCGGGAACCTGTCACAGATGTACTGCTAGTATATCTCCCAACGATTACCCGTCACAGGGGCCGGGCGTGCTGGTCGCTCCCCGCTGATAACGATCTCCAGGAGGACTTGATCGATTGGGGGCGGGGGGGGGGGGGGGTGAGTGATCCTTCAATCCTTGCATACATGTAAGCACTCAGGGCTCATAACTGGGTGTGGGGAAAGTTCCAAGGGCTGTCCGGCTCGGGCTGAGGGGATCTCTGGGGTCGGAATGGGAAGAAGCCACCCAGATGACAGTTCTGAGTACCACGAGGTAGAAATCTATAGCTGAGCTGACTTGCTCTGGCAAGATGGGTCTACAATTTCCACCTAGAACCACCCGCGCGACTCTACACGAGTGACCTACATACAGCAACCTCCCGCTATAAGGATATAACAAATCCAGAATATTTCATTGGACACAATAATATGGAGCAAAGCATGGAGTAAAGTTAAACTGGAAAGAGACCACTAAATGTAACCGGAACACCTGATCCTTATAGCAAGTGTCTACTCTAACGGACACATATGGCCATGATTCACAGATGGCGCATGGATTGATCATGACTGTCAATGAAGCCTGTCAGTATGCTCAACGGTTTTCTTCCCCGGGCTTGCGTTCCTGCTTAGACATTCCCTTGATGGTAATGGTAATCCCAAGCTGAAATTAGTTCTACGGCCTCCCCGGACATCAGTCTGTACGCAGAAAACCCACAATACCAAAAATTGGGAAGGGACTACTCCTGTAGCAGCTATGCAGTGTTACCGTGGTTTGGAATTCCGCATCACTTCAATACGCGGTAGGATATTACTTTATACCGTACTAATACCGTAGTAATACGAGGTCAATAGAAAGACAAAAGTGATACGTCTTGCCCATAATTTATAGGCTATGCCCCACATTACAGGCTATCTTGTAACAGCGTTACTTATTCTTAGTACTAGCTAACATAAGATACGCCTGGATCTATGCTCAAAAATCACTCTTCAAAAGTATATCCTAACTACGGAAGGCCCACAACCATCCGACCCGAATCGATTGAGTAAACCTTTAATTGATATCTGGTGATCTTTGATTATGAGATTCATCACAAACATAAAAACTCAGGGTTAGGGGAAAGCAGCGGTCCTGAGTACTCGTACTGCATTGTTAGAATTACGGCTTCTGTCAAAAAGGCTCTTTCTATAAAAGCCAACTTTCATCAAACCAAGAAATAATATAGCAGTGCAAATTTAGTCGGTGCACTAATGCAGCACTTTCCACAAAACAGCAATCAAGGGGAGTGCTCTCCTTTCCTAGATACAATAATACTAACAACTAGCTAAAATGAGAACACTACTACCGCAGTAAGCCATGGCCCTTTTTTGGTATGTAATTGGTTAGTTCTCACACCCCTCTCACCTGTTGTCAATTGATAAATGAGAGAGGCCCAGTTAGCTACTGTAGAATATTAACCAAGTGATATATATGCTACACGGAATACTTATCTCATCAGCTAGCTACAAACCAGGAAACAGTTGACCATGGAAAGTTATCAGTGAGGATTTAAGAAGCGCCCTTTCCATTCCCAATGCGTTAGAACCACAGCCAAGATATGGTAGTTAGAGTTAGTGATCAAGCTGCACGCGTTCCAGGTACAAATAGCAAACCTAACTACGACCAGGGGTATCGTCTGTTCTCAGAAGAGCAGAGCGAGTTGAAGAGGTTCAATCTACATCTTGGCACCAGTTATTGCTCATTAAACCCGGGCGCGTTGTTTTGAGACATTACAGATACAAGCCTTGGTGCCAAGTAATTTAGCTTGGCGCGAGACAGGGCCAAAGACGCACTGCCACGATACAGCATCGAGATTGAACCTCACCCGTACTCCCCTCCGCCCGGTACTCCCCTCCGCCCGGTATCCCCCTCCGCGCCGCATAAACTTTAGTGCCTTCATGGAGTCCTCCCGCTACTACCTCGAAACAACATTTCCGCCCGATAGCTCTTCCGTGCATCATACTGCACATTGTCCCGGCCACAAAACTACCACCACCGTCTGGACCACCACGCGCGTCATCGGGCGCGGTGCGAATGGCACCGTGGTGCTCCAGACCGGCCCGTCTGGCCTTGTCCGTGCCGTGAAGCAGGTCTTCAAGTCTTACAGTTATACCAAGGAGGTTGAAGCGCTATCAAGGGTTTCGGATGTAAGCAAGCCCCCCCTTGCTCCAATCGGGACTCCTGCTGACTCCCGGGAAGCGTCGAGACCTCTTTGTAGAGTTTTTTGGATGGTACGAGGATAAGGACTATCTCTACATCGCTATGGAGTTCGTCGCGGATGGCGATCTCGGCGCCTACTTGAAGGCGTGTGGGAGCTCACCGCCGCCAGAGGAGACTTGCAAGGCGATATCGAGGCAGCTGCTCGAGGCTCTAAAGGTGTTGCACGAGAGGCAGATCTGCCACAGGGACTTGAAGCCCCAGGTGAGACGGCCCCCTCTCCCCTCCCTCCCCCAGACCGCTGTCTTCACCGCACCTCTGCTAATTCGACGGTTTACCAAGAACATTCTCGTTGCCGCTCTAGACCCAATCCGCATCAAGATAACCGACTTTGGCGCATCCAAGATTCTCTTGGGCACCGAGTGCCGTACCCTCATCGGCACCTCGGGGTACGTCGCGCCAGAGATCTTGGGGGTCTGGTTACCCCCGAGGGGGCGGCGCCCCTTCTTTGGGCCCGCCGTTGATCTATGGGCAGCGGGATGTGTGATACACGAGTTGCTGTCGCTGCAACTACCGTTTGCGAGAAAGTTACAGGATCCGGATCCGGACGAGATGGTGGATGAGATTTCGGGGCTGGATTGCCATCAGGAGCCCGCTGGAACGGATATGGTTCAGCTGATGGGGTACTGCCAGGCTCAGCTACCTCTACCCGCGGAAGCTCTATCACAGTCCGGTGCCAGCATGGAATCGGTAGAGGTCGTGAGTGTCCTCCTGATGGCTGATCCAGAGAGCCGGGCCACAGCGCCCGAAGCATTGCGGTATTCCTGGTTATCGGAATCGCGGGGACCGTTGGGGCTTGGAGCCGACAATGGGCTGGCTGGGTCGCATGCTCCTCCTGACAGCCACCCAACAGACTGGTTGGATCACCTTGGACCTCTACCGGAACCGCTCGTCGGACCGTACCCGTACAAGGCCAAGGCGCCGCGCACGTTTGGGTGCGCGAGATACCCGGCAGACATGGCCGTACTGTCGTTCCTCGACCAAGATACACTGGAGACACCAGACGCCTCCAGACCTTCAGCATCGTGGAGCGCAAGGGACGAGACAGGGGACCGGAGTTGGGTACCTTCAACTCACTCTACCACAATCAGCAACCTGGGGAAAGAGAGTATCGAACCCTACACCTGCACGTTTCCCGGGTGCTCCAGATCCTTCAAGTACTTATCCAAGCAGAAGTAAGTAATGGAGACAGTCGTATTCGTCGGTGGTGGAACCTGAGCTGATGGTCGTCTAGGGACCACACACGAAAACATCAACGACCAACAATCTCGTGCCCACAGTGCGCACAAATGTTCCACCAAGAGCGCATCTTGAAGAAACATATTCTTAGGATACACAATCAACCCTAAGGTCTTGATATAGTATGTACTCGCCAATGAGCAATAATATGAGGGGTTATGACATTATTGTATCACATAAGTCACACACCATGATAAGTCACATTGTATGGGTACACCTATATTCATCATGTTTCTTTTATACTACCTTACACCTGTATAAATAGGGGACTTCATCTCCCAATAGGTGGGATGACTAGTCTTAATGATGAAGGACCAAACTGGCGAGAACTGAGGGGGAGGGAGGGAGAGGGGTAAGGCCTCCATATGAGATGTCTAACTGGAGGGGATGGGAATTGGGGGCTGAAGGCTCCCATAAATACAATTGGTTGTACGTACCGTAGAGAGAGTATTAAAACTTCCACAACCCGTGTCCGCGTAGTGGTAACCCCTAGTTATGTATTGTAGGGTGACAAGTCTAACCCGAAAGCCAACAATAGGACTTCAGCCTAGTCATGCATGTCCCACTCTTTAACAAAATCACCGTAACCTTTGTCACCCTACAATATATACAGTCGCTTGCGAAAGCCTGTGGGTTATATGCCTTTTTCTGGTCTGTGACCCGGGTTAGAGTTAGCTGCCCCTATATATAAAAGGCGGAAAAGATGGATTTTTCAGTAGGATCATCGTACGACAGCTTTTGCACACACTAGGGCTGCATCATCATCTTGCTCGATACGTTTTGAGCACAATACCTAATACCCTTTTCTTTATACTTTAAAGGCCTTTATCGGACCCATTACCCCAATATCTTGCAATGTGATTTTCAACTCCAAAATAAGTCGCTATCACGGCGTGATACGATATTGAACGCTGTTGCGGGAAGAAGGATTAGTCAAGGTTTTCTCTTATGTTCTATGAGTTTCGGTTGCAGGGTTCCATGAGTCAACGGTATGCAGGTATTTGTAATGATAGATTTCTTTTGGGTTCTACGGGGTTCTACGGGATGAGTCAGCGATGGATTTCCTAGGCTATATATAGGAAGCTCTCTCCCTCGCTTGTAGGACTTCTCTTCTTCTCCTTTCTTCTTCCCGCAACCTTCCTGTCATCTTAGGCGTCGTATCACGGCGTGCCACGAGCTACTGCGGAGGAAAGGATATTATGGAACTGGGTCTAGGGTTCGGGTTTTCTCTTTGGGTTTCTAAGGGTTTCCGTTACACGGGTTATGAGTCATCCCTGGACAGGGATTGGGAATTGTATATATAATTAATTTCTGAGTCTTTCTTTTTTGTCTCTTCCTCTTCTTTCCTTTCCTCTTCCTTATTATCAACTCTCGTTTCTAGTTTCTTTAGTTGTTACTTGTTTCGTCTCGTTTCTCTGAATAGAATCGTCATCACTCTTAGTCATCTTCGTCTTAGCATACCTCGTCACCTTAGCCGTAGTCTCGTTCATGTCGATACAGACGTGTCTTCTACTAGTACCCGTCTACATCACTTCCGTCGCCATCTGGACTCTGTGTCCCACTACCCTGCTTCTCGGTTAAGTCCGCTGCGTCCCTCGCCTCGCCTCGCCGTCTGCCCGTCTTCGCCTCGGTTGTGAACCTTCGCTAGTTTAGATATAGTCTCCGCTTCGCCCCGTAACACTAGGTTCGTCTCCCAGCGCCTTCACAACACCAACCCACCTCGCTTAGCTCCGGTGCCACCATGGTGGGCCTCAGTTGAGAACGTCCCCACTGAGGACTGTCGCCACCCCCTCGTCTTCTCCCCCGGTCCCCTCGAATGTTTCTTTCCTGAACGGAAAGGATTTTGCTACCTCGGTCTCGTCCCCCAAGCCCATTGGTTCAACATGGGCCACCGCATCGGTCCCGACCCCTCCGTCTCCGTCCTCCGCCAATACGCTTTGAAATATAAGCTCAAGCGTGCCGAAGCCCACTGGGCCAAAGCCACCTTCACCCAACCTCTCGCCGGGCAGCTCCACATCGGGGCACCCACCACCGACGTCCCACTTCCCGCACACGACACTGAGGCCATCATTCGTGGCCTTCGCGACCCTGTCCTCGCCCAGCACACCATCGGCCGCCCTGCCGATGAAGCCTCTGTCCCCGTCGCGCTCCTCGAGCGCCTTGCCGAATTCTTGGGCACCTATGGCCCACTACCCACCGATGAGGACTGCGGTCCCGAACTTACGGAGGCCCACAGCCTCATCTCTGAATGCCTGGTCGTACTGACCAACCTCCCCGACACCCCCGCCCCACAAGAACCTGCCGTATGCACGGCCCATGAGGAAGTCATCGTTGACCTCCAACAAGAAGTCGCCGACCTCAAGCTTGAGGTTGAAGAATCCCTGGCCGAAGAAGAACAACTTCGGTACCGCCTGGCGCTCCACCAGGACGCCCTCGCCACCGCCGACTCCGACCTCGCTGCCGCGGAAAAGGATATCCGCCGCATCACCTCTGTCGCGAAAGCCTGGGAATCCCAGGCCAACGCCACCATCGCCAACCTTCAACGCCGCCTCGCCTCTGCCCCCGCCGCCTCTCACCCCGCTGCCCCCGCCCTCGCTACCTGTCGCTCCCAGGACCCCCGCACCCTCAACAACTGGCGTAATGAGCCAGTTGAACAAGTGTCAACCAAGCCGGCGCTAAAAGGTCAGCCCCTTTGGTAAAAAATGGCACACCAAAGGGGCTAGTCCCGCTACCCACCTTCGTCGTATCCGCTGCCGCTGTGTCCGAGGACAAGATGTCTGAGGACCAACTCGTCGTCACCTGCTCCGTCGCCCAGAACTCTGCCTCCTTTGTACCTACCTACGCCCGTAGATCTGAGGCGTCAGGATCTGCGTTCATCGACCAGGATTTACTTAAGCACGGCCTCACCCTGACACCCTTGAAGAAACCACGCCTGCTTGAGGTAATCGGCGGCAGATTGGTAGAATCAGGAAGGATCACCACGTCGCCAAGCTCTCACTGGACATCCATGGACACCAGGAAACCGCTCCGTTCTTAAATCAAGTTGGGACACTCTGCTATCGTCATGGGTATTCCTGGATCTGACACACCGCGACCTCGCCCTCGCCCTAAGCGCAAATCAGGTCATCTTCGACTCTGATTTCTGCACTCAGAACTGTTCCGTCTCCCGCTCCCCGATCACGGCTCAAGGAATCTCGATCTACGCCCGACAGCCATACTGGCATTGCGGCCATCGGGGCAGTCCCGATCGTAGGCCTTGCCGTGGGCGCCAAAATCACCTCTTCTGTGCCTCCCTCCAGGCCATCAACGAAGCCCTCGCCAGGAACCCCACCCCGACCCCTAGCCGCGTGCACAGGAACTCGCGGAGTTCAAGTCGCTGTTTCAGGAATCCAACGCCACGTCTCTGCCGCCCCACCGCCCCCACGACCTCAAGATTGTACTCCAGGACGGAAAGGAACCTCCCTTTGGACCACTGTATGGAATGTCACGACCAGAGTTGCAAGCTTTACGGGACTATATCACAGAGAACCTAGGAAAGGGGTTCATCCGTTACTCAGAGTCCCCCGCCGGTGCCCCGTCCTGTTAAGTCAAAAAGGCTGATGGATCCCCTTAAACGTGTGTGGACTACAGGAAACTCAATGAGATTACTGTCAAGAACCGCCATCCTCCCCTCATACCAGAGACACTGTCCCGCCTCTCCAAGGCCAAGTATTATACCAAGCTGGATCTTGGGTGGGGATACCATCAGATCAGGATTCAGGAAGGCGGCAGTGGAAAACGCGTTTAGGACCCGTTACAGCCATTTGAGTACAATGTTATGCCCTTGGCCTAACCAATGCCCCGCCACATTCCAACACAGGGTGAATGATCTGCTCCGCCCCTACCACGACCACTTACGCACGGCTTACCTGGGCGATATCGCGATATCTTCGGAAACTTTGGAGGAACACATAAGCGACACGTTCAACAAATCCTCAAAGTTCTACAGATCGCGATGTCCACCTCAAACCAGAGAAGTCACGAGTTCTATGTCAGGAGACTAAATACCTCGGTCTGATCATCACCCCTGAAGGCGTCAAGATGGATCCTAGCAAGGTCTCAGATAGCAGGATGGGAAACACCCACCAAACTTAGGGAAGTTCAAGAGTTCTTAGGTTTTGCAATTTCTACGGCGATTCATATCTGGCGTACTCAGAGTTGTCTCCCCGCTCACGGCATTAACCAAGAAGGGCGTAAGTTCCATTGGTCCCCAAAGGCAGAAGAGGCATTCCAGAAGCAGGGCGCATTCGCCGGCCCGATATTGGCACACTTATTACGAGAAAGAGACCATAGTAGAGACCGGCGCTTCCGACTATGTCTCCATGAGATTATGTCCCAATCTGATGATCAAGGAATCCTGCACCCAGTGGCTTTCTTCTCTAAGAAACACTCAGCGGAATGCAATTACTGAGATCTATGAGGAACTACTGGCGGTCGTCCAGGTCTTGAGGAATGGCGCTCAAACCTAGAGGATCTAAGTTCCCAATCAAAGTCTTAGCGACCACGGAATCTGGAATACTTCATGTCAGCAAGCTCCTCAACGCCGCCAGACCCGATTTTGAATTCTGTCTCGTTTCAATTTCGTCATCACATTCAGGCCAGGAAAACAAGGAGGAAAACCGGACGCACTCACCAGGAGGTCAGGAGACCTGCCTAAGGAAGGGGATGAACGCCTCACGCACCAGTCACAAGTCGTGTTAGTTAGGGTTAGTTAGGTTTAGTTAGGGTTAGTTAGGGTTAGTTAGGGTTAGTTAGGGTTAGGGTTAGTTAGGGTTAGTTAGGGTTAGTTAGGGTT